>JAZGQO010000008.1:46065833-47416666 GCA_036850965.1 Patella caerulea
AGCCGCAAGCCAGAGGTGACCGGCCAGCTAGAGGTCGAGAGCCAGAGGTGAGCCTGTTGCATACAAGCTGGGAATGAAAAACAAGCCACTTGATTCAATGATAGACATTACGATCTGAAGTGCACACGTTCGACCATTCGACCACCAAACCCCCAATCATAAGAAATAGAAATATCAACAGGTCTTGACAAGAAAATGGCAGGATTTCAAAATGAAAATAATTTTTTTACCTTTGGTCTTTTGATGGTTTTCTGTGGTTTTTTATTGCCCAGTTTCTTTAAAGTGTTATAGTAATTTCTCTGACTTGGCGTTAAAAACATGTCAAGATAACTTCCGTCATACTGAAATATAAAAATACAACAGAGTTTTTAAATAGGCTAGGCGTGTTCCCCAATCCCATTCAGACAACCTGAATAAAAACCTTGTTTATAAAAAAAAAACCCAAAACATAAATATTTATTATTCAAATTTGAGACAAATATATCCATAACCCTAATGAGATTGTTCTGTTTTATAGGCCCACCATTAATTAGAGAAGTAGATTGAAAATTTGCGTTCAGTCTCAGTTACGTATTATTTTTGTTAAACTCTTAAATGGCTGATGTGTTCTAACCTAATCATAACCATCCAATACTCTAGAGAGTTTATTATGGTCTGGATAAGTTAATTAATTAATGTCTAATTTATAATTCAGATAACATTTGAGGCCTAAAGAAAGATATACAATAGGCAGATTTAGCTCTTGCATAATGCATATTTAGATATTTGTAAGAATTGGGAGAGAGAGAGAAATGGAGTTTAATGCCCACTAGACACAAACTAGGTCATTTTGGGACTAACATATGGTTTAATTTTATTTCAATAATTCGCTTGCATGTAGGGGTCTTTAGTAGTCGGAGGAAACAGGAGGAGACGGAGAAAATCCACGAGGTTGGACAGGCAGCCCTACTCATTGTCACGTACAACCGGTGAATCGAAACCACGCCAGCTGACTTAATGACAGACCTTATGATACAGCGTGCACACGTTAACTATGGGGCCATCCACACCCTCTATAAAATGGAAACTGACCTTTTTCTTGAGAACGTTAAAGTTGTCAATAATAACACCAATAATCAGGTTCAAGGTGAAGAACGATCCAAAGATAATAAACGTCACAAAATATAAATAATAATAAATATTACTTTCAAATGTTGGCTGTTGATCAACCTGGAATAAAAACATACAAAATGACTTTCTCATTCCACGTGTAGGAACCGTGACACACCACTTTTCTCATTCAGGGAATAGCAACCATGACACATGACTTTCTCTTCAGCGGGGATAGAAACCATGACATTTGACCGAATGAATGAAAATGATATAAATAAAATATGGATATTTTGATGTAAGGTGCTTGATAAAAAATTCTCTTCGGTTGAGATTCAGGTGGTTGAGCTCAGTGGGTTTAAAACTCAACGACAGTTAAAGAACTTCAATCAAATTCAGGCCTTAACTCTGAACACCCCCCTCCCCCAAAAAATGTACATGTAAATTCTTCCCACAAAACCAGACTCTTGGCCATTATTGTAAAAATAGAGCTGGCAGCATTTATGAATAGTCCACATCACACAAGAAGGCATACAGTTAATGCCTTTGTGTCTGTAGTACAATATATAGATTATGGGACAATTTGAGAACATATCACTACTGCAAAGTCACTTGTCCTCAGAATATATTGGAATTTACCTTAGTGGAATCAATGGCGTCAACCATTACCTCCATCCATCCTTCAAACGTAGCCTGAAAAAAAAACATGAAATGAAATAAAACAGGGCTCAATCGGAATAGTGTTGGCTACAGTCTACTCTTATATTCAATTCCAACTTGTCAAGGGATCTTTAACGTGCACGACAAATTGTAGAACGATCTCATGGATCAATTATCTCACAACCTAATCCACACTGATTGATTTTATTATATTTAGTTAAGGAAACAAAATATCAGATAATATCGCGGCTTGGATTTAATCTATATAGCCTACAATTTCTGTTTGCCCACAGCAAAATGGGGACAGGTTTATAATTAATTTGCGAGCAGCATACAAATGTCATTTCCTCATAACTTTAAAAGTAGTAAATACTGAACAAAACTTAATCCTTCTTGGACTGATATTTCTGAAATGAAATGAAATGGCGTTTAACCTCCGACTCTTTTGCACCTAACCTTGGCTAATGGAAGACAGGCATACGCCATACAGTGTGCTATTTTGCCCGGGCAGCGACGCTACGGCCTACTCGTATATCGAATTCCAACTGCCAAGGGATCTGTTACGTGCACTCCAATGTGTACACGGGACCTGGGTTTTTTGTACCATCCGAACAACTAGGCAGCTGTCCTTGTCCGGCCCTCTTTCTGCATCACTGACAAGGAAAAATCACGCCGGAAAATAGAGATGAACTTTCTCGGCCAATGAAGGGATCGAACACCCGACCTCCAGGCTAGCAAATTAGCCACCGTGAACCCCCTGATATTTCTAATACAGAATAAACGCGCACAATATGGTATTGTCTTGATTGTAGATCATTACTGTACCCTTAAGATTAAGGTAAGGTAACTTTAGCCTGGCAGTTCGATTTATTCAATTCTAAAATAAAGACGTGCTTTGAAACCACCTTGGTGTTATTGTTAACCCCACTCCGATACATAATCGTTTGTAAGGAATTCCTATCACGATAAAATGACTTTAAAGGATAAAAAAACAAGTAAAATAACTTACCACTTGAAACAAAGCTAGATATCCATTTAAGGCATTATCGAAGTTTACGTTAGAGTTGACCCACGTATAGTTTAACGTAGCACTGAGATTTTCACATTGAATTCTGTTAGCCACGATGGCAGCATCTATCCTCGAGCCATTTGGATAGAGACATTTGTAAAATTTCCCCGCAAAGAACTGAACCCCCATAATACTGAAGATCAACCAGAAGACCAAACACACTAGCAGGACGTTAGCAATGGCCGGAATAGCCAGCATCAATGCATTCACCACAATCTAAAAATTATAAAAAAATGAAAATAACATTAATGTAGTCTATTTTCTTGACAAAAATCTAAATAACGTAACTCTCATCCAGTTGATTTTATCATTAGTTATTCTTGCTGTTAAAGTCCATCAGACGAGACAATGTTTTTAATTTGCAAAAACCCTTTTTTTTTGGAAATGAAATGAAATGGGGTTTAATGTTCTTCACCAATACTGGACTATACAGTGTGTTATCAGGGAAGTTTTGCTAGGCAGCAACACTATGGCCTACTTTATATCAAATTCCAACTGCTAAGGGATCTTTTATGTGCACGTCCGTATCTGGCTTTCTGTCCTGCACCACTGACAGGGGGAAACCCATGTCGGAAAACCCTGATGAACTTTCCGAGTCAATGCTGGGATCCAACATGTGACCTCCTGACTAGAAAGCCAGTGTCATACTCAAATAGCCACTGTGGCTCCTCTTTTTTCTGGAATATCCACCCTAACACATTAAAGAAACATGTTTGAAGAATTAGTTAACCTATTTATTTTTTGGGGTGCCATGTCTCAGGGCCATAGAACATTGGGCAAATTTTTCCGTGGCACCTGTAGAAATAGGCTCAGTAAAAGCTTGTTACCATAGTGACCAATAACGAAAGGGTTAAAGCAATACAATGGAACCTATTCTAGAATTAAAATATTACATTATTTTCTTACCCGCATGCTCTGTAACCTTGACACAGCACGTAGAGGTCGAAGGGCACGTAAAGTACGGAGAGATCGGAATGCTGTTAAATTACTGATACCCAAAGATTCTGCTATCAAACTGGCAATAGATATCTACAAAAAATACACAAAATATAAATTCAAATACGTCGTAAAACTAAAACAGAACTTTTAAATACTCCTGAAAACCAAAACTCGAATTCTACAACAGAAATCCATAAATCAGGCCCCAAGTTCACAACCCATTCTAAGTTACGAATTTACTCAACTTGCAATCAAGGTTTATGAGAAATATCTTTGATCTAGAAACACAAAACTTAGCACATAGTTTCATATTGATGTATTTGATACATTAAAACAACCAATGTTTTATAAAGGGCTATATTTTAGTTAATGTTCCAATTTCACTTTTTCTAAGAAAGTCAAAATATAATTATTTCTATGTTTTTTGCTCAAAAGGTTGTCAACTCACTATTATACGATCATGGACAAAATTTTTGGGGGGTTAAAAAGGGTGACACTGCTTGATTGAGGAAATAGTTACTCAATTACCTCCCTTGTTTTCCCATTCTTCTACATGGACGGCCATCTTCAAACGTTTGAATTTGAAGTTGAAAATGATATTTTTGCCAATTTCTCCACTGGCAATAGTGAATTATAGGATTAATAGGATTATTCTTTAACAAGGTAGGACTGTTTATAGGTTCAATCTATTTTGGGGCTTTATTTTCATAAATTTTAAAAATATAACTTAAAAAAATGCTATTGGAACTTTAATGGCAAACAATTTTGAGTAAATTCTTAAATTAAGTCTGAGAATGCTTTGTGAACTTAGGGCCAGACATGTAGCGGACTTGATTGCTTATTAATTCGTTCAATGTAAATTGTTCAAATATCAATATATACAAAAATCTATTATTGGTGTAGCGGTATAGCATAGTTTATTTATATCATAAGGTCTGTCATTGAGTCAACTGGCCTGGTTACAATTCCCCGGTTGTACGTGACAAGGAGTAGGGCTGCCTGTCCAACCTCGAGGGTTTTCTCCAGGTCCTCCGGTTTTCTCCATCTGCTAAAGACCCCTACGCGCAAGCGAATTACTGTTAGTCACGAAATATTTTATATTTTATATACATGTATCTATAAGATTTACTAGTTTATATATATAAGATTTACTGTCTTTAACTTACCAAGACGATGAAAAAATCTAATATTGTCCAGAATGCTGTAAAATATTTATGGAGACCGTATGCCAACCATTTTAACACCATCTCAATCGAGAATAAAATACAGAAGATGATATTTAAAATATTCAGGGCCTGTTTTAATTCTGGTCTTTCATCTAAATAAACGTCTTCGAACGCCTGCAATTAAAGTTGATAAATACATGATACCAAATAAAATGACATGGGGTGTAACGTTTACTGTTCTGGTCCTAACTGGGATAACGAAGACGGGCATACGCCCTACAGCCGTACGAATGTACCTTTACTCTTATTGTATGTCCATATAAGGTATTGTGGAGAGTGAGGTAGCCAATGAGAAGGGTGTATGACACGTGCTGGGCTGTTGTTGTTGGCGGTGAGTGAGGATGGAATGTACCTTTACTCTTATTGTATGTCCATATAAGGTATTGCGGAGAGAGAGATAGCCAATGAGAAGGGTGTATGACACACGCTGGGCTGTTGTTGTTGGCGGTGAGTGAGGATGGAAGACAGGACAAGCATTGTCAGATTTTGTGTAATGTAAAAATGTAATAAAGATTATTCGAAGCTGAACACCTTCTCGAGTTCGAACCAACGGTACGACAGTGTGATATGAGGGAAATTTTGTCCGTGCAGCAGTGCTACCGTTTACTCTTATATCGAATTCCAAAGTGAGGGAAATTTTGCCGGGAAAGTGGTGCTACAGCCTATTTTTATACTGAAATCTAACTGCCAAGGGATCTTTTACATGCTTGCCAATGTGTACAAAATCGAAATCTTACATAATACATTTTCTAAAGGTTGTTTAAATTTTAGTGAATAAAATAAAATATGTTGTTTTTTGTTTAAAATAAAAATCCAGAAGATTGTATGTTGTGTACTTACTAAAGTAATGCTGCTAGCAAATATAGTCAGTAGAACGACCGCCTCAAAATATTTATTGTCCACTACTTTTACAGATATTTCACGCATTCGGAACCAGACTTTACCGAATGATGTACTATCAAACGTCTTCATACATTGAATCCTACAATAAAACAAACTCAATCAATTTAATTCTAATGCAAGAAATCGTTTCATAATAAAATCATAGCAAATGACATTTTGATTGAATTGTAGTTGGCCTTTTGATACAATTATAGCAAACAGCCTTATGATACAATTATAGCAAATGGCCTTATGATACAATTATAGCAAACAACCTTATGATACAATTATAGCAAACAGCTTTATGATACAATTATAGCAAATGGCCTTATGATACAATTATAGCAAACAACCTTATGATACAATTATAGGAAATTATACTTTTAGCTAAAGCCGTATGATAAAATTATAGCAAAAGGCCTTAGAATAAAGTTATAGCAAAATGTCTTTTGATAAAAATGACCTTACAATAAAATTTTATAAAATGAATGTTGTTTGAAAAGTATTTATTATACAAGTAATAAAAATGATATTTGACCTTTTTGAGAGGCACAATGGTAAACAATCGTTGATTTTTTTGGCTTCTTGAACGTTTTCTGCCGTATCACCGAGTGCCAGTCCATCCACATCAACATCCGCTTTACTATCATTTTGTTTAATGTCTCCGTCACCTTTTTTCAAACCCTTCTCGACGTCCACCGTCATATTCAACCCATTCACAGCCGTTTCAAAACTTGCGAATTTATCTCTTTTAGACGTTGTCTCAAATGCTGAATTAATGTCCTGCAACAAAACACAAACACAGTGTAAAGGCCATACAAAAACTCGGATTCTCTGATGCACGGAAGGCTTTTATTTTGTAAAATGATCAAGTCACTACTGAGCTAAATGAATTCTCACAATCATCACATTTCGAGCAATCTGATTTATAAAATACAGATCTATATTTCGTTTCGTTTGTTTTATACTTTCGATGGCCTACACTACACGAAGATCTACCGGTAATTGAGACATGTCGTGTCAGAGGTCATACATGCGGCATTATACCCTATGATATCAGACATTTGATTAACCAATCCCAAGTCGCCACACCTGGAGTCTTGGTCGAGACCAAAGTCTTTGCAAAGCCTGAATCCTGTTCAAGTTGCCAGTTCCTCAAACGAATCAGCAACTCATGGCCAATAAGATGAGTTAGTGTTATGCTCCCTCGACTCATAATCTATTTTGAGGTCGCAAGGACTCGAGTTCCCACCCCTGAAAACTCCACAAAAAAATCCGCAGGAACTTTCTCCACCAACACTGGGATCAAACCTAGGACTTCCTGGTAAGACAACCAGCACCTTCACCCACTGAGCCACTTCTTTATATTATTATGCTTACCTTTGAGTTATTGTTAGATTTAACTTCACCATTGGATATTTTCTTCATGTCACCGTTCATTACAGGTTTTATTTCATCTGCATCATCCAATTTTTCTACAAAGTAAATAGAAAATTTTTTGTTAATTCTATTAAGGATACCGAGTCCTTCACGATTAGGAAATCTTGCAGGAGTCATAAAAAGTTCCTGACAATTTCAAAAATGAGAAATCAGCCCATGTAAAAAAAAATCATTTTCTTCAGGAGTGTAAAATTGTATTTATGCTTTAGTCTTGTTTAATATTTGGTGAATATGTTTGGTGAATATGGTAGCGTTGGAATTATCATCATGGAAACTGAAAGTAGTCTATTCTATTAATTTCAATGTTTAGGAGAGAGATTTAGCCAATTTGAATGAGTTTTTATTGACGTAAATTTAAGATACATTGAGAGTTCGTAAATTAATTCTGTTTGCCCACATCAAAATGGCGCCTGGCTTATTACATAGCGAGCAGATTGATGGATGAAATTCCAATTTGTAAATACTGAGCAGAATTGAAATATTTTTAGCCTGATATTCTTTTCAGAGATTCAACTTGCACTATATTTTAGCTTGCAAATGATTCATACAGCATTTAATTTTTGTGGGGTAAGACTTTATTAAACTGAAAGTCTATAAATGCGATATGCTTTACCTTTTACTTCTGGGATAGTCTCCGTTCCGTCTGTTCCCCGTTCATCAATACCTGGTTTCACCATATTCCTCTTCGGTAGACATGAACAGCACAGATTCTTTATGCGGAGAAACGCTAATTTCAGTCTCGATTCTTCTACTTTGGTTGATTCTTTGTGTTTGTTCATACTGTCTGTAGCGAAGGCATTCAGCAACAAAGCCAAAAATAAATTGAGAACCTGGAATCGTAAATCATAAATGTATGAAAATTTTGTTTCTATTCAGGTCATTTTGAGACTAAGAAATAGTAAAATAGTAATCAAGAGTTGTCCCAAGAACCAATAAGAAACCTCTTTTGATTGGCTGTCGGATGGAAGTCAAAGATATTATTATGCTAGTGTCACTGGACTAGAATGAAATCTCCTTAACACAGCCTTTAGGTTTTAATAAAGCGACATGCCCAATGTGTCAATTAGGGACTAACATACCATGCATCTTTATTACGATAATTTGATTGGGTGAAAGTGTCTGTATGTTTACAGCAGAACAGTAGGACGTTAAACACCATTTCATTTGTTACAACTAATTTGCAAATTTGTTTTTTTCTTATCATCTGAATCAGCTTACAAAAACTAACCAATTTAATTTCTTACCATGAAATTGCCAAAAACCAGAGCTGGAAGAAATATCAACATACAAAGTTCATCTTCTGCTTTCATACAATCCCACAACGGTTCGATCCATTCTCCACATAGAACACGGAATATCATCATACACGAGTGAAAAAAATCATTAAAATTCCACCTGCAGCAAAATATAGAAAATCATTTTAGTATTCTAACTGGTTCCTTGCCTTCAGCGTCAGATTTATCTACGACTTGATGGGCTGAAGCTTGGGCCTCAAGAACTACGGAACTTCTGGTCTCGGCTTTGCTGAATTGGTTTAAAACATGCTATTATCTTCCATCATGTCGTGAGGGTGGAGGATATTGGAAGGGCATCATATTAGTGGAATAGCCTACACCCTCTTGTCATCTACATCTGACACAGTTGTTGTACTTAGAGTTTAACGTCCGCTTCCACCAAAGGTCATATCGAAGACAAGTTGTCTAATTTTCATTTTAATGCGCTTAGAACACGCACAAGGGTCTTTGCTGAGGGAGGAAACCAAAGCAAACCCACAAGGTTGAGAAGGCATCCATATCTCCAAGCCACATATGTTCACATCAGGGATCGAAACCGGCTAGAGGTCGAAGCGTGACACTCTAGACCACTAGACCATCCCCCCCCCCCCGACCTGCCATATTTATATAGGAACTATAACATACCTTGGAACTGGGTCCGGATCAAAGACGGACGGTTGATATTTATCATTAAACAACTGTAAACCACTGACAGCAAAAATATAAATAATAATAGCTAATATAACGGTCAGGTTTCCCAGAGCTCCGAACGTATTCACGATGATAGAAATCAGTAATCTCATTGTCGGCCAGGATTGAGCTAACTTAAATACACGTAACTGAAATAATAATAGTAAAAATAATTAATAATTAATAATAGAGAGAGAGAGAGAGAGAGAGAGGGAGGGAGAGAGAGAGAGAGAGATGGGGTTTATAGTCCTCTTGACACAAACTAGGTCATTTCAGGACTAACATAATGGTTTAATAATTTTATTTCAATAATTTGCTTGCAAGTAGGGGTCTTTAGTAGAGGGTGGAAACCGGAGTACCCGGAAAAAACCTACGAAATTGGATAAGCAATAAATTAATAATAAATAACAATTAATCATTATAATTATAAATAAATAATTTGTGATACTCGGCGAATTTGGGCCCCGGGTGAATTTGGGCCCCAGGTGAATCTGGGCCCTAATTGAAGCAGGATATCATGCTAGCATAGATTATAAGAAAAGCGAGTATGGTCTAACATAAAGTTCAATTTTATTCCATTAACAGGAGACTCTACTTGACACATTTACAGACCTTGTGATCTAAACGATTTGAGTATTCATCCACCGATTCCCCCTATAAACTCATACAGAGGAGACAAGACAATTTCTATTTTTCAAAACTTACCAATCTAAATGTTCTGAAAACAGATAAGCCATCGATGTCCTCCAATCCTAGATCAATCAAACTAGCAACAACAATGACCAGATCAAATACGTTCCATCCGGATTTAAAATAATATTTACTGAATGCTGTTATCTTTAATATTGCTTCTAGTGTGAACACCACAGTGAATACCTGAAAAATAAAATTTCACTTTATAAAATAATGTGAACATTGGTATAGCGTTATTCCAATGTACGACCAGTGCATGAAAGTAGTTTAGTTAAAATAGCATTATGCAAGAGCAAAATCTGCTTTTTACAAGTCTTTCTTTAAGCCTGAGATGTTATCTAAATAATCAATTAGACATTAATTAACATATCCAGACCATAATAAACTCTTTATGTCAAGGCTAGCCTTCGATGTTAGCAGATTAAAATCGTATATGCCGCTTAATGGCGGTTGATAATTAAATCAATCAAGTGGATAATCGAGACTATGCTGTTTATATTAATGATTTGAGTAATGATGACCGAGACTATGTGAAAATTCTAACGCTTTTTTCTCAGCTAATAGTGAATCAATTTGACTGAAATTTTCAGCAAATTATCTTTACTCTATCTAGTTTTTAACTATCATAGTGAGAACTGCCATCTCTTTATCTTATCTCCCATAATGTAACTTTAAGTTAAATTTATACAAGGTTCCATTAAAGACAAATATAAGCTTATGAGAGAGAGAGAGAGAAATGGGGTTTAACATCCACTCGACACAAACAGGGTTGGGACTAACATATGGTATGATTTTATTTCAATAATTTGCTTGCGCGTAGGGGATTTAGCAATTGGAGACAAACGGAGTACCCAGAGAAAACCCACGAGGTTGGACAGGCGACCATACTTCTTGCCACGTACAACCGCTGATTCAAAACCTCGTCAGTTGACTTAATGGCAGGCCGTGTGATACAGTGCGCGCACGCTAACCATTCTGCCACCCACACCCCGTGCTGCTTATAAACATAAGTAGACAATGTAAAAATACTTACATAGTTGGCGATTCTGATGGTTTCTGCTGTTAATGTGGACATATTGTGATGTTCGGTTGCCATGAGAACAGTGTTCAATATAATACACAGCGTTATAAATAGATCGAAGAGAGGGTCGGACACAAACCGGAAGATGTAACCTTGGAAACGCACCCAGGGATTATAGCCACAACGCCAGCATGTAGAACAACAGAAACAATTCCTATCGAGAACTTGTCCGTGGTACTCCATATCCTCAGGATCTTCTAGTTCATCCGCTAAAATAAACAGATTTAAAGATTTATTTCCTTTGACCGTCTGCAATCTTTAGTCCGTCTGACATATTATTCATCTTGTAATCTTTTAGCACTTGGACAGACCTTTAGATCCCTACAAATCGCACGAATAACATGAACACTTGAGACACATAAACACCTAAGTTACATGAACACCCGAGACACCTGCAACAACTAGACCTATAATGCAGAAAGCTGTTCCTGAATCTTGGACGGTTGAAAGAGGTCTATGGACTAGTAGTCTGGGACTGTTTATACCTGTCCAGTATTATTGTGATACGCATGAAAGAGATTTATTATTGGGGACCATCAGAAACAACAGCAACAGATGTGACTAACACAGCGTGGAATAAGGTTGACCCTAGTTACTTATCCATTAGTATTGAGATCACATTTTATCAAGCTATCTAATAGTAGACCACTCCAATCTGTACAAGTCAGTCTTCAAGATAACTAGGATACTGTTGTGACCTTCGATAAATGTCCCAGAATGCTCCATGCTAAACATAACCCTCTCCGATAACTTACCCCGGAGTATAACCGATCCTGACGTATCCTGACTGTAATCTGACACCATACTTCCTTCACCAAGAGTAGATTTCCTCTCCAATAAAACACTGGAGGATGATACCTGAAACCAGACGGCAGTTGCTGATTAATATTGGTGTAAATATATTTAATAAATTGGCTGACGCCCACGTTTACTCAACACATTTAACCAACATACATTAATCTATTCTTGAAATAGTTGCCAATGTCATCATATGTACAAAGAACAACTTTAAAACTCTCACGGAAAAATAGGAAACCTTTAACAAAATATTTTCAATTTAAATATTATTTTTGCAGGGGCAATTTTCACAATAGAGGGATTTAAAATGTGTTTTAAAATAAAAATACACTTAAACTGCAGTGTCCAATTGATTTTTTTTACAAGCAAAAATAAATTTGGATGAAAAAAATCAACTAAATAGGGTGCTAGAACAATTAGACAAAATATATAGTGCAACATATTCGGCATGCATAGAAATGATAACGTGTTCATAAAAAAAATGTCTACAAAATAAAATAAATTTTAACAGTGAAAAAAAATTGAAAAATAACGGATGACAACATAGCCGAGACTTACTTTCATAAACCCCTGTAATGGATAAAAAAAAGATGATGATAATTATTTTAAGGCAGATGCTGAGTTTAACTCCAGTCACAAACTAGGTCATTTTGGGAATAACATATGGTTCAATTTGATTTCAAAAATTCGCTTGCAGTGGGAGGAAATCGGAAGATACAGAGACATTGAGACAACCCTTGAGGTTGATCAGGTGACCCTTCTCCTCGTCACATACACCCACGGAATCAAAACGGCGCCAGTTGCCTCAATGACAGACCTTACGATATACAGCGGGCACACGTTGACCATTCGACCATCCACCCCCTTAATAGAAAACAGATCCTTTACAATAATAACACAGATTAATAGAAAATAACCATATTGTGCACATGCTACCTACAGTATATTGACATGCGGCAGTTAAACACAACAAGTTTCGCTACTCTAACTTTTCAACATGCAATATGGTTGATTTATGCCATATTCAAATGGTGCATCGTTCATCTGCTGTCTAACTTTTCTAACCCCTGATTGGTCAGTTGCGATGTTATTATAACCCTTAACCGGTCAACATTATTTTGACGGCATGACATGAACTGGTCACGCTAAATAAGGTGAAATATCTTAAATGCCTATTTCAAACGTCTACTGCCGGATAATTATAGACTTATAGAGTCATAGACTCTTGACACCAATAAAAAAGTCGAAGAGGATAAGTTGATCTATAATTTGTACTATTTGTTTCACCTTATTTAAAATGCAAATTAAATACGAAACTAAATACTCAAATGCGGCTTATAAAAAAGATTCTTGCTCAATGATAGGCCTTTTGATTTCACAGGCATGCGTTAACCTTGCCTTCCTCCTATTTAATTTATGTATAAATATAGATTACTTACATTTCCAGCACTGTCTTGTTTGATCAAGATTTTACGCAGAATGTCTTTAGGTTTCCCTTTCGTTTCTGATCCACTGCTCATGCTCATCATATCCGAGTCTAATTTGTCCTGGCTATCAGCGTGTCGGATCACTTTACGAGTTCCTTTCATATTTTCCGAGAATCCGCTGTCTTTACTCGGCTTCTTTATCATTGGTTTGTTTGGATTCACAGGGGTGAATTTAGGATTTACGGAACTAATTCGTGGCCAATGAGAGTCTCTCCGTTTATCAACTTCTAGTTTCAGTCCTTTATTATCCCGACTTTTCTGGTTGCGTTTATTGGCCACAGCTATAATCGCTACATCATATAGTGGATTGGGTTTTTTCTTCCTTTCCCCGGCTCTTTCTCTCTCTCGTTCCTGAAAAAAGAAATAAAAGGGTTTTAATAATATGCACTGACTAAGGTAATGAAGATGGCATTCGCCATATAAGGTGTTATGAAGGAAATTTTGCCTGGACAACGGCGCTACAGCCTACTCTTATATGGAATTCAAACTGTTATGGGATCTGTCATGTGCATATCAATGTGTACATGGGACATGTTTTCGTCCCATCCAACCAACTACACACTATTCCTGGTCAAACCCTTCGTCCTGCACCAATACGGAAAAGAAATTTCCTGGGCAGAAGTAAACCTAATCCCTCCTATTTAGCAAGTCACATGTGACAAAGCACCAGACTATCAGCCAATCAGATCTCTTACCTTTCCTGCACTCTCAGCTTCCTCCTCGTACGAAAGAGCGACAACAGCTAACATCAGATTGATCAGATAAAACGATCCAAAAAATACGACCAACACAAAAAACACCACATTCCACGGACCACTGGCTCTTATCACCTAAAATATATCCATAAAAAAAATCATTTTATATTGTTGAAAACAAACACTTAGTGCATTGGATTACTGATAAATACTTTAATGAATTATGTAGTTGCGTGTTGGGTCTTTAACAGTGGCAGACACTACTCAGAGGATCTGCAGAAAACCCAGAATGTTGGACAGACTACTCTACACTTTGTCATGCTCAAGAGGAGAATTGGAACCATGCCATATGACCCATTGACAGTCCTTATGTCATAAAGTAGGGAGAGAGAGAAAGAGAGGGAGAGAGAAATGGGGTTTAACGTCCACTCGACACAAACCAGGTCATTTTTGGACTAACATATGGTTTCATTTTATTTCAATAATTCGCTTGCGCGTAGGGGTCTTTAGCAGTGGGAGGAAACCGGAGTGCCCGGAGGAAACCCACAAGGTTGAGAAGGCGCCCCTATATCCATGCCACATACGCTCACACCAGGGCTCAAAACCACAGCCGCAAGCCAGAGGTGACCGGCCAGCTAGAGGTCGAAGCGCGGCGCTCTAGACCACTAGACCATCCCAACACACCTCATCAAGTAGGACCAGATACTAGTTCTTAGGAGGATGGGCAGGTGGGAATTAAGGAAATTAACACTATAACCTGGTTATCATTTGATCTTGTGTATCTAGCATTAATTTCTTTCACTGAACAATGACCAAATAATTAAATAATTGCAAATTGGACACTCATTATCAAAACTGAATGGTCAGTCTCAAACTGGACAAAGGTACAAATTAGATGATTTTAATGATTTTTCTTTTGATATTGAAAGAATGTGAAAGAAATAAGTGCTGGAAAAACCCAGTGTTAAATGATACCTGGGATAAAGTGATATGTTATTGCCCTTTAAATAGTGTACTAGGTAAGGACATATCACATGGTTTACAATATGGCAGACTTGATAAGTTCATTTTTCATTTAAACCAACAATAATTACTTATATTACAATGAAAAATGAACGAGAGCCAATAATTTATAATATAAATTGATATACAATTTATTCTGGCTATTATCATGACTTACAATAAACCATTCTTATATATTCGTATGATTAGAGGTCATAGGTCATTTGTTGTCAGTGACACACCCATCAATACAAGTCTATTCGTCTAGACTATTGTAAAATGTACTATGATTTAAAATCACTCTTCATTTCTACATGGACATTAACAAATTTCCATAATCCTATCTTTTTCTATTTTTATTATTAGTGTAAGAATCAAAATCATTCTACAGGCAATGACAAAGAGAGAGATATATAGAGAATTGGAGTTTTAACTTCCGCTTGACACAAACAAGGTCATTTCAGGACTAACATGGTTTAATTTATTTCAATAATTCGTTTGCACATAGGGGTACCCGGAGAAAACCCACAAGGTTAGACAGGCAACACTACTCCTTGTCGCATACAACCGAGAAATCGAAACAGACAATGACAAAATGTTTTCCGAAATACATAAAGTCAAGAAAAAAAAAATACCTGTGCGTAAGGTCAAGTCATTTTGAGACTAACATATGGTTCAATTTTATTTCAATAATTTGCAAGCACGAGTCTTTTCATTTGGAGGAAACCCGAGTACCCAGCGAAGAAAAACACAAAGTTGGACAAACAACTCAACTCCTTGTCTTGTATAAATGTAGGGTTGGAAACCACATGACTTGACTCAATAACAGACCTTATGATCTGAATCACATGCAGCAAGCTTTCTAAAAATAATCTGCACGCCAATGATAACAAGACTTACCTTATCATAATTATCTTCCCAGAAATCAAGAGTAATTAACTGAAAGGCATTGAGCATGGCCCAACCGAAATGATCATAATTTGTGTAACCGTTATTAGGGTTTTCACCAATATCTGGTAGACATATATAATCCGTAGGACAGCCCCTAAAATATAAACAAAAAATATGTAAAACAATAATACACAGGCATCCAAATATTTCTTTCAAACAACAATATATACAAAGACAAAACTCGACCCAAATTTTAAAAAATATGTTGTATGTGATCCTTGCTATGGCAGCTTTCACTTTAAAACACCTGAGGGTGCCACCATGGCTCAGTGAGTTAACTGTTGGCTCTCTAATCTCAAGGTCCTATGTTCGATAGCTGTATTGATTGGGAAGGATTTTTCTAGGCCCAGTTCCCCCCTGTCAGTGGTGCAGGACAGAGAGTCTGATAAGGGACAATATAGTCCTTCGGATGGTACAGAAAATCAAGGTCTTGTGTACAAACTGGCATGCATGTAAAAGATCCCTCGACCCTTGTTTTTGATGGAGAGAGTGAGAGAAGGTGGTGTAACATCCACTTGACACAAACTAGGTCATTTCCAGACTAACATATGATTTGATTTTATTTCAATAATTAACTTGCGAGTAGGGGTCTTTTAGAAGTGGGAGGAAACCAGGGAACCCGGAGAAAACCCACGAGGTTGGTGTTGTTTATGATAATATAAAATGTTATCTCACCCAGCACCGGTAGTATTACCACAAATAACAGGATTATCATCTTCTTTTAACCAATTCGCTAAAAATACAAAAAAAATACAATAAATATACAATAATTGTACAAAAACTATTGACGTAAGAAAATGTGTTATGAAATGAAATGGGGTTTAACGTAACGTCCTACTATCTGGTCCTAACTGGGATAAACAGAGAGATAGAGAGAGAGAAATGAGGTTTAACGTCCACTCAACACAAACTAGGTCATTTCAAGACTAACATATGGTTTCATTTTATTTCAATAATTCGCTTGCGCGTAGGGGTCTTTAGCAGTGGGAGGAAACCGGAGTGGCCGGAGGAAACCCACGAGGTTAAGAAGGCGCCCCCATCTCCATGCCACATACGCTCACACTAGGGCTCGAAACCACAGCCGCAAGCCAGAGGTAACCGGCCAGCTAGAGGTCGAAGCGCGGCACTCTAGTCCACTAGGCCATCCCAACCCCCTAATGAAGACAGACATACACCCTCTAGAGTTTATGAAATAAAATGCAATCAGGTTTAACGTATTCTCCATACAGAGTGCTATGAGGGACATTTGTGTCCTGAGAGCAGTACTATGACTTGTTTTTTGTCTCATTGTAACAACTATATCAGGTCCCTTGCCTAGCCTTTTGCTTAAGAATGCTTTGTAAAACAGGAGCCAGGGCATGCTTTGTGAAATAAGGGCCAGGGTATGTTTTGTGAAACAGGTGCCAGTGTATGTTTTAAGGAGTGTGAAATACTCGGGGAAATGTGGGTCATAACAGGGATTGAACCCCGGACATCATCATATAGTGACTTTTATTTTTCTTACTTTCATTTTTTATAAATAGCTCGTAACTCTCAGATGAATCAGTAGCGTTAAAAACAGCAACACATTTCTGTCGTAATACTCCACGATAGACTTGTAAACCAAATAAGGCAAACACCATTAAACAGAAGAGGGTCAACATCAGTACATCGACTAACATCTTGAAAGCACGAAGTAATGCGTTAACGATCGTCTTTAACCCTGAAATATAAATCACCATCCTCCTCCATGTAATAAATTCAATAAAAAGAAAGAAATCTGGTTTAACCTCAACTGGACACAAAATACGTCATTTTAAGAAATAGTGGAGATGTTTATAGTGATGGGAGGAAATTATATGACCAACAGAAAGCCCAATAGGTTGGAGAGAGAGAGAGAAATGGGGTGTAACGTCCACTCAACACAAACTAGGTCATTTCGGGACTAACATATGGTTCAATTTTATTTCAATAATTCGCTTGCGCGTAGGGGTCTTTAACAGTGGGAGGAAACCGGAGTGCCCGGAGGAAACCCACGAGGTTGAGAAGGCGCCCCTATCTCCATGCCACATACGCTCACACCAGAGCTCGAAACCACAGCCGCAAGCCAGAGGTGACCGGCCAGCTAGAGGTCGAAGCGCGGCACTCTAGACCACTAGGCCATCCCAACCCCCCTCTAGGAGGTTGAGATCCAACTTACTGTTGTCGTGCACATTCCCAAGTGACGAATCCAAACCATGCCTCTTGACTCAATGACAGCACAACCATTCTCATCCTTCTGATCAAACATATCGAATGAGTCGTGCAGGTAGAATTTTGTCAAGGCAGCAACAGAATTCCAACTGCCTATTTTCTATAGATTATTTGACAAAGGAAAACAAAAATTCAATGTGCTTTGTGTGAATAATTCTATATAAGCAAATTACCTGGCACGATGTTCACCGTTTTTAACGCTCGTAAAACCCGGAACGTCCTCAATACTTGAACATTACCCACCGACGTATCAGGCGAGATTTTTTCTATCAAAATAGTCGTAAATCTAAAAATAAAAAATATTATTCAATTAAATTAGTCTTAAATTAGTTTCTCTTTTTTTCATGCTGCCATCTTTGATTATTAGAGGTTATAAAGTAATAATAATTTTTGATCAGTGCTAAACAAATCTTTTGGGGGCTTGAAAGTTGCATATATCATATGTATTAAAATCAAGCCTGGAAAAAAAATGAAACAATGATGATAAAATCTTAATTAATTTATGAAGACGCAATAATCATAAAATCATACTAAAGCAGACATAATGATCGTAAAATCATACTAACGCGGATACAATGATCATAAAATCATACTAACGTCGACAAAAAATGACAATAGAATTATACTAACACGGACACAGTGAAGACATCATACTTACGCAGACACGATGACGATAAAATCCAGCCAATTCCAAGCATCTCGTAGATATGTATATTTATCTACTATAAACCCTCTCGCTATAACCTTTATCATCATCTCAAAAAAATAAATCACCAAAAATATATACCTGTAAAATAAATATACAAAAATATATACCTGTAAAATAAACATACAAAAATATATACCTGTAAAATAAATAAACAAATCAATAAAATGGGGGCTGACGTTCTACTTTTCGCCCCCGCCTGGGCTAATAAAGACAATGTACGCCATATATCATGTACATAGGGTGTTGTCTAGGTCGGTCAATGAAGTTTAAAATGAGCCGCGTGTTGTTGTGATAATTGGGGTTTACATTCTAATGTTCTGCTCCCACTGTGATAATGAAGACGAGCACACGCCATACAGTGTCTTGATTAACCATTTTTACTTTTAATCATTTTTCAAAAAATGTATTCCAATCCACAAAATATTGCAGGGATGCCATGATCTGGGTAAGTTAATTAATGTCTAATTAATAATTTATATAACATTTCAGGCCTTAAAAAAGACCTAGCAATAGGCAGATTTTGGTCTTGCATGAGTTAATTTTAGCATGGGTTAAGCTGTGGAATCTTTTATTAGATTTGCGGAAAAATGCAAATGACTTAAAAAATAGAATGCCGTATGACACTATTCTTTTGAACATTAAAATAGACAAAAATGGGTCTAAAAGCACATATAAAAGTAATATATATATATATAACCTAAATAAAGTGATTATTTATAATTCATTTTCAAACAAATATAAAAATTTCTAATTAATTATGTACAGTGAAATATGTGATGAGTCAAAATTAAACGACATCTATAACGGAGCCTCCAAGTGATCCAGCATCTTACTAACTATGAACCATCGTGGCTTTCTACTTTGTATCAAAGACCTTAGATCCATGGCACTACCTTTAAACCAATCTACAACCCCATCACACCACACAAACACATAAAAAATCATAAGTCGAAATTCAGGAAATTGTTTCACATAATCCAATTGATTTATTATTTTGAAATAGATTTGCTACGTGGTTTTGAAATGGAGTTTATCTGGAAAAGGAGTTTATCAAATGAATTCATGTGTGTGTTGAGAAAGCAAGTTTATCGCATGAATTCACATGTGTTATTTTTTTTTTTAATATCCAGGACTAAGTGACATTTAGAAAGTTGACGTTATGTTGATTAATCGCGTGTTGCAACTAATCCAGTGATGGAAGGTAATATTATACAACTTGTTGCTGTTGTCAAGGTATATTACAACTTGAACAATACACCATGGATCCCGAGTTAATACATGGATATTATTATTATATCGTATTTTAATAAATGTTACAAACATTGAATAACATGACAAAAACTTGAAATTAAAGGGACAAGTGGTCAGAAATACAGGGAAATTAAAGAACAACCTCTCGATAATAAAGGGACCAACAGTTGGAAATATAGGGACAAATAACTGGAAATATAGGGAAAAAAGGGAGACAGTCAGAAATAAAGGGACCATGAGGCAGAATAAATGGACAACACAAGAGAACAAAGGGATATTTTGATTTAATTTTCGGTATCGTTAAATAATCACTTTGAGTAGCTCAATGTGGATTAAACCAGTGGAAAATTTTATATTTTCCGAAAAATGCAAATATCTTTAAAATGAGTTATTCTTAATATCTCACCTTTAAACATAATATAATTTTTATATTACAAAATCAAATGAAATATTGTTTAACGTCCTAGTCTTCGGCACTGACTTGGCTAACAGAGATTAACATAATACAGTGTGCTATGAGGGAAACTTTGATTGGACACCACTTTTTTGCAGGGGCGTTTTAAGGTTTATCATGGCGGAGGCTTTTATTCAATACAATCAAGGAATGCTCACCTTCAAAATTCTAAGAGACAAATTACCATCATATTTATATATAACACATTCTGTGAAAATTCGAAATTGACCGAAACTAACATGACATTGAGATCAGAAAGTCAAAATAAATTAGCAATTCCAAAAAGTAAGAAAAAGGCAATGACAAGAACATTCCAATACACCGCCTCTGTATTCTGGAATTCACTACCTCAAACTGTGAAACATGCGTCTTCAAGTTTTATCTTTAAAAAAGAGTTAGTAAAACACGTTAAATCTTTGAACTCTTAACTACTTCTGCCCTCTGAATGTATGTTTATTTGCTTTTCTTTTCTCTCCTTATTGTTTGTTTGATTCGTTTTTTGGGGGGGTTTTTTGGGGTTTTTTTTTTTTTTTTTTTAATTATTATAAGCTTATATAATATGGTATATATGTACTTTGTAAATATCATTACCATGTAGATTCTTAGTTTTAGAGTAGGAGGGACATGTTGAAAATTAGAACTCATGTACTAAATATGTTCCCTCAGAAAATAAAGTCATTATTATTATCATTACTATTTTGAGGACCCTGCATTCTCATTCAGTAGTGGATTCGACAGTGACAATGTAAAGAAAACGATTGACTCAGACTCGGGGGCCCTTTCCCTTGGTCAGAGGGGCCATTTTGTCAGATGAGGGGCACTTCTGCCTGCCTTCAGGGCCCTCCCTAACTAGGTTACATTTTATTTTTCTCCCGTTTTATTTTTTCAACTTCTTTGATTTTTTTCGCGAGGAGGCTGGTGCCTCCAGCGCCTCAGCTATAAAACGCCTTTGCTTTTTTGAATAGTTTTGAATCATTTTCTGAATGTATTATTCAGGGCCGACGGAAGCAATTCTTGATTGGGGGAGGGGGCTTCCATCATAGGTCCTTATAGGCGAGGGTCCAGGAGTGGCAATAACCTGGACAAAAGAGTACGAGTACTTTCGGCCAAATTATTGTGGGGACTAAAAGCCCCCCCACCCCCCTTAGCCCCACTAATCCGCCGGGCCTGTTATTGTTTGTATCTATTCAATGTATAACTTGTATTCATATATTAGTCGCTGTTTATGATTCTGTTTAAATGAACATGTATGCACTCTGTCCCCAACATCAACGTCTTGATGCAATAAATATCTTATTTCATATATCTATTCACAATGGGAGAATGAAACAGCAAAAAAAGAAGAAGAAAAATGTCAATTGGATTAAATTTGGATTGAATTATGATCAATAATTATTATGATCTTGATTTCTTGAAACAATGGACACAAAGGTTGAAGGAATTCCTGTGTCTTGTTGCTAAGGAAGCCATCAATATTTCATGTTACCTATATTACATATACTTGATAGTCCTTAAGCAGTTTATAAAACAAACAAAATAAACCGTTGGTTTTCTAAAACAGTTTTTAAGAAGTGGTCTGACAACGACAGGACATTGTTCTTGTAACAATAGCGCTGTTTAAAAATTAACTAATTGTCTCTCCCAGACGTTTTAAATTGGGTTAAAAATTTTATGACAATTTACATAAGCTTTACTCTATTTTTTAACTCATGGTAATTCAGATGGGTTCACGATCTGTCTACTATCTGTCAAATTCCAATTCCCAAGGCATCTTTTAAATAAATTTGGGTTTAACATGGGCATGTCCGGGCACTTGAGGCTATTTCCTACGCTTGTACATGACAAGGAGTAGGGTCGCTTTTTCCCACCTCAGTGGGTTTCACCATGTCCACCAGTTTCTACCACTACTGTGGGTAATCAACAAATTATTTACGATTGAGTCAAGTTGCATGGTTTCAATATCATACTTGTATGTGACAAGACGTAGCCAGGATAACTGCATAAGAATCGATGAATTATATATGATTGGCCTACGTTAATTTTGCATTCTGACGACAATTGTAAACCTGATACAAATAGAATTCCTGGTAATGATTAAGACATGTTTCAGTTAAAGTATATCTCTAATAACATTACTTATACGAAGACAGGAAAACAATTTCAATATTCTAAGCGTGGGCACAAAACTTTTTTCAGTATTTCTCTCGAAGTCCAGAATATTTGTCAGAAAACATTTTCATTTATTTAAGGTTGGGATCTTACCTTTTGTTTCAACATTTATATCTTTTTTTAGTTGTAAGAGAAAGAGAGAGAGAGAGAGAGATTGGGTTTAATGTCCACTCAACATAAACTAGGTAATTTCGGGACTAACATATAGTTTACTTTTTTTATTTCAATAATTCGCTTGCGCGTAGGGGTCTTTAGCAGTGGGAGGAAACCGGAGTACACGGAGGAACTCACGAGGTTGAGAAGGCGCCCCTATCTCAGCTGCAAGCCAGAGGTGACCGGCTAGCTAGAGGTCGAAGCGCGGCACTCTAGACCACTAGGGCCAACCCCCCTTAGTTGTAAAGGATTAGGTCTGTCGAGTGGTACATCACATATAACACAGGGAATGAAATGGTGTTTAACGTCCTACTTTTCTGTGCACCAACTGGGCTTTTACTTACTCAGGACCTCAGTTTTTCCTCCCATTCAAACAACTAGACACTGGACTTGTCAGGACTTTCACCCTGCACAACTGACAAAGGGGAAAACCTGACGTCTTGGTCTTCTGCTCTGACTGGACTTAGGAAGACTGGTGAATGTTTTAATGCATGCTCTTTAGAAATGAAATGAAATGGGGTTTAACTTCCTACTCTTTTGCACCTAACCTGGGCTAATGGAAGATGGGCATACGCCATACAGTGTGCTATGAGTGAAATTTTGCCCGGGCAGCGGCTCTACGGCCTATTCTCATATGCCCTTTAGATCATAAGGTCTGTCATTGAGTCAAGTGGCGTGGTTTCGATTCTCCATTTATACTTGAGAAGGGATTTGCCAGTCCAACCTCGTGGGTTTTCTCCGGGTCCTGCAGTTTCCTCCCACTGTTAAAGATCCAAGTGCAGAAGCGAATTATTCAATAAAATTGAACCATATGTTAGTCCCAAAATGACCTAGTTTGTATTGAGAAGACGTGAACCCCATCTCTCTGTCTATCTCCCTACCTGTCTGGTATATGCCGTTGAGTAGGTTGTTAAAGACGATAAAGTCAATAGGATTATTATAAGATCTTCTTGACTCGGAATAGAAACAATAGCAAGACTTATTGATCAATATAAAACATCTTTCGGGCAAATATAGCTTTTATTATACCACAGTAATATCTGCTGAATGGTGTCAGGAAAAAAATGAACTTAAATTTCAAGAGACATACAGTGTACGCAGACTGGTGACAAAAATAAATAAATTCAAATTTCAAGAGGCATACACAGACTAATGACAAGAAAAAATACCCGAACTTAAATTTCAAAAGTTTTTACAGCAAGATATACACAAAATGGACTAATGAAGATGGGCATATGCCATGTGCCATTATTCTGTAAGTTTTACCTGGACAGTGGCACCACAGTTTGCTCTTATTTCAATATTCAACTGCCAGGGAATAGTGAATATGCTGCCAAGAGTCTACAGTTTTCGTACCATCCTATACAATTCCTCCTACTCTTACATCAAATTCCTACGATCAAGGCTCCACCAGAACTTTGTTTTTTGCACAATCCAGACAACTAGACAAATGGAAATCTGGCTGAAAATTTCGCAAGCATGGGATGAAAATCTGGTTACCGGTATTGAGCAAGTGGCTAGATCCAGATTCCGTCATGGTCAGTAAGATGTACATGTATATAAGGTTAGGGCATGTGATTGTTGGTGAATTTGTGAGTTAGGGTTTGGGTAAGGGTTAGAACTAGGTCCAGGGGTAGGGTTAGCGCTAGCCCAGTTTACATCTCGTGACCTTCGACCAAATAAGGAGGTGGTCCTTAAGAAACAGATTTAAACTAACGCCATCTTTAAGTCTGCTAATTACGTTTCTACCAAGATTATAGAATCTCGTATGTTACTCTAACCTACAGGTCAGAACATGACAACCGTGGTATATTGATGATATACCACGCTAATTATAATCCTACCAGCCATGCCTCCAGATAAACATCACACAAAAGGTTAATAATCATAAAAATATCATTGCACAGTCGCGGGGGGCAAAAATAAAAATCAACGACAAAGCCATACTGATTTATTTTAAGGCATGAAAATGTCAATAATATTAATAAAGTAGGGGAATAAAGGAAGATTAATATCAAAGGTGTTATTTTGTTTCGTATTTTTATATATATATACAAATACATCTTTTAAGCAGGTTTAATACTGCCCACATGTATTTATACGAGTTCTCTGAATTTATGTCCGTCCATATTTTGGTACCCGTCTAAAGGGAGGTTCCAATGCAATACTGTTGTCATGTTGTATGGGGGTTGGGATGGCCTAGTGGTCTAGAGTGCTGCGCTTCGATCTCTAGCTGGTCGTTCACCTCTGGCTTGCGGCTGTGGTTTCGAGCCCTGGTGTGAGCGTATGTGGCATGGAGATAGGGGCACCTTCTCAACCTCATGGGTTTCCTCCGGGCACTCTGGTTCCCTCCCACTGCTAAAGACCCCTACACGCAAGCGAATTATTGAAATAAAATTAAAACCATATGTTAGTCCCGAAATGACCTAGTTTGTGTTGAGTGGACGTTAAACCCCATTTCTCTCTCTCTCTCACGTTGTATTCTTATGTACATGTTTATATTTGTATGCTGTCTTCAATAGATGCTGCAATACAATAACATCTTATCTTATTAAATTTAATTGGGGGATTGGGGGGTTTAACATTTGCGCTTAAGATCATAGGGTCTGTAATTGAGTCAAGTGGCGTGGTTGCCATTTCACCCTTGTACGTGACAAGGAATCAAGGAATAGGGTCGTCTGTCCAACCTTGCGTTGCTTTCTCTGGGTGAGTTTCTTTCATGATTTGATCCCTAGTAACGTCTACTCATTTTTGATAGAATGCGAATAATTCAAAATACCTCAAATAACTTTGATTATATATCTGTGCTTCAGTTTTTACAGAAATCTTGGAAAGGATATCAAGAAGTAATTTGTACAGGAATTCACTCGACGTGAAGAAATTTATCCTATGCGAAGAAGAAATTTATGCAGAAATGCCGGAAATGACGTCATTTTTTTCAAAACATACGATACACGAAGAAGTATTTTACAAATAATGAAAAATTATGACGAATGTCATAGAAATTTATTAATGGACAACCGCGTTGGAAGCTGATTCATCCAATCAGTAAATATTGGAAAAAAAAATAAAACTGATTGATCTTGATAAATTACGACAATAAAAGCTTTTAGATTGGTGTTGAGATTACTAAATGTTACTATGTCTATAAATACTAGCAATAGTCTCAAATTTGTTTTCTGAATCTCAAATAGATTGTAATAATATCTGTACGGATATGTGTGACTGTTGTTTATTTGTTGTGTTTTAAGGCTGCCCAAAGGCTTAAATTTGGCGTATAGGGGTGGCTCGGACCCGGAAGTAACATTGGTCTGGTGGTCATAGACTATGGCGTCAGGTTTTAAGGTTATACTACTTCTGGCGGGCTATAATCCTGCTATGCCGGGTCAATCATAATATAACTGTCAGTAGAACCATTTAAACGTTATGGTATTGGTGAACAATATAGCAAGCCTGAATATGAGGGGAGAGGGACAAAAATAATAGGCTATTCATAAGTGCCCATTCAACACAAAACTGGTAAATTTGGGACTAACACAAGGTACATTTTTAAAAACAAATTGCTTGCTCGTACGCCTTATAACAGTGTTTGGAAACTGTCACGCACAATATTGCCCACCTAACCACATAGTTCCAATTTCAGCAAATGGAGAGCATGCCCAAAGATGTCTACAGTCAGCAATTTTATCGAAAGTGTTTGGAGAGCCTCAATAAACCAGTCTGGGAAATAACCCTCCTCGAAACACAGGGTTTGGGCTGGTGTTTTTAAACTGGTTAATTTGTGTTCAGACAACACAGTTAAAAGCTAGTCTAATAATCACTATTCTTCAAGAATGTTTGTTTGTTATTTTCTTTAACGAACTCAAGCCTCGTTAATATATTGCTTTAAGGCTATTTGTGTTAAGGACAAAGGTCAACTTGATATAAATATTAAAGATCATTAACTTTGACATTATTTCCGTCGTAAAAATGATCTTGTGATATTTCGTTGCGGGTTTGTATTTAAGATATTTGCTTGTTGGTTTGGCTGATGGTCATTGTCTAGAGGCGAAATCATGTCTTCGGCTTCTGGAATCCAAGTATAAAGCATTACATTAGTTGGCTGGTGGTTTGTATACACAAGGTTGGACAGGCGACCCTACTCCTTGTGGGGATTCAAATCTACGGCAGTTGACTTAATGGCAGGCTGTATGATACAGAGCGCACGCTAACCATTCTGCAATCCAACCCCCCGTACGGAGTACAATTTGTTGTCTTCGTGAGCACAGTCAAAAAAGACAAGTATGGTATAAAACCCCATTTCTCTTCATAAATAACAAACAAGCGAAAATATCTAATTATTTGGGTGACATTTTCATTTTCTAGTTAATGATAAAAAACCACTAGGAGATTCTGGTTCTAATTATTCTCTTTCCTTGGTTTACCCGACATGTCGCTCCATTTACCTGTCAGCTCTATGTCATACTGTCAGTGACGTCATGACAATTAATGACAATCAACGTTGATACTGTCGTATATACAAGTAATTCAGATTAGCTTTTCTTTCCTCCCCGCAGATCGTCTGATAAGAACATATATTTTATTCATCACTAATTATCCAGCCGTATCAAATTATGTTTTAATTGCGAATATCTTCAAGGAATATCGGTCGTTAATTGTGAAAGTCGAATAAACACATTGATTGTATGGTTGACTCACAGATATTATCGCATACCCCAGTCATTGTTTTTTGTATTTCAGAGGAGAGTCAAAAAAAGCTCCCCTCGATCAACAAATTGAAAAAAATGGCTCTCCTAAAAGATTCTCCCTGTTTCGATAAGAGGAATGCTTTAGAAATTAAGGAGAGTGATCTGATATTAAGGATTGTAGATAAATGTTAATAAACCCCCAATGACTTTGTAAAGGAGAGTGATTTTCAATTTTAAGGGGAGAGAAAAAAAACTCCCCTCGGTCGACATTCAGGTGAGCTGTAGGCGCTCAAGAGCGATCACTCGCCTTAAAAACAAATATTCAAGGAAACGCCCGTTTTATATGTCATCATATTCCCAGTGCCTAATGACAATATTATAGCTTTTGAATTTTAGCCTAGCCTCTAACATTACTGACAGAAGTCAGTAAGATAAAATCGTAGTATTTTTTACCCTTTTTACGTTCTATCATTTATTAAAAAAATGTTTTCTAATCCACCAAATATCGCATGCTAGTGAACGGCATCATGAGTTGATTACATAGCATAAAGAAATCTTCTGGGTTGTCTGCGATATCACTTCGGTGGAAGCGGACGTTAAATAAAGCTATTTCACACACAATCTTCCGGGTTCCATAACATTTTAAAGTACAATAATGACTTATTTGCAGGTTTCTTTCTGGTGAAATATGATGGATATTGCTCCTAGCTACACCACCAGAAAAACATCCCAAGGTTATAAATGATAGAAAATGTTTTTCTGAATGGCGTATGTTCTGTGACCAATGATATGACAATGTTATAAAGATGAATCAGGCCGTCTCTTATTGGTAAAAATAAAAATTATGATATGTAATATTATTTGTGACGATTTCACTTATAAGGTCATATCATTCTTGTTATCTAATGAATAATATCAGAGAGAGAGAGAGAGAGAGAGAGAGAGAGAGAGAGAGATGGGGTTTAACGTGGACTAAACACAAACTAGTCATTTCAGGACTAACATATGGTTTTAATTTTATTTCAATAATTCACATGCGCGTAGGGGTCTTTAGAAGAGAGAGAGAGAGAGAGAGAGAGATGGGGTTTAACGTGGACTAAACACAAACTAGTCATTTCAGGACTAACATATGGTTTTATTTTACTTCAATAATTTGTTAGCGCATAGGGGTCTTTAGGAGTGGGGGGAAACTGGAGGACCCAGAGAAAACCCACACGAGGTTTGACAGGCCCCTCACAACATCAGTGTTTTGTTGTTGTTCTCATTGGGATAAAAGACACAAATATAATATTTCAGATCCTGCCACAGCTTTAACGAAAATACAGACATTCTGTCGGCAACAAAACCAGAAAAACATTCCATGGTTATGTACAGTGTATATATCAATAAACATCCGTATATCCAGTGTATAGATATACATCCTCTGTATCTCCAGTGCAGGGATCTTAATCGGCTGTTTTTTGTCAGCTTTAGCCGATTGATCTTTAATCTAGCTGAATCGTAAAACAATGAATCGGCCACTATGGTATCATATATCAATCTACTTTCGGCCGATTTACAAAGAGTTAATTATCATGCTGATTGATAAAACAATGAACAACAAGCCACTACGGTGTCATATATCAATCTATTATTCGGCCGATTGCGAAGAGGTAATTTAATTATTACTCGTCGATTAATTAACCCATCAAAGAGTCAATCAATGCAATGATTCAGTGTCAATCCTTCTCGGCTCATTTCGTAAATAAACAACTTCGTTGAGTTAATTCATGCCAAGTACGTTAAAAGAATAGCCGAAAATAATGGCGGCGTTGACCTTGTACTTCAAGCATGCACGTAGGCATTGTATTTGGAAGTTCCAAGTGCTGGAGATCCTCCCACGTCCAATATAGGTCACCCAAAGTTGAAGACTAGAAGATATTTTAGATCCGAATAGTTAGCTCCTTTCAAACATCTTTTGTTTGATAAAAATTCACAGAAAACGTTTTGTTTCATATAAGTTATTAAAGTCTACTTTTTGTGGGTAGGCCTACTGGTAACACTAAAAATAAACTAATCTGTATAACAGTTGGCCAAGTGACCGTTCGCCCGTACGGCATGTTTAAGAGCCCCGACTATTCACGGAAAATAATTTGTGCTACATTATTTTATTATCGATACATGCTTACAAATATTCTTTTATATATTGACAAGTGTTTACATATAAAATAATTAAAAACGAACTTATTTGTATTTGCTTGTAGTTTTTCTTTTTACTAAATTAATTCTAACTTCTGTTTCTTTGGATGAAAGCAAAAGTAGATTATGCATTATGCAAGTTGCCAAAATTTGACTAAAAATTTTGATAATGTATGGATATAAGAATACTAGTATGGAATAACAACACAGGCTTTGTTTATTAGAAGTTATTATTATAATATCATACGGAATACCGTAACGTTATGCAAATATTGACGTGAATAAAGTATGCATAAACCAACATGTCTGTTGTTCAAAAGATAACTATCCATTAGGGGTGCCCGTGGCCGGTTTATTTCAAAATGGATTAAGAACCCTGCTCCAGTGGTCTCATTCCAAGAGGTTATGTACAGTGTATACTACAGTGTATAGATATACATCCTCTTGATCCATTCCACTCCATTAACCCCTCGCTTCATCCATGGGGAAGAAACTGATTCACATGATCTGCCATTGATGATTCTGCTACTTTTATAGACCAATGTGCTTGATAGCATAACGAATTACATGTACATGTACCACTTAATGCAGTGCTGGAAATAACTGGTCGGACGCGGACAAAGTCCGGTCGAATTTCACCATTTGTCAGGTGAAATTTCCGATCAGTCTGTCATTTTGTCAGAGCGAAAAAATTCGGGAGATTTTGTTATTATTTTCGGAAAATGAAAGTAGACCACTTCTCATTAAGTTAATGTCACTTCTTTTATATAAAATTTCTTGCAAACTTTCTCATAATTGAGCGAACAATCCACCATAGAACATAAACAATGATGATAAGACTGGGTTGTAAACTGTTTTTTGATTGGTTCGCAGACACAAGCTGCAATCAAAGTAGATAATTTGAAGACGTGAATACCCCATAAATGAAGGGAGTTAGTGGAGTAGAACGGAATTAGACCACTGGGGATACTGACGATGACAAATACATAAATGATAGACGACAATGTTTTTCTGAATACCACGTGATACTAAATGACATGACAAGAATCTATCAGAAAAATTTATGTTAAATCTATCTCTACATAGATCCGATAGATCCAACTAGATCATGCCTAGAATCTGAGTCAAGTCACTAAAATCAAAACCTTCTAAACGTAAGCTTTACAAACATTTTCGAGGGTTTTCATTCCTTTGGGTTCTGGTATCATTTTAATTTTTTTAAAAAAACGACATTTTGAAATTCAGTGCAAGTTTCTCGGACAGCACTAGTATCGAACCCAGAGCTTCCTGGCTCGTAAACCAGCACTAAATTTGGAGAAACGTAACAAAAATTTAAATGAAAAAATACTTACTCAGAAGTTTCAGCAAACGTTAAATCAGGTATCGTCAGAAATACACAATTGGTCAAAATCGTTAAAATCACAAAATAATCGAAGAACTGATTGGTGCAGATACGAACAGCTAATTTCCGTAATGGATTCCATGGTGGTAAAAGATTAAACGAACTTGTTGACGAGAATCGGTAGATTATTTTCTTTTTGATTTTTTTAGCAATAACAACAAAGGTCTGAAAAATATAAAACATAAAAATATTTAAATTTTAAACTGAAACCTAGATTTCACTAACAGTTCGTGGATGAGGGTGATGAAAAATATGAATACAGTCGTGTCTGTGCTAGGGGGTCGGCCAGGGGTGATCGTGGATGGGGGAGGTGTCAGTGTTATGGGCTGATCAGGGATGTTATTTCAATATCTTACTTGTAGGACATTTTTAGTTGGGGTTGATAGAAACCTGAATTAGGTCACTAGAAGTTGTTTGTTAGCTTCTGGAAATAGTGTCTATATAAGGGCATATTCCTGCTTGTGCATCGCATAGGAAGAAGTATCCCTGGGGTTCGCAAGGACGAAGAAAAACTATGTTTGTCAAAAGAGTTAATAAAATCCAACGTCAGGTAGAAATTATTACTTAAGTTTAAATTGATCATTTTGAAAAAGTTTTGGACCAATATCCCTGGGATTTTTTTAAGACACTGAAAATTGCCCAATATTCTACAGATGATATAAGTAAGCCAGTAACAACTAATATTCAGATGAACCTCTGTGAATCTGATAAAATGAATCCTGGGACATCTACATGTATACTCTTCATATAGTGTTTCCTTCAATAAATTATCAAGCTAAGTATATTCTAGACATCAGCCGTACAATATTAGATATCAAATGTTGAATGATCAAGTTGAGCATAATTTAAAATCAGGAAAAATTAGATATTGGTACTCCACCCCCACCCCGACAACCAGAGGTTTGAAATAAAAGTACTTTTGAACTTGCCTTGTTTTACTTCAGACTCCAGATGGATTTAAAGTTTGAACATGATATAGGGCGTAATATTTCACGTCTGCACCAATAACGGGGCTAACTCCAACACCCCTGATCCTTTGATAGGGATGGACTACTCATAATGGGATTAATAATGGGTCAAACTCCGAAACTCCCTGATTGGTGTTAGGAATAGACTACTCATATGGGATTTTATTAAAATAACAGGGCCAACTCTGAAAGCCCCTGATCCTGTATTAGGAATAGAGATAGAGAGAAATGGGGTTTAATGTCCACCCAACACAAACTAGGTCATTTTGGGACTAACATATGGCTTAATTTTATTTCAATAATTCACTTGCACGTGGGGGTCTTTAGCAGTGGGAGGAAACCAGAGTGCCCGGAGGAAACCCACGAGGATGAGAAGGCACCCTTATCTCCATGCCACAAACGCTCACACCAGGGATCGAAACCACAGCCGCAAACCAGAGGTGACCGGCCAGCTAGAGGTTGAAGCGCAGCTCTCTAGTCCACTAGGCCATCCCAACCCCCTTGTATTAGGAATAGACTACTCATATAGGGTTTTATAATGGGGCCAACTCCCAGATCCTGTGATTTGGATAGACTACGCAATATGGGGTTTAATAATGGGGCCAACTCCCTGATCCTATGTGAGCTATAAACTACTCGTAATGTTTCACTTTCTTGCACCAACAACGAAACTAGTCAAGACGACCTCCTCCATACTTCAAACAAACATCATAAATTATATCATTATAAAACGTTCCTCGGCTCAATAAAACATTCGATGCATGCAAATTCCTGTTCATTCTCTTGTTTAAACATAATCCAAACCCTTGCCGCATTTCTAAAGCTAAAAATTCTTTCTCCATTAGAACTTTAGATCAATGATTTATTTGAAAGAAAATGGTGAAACTCGTTAGTTGTTGCCTTGTAAGAAATGTATAATTTATAATTGATGAATAGTTGAAAGGTAATTTGTATTTTTCTTAATCACCATGTTGGAAGCATGTGATATTATTTCTGTTCTGTAGTTTATTGATATTCAATAACATGTTAATATATTGCTTGATATGGTAATTAGAAAACAGACAAATAACAGATATATAATTAATAGACAGCAATACAATCGAAACCAAACGGAGTTGAACAACTTGGTTTTCTGCACCGACTAGGCTACGGGGGTTGAGAGAGAAGTTTAACAGCCACTCGTACTCGTCATAAACTAGGTCATTTCGGGACTAACAAAAAGAGAGAGAGAGACATACACATACAGTGAGAGAGAGATGAGGTTTAACATTCACTGGCATAAACTAAGTCATTTCGGGATCAACATAAGGGCTCATTTTTTTTCAGGCAACCCTACTCTTTGTCATCTTTGTCATGTACAAGTGGGGAATCTAACGTTTTATAAGAGAAAGCTTGCCTGTAGAACACAAAGTTAACAAGTAACAGATATAAATAAAATGTTATACAAATGTCTAGTCCTTCGGATAGCCTCTAAACCTTGGACCCATGTACGCGTTCATATACATGTAAAAGAAACCTTGACAGTTGGGATTTGAAGTAGGACATTAAACCACATTTCATTTCTAGAAGAATGGTAAAAAAAACCAGTCCTGTCTGCTCACTTTTCTTACATATATATCTGGTTATCCAGACATTTTTTATACATCCTGATATCCAGACGTTCCATTGATTTCTAATTGAACATAAAGTTTAGCTTTTATAGCTATGTATTGTTGTCACTAAGCCTTAAAGCAATAATGTATTTTTTTTTTTGCTATGGTGACAACTTGGGAAATAAAACCATCCTAATGTATTGGCAAACAGAAGTCAAGATAATTTATCGATAATTCAAATAAAATGAAACATATTTAACTTAAAATAAATTGTAGTGATCTGTTATTCCCAGCGTCTTTTCTTTCATGTCATTTCTAGATAATTTTTATGTTTCTACACACGGAAATGAAATAGTGTTTAACATCCTACTTCTCTCTGCGTCAAGTTGGCTAAAGAAGGCTGTCATCTGCCATCAGTCCTACAGCCTTCTCATTCCAACTCTAGAGTGCCGCGGTTCGATCACCTCTGACTTGCGGCTGTGTTTTCGATCCCTGGTGTAAGCGTATGTGGCATGGAGATATGGGGCACCTTCTCAACCTCGTGGGTTTCCTCTGGGCACTCCGGTTTCCTCCCACTGCTAAAGACCTCTACGCACAAGAGAATTATTGAAATAAAATTAAACCATATGTTAGTCCCAAAATGACCTAGTTTGTGTCGAGTGGACATTAACCCCAACTCTCTCTCTCCTTTTATGTGTATGCCAATATGTACATAAATCCTCATTTTTTGTGCCAGGCCTCCGTCATGCACGTTTAATTTGATTGTATCCAAACTGCAAGATTATCTACCAACGATTTGTTTTATTAAATGATAAATAATGAAAAATAAGACAGGAATATGGTCGGGAAAAACCCATGATCCGTTTTTTAATCAAATGTAAAACAAACAGTTTGAGTATATTTCAGCATGGATTGAGTACATTTAGGCATGGTTTGAGTATATTTCAGAATGGATTGAGTATATTTCAGAATGGATTGAGTACATTTGAGTTTGAATTCAGCTCTGAAAAATACGCAATGTCTGCAAAATGCATCAAATTACCAATTCAAATATGTAATATCACTGCTATGCTAATTTCATAACTAAACTAAAGATATTTTTTATTTAAAAAGGTATTTTACCCAGTGATCCTTTTATATAGATCATATTTACAGCTATTTTTATTGCTAATTACATGTAATTCTATCTAAATATTAATTTGGTATTTATATTTTTTTTTTTATATTAAGAATGCTCTTTTGTTATTCCATTTGTTATGTAGTCTTGCTTTATAATACGTCTTTGTAATGTGCACATGAGCATATTCATGTGGCTGTTGTGAGTTATAGAAATACTACTACAATAGAACAGTGTGAGAGAAAGAAAAGCAGGGTTTAATGTCCACTGAACATGTACTACATGTAGGTCATTTTGTGACTAACATATGCTTTAATTTTATTTCAATAATTTGCTTACATATAGGGGTCTTTAGCAGTGGGAGGACACCAGAGAGTCGCGAGAAATCGCATAGGCCACAAATGTGAGATTGAAACCAGGTCACTGATCTCGATGAAAGATGACTCGTATTTCACCCTGACCCTACTTCCATTTAGAGGCGTGTAAAAAAATAAAAATAATAATCTATGCATTCAATCTACAGACCATAATAACTTATCGTAAAACATGCGTACATGTAATCTATAAAACCACTAACCGACGGTACAATAAATTCATTATCATGCAACATTTTGAAGGGGAAACTCGCGTCTTTATCAAGCCAATCTACGAACCATATTAACTGATGGTAATACACGTGTAATCTATAGAAGTATTGATCATTGGTCGTGAGTGTGATGGCAATGGTCAGTGTGTATATTTATAAGATTATATTGTTTTACAATATAGATTTATTATTATAATAACAAACAACAGATAACGTCCATTAACGATTCTCCGCGATATACCAACAATAACACGATTCTCTTTCAATTCAATATCCACTAGAAAGTACATGGGTTAATATTGACGAGAACATACATAGGGTTAATAACCTACAGTGGGGAGACGAGAATGTTCAGGGTTAATAACCTACAATGGGGAGACAAGAATATATAGGGTTAATAACCTACAATGGGGAGACGAGAATGTTCAGGGTTTTTATCCTACAGTGGCAGTTGAGAACATCCAGGTTTAATACCCCTGCAGTTGGAAGTTGAGAACATCCAGGGTTTATATCCTGCAGTGGGCAGACAAAAACATCCAGGATTAATACTCTGCAGTTGGCAGATGAGAACGTCCCGGGTTAATATTCTGTCGTTAAAACCCTGCCGTAGAAAGACAAGGGTTAAAAACCTGTAGTTGGCAGACAAGAACATCCAGGGTTATTAACCTGCAGTTGGCAGACGAGAACTATAAAATATACAGCTGGGTTCTTGTTTGCTAGAAAAGGTGTCTGCAAACATGTTACCTTATTGTTCAAATGGAATGAAAAACGAAGCTACGCGCATGTACTGTTTTGGGAGGTAGGGTGGTCTACTAATGTCATTGATTTAAGTCGCATGATTTTGATTACACGTAACAAGGAATATGGCTGTCTGCCCATCCTCATGGGTTTCCTCCCACTGCTAAAGACCTCTATGCGCAGGCGAATTATCGAATGACATACTTTATGTCCAGTGGATGTCTCCTTCCTGATCAACTTTCTCGACCAAAACAGGGGTTGAACACAGGACCGCCAGGCTAGCAAGCCAACATCTTACTCACTATGCTATTGTGGCTCCGGAACTCATCAGCCAAGACTGGGGTCGAACCCTGAATCTCCTGGCGATTCAGCCACAACGGTGGTCCATTTCCACATGGGGCCACCTCAGTTAACAATTAATCAAATGTTCTGTATAGTTTAATATATTTCAATTGATTTCTCAACCACCAAGTTTTCTTTGTCATTAATAATTCATTCCAACTGAATGACAAAATGAATCACACTAACTACATTACAATCAAACTAGAACCAATTCTTCTTCTTAAACAAAGTTTTTAAATTGATTTCCTTAGGAAGTAGAAAGAGAGTGGGGGGTCACGGTGGCTAAGTGGATAAGGCGCTGATGCGCTAGTCTGGAGGTCGGGTGTTTGATCCCTGCATTGGCCAAGAAAGTTTATTTTTGATTTTCCGGCGTGATTTCCCTTGTTGTCAGTGATGCAGAAGGATGGCCTGACAAGGACAGCTGCCTAGTCGTTTGGATGGGACGAAAAACCAAGGTCCCATGTACACATTGGAGTGCACGTAAAAGATCCCTTGGCAGTTGGAATTCGATATATAAGAATAGGCTGTAGTGCCGCTGCCCGGTTAGGTGCAAAAGAGTAGGACGTTAAACCCCATTTCATCTTCATTTCCATGTCCTCTGGTTTCCTCCCACTGCTAAAGACCCCTACGCAGGAGTCAATTAATAAAATAAAATTGAAACCCGTACCGCATGGGTTTTCTTTGGGCCCTCCAGTTTCCAACCACTGCTAAACACTCCTTCGTACTAGCGAATTGTTGAAATGAAATTAAACCATATATTAGTCCCAAAAGAGTTTAACCTCCACTCGCAAACTACATGTAGGTCATTTTGGGTCTAATATATGGTTTAATTTCATTTCTGCAAACATGTTAACCTCCACTCGCAAACTACATGTAGGTCATTTTGGGATCAAACCACGCATCTTGACTAAATGATATGGGGAAACCACGATGGAAGATTGACTGGAACTTTCGGTTTGTTAACAAGCGCACTATACACTGATCCACTGTGTCTCTGCGTATATATACAGACTACAGTTCTGTTTATAACTGTGTTCAATTTGTCATGGATACACGTCCCATGTGATTAGTATGTAACCGTGTAAATTGTTTGACACGAGCGTTCCGATACGATTAACAAAAGGGATTAAAGGAATTACGCAGTGAGTTATACAGTTGATTAATTAGATTATATAATTCATGTTTCATATTAAGGACAAGTATTAATGTTTCAACTTGAGTATGCAGAATAACAGTTAATTATCGCTATTGTAATCAATATCAATTAATTATGTAGCAAATATTCCTGTCAATCACAAGCTTAGAAATATACTACCTGTAACACAAACATGGTTATGTTTAAATTCAGACATTATAAGGAAGAGATTGGCAGAGAGAGAAATGGGGTTTAATGTCCACTCAACACAAACTAGGTCATTTCAGGACTAACATATGGTTTAATTTTATTTCACGTAGGGGTCTTTAGCAATGGGAGGAAACCGGAGTACCCAGAAAAAAACCCACAAGGTTGGACAGGTGACCCTACTCCTTGCCATGTACAACTGGGGATTTGAAACCACGCCAGTTGACTCAATGGCAGGCCGTATGGCGTACGATACAACGCCCGCATGCTAACCATTGGCCATCCAATCCCCCTGAACAGATTGGGCTTTTTTCTTTATTTTTAAAGATGCATTATGTAAGATTTTGATACAAAGCTGACCCTTTTTGTTATAATAGTTAAAACATATATAATTTGAAATTAATATATTGAAATTTCATTCAAATTCCTTTATTCTGATCTCAATCCACGCTGTTTGAAGTTTTGACAGAGAAATTTCGGGATTAACACAGATAAGGGGAAACCACATTGGAAAATCCTGATGAACTTTATTGGCCGAAGAACTTTTTTGGCAGACTCCAAGGCTTGCGAGCCAGCATCTTACCCTCTTAAGAGAAAGACTGTAAAACATGGTTATCATATCAAACAAGAGAGAGACTGTAAAACAATAGAGTGGGATTATCAAACATTGAGAAATCATGGAGATACTTTTAAAAACAAATTTAAGATTATCAAACAGAGGGGAAGATTACAACGGAGCCAGAAGATTATCAAACAGAGGGAGGGGTGGGGGAGATTACCATGGAAACAGATAATAAATTTGGTAAAGATTAGGGAATTAAATCTGAAACCAGGGTGATTTAGTTAGTGTAATTATAGGATTAAGAACTAACAGGATAATCCGCTACATAATCAATCAGTTGGTAATCATATTAACAGGGGCTGGATTTTATCAAAATATTTACTCGTGTTGTTTTATTTTTGGCATTGACTCACGGCCAAAACTTAATCATTTATAGGTGATACAAACACAATACATGTAATACATCATATCAAAGATAGATAATAATTCAAATCTCACTGAAAACACAAGTAATTTATGTCAAGATATCCTTTCCGTATCCTAAACAAATGGTTAGCGTGTGCACGTTGTATCATAAGGTCTGTCATTGAGTCACTTAGCGTGATTTCGAATCCCTGGTTGTATGTGACAAGGAGTAGAGTTGCCTGCCTAACCTTATGGGTTTTCTCCAGGTCCTCTGGTTTCCTCTCACTGCTAAAGACCCCTACGTGCAAGCAAATTATTGAATTAAATTAAACCATATGTTAGTCCCAAAATCATTTAGCTTGAGTCAAGGGGACGCTAACCACCCAAAACCCACCTTTCTATCTGACATTTCCCGTATGTCCAGCCTGATATATAATCTAAGTTGCGGGATAGTTTGTACTAGACATTTTACATATTCAATTTCCACAAGTTTTTCTCAATCCCTCGATGACTTTAATCGACATTAATTACGTAATTCTTTCAAAATTTAAATCTTTTTATTTACATTTGATAACAATCGAATTCTTTCATCAAAACCAACCCCAATCAATCAATTCTAATTTCAACTTGAAAACATTTTTTTATGAAGCATACCGGGTACCCTGATTCAGTTAATTAAAACTGACTTGATTAAAGATTGTAATTACATGTATCAGCATAACGAACTCACTATCGATAATTAGCTACACTACAAGTATTTAATCTTAATCAGCTTTAAGTTAATTAAATTTCTTTTATTTTCTTGTATTTTCTATTTTGAATAAATTAAACATTATCAATTTGATTGAAATATAGATCTATATTTCGTTTCGTTTTTTTTATATTTTCGATGGCCTACACTACATGAGGATCTGACCGGTTGTCCTTCAAGGTCGCGTCAGAGGTCATACGTGCGGCTTTTGACCCAATGATGTCATATATTGATTAATCAATCAGCGTTGGTATTTCTAGTGGTTTACCCACAGTTCTGTGCATCAGAAGGCCAAGAACTCGCCGTAACAGACAGTTTCATTGGCTAATCCCTCACATCGTCCAAAACACGTCAATAATAACAACTCTTCCAGATCCTAGTATTGCATATGGCCGTCTTCATAATTAGCCCAGTCAGGAGCAGAACAGTAGGACGTTAAACCACATTTTATTTCATGTTAGGTGCGGGGGTGATGAAAGGAAGTCGATGAATGGTACCCCATTAAATAGTTTAAGGACACTTGAAAGCAACAAGTAGTAGAAGAGCATCAAGTACTATGGTGTGAAAATATCAATAAAAAAACAAACAATTTTACACGGTATTATTCACTAGTATAGGTGTTAAAACTAGCAGGTTTTCATAAACATATCACAAACATAGCAAGAACAATATCGCGGTATGAATGTATTTTTACCTGATTGAAGTTACAATAGACAAATAGAAAACGCGCCATGACTGTACAATAATACACACCCATGTAATCCTTGCAGCTTAAACTCTTAGCTTAAAGAGACAATCAACAGCATATTCTTGTACCCAGACATAGAAATACTTAAAGAGACAAGCTTTACAGCTTGGTATATTCATGTATCCAGCCATAGGCATTGATTTGCTTAAAGAGACAAGCTTTACAACGGTATATTCTTATACCCAGTCATTGTATCACTGAACGCCAAGATAAAATGTACAACATTGTACCAAAAATATAGATGATATCTGTGCCCAAACCCCTAGCAAAGATGTACCATGCCCTTAACCCAAGCAAAGATGTTCCATGCCTTTACCTAAGTAAAGATATGCCATGCCCTTAATCCAAGCAAAGATAGGCCATGCCTTTAACCCAAGCAAAGATGTTCCATGCCTTTACCCAAGTAAAGATATGCCATGCCCTTAATCCAAGCAAAGATAGGCCATGCCTTTAACCCAAGCAAAGATGTTCCATGCCTTTACCCAAGTAAAGATATGCCATGCCCTTAATCCAAGTAAAGATGTACATACCATGCCCTTAACCCAAGTAAAGACATACCATGCTCTTAACCCAATTAAAGATTTTTCAAGCCAAGTAGAGATGTGTCATAGCCCTTTTTTAAAATGACTGTCACAAAATAAAAATTTAAATTATCACAAGGCTTGTAAAATATCCTTGGTGACGGTTAACTAAAAAATCAAAAATTAATTAATCATTTTGTTTCATGACAACTGGAGAAAAGACATTTTACATTAAAAAGAAATTTAAACCTGTTGAGAATTGTGTGCCTAAAGAAGATGTGGATGTTATTTGTTGCCATGGTGTCCCGTCCCAAGAGTATTATCGTGTCTTGTACTGTCTCTCCGTGTTCATAACTACGCCTAACTTAATACATCCCTTTAGTTACTCTCAATTCTCGACATCTCATCATGCATAAAATATATTCTTTTGTTAATTTTATTCCAGAAGACAAAGTACATTCTCAATGAAGATTTGCCGACATGGAACAATTATACCATTGTTCTATTTGTCATTGAAGCCTGTCCAACCTCGTGGGGTTTTTCTGGATCCTTTGGTTTCCTCCCATTGCTAAGGACCTCTGAACCAGTCACAATCCCGCACTACCACCCCCGCCCAACTTTTCGAATACATGTACTGGAATTCTAATAGTCAAATCAGACTCCAAGTTCACAAAGCATACTTAGACTTTGGTTAAGAATTTACTTTAAATTGTTCCAGGGGGTGTGTGTGTGTGTCTTGATTGATGATTTTTATGCCAATGCAATGACTGCATTCTCATTCAGTAATGGATTCGACAGTAACAGTCTATAGAAAAGATTGACTCGGACTCAGGGCCGTTTCCCTTGGCCTGAGGAGCCCTTTTGTCAGACGTGGGGCCTTTTTGTCTGCCTTTAGGGCTCCTCTTATAACTAGGGTATATTTTCATTTTTCTCATCGGTTTTAACATTTTTCTCCCGTTTTATTTTTCCAATTTCTTTGATTTTATTCGCAAGAAGGCTGGCGCCTCCAGTGACAAAACGCCTTTGAATTGTTCATCTAATTTTAACTTAAATATAGCCAGCCCTTTATAAAACTTTTGTTGTTTTAATGTATCAAATACATCAATAAGAAACTATGTGAACAAAGTTTTGGTTTTTCTGGATCAAAGATATTTCTGTTAACTTAGTCTGAGAATGTTTGTGAAACTTGGACAAGGTCTTTTTAAAAAAGCCATCAATTTAACCACAAAGTTTTGGTCACAAAAGTGAATACTTATTAGGTTGCTCTTGAAAATCCCTGGGCCCTGTTTCTCGAAATCTTAAAAGATAAAATCCAAATTTTAGTAGATACTTCAATTTTGATTGGCTTTGAATCAGCTTTCAGAACCCTTCACTTTTTTTTTTTTTTCTGAAGAAAAATAAATTTGAAAAGGAAAAGAAAGACTCACCTTATCTATGATGACTTTGTCAATTTCTTCGATTGGTTTCCCGATATAATCAGTGGGCAATATACCATAGGAGTCTAGTAGGACATTCCCTTCCACCAGACCTGGATCTGGTTTAGGTGCTTCTTCCTGGTCTTCTTCATCCCCAAACACTAATACTCCGTCCTTCAAATGGGCCTCCTGGGCCTTGGCCTGCTTCTCTATAGCCCTCTCCTTCTCGGTTTTCTCTCTTTCCACTTGACGTTCATAAGACTCCTTTTTAAATAACCGAAAACTGAGAATTCGAGACGGACTTCCTTCCTCGCTTCCACTTTTAGACGGGCTACCGTCCGTAATGTCATTGTTAATTTCCTTGGAATCGCCCTCTTTTGCGTTTTGAGGATCCCCAGCGTTCTGTGTAGCATCTTCGGGCTTTGAAGGGTCTTTAGATACGTCATGTTTTGACGGGGAATTGGCTTTAGTAATTCCCGAATTTCCATCTATGTCGTCAAGGTTCGTTTCCGTCACATCTATCTCGTGTTTTGAGGTGATGGTCTGAACAGGGGTAGCACTATTATCTTCAGATGTTTCTCCGTTCTTCATCTCACTCGGAATACATTTATCCTCTTGGTCTTGAGACATTCGTCCGACCACTGAATCAACATCACAAAATTATCATAACCCGTACACAGTATTCATTTCGAGTTCGTCAGTAAGAATCACCGACTCTGAAAGATATAACCGTAAAAAAACACCTTTAATTCAACCAGAAAAAAATGTCCGGCGTTGAATCACATACAAATACGAGCTAATAATAAAATGTCACCCAACCCAAATCGTGGGGAATTGTTGTGTGCCTGTTGCGTCGTGGGCTTTAATTAAACACCATTCACCAAAAACAACAAAACAAAAAAAAAACACGTAAAACTATAAACTGTAAAAACTCCTCGGTGTTAAAGAACGGTCCTTCCGTGTATCACTTCTAGGGTAAAATCCATTTGTGTTAAAAACGAGGAGTTCAGAATAATTAAAACACCAACAAATTTCCTTACATTAATTATTGACGGGCACGTTGTCGTCACGATTGTTCTCGGCTAACAATCACCAATCACACAAAACCCATCGAGAGAGAAATTGGTTTTCAAAATTCAGATTTCGTCCTAGTATCTTAAACAAAACACACACGGGTTAGACAATATCTACTAGAAAAATCCAAAATAAAAAATGAAGCTCGACGGAATGTTTTGAACATTGTTAGAACACGTCTTGTTCACCTAACTGATCTTCCTATACGACTTAATCCAAATCTCTCTATTCAAAGCTAGCGAATTACTGGCTGGTTATTAGCGGCTTTATTCGACTGGCACAGCAACGGGAATATACGTGCTATTGTTGTTCTGTGAAGCAACATGAATGTTAGACCTACTAGCCCTTTGTTGGGAATAAATAGCTAAATACATTATATATATATATATATCTATCTATCTATCCACTATCGATAATCAGAAATAGTCCTTTAGATTGTTTAAGCGTTTTATTTTGATCAATAATTAGTTAGTTCTGTAAAGAAGAAAGAGTTTTCTTTAAATCTGATTCGAGTCTGGTTTATTAATTAACATAATGAGACAAGCTTGATTGGTTGTTTTTAATATATTTCATAACGATTTAGTTTTACAGTGGGGTATGATTAGGTCTGTGTAAAATCATATTTCACAACTATGTAGTTATATGCGAATAGCCTGAGAGTTTTTTTAAATGATATTTTGAAACAATGTAGTTTTATGAGACTAGCTTGATAGTTTGTTTTTAAAATGATATTTCAGAACGATGTACTTTTGCAAGAATAACGTAGTTTGATAAGTTTTTTAAAACGATATTTCACAACGATGTAGTTTTATGTGAATAGCGTGAAAGTTTTTTTTTAAATGATATTTTAAAATGATGTAGTTTTATGAGACTAGTTTGGTAGTTTTTTTAAAAAACGATATTTCATAACGATGTACTTTTGCAAGAATAACGTAGTTTTATAATTTTTTTAAAACGATATTTCACTACGATGTAGTTTTATGTGAATAGCGTGAGAGTTTTTTTTAAATGATATTTTAAAACAATATAGTTTTATGAGAATAGCTTGATGGTTTGTTTTGGGTTTCTTTTTAAATGATATCCCAAAACGATGTAGTTTTACGAGACTATATTGATAGGTTATTTAAAACGATATTCCACTATGATGTAGTTTTATGAGACCAGCTTGGTAGATTTTGCAAAAATGATGTTTCAAAACTATATAGGTTTATAACACTTAAAGCTTGATATTTTTTTTTAATGATATTTTATAGTTTTCCAGTGGAATTATACAGGTTTATTAACTTGCATGATATATGAAACTAGATAGATTGTTTTTATAATGATATTCCGTGATGATATGATGTTTTACAGTGAGAATATAATTAAATTCCACCCGGTGGTGGTGGCACGTGCGCGATGTATCATCTGGTCTGTTATTGAGTCAACTGGCGTTGTTTCGATTCCCTGGTTGTACGTGACAAAGAGTAGGGTCGCACGTCCAATCTCGAGGATTTTCTCCATGCCCTAGTCCTGGTTTCCTCTAACTGCTTAAGACCCTTACACGCAAGCGAATTGTTGAAATGAAATTGAACTATATGTTAGTCCCGAAATGACCTAGCTATTTCTCTCTGTTTTAGAACGATATGTTTTGGGTTTTTTTTTTGTTTTGCAGTGGGAATATAAAGATATACAACTTGTGTCTGGTTTCAGAATCAAATAACTATACGGTATATAGTTACCTACTTTATAATCGATTTTACCTGAAGTTTCATCAATTTGTCTTTGATTACGTGGCTAGATTTCTTACCTGTATCTACAAGTGCTACTAGAACAAAACACTAGTTTCGATTTGTTAGTAGACTTTATAACAAGGCAGACAGATTGAAACCCGGGGAAAATAAATTGTGACTAGACTTTCATAGGCGTCTTTGATATTATTGAAACATGAAGGGATTGTTAGGGACAATTATATTGAATATATAGACGAGTTTTTGTTAATCACAATACAATAAAATGTAGCCTAACGTCCTACTTTTCTGCGTCTGTCGTGCCATTGAAGACATGACTACGCCGTGCAGTGTATTGGGGGCGGGGAGGGAGGGGTGTGCGGACGACGGCATTTTCCCCTAATCGTTGTCCGATTCCAGCAAAATCTCAATTGTTCGTCCCAGTCAATCGACAATAGCCCCCCCCCCCCGACTCTCCGTCTTTCACTGTTAATTGACAAATGGGAGTGATGCTTGTAAATATCGGGGTCTTTCTCGGACAGCACAGCACCGAACCCCCCAATTAGACCATGGCGGTCCCTTGTGATGAAAGGTATTAACATTAACACGGGGAGTCAGTTCCCCCTTGTCATTGATGTAGGACGGAGGGGTCGAGAAGGACAGTTGTCTAGTCGTTCGGATGGGCCGAAAAGCTGAGGTCCCGTATACACATTGACGTCCACGTAAAAGATCCCTTGGCAGTTGGAATTCGATGTAAGACGGAGGGATCGAGAAGGACAGTCGTCTAGTCGTTCGGATGGGACGAAAAGCTGAGGTCCCTTATACACATTGATGTGCACGTAAAAGATCCTATGGCAGTTGGAATTCGATGTAAGAGTAGGCCGTAGCGCCGTTCCCCCGGGCAAAATTTCCCTCACAGCACACTGTATGGCGTATGCCAGTCTTCATTAGCCCAGGTCAGGAGCAGAACAATAGGAAGTTAAACTGGCATTTCATTTCATTCGAAGTAAACAATATATCATATTAATTATTCATGTACAGTAGGGCGTTAAACCCACTTCATTTTATTATTAATTATGGAAGAATTGTGTTTTTGAAATATTATAATATACGTGGTAATTATATATACAATGACCTATACATCCATTATTAAATCATAATATACACTTCATATATTACAACAAACAGATCGATAGAATTCACATTGTAACAGGGTTGGTCGGGGTGCAGAGTGGTTTTAACAACAGGGTAGATATACATTCTACCCCCCACCCCATCTATCCTCTCCCCTCCTTCCCTCCCCACTCCATTATAGACAAATATTATTTTAATTTGTCTCGACGCGGAACGTTATTCCCCCCCCCCCATACATTCTACCCTCTCCTCTCCCTCCCTCTCCTCTCCATTATAGACAAATGTTATTTTAATTTGCCTCGACGCGGAACGTTATCTCCCCCCCCCCCATCTCACCTCTCCTGTCCTCCCCATTATAGACAAATAGTTTAATTGTCCTTGCCATGTGTAAATATACATATAAATATTATATATTACGCGGATTATACCTACCTATCAGCTATTATGATTCTTCTTATTAGATATACCTGAACTCACGGGGTAGGTACGTATAACGGACGGTTTATAACAAAGAGTCCAATGAGCCGTAACGTAGCTATAACATTTCTTACACAAAGGAACATAACACAATGCCAAAGTTCATAACCAAGGTATGATTTTGCAATATATCCCGCATTAATACCCGAACCGTTATTAAATCAACGGTCTTACGAAATATTGTTGACAGCTCTTGCAGGTTAATATACGTTGGGCGGATCTACAGGAGAGGGGAAGGGGGGTTGGAATCAATTATTGGAATATTGATTACCCCCCCCCCTCCCATCACCACCGCAATAAGAAAAAAAAATACAATAGTCTACAAACAACAGGTCAGAGTTCAGACAAGTGGAGAAAATTATTGTAGTTTCTAAAGTTTTAGCCCTTGACTGAAATGCACACACGAACACCCTCCACCCCCACACCAAAATCCACCATGTGCGTGTACATATAAAATTAATTATAAATTTAATAAATATTATCACTTCTTTGATCTGGGTTGTAATGAGCTAGGGGCGTGGGACGCGTCCCTTTCGGGTGGATTCACTGGGAATCGTATCGTAGTTGTATTTGTGATATATACCCCGATCCTCACCTTGAGAACGTATATCTTATTACCTATGGTGAAGGTCATTAATATGTAACACTTGCTGTGATATATTAAGAGTATTAAATACTTAATTATGATATTTCCTATGATATATGTGTATTCATTCAGGCCAAAAACAAATATAGCTGTCTGTACTTCGGGGGCACCTGTCTTATTGTTCTTATTTCTTCTGGAGGTGTCCCCTTGACAGTGCTTGCAGGACGAAGGGTCTGACGAGGACAGCTGTCTAGTCGTTCGTATGGGACGAAAACCGACGTTCCATGTATACTCATTGGCGTGCTCATTAGCGCTGCTGTCCGGGCAACAATTCCCCTCGTAGAAGACTGTATGACGTATGCCCGCCTTCATTAGCCCAGTCGGAGCAAAACAGTCGGACGTTAAACCCTATTTCATTTTCATTTTAATTCATATCTTCGGGGAAAGACTTATTTAAAAACGACAGGTAGCTGGCCCTGCGACTCAACAGCTTTCACTTTTAAATAGTCAACATAACATCATTTACGTGATTCAAGCGGCCCGAAGAACAAGAAATCAAATTGATGTCGCCTCGCCGGTAGTGATCCGAAGAATACGAAATATAATTGATGTCGCCTCAACAACAGATTTTGTCAACAATTTCCCATCCAATAAATGGAATATTTCCCTAGAAAACTTGTAGTTGATTGTCACCATTTGCATGTTGTTTATTTAACAATTAATTAAGAAAACAAAATCAAACTACTGACGTAAGATAATCCCACAGTTTTGATTCAATCGGATTAAATAATTATACAAATGAAATGGGGATTAACGTCCAACTTTTCCGAACCACAGTGATAATGAGAAGGGAAATGAAATGGAGTTTAACGCTCCACTGTTCCATTCCGAATGGGCAAATGAAGACAGCCATACGGCCAGTTTGTTATGGGTGGATTTTGTCCTGACAGCGGCGCTACGGCATACTCACCATACTCTTATATCGAACTCAAACTGCCAAAGGATATTTTACCTCCACGCCAAATTTTATACAGGATCTTGGGTTATCGTTCCTTCCGAACGACTAGACAGCTGTCCTTGTAATCAAGACGGGCATATCCATGAAGTATGCTACGATAGAAATTTGGCCTGAACTGCGGTGTTTCCATCAAATTGTTAAAGGTTCTTTTACGTGCACGCCAACTTGTAAACCCCTTTTTCACCCCGAGAGTCAAATTCTTTTGCTTGTCATATTCAAGGGGGTTTGGGTAGCCGAATGGTCGTTGAGTCAACAAGTGTGGTTTCGATGCCAAGGTTGTGCGTGAAAAGAAATATTGGGTCGCCTGTCCAACCTCGTAGGTTTTCGCATGGTCTTCCACCCCCACTACTAAAGACCCTTACGCACATGCGAATTATTGAAATAATATTGAACGATATGTTAGTCCAAAAATGACCTATTTTCTGTCGAATGAACGTTAAGCCCCATTTTTCTCTATCCTCCCGTCATATTCAAATCGGTATTTGCAATAGTAGCAAATAAAAAGTATTGCAACACCCCAATATGAGAATATAGATTTTGATCGGATAAGGTTGCTGTGTAACCTTCTGTAAGGTATCCAATCTTCTTGGACCGCCTCAAAGAAACACCGAACCAACAAAGACAGAACACAATGAGTGCATTTAATGTGATTCTGTCGAGTTCAAAAAACAGACTCTGAAAATTGACTAAACCAAGTCCAAACAGCCAAAGCTGGTACAGGTTTATAAGAAATGCTACAGTTCTACTCGTTTCGTGTTCAAGTTGGCTAATATCTGGTGTAGCCTCTTATAGCCAGGAGCACCTGTTGAACTTTCTCCCACCCCACTGGTAGAATGAGATGTTGGATCTGAGTCTGCGACAGTCTGCATTGATCGATCTCCCTGGCGGATTTTACACCCAATAATGTCCCAAATATGCTGGATTGGATTCGGGTCAGGGCTTCTGGCTAGTCAAGGTAATGCTACAACGGCATGGGCTATAACATTGACGTCTATAGCTATTGGCCTTGTAAAATGAGAAGGATTTTCCAAGTGAAATACTACAACCCTGTTCAGGATCTCTCTTTGGTATCGTTGGCGGTCGAGGTTACATCTATGACTGAACGAACGAATTGAAGGCAATCCATATGATGACAGAGCCGCCGCGGAATGGAAGCTGCTCTAGGACTCTTCTCTGTATACATATTCCATGTTCCCAAGAGAAAGCTGTACTTTCATCCGACCAGTGAATTTTATCACCATGACACCATGTTCCAACGATGCCGTACTCGGCAGAATGCTAGTCGTGCAGCCGTATGTTCGTTACGAATTGAAAGTTCGCCCGACTTCTAGCGCCGTATTCAGCCGATTTGAGCAAAATAACAACTGTTCTGTAGGTGGTGGATGGGTATCCATTCACTTTTCAACATTGTGCTAAGTGCGAAAGTCTCAAAAAAGCTGCAATTTCCCTTCAGGAGTTCTGGGGGGGGGTTTACCAGAACGTTTACGATCCTTTACGTCATTAGCCTGTACGGTCGGCAATTAGCGAACCAACTGTCGTACATTTTTTATCGTTGACACCCCAATATAACGTAACATCTTTTGCTGTAGTGAGTTGCCGTGACATTATTGTGAAATACAGACAGTGAACAGAACGATTTTAAAACTCTCTTCAATGCAATAGCTGATTTTCTAAACACATTTCTTATGACGGTCTTTCCTTGTGCCGTAGATCTGTTACGTACTGCATTTGCAATTTTCAGTGGTCTAGATGGTGGACAAATGGACAAAATGTCAAAATTTTCATTTCACTCTTTCGTATATTTATTTACGCAGCACATATGTATTCAAGTGTTACTATACCCCTTTTCTGTGTATATATTTCAATGTCAATCCCACCCCTGCCCCCCCCCCCCGCCATTTCCCACCTTCAGATGGTGCATCCGCCATTTTTGATAAACATATTCAGGACAGGGCAGTTGTCAATTGACAATGCCGGTTGCCATCATAGTCTCTAATTTACGTAGACATACATCCGTTAACCGCCCCCCCCCCCGGATCCGCTCCAGATATTGGTCACTTGGTTCAATGTACCTATCAAGGATGAAGAGAACGGTTGTAATACCGACTTATAGTAAAGACTCGATCCGATTCTGTTTCGTCATAAACTATTTCTGATTTCATTGAACAATCGATATTATCATATAAGAACTAATGCTGCAATTATTTCTCAAGCCGTTTTCTTCAGCTCCAAGAGAGAGAGGGAGAGAGGGGCGTTTAATGTTCACTTGACACGTCATTTCGGGACCTGCATATGGTTCAATTTTATTTCAATAATTCACTTGCGGGTAGGGACTTCTTTAGCAATGGGAGGACCCGGAGAAAACCCACGAGGTTGGAAGGCGACCCTACTCCTTGTCACGTACAACCGGGGAATCGAAACCACGCCACTTGACTCAACGACAGACCTAATGATACAGCGAACACGCGCTAACCATTCAGTGATCCACCACCGCCCACCTCATGCCCCGAAATAACATCAAATGTATTGAATTGACGTAGCCCACATCCTGTCTCAGTGCCAAGTCACCGTGGTATATAATATTGACTGTGGGTACCATGGTGAGATATAGGTTCGGTCCAGGTATGTAAACTATGATCAGTTATTACCTGACAGTACAGGTAAATTATACAGGTAAAATTCTATATACCTATTGTTGTATACATCAATACCTGAACTCTACTTTCATCAAACTCTGGACAATTGGTATTTAGAAATATTTATTAGCACACTAACCGACATGTTGAAGGAATGTGCAAAGGTCACCAATTACACTTAGTAACATGTAATAACAGAGAGAGAGAGAGAGAGAGAGAGAGAGAGAGGGGGGGGGGGAGATGGGGTTTAACGTCCAGTCGACAGAAACTAGGTCATTTCGAGATTAACATATGGATCAATTGTATTTCGAAAAATCGTTAGCGCGTAGGCAGGGGTCTTTAGCAGTGGGAGGAAGGAGGAGAAAACCCACGAGGGTGGACAGGTGACAATACTGCTTGTCATTTACAACAGGGAAATCGAAACCACACCCGTTCACACAATCACATACCTTAAGATACAGCGCGCACGCGCTAACCATTCAACTCACCCACCCTACCTCTCTGCCCATGAAAGCTAGAACTGTAAGGACTTGTGCAGTATTTAATCAATGATTTATATAGAGATAGTATATTCATTAATTATTGTATTATAATAACGGATCCTGTTTTTTATAGATTTATATCAAATAAAGGTCGTTCGTGTTAATTAACTCATCAGTTATTAATAGATATGATGTCATAATGTTATTACATCAAGACTGTGAGTAACATACCTATCCATTAATAAATAACTATATCCTGAAACTATAACACATACTTATAGATGAACAATTACTGGTTTATTTAGGCGACGTTTCGAAGTGTATTCTCTCAACGTTTTCAAGCAGGGGTGCAGGGGGTACATTTGCACCCCAAGAAAAGGCGCCACAAAAAATGGCGATGGCGTCCCGCACCCCCACCTATTTTTGACAATGTTTCAATTATAAAATAATACACTTGATTATAATCACACATGGATACTCTTGCGGCACTGATCAGTCGGTCTGTTTTAAGGGCGCCCACACGCCAATGGGTTCGTTCGCCCTAATCCAAATTCTCTTATATCATTGGGTGTCGGCTATGGCATCCAACCTCTCTGCTGCACCCCACTTTTAAAATCCTACACGCGGCCATGTTTTCAAGCAAGACACGTTGAGAAAATGCTCTTCGAAATGTCGCCTAAATAAATCAGTGTTCTTCCCTAAGTATGTATTATAGTATATTGCTCTATCTTGTTACTAAAAGCCTCTAAAAGGAAAGTATACCCTTGCCACTCCCACATGATACAATGTACATTGTTACGACTATTGCACACGTGTATAAACTATATTATATTTGAACCACTATACCATATACTCGCCATTCCAACAAAATTCCGCATTCCAACAAAATGCTAGTGAAAACAGGGTCGTATTTTGGGACTTTGTCAATTGATCGTGGTTATAAAATGAAATGAAAAGGGTCTGCTTCAAAATGGGCTAATAAAGTATGGGCATACGCCACACAGTGTGCTATGAGGGTAATTTTGCCCGGACAGCGGTACTGTGGCCTACTCTTGCATCGAATTCCAACTGCCAATCGATCTTTTACGTGCATGCTAATATAAACATGTGACTTCGCTTTTTTGTCCCATCCGAACGACTAGACAGCTACACTTGTCAGGCCCTCTGTCCTGCACCACTGACAAGAGGAAACCTCGCCGGAGAATTCCGATGAACTATCTCGTCAACACAGGGATCAAACCGTCGACCTCCAGGTTAGCGAGCAAGCGTCTAACTGACTTACGGGTTTACAGTCCTACATTTACGAACCCACCCACAAAATGTAGATGACAATGCAGTGTGCTGTGAGGTAAATTTTTCCGGGACAGCGGCGCTAGGGCTTACCCGTATTTCAAATTCCAATGTGAGTGCCGGACCGTGAGTTTTTCGTCCATTAGTAACGACTTATCGTTGCCCCATCCGAAGTTCGAGGTCTTCCACAACCTATCACACCAGACATTGATTAATCAATCAGCGTTGGCGTTTCAAGTGGTTTACCCACAGTTCCGTGCAAGGCACGCCGTAACAGACTGCTTCATTGGCCAATCCCACATTTCAACCAAAACGCCGGTAATATAACAACTCTTCCGTTTCCTAGTGTTGTAAAGACAAGTAAAACGGAATTTTGAACTATAAAACGAAACGAAATAGGATCTGTGTTTTAATCAGATTGGTTTTCTATATAAGCTTCTTGTTTCAATTGAATCAATAATCAAATTAGATCGATTTGGTAATCCATATTTTCCCAAAGCAATTATTAATGCTACAGCAGCTATACGTGATCGCAGTTATTCTGCAAGGTTCAAAAAACGTCACCGCATCTTCGCGGAACAGTTATTCTACATTGTACATCATCTCGGGGTTCCAATAAAACATCATCGCATCTTCACAATTATTCTACAACTTATAGGTTATGAAACGTCCTCGCATTCGCAGCTTCACAGAAGAGTTATTCTACAACATCTGAATTCCAAAATGTCAAGGCATGGCACAGGATGTATTTGATGTATATACTAAGGGGGAGAACTCGGTTTAAATAGTTGTATCAAATGTGAAATGAATGTCTCGCCCACTCAATACTTCGTGGGACATGAGACCAACAAATGATAAATTTAATTTCTATGCATAAATTTCGTATTCGTTTACTCTTTTACGAATTTTAACTACAAATGAATTTTATTTTCATATATGCAAGTCCATTTTTATACATGCAAGGCGCAAAACAAACATTATATGTATACTAGCGGTTGATTCGGTTCTGACAGACAAACATACGACAGACACAAATATTAGCATCGATATTACCCAGTCGTGCAAAACTAGAGTAATTTGAGTTTTCTTATAGAGTTTATGGAAGGAGGTACATTTAGAAGAATGGACTCGCCTTTATCGACAGAAGTTCCCTTTCTGGGTCTATGGGGCGAAATCCCCGAGAAAAGAGCGCGTTTTGCTATGGAAATTTATAATATTCTATTTCTCATCATATCATGGCAAGTATAATTCGCGCCTTCGTGAGATATAGTAAAGACTTTACACAAACTGAGCCCGGCTAATCAGAAATTCTTCATTACTGTAAGTCTACTTATAGACAGACTATAGTTATAGTTAGATGCAGTGACGTAATAGCGTTGCGTGACTTAATCGCGTTATATAGGCCAACACTATGTTAGTGCCGTGTAGGACTACCTGAAAAATCGATTCCGGGATATAATTGTAGGCCAAACACTCAACTATAGCTTGCAGCGCCCATGAACTTGTCAGTGGTGCAGGACGCAGACTACGTAGGTCCTGAAAGGTCAGTGCCAAGTCATACGGGTGGGACAAACGACTGGGGTCTCGTGTAGACATCGGCGTGCATGTAAAAGAAGACACGGACGGGCCACTGAGTGTCTGGAACTTTCGATTGTGCCTGCAGTTGAAATATGTGATGGGGTGTGACAGACTTCAGAAAACAAAATGCTGCCAAACAGTATCAATAAACCGAGCACCTGCGCGTCGATGTCTCAGAGTTATTTTTTGTTTTGAATTTGCCGCCGTTCGTTTTGATTAGTCGACTTATAAATAGAGTATTTGCTACAGAATACGAACTCGGTTCATATAATGATGAATGAAGACACATTTCAATTCGATCAGTTAACAAAATATTTCTAAAATACTCACATGATAACCACAAAACAGCGTATTCCAATTGTTTTCCCTAATAGATCCTGACACCGGAAGTAAAAAATGCCAAGATCAAGGGTAGATAAATCCTACGAGAAAATGGCCGATTAATGTTCAGAATTTACAGATTAGTGACAATTCTTCACAATTCACTGTGAAATTATCCGTGTCAGTTTAATTTATTGGTTGATTTTTCAATGGAGTTAAATACATTTGCAAATGTAGGTAAATGAAAATGTCGCAGACTGTTTCCAAGGCGTTTATTTTGACTATTATTTACCAGATTCTAACAAGAGGGGGTGTGAGGAAATGAAAATGAAATGAAATGAAATGAAATGGGGTTTAACGTCCTACTCTTTTGCACCTAACCTGGGCTATGGAAGACGGGCATACGACATACAGTGTGCTATGAGGGAAATTTTGCCTGGGCAGGGGTGCTATGGCCTACTCTTATATCGAATTCCAACTGCCAAGTGATCTTTTACGTGAAATCTAATGAGGTCCTGTGTGTAGGCCTACACATTAGTAATGTGTAGGCCTACACACAGGACCTCACGTTTTTGTCCTTGTCAGGCCCTCCTTCTGCATCACTGACAAGGGGAAATCAAGCCGGAAAATCGAGATGAACTTTCTCGGCCAATGCAGGGATCGAACACCCGACCTCCAGGCTAGCGAGCTAGCGCCTTATCCACTTAGCCACCCTGATCCCGGGGGTGGGTGGATGCTGGGTGCTGGGTGCTGAATATTGCACGGGGACAACGAATAGTATTTGGGGGGCACGTTTTCTGGGGGTTGGGTGTTCGATCCCTGCGTTGCCCGAGAAAGTTCATCCAGATTTTTCTGTGTGGTTTCCTCATGTCAGCGGAGGGCATGAGAAGATCCCGTGTACACATTGTTGTGCACTTAAAAGACCCTTTATAGCTCTAATTTGATATATAAGAGTAGGCCATTGAGGTGCTATCCAGGCCAAATTTCCATAATAGCACACCGCTATGCCTAGCTGTCTTCATCGATAGCCCAGAACATGGTGTATAAATACACTTCTTCATTAGCCAATCGGATGTGAGAGAGAAATTGAAAATTTTTTTTTTTTAATTTCCATTTGACACAAACTAGGTCATTTCAGGACAACATAAGGTTCAACTTTATTTCAATAATTTGCTTGTACATTGGCGTCTTTAACAGTGGGAGGACACAGAGAAATACCACAAGGTTGGACAGGCAACCCTACTCCTTGCAGGGGCAGATCCAGAGGTGGGGGGGGGGCCAAACCCAACCCTGCTCAGCTACATAAAAAGAATTAATGCCGTGCATCAATGAAATTAAATCACAAAGTGATGCTACATCATTATAAATATCATTTCTCTCTTTTAACAGCTCAATTTGTATTTATGTTTATGTAATTTAGAGACGATCATGGCAGATTTCCTTAACTTGAACCTGGCAAACCCCCTCCTGCAAAAATTCCTGGATCCGTCCCTGCCTTGTCCAGTACATGTTGGGAAGTGAAACCATGCCACTTGATCAGACCTACCGGTAATGATGCAACACGCACGCCTTATCCATTCGGCCACCCAACGCAGTAAGAGTAATTGTTAAACCTCACTAACTCTATTTATAAATTTTGTTTATTTTTTATTTAAGGTGAGGGTTTTATTTTTTGCTAAAAGTAGAGAATTAGTTGGAGAGAAAGAAACCGTAATTAACTATCCATCGAGAATCAGTACAAGGAGAATATTAAATGAACTTTTAGAGAGATATAACAGGTACGGTGTACATCTAGATTATTTTAAACTCCATGCGAATTTTTCATCATACTTACTCTACCACTCTGCTTCAATATGCAGGGGGGTTGGATGGCTGAATGGTTAGCGTGCGCGTTGTATCATACAACCTGCCATTGAGTCAATTGGCGTGGTTTCGAATCCCCAGTTGTACGTACAAGGAGAAGGGTCGCCTGCTCAACTTCGTGGGTTTTCTCCGGGTACTCTGGTTTCCTCCAACTGCTAAAAGACCCCTACGCACAAGTGAATTATTGAAATAAGATTAAAAACCATATGTTAGTCCCGAAATGACCTAGTTTGTGTTGAGTGGGCGTTAAATCTCATCTCTCTCTTCAATACACAAATTGTGAGAAGGCGAATCAAGAAATATCGATTCACCGACATATCGTGCCAGCATTAGTAACTTAGATACACCTTTAGCAGCAGCTGTTGTTTAATTTATGGTTCATGAACTATGGTAATATCGCAAACAAGTGATCGGAGCATGTGCGAGGGTTTTTTGGGCGATGACGCAAACAATTACAAGTGATATTAGTTTCACTATATTCAGAGCACGTGCAAGTGTTTTTCGTGCGATGACGTAGTAGATTGATATTATTACAGTGCAGGCATCGATATTTCCGCGCACATACGCACGGCGTGCGCAGGCACATTTGCTTTAAAAAACTTTTTTGCAGGCACATTTTAAAAAATTATTATAGTCACGTAAACCATGTAAAATAAAGAATACTATTTATTTTTATTGTTGTTGTTTTTTTGTTTACTTTGATTACCGTATGATAATTTACTAGAATAAGCTGGTCGATGATAAAAACATCAGCACGCGACGTTAGCGATTCCACCTGTGACTTATGACCTATCACCTGTGACCTCTGCTTAATTTAGTAACAATTCTAGTAGAATGCCATTAAAAGAATAGCACGCGACGTATGAACTATCACCTGTGACCTCGGCGACCCCTAAACACCAGTACCGTGGAGTAACCACACTAACACCTGATAATTCTTTAACGATGGCTTCCTATCGAGTACCCAGTGGAAAAAAGAACAAAGTCTCTTGCCGAGTTTGTGGTGATGTTATTTTGTTTAAAAATTATAAAGTGCATATACAGAGAAATCACCCCGCCGAAGACTGCAATGATCTACGGTCAAAACAGACAAGTCTTGTTAGTATCCAAATTATACCGGAAGTTAATTTTAACGAATGACAACCTGACTGCACAAAGAGATATAATCGCACGCCGAGTTCACAAAGCATTCTCAGACTTAAGTTGAGAATTTACTCAAAATTGTTTGTCATATATTAACAAAAATATAAAACTTTTATTGTCTTAATGTATCAAATACATCAATAAGAAACCATGTGTAAAGTTTTGTGTTTCTGCATAAAATATATTTCTAATAATCAGTGATTGAAAGTTAAGCAAATTCTCAACTTAAGACTGAGAATGCTTTGTGAACCGATCTGTGAAATATTTTTCCGTGTTATAGCCACAATTCTAACCCAAACCCTTCAAAATAGTTTAAGATAAACCTAACCCGAACCCTAACCCTAACCCAAGGGAAAATATTTCACAGATCGGAAAGATCTAGTATTATGCGATATGATCATTATGAACTTGTTTGAAGCCGGTAGGCATCTCTTCTGTGTTTATATAATCCCCAAACAACAATAATATGCACATCAAACATACTCTTTGTTTTTAAAGTAATCTATAATACATTAATACAATTTAGAAACCATAATAAAAAAGGTACTAAAAATTATTTATAATTTTTTCTGCTGAGTCCAACCCAAGAAGCTTTCGTAAGCCCCCCCCCCCCCAATCATACTATATACCTGGCAATTGAATACTCTCTTTTTGAATATGAACCTGCAGGCACATTTTCAAGTGTGTGCGCAGGCACACTCAACTTTTATAGAGCCCTGTTACGGTGTTTATTTTATTTAAATGTTTATTTTGACACTTCTAAAAGGATCATAGAAAACTTTACCCTAACCCATCACAAGTTTTACAAGGCTCGCATTTTACCAAAACACGAACGTACTGAATCACACTGTTCTAGTTTTATTGTGCCATTATATTTCATCCCTCTATATTCTTAGTCATCAAAAAAATATACAAATGTCTAATAGAAATTATTTATTTTGTTTTAGTTTATCAGTTATAAGTGAGAATTTAATTCTGTCCTTGAATGAAGAGTATCTGGATATCAACGACGATCTTATAATAAATTTAAAAACTGGGGACGAACTGGCTGTTATACCACCTATTAGTGGAGGTTAAAGGTCAAATCAGAATAAAACACAGGCTACAAGCTGTTGCGCTCAAACCAAGACTCAGGCTACGAACCTTGCTTGAAACTTAGTGATAAAGTTGAAAGTGTAAAGTTTCAACTTGAAAGTGTCGAGACTGAAGTTAAAAGATTAAAAAGATCAAAGTGTAAAGTTTGAAGTTGAATGTGTAGAGTTGAATGTGTAGAGTTTGAAGTTGAAAGGTGAAAGTTCAAGTTTAAAAGGTAATGGTTAAAAGGATCAAAGTATAATAGACTATGGATCATGTAGATATTATAGAAGATGTGATCAAGGTGGAGAAATTAGTTGACCTAGTTACCTCCCCTTCTTATGGAGCTATCACAACATTTATAGGTACGTTATGATTGTCCATATATTAATAGTGCCCAGGTGGCTGAGGCCTTGTGGCTCAAGCTATTAAGGTGCAGACTGACCAACCAGGAGGTCCAGGGGCGTTTTAAGGTTTATCATAGCAGAGGCTATATGATTTTAAGGGGCCATCATTTGCTGGGGTCCTGGTCCTGATTTTCACACCAGTGCAATGACTGCATTCTCATTCAGTTGTGGATTCAAGAGTAAGAGTGTAAAGAAAATAATTGACTCAGACTCGGGGGCCCTTTCCCTTGGCCAGACGTGACTTTTGTCAGACGAGGTGCCCCTTTGTCTGCCTTTAGTTCTCTCCCTAACTAGGGTACATTTCATTTTTCTCAGTGGTTTTAGCATTTTTCTCCCATTTGATTTGTTCAACAGGGTAATTTAAAAAAAAAACTCGTTTTGGAACTGCAGACACCGAGACATTTATTTTACCTCGTTTGGACAAAAATGCCGAACGAGGCATTCTGAGGTTTATAGTGTATAAAACGCCTTTGATGAGGTCTGGGTTTCAATCCCTATGTTGGTTGAGAAAGTCCCTCATGATTTAAAGTTGTGCAGAACAAGGGTTAAGTTGTTTGGAGCAGGCACGGGTCCAGAGGGGGGGTCCAGGGGATCCGGACCCCCCCCCCATGCTCAGACTTGAAAATTTTTTATACGATTTTATTGCCGACTTTTAGACCTGTAATTTTGGAATTTTCCTTCCGGAAATACGTCAGAATGCACCAAATTGAATCTAATTTACCAAATTTTCCTGGGGGAGGGCCCCCAAACCCCCTGTTAATTGGTTGAGTGCCTTTTATCAAACCTAGACCCCCCCTGCAAAAAATCCTGGATTCGCGCCTGTGGAGACGATGAAAATTACATAAGATGGTGTGCACATAAAAGAATCTTCGGGCTATGGCCAAACCATTATAGAATAATTTGTTTCATTTGGATAGTAATGTGAGGAGTCTTTCTGAAACTAAATTTGTTTGTAGAAATTTTTTGATAAAGATGCCATTCTGTAATAAAAAGTTATCATGTATTTCTAGTACAATTAATAAATATCATAGAAAGAATTTGTAAATACAATCACCATAGAAACAGATTTCTAATTTAAACAAGGTTTATTCTAACAGGTACAACCAGGGATAACTTTGATGGGAAGAATGTAACGAGATTAGAATATGAAGCGTACATTCCGATGGCACGGAAAAAAATGCTGGAGATTTGTGGTATGGTGAGAGAAAAATGGAAAGTGGGAAATATAGCCATAGTTCATAGAATAGGGTAAGACTTATGTGCATTTAGCCAAACTGATCCCGCAGTGAATATTCCCTTGGCCGCTACAATCACTGATAAGCATGACATCAACGAGGCTTAATAAGTACGGCATATTAACTTTTTTACTCCGACAAATTAAATTCTCAAACATTTTTTTGAGGTAAAAGAAAAATAAATAAAGACGTTTGAAGTATTTGTAGTTAAAAAATATTTCCTGTTTAGTGTAAATGGGTATTAAAATGAGTAAAATGCATCATTTTGCCCGAAGCAGTTAGGTGTTAAGTAAACATTGCACGAGCCGTTGAGCCAATGACTAACGGCGCGTGCAGTCAATGCACCTGTTGTGGACAGTCGTCTGTTACAGAGATAATTCGTAAGTAATTCTCTGTGAAACAGATTGGCATTTAGCATGTAGCAATAGTTCATAGAATAGGGTAAGACTTATGTACCTATGGCTTTGAGTAGTACTTCGGCTGGTACAAAAAATTTAGGTCCACCTGTTTCCACATCGGGGGATATGTTGGTTAAGATAATTCTTGCCCAGGTTAAAGTGTCTGTTCATTGGATAGATAAATGGTTGGGACAGGTCAGAAAAAGAAATGAAATAAAATGGTGTTTAACGTCCTACTATCTGCTTCAACTGGACTAAAGAAGACGGGCATATGCCATACAGTGTACTATGAGGGAAATTTTGCTCAGACAGTGGCGCTGAGGCCTAATCTCATATCAAATTCCAATTGCCAAGGAATCTTTTACTTGCACGCCAAAGTGTGCAAGGGACCTAGGTTTTTCGTCCCATCTGTGTATTTATTAGAGTTTGATATCATGTACATGGAACCACAGATTGTCCTCATCGTAACACGCTACATCGGTCCCTTTTTGATACCCCTATTGGTGCAGAACAGTAGGATGTTAAATCCCATTTTGTTTTGCCCTATTTCAGGGTTCTACGAGTAAAAGAAGCCAGTGTTATTATAGCTTTTCTTTATTTCAGGGTTGTACCAGTAAAGAAGCCAGTATTATTGTAGCTATTTCTTTATTTCAGGGTGGTACCTGTAAAAGAAGCCAGTATTATTATAGCTTTTCTTTATTTCAGGGTGGTACCAGTAAAAGAAGCCAGTATTATTATAGCTTTTCTTTATTTCAGGGTAGTACCTGTTAAAGAAGCCAGTATTATTATAGCTATTTCATCAGCTCATAGACGAGAATCATTAGAATCCGTTCATTTTGCCATAGATACACTTAAAGCTACAGTCCCTATATGGAAAAAGGTATTTTTATTATATTATATTCTTTAAAGATCCATTGTATCAAAACAATAAACATACATTATGTAAAATTTAAATCAATAGCTGAAAGTTTCCGCTGTAGTAGTTACAAACTGCATAATGAAAAGGGAATATGTTGAAAATTTCAATCAAATCACTTTATTCTGAATGGAGTTACGGCCGTTAGAAGAATAATGTAGTCTCAATTGTTGCTATCATTGTTACGATAATAAACAGAGTCTTGATTTTACATTTTTTAATTAAATTATTAACTGACAATCGTGTTTGAATCCGTTGAAAATTAAAAACATCCAATAAACTAGAGAGTTGATTATGTCTATTATTATAAAACATGAGGCCAAAAGAAAGATCTGCATTAGGTAGATTTAGCTCTTCCATAATGTATGATTAATAAGGATGGAATTTTCCCATATTGAAATGCTGATACATGTACCACAATTATTACCCTTAAAGCCAGAATAGGTTGGTTGAGAATTCTAAAGTATGTGCTACAGATCATAAAATAGTCAAGGGTCGTGGTTTTTGCGAACTGAATAGTTGAAATGTGGCTGGTGCCAGCAAAATCAGTCACTTGGATCACTTCACCAAAATTGAGTTCTATACATTTTCTGAAAGCCACAACTGTGGGCTTTCAAATGCAACAAAAATTATGTTGATATCTCAAAAATTGACTGAGTTGTGAAATTTTGAAGCTTCAAGGTCAACATAAGTAGTAAGTACATTCTGAGAAAACGCAGATTAAGTCTGGGCACTAAAAATTTTCAAACCATTATAGCAACCAGTATCTTAGGTTGGGGATATTGGCTCCAAATTTTTACCGGTTGAAAATTTATTTGACATGTTAAGTGACGACTAATTTCGATTGTTTTAGGGAGAATTTTGATTACGTAACATTCTACATGTTTTATTAAAATCAATTTTTGAGGCATTTAGAGTTCGAATAATTAAAAATGGTTTAGAATTCCGAAAGACAACATTTCAAACTATTGTTTGGTGATGAAAACTGAAAATCAATAATTTCACCATTGACTGCCGTATTTTGCCTATAACGCAAAATGAATGATTCCGACTTCCGACTGAAAACGATAACTCCGGTCTCAAATGTGGTTTAACATCCTACTTTTCTTATCATTTATGTTTTATGATAGGAAATATATGAAGATGGCAGTAATTCATGGAAAGAAAACACAGAATGGAAACACAGTAAAATTAACGGATGAAAGATCGTCAACATTGTACAACAAAAAAAATATTCTTCACAGATAATCCTGCAGAGATTAAAAATAGTCTCATGACCTGTTTTTATTTGATAAAATAACAATAAAAACAACCATATTAACTACCTCGTGTAGTGCATATGATGTTTGTCAGAAGTGATTTAGTCAAGCAGTGATCGATCCTTAGACAAAAGAAAACTGAAAAAATAAAGACTTTTCTCTTACATCTGTTTGGTTGCAAAGATTGTTTGGGAGCCTGTAAATTTTATTGTTTAGCCTTAAATTGATTTTATAATGCTCAGGATTTGATATAAAAACATATTTATTTATTATTTTATGAATGATTGTATTTGAATATTGTATAATGATAAATTAATTTAAATGAAATTTGTGATTAAGTTTAACATAATAAAGTATGGAGTACCTGGAATCCAAGATGAATAGTTCAGTGTGGTGAAATTTTATATTTTAATAAGACATGGCAAGACGATGGGACTTTCCTAGAACTTTTGTAATGAAAAATCCCCAACTCCCCACTTCATGAAATCTTGCCATCAATGAATGAATTATGGTGTCCCCTGACTTCAAGATATTCAATTCATTGCAATGACATTCAATAACATACATCCAAGAAATAGCAAGGTTATGGGCATTTTTTAATAGAATTTCTTGTGGAACTCTTGTCGGGCTTTGTAGAACTCTAGTGATGACGGTGAAAAATGTCCTCCATAATTGAATATCAATTATGAAGTTTCTGGAATGCAAGTTATCCAACTAATTGTAATGAAATTCAATATAATAAATAAAGACATGGCAAGGGGTGGGGGTGGGGGTGAGGTATTTGCAGTGAATATTAACACCACACAAATATGGAAGACCAAATGGAACAAAGTTAATGATTTTTGTTTCTACATTCCCCGTTTAAAGCCCCAATAACACTCTTGTTGAAACTGAATAATATGTCCCATTCTTCATTCTGGTCAACAAATTGTATTATTTTACAATATTCCAATTAATTGATGATATAAATTTCATCTTAGCACACCTAATTTAAAAAATTGGAAAAATTCAACTTATTGCTTTGAAAAGTCTAACATAAACCTTTTCAAATGTGACTTGGATTTTAAAATATTTTCAAACCCTCTGGACAAGTAAAATAGGTTGTAATGGATAATTTACACAACAGGTAGGACGCTTAAACATCTAGTACTTAGAATAAGGCTATTATTTATTTTCTCGAGCTGCCAAGCCACCAAGAGTGTTATTGTCCCTTTAAACATTTTATATGTGAAGGCAATTATTGTTATCTCTACGTTCTTATGTCAACATTATGCAATGAACAAACTCAACAACTTAAACCAAAAATTGATTTTGGTTTATTTTCTGCGTTTTATATCATCAATAACATGTAGAAACAGAAATCATTAATACTGTCTAATTTCATCATTACACAAACCTTGCCAATAAACGATTTACTGTATGATATATTTTGTGAATGTTGAAGATATTTTCACTTGTGAATGATTTGATAATTGTTTTTATCATGGCTAATAATTGTGATTTATTGTTTAACTTTATAATATAAATGATCAGGTGAATATTTCCTGTCCTAGTATTTAAATTCTTGGTTGTTACCAAGATTTTTATTTCTGGATGATTCCAATGATTGTGAAGGTATATACTGCTATTATGGTAAAAAAAAATCAGTATGTTTGATGTTCAAGCTGATTTAAACACAGATCGTTTTTCGTTTTTTATTGTTGAATATTTTGTTTTACTTGTCTTTACAACACTAGGATCTGGAAGAGTTGTTATATAACCCGCGCTCTGGATGATGTGAGAGATTAGCCAATGAAATGGTCTGTTACAGCGAGGAAATCTTGTGTGCTCTGCACGGAACTGTGGGAAAAGCCCTAGAACCGTCAAAGTTGATTGATTTATCAATTCTGATGTCATAGAGTCAAAAACGCTCATGTGACCCCTGACGTGACATCCTCGTACAACTTGTCAGAATTTCATGAAGTGTAGGCTATTGAAAGTAGGGGGGTTGGGATGGCCTAGTGGTCTAGAGTGCCGCGCTTCGACCTCTAGCTGGTCGGTCACTTCTGGCTTGCGGCTTTGGTTTCGAGCCCTGGTGTGAGCGTATGTGGCATGGAGATAGGGGCGCCTTCTCAAACTCGTGGGTTTCCTCCGGGTACTCCGGTTTCCTCCCGCTGCTAAAGACCCCTACGCGCAAGCGAATTATTGAAATACAATGAAAATCATATGTTGGTCCCAAAATGACCTAGTTTGTGTCGAGTGGACGTTAAACCCCATTTCTCTCTCTCACTCTCTCTCTCTCTCTCTATTGAAAGTATAAAAAAACAAAATGAAATATAGATCTGTATTTTAATCAGATTGTCTCGTGTGTTTATTAAATTATATATTATTACTTTTTAACATTTTTACTGAAAATATATTCTCTTTTAATATTCTTAGTGATGTGTTATGTTTGATGAGTTGATGATACAACACAGTTGTTATAGACTTAGATGGACATTGATTCTAGAAATGAAGCATATAGTGTTTAAATTCCTAGTTTCTTAGAGCCACGGTGGCTACATGAATAAAACGCTGGTTTGCTAGTCAGGAGGTCGTGGATATGATCCTGGTTTTGGCTGAGAAAGTTCATTGAAATTTTCTGACATGGTTTCCCCTTGTCTAGGGTTAGGGTTGGGTTTGAGACATGCTAGCTGGGCTTTTTATACGCCCACATGGAAATGTGGTCGTATATTGCCGTCGCCCCCGTCCGTCCGTCTGTCGGTCCGTCCATCCGTCCGTCCGTCCGTCCATCGTCCACAATTTCTTGTGAACGCTCTAGAGGCTAAAGTTAATATCCAATTGACTTGAAATTTATACACGGTGTTTAAGGTCGTGAGACGAAGAAGCCTATTGATTTTCAGCGATATCCGATAATTACTACCAGAGTTATGACCCTTGATCACTTTGAAAAATCTTGTGAACGCTCTAGAGGCTATAGTTAATATCCGATTGTTTTTGAATTTATACACAGTGTTTAAGGTCATGAGACAAAGAAGCCTATTGATTTTCGGTGATATCTGATAATTACTGCCAGAGTTATGACCCTTGATCACTTTGAAAAATCTTGTGAACGCTTTAGAGGCTAAAGTTAATATCCGATAGACTTTAAATTTATACACAGTGTTTAAGGGCATGAGACGAAGAAGCCTATTGATTTTCGGTGATATCCGATAATTACTACCAGAGTTATGACCCTTGATCACTTTGAAAAATCTTGTGAACGCTCTAGAGGCTAAAGTTAATATCCGATTGACTTTAAATTTATACACAGTGTGTAAGGTCATGATACGAAGAAGCCTGTTGATTTTCAGCAATATCCGATAATTCCTGCTCGAGTTATGACCCTTGATCACTTTGAAAAATCTTGTGAACGCTCTAGAGGCTAAAGTTGATATCCGATTGAATTTAAATTTATACATGGTGTTTAAAGTCATGATACAAAGAAGCCTATTGATTTTCAGCGATATCCGATCATTACTACCAGAGTTATGACCCTTGATAACTTTGAAAAATCTTGTGAACGCTCTAGAGGCTATAGTTAATATCCGATTGACTTTAAATTTATACACAGTGTTTAAGGTCATGAGACGAAGAATCCTATTGATTTTCGGTGATATCTGATAATTACTGCCAGAGTTATGACCCTTGATCACTTTGAAAAATCTTGTGAACGCTTTAGAGGCTAAAGTTAATATCCGATTGACTTTAAATTTGTACACAGTGTTTAGGGTCATGAGACGAAGAATCCTATTTGATTTTCAGCGATATCTGATAATTTCTGGCACTTGATCACTTTGAAATATCTTGTGGACATACGCCTTGAGACAAACCATCAAAACTATAATCATTTCCGATAATTATTTAATGGGCTATTACTCGTAATAAGATTATCATGTGTTGTAAATGTTCTCCTTACTGACAAAAGAAACAATATGCGACAACCCTTGTTGACTGCCCGGACGACTTAGCTGTTGTGGGCGTATGTTTCGTTGCCTGGCAACCTATCTTTCTGGTTGTAAAAATAGGAAGATTGGAATGGTAAAAACAAATGTTTTAGGCCAAGGAATCTTTCGGATTCAACGTAATAGTCAATGGCAAGAGAATTACTAGTCTGATTCCTGATGTTTAAGTGGAGTTACCTCCCTTGTAACACCCAACGGATAGCATGAAATGTGGGGCGGGGGGGGGGGTTACGTGCTTCCTTTTGGCACTTAGCAAAGGTTAAGATTTTATTTCTAGCCTGTCTGTGGTTCCCCTATGTGAATGGTGCAGAGCGCAGGGAATGGCACGGCATCTAGATGTGTGTTGAAATAACCTTCGACAGTCGGAATTCGACATACTTTCACTCATCACGGTTGGTGTCTGAATAGGACGTTAAATCACCTCTTTTTTTCCAATAGATTACGAAGTATAATTTGTTTCGAAAGTATAATTTGCCAACAGCGGGACTTCACCCCCTTTGTCTATCCTTAAAATAAAAATTAGTTTGTAAGTCTCAAAATGGCATTTGATGTTTATGTTTTGGCATCAACGCCCAGGTTATGCCCCCCCCCCGCAACCCATACACCGCCACATTACATATATTAGACGTTGGTTTATATTTCACGGGGGAGAAATTTATTGAAAATTTCCCACTCGAGAAATAGTGATTTGTCGTTTGTTAAACGCGTTTAGTCCAACAAAATCTTTGTAAAGGTTGGAATCGGGCAAAGAATATCACTCAGGTCAGTAGGGAAATTTATTGTGGTCTGTCGCTGACGGTCTCAGACTAGCCATTATATGCCCATTGACTGCATTGTTATCCCACCCCAACGATTTTCTACCAGATATCCCCAATAACTGACTTAATGAAAGGAAAATGTTATTGTTTTATTTTTCGGAATATTTAACGTTTCGATTTTAATTTAAGTAGCTACAGAGTTTGTCCTCCCCACCCCTTTCTCTTGATTGCTTTTGGATACTCTGTATACGTTATAAAAAAAACCCAAATAATAACACAGTTTATTAGGAATAATAGCATATTTTTAAAAAATTCTTTAGAGAATCAAAAATGATTAATATATATTTATTATTTGTGTTGACATGTGGTGGATATTATAGTAATAAAAAAAAATCCTTATTTATATAACGTGAATTATGATAATCAACTGACATTTGTATGTGATGGATCACAGGCTTAAAACAAACTCACAGACACAAACAAACCGACGATCCTCTGTTGTTATCACATGGGTTTCAACCGTGGGGGTGTACATATTGAACTACGATTATAAACAACAGTGAGACAGTGAGAGAGAGAGAGAGAAAGGGAGAGAGAGAGGCCCACTCGACACAAACTAGGCTATTTCGGGACTAACATATGGTTTAATTTTTTTTCAATTATTTGCTTGCGCGTAGGTGTCTTGAAGAGTGGGAGGAAACCGGAATACCGAGAGAAAACCCACGAGATTGGACATCCGACCCTACTCCTTGTCACGTACAACCGGGGATTCGAAACCATGGCCGTTGACTCAGAGAAAGGCTTTATGATACAGCACGCACGTGCTAACCATATCCAACCCCCAACAGTAACAGTACCCCCCCCCCCCGGAAGTTTGGCACGTGTCAAAAATAGTTTGAATTATAGAATATATGACTTACAAAGTCTTTTTTCTAAAAATATTCGTAGACTGAAGAATAATTATAAAACAAGATTAAATTTATTTGATGGAGAGATGGTTATACAGATTCTTCTGTGTGTTATGAGTTTTTAGACGGTTTCTATGCCAACAAGAAATCCCTGCCGGTATTTGTACCGGATTTCTTTGAACAACAATAACACCAACAGTCTTTGACTCGAGAAGGAAAATCTGGAACTTCAAATACTCTATAAGTATTCTTTTAATTAATAGCATGTTGAAGCTCGACTTCATCACGTCACGAACAAACATTTACAAATCAAGACAGTGTCTATTAAGTCAGGTTCAAAGTATGGTCGCCATGTAAAGCGTTACTGATAGATGAAGTAAATCCCATGAGATCGATATAAACTAAATAGGGTTTAACCTCCTACTTTTCAGCTCCGGTCAAACTAATGAAGGCGGGAGGTCCCGGGTTCATTCCCTGCATTGGTAGAAAAGTTAATTGTGATTCTTCGACGTGGTACCCCCCTCGTCAGTGGTGCAGGACGGGGTGTATTGTCGTTCGGATTGGACGGAAAACCGAGGTCCCGTGTACACATTTGAGTACACATAAAAGATCCCTTGGCAGTTGGAATTCGATAATAGAGTAAGCCATAGTGCCGCTTCTCGGGCAAAATTTCCCTCATAGCAATTTACATAACTCTAAAGAATGGCCATTAAAGAGGAAGGGGGATTCATTGAGGTGTCTACATTACTTGGCATACCTCGTTTCAATTATATTGAAATACATAATAAGTACAATAACCCTAATCTGGGGATTATTGAGAATCCATCCATGAAATAACACATACATGTACCTTAGAATCCCCAAAGGCGTTTTATAGCTGAGTAATCAGAGAAATTGGAAAAATAAAACAGGAGAAAAACGCTAAAACCGATGAGAAAAATGAAAATGCACCCTAGTTAGTGGGGCCCTAAAGGCAGACAAAAGGCCCCCACGTCTGATAATAGGGCCCCTCTGGACCCGAGTCCGAGTTAATCGTTTTCTATACACTCTTACTGTCGAATCCATTACTGAATGAGAATACAGTTATTGAATTGTCATAAAAAGTATCAATCAAAAGACCCCCCCCCCCAGCGAAAGAGGGCCCTCAAAATAGTATAGTCTCCGCCATGAAAAATCTTAAAACGCTCCTGAGAATCCCACTATTGTAAAAATGAAATGAAATGGGTTTTAACGTCCTACTGTTCTGCACCGACTGGGCTAATGAAGACGAGACTCGTACATTATGCCCGGACGGCGGCGCCACGGCCTACTTTTTTTTTATTTCAATGTAAAGGGGTTCTTAACGTGTGTACACGGGACCTCGATTTGTCGTCCCATCCGAGAGACACTTTGACACGTGGGAAACCACCCCGAAAAATTCCGGGAAATTTCTGGCATAACATCGGGGGCAAACCCGAGACAACATGATTAGCGAGCCACCGTCTTACTCACTGCGCCTTGTCGCAAAATGGACTCCTGTTTAAAATTTGCCCTTTTAGAATCCATCGCTTTAAATGTTCCGAGAACAAATTAAAAAAACTGATTGTGAAAAAGACTCGATATGGAAAGACAGTATTTATACCCTGAGACCAATCAACAAATGGTTTGTTTCATCAATGGATTCTTAGTTTCCTAAACAAACATCCGGCTCACAGCGGATTTGTATTCGGGTGGAATAATGAATCCAGCCATGATAGCGCCGGTTTATAATCAAAGTAAAAACAATGTCAGAAAGACAGTGTATAGATCGATATATGATTCACTTCGATTGATCAAATTATGGCCGGGATTGGTTATGGATCACATAAACTACTTTAAATTTGCAATAAGACGTTAAACCCCATTTCTTTAAAATCGATAATATTTATTCATTTAGCTATCACTAAGTTACATGCAGTGACCATTCTTTTCCCTAGACCAGATTAACCAGACACTTTGAGAAGGGGAGAGAGAGAGAGAGAGAGGCGTGGGGAGAGGGGGACAGTTTAACCTCTTCTCGACAAACACTAGGCCATTTCGCTTGAGCGAATGGGTCTTTAGCACTAGGCGGAAACCGGAGGACCCTGAGTACCCAGAGAAAACCCACGAGGGAGAGAGAGAGAGAGAGAGAGAGAGAGAGAGAGAGAGAGAGAGCTGGAGGAAACCGGAGGATCCAGAGAAAAACCTGGGGGCTGGGCAGGCGACTATAATCCTTATCACGCACAACCGCGGAATGGAAATCACAACAGTTGACTCAATGACAGACCTTATGAAGCGTCCCCCCACCACACACACACAACCATATGAATAGGAGTAGAGGTTTTATGCATTTAGAAGAATAAAGACTTGGAAGTTGTCTTTGTCTCATTCTCGTTGTTAGTTTAGAACTAAATGAAAAAGGCTTTATTATTCAACGGTTCATCTCACAGGTACATGGGGACAGGAACGCCCTTATTAGACTATGGCACACCTGACAACTGTGTGATTATTCAATGTCTAATATGGGCGTTCCTGTCCCCATGTACCTGTGGTTCATCTATGCGAAAATAGGGTTTAGCATCCTACTTTTCTGTGCGACAAAGTCTAAAAAGACGGGCTTGAACCATGCAGTGTGCTATGAGGAACATTTTTCCTGTTTCTGTGTATTGGATATCTCGGTTTCACAAGTCACGCGAAAGACTAAAACCCTGTTTCTGGAAGTGGATTCGACCTCAAACCTGTACCTGACAAATGCTAGGGTTAACCCCGTGGACATTTATATTTCTCCCACAGCTAATCAAATGGTACCTTAATATGTATGGGACTTTAAACGTTGTATGTCATACAGTCATGCTTTGCCAAAATGGTATCGAACAGGCTTTTCAATACGATAAAAAAAAAATCAACTGGTAAATCCAGGGTCGCTTTGGGAGATCGGACCCAGAAGTCCCCCCCCCCTCTTGTCTAAACTAAAATATATCAGTGATAACAATGCTGTTTAGGGAGATCAGGCCACTTAAGAAGAAGACCACGCCGGTTCGAGAGGTAATTGTAAACCTCCCCAAACCGACCTAACCATTGATAAGAAATTACGTTGCTAAAAAACAGGACATATTTTTCTTTCCACAAACCCATCAAGGGCCATGGTTGAACAACTTTGAGCTTTTGAAGACGGGGCATGGAAATCAAAAAGAAATTCAATAAAAGATGGGTTTTTGAAATGATTTTTATTTTCAAATTATCTAACAACAACATGTTGTTTTGTTTATAACAACATATTATTGTTGTTGTTCTGTTTATTGTTTACGACGATTCGTTGGTTGGTGTAATGATCTATATATAAATATCAATATATATATATATTTATATTGTACAGTCAACCCTCTACAATCCGACCACATATATAGAAATGAAATAAAGAGTTTAACGTCCTACTTTTCTGCACCGAATTGGCATCACATACAGAATCCCAGTCGAGAAAACTATTTCTGCTTGGATAAAACATTCCTTGGGAATTGTCTCTTTATTTATTTAACTAGGTCAACCTGTCGACATCCGATGGTCTGGTGAAAAACCAAAAAATATATACTTTTATTCCACTAATTTCAGATTTTTTTTAAAAAACAAAACAAAACGGTAAAATAGGGTAATTTGTCAAGGACTGATCTAAGGGCGTCGGTTGGATTGTAGAAGGTTTACTGTAATCGCTTCTATTAAAATGAAAACTTATCACAGACAGCTACTTATAAGTATTTACAAAAAATAAAAAAATCATTTTTAAAAAAAGAAATCAACACAATTACATGTTAATAGATTGACAGGTGTATAGAAAAGATCGGGCTAATTAATGTTATTCTCCTTATAAAAGAACACAGGTTCCGTTGTGGGGTTGGGATGGTCAATTCGTCTAGAGTGCCACGGTTCGACCTTTAGCTTGCAGGGTGTGAGCATGTGTGGTTTGGAGAAAGTGTCGCTTTCACAACTCGTGGGTTTACTCTGGATACCTCTGTTTCCTCCCACGGGAATAATAAAGAACTACTACAGGAGATTGATAGTTTCGATTATCTAGTAAAGTTATAGCTATCCTTAACGTAGAAATGGACCGAGGGGGCGGAACGGGGAGCCAAGATACAAGGCTGTTCTTCTTCCCAAAGGACCTCGTAGTGCGAATGTCGCCTCAGATCACAAGGGCGACATAAGCCCCCTAAAATATCCCCCCCCAACACTTAAACCGATTTATAAAATTTCAAAATAACTGTTGTTAGCCCGATCTTTTCAATTTATCTACATTATTGCATAATCAAATAAAGTACACATATCTAGAACTCTCATTCATACTCTACACCTTCACAAATAAATAGATAAGTAAATAAATAAATAAATAAATAATACATAGCAAGGTGTCTCGCTGAAATATAAATAAACAAGTGATTTTTATTAATACATTTTCATGTTAAAAAATTGGCGCTAATATGAATAATTGTTAATGAAATATGACAGGGGCCACGGCGGATTTATGTGGGTTAAACAATAAACGCCGTATAATAACTGAATATTTAGCCCAGTAAATCTGTTTCTACTGTGAAAAGGAGAAGGAGATAATAAATAAAAAAGGGGACGGGGAGTAATAAACAAACCAAAGATAAAACAAGGGCCGATAATAACTAAAAGGGGAGGTGAGCAATAAATCATCAATAATAAATAAAAGGGTATGTAAGTACTAAACTATCAATAAACAACGTCGATAATAAATAAAGGGGAGTCAACATAAACAAGGGGCGATAATAAATAAAAGGGGAGATAAGCAATAAATCTTCAATAAAACAAGGGGCGATAATAAATAAATGGGGAGGTAATCAATACCCATCAATATAACAAGGGGGGGGGTAATAAATAAAAGGGGAGGTAAGCAATAAATCACCAATAAAACAAGGGGCGATAATAAAGAAAAGGGGAGATAAGCAATAAAAAATAAACGGGGAGATAAGCAATAAACCATCAATAGAATAGGGGGGTGGGGGGAATAAATAAGGGGAGGGGTAATCGTTACAGATATCAAATGATATTAGTATGAGGTAAATAAAAATATGTCAGTTACATTAATATGATAATATTTAGCGAAACCAATAACTCAACAAATAATAATGGCCGGCGGATTGAACAAAAATAACACAAAATAAATAACCCATGGCGAGTACAAAAAATGCTTTGATAAAGACAGGCATAATACAAAATTAAGAAAATGTAAATATTATCTTAAAAGTAAACAGAAGAATAATTTGACGAGCTTTATAGTAGATTGTTGGACACAACTTAGAATGCAAAATCATAAATAAAAACTTAAGTACCTGAGGTGCACCATTTACATTGTTATGGCTAATTTTATTCAATTTTAATTATCAAAATAAGATAACGTTAGACCCTTTCCACTTTATGCCTATATTGTGACCTACTGGTAACTGTTCGCGCCAAATGTTGGATAACAACTTCTCCACTCAAAAGCGCCCGTAAAATGATAAAATATCTTTCAAAAATAGCAGTCGAGGTTAAGTATTGTGCCAACAGTCTACAAAGTTCATATAAAGGATATCATAAATTAACAGGCACAGATAACAGGCTTGAAATAAACCGTATTTACTGATGAATTATTTGCCCTTGAATTGTATTACCTCCCTTATATGAATATGGCCGTATGCATACTAATTTGTTTCACTATAATCTTATATTTTTACAATATAATCACGTTTACAAGCGCTTTCAACTACACTCAAGACAAAGGCGATGTTTACAGCTTATGACGTAAGTCGTCTTTTACATCATAATGTCAAAGGTCGATCGTAGCTACGTAATCATGACGTAAAATGATGGCTAACGTGAATGTGTTTGCCTATATTTTAAAGGCCGCGTTAAAACGTATAGAGTCCTAGATATCGCAATCACGCCCACACACATACACACTCCAATTTATATCACTAGTTTATTTTATACATGGCTTCTATTACTTCTATATCTACATCTATTTATACTCGTTATATACAAAATACACGATGTAATCTATAATTACCTCCCCGTACAGTCAACGTTAAGCTGTCTCCCGTTAGTAGTTTCATAACCGAGTTATCTCCCAATATATGTATACGTCAAACCATTCTTCCGAAATAATTCCTCATCCAATCTATCGTATCATTATTTATATAAATTCATTTACTTTTGGATAATATCCCTACCCGACAAAAAATAACTCTAGGCTAAACCTTGAAATTGTTTGAGAAACAGGGTAGATAACCCTGATATTATATCTAAGAAAGCAAGGGAGATAACTTGGTTATTTGTAAAGATTTGTTAAAGAGGCAATATCACTTTGACAGCTGTCCAGATAGCTTATGATTTTAAGGGCGTTGAGCAGTCTAAGATTCGCACTAACTTTTCAACGCCAATCTTATTAAGTCTTTGCAAACTTGTTCCATTTATAAAATAACTCAGAAAACTCTCGAAAGTCGCGTCGTTTTATGTGTAACAATGGAGATACGAGGCGGAGGAATAAAACTATTTATAGCAAACGAGACTGATTCCCCGACCTAGATCAGGTGTTGAATAAATTATGACGTCGTGCACGCCAGTCACGTGACCAACACAGACGTGGCTTCAACGGGAGTGGAAGATGTCACGTGACCAGAAGGAATTCCCTGTATGACGCGATTATCCAGGTCTATTTATCTATCACGAAAGGAACATGACGGATTTTTTTTTTTATGATCAAAGATTACTATTTTTTGAATGCATAACATGATTTAGAGTGCGGTGGAGTAGTGCAGTGAAGTAATTATTTACTTTTACATCCGAATTGTTGTATTTTAATACTTGTTGTCGACGTATTCAAAGAATTAACCCAAAATCGCAAAATCTCGTTTGAAGGTAAATAATGAACAACAATTTTAAAATACTTTGAGTTGGTATTTTTTAACGTTTTTGGTGTCGAAATGTAGCTTATAACCTCCACTTTCGATCTACTGGTGGGATTATCAATAAATCTTTTGAGCTTGTACTAATAGAATTTCCAAGAAAACGCATCGTTTTTTTTTGCGTTTCCATGGATACAAGACAAACCACAACCTATAGCCAAAAAATGACCAGTGTATTTTTGGGACTTGCTATTAGCATTGTTCATGCGAAATTTGATGAAAATATCTGCAGGCATAACTGAGAAAATTCTACTTTTGTTGTCATCAATACCCCTTTTTATCATGCTTTTGGGCCAAGTTTGGAACATAGTTGGAAAATAAAATTGGTATTTATTTGGTGATTAATATGTAGTTTATCACCCCAAATAACAAAAAATGTCATATCTTATCAACAAAAATTACAGTGCTAGCTTTAAAATTTGCATTTTAGACTACTCAACGCCCTTAAATGATTTGACCATCAAGTTAAATTGAACATATTCATCGATTGAATAAAGATTCGAGAGTCAATTCACCAACCGGTTACAATGTAGACCAACAGGCTGACGTTACTATTAATAGGTCAGTGTTTTCATTTTCGAACGCAGTTACGATCCTCTTTGTATCCCAATTTCGTTTCCGAAGCATATCTAAAACAAACCATTCAAGATATATATTTGAAATTTTGCACACACGCCACCCTTTTGTAGTCGTTATGTCTTTCGCCAATTAGAAATATCTGAGATTTAATATTTTTGGTGTCTCCATAGTGACCAATTTGCCATTAAAGTAAAGAAATTATTTTACTTGGTGAAGTGATAATGCCTCTTTAAGTAAGGGAGATAATCCTATATTATGAAGGTGTAACATTTACATATTGAATTGGTGTAAAAAAAACTTCTAGCTTAAATTCAAAAATTTAAAGTCTTTCTGATTCCTTCAGCGAATTCATTATAATATGTCACACATTTCGAACACTTTACATAAAGCACGATTCATCGTGATATACATGAACGCTCGTGTTTATACTGTAAAGCACAAAATTAATGCGTGGCGTAAATAATGGCGATCTGAAGGAAATCTACATAAACTGGTGTTGCAATTTATGAGACCCTTGGCTCAATTTGTAATACTACAAAACAGAAATGCATAAATCAACGCAGCAAACAATAGGCTGCATTTTACGCATTAATTTCTGGATTTACAGTATCCATTGCACGTTTTATTTTAAGCGAAATCATACCAAACCCCTTTCCTTCACACGTCTTGTAAAATGAGCTCAAATTGGTTACGACCGTAAACTTGGCGAGCTCAGTCTTTCTCGGTTACCGCTACTCTCGCAACCTCCACACTTGTTTTGGATTAAAAATGTTTTCTTCTATATGTGTATATATTTTTTTTCAATATAAAAATCTAGTCTCTAAAAAAACATTAACAAAAAGAATCGTGTTCGTGGTACTTTGATTCAGCTATGACAGGCGGCTTACCAGAGGATTCCGTTGCCTTCAGCTGCATCTCGTGTTTCCCAAGCTCTGGCGATGCCAGTGGTGGTTTAACTTCAATACCCGTGCTCAATCTTGGCCCTTCGTCTTTTTTTGTTGCCTGCACAGAAATGACAGCAGGCGATGAGGATGGCGTAGAAGAGGATATTGATGGGGAGGAGGGTGCCGTGGCTTGTGAAAGGATTGGGGTAGCAAGGGCAGAGGAATGCGGATCAGAAGATTTCACAGCAGTAACCGATTCAGGTTTCGTGACAGTTGACAAAACTTGTGTGGTCCCTAATTTGGCCATCGGGACATTTTCTGACACGCTACTTAATCTAGGCGTTGTAGCTTTCGGATCGGGGCTTATTCTGCTTGTTGCTTTGGGCACCGACAAATTATCAAGAAGGGATGAAGACGGGGTTGATGTCGGTTCCGTTGATGTGACTTGCTTACTGTCCTTTAATATGGATTTTGTTGGGGAGGTGTCTTTTAAAATAGGTTTAATGGATGAAGCATCCTTTGTGATAGGATGAACTGGTTTCGCGGTAAAAGATGTGTCTTTTAGAATAGGTTGTATTGCTTTAGCTGACGAACTGTCCTTTGAAAGTTGTTTTGGTGTAGACGTGTCTTTAAGTATAGACGATCCTGGTTTTACAGATGCTGCTGACTGGGGCTGTGAAAGCTCCTTGGCGAGCGGTGACTTTGAAGGGGTGTGGTGGTCTTTACTTAATGGGGGTTTGTGTAGGGGTCTCGCGGCGGGTTTAGTGTCTATTGCTTTTTTAAGGGGTGCGTCTTTTAAAAGATTCACAGGAACATCGGTAACAACAGCGCGTGTGGTTGTGACATTGTCTTTAGGAGAACTCGACGTCAAAGACGCACTTCGTCGTTTATTTGGTGGTAAAGAGTCTTTTGTCAAACTGTGCCGATGATGCAAATTGGGCGCAGTTGCTCCTCTTTTAACATCTTTCGAAACGTGAGTCTTAGCACTAGGGTCCTTGGAGGGTTTAACTGGATCATCGGGAATGACCAGATACTGTACAGTTGCCATGGAGCTGATTTGACTGTCAATGCTCGTAGGTGGATCTTCCTGACTCGGGGTTTTGGCTTCTTTCAAACGTTTAGGTTTGGAGTGTTCAAATGCTTTTAAGATTTTACTGCCAAGAAAACTGCCTCTCCGTTTTTCACTCTCCGACCTTTCATGATCGTCCTCCTCCTCCTGATGCTTACCCGATAGTACCCCAACATCCCCAACACTTCCCGAACGTTTTCGATCGGGAACATGGGGAACTTTCAATCCGAAGAGGTTGGTCCCAGAAGGCACCTTGGGAAGTTTACCCCATATATGACTCGTGTATTTATGTTCCGTGTGAAAATCAATCAAATCCCGGTCACGAAGATTCTCCCGGGATTTTGACTTTTTTTCCTCCGTTATTTTATGCAGCTTGGATCCAAAATCGAATTTAAATTTTTTCTTGGGTTTGCTTCCCTCCGAACTGTCATCACTCTCTTTTTCATCATCTTCGCTAGCACTGGTTGGTATGGGTGTCGACTCCATAACAATTTCATTCACTAGCTTCTGGTCCTCCTCCAGATCAGCCCGACTACTGACGATGCTGGGATTTTTACCAATTTTCGTCAGTCTCTCTGCGGCGACACTTTCCATCGTTCTGCGCATAACCGGATATCGATCTAAGACCGCGTTAAAATGATGAACGGACAAAGAATAGAGATTAACGTATGTTTCCGCCCGAACACTGGCAACTCGTCGGGCGTTGGTCAGCAGACAGATTTCTGAAATAAATCAAAGAGAACAACCAACGTTAACAGAGTTTCTTGTAGATTTATGGGGCCTTATTCGCAAAAAAAATATTAAAGAAGTGATTTGAACACAAACAGATGTCCTAAACATTTTGACAAAGTATACAAGAATTATTCGGTGATCTTAGTTACTTCAAGATTTGAGCTACTTCCCTTAGTCCACTCGCTTTGTACTCGGGGAATTATTTGATTGGTCGATAATAAGAGCAAATTATCAAGGGCTGATAATTTGACCATGTGTCTCCTGTGTGAATGGGCCCAAGGGTTAGTGGAGTGGGACGGAATGATACCGCTGGGGAATCGGGGATGGCAGTTCATTGGTTCATTGAGTAAGGCACTGACTAGCTGTTGGCCGACAAAGATTCTTCTAGCCTAGGATTTCATCTTTCATCCAATGGAGAGACTACATGTATATCATTAAAATGTATTTGTTTAAATTTATGTCAATAATGTCCCAACGTCGGATTTGATATCTATGATGACGTAAACCTTACCCGGTTTGGATTAACTATTGAGCAAAATAAGAAGTACAAAGGGATTAGGGATGCGGGGCACCAAACAAATGTTCCACTGGTTGATCTACCATGGATCGGACGTTACAAAATAACGAATAAAGATAACCTCTTGAATACGGAATTTCTTAATTACGATTATCTCGTAAATACATAGCACTGATGACCAATCCTAGCTCATTGAAAATACCAAAGTGCAAAAGTAAAGACTTGATCTAAACCTAAATACTGCGGATGCGAATAACCTCTTCCTAATTTAATATTTGAATGGTGATTCAAATGATCCCTTATAATGGGTCTGGAGAAGATGAAGTCAGGATGGCGGCGTTTGGACTACACGTAGCAAGAGATTAAAGTGGGTTTCTACAACTCTACGTTCATATGAAATACATGCTTAAAAAGAAGCAGACCTTTTGTATTCGGGTTAGAAATAAAACTACGCATTTTGGATGTTGAATTGAATTGTGGGAGGGTAATCTGTTTTTGTTGGAAACTTTACGTCCGTAGATAAGCTAGTGTTGGGATATAATCCATTTAGTGTTCGACTGTCGACACAATAAGCCAAAACAAGTCGACTGCCGCTGTATGTTTTAAAACAAAGTTTAATCGTTCAGTGATTGCCACATCAAGTGGACGCCCCAGCACAATCTGAGTAAAATAGAGATCCATTTTCTGTTTCGTTTTTTTAAATTATTTTGATGGCTTCTACTACATGACGATGGGACCAGTTGTAGTGGAAGGTTGTTTCAGTTGACATAGGCTTTTGATCTGTCACGTCAGACATTTGATGTCGCTCGTAAGATATTCACAGTTTCGTGCAACGCACGCCAAGCACTCGCTGCAACAGAGTGTTTCATTGGCTAATCCCTCATATCAAGCAGAACGCGGGTTATAATATAACTATCGGACCAGTTGTAGTGGAAGGTTGTTTCAGTTGCCATAGGAACGGCTTTTGATCTGTTACGTCAGATATTTGATGTCGCTCGTAGGATATTCACAGTTTCGTGCAACGTACGCCAAGCACTCGCTGCAACAGAGTGTTTCATTGGCTAATCCCTCATATCACGCAGAATGTGGGTTTATATAACCACTCTTCCAGCTTCTAGTGTAGTAAAGACAAGTAAAACGAAATTTTGAAATTTAAAAAAACGAAACGAAATAGGATCTGTGTTTTAATCAGCCTCGTTTTGTTAACATTAAAAAATATCATTTTTAAACAGAAAAAAAGAATTTGAAAACTTACCGCCGAAATATGAACCGTCTGAAAGACTTGTAGCGACTTCATTGTCTGATGTGATAATATCAACGATGCCTTCTTGTATAAAATACATCTTAGTTCCAATCGTACCCTCCTTTATAATATAATCACCATTTTGATAAACTTCAAATTCTAGTTTACTAACAACCTCCGACACAAACTCAGGATCAGCGTTTGTAAAAAATGGCACCGATGCTACTAAAGCTCGACAGTTATGGTTGACGACCTCCTGAAATATATGTAAAAAATCGTATATTATTGCGTTTTATTTATATCTTCGGGCGTCTGCAGACGTGAACAATAAACATGGTGGCTCCAATTTATTATTCGATAGTTGTGGTTGATGACCTCATGAAACTACACTACATAACGTATATTGTAGAGTTTCATTATATCTTTAGTATCTTCAGACGACTACAAATCCGAAGATGCTAATTGTAGGACGTTTTTTTTTTTTAGGTTCGGGGATTTCGGAAGTCCACAATCGCTGCTTTATATAAATGAGTACTTTGGGGGAATACTAACCCTAAACCTAACCCTTTTCAGAAGGCTGGACGTGGATTCAATTTACCCCCCTTAAAAGGGCTAGAGATAGTATTCCCCAAATTACTCAATGCCGTGGATTCTGGAAATTACCCATCTTCCCAACAGATTGACACGGATGTTCTTGAATTAAACCAATAGAAAAAGATCAGATTTACTGCCGTGTTTAATTAGGCTATATCACGATTCCGTTCGCACTTTTAGTCCCGAAATGACCTAGTTTGTGTTGAGTGAACGTTACACCCCATTTCTCTCTCTCTCTCCGTTCACACTTCATTTGTTTACCTGAGCCAATCGATTTTGTCATTTTATTTTTACAAAATCGAAAACATGCAGGGCTCCCCATAATCAAATGAGACTGTCTACGGAGTCTACGTGCCAAAAACACCCTCGAAGTCCGTATAAGTCAGTCCGGTTGTCCCGAAAAGCAGGACGTTTCATTACATTTCATTGTTAACCATAAGGCGACCGGTCGATTTTCCTTGAGGGCTATCGGGTCATTTCTTCCCGACAGCAGCGCCCAAAGATGAACCTAAAGACAGCAGCGCCCGACCAACAATCAGTGAAAGGTTTACACTAGCTGATCTTATAGTGTGTTCCTCATCACACCCAGTGACGGACCATGGCGAGGACAACAGATTCAAATACGGACATCTGAATAAATGTTAGAGTTTTTATTTTACGAGAATTTAATACGACTTTTTACGATCCTCTCCAGTTGGTCTGTGACAGCTTTCACTGCTTCATGAGGACATCCCCGTCAGTAGTCATACTCAGAGACTTCAGAAGTAATTTTAGATGTTCCAGTTCTACCTTCGTGTCTCCAAAATATGGCATGTCGTTTTGGGGAAGCTTCCAAAAAATTCTAGAAGCTTCATAGTGTCCTGCGATGCCAAGGTTAATAAGTGGCTATAACAATTGCCAAGTTTGATAAATGGCTACAGCAATGAACTTAAAGCGCACGCGGGACTTCTCTTCCATCAATGCCACCAGTCCGTTCTTTCCCACCCCTGCTATAGATCTTCCTTTTAACATATTTAGTTTTAATTTTTTGGACCTTATAATTCCTTGCAACTACATTTTATTTTTAACAAATCTAGTTTAATTTTTTATGTAACCTTATTATTCATAAAAATATTGGTATTTTATGTCAGATCTGGAAAGAAGTTAGAAGATATTGTTTACTCTGCATTTTATGAAGTAGAATAAATTTCACTTGGAACCATTTTGTCTAGTCCTAACCAGTCGTATGTCTGGAGACAATTTCAAAGATCCACCGTGCAGAATTCCGCCATGGATAAAAAATGGAATTTCTGACCGAGTGAGTATTTTATTGAACCTAGACACGCTCAGAAATCAATATTAATATTGTTGAAGATGAACCATCACAATGTCAGACATTTCTCAGAAAGCATACATTACTTAAAGTTGTGGGACAATATTAATATTTTTATGGCTTTATATCCATGCTAAAATGTCACAAATTGATTATTTGATTAAAGATACATTATGGAAGATTAGAAAAATAATTGGCAGTTCTCTCTATAATTGTTAAAAATTAAAAAAAATAGATAATCATAATGTAAATGGGATATGCTGAAAATTTCAAATTACTTCACTCAGGGCTGAAAAAACCTCATTTTAAAAACACTGTAGCCTCGACTGACATTGTTGCCACCATAACTCTAATAAAGAAAATCAATAAAGAAAATCACGATTTAAGCTATAAGCCTAACAGACTGGTAAAGGTTGTGATCAGGGAATGAAGAATTTAAAGAAATTCCATCATATATTGCTGTAAATATGCTTGAACAATAAACACCAATGAATCTATTTCATATATTAACATATTTAGTTTCTAAAACAGACTGTAACCTAATAACACACTTCTTGGCTTACACCTGTATACCCATCTTCATAAGCACAGTCGATGAAGAACAGTAGGACGCTACACTCCATTTCATTTTTAAGAGAGTAAGAGAAATGGGGATTAACGTCCACTTGACACAAACTAGGTCATTTTGGGACTAACATATGGTTTAGTTTCATTTCAATAATTTGCTTGCGTAGGGGTCTTTAGCAGTGAGAGGAAACCAGAGTATCCAGAGAAAACCCACTAGGCTGGACTGGCATCCCTACTGCTTACCACGTACAACCGGGGATTCAAAACCAAGGTAGTAAACTGAATGACAGGCCGTATGATATAGTGTGCATGCTAACCATTCGGCTATCCACCCCCCACCCTGCAATTTGACCGAGTTTCCCCCGATGAAATATTACAGAGAGATAGGTAAGGTGTGTAGTCGACAACCTGTTTATAATCAACTGTTATATGTAAATATTTAATCAATGGAAGAACAATAATTACACTTGTCTATGACTCGTTTACTTTCTGTAACTAGTTAGAGATAGAGAGTAATAGGCTCGTCATTCTATATATATCTTGGATAGTCAGAAAGAAATGGTTGGATACTTCTTGCCATGACAAGCGAGCGAGAGAGGGAGGGAGATAGAGGGAGCTGAGGGATGAGTGAGTGAGATGGACAGATAAATGGGGTTTTACATCCACAGGACAAAGACTAGGTTATTTCAGGACTAACATCTCCACATGCTAAACACTGACAGGTGAGATGTTTCCTCATAGTCCAGGATTCTAATGGGTAGGGGTAAGGGGGGGCTAAAATTGGGTGTGGTGGGGAAGGGGGGGTAAGGTAAGGCGAATAAAAATTGGAATTTCCGACAGATATGGTACCCAATCATACCCAATAGTTTTAAATTTAGAGATATTCACGATTTTTGGTAGACAGCTGCCATCTTGGATTTAATCACATTCCCTTATTTGGACTTATTTGGGGAAGGTGGGCTATGGTTAGGGGAATGTGGGCTGGTGGGAAAAAAAACTGGAATTCTGACAGATATCGTGTCTATACCAAATAATTTTAGAAATATTTACGACATCTTGGATTTTACCACACTCTCTTATTTGGACTTTACTCCTTTGGTCGACTTCATTTGCTAACTTTAGAAGCACATAGCCTAATGAGTCAAGAAATATCAAACAAATCTTTGCTCCAATTTGTTCAACATGCGACAACGTTAGCCAGCCTTAGATTGACCAGACAAATACCCCTATAGTGATATATAATCATGTGTTACAGAAAATAGAAGATTACGCTGTGTCAGGTTATATGCCATTATATATTTTCTAATCGGGGATTGGCGACAATGAAAAAACTGAATGAATTGCAGATTAAGGAATTATTTAGTGTTGCTTGGGGCACATGACACAGTAATCTTATCACTTGTAAAGATGAGTATCTAAAGTAGGATCACTCGTAGTCTATTTGTACCCAGCATGTTTACAACTCTACAGCTCTAGGTAAGAATCACAGAAATAGTTAACTCTCTTATTGCCTCGTTCAATAACCCATTTTCTTTTCTGGAATTGAGATTTGTAAACAGAGAGAGAGAGAGAGATGGACAGAGAAAGAGACAGAGAGAGGGAGAGGAAGGAAAGAGATGGGGTTTAAGCCGACTTCACACAAACTCGGTTATTTAAATAATCTACTTGCACCTAGAGATCTTGTAAACAGTGGGAGAAAATTGGAGGACCCAGAGAAAAAACCATGAGGTTAGAAGGCGACCCTACTCCTTGTCATGTACAACAGGGGAATCGAAACCATGCCACTTGATTCAATAACAGACCTTATGATTCATTGTCAGATTTTCTTTCTGCTTTATTTGTAAAATAAAAGCTTTTACGGTCAATGTTTTATTATAAATAAAGATATTATTAGCCAATTACAACATTTTTATTTCTAACATGCAACAATGACTTCCAACCTTTTTTGTTATTACAAGTCAAGCTGATTTCATGTGCACACGTTAAACCACTAGACCACTCCCCAGTGGCGGATCCAGAGAGTGGGTTTGGGGGGGGGGGTCCACATAAAAAAAAAAATAAGCCTTGCATCAATGAAATTACATCACAATGTGATCTTACATCAGTATAAAAACGATTTCTCTGTTTAAAAAGCTCAATTTGTATGTATGCCTATGTAATTTAGAGACGATGATGACAGATTTTCGTAACCGAAACCTGGCAAACCCCCTCCTTCAAAAAATTCTGGATACTCCCCTGCTCCCTATTTTTTGTTTGACAAAATTTTCCTCATAGCACAAGTCATAAGCCCAGTCGTCATAAGCCCAGTTAGTGCAGAATAGTAGGACATCCGAACTATTTCATTGTGTAATACTACTTTCCTATTATCACGATTCTTGCTAAGATTGACATCATGGTTTTAATTCTGGGATCGTTGTTATCCTATCAGGTTTTATCATATATGTGGTCAATCGTAGCAATCGTGTTGATTGTATCAAAACGAATCCGAATGTAGCAGATTGTAGACACAATAGAGACAATCGTATTGTAACACATTGCACGACAGTGGGGAAACTAGCATTATGGAGCAGGGTCCATTGGGTTCTGCCATTGCTACAGACCCCTTTTTGCAATTAATTTGTACCAAAGATTAGTCTTGAAATAGTGTGTGGCGTATATCCATCTCCATTAGCTCAGTCAGAATAGAAGAGTAGGACGTTAAACCCCATTTCATTTCATTCTGTCTCTTTCTTTAGTGTCGAAATTACCTAGTTTATGGAACGTTCAACCCATTTCTCTCTCTTTTTACTGGATGATAGGACGTTAAACCTCATCTCATTTCATTCACATTCTTTTGTTAATTCCGAAATGACCTAGTTTGTGTCAAGTGGAACATAAACCCTATTTCTCTCTCTCTCTCTCTCTTTATTGGATAAAGTTTTTCTAGATGTTGAGCCTGAAGCGTGTTAAGTATAATTAGTGTATAATAACACCTCATCATCCCTAGGGCGGTGATAAAACATCCCCCCCGTGTCAGACTGTAAATTATACGTTTATTTAGAAGATTTTAAATAAATAGTTGATATAGCAGCGCCATTACTCGGGTGTGAATAACTTCAACCATTTATTTAGTAAATATCGGATTAAAGGGAGATCCAGTGATATATTATCGTGATTTTAGAAATTCCTTGAGCTTAAGAGAGAGAGAGAGAAATGAGGTTTAACATCCACTCGACACAAACTAGGTTATTTCGGGACTAACACATGGCTTAATTTTACTTCTCCACTTTAAAAAATGGTTTTGCTTTATGAAATGAAATGAAATGGGGTTTAATGTCCTATTTGTTCGGTTTCAACTTGGCTGATGAAGACGGGCATACAGTATGCTATGAGGGAAATTTTGTCCATGCAGTGGCTTTATGGCCTATTTTTATATCAAATTCCAACTGCCCCAGGGATCTTTTACGTGCACAACACTGTATACATGGACCTTGCTTTTTTGTCCCATTCCGATGACTAGACAGGTGTCCTTGTCAGGCCTTCCATCCTGCACCACTGACAAAGGGGAAAGGGGAAGCCACACTGGAAAATCCGGATTTACTTTCTTGTCTATTGCAGGGATCGAACACCCGACCTCCAGGCTAGCGAGTCAGCGTCTTACTACTTAACCATCATTGAATCATAATATTATTGACCTAATTGACCTAATTTATGTTGATTGGAGGTTAAACCTCATTTCTCCCTCTCTATTAAAAAAGGGGGGGGGGGCTGGATTATATTTTTAGCAAAAGATTAGTGTGTGCGTGGTGTATCATAAGCTCTGTGATTTAGTCAACTGGGATGGTTTAGTTGTACGTGAAAAGGAGTAGAGTCGCTCTGTCCAACCTCCTGTGTTTTCTCTGGTTTTCCTCCCACTGCTAAAGACCCCCCATGCAAGCGAATTATTGAACAAAAATTCAACCATGTGTTAGTCCCGAAATGACCTAGTTTGTGAAGAGTGGAAGTTAAACCCTATTTCTCTCTCTCTATTTAAAATGAATTTGTTATCTTGAAGAGCGTGATAAATCTTTTTTGATAGGTATTATAATTAGTAATTGGACACATTTACAATACCAAGGTACAGTTGTTATATACACAATTGCTGAGTTTAATACTAAGCGACGTTTCGACGATAAAGACGAGAGTATCCTCGTTGAAACGTCGCTTAGTATTAAACTCAGTAATTGTGTATCCATAAAATTGTACCCTGCGTTAGTGAGATATATGCCTCTTTAAAGATATAAACAATGTTAAGCCTGTTTGAAACAATAAGTGTAATTTATAAGGTGTGTAAACTGTATAATAACTGATTCGACACCAGAATATACACAACACTGATCCACTTATTCCAGATATATCTCCATTCCTCCTATATATACCATATATCATCAGGCCCAAGGAGGGGGATGGGGGTAGTGCCTGTACATTGCTCTAGACCCACAAAGCTCCAGGAGGCCTATAAATATGCTCTATCATTATATGGTTGGTTACCAGTTTTACTCAGGGGCGTGGTGAGAATGAGTTCATGAGTAGCCATACTCATGCGCCAAAAAGTTTTTGCGCCAAAATCACAATCAAATTACTCAAAAAATGAAAAACATTTGTAAGTGGAAAAATTGTTTCATCTGACCCAATTAAAAAAATTTTGAAAGAGTCAAGTGATTTTCTCTTGGAAAGAATGGAATCTCCAAGAGAAAATAACAATATTTTATTACCGTATTTCTTGTCTCGGATTGCTGGAGATTGCGTTTCTGGGCTTCTAATTTTCGAAATTTTCACGGGGGAGGGCCCCCCGGACCCCCCGCCGCGGGCTTGCGCCTTCGGCGCTCGCGGTGGCCGGCTTTGCCGGGCACAGCTCCGCGGTCAGTAAAAGGGTTTTTGTGCCAAAATCTTTTTTGTTACTCATAATTTCTTCTCAATAATTGCCCTCACCACGCCCCTGGTTTTACTGTCGTTATATAACAAATTACTGCTTTTTTAAATTTGTTCATTTTACGTCTACAACTAAAGACTTATTTATATTATTCACAAAAAGCGTTGTTCAATCTAGACCCAAACCAGAAACTTTGTGTTAAAGTATACTAGAATTTATTTTTATATACATTTATCATTTAAACCAGAGAGAGAGAGAGAGAGAGAAATGGTGTTTAGTGTCCACTTGACACAAACTAGGTCATTTCGGGACTAAGATATAGTTTTATTTTATTTTAATAATTCACTTGCGTGTAGGGGTCTTTAGAAGTGGGAGGAAACCGAGAATCCGGAGAAAACCCATGAGGTTGGACAAGCGACCCTACGTCATGTACAATCGGGGATTCGAAACACCGACACTGGACTCAATGACAGGCTTTATGATAAAGCATGCACGTGCTAACCATTCAGCCATCCAATAATAATAAAATAATAATAATCGTTTTCTGTAACGCTGTATATTCAGTCAGTCCGACTGCTCTGACCAACTAGTCATCTACGTAAGTCACGGTATTAAGTACAACTTGGTCATACTACACGCAAAACAAAACCAACAAGATATACCTGCAGACAAGAAAGATGTAACAGAAATAATGCAAGCTATTTTGATAGTTTGCGTCTCTTGAATGGCATTTGTCTGCCAGTGGACGTCATGAGTTAGAACGTTAAACAGTTTTAACCATAAGGGTAAGAATCTGGATAGAATCTAGATAATAGGGACTGGATATTTGACACAAAAACTGCTTGTTTTGAAATCTGTCGCTGATTGTCATCAAGGAATTGTACAACATACATTGAGAAAATAGTGAAATCCAACGGTAATTTGTCTCTAAGTTATATCTGAGAATGTTTTGAAAATGTAACAGATGCTTTGTTTCCCCTAACAAACCCCCCCACATCCTTCAATTTGCTGACCAAGTAAAAATCTCTAAAATCTACAGACATACTTTTCATTACGCAAAAGTCACTGGAAAAATTTTGAAAATTCCATACGACTTCTGAATGTTGACAACACCATCACAGGCAGACCTGCCATGACATTATGAAAACTTCTCAGATTTGACCCACAATATTTTCCTTTCTCTATTTTCCAAAAATCCTTTTTTTTAACGAAATTCAGTACGAAAAAAAACATATTTTGGATAGGAAATAATTAGTGACACCAAAGAAAAGAGGTACCCTAAAAAAAAAACTCGTCCGCAAAAATGAAACAATGCATTGATATCTATCTGTATTTTCACGGTCACTGTCATTACAAAACAGTCTAAAGACTTGAGTAAAAAATTTACTCAAAATTGTTTGCCTTATTTTGTCTGCAATATATTATAGCCCTTTATAAAACTTTTGTTGTTTTAATATATCATATACATCAATAAGATTGTCCTTCCATTGTCCAGGCGAGGACCACCAACACAATCCAAACTTAGGTAGGTACTAGGTTGAGAAATATTGCAACACAGTGCCAACAAATTTCATTTTGAATTTTCCCTTTTAAAGCTAAATCTGCCTATTAATTTGACCTTTATATACATGACAAGCTCAAAATCTACTCTGTAGACCCTCGGATGGCTTGGATATAGCTTGGATTAAAACAGTTGTCCATTTAAAATTAAATCAATAAATGGCGGACCAATCTAACGTTTACCGTTATTGGGTGATGTCAATACCGGAAACATGTATTCTGATCATATTATTTAAATATTAAACTAACCTGTCGTAAACATTCATTAAGTTCTCTGTGGATTGTTTCTTCATCGAACATCTTGCCCTGGTATCTATGTTCGTAATAATCTGTTATACGCTGTCGTAAATTTCTCGGTAATTTTCTGTATACCATATATTCTTCCACTTGTTTAAACTGTCAACAAAAACAAATCAAATCAACAGGGCGAATGCTTTAACGCTTGCAAGTTAGATTATAAGTCATTGATTCATGTGACGTGGTTTCAAATCCCCACTTGTACATTACACAGATTAAGGTGGCCTGTCATACCCTGTAGGGTTTTTCTCTGGGTTCCTCCCCTGCTAAAGAATCCTACACGATTTGTTGAAATAAAATTGAACCATATGTTAGTCCCGAAATGAGCCTGTTTGTGTTGAGTGGTTTTTAAACCCAATTTCTCTATTTCTCTTATAAAAGGTCGGTAAGTGATCACTGAGGCACAATTCTGAACTAAGTCAAACTTACTAGGAGCCACGCTGGCTAAGTGGGTAAGACGCTGACACGCTAGCCTGCAGGTTGCGCGTTCATTCCCTGCACTGGCTGAGAAAGTTCATCATGATTTTCAGATGTGGTTTTTCCCTTGTCAGTGGTGCAGGATTTTCCTGGACAATGTAAAGTCTTTCAGACCAAAAACTGAAGTCCCATGTATACATGCACATAAAGATCCCTTGGCAGTTGGAATTTGATATAAGGGTAGACCATAATGCCGGTGCCCAGGCAAAATTTCGCTCATATCACACTGTATGGCATATGCCCGTTTTTATAAGGCAAGACTGAGCAGAACAGTAGGACGTTAAACCCATTTCATTTTATTTCCTACTTCTCTGCTGATAAAGAGAGAGATAGAGAGAGAGAGTGGGAGAGAGAGGGAGAGAGAGAAATGGGGTTTAACGTCCACTCAACACAAACTAGGTCATTTCGGGACTAACATATGGTTTCAATTTTATTTCAATAATTTGCTTGCGCGTAGGGGTCTTTAGCAGTGGGAGGAAACCCTGAGTGCCACAGCCGGAAATCTGCTGATAAAGAAGAGCATGTGGAACACAGTGTTCTTTCGGAGAAATGTTGCTTGAACAGCGGTGCCATGGCCGTCTTTATTAGCCCACTCGGCTTAGGAAGATAGGACGTTAAATTTCATTTCAAACTTACCTTTTCGTTATACATTCGTCTAGACGTATCAAACGATTGTATAAGAGTTGTCGTGTGAGCCAAAAATAATGCATAGCAAGTAGCGCCACTCAACATACTTAATATCGTTAACCACGTATCCGACATATTCTGTGGTGGAAAACGACCGTAACCAATGCATAGCATATGTGACAGAGCTTTAAATAAAGACCATGTGTATTGTTCAGCCCAATGTGCATCCTGAAAAAAATTAAAAAAAGAATTAAATCCTAAGGATCCTTGCTATTTGAGACATTGAGTTATCTCTTGCAAAGCGAATCTGTAAAAGAAATACAAGGGCTGGTTAAAAACTTCTATGCCTATATCTGTACAATGTCAATGGTTCCCTTCCAGGTAAACACACTTTTGCCAACGATGTTGCAGACCTGGATGACGGTAAGGACGTTATTTTCTTCATCCACCCTAAAAAAGTCGTTGACAGCTGACATGACGTTATCATTACTAGGACACTGGCAGTATGTGGACTTGCCAATCGTCGATCAGCCATCACCATGACATGCACCCGAGTAATGTTTTCTTGAATGGTTGCTGTTGATGGTCTTCCAGGACGCGAGTCAATGTCAAGGCTCACTCTGTCATGCTTCGATTCTGCAGCGCACTTCTTACTGTGGAAAAGGAAGGGGGAATCATTCCCCCACATTGGAGACCATGTCAGCCTGTATACTGTATCTGTGTTGGGGTTAGAGCTTTTAGCTGCAGGTACTTGATGTATTGATTTTAATATTAATGATCAAGGCTAGCCTAAAATTTAAAAGCTAATATCTCCGTTCAGGGTGGATCAATTTGACTGAAATTTTCTGAATATTCCCATTTACATCATCTATTATTCAACTATTGTAGTGAGAACTGTTAGCTCTTTATCTTAGCTCCCATAATGTCCATTTAAAGAAGGTATGTTTGGACCGGAGTGAATTATGTCATGAAATATTAGATGATGTCCAAAATATATGATCTATGTTTAGCATTCCCCAGAGAATTTATGACAAACACTGGCATCTACAGAAACAAAATATTGGTTCAAATGGGTAAAATGATCAAGTTCCTGTAAATATGGGTTGAAAACCTGACTATTCTCACTTGGCCAATATTACAGAAAAGCACTTCACTTCACGGTCTGCTGAGCCATAAGAGGATAACTCATTAGTCATTCTTTAAATTGAAATGTTCATGGTAAAAGTATTATGTTCTCTGTCTATAGTTAAAGTTGAATCTTTTCAAGAAATACCTGACCTTGAGTTCACAATGCATTCTAAGACTTACATCAAGAATTTACTCAAAATTGTTCACCTTATTATAACTAAAATATGCCCTTTAATAAACTTATGTTGTTTTAATGTATCAAAGATATGATGAATTGACCATTTTGTAACTTTCAGCATCCTGTACAGACAATATATGAACAGGCCAGTTTCAATCTGCATAAAACACAGATCCTATTTCGTTTCGTTTTTATAGTTCAAAATTTTATTTTACTTGTCTTTACTACACTAGGATCTGGAAGACTTGTTATATTACCCGCATTCTTTTTGATGTTTGGGATTAGCCAATGAAAATGTCTGTTGTGGCGAGTGCTTGCTGTCCAGTCAAAGGCGTTTTATAGCTGAGGCGCTGGAGGCGCCAGCCTCCTCGCAAAAAAAATCAAAGAAGTTTAACCAATAAAACGGGAGAAAAGTGCTAAAACCGATGAGAAAAATGAAAATGTACCCTCGTCTGACAAAAGGGCCCCTCTGGTCAAGGGAAAGCCCCCCCCCCCCGAGTCCAATTCAATCGCTTTCTTTACACTTTCTTTATCGAATCCACTACTGAATGAGAATGCAGTCATTACACTGGTATGGAAAACATCAGTCAAGACACCCTCACCCCCCGCGAAAGAGGCTCCCAAAATAGTATAGCCTCCGCCATGATAAACCTTAAAACGCCCCTGCGTCCAGTGGTGGATATCCCAGTAGAAATTTCTACACTGATTCGTTAATAAAATGTCTGATGTCATAGGGCAAAAGTCGCTCGTTTAAACCCTGGCGCAACTTGAAACTACAGGTCTTCATGTAGTGAAGGCTAATGAATATTTAAAAAAAAACGGACGAAATATAGATCAGTATTTTATTCCGACTGAGCCAGTTCCAGCTATTAGACTTGGGTATCATCTTTTAATGGACTTCTTTTTAACCCAACATTTGAAGTTTTCTTGTGTCATGTACGACAGTATCTCAGTACATTTTATCAACGACTTCGCATCATGGTCCACTGCTATAAGTAAATTCTTAAATCAAAATGTTCATGATTTACCTTCAAATTCTTGTGTTTATAAGTTCTTCCTTTTTCTGGACCATAAACTGGCGCCTAGACAACAGAACATGTGATACCGTTATCAGAATTTCCAATAAAATCTTTTAAAATTCCACAAAACATGCATTTTAAAACTTTTTTTTTTAAAATAACGGTATCACAGAATTTGTATTGTCATGACAACCAGATTATGGAGCCAAACAAAATTCTAATTCTACAGGGAATTATGAATTACCAAAGACATCAAACACACAATAATGTGAAATTATCTTTTCATATTTTTTTTTCTAAAATTCTACTAAAATAATTTTAAAAGCATAATTCCACAGGAACTGTGATACCGTTCTTATTATTTGATCTTGGGAATAACAAAAAGACAAAACGAGGAAATAATTGGCATCATGGCAACAATTTAGAATACGCAAACATTGATAGCAAAAAAAGTTTGAAGAAATCCGTATCAAGCCAATAACAGATCAATCTTTAAAAATAGTTAAAGCAGAAAAGAAAATAAACGGAAAAATTAGAATTATTTGGTTTTAAAATTGAGGAAAACCATACTCAAATATGAAAACAATTTGAATGTCAAGGTTAGAAAAAGCAGGCAAGGAAGAAAAGACTTGGAATATAAAATAGAAAATCTTCATTTACAAACATGAACTATAATCAACCTTGTTTAATATCTTAGAATAAAAGATGCCCGAAATGATATAAATACGAAAAAATAAGAAACGAAATGAATTGGGGTTTATCTTCCTACTTTTTATCCCCAACCAGCATTATGCGGGGAATTTTGCCAGAACAGCAGTGTTTTTGTTTACTCTTGATAAAATTTCAACTGTCAAGGGTTATTTTATATGTACACCAACATCAAATTGGGACCTGTTTTTCATTCTATCCGAAGGACTAGATGATGGCTCCTGCACTAGCGAAAACCATACTGGAATTTCTCATCCAAAGACAAGCTTGAAGCCAGGACAGCCTGGTTAGTAGTGAGCAAGTGTCTTATTCACTGAATCACAACAGCTCAAAATAAAGAGAAATAAAATGAAATCAAGGTTTAAATATTATACTGCACTAACAAGTGGTATAGGACCAAGCACCCGGTAAGGAACATCATATAGTCATTCGGATGGGATAAAAAACTATGGCTAAGTGTAAACATTGGCGTGCATGTAAAAGATCAATTGTCAGTAGGAATTTGATATAAGAGCAGGTCATAGTGCATAATTACCCTCACTGCACACTGTATGGCGCATATCCATCTTCATTCGCCCAGTTGCAGCAGCACAGTAGAACTTAAACCCCATTTCATTTCAACTGTTCAGCTGTAACCTGGATTATCCAGGACGACGTTGTTCTGACAGCGGGCTGCATGACAGTCTACTGTTATTTCAATTTCTGGCTGTCAGAGGTTCTTTACCATGCTGTCATGTAACCTCTTATTTTCATCTCTTCCCAATAACTAGACAGCTTTACTTGCTAGGGAGAAACCCAACTGAATAACTCCCGATTAACTTTCTCGGTCAATGCATATCTAGGGTCCCGTTTTTTCATACCATCCAAATGACAAGACATACCTTGCCAAGGCCCTTGTCATGCACCATTTTCAAGACCGACTAAGTGACCAAGGGCCTTTTAAAAAGGCTAAGAGAAAAAGGAGGTTGTAACCATATTAAGCTGGAAAGACCGACTATGAGAATAAGGAAATTTTAAAACTGAAATTAAAGATAGACACAGACTTACCTGTAATTCTTCAATGGAAACCCAGCAATCCTTTGGAAAGTCTTGTAGCATCGGTATCAGGAATTGAAGGCAACCATTCCAATGTCCCAGTAAAAACATCAGACATATTAAGTTAAAGATTCTCATGAATTTACCGGCTATTGCTAAAAACTAGAATACAGAAAGATTATACTAATAAATAGAATATAGATTTTTTTTTTATCAAATTAATGGATCAGAAAGATTATACTAATAAATAGAATATAGATTTTTTTTTTATCACATTAATGGATTCGTGCGTTATCATATCAGATGCATGCAGACCTATATTATATTCCAACGCCTTTGTGACCTCTTTTTTGAATGGGAGTGGTTTCAACGATTTTCCACCTAACACAACATGTGACTCATGACAACAAAATGAGTAGGAAGTTGAAAATCATCATTTACAATAATAATCTAATTATAAATCAAAATGTCGGAAAAGGCGAAAAATAAAAAATTTGTTTGTTTTATTTGTCAGATCTCAACTTTAAAAATACATTTTTTTAGCCTATTTTCACATTTTTGGTCATATCGTAACATTTGCCTTTAATAGATCTGTTGTCCTTCCTGCATTACTGACAAGGGGGGTCCCATTCTCCGTGCAGTGTTTCGTTTGATTAGAGCTAATCCCGGGGCCATTGCTACAGGAATATGAGGGCAACCATGCCAGAAGATCCTGATAAACTTCCCCCCAACCCTCTAAAATGACGAAATACTGGACTTACCTCTTCCCACTGTTGAACATATCTCACCAGTCTGGATAATCTTAACAATCTTAATAAACTTAAAAGTTTTACCAGTCTTATCATTCGCAGGGCTCTTCCTGTTGAAAGAAATTTTGTGAAAACCGTAAATAAACAAAAAAAAAATCATTGTAAAAATTTAAAAACATATTTGGATATTCAAATCTTAATTCTGAAAACCATATATTGTCAGTTGCCTGGGTGTTCGTGATTACTGGAGATTTTCATCTGGGTTTTTCCAGTCACTAAGGGAAATTTTACGTACACGTGAAAATGTACACTGGAGCGTGTGTTTTGGTTCCATCTGAACGATAGGACGCTGCTACTTGTCAGGCCATTCCTCCTACAACACTGTAGGAAAGGGGAGACTATGCTGGAAAATCTTGCGACACTTTGTAAACCAGCACTGTCATCAAACCCGTGGACCTCCTGATTAGTGAGGCAGCATCTTACTCGCTGTTCGTTCCTGGCAATGGCCGAGAAAATTAATCAGTAGAGCAGTCGTTCAGAAAGGATGAAAAACTGAGATCCCATGTACAAATTGGCGTGCATGTCAAAGATCCCTTGGCAGTTGGAATTCGATATAAAACTAGGTCATAGCGCCAGGGAAGTTTCTTTCATGGCACACTGTAGGGCGTATGCCCGTCTTCATTTTTTTACGCGCTGGACCAATAGCACCGGAAACCCAGAGACAGGTGTTTTTTCATATGGTTTTCAAAACAAGAGATAAATTCTATTCTTATTCAATTAAAAAAAAAAACCTAACAAAAATACCAGCGGATTGCGTCCACTGTCCATATTTTCATGTGAAAGAATTTGAAAATTTTATAAAATCAGCATGGAAGATCGAGAAGAAACGAGATGAAGAGAATGATTTACAGAGGACGGAAAACAAATAAAAGAAGAATGGAGAACTGAACAACAGAAGCCAAGAAAATCTTCAATTATACTAGTTAGTTTACATATAAGGGGGGGGGGCAATTTTTCACCAGGGGCGAATAACTCATGCACTTGTCATTCCTTATCATTAAAAAGCAGCAAATGAAACCTGAATTATAAATAATTAACTAAAAAGTAACATGCAGAAACATGTTAATTTATATTGATGTTTTATTCTAACTTTGCTAAAAAAATATAAGCTTGACTGGGTCAGGATATGATTTATTATTAGCATATATATAGATTATTATTGATATAAAAACGAAAACAAAAGAACAATCATTTATATTGTTCTAAGGAAATAAAAAATACCAAAAAATAAATTAACAAATTATGAAACCAACAAGGCGATCATTCAGAAACCATATGTCACTTCCTTCAAGAAAATCTTGAAAGAATCACTTAAGGAAATAAAAACTTGTTTTAATTTGAAAAGGAACAAAATATTAGAAAACTAGGTCTATGTTAGTCTATTTCAAAAAAAAAAATTATTAATGTTCTTAGTTCTATGCCGAACACTGAATAGCAGCACATTCAAAAATAAAATATCACATTAGGCTAGTAAAGGCAATAAGACCACCTCAATTTCAGTTTTGTTCTTCGGGAAGACATATCAAAATTTTGGTTTCTAATTCGTTGTTCTTCTCAAATACTTTTTGTTCAATTTTTTTTTAAAAAAATATTTCACATATTTAAGAAAAATATTTGCTAATCATGATCAAATCCCCTGAAGAACTAAATATAAAATTGTTTTGGCCTAAGCAGAGCTTTTTGTTTTTTAGGAAGAAGCGCAAATTCAAGACAAAATAAAAAGATGAGACCATAAAAGGGCAGAACCTATTGATTATGAAAATTTAAACGGACAGGATCTATTGATTCAAAACACTTAAACGGGCAGAGCCTATTTGATTTAGGGCACTTGAAGGAAGGGACCTATTTGATTTAGGGCACTTGAAGGGACAGGACCTATTTGATTTAGGACATTTGAAGGGACAGGACTTATTTGATTTAGGGCACTTGAAGGGACAGGACCATTTGATTTAGGAAACTTGAAGGGGCAGGACCTATTTGATTTAAGAAACTTAAAGGGGCAGGAGCTATTTGATTTTATAGACAAACCAATCTATTAATTTTATCACAAGTAGGCTACACATTGTTGTGACAAATTAGTGCTTACTGGACATCATTCTTATTAATCATGAGCTCTGGGGAATTACCCACAAATTTTGTCAAATCTAGATGTGTGTTAGTTTTGTGGGACAGGTAAATAAATGTCTATATGTAGGTTAGATCATCCAGCACACAGAAACACCGGCATGTGAGTCAGATTTGCGATGTAAGGAGAGAATTAGGGTTGTAGTCTCGACTAACTGGCCATGAAACTAACTTGCTGGAGAACTTACCTGTTTGGCAGTTTACATGCCACAAAATAGGCTTTACAGACAATTTAACAATATATACACAGTTTGTAAGTAAAAATTTGATAATTGCAACTGATATCTTGCTAATTCACAGCAAGCAAAAAAAAAAAAAAAAAAAAAATACATTAATATCTTTGGTTAGATCATCCAGCACACAGAAACACCGGCATGTGAGTCAGATTTGCGATGTAAGGAGAGAATTAGGGTTGTAGTCTCGACTAACTGGCCATGAAACTAACTTGCTGGAGAACTTACCTGTTTGGCAGTTTACATGCCACAAAATAGGCTTTACAGACAATTTAACAATATATACACAGTTTGTAAGTAAAAATTTGATAATTGCAACTGATATCTTGCTAATTCACAGCAAGCAAAAAAAAAAAAAAAAAAAAAAAAAAAAAATACATTAATATCTTTGGTTATTTTATACGTAACTTATGTTCATAAACTCTATTTGTTACTGCTATGTAGTAATATCAAATTTGTAACTGTTTTGTAAACTGTATTTAAGTTGTAACTGTTTTGTTACTGTATTCAATGTGTAGACTAACTGTTATGTTCACCATATCTAATTTATAACCATATGTTTGAAACAATTAATTTGTTATTTTTATGTTAGTATTAATTTGTTACTGTTACACTCATAGTATTTAATTGTTACTTTTAAGTCATAGTATTTAATTTGTAACTGTTATGCTCATAGTATTTAATTTGTTACTGTTATATTCTGTCATAACATTAAACCTTATTTCATTTCATTTATTTCAATTTTCACTAAATTGTTTTCTTCAACAAAAAAGGTTGCCGAATCATCATTTTTTTACGTTGTTTTCAACAAAAGGTTGCTGAATCATTATAGTTCAAATATTTATGACTTTTTGACAATCTAAACCATCTGCTATTTCATTTACTGCCGTGACAGAAACCATTAAATTCTTGGTCTTAATTGATATAAATTCTTGTTCATAACTAATTTAAATTCTTGTTCATAAAAAAAATTGATTCTTTTTCATAAATAAATTTGACACATCAGAAGATGACAGACCACTAATGGCAACTTGTCATGTCATTCATGTGTGAAAATCTTTTTCTATACTTACATACTAATAATGATTTTGTTCTATATTTACTTACTAGTAATGGCTTAAAATTAGTTTTAAAATTTCATACTAATAGAAACTTTATTCTATATTCACATCCTAATAATGACGTAGTTCTATTTTTACTGTACTAAATTTACTTACTTTGTTCTATATTTACATACTAATAATGACTTTGTTCTATTTTTACCAACTTTTAGTAATGATTGTTCTATATTTACTTACTAATAATGACTTTTGTTCTATATTTACTTACTAATATGACTTAGTTCTATTTTTACTTACTTATAGTAATGATTGTTCTATATTTAATTACTAATAATGACTTTTGTTCCATATTTACTTACTAATAATGAATTTGTTCTATTTTTACTTAATAATAATTTCTTACTCAGTATAATGACTTAGTTCTATATTTCCTTACTAGTAATCATTTTGGTATGTATGTTGGTGGGTGTATGAATGTATAAATGGGGGTTGGGTTGTGGGTATTGACTGCTGACTGTTTCTGATGCATTTTCGAATTTCCGATAAGCATAAATCTTTCAAAACATTATAGTTAGCTTCCTTTGTTTGTTGTAAACATTAGTATATTTTAGTGAATTAATATTAGTAAATTTTTCATGGGAGACAAACAATTAGACTAAATACCATTAGTTTTAAGTGACTTTCAAGTTATAAAATTAAGGTTAAACAATGGGTTTAATTACAAGGAAAGCTCAAAATACTCTTAATCTCTAACCCTGTTAAAAGAGTATTCTAATAGGAATATATGTGCAACAGTCCCCTGGACCCCAAACTCAGACAATTGAGACTGGTCATCACTGTTCAGACCAGCATCTGCAGCCAGCAATGGGATTCCCAGATATACCTTAACCCTAACCCATGGGCCAGTCCTCGACAAAATCCTGAATCCGGGCCTGATATATGTGAATTAAAAAATGCAATAATGGACTGGTATAATATATGAGTGTTATTATATAGATCTGGGACTGTGAATTCTATGCCTGGTATAATGGAAATTAAAATATATCAGTGTTAGTTTTGTGACAGTTATTCCTATGTCTGGTAATTGGAATTAAAATATTTCAGTTTCAGGTTTGATTAGTAATTATACATGGTCATTGTTCAACAGAATGGCAAGTAAATAGAAAAGTAAGATCAATAGATAACGCAGAAAGAACAGAATAAACTTACAAATATTATGTAGAAAACACCATTGAATGAAAGAAGAAAGAGGTCATACAAAAGCAACAGAAGTACGACATGTTGACTGTAAGAACCGCTACATGAGAAAAGGTTTAAAGATAGGTTGCTAGGCAAAGAAACATACACCCACAGTGGCAGAGTCATCCTAGCGGTACATGGTTGGGTTGGTTACAAAATTAATATTTTGTTGGTAATGAGACCATTTACAAATGAAATGAAATGAAATGGGGTTTAACGTCCTACTCTTTTGCACCTAACCTGGGGTAATAGAAGACGGGAGAGAGCATTTACAAGTCTCTAATTCATGACCTACGACCAAATCAAAAATATTAAAATTTTATTGGTTTCTGGTTGTTTCTTGTGTGAACAATTCTTATACAAAAAAAGTACCGGCAATCAGAAGATACCTGTCAATCAATGAAAAATTTGGCATGTTAGTCTCATGACCATAAAGGATTTATCTTCAGGTCGACTGAATAGTTATGTTTAGAATCTAGAGCGTCTAAAAGATTTGTTTTTTTGAGATAACAGTAAGTATGGATTATTGATAAAAATTAAAAAGATTCTTCGACTTGTGAATTTTAACACTGTGCATAAATATCAAGGCAACGGGATATATAAGAACTTTCACCTTTAGAGTGTCCACCTGCCAGTGAGAACAACGGACGGGAGACAGACGTGTGGGGACAACAATATATACGACCATATTAAAGTATGCAAAATCGAATAAATATTTCATATAAATGAAAACATAACATCCCCAATAAAAAACAAAATAAAAAATATCTCTTAATAGAATTCCAGTTTGATGGATTTAAAAACAACTATGATTGTTTTTTGGGGGCTACAAAGTTCAAATCCTAGCGTTGGGACTAACACATGGTTCAATTTTATTTCAATATTTCTCTTGCACATAGGCATTTTTAGAAGTTGGAGAAAACTGGAGGACCCGGAGACATAAAATGAAGTTGGACAGGCAACCTTATCTTTTGTCATGTACAAGCTGGTAAACGAAACCACGCTGCTTGACTCAATGACAGACCTTATGTTCCAGCCGTTCGACCACCCAACTCCTCAAACAATGGGAATCCATGACGTGTCTTGATTGTGCAATGTTTAACTTGTGCGTACTGAAACTCTATAACTAGAAAGCTTCTAATATATGAACTATTTCATATTGATTATAAATCCAATGGAGTTGTTATGGGAGTACAAATGGCTCCGTTGACAGCAATCCTAGCCATAAGACATGTTCTTTCATCTTAATGACAGGTGTTAGGTCGAGGTTGAACGGGGTTTCTTTATCAACACAATTTTTATTGTAAAATGTCAAATTGGATTTCAATCATAGCACAGCATGCTAGCTTCTAAGATCTCAAATTACGCCAAAAGACAGATATGTACTTTCTCAACCCTTGAAACAGGAAGTTAGAAAATAGATTTCGTGGAAAAATAAAAGTTCTGATTGGATGAAAGATTTGATGTGTTGAAGTTTTTTGAGATAGCTATATCTCACATTTTATTTTCAATATTTCTTTTTTACGAAGACTATATGTATATTCTATATGCTTGCTTGTGTTATGTATATCCTGCTTTTCTTCCTATAGAAGGATGGTGTATATAATGCTATGAGGGTAATCTACAGATCTGTATTTTGTTTCATTTTTTTTTGTACTTTGGATGGTTTCTACTACCTAAAGAGAGAGAGAAATGGGGTTTAATGTCCACTCAACACAAACTAGGTCATTTCGGGACTAACTACCTAAAGATCTGAATGGCTGTAGTGGAAGGTCGTGTCAGGGGTCATGTGAGTGACTTTTGACCCTATGACATCTGGCATTAGATTAACCGATCTAGCATGAGTTACCCACAGTTCAGTGCACCTTACGCCAAAAACTCGCTGTGTCAGACCGTTTCATTGTCTAATCCCTCACATCATCCAGAACCCGTCAATGATAACAACTCTTCCAGATCCTAGTGTAATAAAGACAAGTTAAACTAAATTTTGAAAAATAAAAACCGAAACGAAATAGGATCTGTGTTTTAATCATATTGTATCTTGCCCTGACGTCATCCCTACAGCCTACTCTTACGTTGATTTCTATTGGTCAGAGTCAGAGGAACTTTAACATTTTGCTGATTTTTAATGCATGGGACTCTTCTTATAAACTAACATTGGTAAACATATTTCTCACGTTTTAGGTTTCTTCAAAACATAAAATCATCATGACTACTGGGTTCATATGAATGAAATAAAGATATTGAAAGATTCTGAAACAATATACATGTAGCACTATAAACCGCAGATTGCCTCGTTCGGCATTTCTGTCCAAACGAGGTAAAAAAAATGCCTCGTTGTCTGGAGTTCCAAAACAAGGTTTTTTAAATTGCCCCGTTTTTGGAACGAGGTATTTTGTTCAGAACGAGGCTTGGTAAAAATAGGTGTTAAGAAACAACTGTGGTGTTGTGACAATTTATTGGGGCCAATTTAAAAAACGTCGTTTTGTTACTCCAGACAACGAGGCATTTTTTTTTACCTCGTTTGGACAGAAATGCCGAACGAGGCAATCTGCGGTTTATAGTGTAGGTCGATCTTTTCTTTTAATGGTGCCTAGCCATCTGTGGTCATCAAACTTTTTAACTTGCATTAGAATAAAAACCATGTAATAAGGTATATGCATACGAAGTCGTGAATATTTATGCTAATAAAACTTTCTAATATTTGACTTTTATTTTTATGTGTGTGATGCGAAGTGCAGGAATTTTGCCCAGACAGTGGCAATCTTGGTTAGTCTTTCAGGATTTCTAACTGTCTTTTACATCAGTTTTAGATGCTTCGGAATGACTAGACAGAATTCCTTGTTAGCCCCCCAGTCAACAACACCCTAGACAAGTTAGCCCCACGGGCAGCACCCCTAAACAAATTAAGACCAGACTGGAAATATCATGGAGATTCTTCATGTCTAGTGCCCTGAAGGCTCGCCTCACGACAGCCCCTATTGAGTTTAGTCCAGAGTTCAATACAATAATAATGACCTGACTGTTACTAAAGATAACAAGGTATAGGCCACCATGATGTGAGAACCTGCATCTTGAATCAAAATGCCATGTTTAGTTTAGGGAAGGGCCAGTTCTTTTAAGGTTGTCATGTCAGCAAATTATCTGTGGCTACCAACTTCTTGATTTAAAAAAAAATGGTTCTAAGTTATGTCACCTCCAAAGTAATATTTAGTATGTTTTTTGTCAGATGTTTTTTACCTTGTATCCATGGTTACCATAAACCCCAAAATGTTTTACGTTGTGTCCCACCCTCAAATAAATACTTGTTTGTTTAATTTAGTTGTAAGATTAAAAAATCATACATTTTAAGTCGCCCCACCATTATATAAATTATAAAGTTAAAAATAAAATAAATACTCTTTAAGTTAAAAAAAAACCCCCAAATTATGTTAAGTTTGATTTTCTCCCACCACAAAATAAATACTTAAGTTAAAAAAATAAAATAAATACTTTTAAGCTGAAAAACAAAATGTTAAGTTTGAATTTGTCCCTCCCACCAACAAAATAATATTTGTTTAAGTGAAAAAATAAAATAAATACTTTTTAAGCTGAAAAACAAAATGTTAAGTTTGAATTTGTCCCTCCCACTAACAAAATAATATTTGTTTGTTTAAGTGAGTTAACAAGATTATGAATGATCACCTTGCCAGTACGGTTTAGTGGAACTTCTCCTCACCCCCACACCCATACCTGCATGAAACAGCTGATTAAAGTCAGCCTCCGAATCCCACATTAAAAATATATAGTCCATCGGAATAGAACTTAATAGATCGAGAAAAAACCAAGTCCTCATATAGTGTTTGGCGATTAATTTTGGATCCAAAATAATTTCATCTGCAAAATCGTTCAATATCACACCTGAAAGTAAAGAGACATACCAGTTTTGTTAATTTATTTTATGGCATGTGAAAGAAAAAAGAAAAGGGAGGTTCATTAGTTTATACATGTTCACTATTAGTCTGTCTGACCAGTAGTTACCTTATATTACTCATTTCTTAATCATCTTCTGCCTTGTGCATTACAGCTATACACAGAGAGAGAAAAATGGGGTTTAACATCCACTCAACACAAACTAGGTTATTTCGGGACTAACACGTGGTTCAATTCTATTTCAATAATTCGCTTGCGCGTAGGGGTCTACAGCAGTGGGAGGAAACCGGAGAACTGGAGAAAACCCCAATCTGATTAAAACACAGATCCAATTTCGTTTCGTATTTTATAGTTCAAGATTTCATTTTTACTTGTCTTCACTACTCTTGGATCTGGAAGACTTGTTATATAAGTCGTGTTCTGCCTGAAATGAGGGGTCAGCCAATCAAATGGTCTGTCGAATCGACCGTTTGACCTTTTCATGCGTGGAACTGTGGGTAAATATTACCAGCGGATAGAAATCATAACAAAACAAAAGTAGATTTTAAAAAACATGGCGGTCGCTAATTGGTTAATCGAATGACTGACGTTATCGGGTCAAACGTCCCGTGCTTGATACCTGACGTCATAAAACGTGAGCTCCCACTATAACTTGTTAGATCTACATGAGTGTAGGCCATTGAAAGTATAAAAAACAAAACGAAATATAGATCTATATTTTAATTAGATTGGAGAAAACCCAGAATGTTGGACATGTGACCCCAATCCTTGTCACATACAAGTGGGGAATTAAAACTAGATTTTTTGATACAGCACCCACGCTCTAACCATTCGGACATCAAACCTCTAATTCAGATTCCAAAAATGGGGTTTAAGATTCTTGTTTGTGCACCATCAGGGCTAATGATGAAGAACGCCAAATGAGAGAGAGAGAAAAATGGGGTTTAACGTCCACTCAACACAAACTGGGTCATTTCGGGACTAACATATGGTTTTAACTTTATTTCAATAATTCACTTGCGCGTAGGGGTCTTTAGCAATGGGAGGAAACCGGAGTGCCCGGAGGAAACCCATGAGGTTGAGAAGGCGCCCCTATCTCCATACCACATACGCTCACACCAGGGGCTCGAAACCACTACCACAAGCCACATGTGACCGGCCAGCTAGAGGTCAAAGCGCGGCACTCTAGACCACTAGGCCATCCCAAACCCCCTAACAGCAAATGAATTTCAACTCCAACTGTTAAGGCTACTGTTACAAGTACACACGGCCCCGGTTTAATAAGAGAGAGAAATGGAGACTAACACTGTGATGTCTTGTAATGAAAGGATTGGGGTATCTGTGTATATATATCAGTCACAAAATAACCAAACCATTGTCCAAGTCGCCCCACTAATTCAACCATCTGCAGCCCCGACCCCAACCCCCTGACCCTACAATATGAATAAGAGTTATCTTACCTGTTCTAAAGTTGATTATTATATCCAAGAAGAATACTGTGTCTGATATACAGTTAAATACGATCCAATGTGTACTGAGATCATCGTTAAAAAAACTAATGGCTACCGGTAAAATAATTAAATTGCCAATTAGAAGCACCAACATGACTAAATCCCAATAAAACCTGAAAAACACAAAACATAAAAAATTGTCATCATTTTGATAAAAGTAGATCAATTTTAAAAAATTCAAAATCGCCATCTGGACCTTAGACACAACTGGATCAAAGGCACCTTTCACAGACTTTATCAAGAGAAATTATCATACAGCAATTTTACATGCGTCAGTTATCTAAAGCTAGTGCGTTGCGGTACAATAGGATTGCCTACATTGAGTCCATGATCTGCAATGTGCAAATACGTAGCAGATAGGTTTGGATGCGTTCGATACAGTCAACACGATTGTTACGATTGACCTCAATATATGATAAAACCTGATAGGATTACCACGATTACTCCACGATTAAAACCACGATGTCAATCGTAGAGCAAATCGTCTTAGTGGGGAACTAGTATTTTGCCCAGACTTGTATATCTTGTGTAACAATTTGTACTTGTGAGATGTAACATATTGTATAGGTTTAGATGACACTTGAGTTTATCCATTAATCAATGTCTGCATTATTACTTCAGTGGAAGCAGACTTTAAATAAAGCTATTTCACGCACACATAGTCCAGCAAGATTTGGTAGCTACATGGTAATCCACTGCACTGTCAGTATGATATACAATGTACAGTGTATGTATTTGAATTATTTTCATGCATTACATATGAGATATACAAGTTCCAGTTATAATATTGAAGAACCATTGCAGACTAGCTGTTATACAACCCCAGCTTTAAGATATAAAATCAGGGTATTATAAACTCAGTATTCTGTGTTTATGTCGTAAAACTTTACTTTACACAGACCTCCACATACCATTAATTGGCATAAAAAAAAACTTCCATCAAATTTCCTCTCAGAATCCTTTCTATGGTCTCGTATGACCGCTAAAACATGGACTTTATCTCCGAACAGAGGAAATGAAACAAAGACTTTTTTACTCGGATTTGAGCACTAACTATACAGCAAAATAGAATTGGAAAAAAAAATCTGTTCGGAAAAAAATACCACTAGAATTTGCGAAACGATAAATACAGAATTACTTGAAGTTTATTAATCTCTTGTGGCAGAATGAAATTAGAATGACCGAAATGATAGCACTCCCGGGATCTTATCCTGTAAAGAGTTTTCAAACTTAATTAGTATTTTATTCTGGGTTCTCTGTGGGACCAAAAATTGTTTTTACAGATTTTTTTTTCCATTTTTGAAATATGATAATAAATGTGCATACTAGTGTGTGAATAAAATGAACTACTTTTGTTTTTCAAGTGTTGCTGTCACTTTCAAATTTTTTTGTCTCTCTGATCAAATTTAATTTACTTTTATTACATATCTGATTCAACTTTTTGCTTTCAGTAGTGTATTTGGCCTTTGGAACTATCGGATAAAGAAAAGTAATGTGCACACACTTCATCCATTTAAGAAAAATATTCTGGTTTTCATATGCTACCCCTTCTCTTCCCTTCTCTTTCATTCTCCTTCCCTTCCAACCTCCTTCCCTTTCATCCTCCTTTCATTCCATCCTCCTTTCATTCCATCCTCCTTCCCTTCCCTTCATCCTCCTTTCATTCCCTTTCATCCTCCTTTCATTCCCTTTCATCCTCCTTTCATTCCCTTTCAACCTCATGTGTTTTCTCCAGGTCCTCTGGTTTCCTTCCACTGCTTAAGACCCCTACGCGCAAGTGAATTATTTAAATAAAATTAAAACCATATATTAGTCCCGAAATGACCTAACTTGTGTCGAGTGGACATTAAATCCCATTTCTCTCTCTCTATCTTGTTTGAATATTAAATAACCTTCAGTCAGATTACAGTCCTGCTAGACATATAAACATCTTCTACGGCAGACATTCCCTTCCTTTCTTTTTAATTTGACTACAGACATCCCTTCCTTTCTTTTTAATTTGACTACAGACATCCCTTCCTTTCTTTTTAATTTGACTACAGACATCCCTTCCTTTCTTTTTAATTTGACTACAGACATTCCTTCCTTTCTTTTGAGGTCATTTTATTTCTCTATTTCACATCAATTGCTGATTCTTTCCACTAATTATGCGATACTGCCCCATATGTCCCGTACTGGGTCATGTTTGGTAGTGAGATGTATCTTGAACTGGGTCATGTTTAGTAGGGGGCTGTATCTTGAACTGGGTCATGTTTAGTAATGTTTAGTAGGGGGCTGTATCTTGAACTGGGTCATGTTTAGTAGGGGGCTGATCTTGAACTGGGTCATGTTTAGTAGGGGGACTATATATGTATTGTACTGGGCCCAGTTTAATAGAGAACTGTGTTTAGTAGTGGACCATGTCTTACTTGTTGTGCCAAGCAGACTTGTAGGTGTACCTTTAAACTACATGTGTTTTAAAGGTCCAGTAGATTATAGAGAACAAAGTGTAGGTGTGCCTTTAAACTACATGTATTCTAACGGGTCAGTATGTAGTTGGTAGAGAACAAAGTGTAGGTGTGCCTTTAACCAACATGTATTTTTCAATCTATGAAACACTAGCTACCGAGTACAGTATTTGATAATCCATGCATTAATTTGCGGGAATGTTACAGCACATTTATATTTATTTTTAGCCTTCAGACTAGTTGGTCGGTTGGCGAGAAATCAATACCTATCAAGGCTGATTAATTCCAACTTGATTGAGACGATTTCAAAACAGCCTTTTCGTTAGCGATATTACACATACCCTGTAAAAATTATCAGTTGGTAAATTCAACACAACTCCTTTTTATGGTAGAGTTAATAGCGGGACAAATGCCCCACTGTCACTACTGAAGAGGAATAGAATTGCAACACTGCTAAAGCGACTTGCCCCATTGATGAAGAGACTTGCCCCATTGATGAAGAGAATTGCCCCACTAAGGAGGAGAATGCCCCCACTGCTTTGTAAAAGATGTAAAAGCAGTGGGACAACACAAATGATGTCAACTGACAATTTTGTACTAATTGAGGAAAACATCATTCTTGTAAGTCTAAGGACAATCTGTTCGTATCCCCGAAAACAGGATATAGGAACCTCGATGTCCCCACCCACACTCCAGCGTTTCATATTCCTTTAGAAATGTCCTGTATATATATATAGACAGGCCTGGGGATAACTAGCATCTGAGGCGGTAATTAGAATCTGATTTGCTTAAAGGTGCATATTAGATAGGATTAGATAAAGAGCTGACAGTTCTCGCTGTAAAAGTTAAAAAAATAAGATACTGATAACAGAACATGCTGAACATTTCAGTCAAATTATTCACTCTGAACCCAGATATTAACAAGAAAGAGAGAGAGAGTTTTAAGTTCACCTGATGCAAACTAGGTCATTTCTGGACAAACATATGTAACGTCATACTCACATTTATTTTTATTCCCCTTATATTCTAAACCCTATTTTATTTCAATGGATTTTAAACATTGTATTTTTACAGTGTAACTTGAATCAGTTTCCCCAAACAAACTTCCATTGAATAAAAATCACAGCAGACACAACTCAATCGCTACAAGCACAATAATTATCTTTTTTCTAATCTTCACCGGTGGACCGTTTTTAAAGATGTCTGGAAGATCACAAAAATTACCACAAATTTTCTCCTTTCTGCTCATTGTCCGTGGAGAGCGAATTAAAAGATGAATAGACTAGAGAATAAATCCAGAAGATATATATCGACAATTACTTTAAAGGGAGTTTGTCACGTTTCAATCAGACTGTGTCTGGTCGATGATTATTGTAATCCTGGACTTTAAAAGATTGTTTAAACATACATTTAGAAATTAATGAGAGAGAGAAAGAATGGGGTTTAACGTCCACTCAAAACAAACTAGCTCATTTCGGGACTAACACATGGTTCAACTCTATTTCAATAATTTGCTTGCGGGTAGTGAGTGGTCTTTAGCAGTGGGAGAAAAATAAATGAGGTTGAATTGTCGACCCGATTCCTTTCCTCGTACATCCAAGGAATTGAAAACACTCCACTTGACCGAATGGCAGACCTTATGATACAGCTTGAACATGCTAACCATTCGGCCTTCCAACCCTAGTTAGTCTCTCTCTATTGACAGACTTTCTTTAGGCCTTAAATGTTATACAAATTATCAATTAGACATTTATTAACACGACTGGACTATAATCAACTCTCAATGTCATAGTGACCTTTTCACCCACTGCCCTTTGGTTAGTACGGACGACAGTAATTGGCAATGTAGGTCTTCAGAGATTGAGACAGAGTTAACTCCCTTTGTATAGGAATTTAATCATCGACATCACCACCATTTACACAAATCAATCAGACAATACCCAATCGGATTCAATCATTGTAGATATTTATCGTGAGGAATTGAGAGTTACTTCCCTTAAGATTTTTTATCTACAGACAAACACACACACACACACTCTCACCAAAATGGACAGAATCTTTAATCATTATATTCTAAGAATGAGATCTGAGAAATCCAATTAGATTAGAACGCCGCCAATGTATGAAGAAGATTTAAGACCTTAATAACTCACATTTCATCGTCTGACAGATACCATAATTAATAACCACATTATATCTTTTCATTCCCCTCTTTACACCGTCATTAGATTTATTTCAAATCATCCATTTTCTATTTACACGACACTTTAGTCCACCTAATCAGACTCTTTCTCCCTTTTTAAAAACTCAATTTTCTTTTAACATGGTCGTGTGACTTACAGACAGCGTCATCTTTACCTTAAATAATCCATTATTATTCTACATTCCAAGACTATAAAAACAGGCAATGAAAAATGATTTGACATTTCGTTAAATGACAGATCATTATTGCAAAAGTATTTCCCTGGTGTCATTGACGCAATCTTTTCGTAGGGTTTTTCTTTTAATGTTTCGTTCTTCAAGGTCTTAATAAATCAACTAATCAATTCATGTGTATGATTTTTATGAACTGAAAGCTTTTGAGCAGCCAAGGACTTTTAGTTTTAAATACGTCTTATTCTTGAAAAAATAACTGAAAAATATGTCCCAATCTTCATTCTGGTCAACAAATCGTATTATTTTAGAATATTCAAATTAATTGATGATACAAATTTCATCTTAACACACCTAATTTGAAAAATTGGAAAAATTCAACCAATTGATTTGAAAAGTCTAACGTAAACCTTTTTAAATGTGACTTGGATTTTAAAATATTTTCGAACCCTCTGGACAAATAAAATAGGTTGTAATGGATAATTTACACAACAGGTAGGACATTTAAACATCTAGTACTTCGAATAAGGGTATTATTTATTTTCTGGAGCTACCAAGCCAGCAAGAATGTTATTGTCCCTTTAATGTCCTACAGATTTGCTCAGCAAGGATAATGAAACTTACAGTCAGCAGCGGATTTATATCTTTTAGTGGAAAATAGGGCCAATATGGTGTCATATGGAAAAAAGGCTTTCTCAGTGCCTTCTAAGTTGAGGAATAAGATCCCCTATTTTATCAGAAGCAGCACTTCATTATCTATTTTTAAACTACGCTTAAAGACGTAATTATCTAAACCTGCTTTTAAATAATTGTTTTTGTACCTTGTTTTATATCTGTATCATATTTATTTAGACTTCTTTTACGACCAAGTTTATCTTTATTTTAATGTTTTTAATTTATGTTTGACGTATTTATGTATTTATACTATTAATCATGTTATTGTAAAGCGCCCTTGAATATTTTATGAAAAGGGCACGATATAAATGAACGGTAATAATAATAATAATAAGATGGGCATACGCCATACAGTGTGCTCAGGGGCAGATCCAGAGTGAGAGTTGGGAGTTTGGGGGTCCCCCCCCCCCCCCCGCTCAGCTACATAAAAAAAATAATGCCTTGCATCAATGAAATTACATCATAAAGTTATCCTACGTCATTATAAAAATGATTTCTCTGTTTAAAAAGCTCAATTTGTATGTATGTCTATGTAATTTAGAGACGATGATGGCAGATTTCCATAAAAGAAACCTGGCAAACCCCCTCCTGCAAAAATTTGTGGATCGTCCCCTGGTCCTGTGAGGGAAATTGTGCCCTGACAGTCTACTTTTCTATTTAATGTCAACTTAAAGGGATCTTTTACGTGCATGCTAATGTGTCTTTGTTTGGCCCTCCCTTCTGCACCACTGACAAGGGGAAACCACAACGGAAAATCACGACGGATTTTTGAGACCAACACCTTTATTGAACCTGCGACCTCCAGGTTACCGAATCAAGATGGACTTTCGATGGCAACACCTGTATTGAACCCACGACTTCCAGGTTACCGAACCTGAGCAATGGAAAATTAAGTTGTTGTGGTCTAACGATCTAATTTCAGCAATATAGGGATTATAATTCACGCAAATTATGTTCAGAGAATTTTGGACAATATAAAATGAAGATCCATCTTTTACGTTATTTTAGCTTGCTGGAGTTTCCTTTATCCCTCAAAACATGATCACCGACTTTGAATAAACTCTTTCACACGCATAAACTTCAGCCATAAAAATTCCTGTCATTTAAAAATTGGTTTTATCATCCGAGTTCACTGTCTTGACACCAACAACTATTAATATGACCGCCTTATTACTTTACGTTGCCATCAAATCATTTGTTTTCCTTTTTAACGATCGACAGCAAACATAACACGATACATTCTTCCTCCAGACTAAACCATTAATCCATCGAGAAACACCACATTAGCTTTATCATAAAACAAACAATTTTAAATCATAGAATTTCGGCTTTGGATTTGGGTAATTTATTGGCATTGAGAAGCTGTAAGATTTCGCAATCTCCGTAAAATATTTATTTAGACAGAAAGTGAATTCAGTTGAACATCTCCATGAGATGGCTATTTTTCTTTTCTTTGGGTGAATTTCTAGGACAAAGAATTTTGCCCAGGCAGATATATGCCTATCTATTCTTGGGCGTTCAGGTAAACCTTAATTGAGCAGTCCCTGAAATTGTGGAAGATCTTGGATTGTGCAACCCTTGACACTAGGCACCAGGACTGTAGAATCCCCGAAAAGTGGCCTGAATAAATGAACATCAATCTATTGTCGCCAAAGAAAATATCAGCAGAACAAATATTAACTATGGGTTTATAAGTAAACTACAGGCAGGGTATATATATTTACTATTATTATCGATTGATATCGAGTACAATAAACTATCTATCATGTATTGTTAGGTTTATGACCAGATTATCTAACTAATCTACAGACATTCACATCATCTCATTACTACTGTATGTATTATAGTCAGGGGAATTCCTTATATACTTGGTCGCCTGTCCAACCTCGTGGGTTTTCTCCGGGTATTTCGGTTTCCTCCCACTGATAAAGACCCCTAAGCGCAAGCGAATTATTGAAATAAAATTAAACCATATGTTAGTCCCAAAATGACCTAGTTTGTGTCGAGTGGACGTTAAGCACCATTTATCTCTCTCTCGATATATATACTTATTCATATACATTATTAAAGGGACAATAACATTCTTGCTGGCTTGGTAGCTCCAGAAAATAAATAATACCCTTATTTTAAGTACTAGATGTTTAATTAAGTGTCCTACCTGTTGTGTAAATTATCCATTACAACCTATTTTACTTGTCCAGAGGGTTTGAAAATATCTTTAAATCAAAGTCACATTTGAAAAGGTTTACGTTAGGCTTTTCAAATCAATTGGTTGAATTTTTCCAATTTTTTAAAATAGGTGTGTTAAGATGAAATTTATATCATCAATTAATTGGAATATTGTACAATAATACAATTTGTTGACCAGAATGAAGATTGGGACATATTATTCAGTTACAACAAGAGTGTTATTGTTGCTTTAATAATACATTGTATTAGTAAGAACTGGAGGACTGAACTACACTCAAAACAAGACAGAAAATAGACATTATCAAATCAAGTGAATGGATCTATAGAGAGAGAGAGAAATGGGGTTTAACATCCACTCAACACAAACTAGGTTATTTCGGGACCAACACATGGTTAATCATATTTCAATCATTCGCTTGCGCGTAGGGGTTTTTAGCAGTGGGAGGAAACCGGAGTAACCCGAGAAAACCCCACAAGGCTGGACTGGTGACTCTAGTCCTTGTCACAAACAACCGAGGATTTCTCTGTGCTCAACAGTGGCCTTGCTTCGTAGGCTCTATCACGTGATAGAACTTACGAAGCAAGGCTGCTGTTGAGCAAGACTTGATCACCCAGTTCCTATGCACATATCGAGTAATGATAGGTTTATAAAGGGACTGTGATACAGACTTCTTTTGACCTTATTTTGGGTTACTTCCGGGCTCGCCAAGTTGAATATCGATCCCATCTTCTATCTTCTTGGTGTTTAACGTCTGCTTCCACATAAGTGATATTGCAGACAACACTTAAGAGAGCCGAAGCTGATTCCTGTTTTTTAGAATATAATTTTGCAATCTTTCCATTTGGCTTTAAGCCATGTATTGGGTTTAGTGGGAAGTTCTTCCCTTTATTTAATATAGAACATATCGTTTGGTAGATGATCTTTTCTGCTTCTGGATTGGTAGATGTCACCGTTTGGGATTAGTGTTTAGGTGCCAGGCCCGTCTTGTCGTGGCCTTCCTTTACTCCACTATCCAACTCTATGGTATCTGCTTCCTTTCCGGAATAGTGTTTAGGTGCTGAGTCCGTCTTACCGTAACTCCCCCTTACTCCACTATCCTGCTAGTTTGGTAGATGTCATCTTTGTGGAATTTGTGTTTAGGTGCCAGGCCTGTCTTATCGTGACCTCCCCTTACTCCACTGTCCCACTCTGTAGGTTTGGTGTCTGATCGTGACTCTCCCTTACTCCACTATCCAGTTTGGTATAAATCCCCTATGTAGTTTAGTTTGAATATCGTTAAATGATAGCTTTTTAAGTTTGATTTGTTATTAATAACGCTGTAAAAGGACCAATTTAATTACATCTGAATGTGAATAATGATCAAATAAAGTCTCGTTGGCAATAAAAATGACATGAAGTGTTAGAACTAGTGAGTATTGCGAGATGAAAGCAGACAATATATCATAAAAAAGTCATAACAAAGATGTCCTCTGTATCTACCTTGAATTATATTGTATATAGTCAAGCAGTAGTAAGAAGTTTTATTTTAATCCCTTCCAGTGCCTGTGTGTATTGAGCTATAACAGGGTGTCGGCTATATAACGGATATTGATATTTTCTACCTAATCAGATTAATACATGGGGTATAATATCGTATCGACTTATAATCTGTGTCATTGTTTCCCCATAATCCCTGGATTATATCTCTTCTACTATAAATACACATAAATAAACCTACAAGCCACGGGCTCAGTGAGACAGACACTGGCCCGCTAGCCTGGATGTAGTGGGTTTGATCCCTGGTGTTGGCCAGGAAAGTTCTTCAGGATTTTCCAAAGTGGTTTCTCCTTGTCAGAAGTGTAGGATAGAGGGCCTGACAAGGTCAACTGTCTAGTCATTCGGCTGGGACAAAATGGCAAACACATAAAAGATCCTTTGGCAATTGGATTTCAAGAAAAGAGTGGGACGTAGCACCACTGTCTGGGCAAAATTTCTCTCATAGGACACTGTATGGCGTAAGCCCGCCTTCCATTAGCCCAGTCAGAGCAGAACAGTAGGACGTTAAACTCCGATTTAATTTCATGATTATAATCCTACATGTATCCATGGCGATAGGCCACAACGGGGAATCTTGTCAGTAGAAACTGATGTTAATCCAGCAGCTGGCAGATAAACTACAAGAATTTATTTATCGAATCTATAATTAAGAATTGAATATCATTTAATCTAAGTTTTCATGGCCAGTAATTACAGATTAGCCTAAATCCTCGTCAATAACAACCTTGTTCTATTAATCATTATCTATTATCTAGTTAATCCACTAGACATTCATGTATTAAGGATTAGAAAGTTTGGGTTATAAGGTCACATTACTAATAGTAAGTGCAGGAGGATCGCACTACACGCAAAACAAAAACCTTTAAGATTAACCTGCGGAAAATATCAAATCAAGTGAATGGATCTGGGGGCCAGTCGTAAGCGTCCACTGCGCTGTAAAGTCCTGGGCCTGTTATGGAAAGGCTTCACTAAAAATGATTTGAAAAAAAAAAAGAGGTAAGAGAAATAATGCGACTGATCTTGACAATGGTAATGTTTCCAAGTCCTGAAAATTCCTGAGAGAGAGAGAGAGAGTTTAATGTCCACTCCACACAGACTAGGTTATTTTGGGACTAACATATGGTTTCATTTTATTTCAATGATTTGCTTGTGCATTGGAGACTTTAGCATTGGAAGGAAACCAAAGGTGTCAGAGAAAACCCAAGAGGCTGGACAGGGGACCCTACTCCTTGTCACAAAAACCTTTATACAATGACAGACCTTATAAGGCAACACACATAACATGCAGGCGCGGATCCAGGATTTTTTGCAGGGGGGGATCTAGGTTGGATAATTGCTTAACTAATTGCGCTCAACCGATTAATTTGGTAAATTAGATTCAATTTTGTTCATTCTGACGTATTTCCGGAAGGTAAATTCCAAAATTACAGGTCTAAATCACCAATAAAATCGCATAAAAAAATTTTCAAGCCTGAGCAGGGGGGGTCCGGACCCGCTGGACCCCCCCCCCTCTGGATCCACGCTTGACATGAACTATTTAATGTGTGGATTATCCCTGAGCCCCTGTACGTGGCTCCCTCAAAATCTTAGAATACTTCTGACTTGTAGCGATCCAGCTTTTTACTCTGTCAAAATCTTAGAATACTTCTGACTTGTAGCAATCCAGCTTCTTACTCCCTCAAAATCTTAGAATACTCCCGAATGGCAGCGAGGCAGTTTCTTACTCCCTGTGCTGCCGTGGTTCCGTCAAAATCTACGAATACTTCCACGTAATAAGTGTGGAGAGTTTGTTTGGTAAATCAATATCTATACACACTCTTCTCGTTATCAAGATTTCATTATGCTACGTTAAAAAAATCTTCAGAAATCATTTAGAAAAACTCTTTAACCTCAGATTGAATTTGATGGATGGGTATACTTAAGGAAATAAATACCCTCTTGCTGAAAAACATTTTAAAAGTTCTACAAAATCAATTTCTTGGGCGTTATTACATTAGATGATTGCGAGAAGATCTGAGCGGAGGTTGGTCGATTTATATAGGACATAATGATATATGGTTTCAATACCGTTACGATGACAATAATAGGAACGGAAGATAAAAATAAAATGGGGTTTAAAATCCTACTTTACTAAACTACAACATGATGGATGATCGAGGGGCATACGCTATCTGTAGGAAATCTTGTGTGGATTATTGGTGTCGTCTTACTTCAAGGGTAGTGTACAAGAAGGGGTCTTTTGACAAACAACAATAGTGTGAAGATCTTTCAGATAGACTGAATAAGAATCAGACTACAGCATATTGTATGTGTTGCACATGTTATTTTCAAAGAGATCCGGGATTTTCATGGTAGCCAATGAAGATCTTTCATATAATCTTCATCAAATTGTCCGATTCTAATGATGATGCTGATACTTGGAAGGTCTCCATGCTGCACTGCAGACTGCAGACAGCAAGCTAGTAAATCCAATGGAAGATTCTCAAAAAAACACAGCGATTCATGAACTCAGAAATCCTGGCCCCAAGTTCACAAAGGAATCTCTAGATTCTGAGTCTGCAGCCCGTAGCTTACTCATTGAGCCACCAATGACGCAGTGTCGGTTTCGAGATTGTACATGACAAGGATAAGGTTTCTCCTGTTTCCTTCCAATGCCAAAGACCGCTATATGCGCAAGCAAATTATTGAAATAAAATTGAACCTAGTGACAAAGTATGTTAAAACTGTTATTAACCAGTGTTGAAACCAGTTTGTGTCGTATCATACTCCGAGCAGTGTTGCATTTGATTAGAGGTAATCCTACTACACACTGCTATTATGAGTGGATATTGTTGTTTTAAATTTTGATTGGTCAGTAGTCCGTCTACCAACCAATCAACGAGTGCCAATATTAGACCAAATATGTTTACATAACGTTACGTCATGGCTCACGATTTTATTATGCCTAATTAACCCGTGCATAGCAGAATACTGCAGTAAAACTAATTGCGTGACAAACGAGGCTATCAATACTGTTTGGAAATGAACATACTTTCACCGTTTTTAATACCTTAAATCACTGTCCAAAGTTTTAGGGTGACCCAGATTAAACGAAGGACTGTCATGTTGCTGTACTTAAGTGATAGCTTTCATTGAACGGAAAGAATAGACACACTCCCGCATAAGTTCAAGAAACAGACGCTTTTCCAACAATGGCCAGAGAGGGATTTCTCGGGCCATTGCTTCAGGAATATGGTGTAGTATATACTTATGATCTTTCCATCGTTTATCGTGAAACAAAGTAGCACAGCTTTATGGTTGTGTTAATATTTTCCGACATATATTTATATAGGCTGATGTTAAGGAGGAGTATGTTTCTTTTTAACGCCTGTATACATGAAATCCAACAGAATAGCGTGATTTTATATATGCTGGCGTAATAAAGAAATACTGGAATTATTACATCAATAAACTGTAAGGAAAGACTGAGGCTTTTAACTTATTAACAAACCCAATCAATCGACTTACGCATCATTGATTTCATATAGCGTGATAACTTGATGTCCAGAAACAAACCGTTTGCTGCCATATTAGGTGATAAACCCACATTTGAATCTAAATATAGAACATTCATAACCAAATATGGATTTTTTATTTCTCGTAACTGCGCGATTGTACGTGATCCGATGCAGGACTTTAATAAGAGTAGGTCAAAGTCCCACAAAAGTCTAGGCAAAATATCTCTAATAGCACATGTAGTCATGGAAGAAAAACATTACTCTCATAGCAAGCTGCGTGGCTTACTCGCCCCGTCTTCATTGGTCATTGGTCAGGACGTTAAACTACATTTCAGTTCATTTCCTGTATCAGATACTTTCCTCCACATTACTAGATAATTTGAACAAGTCGTTTATCGAACACCGTTTGTCTAATCGATCATTCTTCAGACAGAGATAAATAGAGCAAACTGGACGACTGATACTACTGGTCAACTCTATCTACAGATTATAATACCTTGTTAATCTACTGGTTATCGTTGTCTACTAACAACTATTCATCTGCGACAATCAATCAGCTTTCATTATTCTTCACTCGTGAATCAATGTTAGATAGAAATCATTCACGACTCCCAGCATCCCTTTAATCCCTGGTTTTATTTAAATAAAGACCTGTTAATATCCTGATCGAAGACTCTCTACATTCATAACTCCGGCTACGCTATTTCCATTTCACCGTATTCAGACTATCTAACTATTTGTTTCCTTCTGTGGTTTGGGGGCCACGTAGCCTTAGTGAGTTGGACGTTGGCTCTCTAACCTGATCGAAAACTCGGGCAACATTATTCCTGTTTCATCATCTTCACGCTATGTAACTATTTGTTTCCTTTGGTTTCTGAGCCACAGTGGATCAGTGAGTTGGACGTTGGCTCTCTAAACCGATCGAATACTCTCTTCATTCGTAACTCTGGCTACGTTATTCCTGTTTCATCGTATTCGGGCTATCTAACTATATGTTTCCTTTGTTGGTTTGAGGGCCACAGTGGCTCAGTAAGTAAGATGTTGGTTCTCTAACCTGGAGGTCCCGTGTTCGTTCCCTGTGTGGAGTGAGAAAGTTCATCCGGATTTTCCACGGCATGATTTCCCCTCGTCAGTGGAATTACATGTTGATGCCAGAGTCAGATTAAGTGCTAAAGGTCACAGATGCCCTTGTATCAACAGTAAAAAGAGGACATATACTCATCTTTGTTCGTCGCCCTCCCACAAAATGCAGCTTGTATGTCAGTACCCCTTGGCTGTCTTACCATAGCCGTGAAAATTTAATGTTCCCCTCGTTAAAGTCTACCGTAATATACACATATTTACTGATGGTACAAATTTTGTTTTACAATTAATTCTGAGGTTTCATTAATATTGGGTCCTCTTTGCTGCTGCCCTGGCAGCCCCCCCCCCCCTTTAATCCTGTCTTAGACAAGATTGTATTGCAACAAACCATTGATAGGGGATACTATATACAATACGAACATAATGCATGAAATGAAATACAAACATAACGATATACATATTTACGTTGGAAATATGATATAAACATATAGGAATGCAAGAAACATTTTTAAATAACTAACCATTTTTCTAAGTTCGACGTAACTCTTCCAGTTACAACCTACATTCAGATAAAAACAGGCAGGCTTTACTTTAAATATCAAAGTTATAAAAGTATTAAATTCATTAGGGAAAGCCAGGAAAACAAATTAACATGCTCAAGATCTGACAGAATAAAAACCTGTATAGGTTAAAGGTTGTGCCATTCAGAAGATACCTTATACTATAATTGAATTCAATGCACGATTTGGACAGTTTCTAAGACGTTGAGTAATCGAACCAAAAAAAAAAGAATAGTTTTTGGATTATGTGATAATCAATTTATGATCAGAAGTTTTCAACCAAGAATATTTTTGACATTTACAAGATGCAATCCAGAAATTATCACTCTCTTTTCTTTTATTATAGTATTACGAGTTTGGATTGGCATCATTTCCATGGTAACAAAAAACAAACAGAATCATATAATGCTCTAAATTTATAAATTTGCTACAGGAGGTAGTTGAAGGGACATTACTCCAAGAAATGGAATCGTATTATTATTCACTGCTTGATGTGTTCTAGTTAAAGAGACATTTTAAACAGGGGAGAGAGAGTTTAACTCCACTCAACCTAAACTAGATCATTTTGGGACTAAAACAAGCTTCAATTTTATCTCAATAATTTGCTTGCACGTAGGGGTCTTTAGCAGTTGGTAACCGGAGGACGTAGAGAAAACCCACAAGGTTGGACAGGGGACCCTACTCCTTGTCACATACAACCAGGGAATCGAATCCCAACAAACGTTGGATTAAACCCATAACTTGCATAGGTGACAGAGCATGTTACACCACTCAGTGAAAGATAAACATCAAACACATGGTAAAGAGTAACGATCAATTGTTAAAAGGACAATGTTCTTACAGAAGTTGGGCAATGCTGATACAGAAGGGTGGGGATGTTGAGACATAGCCGGGCAAAGCTGATGCAGAAAGGGCAGAGAAATTTCCCTACTACTTTCCAGCCTGGTTTCCCGATGTCAGTAAACAATAACGATCAAGTCTGGTATATAAATTGTTTAGCCACGTGTATTACCAGATGTAGAACATGACCTACAGAAAACAGATCTAAACTTAACGATGTCTTAGGTAAACGGAACCCGACTTTACCTCAAATAACTTCATTTGATACACCTGTCCTAACCAACCAAACAGTGCCACATGAAAAACATTTTATAAAAACAATTGATATTTCTCACCTGAACTTCTCCTCATCATAGGTGATTATTATACAATACAGGTGAGTTGATGATGATCTACACACCTGTTATAAACACCTTCAACAATTACAGCTTAAAGTGACAAGAGAGAGAGAGAGAGAGAGAGAGAGAGAGAGAGAGATGGGGTTTAACATTGGCTTAACACAAACTAGATCATTTTGGGACTAACATATGGTTCAATTTTACTATTTGCTTATGCCTAGGGGTCTTTAGCAGAGGGAGGAAACCGGAAGATCCAGAGAAAATCTACAAGGATGGACAGGCACCCTACTTAAAGTGACAGTCCCACATATCACAGGGTATACATATATTATTGGCGTTGAAGTTGCTAAATGAGTAAGGCACAAAAACCTGTTGTCAATAATTTCGTATTTTACACAAAACACAGCTTTAACAATCACAGAATATATATAGCCAAATCTTAAAATAACTATATGTCATTTACATTTCTCGCTAAAATATCTATTTTTTCAAAGCAATGTCAAACTGTAATGGATTTTAAATGGAAACTCAAAACACACTTTTTCCGTAAAGTATTTGTCTAAGACTTTATGAAGTGCCATTGAATGCATGGCAGTAATATATGTGCTATATTAAATGTAATATGTTATGTTAATCCACATTAATATTTACTTTGAATGATTATTTTACATTTAATTAAGAAAATAAAATCAAAATATTAACGATGGTGAAACTAATTTATACAAGATTGTACGATTGTCTCAACCAAACTAATTCAGATGCGACGACACTATCTACGAACAGTAATACTTATTTTAATTACAGTTTAATATTTTAATAATTTATTTCTAAACTCTTAAGAGAGAAATGGGGTTTAAAATCCACTCGACACAAACTTGGTCATTTCATTACTAACATATGGTTCAATTTCATTTCAATAATTCGCTTGCGCGTACACACTTGCACCTAGGGGTCTTTAGCAGTGGGAGGAAACACTGAGGACCGGGAGAAAAACCACGAAATTGGACAGGCAATCCTACTCCTTGTCACGTACAACCGGGGGAGAGGGTGAGTAATTAGGTTTATTGTCCACTTGACACAAACTAGGACTCAATGACAGACCCTAGCCTATCAAGCAACGCAAACGCATTAAACATTTGACCCCCCTTCCACCAGACTAAGTAGAAACACAACTAATAACAGTACAAATATTAATGAAGTGTGGGTTTCAAAATCACGTTAATCGAACAAATTCAGCCTGGTGGAAAAAGAAACAAACTGGTTGGTTAACGACTCAGACCATCCACACAATAATCGCAACCAAGGTGGAAATTAAAAATAAAATTCTTTACTTGATATTACAGAACATTAAATTCTCGTCATCTAATAAACGGGGCCGAACATTTTACTAATCAATTTATGTTCACTTCAAAAATTAACTGATCAAAAATCCATCGAGAAAAACAGACCAATTTTAATTTTGGTGTAAATATGCTTTCAGGGATTTGTTCGATTGAAAGAATTTGGACGAGATATAAATCAGGCGTTATAAAAATATGTTTGAGACTTGTTCCTCGTGATTAGTTAACTAACGTACGTTAACGAATATCTTTTTGATGTTACGTTAGTCATTTGTGTGGTTTTAATTCTGCTCGACTTAAGCCACACCAATTTGAACTTCTCTTCTTCATGGACTACTATCAAAAATTAAGCAGAGGAAGGAAACATAGGAACTAGAAGAAAACCCACAAGGTTGTGAAGCTGAAACATGTCACTTGGGCTAATGAAGATGAACATATGCCATACAGTGTGTGGCGGAAATTCTGTCTGGGCAGCGATGCTACGGTCTACTCTTATATCAAATTCTACCTGCTAAGGGATCTTTTAAGTGCACAATGTGTACACAAGACGTTAGGTTTTTCATCCCATCCCAACAACTAGACAACTGTCCTTGTCAAGCCCTCCGTCCTGCATCACCGACAAAGGAAAACCACGCCAATGCAGTGATCGAACACCCGACCTCCAGGCTATTGAGCCAGCGTGGCTCCGAACCAGGTACCATAAACAAATCTGTCACAGAATATCAAAAAACATAGAATATAAATAGTTCATCCAACTTTCAAACCAGCAACACAAATAAAAGCAAGTGAATCAAACTAATGGATCTGTTGAAACCTGTACAAATCCACCTTCCCAGCGAAAAAAAACAGAAAAATAAAATCATTGAGGATTAATTAAGTGCATGACAAGGAACCTGCTCAACTCGCAGGAAATCGAATCATTGTCAAGTGATTCAGTGTTGGGACAGATGACGTAGGAGATATGGATTATACCGACCAGGATGGCTTGTATCGCGAATAACTAGGACTGTGGAGCACACCAGGCTTCAATGGCCGAAAGGTCGTCTGCTGAAGGCGTTGATGATAATAAGATGAAACTACTCAATGAAAACAACCGACAAATCCAATCTTAGTGGCAGAAATCACATCCTTTTCAACAACATTGGTTAGTAATTAGACAGTTGAAATACACAGGGACATGGTACATCACAATGCAATACACACAGGTGTGTTATACAAGTTTAACATAAGATATAATCACAGGCGCATGATACAACTTTAACTGCTGATGAGACAGTGAAGAGGGGCGTGTCTGTTCACAGGAATGTGATTCAAGTTCACTATATCTTTATATATTTATTTCGATACACGCTGCCAGAATAATAACAAGAACACAAAAGTACTCTTACATAACTCCCATCAGATAATCGCTATGTGGATTACCAATAGGAGCCTGGATAACCTTCAAGATTTTAATATTGGCTTATATTTATGTACCAACATGATCTTTCTTCATCTTACATCGCAGATTTCATCCAATAGATGCCCGGATAACTTTCAAGATTCAAACATTGGTTTATATGTCCCAAAACGGTCTTTCCCCATCTTACGTCGCTGATCTCATTCAATCACTAGTTTATACACAACATTTCGACAAGTACAAATGATTATAATACAATGCACAGGGGTCTAATGTGTGAGTTTTCTATGGTGTATGACCAGTTAGCCCAGATTTTTACTGAAATAATATCGGCTAAGTAGACGTCATAGCAATCATAAAAATGTGATAGAATCACCACTTCATACAAGAATCAGGTCCCTGTGATAGTATCAGGTCCCTGTGATAGTATCAGGTCCCTATGATAGTATCAGGTCCCTGTGATAGAATCCCGACTATATACAAGTATCGGGTCCCTGTGGTAGAATCTGGACACTATATAAGTTTCAGGTCCCTGTGATCGAGTCCAGACTATATACAAGTATCAAGTCCCTGGGATAGAATCAAGCCTGTATAACGAGATTGAGGGACATGTCTGAAGTCAAGATTATAGACGAATAAATCAATCTCAACAATTGATTCGTATTAACCTTGGTATACGAGTTGACTTTATATTATCCCAGGAGCAATGGCCGCTCCATGGGTAAAGCAGTGGTTCACTAAACTAGAAAGTTCTGGGTTCGATCCTCAGAATATTTAACGTGTGGAAGTTGAATAAGAATGTCTGTCATTACGTCGGTTGTATGTGACAAGGAGTAGGGTAACTTTGGGACTAACATATGGTTCAATAATTCACATACGCGTCATGTGCAAGCAGGGAATCAAAACCACGCCACTTGACTCAATGACAGATCTAACTTGGGTCAGCAAACCACCTTCCATCCCCAATAAGTACAGAAAAGCTTGGCAAATCCCAACTACATCCAGCCCATGCCGTAAGGACGTAAGACTGAACCCACCATTGTATCCGTTAACACTATGAAACAAGGGAACTCTACTCCTTGTCATTTCGAAGCGGGGAATCGAAACCCCCTGTCTTGTAATAAAAGGGATGGCCGTGGAGAATGGGGGGCTGGATGGCCGAATGGAGAATGTGCGAGCAGAATCATAAGGTCTGTCATTGAGTCAACTGGTATGATTTCCATTCCCTGGTTGTACATTAAAAGGAAGAGAGTCGCCTGTCTAACCTCGTGGGTTTTCTCCGGATCCTCTACTGCTAAAGAGCCCTACGAGCAAACAAATTATTGGAACAACTTTGAACCATGGGTTGGTGGACGTAAAACTCAATTTGTCTCTCGCTGTCCGTCACAAAATAATCGAATGTTCCGAGTACAGTTAAATATGATGAAGACATTGGACGGAACCATGTTTGCTGAGAATGTATATCAATATTTTCTCATACAGTTTTCTCCAATAATATTGAGGAGGAATCGGTCTGTTTGGATGCCATTTACCGAATGATAATAGTTGAAAGACCCATAATATTATCTATAACAACACCATTAACATTTACTCATCATGAAATCTGACGGCCGCAACCTTTCTCTAAAACCATTAGACGATAATTCAGATATTTCTGGCCTTTAAATTAGCTGAGGAAACTTAAACAAACATACTATTAGCGGAAAGGAGCAATCACAATGATTATCATACTTTAAACCAATTCCAATTCAACAGCCTTTTATTATAGAAGAGGGAGTATAATTGTAAGAGTTATTTTGGGTTGTAAACTCAACCAATTGGGAATGCTGGGAATATTAAACTGTAGGGGGGTAGATAATCCGTTATATGTATTTAGTAACTAGATAGAGCAATAAACTATAATATATACTTATGGAAGAACAATTATTGATTTGTTTGGAAGACAAATATTCCTCAATATAGGAAAACTGCACACATAACTATAGACACAAACAATAATACCAATGCTCCCCTTGAGAGAGAGAGAGAAATGGGGTTTAACGTTCACTCAAAACAAACTAGGTCATTTCGGGACTTACTATGGTTTAATTTTATTTCAATAATTGGCTTGGCAGTGGAAGGAAACCGGAGGACCCGGAGAAAGCCCACAAGATTGGGCAGGCGACTCTACTCCTTGTCACAGACAACCGGGATTCGAAACCAGTTGACTCAATGACAGGCTTTATGATACAGCACGCACGTGCTAACCATTCGGCCACCCAACACCTTCCCCATCCCCCCATTCTCCCTCAACTGGATAGAGCAATAAACTTTAACACATATGGAAAAACAATAATTGATTTATTTGGAGGATGTTTCGAAGAGTAAGCAAGTAACAGAAACAATTATTGTTATTTTTAGTGTTTAACGTCCGCTTCCACCGATGGTGATATCGCAGACAAAGTTGTCTTATGTTCATATTTATTATCTTAGCCCATATAAGGGAGGAAACCAGAATTCTCAGAGAAAACCAGAGTTCCTGCAGTAAATCCACGATGTTGAGAAGGCGTGCTCTTTCTCCATGCCACATACACTCATAGCAGGGCTTGAAACCACACAAGACAGAAGTAACCAGCTAGCTAGATGTCAAAGAATGACACTCTAGTCTAGACCACTTAACTATCTCAATTGAAATTTTGTATAGGGCAATTATATATGGACAGGCAAAAACAACAAATCAGAAATCATACAGCACTAATGATTGGCATTAATTAATATGGAAAATAATAATAATTGGTCATTGGGTATAGATGTATATAGAGAGAAAAGAAATATGAGTTTTTAGAAAGAAAAAAACTAATCTCATCTTTACTAGCATTTCACCCGCTACGGGGATCATCAGGCATTTATCATATATATATATCCAAAATTATTAGCTAAATATTAAATTAGTTTGGCCAAAGTAAAGAATATCTTGTTAGTTCTAAAAACAATCTAAATGGTTTTTTTAGTTATAAAATCTTCTTTAAGTTAGATAAAACTATTCAATTACCAAAACTCCTCAAATTTGTTACTGAAACTATAAAATTTCCTTAAACTTTTGTTAAAAAGTTTTTGATTTTGTTTTATTCCTGAAACTTTTGTTACAAAAATTCCTGAAACTTTTATTATAAAAATTCCTGAAACTTTTATTATAAAAATTCCTGAAACTTCTGTTATAAAAATTCCTGAAACTTTTGTTACAAAAATTCCATAAAACTTTTGTTACAAAATTCCACAAAACTTTTGTTACAAAATTCCATAAAACTTTGATAATTATAAAAACTCTTCCAAAATTTTTTCAGTTATTTATAAATACTCTTTCAAATTTTTTTCAGTTACTGGTATCTATAAAAACTCTTTCAAATTTGTTCAGTTATTTATAAAAACTCTTCCAAAATTTGTTCAGTTATCTATAAAAACTCTTCCAAAATTTGTTCAGTTATTTATAAAAACACCTCCAAAATTTGTTCACTTATAAAAACGCCTCAAAAGATATGCTAAGAGACTCAATGATAGATTTTATTGCACATGCGCTAACCATTTGGTCATCCCAACCCCAATGCTTAAATACCAACATAGATCTGTGTTTTCATATAATACACAAAGAATAAGATGACATGTTAGATTTATCACTGAAATTATTATAACTACAAAGCATAAGATATAATCCAATACCTTCCTGTTTACTCATTATTTCACTCGTTTTCCTAGGTTTTTTCTTGTTATGGAACATGGAGATAACAGACAATTACATGAAACAAATTGTCAATAATTTGATTTTTTTTTATGTTTTCAGAAACCTCCAGGAAATGTATTGATGTTCAATATAAATTACAGACAATTGTTGGTAATTACATGTAAACTTATTACCTGTAAAACATATAACAAACTATTTTTAATATTCAACAATATTATACAATATCATATCAAATTTTACCATTGCTTGTCATTAAATCATTTATTTGCACAACAGGGGTTATTTGCAAATCTTTTGACAAGAGACAAGTTTTATTTCACCAACGAAGGCAGTTAAATGTTAACATCAGGACAGAAGCACCAGCTAAGTGGTGACCTGAGGACAAAGGGCATTAATTCAGTGGTAACCTCAGGACAGAAGCACCAGCCAAGTGGTAGCCTCAGGACAATGGACACGAGCTATGTGGTAATACCAGGACTATTGGCACCAACTACATGGTAACATCAGGGCAAGGAGCACTTGTTAAGGCAGCTGCATGGACTTCTAAAAATGACTAGAAGAAATGCCTTTTACAAACTCGAATATTTTTTGGGGGCAATTACTGTAGTTGATTGAAGTTATTTTCAAAGAGACTGTGACATTTCCCTGGTGACCTCTGTTTCCATGTTCAACAAATCCCCTTGAATTACTTAACAGCATTAATCCCTTGACTAGAGTTATACGCCCCTCTTTATATCGACTTCATTAGACAAATGGATGGAGAAATTATCGAATTCTGTGAAATGTTGAGATTGAAATCTGTTAAAACCAGTAGATTTAACGATGTGTGTGTGTTTGTGCTTTACATCATTGATTACCGCGTTCTCCTTGTCCGTCCATTTATTGCAATAACAAACATAAAAATATTGACATTTTGACGTGCAATTTGTTTTATTTCTGTTTCTCGGAAGATTCTCTCATGCTGGGATAACAAAAAAGAAAGTAATTTTCAAAAGATTCTGTATATTTGTTTTTTCCATTCTTGGCACTAATTATAGCTTGCCCCATTAGCCATTTTACCCAGCATGTATTAAAATGTGTTTCCACTATATTGGCCAATAATTCAATTGTTAAAGTTTTACATGGGATCATGGATTATAAAGTGAGAGAGAGGGGTAACATAAACCAGGCATTTTGGGACTAACATATAGTTTAAATTTATTTTAATAATAAACTTGCACATCAGAGTCTCTGTGGGAGAAAGCGAGATCACCAGGAGAAACCCCAAAGGCTGAATAGGCGAGGAATCGAAACCACTGTACTTGACTCCATGATAGACCTTATGGTCAAAAGCATGGTTTCCCTTTGTTTGTGGTGGCGGAAAAAGGGCCTAAAAAACTCCCAAGATCTTGGCAGTTGAGGTCCTAGGCTTCAGCCTGTCAGGCGTTTAGGTAATCCAGAATTAGGGTCCCAGCCCATCAGCATCCAGCACATCTGAAATAAATCTAAATCTGCCAAGATATTGATGTTGAGGCTGTTAAGAAGAATATATTGATCTCGGATTTTATTCTGTTGTTTATTGAAGAACTGCTTAATGCAATATTTCTAAAATGGAAAAGATATCGACTTTTATGTCTGCAGTTCTTTGAGTTTTTGTTGGTTATATTCTCTGTTTATTAGGAAATGCATTCCAAGCAAGATGCAAGATATATATTGATGAATTCCTAATGAATTATTGTGTAGGAAAATAGTTTTGTAGTTACTTAGCAATTATCTAAAGAAATTTTGTAATACATGGCTTGCGTAAGATTGCCTGCTGAGAAAGTTTGTAATTCTGATCACCCACAAAGGAAGTTTGTAATTCAGATCCCTTACTAAGAAAGTTAGTAATTCAGACCCCCCACAAAGGAGGATTGTAATTTATATCACCCACTAAAGAAGTTTGTAATTCAGATCACCCATTGAGGAAGTTTTTAATTCATATCACCAACTGAGGAAGTTTGTAATTCAGATCACGCACTGAGGACGTTTGTAATTAAGATCACCCATTGCGAAAGTTTGTAATTAAGATCACCCACTAAGGAAGTTTGTAATTCATATCACCCACTAAGGCAGTTTGTAATTCAGATCACCCTCTGCGGAAGTTTGTAATTCAGATCACACACTGAGAAAGTTTGTAATCAAGATCACCCATTTAGGAAGTTTGTAATTCAGATCACTCACTAAGGATGTTAGTAATTCAGATCACTCACGACACTCACTAAGGAAGTTTGTAATTCAGATCACTCACTCATTAAGAAAGTTTGTAATTCTGATAACCACTAAGAAGGTTTGTAATTCAGATCATCCACAAAGGAAGTTTGTAATTCAGATCACCCATTTACCTTATAATAAAGTGTAAACGATTGAATGCTTTAAAACCCTTGCATTGTGAATTCGACTACAATTAGAAATGAAACCACCATCTTCTGGAAACTCTTTTCATAAATCGAAAATAACCCAAGGTCCTGTGTACAAATGTACGAAAAAGAAACATTGGCAACTAAAATTTTTACGAAGAATTGACAGAAATGCCACTTCCTGGGCAAAATTCTCTCATAACACACTGCATGGCATATGCCCATCTGTACTAGTCCAGTTCACGCAGAAATGTAAGACCTTAAACACCATTTTATTTTATTTTCATTTCATTTGTTACGTTTATTATTATAAGCCACCATTATTTTTCTTCTATTATGCATTCATCCTGCATTTTCCAAAATGTAGAAATAAAAAAGTTGCCTGTCAGCGAATCTTGTATAGATTTAAATTCACTCAAGAATCATCAGGGGAAAATCAAGTCGACTTTCACTCCGAATAAAACTAGAAAAATAATTCTTCAAGTTGTTATTGCTGTAAAAATTATCACTTAATGATTTATCTGTGAAACAGTTTCACATCAAGCTCAATCAATCTTGAGTTATAATTCTCTCCTCTCACAACATGTGGTGCTTATTGAATTTCATGAGCTTGTTAAAACAGCAACTGACACATTCTCTGATTGAATTTCACACATTTCAATAATTTACACACGAAATTGATTCCATGTTTTTCTGATTTTTTAAAAACGGTTTTATCTGTTGTAGAACATGTCAAGAGATTAGTAGGATACTTGAATTAGTTCCTTCGGTACAAAATGGCTTATTAGATAAATACTTTATCAATAGTTAGGAATTTTAGTCAGAAACATTTCTATGGCAGAAATATTTCAGTTGGCCATAATCAGAAAGAAAACCAGTGAACAATACAAATGGAGAGAGAGAAATGGGTTTAATGTCTACTTGACAATTTTAAGCTAGATTATTTTGGGACTGAAATATAACAAAAGAACAGTCACAACGTTTACAAAGAATTCAAAATAAAGCAGCTAGAATCGTTTGTAAAACTAATCCCCGCGATCACATTTCTCCAGTATTAACATCATTGCACTGGCTCCGGATTAACGAACGAATTGAATTTAAACTGCTGTGTCTAACATACCAAGCAGTGAATGGGACAGCACCTTCATACTTAAATGAACTTATTCATCACCATTCTTCATCTAAAAACCTTTGATCAAATGAAAAATCTCTACTAACGGTTCCAAATTACAACCTAAAGACATTTGGTGCACGAACTTTTCAATACAGCGCAGCAGTATCTTGGAACAATCTCCCTATTCACCTTAAAAAATGCCCATCTTTGTCAACATTTAAAACCTCGCTGAAGACTTATTTATTTAGACGTTATATTTAGTAGTGCCTTTATGTTGAACTTACTTTATGCAGAGCTGAATCACAAGCGCTGTGAACATACTTTGAGTGTGGAATAGCGCTATACAAATGACATTATTATTACATCATTATTATTTAAATATATGCATAGTAGAATTTTGTTTCAATCATTCGCTTAGACAGTGGTTGAGCATCGGGACCTTATATAATTACTCTAAGTCGAATTCCAACTACCAAGGGATCTTTTCCTTGCATGTCAACAGTACACAGGGCCTCAGTTTTTCATCCCATCCAAATGACTAGACAGTTGTCCTTGTCAGGCCCTTTGAATAGGAAAATCAGACTGAAAAAATCCTTCAGGTTCAGGGCATTAACTTGAATGTTGATATATTGAGATGCATCTTTATTCTTACGATAGTCATAAATATTCAGAAGACATAATTTCTGTTAAATAGACTGGTAGATGCCAACCACTAAGTCTGGTCTATGTCAACCCAACTAAATATGTCTGACAAATTCAGAAAGAGAAATCCTGCCTTTAACTTCCTTTTTCACAAGCTATATAGAGGCGGATCCAGAGGGAGGGGCCAAAACCTGACCCTGTTCAGCTCATTAAAAATTGTAAGATAATACATTATGAGAAAAGTGTCACAGTCGTGTGCTTTATCCTTTATTATCAGGGATGGAGGGGGGGGGCTTTTCACAAAATTTTAACTAAGACAAAATCCGAATTTTAGTAATTTGATTGGATAATATTAGATTGATTTAAGCGTTTAGCCAATCAAAATTGAAGTATGTACTAAAATTTGGATTTTATCCTTCGTTAAAATTTCGAGAAACATGGCCCAGATGGTGGGATGGGACTGGCATTCAAAGCGCAAAATAATGATCTAGACAAATATGATATCACAATTAACGATATTATCCTGCATCGTCAACTATTAAATGAACTTAACAGAGGCCTGGCAACTCTCTCCTGCAAAAGTTTCTGGATCCACTCCTGTAATGGTAAGTGCAGGAGAACTGGACTACATGCAGTGCAAATCCAATAAGACATGACAAACAACACAGACCTTGCTAGAAATAAACAATAAATATTAAATAATGGGAATAGACGCTGTGGGGGGCGGTGTTACTGTGATGTATCAGACCTGGGCCTGTAATAATTCAGGATTCACTCAAAATGAAAACCATAAGAATGACATTACGGCTTCGTCGACTAAGGACAGTGGGACTTGCGAGAGATATAGAGTAGTTTTGTAGAATCTTTACAAGTGATTGGTATCTGTTATGTTGTCAATGAATGATTGCAGGAGCAGTCCTCGAGAGTTTCAATCTAATCAGGAAGTCGTGTTAGTACTGACAAGCGAGATATGAGACTGACGTTATTCTTTATTCTTCTCGTTCTCCCTGATGTATTACACTGAAGTCTTTCATACCGTTAATACCAACGTATACAACAGTAATCTAAACTTCTACTTACATTTTCATATGGGACAAAAAAAAATTGGCACTAAATAAAAAGACAAGTTGAAAACAGACTTGTTCAATCCCAGCAGATACCACAAGACAGTAATCTAGAACAATGGGAAAAAGGTTCAAATGGGACAAAAAAGATGTAAAATTTCTTTCTTTGGCAGGTCATTTTCTGTGATTCCATGACAAAAGGAAACTAGCAAGGATGATATACGGTGAATACCATGAAACAAAGTAATCCAGAACATTCAAATGGAAAGTAAAACAGTTTTTGTTATAAAGGAAGAACTGGATAGATTTCCTGGATATATTTCCTTTCCGGATGGTTTATCCTGCCTCATAGACAAGAGGAACCACACTGGAAAAATCCCTTGGGAACTTGTTCTCCAAACATCTTAGCAAGCCAACGCCTTAATTACTACATAATCAGAAGTTGAGAGTTATGACGGCTCAATGAGTTGCTGACTCCCTAACCAGGGGGACCAGGCCCCAAGTTCACAAAGCATTCTAAAACTTCAGTTAAGTATTGACTCAAAATTGTTCACCTTATTTAAACTAAAATATAACCCTTTATAAAACTTTTGTTGTTTTAATGTATCAAATACATCAATAAGAAACCATGTGCAAAGTTTTGTGTTTCTGAGTCAAAGATATTTCTCATAAACAGTGATTGGAAGTTGAGTAAATTCTTAACTTGCATCTGAGAATGCTTTGTGAATTGGGATTCTGGTTCTCGAACCTTGGTGTTGGTTGTAGAAGTTCCTTCAGATTTTCCAGTGTGGTTTACTCTTGTCAGTGATGCTGTAGGGGGCATGACAAGGCACAGTGTCTAGGTCTTCGGTTGGAATAAAAAACTTGTGTACATGGTGGTATACCCATGACAATTGGAATTTGAAATAAGAGTGTGCTTTCCTCTTGTCAGTGGTGCAGAACAAAGGCATGTCAAGACACAGTGTCTAGTTCTTCGGATGGAATAAAAAACCAAAGTCTTGTGTACATGGTGGTATGCTCTTGACAATTGGAATTTGAAATAACAGTTGGTCGTAATCCAGAGCACACAGTATATCGTATGCCAGTCTTCATTAAATTCCAGTTCACTTCAGTAACATTTTGGAACTAGATTAAATGAGAAACTGAGTTGAAGATATACGTCTTTCAGAAACACAAAAGATTCAATTAAACAAAAACTCATTTGTTTGTATAATATACCGACAGGTTTGTTCGACTCCTAATCACATGGTCGATAGAAGCTCATTAAGATGAAAGGAAGAGATGAAAGTAATATAGGTTTACCTGCTCAGGTAACGCAGGTAATATAGGTTTACCTCATCAGGTAATGATCAGTTTCTCTTGCGACGTAAACTAAACTGTAATAGATATTTTCTTTTAAATGGTTAAAGCACGATCAAATTTATTCTCCCCTTTCTTTAATTAAAGCCCGCCATTTAACCTATACAATAATCATTGTTGGATCTCGTCTCTGACTGGGACAACCTACTTACGTCAAATCTTGTGGTGCTCTCAAAATAACCCTTAACACTTGGAATTTGATATAAAAGTAGGCTGTAACACCCCTGTCCTGCCAAAATTTCCCCCATGGCAGACTTTATGGCATATTCCTGTGTCCATTGTGATCATTAGCCCAGTCAGCGGAGAAAAGCAGGACGCTAAAACCCATTTCAAATCTTGTTGATGCTTGAAGCTGAAACTACTAGAGAAATGAACTTAAATTCAGATATTCTGCTGCTGAATATTGTGCTCTGTATTCCTTACCATTAATCAATCTGATTAAAACACTGATCCAATTTCGTTTCGTTTTTTATAGTTTAAAATTTCGTTTTTATTTGTCTTTACTACTTTTGGATCTGGAAGACTTGTTATCTATCTCGTGTTCTGCCTGAAATGAGGGGTCAGCCAATCAAATGGTCTGTCGAATCGACTGTTTGACCTTTTCATGCGTGGACCTTTGAGTAGATACGTCTATACTAACACCAGCGGATAGAAATCAAAACAAAAGTAGATTTTAAAAAGCATGGCGGTCGCTAATTGGTTAATCAAATGACTGACGTTATCGGGTCAAATGTCCGGTACTTGATACCTGACGTCATAGAACGTGAGCTCCCACTATAACTTGTTAGATCTACATGAGTGTAGGCCATCGAAAGTATAAAAAAACGAAACGAAATATAGATCTATATTTTAATTAGACTGTACCATTACTTGACTTCTGTAACTCACTTTGCTCTCAACGCCTTACCATTACTTGATAATGACTCATGTAACTTATTTGAATATTGTGCTCTCTACCCCTGACAACCAATCATGTAGCCTGTTTCAACATTGCGCTTGCCACTCCTTAAAGCGAGAACCTCTTATTATCTAACAAAGTAAAAACCTAATTATTTCTATGTCTTTTGCCCAATAGGTTGTCAACTCACTATTATACCATCATAGGCATTATTTCCTTCATTAAAAAAATCATTTACACCAGAAATAATAACACATTACCTCCCTTGTTTTTCTATATACACTCACCCCCATGCAATAGCTATCATCAACCATTTGAAATTGAAGTTGAAAATGGCATTTTTGCCAGTTTCTCAACTGCCAATAGTGAATTATAGGATTAATAGGATTAATCTTTAACAAGGTAGGACTGTTTATAGATACAATCTAAATTAGAAATATGAAATTCTTGCTTTAATGTTAAGGTTGCCTATTGGTTTACATACCAAAGTACACCATAGACTCTACCAGCATCATAACTAGCGAACGTTTTTAAAATAGTTTTTATTGGTTTGTATGGTTTATGAGTAAGAGACAGACAATATCGCGTAAGAATCAATAAGAACGGTAGTCACAAGGCTATTGGTTCACCACAGCCTCGCGTAAAACGATGGCGTCTATATTCTAGTCACGGTTCGAGTTCTAAGTTAGGACTGCCATCCAACAAAACCAGATATTTTCTCATTTTGTTCTCATGTTCTATAAACAGAGCCTCAGATAAAACGACAATATGCCATTTTATAAAGATGCCATGATTAAATCAAACATTGTTTGGTTTTTATGATTTCAAATGAAATATGCAACATTTACAAACCAATTATTATAATTGATTCAAGCAACGGAAGGGTGACATAGTCATAAGAGAGAGAGAGAGAGAGAGAGAGAGAGTGAGAGAGAGAGAGAGGGGGAGAGAGAGAGAGAGTGAGAGAGAGAGAGAGAGAGAGAGAGAGGGAGAGAGAGAGAGAGAGAGACTTCAGTTCAGTTTAATTTTATTTCAATAATTTGCTTGATGGGTCTTTTGCAATGGGAAGAAACTGGCACACCCAGAGAAAGCCCATGAGGAATCCACTTGACTCAATGAAAAACCTTATGATTTAAGAGAGAGAGAAAAATGGGGTTTAACGTCCACTCAACACAAACTAGGTCATTTCGGGACTAACATATGGTTTAATCTTATTTCAATAATTCGCTTTCGCATAGGGGTCTTTAGCAGTGGGAGGAAACCGGAGTGCCCGGAGGAAACCCACGAGGTTGAGAAGGCGCCCCCATCTCCATGCCACATATGCTCACACCAGGGCTCGAAACCACAGCCGCAAGCCAGAGGTGACCGGCCAGCTAGAGGTCAAAGCGCGGCACTCTAGACCACTAGGCCATCCCCCCCTTATGATTTAAAGCGCATCTGGTGAAACATTCAGACATTCAACCCCCCAATAAGACAAAAATTGAAATGTAATGAGGTGGTTGTATAAGAAAAAAAACTCAAAACCAAAATTAAATTCATGTTAGGATTTTGCGTGGATGTGGCTAATCAAAATGTTGAGGTTAATTAAAATGGTTGGGCTTAATTAAAAAGGTTGAGGTTGGTTGAGATTAATTAAAATGGTTGAGGTTTAAAATGGTTGAGTCTAATTAAAATGGTTGAGGTTAATTATTATCAGAGCTGAAATATAACATGATTTTAAAATTTAATATAACGTCCTTTAGCCTGGAACATTATCATCAATAAACCACCATATCTACGTATTCACTGTTTTAATATTGCTGCTCAGCAGAGATTTCTAAATATTTAATCTATCTACTCTCAACGCCGGCGTCATGGTTTGATCCAGGAGCTGCACCGATCTGTCCAGCCTTGGTCGAATACCAGAGAGTGTTGTTGTTAGCGCACTGTTGCTTTAATGGTGTAATGGCTACACAGAGAGAGAGAGAGAGAGAGAGAGAGAGAGAGAGAGAGATGGTGACAAAGAGAAGAGAGATAGTCAGAGAGATGGGGTTTAAAGTCCACTCAGCACACAATCTAGGACATTTCGGGACTAACACATGGTTTAATTTTATTTCAATAATCAGCTTGCGCCTAGGGTCTTGACCAGTGGGAGGAAACCAGAGAAAACCCATGAGGTTGGAGAGGCAACCCTACTCCTTCTCACATAAAACCGGGGATTTGATTCCTGTAATGGCTACAGGTGTAATATAAGACAAAATTCAAAACAAATATATCGATGTTAGGATAATTTTAATACATGTTATAGCCCAAATATTTGGTGGGGTTAACAGGTTCACTAGACAGAGTTATGGTTAATTGCACGACTTTATAATACTGAACCAGATAACCCTGAGTAATGTCGATCAGTGAATCTATACAACATTAACGATGTTGATTTACGACTCGGGAAATCTTGGAGAGGAATTTAAACGATGAATCAAAATAAATATTATGGACAAAACATTTCTGTTGGTTATTGACCGCTTATCTAAACCTGCCACCAAATTAAAAACTTGTAAAACTAAGCATCTCTTGGTAAAAATAAAGTTTCTCAAATAACATTTAGAAATCCAATGAAATATCAGGCAAAAGAGTATAAACATAACAGAGAATGACCATGTCAGTTTCCACACATACTCAGAGATCATTTCATTTATTTTTTATCCTGGGGAAATATAATCATGTTTGGTAAAACAAAATATGACCAAATAACTTTTTAACGAATTTCTTAGCAAAGTGATCCTACATCAGTATAAAATTGATTTCTCTGTATAAAAATCTCAATTTGTATGTATGCCTATGTAATTTAGAGACGATGGTGGCAGATTTCTGTAACAGAAACCTGGCAAACCCAGTCCTGCAAATCGAATAATGAAATATAGCTTTCAAATAATGACTTTGACTATTGTAATAGTAAAAATTAAATAGCTTTCAAATAATGACTTTAAATATAGTAATAGTACAAATCGAATAATGACTTTGAATAACAAATTTGAATATAGTAATAGTATGAATCGAATAATAAATCCAAAAGGTTTATCTTGGTTCATGGCCGGGACAAGCACAAGACAAGCAACAGGATTGGAGATTGGTTTAAAAGCATTACTGACCAACATTGTCTTTCAATTTGTAGACCAATAATTCTAGGGTTAGGGATTAGATCATCTAGCGAGGAAAATGAAACTAATGAAAGATGACTTGGAATTCTTGACCCAGCAACACAACGTAACATCAATAATACTATCATTGTTATATCAAAATTTCTGGAATTAATCTGTCTACCCTGGTAATCATTCCTTCCACACCTTGATGTCTTTATGGCTACAGAAACTGTAAAATAATTAAATCTACTAGTTTAGATCTCGTGGCAAGGAGGAGCTGGCTTATTAACGAATAAATGAAAGAAACCTTTGAATTACTCCGGCTTCCCCAATTCTAATCAGATATTTGATTAATGCAGACGGAACATGATTTATGACGGACTCGATGTTCTTGTGAAGATGTAAAAATATTTGAAATCACGAACTATGAGATGAATAGATATCATCGAGTTCCCGAAGTACAATATTTATTTCACAAAGTAACTAGAGAGTTGATCACATAGTTAGAGAGAAATGTCAGAGTCCGTCATCGTCATGGTTCTCTTTCAACGAGACATTTTCTACGCGATAACGCGACTTCAATTTACAAATTTTATTAATTGGTTGACTGGCACAGACAGTCATTCCTAGCCAATTTGACACCAAAGGCTATTCAAAATGTCTCCTATCGGTTTCTTTGATCAGAGTAGTTCTACAGAAGTTTAAAAAGGACAAGAACTGTCGGTATTGAGAAATAAGTTGGGAATATTGACAAGAGACCAATTATTAGTCTATTATATGTACGAGGTGATCTATAAAGCTACCATGATGGTTGTGATGGGTGTCGTAGTGGATTCATATGATTCACTGAATCCATTCATGCCATTTCGTTAGGACTAGTAATAATCATTTTTATTGGACCTCACAAAAATGTCAGGCACACGGCACCATATTGAGAGAGAGAGAGAGAGAGGAGAGAGAGAGAGAGAGAGAGAGAGAGAGTGCTACTCCTTGTCATTACAAACCAGAATCGATAAATGGCACTTGATTCAATGGCAGATCTTATGGTCTGAAGCACATTCCTTAAACTATCCGGCCATTCAACCCCTCTGAACTATTACGGAAAAGAGAGCGAGATTTAGGGTTTGGGGGTTTAATGACCATTCGACACATGTTCGACATAAACTAAGACATTTTGGGACTAACATATGATTCAGTTCATTCTGTTTGCATAGTCTCTCTCTCTCTCTCTCTCTCTCTCTCTCTCTCTCTCTCTCTCTCTCAAAGATTCTAATCCATCTCTATCATCATTTATCATAGAAGCCTTTTATCTTATTGAAATATTCTTATATATTTAAGTGTTTATTTAAGTTGTAAACACCCATCACCATGGAGATGTTTTATTGTTAAAAGTTTATCATACATCAGTAACAATAGTTCATCAGGTGAAGGTATATTATTATGAAGGGTAGAACAATAATACGATTTTATAATGGTATATTGTTTTAAATGAGTGGATTAATTCTATATAACACAGAACACAAACACCAAACACATCATAGACCTGAACAATACCAGTCATCTTTATAAAGGGCCACAAAAAAAAAAATGAAATTAGGTTTTAATCCCTATCTAAAGTGACAATAAGTCTATACAATAAGTCTAAGCAATAAGTTTAAGCTCTAAGTCTATGCAACAAGTCTATGCAAAAAGGCTATGCACTAAATCTATGCAATAAGTATATGCAACAAGTCTATGCACTAAGTCTATGCACTAAGTCTATGTAATAAGTCTATGCAACAAGTCTATGCAATAAGTCTATATTCAATAAATCAATACAATAGATCAATGCAATAAGTCTTTGCAATAAATATATGCAATAGTTATATGCATTAAGTTTATGCAGCCAGTATATGCAATAAGTCTATATGCAATAAGCCTATATAATAAACATATGTAATAAATCATTATATTAATCCAATAGTCTATGCAATAAGTCCATGCAATAAGTAAGTCTATGTTGCTTGAAGCAGACATTAAATAAAGCTTTTTATTAACCCTCCTAATTGTTGAGGATTAAAGATACATTATGGGAGATTAGATAACTAGTTGGCAGTTCTCATTATGATAGTTAAAAACTATAGGGAAAGAAGGGAATTTGCTGAAAATTTCAATCAAATTGAACCGAGAATTAAGCAAATGAAAGTTCCGCTTAGGCTCAATCATCATTACTGAAGTTGGTAAGACAAAACTAATAGTCTTGATTTTCTATTTAATCGTTAATCACGAAGGAATGTTTTGAGTGTTAATCGGACTACAATCCAACAAATATCTCAGTCTATCCTTGACATCGGGAGTTGATTATGGTCTGGATAAGATATTAATGTCTAATTAATCGTGTTAATAACATTTCATGCCTAGAGAAATCTTTGACCATGTACTATTCATACCTCTCATAGAGTAAATAATTTTCACATTTATCAAACATCACATCTTTTATATTCATTATCATTATGTAAAACGTTTGTTCCCGATTTTATGCATGCTTGATGTTGTTATATATAAGGGCAAAATGTAAGAAAGGCCTCAGGCCTAATTTTCTATCCTTTTGAAATAAAGTGATTATTATTGTTATTGTAATAGGCAGATTTTGCTCTTGCATAATGAATGTTTAATATTTAATTTATAAATTCTAACAATTAATATTCTTCACCCATGTTCATCGTTTAAATTAAATAATATCCATTGTTTAAGAAACTGTTATTTTAGTTCAATAAATATAACACCCTTAAATTCTTGTAAACAAAATAGTTACTATGAAGTTTTTAAAAAACATTTTATGTTCAAACAACAAACTTTTTCTTTCATTTTCATAGACAAACTTGCACTTTATCTACTTTATATATACTTTGTTTCATGGTAAACGATGAAAAGATAAAAGGTTTGCCAACAAAAACTGAGTTAAACGCAGGTTTAATAACATTAATATTCTTCACCCATGTTCATTGTTTAAATTAAATAATATCCATTGTTTAAGAAACTGTTATTTTAGTTCAATAAATATAACACCCTTAAATTCAGTACTTTTCACCCATCTTGGAGTTATTCATTGGATAGGGTTATGGTTAGGATTATTATAACAAAGAGCCAGCAGATAACAATACTGTATTTCATTCCTTCGTAAAATAACCAGGCAGATAACATAAATAAACAATAATGGATTAAACACTTTAACTACATAATTAGATTCTACCCTGATGGATAACAAACCATGACACATTAAATACTATCTAAAACTGACTGGTCATTATGCCTGGTCATTTAACAATGCTGTATTTCATTCCTTCGTAAAACAACCAGGCAGATATAACAGTGATAAACCTCAATTCTTTCTAACGCAAAGTAAATTAAGCAGGGTCAACGGCCTACTGCTCGGCACCAACCCGTAATGTGATTTCCGCGGTGGATTCAGGCTTGTCCTGCGCGTATGTGAATTCAACTTCTGCGCAATCGTCCTTTGACATAACCGGTATTTCTTAATTATTGATTGAAGGAATATCATCAATGCTTTCATTGATAGGTTTTTCTGGTTAAATTTTTCGCGACAGAGCGTCTGTGTTTTGATTTTCTTTCTTTCCGGGTGCACAATTTCGTATTGCACAACCCGCAATGTGCTATGTTGGAAATTTTGCCTGGATAGCAGTGCTACGGCCGGCTCTTATTTCAAAATAAAACTGTCAACTGGTCTTTTACGAGCACATGAAGGTATTCAGTGCATACATGACTTGGGGTTTTTCTTCACATCAGTCCTACACCACTTACGAAGAAAACCCACACTGGAAATATCCAGGATCTTTCTCAACCAAACTGGGATCAAAAACGGGACCGTGAAATTACTGAGCCAGCCCCTTAGTTACTTCTCAACCACTGATCCCGTTTGTAAGCAAAAAATCTTTCTAAACCAAACATGGACTTATCAATATTATATCCCTTTATACACCAAACAACCTCCACAATTTACAATCAGATCAGACAATAAAAAAGCTGAATAAAAAAGCAAGTAAATGCATATAGACACAGTATCTACAGCAAATATTATTTCTTACAGCGCTATATTAGAAACTATTGAAATCATAATGGCAAACATTTCTCTAACAATGGTCCAGCCTAGACAATCAACAGGGGTTCGATAAGACAGTTCTAGAGCTTTAAACATAGACAAATAATGTATCCTCGTTTAGTGGCCATTATAGAATTGTTTACGTAATGTTATGTATGGATTAGACGATGTTTTTGTTGAATAAACGATGTTGATACATCATTCCAATATGGATTTTCTTTATTTAGCGGAACTTTGTTTTAAGGGAAATTGCGTAAATCACAAAGCGGTCAGCGACATCGTAAAGATTGTACCTTGCAATATAATGACAGAGCAGTTTTACAAGTTGGAATTCGGGAGTTATCGATTATAAACTATTAAACCAATTTAAAATATTATACGCCTAGGAAATGAAATGGGGTTTAAGTTCTACATGCATCAACTGAGTTAATAAAGAAGGGCATATGTCATACAATGTGCTAAGACGGAAATTTGGCATAGAAATGAAAATATAATGAAATGAGGTTTAACATCCTAGTGTTCTGCTCTGACTGCGCTAATGAAGATGAGCTTAAGCCATACACTCTGCTATGAGGGAAATTTTGCTTGGACTGCGTTGTTGCGACCTACTCTTATTTCTGTCAAGGATTCTTTTACGTGCACGCCAATGTGTACACAGGATCTTGGTTTTTCGTCCCATGCGAACGATTAAATTTTGCATAAATTTTGCTCACTAAACAGGAAATCCTTGATTCCATCCAAGTGATGGCCTAGAACTTCCTTTTGATTATCCAGCCTGGTTTCCCAAAAGGGAAAAACATCTTGTATGACAAAAAATAAAGTTCCATATGACTTGTAAATCAAAATAATAGTGGATCATAGATCGCCCATCAAGAACACAGCAAATAAATGGCGTAAATTAACTGCAATATTGTAGAATTGTCTTTCAGCCTGTGGTGGGAACAAGACAGTAGAACCATTTCTAGGCATATTTTGGTTTTCTGGGTTAGTGCCGAAAAGCAAGACATTAAATTGTATTTCATTTGATTTCAATAAATATTTAATGAACCCTGGGCTTAATAGCACTGAACATTTAATCACTTAGTGCCCACCTCTCAATCATACTGTCAGCCATTGCTAACAAATCATCGATATACACTGTTAATACTAACAAAATACCTATTGATCGTGACAAAATACAATTAGACCCCATCAATCAGTCCTAATGATCTTTATGAGCCCTGATAAGAACATGCTAAAGCCCCACCAGAAAAGTTCAAGGTTCATGTTTTTCGCCACCTAGCGAAGATCCTGTATACATCGCCACCTAGTGGGTGATTGATTTGATCAGGTGACTACAAGGTGGCTAATTAAATATTGTATCTCGTAAATCAATTTCGACATGTCAAATTCTCTTCTTCATTTGTGGCGATTCTTCTTCTGCTAGACCCACATCACACCAGGCGTTTCTTTTTTAGTTATCATTTTATTTTCAAATACAGGATTCGAGACGACCCTCGCACCTTTAACACCTTGGAGTTGAGCCTGGATTGCGTTAAAAACCACACAAGGATGAGATCAGTCAAGCCACCAGATTCAACATGGATCCATGAATGAAACACACCCGGATAATTAACAAGATCTTTTTGGTTTTGGGGACTTACTGCACATGTGTAGGTCGGTAATGCTTATCTTCTAACTAATAGAGGATGGAATTTGGCGAGAGCAAGAGAGAGATGGGGTTTTTAACGTCCACTCGACATTAACAAAGACAATTTTTATGGGAAACAATCAGTTTTATTCTATAAGGTGTATAGGAGAGAGAAACAGAGAGAGAGAGAGAGAGAGAGAGAGGGGGAAATGGGCAGAGAAAAATAATAAAGGGGAAAAAAGGGCAGGTTTATCTTCCACTCATAAATGTTTTCTATTCTGTCAACCCATTTATTCCTTGTAAAAAATGACAAAGAAGTGTAAAGACTTTATACAGTCCCTTTAATTACAAATTACAAATAGCAACCGGAGATGAAAACTTAATAAGGCAGAAAACATGACATTTAATCATGTCACCACAAAACATTTCACATCTTGCAGTAATAAAAAAGGCATAGCCATGAGTTCACAAAACATTTTCAGACATTTTTAAATTAAAATATTGCCCTTTATTAAACTTTTATTGTTTTAATGTATCACTAGGAAACTATATTCAAGGGTTTGTGTTTCTGGATCGAAGATATTTCTCACAAACAGTGATTGGAAGCTGAGTAAATTCTTAACTTAAGTCTGAGAATGCTTTATGAACTCGGGGCAGGGAATGGCAACAGGATTACATATCTTGTCAACAGAATATTTGGGTCATTTTGAGACTAACAGAGGGATCACGATTAAGTGGGTAAGACACTAACTCGCTGGCGCTGGTCTGGAGGTCGGATGTTCCATCCTCCATTAGCCGAGAAAGTTAATCCAGATTTTCTGACTTGGTTTCCTCTTGTCAGTGATGCAGGATGGAAGGCCTGACAAGGACAGCTGTCTAGTCGTTCGGATGGTATGGAAGGCCCGACAAGGACAGCTGTCTAGACATGGTTTCCTCTTGTCAGTGATGCAGGATGGAAGGCCCGACAAGGACAGCTGTCTAGTCGTTCGGATGGTATGGAAGGCCCGACAAGGACAGCTGTCTAGACATGGTTTCCTGTTGTCAGTGATGCAGGATGGAAGAACAGCTGTCTAGTCGTTCGGATGGTATGGAAGGCCCGACAAGGACAGCTGTCTAGACATGGTTTCCTCTTGTCAGTGATGCAGGATGGAAGGACAGCTGTCTAGTCGTTCGGATGGTATGGAAGGCCCGACAAGGACAGCTGTCTAGACATGGTTTCCTCTTGTCAGTGATGCAGGATGGAGGGCCTGACAAGGACAGGTGTCTAGTCATTCGGATGGTATGAAAAACAGAGATCCTGTGTACTCATTGGCATCCCTTGGCAGTTGGAATTCGATGTAAGAGTAGGCCGTAGTGCCACTGCCCGGGCAAAATTTCACTCATAGCACACTGTATAACGTATGTCCGTCTTCATTATACCAGGTTAGGAGCAAAACAGTAGGACGTTAAACACCATTCATTTTATTTCATTGCGACAAACATACAGTGTCTATATTCACACAAGCAACAATGGAGAGGGGAATTTGCCAGCGTGTTTCAGCGAATTAAAACTCTTCAGTCACCCCTATTTTCAGTTTTTAATTAGAGAAGTTCCAATAAAAATCTGTGGAAGTCATCAGTGCGGTCCATTCAACTATTGTTTACAGTACAACGACGAGAGAATTCACTATAAACATGAGTGAATGAGTTATAATGATATATAAATTATAGTCTATAGTACATAGATCTATTGATTTTATTGATTTTATTGATTTTATTGTTGTTGAAGAAACAAAAATAAAACTGATGTGATGAATGGATCCATTAACTGATATCCAAGAGTCTAAATATAGAACAGAAATGCTAAATTTGGTTTTATGGAGTGTTTTATTGTTATGTTTTTAAAATGATGACAGACAGAATTTTGAGCTATATTATGATACTTGGAACAAATTATCATGTAATATTGGTGGAGAGCCAAAAGGGTCTGGCATATTTTACAAAATTCACCCCAGATTGAGATCATAGACTAGGTTATTTCGGGACTAACATATGTTTGAATTTTTTTTCAATAATTGGCTTGGGTGTAAGGGTGTAGCAGTGGGAGGACACCAGAGGACTTGAGAGAAAACCCATGAGGTTGGACAGACGACCCTACTCCTTGTCACTTTTTAAAGTGAGGAATCGAAACCACACCACTTGACTCAATGACAGACCTTATGATTTCACAATGTCATAGAGAAGTTAGAGAGAGAGAGAGAGAGAGAGAGAGAGAGACAAAAAAAGAGAGAGAGATGGGGTTTAAGGTCCACTCAACACAAACTAGGTCATTTCGGGATTCACAAATGGTTTAATTCCATTCGAATTATTCGCTTGCGTGTAGATGTCTTTAGCAGTGGGAGAAAAACACAGTACCCAACACCTTGCCACATACAACCACGTATTCGAAACCACGGCAGTTGACTCAATGGCAGGCCGTATGATACAGAGCGCACATGCTAACCATTCAGCCCCCCCCCCATGCCACAGAGGCTCAGTGAAAAAGAAGCTGGCTCACAAACCAGGAGGTTTTGGTCTCGCTCTCAGTAATGACTGAGAATGTTTCTAAGGATTTTCTGGTGGGGCTCGCCCTTGTAAGAGGAGCAGGAAGTGGAACCAGAGAAGGACATTCAGATGGTCCTATATGCAAACATGTAAACGAACTCTTGACAGTTGGAGCAGCACCACTGCCTGGGCAAAATAACAGTCAAACCAGAAAAGTAGGACGTTAAACTCCATTTCATTTTATTTCAAGTCACGTAATAAAAGTAGGTCACAGCGCTAGCGTTACTGTCCAGGCAAAGTTTCCCACATAGCACACTGTATGGCGTATACTCGTCTATATTACATGTAGCCCAGTCGGAGCAGAATAGTAGGCCGTTAAACCACATTTTATGACATATAATAAGAGCAGGTGTATGTATACCTGTCTTCATTAGCCCAGTCAGAGCAGGAAAGTAGGACGTTACGCCTGATGTTATTTTATTTTATTGGACATATATTTATTTAGTATATACATATCGTACCTTTGATGTTGTTTAATCACTAGATTAAAACATTTTCTTCCGTATAATTACTGCCATCAATAAACTTTGATGTAGGAAAACCTGGAGCTCGTTAACTTATAAATTTCACGTGATCCATCCAATATGGTGCTAGTATAATCATCTTTCTAGTTCGTTGACTTCAAATTGGGATTTTTAAAAATGAAGCCTGCACCAGCTGTCAAATGTTTTTTATACTAATTACATACCAGCAGTTAATCTAAGATACTTCAACAGGGATTTTTATAATTATTTCTTATTCAATTTGAAATCAAATAATTTTTGTATTTTCTTATATTTCTGACTCTAGATTGTTATCCACTCTTTATTACAACAATGTTAATTTATACACCAAACGGACGAAAATCACTCCAAAACATGACGTTCACTAACTACTTACATATATAAATAAAATGAAATGAAATGGGGCTATAAATTAAAACACAGATCCAATTTCGTTTCGTTTTTTATAGTTCAAAATTTCATTTTTGCTTGTCTTTCCTACACTAGGATCTGAAAGACTTGTTATTTAACTCGTGTTCTGCCTGAAATGAGGGGTCAGCCAATCAAATGGTCTGTCGAATCGACCGTTTGACCTTTTCATGCGTGGAACTGTGGGTAAATATTACCAGCGGATAGAAATCAAAACAAAACAAAAATAGATTTTAAAAAGCATGGCGGTCACTAATTGGTTAATCGAATGACTGACGTTATCGGGTCAAACGTCCCGTGCTTGATACCTGACGTCATAGAACGTGAGCTCCCACTATAACTTGTTAGATCTACATGAGTGTAGGCCATCGAAAGTATAACAAAACGAAACGAAATATAGATCTATATTTTAATTAGTGTGATAATCAGTCAAGACATAAAGTCCTAATATGTGAAATTAAAATTTCATCAATATGTGCTGCCCGCTATGCGATTAGCCCGTCGCCTTTTTGTTGTCCATGACCCAAGTCATAACATAATCACTAGTGTTGATAATTGAATGTAAAATGAGCTAAATCCCTAATTTTTTGGATCTAGACATTGACACTAATGGGTTGCAACACTTATAATAATTTAACCTGTGTTACCTTTTGTTTTGAAGAAAAGTTACTCAAGGCATTAAAAGACCTAGCTAGTTTGTGTCAAGTTAACTTAAACCCCATTTCTCTCTCTCTCTCATTAAAAACCCCAGCAAATTGAATCAATTCTTTTTAAATGGCGAACTATAAATACAATTTCTTTTAAAATGGCGGACAATAAATACAAATTCTTTTTAAATGGCGGACGACTATAAATACAAATTGAATTAAACAAACCTGCATTGATCAAAACAAATTTTCCTCTCGGGTTTCAAATGATCCAATAACAAAACAGTTTATTTGAAATAAATAGAAAATCTTCTTAGAAAACATTGAAAATAAAACAAGATTGGCTTTTTATTTCTCGGTTTTATTGCATCCTGTCTCGCCAATCAAATTATCAGGTCTTGGAATGTAAACGCATCCAGTTAATTGCGGAAAAAAGAGTTTTTGTAATTGTGTTACATGAATGAGAATTGCTTGTGATGAAACGAAATATGGTGGGGTTAAATGGACGTTCATGAATGAGAATTGCTTGTGATGAAACGGAATGGGGGTGGGGTTAAATGGACGTTCATGAATGAGAATTTCTTGTGCTGAAATGGAATGGGGGTGGGGTTAAATGGACGTTGATGAATGAGAATTTCTAGTGACGAAACGAAATGGGGAGTAAGCATCCTACTTTTCTACGGCAACTGGGCTGACGAAGACAGTTATACGGCATGTTGTGTGGTTCGAGGGAAATTTATTTAAAAATGCTTTTAAATAAGCGTTTTATATAGATTCTTGTAATAACTTTATATATATCGTATTTTCTTAATTATCGACCTATGCTTATATTTATTTAGAATTCTCATTCATATAGACCTATGCTTTTATTTATGGTTAGCACGTGTGCGCTGTATCATAAGGTCTGTCTTTAAGTCAACTGACATGGTTTCGATTCCCTGGTTGTACATGACCAGGAGTAGGGTCGTCTGTCCAACCTCGTGCGTTTTTTCTTGGTCCTCCCGTTTCCTTCCACTGCTAAAGACCCCTACACGCAAAGTGAATTATTGAAATAAAATTGAAGCATTTGTCTTTTGTCTATCAGGGTCTATTTCAGTAAATTTTGTCGGATAGAACTGAAATCATTATATTACCAGTCCCTGCAAGTCCCTGTCAGTCCCTGCGAGTCCCTGTCAGTCCCTACGAGTCCTTACCAGGGTAAATGACATGGGGGTTAACCAGGGCTTCCACTTCAAAATTTTCCCAACTGGTCATTTTTCCCACGGAGAGAGTGGTGCTATTTTAAGCACATAATAAGAAGCCAAAAAGTACATGCTATCAGAATGTCGATCGACTTTAATTGGGTCAAGGACAGTCAAACAAAAAGTCAATCTCACATCGACATTTATATACCCACCCACCTATCCCCCTAATAAATAAAAGAACACATGTAATCAATTATTATCATTTAGTTATTTATACATTCATAAAGTATAACAATAACAAGATGCATTCATTTATCGAAAGTACAGTATTTTCTTAACCCGGTTAACCGTCCCACTGTTCTGCTCCGACCTGGCTAACGTCATTCAGTGTAGTATGAGGAAAATTTTCCCAAACAGTTTTGCTACAGTCTACTCTTATATCGAATTCCAACTTCCAAGGGATCTTTTACGTGCACGCCAATGTGTACACAGGACCTCAGTTTTTCGTCCCCTTCAAAAGACTATAAACTGTCCATTGCGAGACTCTTAGTCCTGCACCAAAGGGGAACCACAGCAAGAAAAATATGATGAACTTTCTCAACCAATGCGACGATCGAATAAAGGACCTCCAGAGTAGTGAGTCAATGTCTTACTTACTGAGCCACTGTGGCTTCCTCCCTCCATGGATAATAGGGCCGCTAAGTCTCGCGACTAGCGGGATTTACTTATCGGCCCTATGCCTTCTCCCACACTAGAAGACTGACTTTAACTAGTCTATTTTAAAGATATTACTAAGACATTATTTCTCCACAAGACGATCGTAAACGCAGGGAATCGGAATTAAAATTTGGCATTTGAAATGAAACAGACAAATTTATAACTCCTTGTGGTTGCCTAATGTAATTTAACTTTGACTTGAAGAACTTTTAATATGGTTAATGGTATTAGAAGAGTTTTTTAATTATTTTCTACAGATAACACTCACACATCATTGTCAGGTTTTTTTCGTTATATTATTCAAGCCAAATGGAATAATTGCTGTAATTTTTTTTTAGCAGAATGCAGAATAGAAAAACACCTAACAACTGCAGTTAATTGTGAGTGAGGCAAACTGATACGATGGGGAGAGGCATCAGTTGTTCTTCAAAAAGGAAGCATACACTGCCCTCATGTATAGGTCTTATCACTACTTATAGCCAAAGGCCAAAATCAGAGGGTAAAACAACTGTCAGCTATGTGAACTCCTTAGGAAGTGTTATCACATGTTCTAGTGAAGTAAGGTGTTCTGGGAAGAAGATGCATACACTGCCATCATGTATGGCACACATCACTACTTATTACCAAAGCCTACGAGAAAATTGTATCAAAAATTGCCAGGTGTTAAAACTCCTCGAGAATAGAAAGTCCTCATGTTATAGAAAGACGATGCATTCACTGCCTCATGTATAGCACCCACCAGCTATGTGAAGTCCCTGAGAATAGGTATGTTGTTTAAGATACTAATCAGCCTAGACAGATGAAAAACTAAACAAACCACCTATACAATTAATGTCATATGAACTTTGTCTCGATGCCAGAACACAAAACACTTGAAATCAAAGTATTAGCCAGGAATGTGAATGATTACAGATGATTTCTGATTTATACAGACTGGTATGGCTTTTTGATTTTCTATTTTAATTTAATATTTCGCTTGCACATAGTGTTTTTTTACTGGTTGCACGTAGGGATTTTTAGCTGTGGGAGGAAACCAACCCCGAGAAAACCCACGACGCTGGACATTCAACCCTCCTTCTATACTTATACCTTTTTACATGTAGAATTAAGCTTTCCCATAAAAGTTGTCTTTGTTAATGCCGGGTGGCTGTTAAACCCCATTTTTGTCTCCCTCTCTCCCTCTCATTCCCCTTCTCTCTTTGTTAATGTATTTTAAAGACATTTCAAAGTTAAAAGCTTGGGATTTGAATCTACAAACCATCTATTATGCCATTGTTAATACTACAACAAACCTAATTTATATCGGACTATACAACAATAGAATAAAAACACTGCATCAATTAATATCTGTTTGTTCAGCAATTCTATTCTCTGCATGGTAAAACTTCCATCTATTCATCACGGACATATTTATTGAGTATCCGTAATGAAGCATCTACATCGCTTGATCCTACATTTAGATATTTGCATCCAGCTTCACGTTCACTAAGTTCAACCCAATTTAAATTTTTTCTTTCTGAATCTCGATAATAAAATATGTGAATGATTTTTTATTTAAAATTTCAGGAATCACTAAAATGGAACTAAAAGCTTTTGAAAAAAGCAACCAAATAATTATTTTCTTTCAATTTTTTTCTTATCAGATAGAAATAGAAAGGAAAATATTTAAAGTAGCTAAGTCTCTAACTCAATATCATCGAAAGTCTTTGACGTTGAAAACAAATTATTTGTCAATTTAAATCAACATTGATGGTGTGGTCTTACCAGGAAAAGATGGGCTTCTGATATCCAATATTCAAGACCAAATAATTTTTTGCCATTAGTACATGAATCGTGTACCATACGGTGTTTCAGACTCATTTCAGCTAGGGACCCAAAGAACAAGGCTAGGTATACTCCACAATACATCTCAAACGGTGAGCATGCGCAATAAATACTATATAGACTGGAATAACCAGACGCTATATATATTGTGATTCAATTGAGACTTTTGGTGTACTTCGCCAAACATAACTGATGTGATATTAATATATTTGTCACTTTGACTTTACCAATGAAAGTTTGTTCAGATAATGTAAAACATTGCAGGAGAGAGAGAAGAGAGATAGAGAGAGAGAGAGAGAAATGGGGTTTAACATCCACTCAACACTAACTAGGTCATTTCGGGACTAACATATGGCTTAATTTTATTTCAGTAATTCGCTTGCGCGTAGGGGTCTTTATCAGTGGGAGGAAACCAGAGTGCCCGGAGGAAAAAAACGAGGTTGAGAAGGCGCCCCTATCTCCATGCCACATACGCTCACACCAGGGATTGAAACCAAAGCCGCAAGCCAGAGGTGACCGTCCAGCTAGAGAAAACATTGCGGGAAGAAAATACATGGATTTAGAGCAAAACAACAGATTAAAAAGACAGCAACCGCAGTGAGTCGTTCATTTGTCCTTTAAACTAATCTAGATTTTCAAATATCTGGCATGGCATGTATTATAGAAAGTGACAAATTGTTACACGTCAATTGTTTAATAAAACATTGACAGAGACCGGGGAAAAAGTGAAGAAGTTTTCACATCATTATCCTTATTCCGTGAAATTAAGAGGCAAAATAAATCCACACATTGACAGAAAAACACAAATCAGAAACAAAAACATGTAGAATATAAGTGCAAAAAATCGTTAAATTTGATTCAGAATTTACAAGATACGATGAATTGAAAATTGATGTACAGTATGCATCCTTATCAGACCGAGTGATGATATAATACACCAGCAATCCAAAACCATTCGCAGAACATAAACTTTGATGGATCAAAGTCCAAATAAACTTGATACAATGACACCAGACGGAGCAGAACAGTAGGACGTTGAACTCCATTTCATTACATTTCTATAAATTATAGAATCATTTGAAGAGAGTCGTCTTCACAAAAACCACAATCCCACCTCATCCCTCCCACATGGCACCACAACCCCACCTAATCTCTCCCACACTCCACCAAAACCCGACCTCATCCCTTCCACACTCCACCCCCCCCTCTTCTTTCCCACACTCTACCAAAATCCCACCTCATCCCTCCCACACTCCACCACAACCCCACCTCATCTCTCCCACACTCCACCAAAACCCCACCTCATCCCTCCCACACTCCACCAAAACCCCACCTCATCTCTCCCACACTCCACCAAATCCCACCTCATCCCTTCCCCACTCCACCAAAACCCCACCTCATCTCTCCCACACTCCACCAAACCCCCACCTCATCCCTTCCCCACTCCACCAAAACCCCACCTCATCTCTCCCACACTCCACCAAAACCCCACCTCATCCCTTCCCCACTCCACCAAAACCCCACCTCATCTCTCCCACACTCCACCACAACCCCACCTCATCTCTCCCACACTCCCCCACCTCATCCCTTCCACACTCCACCATCATCACCACCACAATAATGTACGTCTAAAATATCAAAGTCCGAAAGTAATCCCTTATTCCACCCCCACATGATGTTTGTCTAATAACCTAGTTCGCCAGAGATCGGGTAAAACCCCAGGTGGCCGTCTAGAAATAATATAAAACATATAATTCACGACGATACATCAAAATTTTACAAAGTAACGACAGATCATATTCACGTTTTTCAGTGATGGAAATATCTCTGATTTCGTGACTAGAACCGGACCATGAGTCAGATAAAGCTTTTTAATTCACGATGTCTAGACCGTGCTCTTCACAAAATGAATTTAAACAAAGTTTGAATTACCGACTGTGGATCATCTCGACGATTTGATCATAAACTAAGACGAGTTTGTCAGATATCTCGAAGTAAATCATATTTTTTCTACCGGAAAGAAATGGCTTATGATCCGATCCTTCTTAAAAGATTCAACGAAATTCCATGAAATATGGGACAATTTAATTCCAGAGGATTAAATCCAAAATGTAATTTCTGGCCAGGAAGGAATATTTTCATCTTTATGAGATGGAAAACAATATTTCAAACGTCAAGGCTCGGATGACGTCTGTTTATATACGTGTACGTCCATTAGGTTTGTTCACGTTAGTCTGTTTTATAGACAAGGTTATCATGACTTTAGAAGATGGAAACGGAATTATGATTAACGATCTACTTTTTTTTACCAACCGAGTTAATAAAGATGGGTATAAGTCAATTGGCTTTAGTACTGCAATATGGTGAGTCAATACAAGAAAATTGTGCACTTTTGGGGAAAAGCGTGAAAATTGGCACAAAGGTAGCTTTTTACATGCTTATTAACTTGTGGGTAAGGGCCAATTAAGTTTCTGTCTGTAAATCCAATATGGCCGCCAAATTCAAAACGACTACCATTATTACAGTAATTTTGTCTACTTTAAGAGCTTATTACCTGTGATGTGCTTAGAATTGACCAAATATACATATAAATGCAGGATCTGACATAATTCAAGTAACCAGGGTACTCTAGAATCCAATATGGCCGCCAAATTCAAAATGGCCACCATTATTACAGTAATATTGTTTTTAGCAAGAGCTTATTATCTGTAGTGTCCTTACAATTAACTAAATATACATTTTCATGCAGGATATGACATATCTGACCATATTGAAGTAAACAGGATATTCTAAGATCCAATATGGCCGCCAAATTCAAAATGGCCACCGTTATTACAGTAATTATGATGTTCATTACGTATGATGTGCTTACAATTGACTAAATATACATCTAAATGTAGGATCGACATATCTTTTTAAGTTCAATTAAACAAGGTATGTTCTAAAATCCAACATGGCCGCCAAATTAAAAATGGCCGCCATTATTACAGTAATTTGGCTTATTGTAAGGGCTTATTAGATCAAATCGAACTAAACAGGGGATTCAAAATCCAACATGGCTTTCGAATCAAAAATGTTCACCGGGTACCATAAACGAGTCCCTTTCATGTGAATTTACTGGCCACAAACTTTAGTTTTGCTGTGGATTCTTATGTTTAAACTAGCTTAATCAGAAAATTAATTATAATTCAATATGGTCATTTAATTTAAAAAGTGACAGACGTTGTTGCAGATTAGTACCCTGATCAATAATACTCAGTTTTAACTAGAAAGATAATACAGAGGTTGCGGGATCCAGTACGGCAGGGTTTTCATACGGGATGCGGCATGTTTTCATTGTGATTCAATGAACTATGGGTCACAGTTCATTGAATCACTATGAAAACATGCTGTATCCCGTTTGAAAATGCCTGCCGTACGGGATTCCGCAACCTCTCTAATATCATATACAGTTCCAAGTTACCGTTGCTTCTCACCTCATTTGGTATGTGTCATTCAAATGTCGAAAGGCCAAAATAAGTGAAGTCACACTACCAAATGCCCTTCTGGCACTAAGAGGGGCGTTCACAATCCCCATGGCATTTGCAGTACGTTGTACATGCAACCCCTGCCTTGACACATTTGCATCGACAAAGGCATCCTTTATCTACATTGTAGCCACATTTGATTAGCTCCTGGCAGGATTTACAAGCCTCAGGTAGAGTTGTCCATAGAGGCTCCCACATGCCTCAAGTTCCTTTTCTCCATCCCCAATCTGATGGGTCTGGCAACTCGGGGGTCCGTAGCAAGGCTTGGCCCCATACATAGGCGGCCTGAAATACAGCTCTTTTCGCATGCTGAAAAAGTGCTGCTGAGGTTGGTGGGATTAGCTCAATTGCCCTTCCCTTATGAGTAAAAAGTTCTTGGCGGGCTTCATCAACACTTTCACACGAACTTGTCCTGTCATACATGAGGATAACAAATCTCTCAATTGTTGACATATGATTATGCAACTCTTCTACTGATGGTGGAGCTCTACTAAGAACTGCAAAGGATTCTTCAGCATCCTTGTATACTTTGCTTGTTTGCCAGGCAGTTTTCTTTCCTCGATTAAGAAAGAAAGAAGTCTGATCACAACCGGTGAAGGCGTGGAACATTAGAAGAGACATTGATTTCTGTGGACCTAATGTCTTGGAAATGGTGTGAACTGGAATTAGTCTGCAATTCTTACCAGTACCAAATGACACCCAAAGTTCGGTCACATTGATCTGGTTGAACAATGCTGTAGATAGGACAACTACATCTGTGTCAACAGTTCGCAGCATAATTCGCTTGCAACCAGTAGAGGAGACACCAGCTGCATGTAGCAAAAGCCTAGTATCGGCTTCCTCATGTGTACAAGGAGACAGGCGACTTGTGTCTTCCAATGGGGAATTTAGTATGGTCAGTTTGCCCAAGGTTGAGACAACTTTGCCATCAGTGTACAATCTACATCTACAAGCTTGCAGGGTAGCATGCACTAATGATGAGGCACAAGATCTGAAAAGGATGGAAGTAGAAATGCAAGAATTAGAAAGTGAAAAGAAACAGAGACAGAATTGGAAAATCACAGTTAGAGAAGCATATGAACGTGTTAAAAGAATTCACACACATCATTTTCCTTACTCTGGAGATCATATAACACTTGGCAGCCATTTTGAGCGTGGCAACCTTATTTGGCAGCCATCTTGATTTCAGAAACACCTTTAACAGATGAAAAGCATTCACCTAAATTTATATTCAGATGTTTTTGGTATTGAGTTTTGATTAAAACTACAGGACGATATTACTCACTAACATTTAAACATTTTTATGGAATTGGCGGCCATTTTGAATTCGGCAGCCATCTTGAATCACCGAATGATATTGTAAACATCAAAACATTCATCAGTATGCAATTCAAGATGATTCTGACATAACATAAAGCAATATATAGGTACCGTAAACCAGTATCATCAATCTCCTCAACATTTCAAAGCATAAATAGTGGTCATTTTGAAAATGGCGGCCATTTTGAAAAATAGTGGGAAATATTTTTGGCCCTTACCCCACGATTGATCAGTATAGTCTAGAGTATGTTTGTGCCAAATTTCATGCTTTTCCCCAAATTTGCACAATGGTTTCACCATATTGCAGTACTACTTGGCTTTGATCTCAGGTAACAAGGAAAATGGTCGCCTACCCAACCTCATATGAATTCACTTCAGGTCCTTCGGTTCCCTGGTTGTCAAAGGTAAAGTACGATGGTATTTGGCCTGTCCCTAAAAAAAAAGGAACTTTGACATGTGGTATGACCATCTCAGCCTGGTTGGTGAAAAGAGAGAGAGAGAGAGCGAGAAAATGCGTGAGCGGGGGGGGGGGTTATGTGGGTACTCCAGTGTGCCAAGTGGAATGGAGGTGAGAGAGAAAAATGGGGTTTAACGTCGGACACAAACTAGGTCATTTCAGGACTACTGGTTGGTGAAGAACCTAATTTTATATCATTTCCTACTGTAATACATATGTCTAAATATATAATCAACATTCAAACAATATTCATTGAAGTTTATAAAGTCTACATTGACCTCAAGAAATTCTCACCAAGGGAAACAGTTCTTAATAATCTTGATGACCTTGATAGAAATTACAATTACTTTCATCAATTAGTGGTTTCTCGATAAAAATTATTCCCCGACCTTAATATATAATACCGGTTGGTGTAATGAAAATTGATAATTAAATACGTCAGTATATTTGAGAATGTGGATAGAGTGCATGTACATGCATCAGGCCGCATTGAGTGCATGTACATGCATCAGGCCGCATTAACCAATTATTCTCGTTCACAACAATCTGGTTAAAACACAGATCGAATTCCATTTCCTTTCTTACAGTTCAAAATTTTGTTTTTCTTGTCTTTACTGCACTAGGATCTGGAAGAGTTGTTATATAAATCACATTCTGGATGAAATGAGAGATTAGCCAATGAAATGGTCTGATACAGCGACTTTTTGGTGTGAGTTGCATGGAACTGTGGGTAACCCACTAGAAACGTCAACGCTGATTGGTTAATCAAAAGTCTGATGTCATAGGATCAAAAGCTGCTCGTATGACCTCTGATGCAACCTCTCACTACCACTAGTCCGATTTTCATTTTAGCAGTGTTCTTCAAGTCTCTTGTTACAAATGGCACTGAAATGCATTGTGATACACGATTCGTGTACCAATGATATCAGAAGGGGGGTTGGGATGGCCTAGTGGTCTAGAGTGCCGCGCTTCAACCTCTAGTGGGCCGGTCACCTCTGGCTTGCGGCTGTGGTTTCGAGCCTTGGTGTGAGCGTATGTGGCATGGAGATAGGGGCGCCTTCTCAACCTCGTGGGTTTCCTACGGGCACTCCGGTTTCCTCCCACTGCTAAAGACCCCTACGCGCAAGCGAATTATTGAAATAAAATTAAAACCACGTTAGTCCCGAAATGACCTGGTTTGTGTTGAGTGGACGTTAAACCATATCTCTCTCTCTCTAATGATATCAAAAGCTTATCTTTTCCTGGTGAGATCACAACATCAACGCTGATATAAATTAACAAAACATTTGTGTTTTCAATGTCGAAGACGGTGGAAGATATTGAGTTAGAGTTTTAACTACTTTAAATGACTCGTCTTTATTAGCCCAGTTCTGAACAGAACAGTAGGACGTTAAACTCCATTTCATTTTAAATGACACAGCAAAATGACCATTCATCATTAGCAAAGTTTGTAGCATTTACATAGGCTAATTAAGCCTGTTCTTCAATCCAATTCAGACAACAAGAATAAAATATTGTTTAAAAAAAAAGTTCGGAGCAGAACAGTAGGACGTTAAACTCTATTTTATTTCATTTCACTGTAAATGACACTGCAGTACCTGTGAACCAGAATATGTTTCTAATACAGCCTTATATATAACTGCTTTACCTGTAAATAAAATGTCAGGTGAAGTATTAATAATGTTCATCTCGAGAGAAACAACCAGAAACACGATATTAAAGATAAAACAAAATGTCAGCCTTTCAGATTAACGTGCTGTCTTTTATTGATATCAATTTTATATTTTTAGCTGGAATAGAAACATTTTCCCATGGTTTGAAAGGCTGGGTTGGATGGTCGAGTGGTTCAATGTGCATGTTTTAAGTCATAAGATCTGTCATAATGGAGTGGCGTGCTTTCAATTCCACATATCTCGGGCCCTTGGCTGCCCCCAAAACTGCCGGGGCACCGCGACACCCCCAAGAACTAGTAAACTGTTCTATAATCCAGAGAGCTATTTGTAGTCAATTTCTTGGAAGGCCCAAAACTGTCTGATTCATGTGAATTGACTGAGGGGCAGCCCTAAGAGCTAGTAACTGTCCTATTCCCATATCTCGAGCTGTTACTATGGTGACCCTGGTGGTATGTGACAAGGAGTATGGTTTGGTTTCTCCAAATCCATCTGGTTTCCTCCCACTACTAAAGATCCCTACACCCAAGCAAATTAGTGAAAAAAAATTGAACCTCGTGTTAGTCCCAATATTACCTAGTTTGCATGGAGTGGACCTTAAAAAGTCTCTCGCTTCCTGCTCTCTCCCCCCCACCTCTCATCAAAATGTTGACTAGTCATGTGGATGTATTTTAAATTATAACTATTCTTTTTTTAACCATTCCACTTTAAAATTTATTTTTATATTGGTGGTATCCCACCCACCAACTTTAATCTGTAAAATCAGCCCCCCCCCCCTCAACACACACCCACCCATCAAGCAATTACTTCCTTAAATGAGACTAGTAACTGGTCAGATTGTGGGCACCATGTGTAATATACATTTAATCATTATTGTATAAACTAAATTGATATACCTCGTATCCCTTGACCTTTGACCCAGTCGAATCCCTATATACTATAACCTCTGACCTTGACAAGAAATCTGGTAAATGCCTTACAACATTCCATCAGATAATAAGATAGTAATTCCCCACATATTTCTAACTAACCTCAGAGTTTAATATACCATCATTAATACTCTACACAGATTCACTACATTATTAATCTGAGGAAATCAAACGAAATATGCTCTAGTTTACTTCAACTACCGACTATTACAGTATGCTAATATGAGGGAAAGGAAATGGGTTTGAGATAGAGAGATTGAGAGAGAGAGAGAGAGAGAGAGAGAGAGAGAGAGAGAGAGATTGTTCCATTTATTTCAATAATTCGATTCACTTGGCCAAGGGGTCATTAACAGTAGGTGCAAACCAGAGGACCCTGAGAAAACCAATTAAGTTGGATACGTGGCCACATACAACTGCGGGGGAATCGATTTTTTATCGAAACCACACCAGTTTACTCAATGACAGACCTTATGATACAACGGGTGCACGCTAACCATTCGGCTACATCGCCAGATGCTGACAGTCTAGAGAGTTAATTATAGGTTTTCGATCCCTGATGTGAGCGTATATGGCATGGAGATGGGGGCGCCTTCTCAACCTCGTGGATTTCCTCCGGGCACTTCGGTTTCCTCCCACTGCTAAAGACCCCTACGCACAAGCGAATTATTGAAATAAAATTAAACCATGTTAGTCCTGAAATGACCTAGTTTGTGTCGAGTGGACGTTAAACCCCACCTCTCGATCTGATTATACGCGTTATGATAATAAGTGACCAAATAATAATTTAGATAACATTTGACACCAAAATTAAAGTCTGCAAGAGGCAAATATAGCTCTTACATAATGCATCTACAGAATCAAAATATCAACGATAGATAATATCTTGGCTTGGATTCAATTGGATTAGCAAGATGCCTATCAAATATTCACCCGCGGGCTTACTTTATCTTATTTTAGTCAGGGAATGCTGAATTTCGCAAAACGTTGAATTCATCATTAGTACTCAACAATAGAAACAGAAAATAAAATAAAACTTCACGGGGATTTTCGATTGTCATTTCAGAATGACCCAAATTGAAAGAATTCCGATCGTATGATGCAGAATTCATTTCTGTCACAGTTCTGTCAGTCCCGAGTAGAATCGTGAAGTTATTAAACAAAACCAATATGTATCAGCTGTCATGGTTGGTTGAGGTACTATTTTCTCATGCAATCGGAGCATGGGTTCTAGCCAAAATCTCCATTGTCACTCGATTGTCAATTAGACATAATTCAATTCTGAAATGTTTAATAGAGCATCCCCAATGTCTTACTGTTCTGCTCCTATTGGGCTGAAGATTATGGCTAAGTGGGTAAGACGCTGGCTCGCTAGCCTGGAGGTCAGGTGTTTGATCCCTGCATTGGTCAAGAAAATTCAACCAGTATATCTTGCGTGGTTTCTCCTTGTCAGTGATGCAGGACGGAGGGTCTGACAAGGAACGAAAAGCAAATGACCTGTGTACTGTAATGGCAAATGACCATCTTCATTAGCCCAGTATAGGAGCAGAATAGTAGAACTTTAAACCCCATATCATTTTATTTCTTATTGGGCTAATGAAGACGTGTCACACTTCGACCTCTAGCTGGCCGGTCACCTCTGGCTTGCGGCTTTGGTTTCGATCCCTGGTGTGAGCGTATATGGCATGGAGATGGGGGCGCCTTCTCAACCTCGTGGGTTTCCTCCGGGCACTCCGGTTTCCTCCCACTGCTAAAGACCCCTACGCGCCAGCGAATCATTGAAAAAAAATTAAACCATATGTTAGTCCCAAAATGACCTAGTTTGTGTCGAGTGGATGTTAAACGCCATTTCTCTCTCTCTCTCTCTCTCTCTCCCTCTCTCTCACTAATGAAGACAAATAGAAACAGTAGCAGTAGAAGTTTAAGTGAAAAGAAAAACTTTTTTTTCGTTTGGTTAAAAACAAAATCAATGATAGTTTATATCGACGTTCGTTCATCTTGAAATCTAAAATGGAATGAGATATAAATTATGGGATTTTATTAGATAAATTACTGGATAATAGTGACAGCTGATTAGATTTGGTTATCCAGAGAAAAACCTAGATTATTATATAAAACCCTCATTAGAAAACACAAGCGATAACAAGTTTGAGGGAATGTCGTGAAATTAAATAATTCCCAGGATGCCGATGTTCAATAATGGTGGCCTGATCAGAAGTTGTTGATATTTCGTTTAAAGCTCGTAAATAAAATCAAGAAATAGAAATTATTTGAAGCTTGATGAAACAATTTAAATGAAGTTCGCCAGTTAAAAGTGATTCTTTCCTTTTAGTCGTGTATCTTGTTTTGAAATTGTCTTATTACTGGGAGAATAAAGAAATCGAAAATGTCCTAAATTAGATGTAACCTAAAGATAATTGTGGTGAAGTTGATCGAAAGAAGTTGATAGCTATTTGTGTGATTTTAAATCCCTTGAGAACTATAGAATGAGAGGGAAACAGGGTTTAATGTCCAGTCGACACTAACTAGGTCATTTCAGGACTAACATTTGGTTTAAATTTTATTTCAATAACTCGTTTGTGCGTAGGGGTCTTTAGCAAAGGGAGGAAAATGGAGGACGTGGAGAAAACCCAAGAAGTTGGACAGACGGCCCTACTCCTTGTCACGTTCAACCTGGGATTCGAAACCACGCCAGTTGACTCAATGAATTATAAACTATCATATTCAGTATTCATACAGATATGATGAAATTAAAAACAATTAGCTGTTTGTTATATTGTCTCAAACCAGGGGAGTTGGATGTCATCATAAAGCCTGTCATTGAGTCAACTGACGGGGTCTTGATTCCCCGGTTGTACGTGACAAGGAATAGGGTTGCCTTCCAACCTCACGGGTTTCCTCTGGGTACATAGGTTTCCTCCTAAATGCTAAAGACCCCTACGCGCCAGCCATTTATAGAAATAAAATTAAACCATGTTAGTCCCGAAATGACCTTGTTTGTGTCGAGTGGACATTAAACCCCATTTCTCTCTGTCTATTATGAACAATAATTGGGTGGAGTGGTAGTCATACACTCCATTTGGAATTTTGAACATTATTCACCAAATCTTGATGTCCGATTGAGCATATTTCTGGTCGGAACATTTAGGACGTTTGGAAAATAGCATAGGACCAATCTGTTTCACAGAGAATTACTTACGAATTAACTCTGTAACAGATGAGTGTCCATAGCACGTGCGTTGACTGCAGACGGCGCCTGTCATTGGCTCAACGGCTCGTGCAATGTTTACTTAACACCTAACTGCTTCGGGCAAAATGACGCATTTTACTCATTTTAATACCCATTTACACTTAATAGGAAATATTTTTTAACTTCAATTACTTCAAACGTCTTTATTTATTTTTCTGTTACCTCAAAAAAATGTTTGAGAATTTAATTTGTCAGAGTAAAAAAGTTAATATGCCGTACTTATTAAGCCTCGTTGATGTCATGCTTATCAGTGATTGTAGCGGCCAAGCGAATATTCACTGTGGGATCAGTTTGGCATAGGACATGTCCGGAATATTCAGGCGAAATCCCAACACTGACCCATACTTCATATCAGATTGCTTTTGAAATCTCAGGTAAGGATAGAAATAAAAATGATCATATGTTTGTCTTGGAATTAACCAAATTTTTATTTTGATTTGGATCCATTTATTTTATTTGCATTGTTTGTTTGTGATTTCTGCGTAGTGTCTTGTCCATATATTTGTTTTTGTGTAAAATCAATCGGATTAAAACACAGATCCAATTTCGTTTCGTTTTTTATAGTTCAAAATTTCATTTTTACTTGTCTCTACTACTCTTGGATCTGGAAGACTTGTTATTTAACTCATGTTCTGCCTGAAATGAGGGGTCAGCCAATCAAATGGTCTGTCGAATCGACCGTTTGACCTTTTCATGCGTGGAACTGTGGGTAAATATTACCAGCGGATAGAAATCAAAACAAAACAAAAGTAGATTTTAAAAAGCATGGCGGTCGCTATTTGGTTAATCGAATGACTGACGTTATCGGGTCATATGTCCCGTGCTTGATCTACATGAGTGTAGGCCATCGAAAGTATAAAAAACGAAACGAAATATAGATCTATATTTTAATTAGATTGTATGTAAAATATGTGTAGTCAGTCCCACCTGAACTTAGTATTAGAAATTTACAGAGCAAAGACATTCATTTTTTTAATCCATATTGAAATCCCACGTCAAATTTTTTAAAGATTTACTCTAGAAGATTGATTTGGGTTGTGATTTATTTATGAACTAGTGGTGGTTATCTTGGATAGCAATCTGTTTAATTTCCTATCTGACATTTTGTCTTTGACTTCAAACAGATTATAATCACGTTTAATCTACTGAACTTGTCGCATTTACACACAAAAAAAATGACTAACTTTCACGAATAAGAGAGAGAGAGGGAGCCGAAAGACCCCTCCGTGCAAGTGAATTATTGATATGTAGGAGAGAAAGTTTTCTCTGGGTCCTGCAGAAGATCCCTCTGTGCAAGTGAATTCTTCATATATAATTGAGCCAATCTAATTAAAATATAGATCTATATTTCGTTTCGTTTTTTTATACTTTCAATGGCCTAAACTCATGTAGATCTAACAAGTTATAGTGGGAGCTCACGTTCTATGACGGCAGGCATCAAGCACGGGACATTTGACCCGATAACGTCAGTCATTCGATTAACCAATTAGCGACCGCCATGCTTTTCAAAATCTACTTTTGTTTTGTTTTGATTTCTATCCGCTGGTGTTAGTATAGACGTCGTTGGCTGGTAACATCTACCCACAGTTCCACGCATGAAAAGGTCAAACGGTCGATTCGACAGACCATTTGATTGGCTGACCCCTCATTTCAGGCAGAACACAAGTTAAATAACAAGTCCTCCAGATCCAAGAGTAGTAAAGACAAGTAAAAACGAAATTTTGAACTTATAAAAAACGAAAGGAAATTGTATCTGTGTTTAAATCAGATTGTAATTGAGATGTTAGTCCCAAAATGACTAAAATACGATTCAATTATAGAATAATTCACTTGCACAGAGGGAGAGGGGTCTAACAGTGGAAGGAAACCAAGGGGTCTTGAGAAAACACGAGGTTGGACAGACGACCCTACTTCTTGTCACGTACAAGCGGGGAATTAAATCTCTGTTTTCTGCGATATCAGAGATTTAATTCCCCGCTTCTCTGTTGTCTGCGATATCAGAGATTTAATTCCCCGCCTCTCTGTTGTCTGCAATATCAGAGATTTAATTCCCCGCTTCTCTGTTGTCTGCGACATCACTTCTGTGGCAGCTGACGTTAAAACACCAGGTGGTAGTAGGAATTAAATCTACGCCAGTCAACTAAATGTCACGTTTCTACACAAAAAATTACATAATGATGATTTAGTTCATTTCTACTCTGCACTGAACATGATCGATTTCAAAGAATAATGCTACTCATGTTGAAGTGACCTTTGAGATCCATCTCTCAATTGTGACTTTTATAAAAAATAATTCTATTTCATTAATTCTATTTCTCAACGATAATTAGTTTAACGTCCTACTGTTCTGCTCCAACTAGGATAATGAAGACAGGTATAGAAGCCATACAGTGTGATACGAGTGAAATTTTGCCCAGACAGCGGCACTATGGTCAACTCTTATTTCAGGGTTTCTTTTACATGCAGGTGACCTCGGGTTCCCGTCGCACCCAAACAACTAGACAGCTGTCCTTGTCAGGCCCAAAGGCCAGCATAACAGGAGCGGGGCCCCGGGCATGACTAGAAACGCCCCCAACGCGACGAGAAGATTATTTCAATACCCCCTTGAATTGCACGCATAAAACACAATTACACGGTCTGTAATACAACAAAAATTACATAATGTCAGTTCCGAATGGCAATGCACGGAAATGACATATAACAAGTGAAATCGCTGCTAGATGCCTAGATCGATCATCGAGTTGAACTTCACAGAGAAGGATTAAGGGACACCCCTGTTCTCCGCCCTAGATCTATTACCGTGAAGCTTTCATCTGGAATTTGAATTTTTTTTTTCTCTTTTTGTCATAAACCGTGGGCCCCCCTAAAACTGTGGGGCCCTGGTCCTGAGCCCCTCAGGCCCATGCCTAAGCTGGGCCCTAGTCAGGCCCTTCATCATGCACCACAGACAAAGGGAAACCATGTTGGAAATTCTTTCTCAACCTACTCTTATTCCGTGGCTTTTTTACGTGCATGTCAATGTGTACACAGGACCCCAGTTTTTTGTCCCACATTCAAACACGACTGACTGACAAGGGGAAAACCATTCAGGAAAATCCTGATAAACTTCCCTCTGCCATCATTGGGAGTAAACCTGTTCAAAATCCTAACGAGATGCGACAGAACATGAAGAATAAATATCAAAGCAAATGTGTGTCAAGCAACCTTCCATAAATACAACATAAGTAATGTTAGTAATTTGAACTTAAAGAAAATAAATCTACAATCAATGGAGATCTCTGATTACTCTAGTCGCAGTGAATAAATATTTAATCAACTCAAGATTCTACCCTGTTTTATGTCACACAATTTCATTTGTTCCCCAGAAAACTCTTCTATTTTTACATATCAACAACGTTTTTTTTTGTATCTGAGATGATATATTGATTGAACTTCGAGTGCAATTCATAAGCTAAAATATTTCATAGATGTGCTATTCATAAGTTAAAAGATTTTAAAGATTGACTATTCATAAAGTTAACAGATTTTAAAGATGGACTCATAAGTTAAAAGATTTTAAAGATGGACTATTCATGAGCTAAACTGTTTTAAAGATGGGCTACCCAGAAGTTAAAAGATTTTAAAGATGGGCTTCTCATAAGTTAAAAGATTTCACAGATGGACTTTCCATAAGTTAAAAGATTTTAAAGATGGACTATTCATAAGTTAAAAGATTTTAAAGATGGACTTTTCATAATTTAAAAGATTTTAAAGATGGACTTTTCATAAGTTAAAAGATTTTAAAGATGGACTATTCATAAGCTAAGGGATTCTAAAGATGGATTCTAAAGATGGCAAAGATGGGATTTTCATTAGTAAAAATATTTCAAGTTTGGGATAGTTATAATTATAAGCTAAAAGATTTTAAAGATGGGCTTTCAAGGTTTAAAAATGGGCTTTTGATAGGATAAAAGATTTTAAAGATGGGATATTTATACGCTAAAAGATTTTAAAGATCATCACAAGATGAAATAATCAGAAATCGTGTACACTCCGTGAATTTCTCTCACATATGTTACAAATAAAATGAATGAAATGTTGTTTTACAGCACATCAGCACCAACCGGGCTATATTGTGCCAATTATATGGTGAATTCTTTGCGACAGATTATCATTTAAAGAGGAGTGGGCATCATGAGATTAAACAAGGCGAAATCCTGTAAACTCGGTGATTCTTGCTACATATTTGTGTCTTGTATTAATGCGTGTCTGTTGGTTTATGGGATTGTCTGTAGGTAATGAAAGCTTGTATTTACCGATATTATACACATCGAGTCAGAAACCATCAAAGTCTTCCATCTTATAAACAGTTAGTCTTATCGTAGGTTTATAGTCTCATATAGTCTTGTAACAAATGGTAGGTTTATTGTCTCCTATCCTCTTATAAACAAGTTCTACATGTACATGTATTCTCAACGTTTAAAAACTTTTAAAAATCTCGTAGACTGAGGAAGGAAATATGATCAAACGTTCACATAAAAAAAAATAAATTAATTTTCTTAAAGAATTAAAATGTCAGTGATGAGTCAAAGGATGAGAAATGATTCAACAAGACAATAAAATGACAGAAAGATGATGAATATGTCACGTGGTCACTGGGTTGGTAACTTTCACAAGGCACTGACGAGGTTAAAGGTTAAAGAAGATGGCCAAGCCAGACGTGACGACCAGCCAGAGCTTGAGCACAACACTCTAGACTACAAGGTTAACCCAATGGCTGATGCTTTGACAGAAAAAAACAGTTGATTAAAGCATCTGTTGATGATTTTAACCAGCAGCTTATCATTTAAGAAATTTTTAATCTGAGGCAAACTAACATACAATATTATCGCGAAAACAGAATCTTTCTCTACGAATTGTTGAATCTGGATTTCTCTCAAAGTGAGAGAGGGTTTTTACATGGATTAAGCCGATTTCCCAACACATTCAGACATCTTGAATAAAAACATCGTGTTTCAAAAAAAAAAAAAAAAATAGTGTGAAAGATGAATGTCTTTAAAGTTCCAATTTCATATTTTCTAAGAAAGTCAAAACATAATTATTTCTATGTCTTTTGCTCAAAAGGTTGTCAACTCACTATTATACGATCATGGGCAAAATTTTAGAGGTGTTAAAATGGGTGACACAAGCTGATTGAGGATATAGTAACTGAATTACCTCCCTTGTTTTCCCATTCCTCACCATGGACGGCCATCTTCAAACGTTTGAATTTGAAGTTAAAAATGATATTTTTGCCAATTTCTCAACTGGCAATAGTGAATTATAGGATTAATAGGATTATTCTTTAACAAGGTAGGACTGTTTATAGGTACAATCTATTTTAGGGCTTTATTTTAATAAATTTTAAAAATATAACTTAAAAATATGCTATTGGAACTTTAAGGAATATAAATACGTTCAAAATGTCAACGGTCTGATATTTTGTTACTTTAAGTCTCTGAGCATGATCTAAAAGATTGTGGGAATCTCTTGCACACTATATATAAGATTGTGAAAGTTTTTAATCTCTGTAAGAAATAACGACATACTGAAAACTTCGCAACATTCTATATCCTCTCTAGCCCACTGAACAGCAGTGAATATTCATAAGGCTATTTTCTTGACTATGAAAATTTAATGACACGGCTGTTATACCATGTAATAGAATCCAAGCATTGGTACTTTGATGTTGTTTTTTTATTTATAAAAAGTCAAATAATCAATCACAGTGCATAAGCGTGGATTACGCAAGGAGAAATTTGATATTTTAGCGAACAATGCAAATGGTGCATCGTTACTTTAGATGATCTGAAGAGCGGTATTAGGCTCTGATATTCAGGGGCGTCGGAACAGTGCCAGGGCCAGGGCCAGGGTACCAAAAGATAGGGGCGGAGGAATCTCTCCATCTGGTCTTTAGAAAAATTTTAAAATTTGTCAATTCCGAGAACAATATTTAGAGCACCTCTAGCATTCCAATTTTTAACATAAAACCCTTTAAAATACACGATAATGAAGAGAAGTGAAACATCAACACAGACTAGATAGTGATTACTGATTACATATCTATCATTTAAAAATGAATACACCAGTAAAATGGTTGAAAACTTTCATTATTAGGGCATGGATATAGGCCTACATGGTATACGCCAGAAAGGGGCAGGGTACCATTTGTATACCCTTTTACCCTGGTTCTGGTGCCATTGCAGATATTTCATAGTATGTATACCACACCTCTGAATTTGCCAATTTACAATATTCTGAGGCGGATTCAATGGGGGGTGCAAGGGGTGCCCCTAATTTTCGACAGTGCCCTTTTTACTACTGAAAGTGCCTTTCAACTAGCTTTTTTGCTCGATATGAGACTCTTTTTCTACAATTTCCGAACGTTTAGACGAAAATATCAGTCAAATAGCTCTTGAATTGGCTAGAGAGGCAAGGAAATGACAGTTAATTTTCTTGGCGCCCCCACCCCCTCACAGCGACGTGCCCCGTCTCCGCGGTCAGTGCCCTCATTTTGCGGTGCCCCCCCTTTTCAAAATTCCTAGATCGGCCCCTGATATTAATAACTATCTTGCATAGCTCTTAATAATATACTTGAGTTTTCACCAAATAATTGATATATATGCCTTGTATGTCTCAATTGTTATCTATTAAAATAGTCGAGTTTTCACCAAATAATTGCTTATGTTATCTTGAAGTGCTCTTCACTAGACACTTTTAATACAAGATAACTCGAATTCAAAACCTTTTATAATTAACAAAATAGTACATATAAATGTGAAAAAAAAATAGGCTTCAAAGGCTTACTACTATCAACACAGGCTAGGCAAACGCTGACGGAACATGTCTACCACAGATAAGCATTCGGGAAGAGACGTCGACGCTAGCAATTTAAAGCAGCAACAGATTCGTACACACGTACAGAAACGAATTCTAAGTTTTCGTCTGGTTTATAGATGAAAGCGTTTTGCGGCGTTTCCGCAAACGAAAAAGTCTGTCTAATACAAACTTTAATGGCACCGTTTCAATATGTTATGGTTTCAATATGTTACCGGTTAAAGCGCGCACGTGGAAAATGGGCTTTATTGTAAAGTCCGCGGAGAAGGTCTAAAACGATTATCATTTTGTTTTCGAGCGATAGGTGCGTACAAAAGTAGCCATGTTAGTTGGTTATTGATGTTATGGAATTATCACAGAAAATATCGCTATCAGAGGATTTGAATTGAAACAAATATGCGACAGAGTAGAACAATACCAGTTAATTATTGAGGCAGAATATTGTGGAATGACGAGAATTAGTCCATTTGTTCGTCGGTATCTAATTAAACATATTCGTGTGGTCCACGTGTCAACGGAATTTTTAAGAACAAAATGCCGCCATAACTGTTTTCGGTCAGTCACGTTTTAAAACAATTTGTCTGCGTAATCGGAGCCGTGGACGCAGATGTTAACGCAACAGCTAATAAGATGTAAAAGAGATTAATTTGATCTTCGGTATAGTCAAACTAGACGTACAAAGAACGGAATTATCGAAATCCAATGTCTCATTAAAAATTGCCCAAAATTACGATAATCCTGGGCATGTCGGGAGAGAAATATCCGGAAGCATATTTTGTCTTGTCGGAATTACGAAAATAAATACTAAAGAAATTTCTAAAACTTGCTTACCGATAAATTTTAAAAAATCGGTATTCCAAATCCCACTGCTGTCTGTTAGTAATATTTATAATCTTCGTGCAGCACATGTTTTGGACGACTTTGTAAATTACTACTTTTATTTTGTGCAGTTCCCGTCTGCCAGAACCTAATATTATAGGGGGCTCTCTGTGTGAAGTTACTCCGTAATTTTGCTCCCAGCCCAATATGCTGAAATTTATTCCAAATATTTCACCTACCTATAAAAATCAAAATTACAAAAGCAAAAGATATACGATTTTTAAAGCTGGTGATTCGAGAGAAAGAGAGAAATGGGGTTTAAAGTCCCCCCCCGACACATTCAAACTAGGTTATTTCGTCGGGACTAACATATTCACTTTTAATTCAACAATTCGTTAGCGCGTAGGGGTCTTTTGTAGTGGGGGGGGGGGAACAGGAGAATCCGGAGAAAATCCACGATGTCGGACCGACGACCCTATTCCTTGTCACGTACAAGCGGCGAATCAAATTCGCGCCACTGAAACAATGACAGACCTTACGACCAAACGCAAACGCGTTGACCATTCGGCCATTTATACTTTCAGACAATTTTATTGAATTGAATTGGGAGGTTAATTATCTGCCATTTATATTTTGATTTTATTTTTCTTAATTATAAATCTGAGTACATATCAGGATTGACAAAGATGTAGAAATGCGAATGACTTCTAAATAAATCCTATAATAAAATATTTCTATAAAGTTTTGCAACATCCATAACTTCGCCAGTAATCAATCCAGGTGATCACGACATTGATGAAATCAATCTAAACTTCAGTAAGAGAATCAATCATTGAGATTTTGTTTGATTTTTTTTTGTGCTGAATAAGCAACAAGCAAAAAACTATGGGCCGGTTTCAGGAAATTTTAACTAAGATAAAATCCAAATTTTAGTAATTTGATTGGATAATATTAGATTGATTTTAGTGCTTAGCAAATCAAAATTGAAGACCTACTAAAATTTGTATTTTATATTTAGTTAAGATTTCGAAAAACAGGGCCGATCGGATAACGCGAGAAAATGGTATTCAATCCATTGACTGACCTTTCAAATAAAGTTGACCGATAAGTTTAAATTGCGTAAACTCTTATCAAAACTTTCAGAAATAATATACTTCAAACACAAGTTTGGGAAATATTTCACGGCAACGAAATACACCTCAATGTCGCGATGGGTGACATTAAATGAAATATTGTTTTACATTCCTGGATTTCTGCACCAAAGGGCTTATGAAGTCGTGACAATTGATGACGGGGATGCCTCTGGTCGGGCCACTAATTGCATCCAAACATCACATAATAAAGCGTTTTATCGTCAAACAGAATCAATCATCTCAAGACTTGCACACCTATTTGGATTTTTTTGGTATGTCTTTACGCATCGACGTTTGTGGGGAATATTATCCGCAAACCAACGAATCTGTGCTTTTAATTCCGAAATATCAGATAAGTTATTTGCAAAGAATAACAGACGCTGCGTTGAGAATTGAAGTAGGTCTGATGAGATGACGAAAGTGTTTGTATATTTGGAATTTCTTAATTAAAATAAAAGATCTGTGATTATTTTAAGGCAGACGTATCAAGAACCTTCTGAAACCCGAAAATTTGAATATGATTCGTTTTGTCAAAAATCAAAAACAAAGATTTTATAGAATAATATATTACAAAGAAAAAATTACATCTCAGTGGTGGATCCAGGATTTTTTTTGAGGGGGGTGACAACCCCATGTTTTGTCTCGCCGACCGCGGTTTACGGAGGTAATTTCTGCCGCTAGTAACATAGATGCTAATTGTGTGTCTGATAAGATGCGCACCGTGTGCTATATGATATATATACGACCATGCGTGCATGTCCTGGTGGAAGCTTGTATACACAGGTGGGGTGGGGGTGACTTGTCACTCTCCACACCCCACAGTTCATGGTCGGAGATTTGGATTACGAAACATAGACGATCGTGTAATGGTAAACACAAATGTATTGTGACCGAATCAAACACATCGTTAAAGGGTCAATGCCACTCTTGTTGTAACTGAATAAATGTTCCAATCTTTTATTCTGTTTAACAAATTGTACTATTCTACAATATTCCAATTAATTGATGATACAAATTTGTCTTAACACACCTAATTTAAAAAAATAGGAAAAATTCAACTAAATGATTTGAAAAGCCTAACGTAAACCTTTTCAAATGTGACTTGACTTTAAAAATGTTTTCGAACCCTCTGGACAAGTAAAATATGATGTAATGGATAATTTACACAACAGGTAGCACACATAAACATCTAGTAATTCGAATAAGACTATTATTTATTTTCTGGAGCTGCCAAGCCAGCAAGAGAATTATTGTCCCTTTAAACCATTGCGTCCATCAATTTTTGTATACCATAATGTTTGGCTTTTTTATTTCTAGGATGATTTGAAAAATAAGATTAAAGCGACAAATTACTGATCTAAGACCACAACAAGAAACACATTATACGACATGTACTTTGTTGAGATGTTGCTCTTTGTGATGTTTTGAGATATTGGTCCTATTGTTGGGATGTTATTTTCTTGTTCAGAAGTTTCTCCTGTTGTTGAGATGTTGCTCCTATTAAATTCTGTTTTTGTATTACATCACAAAGTTTTGAAAAGCAAGATTAAATGTAAAAGTTTATGATCTACGAAAAAAACTAGAAATATATGAACATTATCCCCACAGATTACGTCAAATCGTTGTTATATTGTTTAACAACGTTTCAGTACATATACCTGTATCGTTGTCAGGTGACGTGAACATACCCAATAAAGTTATATAATGCTGTAATCATTGTTAAAAAGGGGCAATTTGTAATCTGGAAATGCATTGAGAAATACAACTGTACATTATAACGTACAACGTTTCAAAACCTTATATTTTTACCGGTATCGGATGACACGAACATAACTCCATAATGTTGTATTAATTGTTTAATAAAAACCAAATCGACAAAATACCACGCGAATAACTCACAATAATAACGACTAGCTAAGCAAGCTTTGAACCTGGTTAAAATGGCAATTTTTAATTAGAATTTAACGATTATTTTTAGTCCTTTTAAAGAAAGCCTTGTCACTGTGATGTAGTGTATCCAAGATTCCTTCAAAGCCTCAAGTAAAATCGATTTGAATCGAAACTGCACCAGGAAGCAAGCACGTGGCACGCCAAATAATCCTGTTATGAATACAGTGTTAATCCATGTGAAAGTATTAATACAATGTGTATGTTTATTTATATTTCTAACAAAAAAAAAAAATAACAGATAATTTGAAGTGTTTTAAATTTAATATAAATGTTGTCTTACCTGAAATTACTGCACGGGTGTATTACCCAATTGCCGACTCTCTTATGTCGCATTTTTTCTTTGATAAGTGCATTCTTATTTCCAAATAACTTCATGGCTAGTTTGTTATCTGACGGTTGAAAAAAGTATAAAATTTGATCCTTCAAATAACTTGTGGGGCTAGGTTTGATTTCGGTAACATTGTTAGGTTCTTGTGAAGGAGGAATTAGTTCCTCTTTCGGTGTTCCGTATAAACTCGTATCGTCCCCGATAAACTGCACACGCACATCGTTTTTATAGTTGATCTCTGGGCTCAGGTAGTCACTGTACACGGAATCACTGTCTGAGTCGAGGGTTATAGTAATAGAAGGATTGGTGGCCCCACTTTGTAACAAACAAGGCATAGTAGCTTCTGCTGTTGAGTCTTGCTTGGACGATAAGTTCAGACGCTTCAGTTTTAAACTTGGCACGCGCCGCGAGGCTCGAGGCGGTGTCGAGTGCCCCATTGGATGAGAGCTCGACCGATGCGCGTTTCCATTGGCCGATTTGCAATATTTCACAGAATCCGATCTCTGTAGTTTCGGAGATGCCAGAGATGAATAATTTTTCTCGGCCGTAGAACAGGCACTAATGTTGGACACCGAATTCTTCCTAATGTTGGTATCCTCCGTTAGAACATCCAAAGATACGTCGGTAACACTTCCAGTCCGGCGGAACAGTGGCGAAGACATGGGCGTGAACAACTTGGGCGAGTCATCGGAATCATCACCCACAGAAGAATCGGAATCCTCTTGAACGAGCGGTATTCGGGCCGGTAGATGGTGCTCCATTTTAGGCGGCGTATTATAACTAGACATGGCTGGTTTATGTGTGGTTTAGTTTTACTGTCTTCACTTCTGTAAAGTAAAAAGAAAAATCAATCAACGTTAAAGAAAAGCAGTGATGATTTACAGAATAAAGTGGATTTACCCAACTCGCCTGCCTCCATCGATCGGGGAAGAAAGCGATGTGTCTGTTTAGCCGATCTTGTAGGGCTATCAACCGTCTTTATGTTCATGCTGCATACAGACGAACCAACAAGCTGTCAGTCATTCGACTTAACTCATTAAATCAACCTTACTCAAGTACGTATTTAATTAGCCTTTATAAGTCATTACAATAATCACTGTCCGTCTCTTGGCCAAACCTTAAGACGGGAAGTATTTAAAGACGGGGAGGTGGTTAGTAAACACGGGGTATATGGCAGATATCGTCCGTAGTTTATCGATTAGGGTATATACAGACCACAGACATCATCCTCTCTCTTTCTCTTTATATATATAAACATTAGAGTATGTTTCAATCTGTACAGGTATGAGTCAGGGCCGTATTTAGCGGGGGTGCTGGAGGTACATTACACCCTAGAAAAATAAGGCACGCCGAGAAATGGCGCCCCTACGGGATTACTTGCTAGTGACTTTTATTGCGGCACTCCCCGCGCTCAGCAACTTGGGCATTATATTGGCGCCCCGCCACTCTGCTGCACGCCCACTTTTAAAATCCTAGATACGCCCCTGGTATGTGTAAGAGAGGATGTTGATTGTAAAGCAGAGATCTGGTGGAAATACTGAAACACGATCAATATTGTTGTGAAATATAACATTATAGAACGATGACTTGTCATCGCTATACATCGGATTTACCAATCTGGTTTCTAGGGCCGCTTGAGCAAGACAAGTATTGCCACACCTCCCTTCTCACACGGCTGTGCAAGTGTTTCTAAATATTCCTCTGTATAGCGGTCACCACTGGCTTGCGGCTGTGGTTTCGAGCCCTGGTGTGAGCGTATGTGTCATGGAGATAGGGGCGCCTTCTCAACCTCGTGGGTTTCCTCCGGGTACTCCGGTTTCCTCCCACTGCTAAAGACCCCTACGCGCAAGCGAATTATTGAAATAAAATTAAAAACCATATGTTAGTCCCGAAATGACCTAGTTTGTGTTGAGTGGACGTTAAACCACATTTCTCTCTCTCTCTCCCTCTGTATAGCAAGAGAAATGCATCAGCTCTGTGGCGCGAATACTGGGTGCCGAAATAACCTAGATATTAATGATCCAAATGGGACACATTGGTACCGGCTGCACCTTCGGTCCTTGCACCAGCTGGTTTCCCAACTGTCACGGAGGACGGAGAGATGTTGCTCGCTAATCATTTGATACCGGGTTCGATCCTGGTGTTATCCGGAACAGTTTATCGGGATATTCCACATGGTTTCTCCGTGTCAGTGCTGCCGAAAGGAGAGGCTTGGAAAGGAAGAGCAATTGGTCGTTTGGATGGGACGAGGTCCGTTTTACATGTTGGTGTGTATAATCTATGTAAAAGAGGCTTTGGCAGTTGGAAATCAGCGAAAAACACTTTTGTCAGCAGGAACTTATTGCATTGCATAGCATATGTACGTCTTTATTAGCGCAAGGGGAGGGGGGTCGGGTGAGATTGGATGACTGAATGGTTAGCACGTTAGCGCTGTATCATAAGGTCGTCATTAAGTCAAAAGGCGTGGTTTCGATTCCCTAGTTGTGCGTGAGAAGGAGTAGGGTCGCCAGTTTAACCTCGTGGGTTTTCTACGGGATCTCTGATTTCCTCATACTGCTAAATACCCCTACTTGCAAGCGAATTATTGAAATAAAAATGAACCACGTGTTAATAGCGAAATGATCAAGGCTGTGTCGAGTGGACGTTAAAGCTCATTTCTCTCATCAGTTGGGCTAGTATACCGCTGTCCGGAACAACTTGCTGCACATAGCACATGTCCGTCTTCATTAGCCCGTCTGGTAAACAACAGGGCCCTGTTTCACGAAATTTTAACTAAAGATAAAATCCAAATTTTAGCGGATTTTGATTAGCTAAGAACTAAAATCAACTTAATATTGTCCAATCAAATAACTAAAATTCAGATCTTATCTAAGTTAAAATTTCGTGAAATAGGCCCCAGAACAGCATTTCATTCCCTTCCCTTTAAAGGGACAATAACATTCTTGCTGGTTTGGTAGCTCCAGAAAATAAATAATACCCTTATTCTAAGTACGAGATGTTTAAGTGTCCTATCTGTTGTGTAAATTATCCATTACAACCTATTTTATTTGTCCAGAGGTTTCGAAAATATTTTAAAATCCAAGTCACATTTGAAAAGGTTTACGTTAGACTTTTCAAATCAATTGGTTGAATTTTTCTAATTTTTTAAATTAGGTGTGTTAAGATGAAATTTATATCATCATTTGATTGGAACATTCTAAAATAATACGATTTGTTGACCAGAATGAAGATTGGGACATATTTTTCAGTTACAACAAGAGTGTTATTGGGGCTTTAAGAGCAGTCTCCCTAATTACAATATTTATTTATCGAGACAGTTCGGGGTTTGTTTTTCTCCTACAGCTATACACTTTCTCCCGTTAAATGGGAACAAAGTGACATAAAAATAGTGGAGCTGAAAAAAAGAGAAGTTTTTGTGGTCTGGTCTCGTTTTATTTTTATTGTAGGATCAATCAAGTAATGGGTTCTATATTAAATTAACTCCCGCCTTTATTCAATAATCTAAAGGTTCTTTTGACCGTTTTTTTGCCGGCAGAAAGAGAAATGATTTTTGTTTAGAATTTAGCTGGAAACCAGGAGAGTTAATTAGGTGAATTCCCAGGAGTGTTTTTGCCTTTCCTCTTCTTTTTTTGATTTGTCGGGGTATTTTTATATCAGAAGGTCGAGAGAAGAGATTAGTGTCTGATATTGAAGGTGAGAAAAATGGGGGTTTAACACACACTAGACACAGACTAGGTCATTTTGGCACTAACACATGATTCAGTTATATTTAAAAAATTTGGCTTGAAGGTTTAGGTCTTTAGTAGTGAGAGGAAACCAGGGGTCCCGGAGAGAACCAACGAGGTTGGACAGGCGACCCTACTATTTGTTTCGTATCGGTGGGGAATCGAAACCACGTCACTTGGACTCAATGACAGACCTTCTGATCTAACGTGCACGCGTTTAACCATGAGTAGGGCACTGGTTCAGTGAGTGGCTGCTTGGTCGAGAAAGTTCTGTGGGATTTGTCAGGATTTTTTCTTTTGTCGGTGGCCAAAATTAGCCCAGGGTTTAACAATCAAACCGTCATATAAAACCGTCATCTCAAAATATCGTATGTAAAATTTCGTACTTCTGAAGCTTTTCTCAAATATTTATTTACAAATTGTATGTGTAGCCATCTAAACAGTATGAAACTATCCGCACATATCAAGCTCAACATCTAATGCCGAAATAATGAGTGAATGCACGATATTTTCAATTTTATACAGCAAAGACTCTCTCCAGAAAATAATCACCTTTACCTACTTTAAATTCATAGATTTCACTGGGTAGAAACTCAACAATAATGATTGTGATGCTTTGGTTAGACACAAAGTTGGTTTTATTAAGAAAAACACGACATTTTCACTATTTTATTATTTTTTTTTTTTTTTTTGGACACCCGATATACATTTTGAAACAGTATAAATAAAACCTCTATTATTGGCTTAGAAATACGACAACAAGATAAAAAGATGCACACGAAATTCAACATTCTGAAGAAGCAGAATATGCCAGATACGACCTTCTGACTCTCCAACGACAATTCACATTAAAGGGCCAATCCCGATAACTTTTTAGGGAATAAAACTGCTTAATTTTGTGTTAAAATCCCTTAAAACCCATTACCTAAGGCCGACCAACTAACATGATATTTGTGATACGCTTGTAAATAACTTAAACCTGACAGTCTTCATCTGGAAATGGAGACCGTTTTATTATACAGTATCTGGATAAAACCAGACTTTTTTTCTATAAAAATAATATGTAGGTGGAATTTACCCTTTGTTATCAAGTACAGTACACGGGTCATTCACTGTATAGATCTATCAAGAAACGGGAATCGATTATCAGGTAACCCAATGAAAAAACTGACCCGAAATCTTAAAAGGGTTACGTGTCCGGATAAGCAGTGTTGACGTTCACGCCCAAACGACTCAATATTTTGAGCTGAAATTTTGCGACAAGGTAAATACACCACGCCTCTATATTTTGGTCCATAAATTTCATAAATACTCGGACTTTAATTTTTGAGACTCTGTTCTTATCGGGAGGGTCCCTTTAAAATGTGAATTAAACCGTGAAACCAAATATTGTCCGAAAATACACAATAGGCGACTTTGATTATACTCATAGATAAATATTAAAAAAGTCATACTTTCCTGAAACCCAATGAACAAATGAAAACGGACACACACCACGCATGCAATATAATATAGGGCAATTTTGTTCGGGAGTGGAGAATAGAGTGGTCACAGCGGCCTAGTGAATAAGTAAGACGCTGGCTCGCTGGTCTAGAGGTGTTCGATCCCTGCATTTGCCGAGAAAGTTCACCCAGAATTTTCCTGCGTTGTTCCCACTTATCAGTGATGCAGGACATGTAACTAGCTTTCACTCCACATGTCTGCACTAAATGTTGAGCTGTTTTAATGGCTACACATACAGCTGTCTAGTTGTTCGGATGGGACGAAAACTCAGGGACTACACATTGGCGTCTGTGTGCGTAAAAGATCTCTTTACAGTTGGAATTTGATAAAGGAGTAGACTGTATAGTGCCGCTGTCCGGGCAAAATTTCCGTCATAGCAGACTGTATGGCGTATGTCAGTCGTCATTAGCCCAGAACAGTAGGACGTTAAACCAATTTCATTTGATGTCATTTCAGAGACATTCAAGCGCCTTTAATACGTGCATGCGGAAGTGTACAAAGGGTCTCTGTTTTTTGTCCATCCACGTGGCCAGACATTGTCCCTTGTCTAACCCTCCAGCCTTGGAAATCCCGAGTTATTTTGGGGGCACAAAACAATATAACACCCGGGGTCCCTAATGACCCAGGGCCTACTCCCGCCAAAACACAGCAATACCCCAAGATGAAAGCATTTTCTGTGATCTTATATGCCGTTAAATCCAAGGTGACATTTCAACTAAGACTAGAATCGACTTTCTTTCAAAGCAGTTGTGATTTAGATTTGGTGTCTTCTTATGTTTTTCATTCCCAGACCAAATAAAATTCGCCCACATCTCGCCCACATGATAGATCACTAGGAGCTAATTTATTGTTTAGTGTCCAGGTCCGACATTTATTACCACCAAACGAAACATTGGATAAACCGAGGGAGTCGCGTTACAACATTTGACTCCGGGGACGAGATTGCTGGAGTAAGCCGAGAAGAAATTTACTAATGCTTTACAGCGGCTGGCAGTGTTCAGGGGTGGCGTATGTGGCTGAACTGCACCAACTCTGCGGCGTCTAGTTCATCGGATGGGACGAAAAAACAGAGGTCCCGCGTACACGCTTGGAATTCGATAAAGAGTAGGTCGTACCGCCGCTGTCAGGGCGAAATTCCACTAATAGCACCCCGTATCTTCGTAAGTAGCACAGTCGATGTAGAACTGTAGGACGTTAAACCTCAATTCAAATTCAAATTCTTATATTTTTTTATTTCAGAGTGAAGATACGTGTAGTATGGTTCAAGGCAGACAACTGCGTGCTATTATAGATTCTTTCCTACTCATCAGGTGTACTAATTACAACACAACAAAATGGCAATATGACCTTTATAAAAAACGCACAACTGAAAGGAAATGGAATGAAAAGGGGTTTAACGTCCTACTGTTCTGCTCCGACTGGGCTAAATAAGACGGGCATACACAATACAGTGTGTTAAGAGGGAAATTTTGCCCCGAATTCCAACTGCCAAGGGATCTTTTACGTACACGCTAATGTGTACATGGAACCTCGGGTTTTCGTCTCGTCCGAACGATTAGACAGCTGTCTTTGTCAGGCCCTTCGCCCTGTACCACTGGCAAGTAGAAACCACGCTGAAAAATCCCGATGAACATTCTCGACCAACACCGGGATAGAAACCGCGACCTCTAGACTATCCAGCTTTACTCACTGTAAATGGTGGTTGGGATGGCATAGTGGTCTAAAGTGCCGCGCTTCGACTTCTAGCTGGCCGGTCACCTCTGGCTTGCGGCTGTGGTTTCGAGCTCTGGTGTGAGCGTATGTGGCATGGAGATAGGGGTGCCTTCTCAACCTCGTGGGTTTCCTCCAGGCACTCCGGTTTCCCCCCACTGCTAAAGACCCCTACGCGCAAGCGAATTATTGAAATAAAATGAAACCATATGTTAGACTCAAAATGACCTAGTTTGTGTCGAGTGGACGTTAAACCCATCTCTCTCTCTCTCTCTCTCTCTCTCTCTCTCTCTCTCTCTCTCTCTCTCTCTCTTTACTCACTGTGACTACCCCTGGGGCCTGTTTCACGAAAATTTAACTAAGATACAATCCAAATTTTAGTAATTTGATTGGATAATATCTGATTGATTTTAGTGCTTAGCCAATCAAAATTGAAGAATCTACTAAAATCTGGATTTTATCTTTAGTTAAAATTTTCGGGCCCCGGGTCTTTAAGGCAATGTGGTTTTACATCCTACCATTCACTACGCACCGGGCTTTAGACGAAGACAAAAACTCGGGAAGTAAATCACGCTTTAAAGGGATAATAATATTCTTGCTGGCTTGGCAGCTCCAGAAAATAAATAATGGCCGTATTTTAAGTACTAGATGTTAGGTGTCATACCTGTTGTCTAAATTATCCATTACATCATATTTTACTTGTCCAGAGAGTTTGAAAATATTTTAAAATCCAAGTCACATTTGAAAAGGTTTACGTTAGGCTTTTCAAATCATTTTGTTGAATTTTTCCAATTTTTTTAAATTAGGTGTGTTAAGATGAAATTTGTGTCATCAATTAATTGGAATATTGTTGACCAGAATAAAGATTGGGACATATTATTCAGTTACAAGAGTGGTATTGAGCCTTTAATGTTAGACTGGGTTTTACTCCCACTGCTAAAGACAACAACGCAAAAAGGAATTATTGAAATACATCTGTTGTCCTGAAATGACCTGGTTTTTGTTGCGTGGACGTTAAGCCCCATTTCGCTCTCTTTCTCTGTTTGATGTTAGTAACAAACTAGCTACAGAAGGCCGGATTTCCCTTTAAAGTTGATTGAAGGTTGACTGTGGTATACGTGTAGAATTTGTTGTAATAATGTCGGCTGTTATAATGATATCTAACCCACGGTCAATAGATAATTAGTGGTATACTCTGGTAGATTATACGTCACACACCCTTCATTAAAGGGGAGATCAGCCTGTTTTACTAGTAGAGAAATAGAGAGAGAGAGAGAGAGAGAGAGAGAGAGGGATGGGGTTTAACGTCCACTCGACACAAACTAGGTCGTTTCGGGACTAACACATTGTTCAATTTTATTTCAATAATTCGCTTGCGCGTAGGGGTCTTTAGCAGTGGGAAGAAACCGGAACACCAGGGGAAAACCCACTAGGCCGGACACGTCCTTGCCACGTACACCCGGGGATTTAAATCCAATTTGACTTTTTGAGTACTTTAAAGATATATAATTTAAGAGACAATTCTATCTATGGCAGGTTTTTCTTTAGGTTTGTTATATATACTATTAAAGATACATTATGGGGGATGAGATAAAAAAGAGTTGGCAGTTCTCACTACAATAGTTAAAAACTAGAAAATTTCAGTCAAATTAGTCAACTCTGAACCGAGATATTAGCGATTGAATTTTCAACCTAGCCCAATAAATTTATTCGGTATGATAACTATGAAGTTCCTCATAGTACACTGTATTGCCCAGTCGAGCAGAACAGGAGGACACCAAACCCCATGCCATTTAATTGTCTTGCACAGAGTTGACGTCACCGATTAGAGCAGTATATCGTGGACCCAAAACTCATCCATTAATGTAGAGGAGGTTGATGGAATGAGGTATATTGGGATACATCAGGGAATTGGAATCATGTTTAACCCTACACCGGATGCACCTTGCAGGGTTTTAAGGTCTGTCCAGCAGATTTAGCCGATCAATAAAGCAGATTTAAGAACACCGGTTTATTTTGACCACGACTATTCACAACACCAGCACAGATTCTGTGATGTGTTGTTTCTGGCTGAAATTTCTCAAAGTCACACTGATCTGGCTACCAGATCAGGGATCCCAGAGGCTATCGAGGACCGGCAATACATCAAAGACATTGGTATTCACCAGTAAAGGGGCGCGGCCTTTCAAGATTATTACAGCGTCAATTCCCGAACGTTTAATGTCCATGTCTAGGTACAAGACAATAGTGCAAAATTAATTTCTGGCACAATGAGCCTATTCTGCCCATCCTCAACCAACGCTAAGTTAACGAAATGAATCCACGTGAATATCTCTCTCGGTTTAATAAGTATCCGTTCCTACACTATAACCGATAATTTCCCTCCCCGCCGCCATGTTGTGTTGTCTGTAGGCCCACTATATAATATCCAGACTCGTAGACTTCTCTAAGAGAACGTGGTCTAGAGTTAAGTGCTTTTAGTCATTATACGAGTAATTTGTATAATTATGACTGATTATCTCTCGATGTTTGTAACGATTGATCTCGAACAGTTGAGTCAGCTATCGTTGATCTCAATGAATATAATGACACCGTCCGGATCATCCAGTTAAAAACGACGGATGTTAATTAGACAACATAGGGTGTTCAGACAGAATGCTCGTCGTAGCACACGGCATGGCGTATGACCGTCTTCATTAGCCCGGTTGGGGTAAAAAATTAGGATTTTAAGCCCCCTTTCATTTTATTCCTTTACACATCGCGTTAAATTATGTCTAGCCGTACCCATACTTTAACCCACCCAGGATTATGCACATCGTAATAATTAATTTCTAGCCACACCCACACTTTAACCCATCCAGGATAACACATCGGATTAATTAATTTCTAGTCACACCCACACTTAAACCCATCCAGGATTACACATCGCAGAAATTATTTCTAGTCTTATCCATCCTTTCACCACCCCTGGATTACACATCGGAATAATTAATTTCTAGCCGTACCCTATCATGTAACCACACAGGTTTACACATCGCATTAATTAATTTCTAGCCGCACACACCCTGGCTTGCACATCGCATTAATTAATTTCTAGCCGCACACACCCTGGAGTACACATCGCATTAATTAATTTCTAACCGCACCAATGATCATATCAGGGTTCAATTTAGTCTAAAACCAATGAGTAGCAAATTTTTGTGACAGATTCACATTTTGGCTAATCAATTCAAAATTTGAATAGCATTTGCTCAGATTTGAGGAGCAGTAAAGCGTAGCCTGGATCAGATTTGCAATTCTGATTCTTCGGGTTATAAGTCGATACTTTTTTACGCCGAAGTCCGGCCTTCGTCGTATACTCCGCTTCGACGTATGAACGGATGAAAGTAAAATATGGCTTTGCTTGTTTATTTCTTTATTTAAAAACATCCCCCTCTCCCCCCTTCAAAATATTATCAACCTGAGAATATGCCATCAACATAAAATCTTTTTTCATACATTCGTCCGCTTCTCGAAATTTCCACGTCTCGCGGGATGTTTACTTAGTTTTCAGTTAAGTTAACCAATCATACTATACAGCGTTGTTTTATTTTATTTTTAGTAACGTATTTTATAACCACGTGTGATTAAAAACGGAGTCTGCATTAATTAATTGCTAGCGACACTGCTAGCCAAACCCACGCTTTAACCCACCCAGGATTTAACGTGGCATTTATTGTTTCTGTCCGTACTGGTACTTTAAGTCACGCGGGATTACAAATTGCATTAATTAATTGCTAGTGACACTGGCACTTTATCCACCCAGGACTATACATCGCATTAATTATTACAAATATCAATAAAACCTGTATTAAAATCTAAAGGTTAGAAAAACAACAATACAAATAATTAATACCAAGAGATTTATCAATGCCATCGTCACTTCCATTGATTTACTGAGAGAGAGAGAGAGAGAGAGAGAGAGTGTGTAACGTCATTTCGAGGGTCACATATTGTTCACTATTCCCTGTGGTCCACAACGTCGGTTGACTCAATGAAAGGCCTTATATGATTTATTAGCTGAGAATGTTCGTTGGGATTTTTCATCCTGGTATCGGGTGTGGGGGTGGGGTGTGGGGTGGGATGGCCTAGTGGTCCAGAGTGCCGCGCTTCGACCTCTAGCTAGCCGGCCACACCCTCAGCCCCTCCAAAACATTCCTTAGCCCCCCCCCCCCAATTTTTTTTTATGAGCTAGCTACGGGCCCGGACAGAAGTAATGAGGCCTGTCCTACCTCGTGGGTTTTCTCCAGGTACTCCGGTTTCCTTCCATTGCTAAAGACCCTTACGCGAATTATTGCTATAAAACTGAATAATAATATGTTAGTACCGAAATGACTTTGTTTATGTCGAGTGGACGTTAAGCCTCATTTCTCTCCCTAGCTTGACGATTAATGGCAATCTATTTCAGAGAAGTATTGCGAAAGCTGCTTCTTATACCTCTCAATTCCATGACTGGCCTTTATAGGTTAAAATCCATTCAGCACGTGACATCACATCACACAGCGTCAATCATTGGCTCGAGGGTACGTGCATTATTACGTAACAACGTCAATTGGTCCGGCGGACAGAATGGTGCCTTTAATTCATTTACACTAAATAGGGAATATTTTTTTTTTATCCAGATATACTTCAAATAGCTTTCTTTGTTTTTCTAATGCTTCAAAACTATTTTCTAGAATGTAATTTGTAGAAAGAAATATAGTTAATATTATTATAATATTGAGAGCTCATTAACCTGCAGCGATGGCATTCCTCTCAGGATTGTAGGGGCCTGAAAACGATTATCTACTGCTGATCAGTGTGGATTATTGGCATCACACCCAGTGGTGGATTTGGGTCTGAAAATAGTGGTTGCCAGGAGACAAAGGGGGCCCAATTCTACCATTTAATTTTTGAAATGAATAAATCAAATTTTTAAAAATATATAAGCGGAAATAAAAACATGTACAAGTAATTAGAATTTTCCCGATTTTGTCTAATTTCTAAGAGGACCCACTTCCTTATTGGGCAAGCTGACAACGTGGCCAGTCCGCCACTGATCCCATCTAAAGGCCCGTGTTTATTTAACGATATCCGTTCATCTACAATAACTGTTGATTACATTGTTATGATGGGTAGATGAATAATTGATGTCGAGAGAACAATAATGTCATCGTAAAACTTCATTAATTCATTTACCTCTCCCATCAGACATCATCACCACCATTCAACGGTGCTAATATCATCATGATTTTATCACCTATTGATCGAGACTTTTATAGTTCACTGATTAACACGGGTCATTGCTGGTTAATCGCGTTGAATTAACGAGACACCGGTTAATCGTGATTAATTATAATTTCACACCCTGGAGATTTGATGTTGATTGTTTAATAAATATATAAATCACATCGCACAAACATTTACTCATTCATTCTTTCATTGGAAGAGAGAGAGGGAGGGAGGGGTGTTAAAATCTACTCAACATAACCCACGTCATTTCGGGACTAACATATGGTTCAATTATATTTCAATAATTCGCTTGTGCCTAGGGGTCTTTAGCAGAGGGGGAAATCAGAGGACCCGAAGTAAAACCCACGAGGTTGGACAGGCGATCCTACTCCTTGTCACGAACAAGCGGTGAATCGAAACCACGCCACTTGACTCATTGACAGACCTTAATGCGCACTCCATCAGCCTTCCACCCCACGATGGATGAACCATTCATGCATAGTTCCACATAGTACAATCTGTATAACATACAGACCGATGTTTCGTTTCGTTTTTTTATACATTCGATGGCCTACACTACATGAAGATCTAACCAGTTCTAGTGATACTTCGAGGTAAACAAGTGGCTTTTGACTCTATGACGTCAGACATTTGATTGACCAATCAGCATTGATGTTTCTAGTGGATTACCCAGAGTTCCTTACACATCACCCCCAAAGCTCGCTGTATCAGACCGTTTCATTGGCTAATCCTTCACATCATCCAGAACACGTCAATGACAATAACTCTTCCAGATCCTAGTGTAGTAAAGACAAATTTTAAACTATAGAAAACGAGATATGTGATTTAATCGGATTGCAAGGCTCAAACAAGTTAATTTTCATTTCCTCAGGGATTTCATCAATAAATAATCACCTAAATAATATGAAAGATGTTTTGTTTCACATTTCAAAAATTAATAATGTAGAACCCAAAGCATTCGAACGCCATAACCAAGGATTTTTGATTTTTTTAAAACTAAAGAAAACCAAAGAAACAAGGTGTTCCCGTGTTTCTAAAGAAGAGCTGTCCAACCTCGTGGGTTTTCTCTGGGTCCCCCAATTTCTTCCCACTGCTAAAGACCCCCACGCGCAAGTGAATTACTGAAATAAAAAAATACGTTAGTCCCGAAATGACTTGTTTGTGACGAGTGGACGTTAAACCACATTGCTCTTTCTCTTTTACAGGTGTTTCTGAAGAAGAGCGAATCAACTTGGTTTGGCCTAACTTTATAAAGCTAGGCGAGGAATCGATTAAAGTAAAAATAAATATGTTGGCCATTAGCAATCTTCTCTATACTTTATTTACACATCATTATACTAATTAAAATCTAGTAGCATTCACGTTTATATAGGTCAATAAAATAGGGATTAACGTCCTACCGTTCTTGACTAATTGTGTTAAAGGGACAATGACACTCTTGCTGGCTTGGCAGCCCCAGAAAATAAATGATAGCCTTATTCTAAGTACTAGATGTTTAAGTGTCCTACCTGTTGTGTAAATTATCCATTACGACCTATTTTACTTGTCCAGAGGGTTCGAAAATATTTTAAAATCCAAGTCACATTTACGTTAGACTTTTCAAATCAATTAGTTGAATTTTTCCAATTTTTTAAATTAGGTGTGTTTAGATGAAATTTATATCATCAATTAATTGGAATATTGTAAAATAATACAATTTGTTGACCAGAATGAAGATTGGGATATATTATTTAGTTACAACAAGAGTGTTATTGGGGCTTTAAAGATAGTGAAATGAAATAAAGTGGGCTTTAACGTCCTACTCTTTTGCACCTTACCTGGGCTAATGGAAGACGGGCATACACCATCATGCAGTGTGCTATGAGGGAAATTTTGCCCGGGCAGCAGCGCTACGGCCTACTCTTATATCGAATTCCAACAGCCAAGAGACCTTTTACGTGCACGCCAATGTGTACACGGGACCTTGGTTTTTCGTCCCAGCTGTCCTTGTCAGGCCCTCCGTTCTGCATCACTGACAAGGGGAACCCACCCAGGAAAATCAAGATGAATCCTCTCGGCCAATGCAGTGATCGAACACCCGACCTCCAGGCTAGCCATTAACGGCTAAATATACCTATTGCAAGTCGTTCTGTAGGCTTCAAATGTTATAGAAATTGTTATCGAGGCCTTTATTTACATAACAAGCCTAAAATCAACTCTTTGGACCCACGAGGATAGTTTGAATACAGCTTGGATTTGAATAGTCGTCTTTATAATAAATTAAGTGATTAAATGGCTGGCCAAGCTACTATTTAGCGTTAATCACTGGCCTAGCTAACATTATTGTAATCACTGACGTCACTACCGGAGCTATCGAAAGGACTGACAATCAAGGGTATCGTAGGCATTGAGAATGTCACTTGATAATCGAAAATATGCGATCAAACGACCGGCAATTCTCGGAGACGGCGCATAGACAGTTCATGCCTATTGAGAGAGATGTGGTTTAACGTCCACTAGGTTATTTCCGGACTTACATATGGTTCAATTGTATTTCATTAATTCACTTTCGCGTAGAGTTCTTTAGCTGTTGGAAGAAACCGGAACCACGCTACTTAACTCGATGACAGACCTTATGATCGAAAAAGCACGCTTAAGACCATTCAACCCTCACATTAGGAAGATTGTTAATATACGATCTATATTTTTAGATTAGATTAAAGGCCGAATGTTTGTTTTTATTTTTACAACAATAGAAGTTATTAAAATTCCACTCGACATATTATTGATGATATCGAAATCCTTCATCAATAGATTAAAATGATAATTACTGTTTTAATTGATCAATAATTGACCGAATTCCACTCAAACATAAACAAATCAACAATGCTGTACTGGTTACTAGAGGTTATCATTGTAGAGAAATGTACTAAATGAAATGAGATAGTGTTTACTTGGGCCGACTGAAATGATGAAAACGTCCACTCGAATTCCAATTGTCAAGGGGTCTTTTTTACACACAGGGCAATATCTACGTGAGACCTCGTTCCTTGGCAGACCGTCCATCCCACTCGGCAAAGCTCGGCAGATTCCGTAACCTACGGAACCTACATCTAACTTACGGAATCAGTCGAGATTTGCCGAGTGCGTCCATCCTGCACTAATAGCATAGGGAAATCACGGAACAAACTCCCGAAGAACCATCTTGACCAACCTCATGATCCAATCCCGACCTCCCTGTTATCGAGTGAGCGCCTGGGTCCGTACTACGGATGGTACACTAGAAATAAAGTCAAACAAACAAACGAGTGAATTATTGCCGTCGTTTCAACCTCACTCCACTTAATCCTGTACATGTAAGATAAGATAAGATAAGATTTTATTGCATCGAAACATCCATTGAGGACAGCATACAATATAAACATGTACATAAGATAAAACAATATAACAATTACAACTCAATACCCACAGTATTGCATACAAACCTCCCTTAGTGAGGACAACATACAATATAATAAATACAAGTGTGAAGTGGGGGGAAAAAAGGACGGCAAAAATATGGACGGACATAAACAAAAGTACTCATAAATAGACAGTATAAAATCACATAACTCGAGAAGTATAAGGCCCACATACAGGGTACATAATCTATCAAAATACAAAACAAGGCGTGCATACATAAAATAAAATAGAATATCAGGCATATTTAACAGTTCAGATGTCTCTCCTCAGAAAAGAGAAGTAAACAAAATACAAAACAAGGCGTGCATACATAAAATAAAATAGAATATCAGGCATATTTAACAGTTCAGATGTCTCTCCTCAGAAAAGAGAAGTAAACAAATATGAGAACTTAATGAGAAGACATATTGTCTCAGAATATCTGATTTCATACAATTGGATTTTAATCCAATTGTATGAAATCAGATATTCTGAGACAATATGTCTTCCCCAAGACCTTAAACCAAACATGACGTTGTCTACATCATGGACCCTGCGCTTCTCAAAAAATTTCTGAACGCGACCCTGTTTCCTGTAATAATCTTAACGACCATATTCAAATGGATATATATTTCAAGTTGCAATGTTCAAACATATCTCTAATAATAATGTGGACATTTATTGTATAGCTTTATTCCACAGTGTCTATATGCTCGTAGCGCATGGATACCTGAATAGTAGGACGTTAAACCACTTTCCATTTCTGTTTCCAGTTCCATATGAGACGAAATTACTAAAAGATTTTTTCATTTACAGATTTTTTTTTTGTTTATGGTTCGCGAGCTCTGCGTAGTCGGTCACATGACGATCAATTTGTATATCTAATTAGATATATTACATTTGTGTTTATAGTTTGCGAGTTCTGCGTAGTCGGTCACATAAATTCTGTTTAAAATCTAATCTTGATGTCATGTCGATATATAAGGCTGCGCCGATACGCTTACCTCGAGCTATCACGATATGAGGACCCACGATACGATATATATCGCGCTATTTTCCATCTGGAATTTTTAATCCAAAATGTTATCATATACGAAATATGTGGTTCGATGGAAGCGGATGTAATTTCGGCGGGCACGTGTTTCATTGTCGGAAACCAGCGGGAAAGTTCATTGGGATTTTCCGGCGTGGTTTCTCATTGTCAGTGCTGTAGGACCGAAGGCCTCGCAAAGGAAACGTATAGACGTTCGGGCGGAACGACAAACCTGTCCCGTGTATACAGCTCGGCGTACGCGTGGATAAACCCTTGACAGTTGACCCGGGCAAAATTACTCTCATAGAACACTGTATGACGTATGCGCGTCTACAATTCATTAACCGAGCCAGAGTAGAACAATAGGATGTTAAACCCTATTTCATTTCATGTCATTTCATTTATAAGAATGTGAAGTAAGTGGGGTAACTCTAAGAGGACACAATAAGAACTAATCTAATTATTGTAACGAAATTACATATTTGTGTCGCCTTTAAAGTAAGCCACGGGAATCCACCGAGTATTCACCGGGATAAACTTTCTAGTAGTGGTCTTAAAAATTTATAGTCCATCATTCAACGTATGACATGTTTCTTCAATCATCGAATCAGTTGTACGTGACAAGGAGTAGGGTGGCCTGTCCAATTTTGTGGGTTTCCGGTACTCACACGAGGTAACCAGCGTGGAAGACAAGAAGTTGGATCGCCTGTCACACTTCATGGGGTTTCTCCGGGTCCCCGGATTTCTTCCTACTGGTACAGATTCCTGCGCGCAATCGAATTATTGATCAAATCAAAAATTTAATCATATGTTAGTCCCGCCGAAAAGACTAATTAAACCTACGAGAGTCTCCGATAGAAAATATCGCGACCTCTGATTGGACTAGGCTATTGTTCACGTGTCTGCGGTAAACAAAAATACCGTGGCTAAAAATTCGGAAATTTCAGACTGTTATAGCAACGGCTTAATATTGCAAAACTCCCGGTCGTTGTTTCAGGAATATGTAAAGTGAGGCTAAGCTGGAGGTCGGGTGTTTGATCTCGTCATTGGCCGAGAAAGTTTATCCAGATTTTCCGGCCTGGTTTCCCCTTGTCAGTGGTGCAGGATGGATGACCTTACAAGGTCAGCTGTCTAGTCGTTCGGGTGGGACGAAAAAACGAGGTCCCGTGTACACATAGGCGTGCAAGTAAAAGATCCCTTAGCAGTTTGAATTCGATATAAGGGTAGGCCGTAGAGCCTCTGCCCGGAAAACCGGAAAAAATTTCCCCTATAGCATACTGTATGGCGTATGTCCGTCTTCCATTAGCCTAGGATAGGTGCAAAATAGTAGGACGTTAAACCCCATTTCATTTCATGTAAAGTGGGTCGATAATACGACTAAGCTAAGTAAGATGTCAGTAGTTAGCGCCCCGAGAAATTAATCTAGAAAATGGTGAATGCATGTTGATAATAAGCTGTATTTAATATTTTGATCTTCCCACGTCTCTTTCATCTGTAGTTCATCTCTCTTTTATTGATAAATCTCTCTTTCTTCTTACAGGTGACCATCTTGACTTTCATCTCGTGTAGTAGTTATTACTCGCTTCCCTTGGAAACTAGGAAGCTATTAAGATGTTAAGCAAACACGTGATTAGCCCCAGATCTAAAGATATTGCCTTTTTGCTTTTAGAGAGAGAGAGAGAGAGAGAGAGAGGTGTAACATTCCTTCGACTCAAAACAGACCCGTAGCTAACCCGAAAATGTTGTGGCAAGGGCTTCTAGGTATTATCGATCGAGATTCAGGTGCTCTGTAAGAACGGAGCCTCTAAAAATGACTAGAGCTTTCCTGGACGAAAAGCCGCGTTTAGAGTCCGACATGTTTCAATTGATGTGGGCTTGAATCAAACTCATCGCCATCGCCAATTTGATCTGGAAAATTTCTTAAATCACCAGTTGGCTTGCTTACGGTAGATTTCTTCGGACGTTGGTATGGGGTCGATTTCTTGGTCGGGCGCCAATGATCTTCCCGGGTGAAAGCAACGCGCGGTTTTGGGCGCCCTATCAATCAAGTTGTTGTGTGATTCATTATGAAGCGCTTTTTGCCCGGACAGTGGCCCTACGGCCTACGGGGGTCACGGTGGTTAAGTGGATAAGGCGCTGGTTCGCTAGCCTGGAGGTCGGGTTTGGGTCCCTGCATTGGCCGAGAAAGTTCATTTCGATTTTACGGTGTGATTCCCTCTTGTCAGTGCTGCAGAAGGAGGGCCTGACAAGGACAGTTGCCTAGTCGTTCGGATGGTACGAAAAACCGAGGTCCCGTGTACATATTGGAGTGCACGTAAAAGATCCCTTGGCAGTTAGAATTCGATACAAGAGAAGGCCGTAGCGCCGCTGCCCGGGTAAAATTTCCCCCTAGCACACTTGTATGGCGTATGCCCGTCTTCCATTAGCCAAGGTTAGGTGCAGAAGAGTAGGACGTTAAAGCCCATTACATTTCATTTCCTGCGGCCTACTCTTATATCGAATTCTAACTATCAAGTTGTTGTTCCTTGATATATGAGCTGCACAACTAACAAAGGTGAACCACACCGGAAAATCCGACGAACTATCTCGATCCACAGCGGGATCCAGGTTAGCGAACCTACGTTTAACTCCCTGAGCCACCGCAAGGATAAACATTTGGTGGAACATCTCTTTAATTTATAGCATATTTTCCTCTCTGGAATGTCACTTTAAAAGGGATAAAAAGAAGGCGTAGCATGTCTCTAATCAACTGTATGTTTCCGTCTCATGGTGGCGTTTAACGTTCCATTTCCGGCGACCGGAAAACCAGAAATGTAGCAACGGTCCTTACAACTATCATGGCGTCAAAACGTTACCCTGTTTCTATTGATCTATCGAGGTCGCACACGGACATTTCTTTCTTCACTGGATTCTGCTTCAACCTGAACAATTCTTTTATCTTATTCATTTTATGATCTGAAGAGGACATTTTCTTGGTTATGTCGAAACTCAAAGGAAGAAATTGATTTAGTCATCGGGTCAGTGAACCCGTAGCTGGGTGTGAGAGAGAGAAAGGGAAATGGGGTTTAACGTCCGCTCAACACAAACTAGGTCATTTCGGGACTAACATATGGTTTAATTTTATTTCAATAATTCGCTTGCGCGTAGGGGTCTTTTGTAGTGGGAGGAAACCAGCGTGCCCGGAGGAAACCCACGAGGTTGAGAAGGCGCCCCTATCTCCATGCCACATACGCTCACACCAGGGATCGAAACCTCAGCCGCAAGCCAGAGGTGACCGGCCAGCTAGAGGTCGAAGCGCGGTACTCTAAACCACTAAACCACTAGGCAACCTACCCCCCCCCCCGTTGCTGGGTGTCTTGAATAACTGGATCAGATATTAAAACTTCCCGCATTATCTCTTGAACAGCAAGCTATGACGAGTGTTGTGCGCGAAGGAGAATATGCTTACACTATTCTGGGTGCCTATATCACTATGGTAACCTGGAACCCTTTCTAAACCACACTTTACATTTTATCAGGAATCCGCAGAATAATGAAAGGTATTGTCAGAAAAGAAATGGGGTTTAAAGTCCTAACTCTTAATGAAGATGGGTATACGCCATGCAGTGAGCTATGAGGGAAATTTTGCCCGGGCAGCGGCGCTACGGCCAATGTGTACACGGGACCTCGGTTTTTCTCTCATCCTAAAGACTAGACAGCTGTCCTTGTCAGGCCATCCGTCCTGCATAACTGACAAGGGGGAGCCACGCCGGAAAATGCAGGGATCGAACATCCGGCCTCCAGGCTAGCGAGCCAGCGTCTTACCCACTTAGCCACGTGACCCCCCCCCCTCCCAGGCATTGTCAGTGATCGGTGATTTATTTCCATGCTTGCCTTTATAATTAGAAATATGCTGTATATACATTTATGTACTTGACGCGTTTCCCAAGTTTATGCTTTATCTAACAAAAATCACTTAACCAAAACATGTAAGGAATATAGATAAAATTCTCCCGTGTTCACTTTAGCCGTTTTTGTGAATTTTTCTATCAAAATGTGTAAGTGAGATAAACGAAATATGTGACCTTACTCGAATATTATTTTGATCTTCATCCAAGAAATTCTTACTATTCTTTCATCCCCATGTTCAACTTTTATTACTTCAAGCTGGCGTTTCTACAACTTCAAACTATTTCAGTTTTTTGGGCGTTTTTTTAAAAACAAATTTAGCGTCCGATACATCACTTGTATCAAAGTTCTGTAAACTTGGCTCAGTTTTTATTTCATTTGAAAGCTGCATATTTTCATTCTATGACAATTTGTGTCTTGATTGATATTGATAATGGCAAGTAGAGTTTTTATTAATTAATAAATTCTGGCTGATAAAAGTTTAAATAGTTTGTTGCCAGCACGCATGGTGGAAGAAGTTGCATTTAAAATGATATACGTACGGTCTTGATGTATGTATTTAAGTATTGGCTCTGTTTAGTACATTCGCTTGGGTTTGTTGCTTTGTGCTTCGATTAGAATTCGTCAGCATTGTATGAATAACGAACTATAATGTAAATGTGGTTTATCGTCCTACTGCTCAGTTCCTATACTGGGCTATTGAAGACAGGCATATGCCATACAGTGTGTTATGAGGCCAATTTGGCCCGGGCAGCGGCACTATGTTTACTCTTATATCGAATTCCAATTGGCAAGGGATCTCTGACGTACACGCCGATGTCCGAACAACTAGTCGGCTGTCCGTGACAGACTCGCCGAACTATAACTTTCTTCAGTAGTCTCAAATTTTTAACAAGAATTTCATACTTACTTCAATGTATTTCCGTTTTATTCCAAAATGAAACAATATGTACACTTTTTAAAAGCACGCACATAATAAGCCTATTGCTTGTTTTTCAATCTATATCAAGTTTTATACTTATGCATGTACTACTACAAGCTTAAACCACGTGCAATTAAAATAGCATTTCAAAGATGAACGATGAAAAAGAAACTGATTTCAACGATCTATGGTTCTGCATGCATCATCCGGCCTAAAAACGACGAGCAGTCTACTCTTTCTTCAAATTCCAACTGTCAATGGTTCTTTTACGTGCACACTGATATGTTTACTAGACACCGTTTTTGTCCCATGCAAACGACTGGGATTATGAATTTCGTCTTCTTTAAAGCCCCAATAACACTCTTGTTGTAACTGAATAATATGTCCCAATCTTCATTCTGGTCAACAAATCGTATTATTTTAGAATATTCCAATTAAATTATGATATAAATTTCATCTTAACACACCTATTTAAAAAAATTGGAAAAATTCAACCAATTGATTTGAAAAGTCTAACGTAAACCTTTTCAAATGTAACTTGGATTTTAAAATATTTTCGAACCCTCTGGACAAATAAAATAGGTTGTAATGGATTATTTACACAAAAGGTACGACACTTAAACATCTAGTACTTAGAATAAGGGTATTATTTATTTTGTGGGGCTACCAAGCCAGCAAGAATGTTATTGTCCCTTTAAAAAGGTTATTTAAATTTCAAAAGTAAATATCTGTAGGAGTTAATTAAACTGAACTCTTATTAAATGTTTAATTGAGTTTGTTTATTATTGAACTTGTTACCACTATAAACACCTTACACCTCTTAATAAGATAAAGTAGATGAACACTTTAAATATAGTTTATAAACCGTCCCGTGTATATCCGTTATACACCTGTCGTGTTGCTCACACGATATACCGCCTGCCACACTTACTATCAACCATATGGCATGTTATTAGACGGGCAATAACAAGTTTCAAGAGACAATCAGAAAGAAAGAAAGAGATAGAGAGAGAGAGAGAGGGGGCAAGCGAGGGAGGGCGAGGGGGGATAACGTCAACTCGACGTAAACCAGGTCATTTCGGGGCTAACATATAGTTTAATTTTATTTCAATAATTCGCTTACGCAGTAGGAGGAAACAGAAGGACCTGAAGAAACACCACGAGTTGTGTCAGGCGACCCCCCATTGATTGTGTGTAAATTGGGATGTCCATGTAGAGGTATATTTCCAGTGCTTGCTGATTCAGCAAATGCGCCACTGACTTGTACTACGAATGTCCCTTTACCTATGTCTAGTTTGTAAGTATATATATATATATATATATATATATAATATATATATATAGGGAGAGAGACAGAGAGAGATATAGGTCAGGAAGAAAAACAGCCATTAAAACTTGATGATTGACGGCAACATGTAATCAAGTAATTTAACCCATAATCAATATCCCTGCCCAAATTCTACACACCTTGATGCGCGTGCAATAAACACATTTAAAACTCGCTTATATCATAGTGTTTGGGTCACATGATAACAATCACGTGATTTCCACCCTTTTCAATATGTATAAAGTACAACAAATGGTTTTCGAATAGCAATGTCAACTAAGTTGGAAGCGTCATGTCTGTTAGCAAGCCGAGCTAATTTTGGATAGACAACTTAACTTTCTAATGAATGAATCAAAAGATCCTGGAGACCCAAAGCCCGGTTTCAGTTTTATTGGTGATATTTAACTTCCGATAAGATAGATTCATAAAGCTACATAGCATTTTTCCAAAAACGGATGAGAGAGAGGGAGAGGGAGAGAGAGAGAGAGAGGGGCGGGTTAAGGTCATTTCGGGACTAACACTGGTTCAATAGCAGTGGGAGGAACCCGGAGGACCTGGAGAAAAACCCACGAGGTTGGACAAATGATCCTAGTCCTTGTCACGTGCAATTGGGCAATCGACACCACGCCATTTTACACAACGACAAGCTTAAAACGGAAATTCCATATTTTCTAAGAAAATCAAAACATAATTATGTCTATGTCTTTTGCTCAAAAGGCAATCTCGTTCCCAGAGGCAGCCGCGGAGCCGAAGGCCTCTGGCACATTAGACCGTCCATTTTTTCCAATTGTTTTCAAACCTAAGCCCCGCCCATTCTGACATCTGATTGGTCAATCTTTTTGGGTCGATTTCTCGAAAACTAGAGGTCGGATCGTCGTTTCGTTTGTTGTAAAATGATCCTGGAGTGAAAGTCAACCTGCTGACATAACAAATTGGATCCTAAACGAACAAATTCAAGTTTTTGTAAAGATCTATTTTTCTACGCGTGGGTATATTTTTAAGTGATTCGGTCATCCAGGCACGTAAAATCAGGGGCGTACGACGCAAATAAACGAGAACTTTCGCGCGTAGGAATTACATATCATTTTCCGGGAAAATGGCTACCCCCATTCACCAGAGAAATTTCTTCAAAAATTTTTCTGGTTTCGAGATTGCTCAAAAGGTTGTCAACTTACTATTATACGATCATGGGCAATATTTCTCTGGCATAAAAATCCCTGACACAGAAAATAATAACACAATTACTTGAATTACCTCCCTTGTTTTCCCATTCCTCTCCATGGACGGCCATCTTCAAACGTTTGAATTTGAAGTTGAAAATGATATTTTTGCCAATTTCTCAACTGGCAATAGTGAATTATTGGATTAATAGGATTATTCTTTAACAAGGTAGGACTGTTTATAGATACAATCTATTTTAGGGCTTTATTTTATTATAATTTTAAAATAGAACTAAAACATATGAAATTGCCGTTTTAATAATACAACTCGCATATATTGACCATACAACCATCTACACCCTCCCCCCCCCCTTTTGGTGATCAAAGACATCAACTAAATTTCTATATTGTGGTGTAGTAATGATTGTTTTTTCCACCCGATAGGTGTGCCTGTAGGTCCAGTCTTTGGGTTCCTTTCTACATGTTTATGTATGTGTGTTGTTTGCATGTGATTGCAGCAAGAGAGCAAGTCATTAATCATCATATCGGTCGATTACACCCAATGACTAGTACATAAAACTCTGTAATCAGATTATAGAACGTTCTGTGAGCAGAATATCAACATGTTCACCGTGCAATAAATCATAGCTCCATGTTCAAATCGAATTAAGTCCTGCAGTCATCATCAACATCGTGGTGAAATCAAGGTAACATTGTACATCTGACAAGGATGTGGATGTTGAAGGCAGTGAAATAGGTTTTAACGTCCTACTATTTCTACACTAATGAATATATATACGTACATAGGCCATGTAATTTTGTTCGAGCAGCGACGTTTCCGTCCACGGGTGGGCCATGATTTTTCGTCCCATTCGAACAACTAAAGCAAAGAGGCGTTCCTGAGATTTTGCTTTGAAACACCATAAGGCAAGATGGCGTCGTGACTAAATCCGACACGTGATAATATAGCTAAATTGGAACATAATCATCCGCCTGTACAGTAGTGTTGAGAGGGATTACATCTGATCAAATCATGCACACATAGACCCACCTATTTCAACCTTCGAGAATATATCTCTGCCCTAAATGTCCGAAATTCAAAAACCTAGTACACTATTTTGTAATACGGTTGTACTCCTTTCCCAGATAAAATGGCGTCGTGACTAAATACGTCACGTAATGATATAGCTAAATTGGAACACAATCATCACTCTGTACAGTAGTGTTGAGAGGGATCAAGTCTGATCAAATAAAACACTCGGAGGCGCATGTCATCGACGTGTCATTGAACTTATCATGATGTAAACACGCGTAGAAACTTTTATCTTGCAGTTCGTCTTGAATTATTCCACGCTGCTCAGCAATGAACATTTCCTTGGCCGCTACCGTCACTGGGAGAAGCCAACAGTCGGCAACAGTGCGGGTTTATGAGCTTGCAATAATAACTTTTTGCCTTGTGCAAATTAAATGCTAGAATATTTGTTTATTTAAAGCTCCAATAGCATTTTTTTAAGTTATATTTTTAAAATGTATTAAAATAAACCCCAAAAATAGATTGAACCTATAAACAGTCCTACCTTGTTAAAGAATAATCTTATTAATCCTATAATTCACTATTGCCAGTTGAGAAATTGGCAAAAATATCATTTTCAACTTCAAATTCAAACGTTTGAAGATAGCCGTCCATGGAGAGGAATTGGAAAACAAGGGAGGTAATTGAGTAACTATTTCCTCAATCACCCCCTGTCACCTTTTCTAATGCCCAAAAAATTTGGCCCACGACCGTATAATAGTGAGTTGACAACCTTTTGAGCAAAAGACATAGAAATAATTATGTTTTGACTTTCTTAGAAAATATGAAATTGGAACTTTAAAGTACAAGTTATTTGAATTATACCAACATGTAGATAAAAAAAATATTTTCTAATTTGTGTAAATGGGAATATAATACGAATTCACGGCACCATTCTTTTCGGACTAGATAACGCAGCCGTAACCTTCAAACCATATACGCTCGTACGTGACTTCCGCCTGTGGTCAGTAAATGGTCCGTATATAGGTGATTGATCCCTGGGGTTTGTGCAATATGGTTCATCCCCATATTCCCCCTCCCCCATCTCTCCCCTCCCTGTATGAGTGTGAGTCTCTCTCTCTCTCTCTCTCTCCCTCTCTCACTCGCCGTGTCTCTCTCTCTCTATCACTGGGCGATTGATCCGCCATGTTTGTAGACTATGGTTCATCAGACATGTAGTTAATCAGCATAATGGTTGATTGCATCCTGTAGTAAGTTGATTCATGCGACTATAATAATCAGATTTCTCTCTCTCTCTCTCTCTCTCTCTCTCTCCTTTTGGTTAGCACATCAGCTCCCTCCAATCTGAGCCACAGTGACTCCCTTGTAAAAAAGAACCCGGAAAGAAAACATATTTCTTTAAATAATGTTTAACCTAAAGACAACGATGGTCTTATTCTCTATAGTACTATAACCCAGGATTTAATGACAATGGTTTAGATTATTTTCTCTTAGATGCCAGAATATTAATACCTTAGTTTGAGCTTTGATTGACTAACCTACATTTTGTATTTTTTATCTCCAGACATGTTTTAGCTGTAACAGTGACATGTTCACGCACAGTTCCTGGATCTTTCCCAACCCGCTCTTCTGAGAATAACCCAGTGATTATACTAAAATATCTTCCGTATAAAAGACAAGTTGGACAGGAAGCATTAATATTCCGATGACCCAGACAGCATCTCAACGTCGATATCATCAAAACACACAATTAAAATGGGGGGGTTTAACTTCCTGCTCCGTTCTGGGAGAGAGAGAGAGAGAGAGAGAGAGAGAGCGAGAGAGGGAGAGAGAAATATGAAATATGGTTTAACGTCCACTCGGCACAAACTAGGTCATTTCAGGACTAATATATGGTTTTATTTTATTTCAATATGATTGTGCATTGGGGTCTTTAGCAGTGGGAGGAAACCGGAGGACCCGGAGAAAACCCACGAGGTTGGACAGGCGACCCTACAGCTTATCACGTACAACCGGGAAATCGGAACCACGCCAGTGACAATCCGAATGATACAGTATTTTGCCCGATCAGCGTCGCTATGACTACTCTTATTTTGAATTCAAACTGTTTAGACTCTTTCTTTTAAAAGTACATGCCAATGTGTACACGAAACCCTCGTTTTTCGCCGAATCAAAGGGACTAGACAGCAAGGATTTTCTCAAACTGATCTATTAATAGTGATGACGAGCCAATAAAGTTTATTGCAAGCTTGTATTTTGTTTGAATGAATTATGTTGTGAATAAAGCGAGGAGGAGAGGAATCAATAAGGATTGTGTATCGATTCCCCGTGGAACCAATGTTCCTTGTATCACTTTAACTTACTGCTTGTTAGAATTACAATAATTCTCCCGACAGGAGACTATCTAGAAATAAATTTAAATACATCTCAAGTGACAGAGAAAATAATTACAATTGATGCAATGCTCTTGTTTTCTTATCTTGTCAAATAGACCGAGAGCTTTCCTGTTCTATATAACTTACTAAAAATAAACATCAACCATCCAAACCTTATTCCATAAAACTTACTGAATATAAACCTTGTTGATATTATACAATCCAAAACTTAATCCAGTGGTGGTTCTCAACCTTTTTTGCCAATGGCACACCTTGCAACACGTGAAGAAATAGCGACACACCTGGCTAAATAGATATGAATAATATTTGAATTTTGCAAAGTAAAAACATGGTAAGCCAGACGACATATAACCGTAGACAAAGAATGACTCATACTAAATAAAGAAAGACTCAGCTATGAACTCATCAGTTGACAATAGTAAATATTCAATTCGGATCTATTGTTTTTCGTATTTTCTTAGTGTACCTTTTCAAAATTTCGCGGCACACTTAGAAGGATCTCGTGGTACACTGATTGATAACCATTGAATTAATCGATAAAGCTTACTGAATATTAATACCACAAATCATATTCCATAAAGCTTACTGAATATTAACATTGTTGATATGAACAACCCAATCATATTCTATAAAACTTGCAAAAAATCATTGTTGATATAGACAGCCCAAATCATATTCAGGCGCGGACCCAGGGAGCGCCGCACGCCCCCTCTTTTTTTTGAGGTGGCATAGATTCTCGCGGGAAAGGAGAACAAAAAATATTTTTAGATTGGAAATCATAATTTACAGTACTAGTATGAAATTGGTCCTTGTGGGAATTTTTTCCACTCAAATTCACGGGCCGGGCTTTGCACTTCCAAGTGGGTGCAGCACTCCCCCTCTTTCTAAAAATCATGGAATCGCCCGATATTCCATAAAACTTGCTGACAATAAACGCATTACTTTGGTGAACCAGTTGGAGTAATGTTAGACAAGTGAAATAAACTGAAAAGTAAAGAATTGAAATGAGGTTTAACGTCCTACTCTTCTGCACCTAACCTGGACTAATGAAGACCGGGCATACGACATACAGTTGCTATAAGGGATTTTTTTCCGGGCAGTGACGCTAAGGCCTACTTTTATATCGAATTCCAAATGCTAAGGGATCTTTTCCGTGCACGCCAATGTGTACACGGGACCTCGGTTTTTCGCCCCACCCGAACGACTAGACAGCTGACCTTATCAGGTCATCCGTTCTACATCACTGACAAGGCGAAACCACGCCGGAAAATCGAGACGAACTGTCTCCGCCAATGCAGGGATCGAACACCCGACCATTCCCACTGAGCCACGTGATCCCGAAATAAAATGAAATGGAGTTTAACGTCCTACTTTTTTAGGACCAACTGAGGTAATGACAATTGCCATACGCCACGCAGTGTGTAATGGGAAAAATTTTGCCCGCACGATTCGTCATGGCCTACTTTTTATTTCCAATTCCAACTGTTAAGTGCCCCTTTTTTTAAAACCACCCTTATTGCTTGTAGTCTTGTTGTATGATAGAAGTAATCGTCTACTTTTTGTGTTTTAACGTCCGATTCAACCGAAGGTGATATCGCAAACAATAAGTTGTCGTATTTTATTAATTATGCTTCGCGCACGCGCAGGGGCCTTTCCTGTGGGAGGAAATGGGGGTAGACGGAGTAAACCCACGCCACATACGCTCATAACAGGAATCAAAACTAGAGATGACACCCTAGACTATTCCCCCCCCTCCCCTCCCCCGACACCCTTATGGGAGTCAAGATACTATCTTACTTATGTGTGTTAGACGGGAGAGGTCAGTGTAAAGGAGAGGTCAGTGTTTGCAGTTATAGTGAGTTCAAATAAAACACCGCCTCCCTCCTCCACACCCATCCCCCCTCACCCCTGCCCCGGTCAGTCAAGTTACCATAATCCTGTATCTTGGGGGCGCCTCGGTTACTTAGTATGCCAATCAGCGAGTGTCAATTATCTGAATAGACATGTCTGACCTTTAACCCGGAACAAATTAACCTCCTCAATTCAGATGATCAATTCAAATGTGAGACACCGTATCCCCCTTGCCCTCCCGCCCCAAATAACCACGCGAATACACTGAGCGACTTGTAACACCGGCGAATTTTAAAATCGGAATGAAACTAACCCCAGGACGATCAATTCATAATTACACCACCATATTCATGACGTCATGGTTTTAGTAGTCTAGTCCACCAGCCAAAATTTATGAGCAGTTGAATACGTCTTGATAAATCAATATGCAAGTATCGAACTGTCTACCCTTCGATCGGTGCGTACATCATCCCAAAACATGAATAAACTCATCTTTAAATAATAAAAAAATATTGAAGTTTTTGACCTGAAGTAGCGGCTTAACACAGCAATAATATCCTGAAGGCTAGAATCAATATCTTAGTTCTATATTGTTGAATGAAACTTATTTTACAAAAGATAAATTCAATATCTGATTATTATGTGCGTAAAAAACCCTCCTTGGTTATTCAATTATAATTCTTAATTTTCCGATATTAATCTCAAATCTCCAATTTATTATTAGCTTATTTTTTCTCATACCTTTTTCGAAAATTTTATTCAACATAATGCGTCTATGTATAGTGAACTATTATTGTTTTTACATGTTTATAAACATTATGTACAGCGGTTTGAGATTTTCTAATGTAAATCGCTCTATGAAAAATTAATTATAATAATATAATAATAATAATATTATTATCAAATATTCAGTTTAGTTTTACGTTATTATTCTCAAATATTCAATTAGTGTTTACATGTCAGTCTCAAATATTCAATTAGTTTTTCGTCATTTGTTTTAAATATTCATTATTTTCAGTTTTTTGATAGGAGTTTAATTAGTATTAGTTTTTTCGTCATTAGTCTCAAATATTCAATAAGTCTTAGGGTTTTTTTTTTTAAAAATTAATCTCAAATATTAAATTAGGGTTTCGTCATTAGTCTCAAATATTCAATTTTATATCTTACTATGCTAATTTAAAATTTATTGACAAACATGAAGCAGCGTTCGTTAAAATATCTAATGATGAAAACGATAATATGAATATTGGTGACGCCAAATGAAATGAGGTTTAACGTCCTACTGTTCAACAGCGATTGAACTAATGAAGACGGGCGTACGCCATACAGTGTACAAAGGGGTCATATACCACATCGGTACGTGACATCAGTACGTGACATATAGTATTTCGGCAATGTCCTCATAATCTATGCCCCATCTGGCTAATAATGGAGCCATTTTGTAGATCTTGTTTAATACCAATCTTTCAAAAACCTAAATTTGTACGAAGGCTAGACCCTGGAACTCTTACCAAACTCTGTCCTGTAATCATATAAATGGGAATTGTGTAGAGGTTCAAGATGTAGTAAAAGTTTAACGAGATACATAAGAAATATGTTAACAGGTGAGTAATCATGAACAGTTGAGGACTAGGGGGAGACGGTGGTGATGGAGGGGGGAGGGGGGGGGCTGGTTGAGATATAAAGCTAAGAATACCAGGAATACAACACCCTTGCAATTCATACAGGCAAGTGTGTGACAATATGGCTCGTCTGTGTATGATTGACCCTATAAGAAGCTGGAAATACCAAGAGTAAATGTGGCAATATGGTCAAATGAGGGAAGGGGGGCGTGTGTTCGTGGGGGTGGGGCTAATTGCCCCTATAGAGAGCTTAGATTACTACAATTATACATGCATATATGGTCGAATGTTATAGGGATGGCGTGTCGATAACATAAGTTAAGGTCACAGAAATTAATTGGATGTTAATTACTGCTAATAGGGTTAGGGTTAGGAGAACAAAAAAGGGAATTACGATGGACATATGGCATTGTCACGGGTGGGGCCGGGCAGAAAGGGTCCACAAGTGCCAGATTACTAGTTGTACATGTATAGACACTCAATCGACACCCAATATGGCAACAGTAGAACTATCTTCTTCGAGTACAGATCTCAGCCCTGATGGGCGGCATATTCAAAATTTAGTCGACCAATTTTGTAATGCGGTTCTAATCCGGTTTACATCTTTCATACATGTAAATAAACATTTCTTTATTTTATCCAATTAGAGCAGAATAAATACTTTCGAATTTCTCGATTTCTCGAAAGATAGTTAGTGTTTTCGACTAAAATCGTCGATCTAGAAATTGAAATGTCGATCAACTAGCTAATTGTAGACATAATATACAACTTTTGTTTGTCCACCAACCACACCCTCGCATTACAAGTTATTCTATCTTTGCCATACTCCACAATAAACGATAGGGTACATGGGTTTCACGGGGTGCGCGTATAGAAATCTCTCTCCCACCCCTTCCACTCAAAGTCCTTTTTTTATCTGCGCCTTATTTCTATTAATAAACGTGGAGGACAGGGGTGGGGGCGTGTACAGGAAGGGTACAGGGTTTCACTGGGTTCGTCTACAGGAAGGGTACGTGAATTTCACAGGGTTCGTGTTTATAAATCTTTCACCTCTCCATTCACCCTCTGTACCTTACAACAAAATAATTTTGAAGGTCGTAGGTCAAACGACGGAGACGGATTTGATATAAATCGTGAATCGTGAAGAACAAAAAATCATAAAATCATAATCTTTTATAATATGTTGATGCTCACGCATCTTCTTAGTAAATGGCCGGAGAGAAAACAAGATGGCGCGCTAACTCTTTTACAAATCAACAACATAACGTAACAGTTGAATTCATTGAGCTTTTTGAAGGTCATAGAAGATGGCGGCGACCAGTTGGAATTCCCTGTATGCCACCATGCCTCTCGATATCTCACTCACGGTCTGGCCACATTATCAGTCTCTCTAATGAATCTTCATTAATGGTATAAAAAAAAACAGGCCTGATTTAGGAAGGTCTGTGAAATCTGTTGGGGCCATGTGTATAATAATGTCTATAAATACAGTTACAGGGTTATAAATCTTCTTGATCGACAGACATGATGATATTAAAACTTAAACACGACCTAGGGTTTTTCATTCATCATATAAAACCAAATAAAAGACATTCTGCCTCATTAACCAATTACTTCGATTATTTTGGGACTAACATGATGTGTTTATGTGCGCAGAATGTTGTTTTGCGCCATGTCATCCACCAATGTCACTGATTTCGTATAATTTATATAATTAATCATGATTTGTAGAAGATGGAGAGATGTTATTAATTAAGTGACCTGTAATTACCCCACTAAAACAACCGAACTAAACAGTTCATTGGTTTGATATCGGAGAATTTATAACTTTTAGATATCTATAACATTAGAGTGTATCCCCCTGACATCGCGATTTGTATACCAAACGCCTAAAGCCAAATTTATCTTATAAAATGTCTGGTTTTATGACGTATTACTGGCGATGCTGTGAGTATTTGTATACACGCCACAAGTACGTTAATAAGTCTAAATAAATCGAACTCTTACCTTCTTAGAAGACAAAATAACAGCTAGACCATTATATTATTCCTGTGTCGTTTCTAGTTTATTCAACTTTAAAACTCTCTGATTGAAGTTGTGTATATAAAAAAGTTCATCCTGTTTCGTGTCTGTTTTAAGAAAGGGAAATTCGTCTCGTCGTTAACACTCCATCTCTCGTCATTACAATCCGACCTCTAAATACAATCCGAGACGACTGGAACCACAAACAACAGCCAGGGAAGATGTCTCCAACAAATATACATTAATTCATTTATCTGCTTATTTGTAAATTATTTATCTGTGGTTTTGATTTATTAGTTGATCTCATTAACTGTTAGATTGTTACGGCGGTGGTGAACTGACTGTTACAGTATCATCGTTATAATTATCCCCCGGCGCTAATCAGTGGCCATTGTTCTCATGATAACAAATCAGTAAAATATTCTCGCTTACCAATATAAAACTAAAACAACACAATCAAAACCATCTCGGCTGAAAAACACATCTTTCTTTGTGAACATGGAAACATATAACACGGCAAACCAAATGTATAAATATGTGAAGATTGGTTTCCACAGCTCTAGGCGGCTTAGTGATAAAACTCTCGAGTAGTAACGATTCGTTCACCTTCCTCCTGTACTGGTAGTAAGAAATTTTTACTGATAAATTTAACAAGAAAGCGAGGGCGTACTTCTTCCTCCCAGCTCAGTATCCATGATAGTTACACAGTATAGGCGATCAGAAGACGAATTGAGGACTGGAGTAACCATGGGCGTAGACTGCCGTCCCTTCAAGCGGCACTACACTTCATTTCGTTATCAGTCACTCGGCTTTCGAGGAATTATTTCTATCGGGTTGTCGGATCGATGGATGGGAAGCAAGCGACATAGTCCAAGTGAGCGCGGGAGAATTCGCGTGCAAAGAGATGCGATAAGTGTAATAAGGGAGAAATATGTCTTCCATACGACGTGAGAAATTTTTTGTTTGCAACTTTCTTATTCAATCATGTGTATTAATATCTGGGTCTTTAATTCTGTAAAATCATTAAGAACGGTTGATAAAATTCCTGGGTTCGATTTCAGCATGAACACCTCGACATCTGGGTTTACGGTCCGTGGAGTTTAACCACCAATGAATTAACACATTAGAATCTGTGAGTTTATTTGAGAGTGTGAATAGATTGTGCGATTATGAGCACGTGTGTATATCATATATATTTACACGATAACTCATAGTCATCATGCCTACTCTACCTGCTGAATTTCAAAGTCGGAGCCACGGTGGTTAAGTGCGTAAGACGCTAGCTCGCTAGCCTGGAGGTCGGATTTTCTATCCCTGCATTGGGCGAGAAGGTTCATCCAGATTTTCCGGCGTCGTTTCCCCATGTAAGTGGTGCAGGACAGAGGTTCCCACCGGGACAACTGTCTAGTCGTTCGGGTGGGACGAAAAACCGAGATCCCGTGTACACATTGGCGTGCACGTAAAAGATCCCTTGAAGGTTGAAATAAGACATAAAAGTAGACAATTGATAACGCCAATTCAAAGCCAATCGTATTTAAAAGTAACGATCCATCATTTGCTCTATCCGCTAAAATAACAAATTTCTCATTTAGGAGATAAACACTTCCTGTTTCGCATTTAGAGGGGTGTTATTGTCCAATAGACATGTCCTGAGATCATTCTAATGTAAAATCTCAGGACATGTCTATTGGACAATAACACCCCTCTAAATGCGAAACAGGAAGTGTTTATCGACATTGTAACATGCTTTTTTAGGATTTTAAAAGACATTACTAAAACAGAAGGGTGTTATTGTCCAATAGACAGTGTCTAATTGACCAATCAAAACGCAGGGTTTACACTGAAGCATGTTACAATGCTTAATATACTCTAAATATGAACTCAGAAAACCCCCCACGAGGTTGGGCTACTAGGCTATATGAGAATTTAAACCAAACCGAACACTAGAAAACATTTATAAATCAAAATCATGCAGATCTTAAAATATGTAGGTTCAGTATAACTTCAGAACGTGTATTTCACGCGCTGTTATTGAACCTCAGTTATAAAAATACGCTGGAATTAAACCTTAAAACTATTTGGGGAATTTTAAATATCAAAATGGGGTTTAACGTCCTATAATCTTTGAATGGCATTTAGCGATTGAACATAATATAACACAACACAGTTCTATGGATAACAATCACTATATTAAACACAAACGATCTTTCGACAAGATTTCACTGGTCGGAATCAAGCATAACGTCCTAATTGTTGGTAAAAACTAGGATAATGAAGTTGGGCGTACGCCAAGCAGAAACAGAATGAAATACAGTTTAACGCCCTTACATGCACAGAAATGTCTAAAGGGGAGAGAGAAATGGGGTTTAACGGTCCACTCGACACAAACCAGGTCATTTTCGGACTAACATAGGGTTTCATTTTATATCAATAATTCGCTTGCGCGTAGGGGTCTTTAGCAGTGGGAGGAAACCGGTGTGCCCGGAGGAAACCCAGGATATTGAGAAGGCGCCCCTATCCACATACGCTCACACCAGGGATCTAAACCACAGCCGCAAGCCAGAGGTGACCGGTCAGCTAGAGGTCGAAGCGCGGCACTCTAGACCACTAGGCCATCCCAACTCCCGAAATGTCTACACGTGACATAGGTTTTTCATACGAATAAGTATTTTAAATAAAATGTAAAAATTTGCATTTTTGATATATTGCACGAAATTGTATTTTTAATAAAATATAGACATTGGTATTATTATAAGAGGGATGGGTTGCCAATGATCTAAGACGAGTACTTTGGACAATAAGGTCTGTCATTGCATTAAGCTGCAAGGAATTAGTCGTCCCTTCATTAACTTCGTGATCACGGAGACTAAGTGTGTAAAACGCAGCTCGGTAGCCTAAAGGTAGGGTGTTCGATCCCCGCATTCGCCGAGAAAATTTTCCGGCGCGGTTCCCCTTTGTCAGTGATACGGGGGACCTGAAATGTACAGCTGTCTAGTCGTTCGGATGGGACGAAATACCGAAGACCTGTGTACACATTGGCGTACACGTAAAAGATCCCTCGAATTCGATATAAGAGTAGGCCGCTGTTAGATAAAGTTGATCATACAAACAACGATTAAATAAACATTTTCAATTTTAATTGGAGGCGGAATAAATACTTAACAGCATTCTCGACATATAGTAATATCGTAGAATTAGTATTGAAAATGTCGGTCAATTAGCTTAGTGTCTTTTCTGAAACGGAGCTAATTACAGACAGACAGCGCTGGTGTAATATGATCAACTGTATCTAGCAGTTCATCCATTTTATAGCCGGGTAATCATGTATAGAGTTTTATTTCTCACCGCTCAGTCATTTTATAGTCCAGTAATACAAATAAAGATATGAACTTAAACAGCTAATTCTAGTTTATTACACGGTAATCATGTAGATTGAATTATACAGATATATAGCATCTATATTATAGATTGCTGTTTACACTATTTTACCTACACCGTTTTTTAGGACTTGAAAATTTGTCTAAAGGTTTGGATTGTTCGTACTTGGTTTTATTTTATTTATAGAACGTGGGCTACATTCCTTAATTGCTCTATAAAACCTGGTTGGAATTCTTTGCCTGGCCGCTAGATTATTATTTACTAGATGTTTCGGGACCCCTTTAAAACCTTTCGAGAAAAGTAGACTACCCAACCAGTCGGATATTTTGACTTCTGTGCCCTTCGTCACACAGAAGCCACCTCGAGCCTCCATACACCCACCAGTCCTTCTTCGATCACTGTCCATCTGGAGCCCCTAACACTTTATCTGTATTCTGTGACAGAAAGCCAAATACTTGCCGATTAAAAACAAATACTTTATTAGCGCCGAGTGGATGGGATGTAGGTAACGGGAGTTGGCGAATGTCCATCCCAGCCCCTAGTTGAATCCTACAAAACCCCTTCAATATGCCGGAAACTTTATAGTTTTGGATATATATGCTGCTATCGTCATCTGTGTCTAGATTTGATAACAATCGGTCATTGGTGATCACTCAGATTTGACGAAAAACTGCGGTTCTGTGTACACTTAAAGCCCCAATAACACTCTTGTTGTAACTGAATAATATGTCCCAATCTTCATTCTGGTCAACAAATTGTATTATTTTAGAATATTCTAATTAAATGATGATATAAATTTCATCTTAACACACCTATTTTGAAAACTTGGAAAAATTCAACCCATTGATTTGAAAAGTCTAACGTAAACCTTTTCAAATGTGACTTGGATTTTAAAATATTTTCGAACCCTCTGGACACTTAAAATAGGTTGTAATGGATAATTTACACAACAGGTAGGACACTTAAACATCTAGTACTTAGAATAAGGGTATTATTTATTTTCTGGAGCTACCAAGCCAGCAAGAATGTTATTGTCCCTTTAATATAAAGCCTTCACAGTTAGAATTCGAACTAAGTTTTACTAATAGCACACTGTCTGATATATTCACACCTTCATTAGCCCATACTGATGTCTGATAAATTGTTTCAATGTCATTTGTTTGACAAGACTAGAGACACCTTGTCGAAACGTCGCTCACTAATAAGCAGTAATTGTAACCTGTTTATTCATTAGCCCAGTCGGTGCAGAAGAGTGGGACGTTAAACCCCATTCTATTTCATCGGCCATTGTTATTTGAACAGGAAAAGTGGAGGACTCTAACTAGCAATGAGGTCTTGTCTGAATATTGTTGTGAGAAGAAGTCTGACGGCAGGAGTCGATATTTTCTATTATGTATTGGATGCAATCAGCTGTAAAACGTCCAGACAGCTTCAGATGATTTGTTCCTGGTTCATTTTAGGTGATGCTAACAAACACCGCCTACATTTTATACATGATAATAGGGTAAAACAGGACTCAGACCGCCTATATGGGATAGGAATCAGATCGCCGACACGAGTAATAGGGGTAAAAGAGGAGTCAGCTCGGTAATTGTATGCGTGGGTTATACGGGTAAAACAGGACTCAGACCACCTACGTTTTATACGTAGATGATAGGGGTAAAACAGGACTCAGGGGTAAAACAGGTCTCAGACGGCTTACATGATATACAAGGGTAACAGGGGTAAAACAGGCCTTATTCACGGGTGACAGGGGTAAAACAGGCCTTAAACACGGATAATGGGGGTAAAACAGGTCTCAGACGACCAATATTTTGTACGTGGGTAATAATAGGAGTATAAATTATACGGTATGTTTGGGCATATATTGTAAAGCGCTAGGTTTTTTTTTATAAAAGTGACAAACTTTTATTCAAGAATTTATTTGTATATAATTCATCACGTATGCCGTTTTAAATATTTATGTATGTAAAAGATTTGATATTTATTTTTTTCATTATATTTTCTGTGATATTTGTTTTTAATTACATAATAAGTACATCTGTGATATTGTTTTGATTTGTTTCGTTAAAGTCGCCATATTTGACTCAATATAGCCTGGTTAGAGCTGACGCGCCATTAAACAACATTTCATTCATTCATTATGTCTCTTTACTTCCGTCTCAAAATTACGACTTTTCATCAAAATAATGACTCCTCATCAACCAAAATTACGACTTTTCACCAAACAAAATCACGACTTTTCACCAAAATAATGAATATTTAGGACCAAAATCATGACTTTTCACCAAAATCATGACTTTTCACCATGATAAAATCAAGACTTTTCATAAAAATCATGAGTATTGACCGGAAACCTGACAGTCAGTACCACTCCGTGGTAATGATATTATTAAAACCACCAGTAAACCAAGGGTATTGATCACGTGGCAGGGTATTCGAGATTAATTTAAGCGCACCGGTAAACTATACTGTTTTTGTCGTTTTTCTGTCTGTCTGTCTGTTCAGGTTTGGCGGCTACACTAGGGCTACACTGGGGCTGACATTTGGTGTATAGGAATAGCTCAGACTAGGGAATAACATAGGCCAGTTAGTACCAGTATTTAGCATGGAATGATTTAGACACGTTATCCTTTTCTTCATGCTAACTCTAATTTTGGTTTTCTTTCCTTCTTTTACTTCTTTGAAGCTTTACGTCCGCTTGCAACACACGAGTTTCTTTTATATGTGTTTTTCATTCGGTTCATGTTGTTTGTCACGAAACTATGAAATACATAATAAAGAGAATACAATATATACCGCCAACAAAAAGATAGTTTTACTTTAGATAATGAAATCGCCAATCTTTGATTAAATATGAACATGAAATTCTTGTCTCAAGATAGACTTCGGAAGGAGAAATTTGATAAGCGAGTCTCAACGATGTTTTCGTAAATGACAAAACTGTTTGAAGTGTCGTCGTATCAAACAATATGTAAAATATTATCTGGGGCATGTACATCTAATGTTTTTGGACTAAATTTAAGGCGTTTTTAAATCGTGAAACATTAGTGGCGTCGCCAGGGTCAACTCCTTGATTGAGTATGTTCGGGGATGGGGGGGGGGCGTGTGCTGAAACTAGAAATTGTTGTTATTTGTTAAACATGATATCATAGTTCACAAACAGATCATTAAAAATGAATAAATGGAACATTTCAGTCAAATTATTTTATTTTGGGCAAAGTTATGACAATAATTAGCGGATTGTCAAGTATAATTGTCATGGTAATAAAAGAAGTCTCGATTATCAGGCCTTTTATTTAGCTTAACGAACTATATAATCATGTAGAGTTGGTCTATGTTTAAAAATATCTTAAGATTGTAATTTCACATGAAATAGTTGACAGTTGTCTTCGGTGCATTTCTATTATCTAATATAGTCTCATTTTCATTTTCTTGTAAGCAGAGAGAGAGAGAGAGAGAGAGAGAGAGAGAGAGATGGTTGAAACCAGGAAGCTGTGTTGTTATTATGAGTTATCGGTGTATATAGGTTAAGAAAGAGAGAAAGGGCGGGGGGGGGCGAAGGACCTGGAAAAACGAGGTTAGACAGGCGACCCTATTCCTTGTCACGTACAAGCTGGGAATCAAAACCACGTCAATTGTCTTAATGACAAAAAGAGAGAGAAATGGGGTTTAACGTCCACTCGACACAAACCAGGTCATTTCGGGACTAACATATGGTTTAATTTTATTTCAATAATTCGCTTGCGCGTAGGGGTCTTTAGCAGTGGGAGGAAACTGGATCTTAATGACAAGAATGAAGTTCTAAAGTGCACGAGTTACGCTATTCGGCCACCCCTTTAAAGATATAAAAGACTCTTCCAATTATAACTGAACGCGATATTAAACACCTAGTTTGGTAACTATCGGTCCATTTAGGGAAATATAATAGTAAACTTAACACCTTTAATTTTATTATATATATTTCATTGCCCTTAATATATCACCATTACCTTTCCAGATGTCAAATATATCTCATCTCTCTCCTGGTTTAAAGATACGCAACTTCCGGTTTAACTACGTCGTGTTTCAAATAGATTTTAAGCATTGGCTTTAGATTATGAGGTCTGTCTTTGAGTCAAGTGGCGTGGTTTTAGATTCTCAACCTGTACGTACCAATTCGGATACAAGTAAGTTTTGTTTGTCCAAAATATGAAATAATTTAGAGAGAAAGAGAGAACGGGGGTTTAACGCCCTCTCCTGTGCTGTATATACCAATTCGAATACAAGTAAGTCTTGTTTGTCCAAAATATGACTTAATTTAGAGAGAAAGAGAGAACGGGGGTTTAACGCCCTCTCCTGTGCTGTATATACCAATTCGAATACAAGTAAGTTTTGTTTGCCCAAAATAGGACTTAATTTAGAGAGAAAGAGAGAACGGGGGCTTAACGTCTTCTCCTAGAAACTATTTCATTTTGCGCGTACGGGTCTTCAGTGGTGGATGAACCTTTTCGGCAAATGCAGGGATCGAAAACCCGCCCTCCTTGCGAGCGAATCAGTGTCTTACGCATCTAGCCACCGTGACCCCCCGGGACGTAACAACCCAATTAAATAATAAATTACTTTAAGACACACGAAATGAGCAATATTTCAAGACTGTGTAATTGGGTCTCTGAAGATTTTCTCCGTGAAACAGAAATAATGTCTGAGTGGTCGCTATAATGGTTTGTTTGTTGGATCCAGCCAATTTAAAATAGATCGAGTCTAGACGAGTGTTTTTGTTGTCCAGTTAAAATTGATAAAGGGGATATAAAGACGATGTTTGGGAATCAATATTAAAATCGAGACAGTTGGCCGTTACTTTCACCTCCCCCCTTCCCAGATACAACACATCCGTCACGAGGCTTAAAACCAGGAAGTTGTGTTGTTACAAAGTATCAGTGTAAATAGGGTGAGACAGAGAGAGAGAGAGAGAGAGAGAGAGAGAGAGAGGGGGGGTTAACGTCCACTCGATACAAACCAGGTCATTTTGGGACTAACATATGGTTCAATTTCATTTCAATCATTCGCTTGCACGTAGTTGGACAGGCGACCCTACTCCTCCTTGTCAAGTGTAACCAGGCAACCGAAACCACGTCATTTGACGTGACACACCGTATAATACGCGCTAACAATTCGGGGGCTTGGGATGGCCTAGTGGTCTAAAGTGCCGCGCTTCGACCTCTAGCTGGCCGGTCACCTCTGGCTTGCGGCTGTGGTTTCGATCCCTGGTGTGAGCGTATGTGGCATGGAGATAGGGGAGCCTTCTCAACCTCATGGGTTTCCTCCGGGCACTCCGGTTCCTCCCACTGCTAAAGAACCCTACGCGCAAGCGAACTATTGAAATAAAATGAAACCATATGTTAGTCCCAAAATGACCTAGTTGTGTCGAGTGGACGTTAAACCCCATTTATCTCTCTCTCGCTAACAATTCATCTATCCACCCCACCCCACATACTCCGCGCAGGGTTTCGTTTAATTAGAGGTAGCCTCATCCCACTACTCACTGCTGTAATGAGTGGATATTGTTGTTTCAAATTTTGATTTGTCAGTATTTCGACTACCAACCAATGACTAGCTGCTCTACAAAAGCTTTACATTTAAAACGAGTGCCAATATTGGACCAAATAATGTTTAAATAACGTTACGTCATGGCTCACGATTTTCTTATGCCTAATTAACCCGTGCATAGCAAAATACTGCAGTAAAACTAATTGCGTGGCTATCAAGTCGAATGAAATGTAAACAATACTGTTTGGAAACGAACATACTTTCGCCGTTTTAATACCTTAAATCACTGTCCAGATTTTTAGAGAAGACCCAGATTAAACGAAGGACTGTCATGTTGCTGTACTTAAGTGATACTTTGATTGAACAGGAAGAATAGACGTACTGCCGCATAAGTTCAAGAAACAGACGCTATTCCAGCAATGGCCAGAGTGGGATTTCTCGGGCCATTGCTCCTCATATACAAGTAAGTAAAGATTGCAATAAATTGTGTGATGGGAAATGAGAATGAAACGAAACGGAGTTTTACACCAATGTGTACACGCTGCCCCGTTTTCTCCTCAAATTTAAACGCTAAATGGTTAGCGTGCGCGCGCTGTATCAAACGGCCTGCCATTAAGTCAACTTGCGTGGTTTCGAGTGGACGTTAAACCCCATTTCTCTCTCTCCGCATTTGACTGAATAAAAACAAATCTACTTTTGATTTCTGGTGAACAAACGATAGCACAAGGCAAATGCCTACAGGGATTTGATTATCACCAGGCCCCTGTTTATGGATAACAGATTTCAGAGGCTGGTTTTGATGATATTTCTCGCGGATAGTAACATGTTTATTCGACACAAACATGATATAGTTCAATTTTATTTCAAGAATTCGGCTGTTGGTCTTTAGCAGTGGGAGGAAGTCGGACAGGCGAACCTATACCTCGTCAGGTAAAATCTTTGGACCGTGGCCTGTGACATATCTTATGAACTAAAGCGCTCACATTAAACCACTCAGACAATATCCGGTTACAAGGACAGACAGATGGGGCATAGAGAAGTCTGTGTGTCGAGAAAAAAAAATACCATGCCAACAGTTAAATAATAATCTCTTAATATAGTACTTCCGGTTTACATTCGCACTATGATACATTTGAAACTACGCTGGATAATCGTTTTGGTTAGTAAGCCAACGTCTTACTCACTGGGCCACCGTGGCACCACAAAAGGAAGCAAGACACACGCCGTGATTGTAGCTAAGATATCCGTGGAGTGAATGCAGTAACTCGATGAATAATGGAACAATAGAACCGCTGAGCTGGTGTATCAATATCTGAAGTAATAAGGTTAGGTGGGGAAAATAGGGCCAATAAAACGTTTAAATGATAAAATATGATAATTCTGTTTATAGTTGATAACATGCATTCAAGGCTACTGACAAATATTGATCATGACGTCATAAACTCACCGATATTGATCATGACGTAATACGATCGCTGGGAAAATACCCTAATGATCACTAATACCATTGGTAATGTCAATTCTCAATCGCCGCTTATCTCTACTTATTGCTTATAACGATGCCATTAGATTCATTATCTCCTAACCCTTGACCTCACGCACAGCTCACGAGCTACTTGGAAGTAAAAACGGAGTGGATGAAAGGGGAGATTATTTGTTTGTTGTGGGGATGTAGAAGTAAGAATATCGTTTGTTTTGTGTAATTGCTACTCGATGGCGGCATCTGAAAGGAAACTGTACAACCTATCGTTTTAATCTTTTATTACTTTTTTTCACTGCTCGTCTTAAAGTAGGGGAGTGTCCCATATTTATCTGTTCAGGTCAATATACTTCAACGGAAGGATATTGCGCATTTGAGATTATAATTCTGTTTTTTTTTATTGGTATTCTGGTTGTATTTGGTTAAAGGGGAGTTGTTCAATTAAAGCATGGCCACAACTTCCCCTTCAATGTAATGTTGCGCAGCTTTCAAATAACAGACTCATCCAATACCGTATCGACTGGCCTTACCGGCTACAATGTCCGGTGGGCAAGGACCACTGGGTGTAATAATGGACGTAGATTCGTTACTGTGAAATGAACATTAAATACTTTACAATATAGTTCCCCCTTTGCTGTTCATATTACGATGGCTCAGTGAGTAGGACATTGGCTTGCTAACCTGGAAGTTCCGTATTTGATCCCGGTATTGGTAGAGAAAGTTCATCTGGATTATTTGCGTGCCCCCAACCCCGGGCCCCCTTGTCATTGATGTAAGACGAAAACCCGAGGTCCCGAGTATGAATAGTATAAATTGACGTGCACGTTAATGAATATCTGTCCGCTGTCCGGACGTTAACGCACATTTCATTTATAAAATACTGTTTACGTATAGAGCCCAGCAATACTTCCATGTAGGGGTTTTGTAACACCAAAAGATATACAACCCCGAAACCGGAAATAACAGTGACTCCCCCCAACTCTAGCTGTCGTTTCAGCTAGACGGCTCCCTATGTAGCCCAAACAGACCACTAAACAGACCACCAAACAGAAAATTGTTGATAGGACTAGGTGGTGTCATAACCGGTTGAGCAGGTTGATGGGACTAGGTGGTGTTATAACGGGTTGATAGGACAGGGTTGTGTTATAACAGGTCTATAAACTGGGTGATATATCGGTTTTATAAGGTACGGGACTGGGTGATGTTATGGTTATAGCGGGTTTATAAAGTACAGGACCGGAAGATGATAATATAATATGCGGGCTGTGATATCTGTCAGTTTGAAGACGATTTATGTATTTGAATATCGATATTTTTTGGTGAAGTTAAATTCTTTCTGGGGAATACAAGACACGTACTGGCTGACTCCGGTTATGGAACCCATCAAGTATTAATTCACCAATAGCTACGATTCAATATATTACTCAAATATGAATAGACCATAGCATGTAATATAATATGATAGCATAAAGGGAAAAAAAATAAGTGGAATTATATTGACGTTTGGATATAAAAGCTATTTTTGGTTGCTGAACAGTTCACGTTAAAACTGAGTAAAGTCATGCCATATTATATCTCGTGATGCAGAATATAAGTCGTTTAATACGAATAAAGTGCTGAATAGTACAAGGGTTGGGAGGTGGGTACTCTAAAAGAGTTGGGAGGTGGGTACTCTAAAAGAGTTGGGAGGTGGGTACTCTTAAAGGGTTGGGAGTTGGGTAATCTAAAAGGGTTGGGTGTTGGGTACTCTAAAAGGGTTGGGAGTTGGATACTCTAAAAGGGCTGGGTGTTGGGTACTCTTAAAGGGTTGGGAGTTTGGTACTCTAAAAGGGTTGGGAGTTGGGTACTCTAAAAGGGCTGGGTGTTGGGTACTCTTAAAGGGTTGGGAGTTTGGTACTCTAAAAGGGTTGGGAATTGTGTACTCTAAAAGGCTGGGCAGGTACTCTAGAATTGTTGTTGTTGGGAATGGGTACCCTCAAAGGGTTGAGAGTTGGATACTCTATAGGGGTTTGGGGTTGGGTACTGTTAAGTGGTTTGGGGTTGGGTAGACGATGTTCCTTCCTAGGACAGACCGTCTCCCCGTCTTCATTCTCCCGGTTGATTTAGCCGATAAAGTTCATCCACATTTTTTCGATTATCAGACTATGATGTCATTGTCCAATTTTAAACCACCAGATTTATCATTGTTACGTAGTTCTTGTTGTCACTGGTACTAGCTAACGACCTCAATACATTAACCAGGGCATCGCTTTACAGAACTTAGATTCTACTGTATGACGTATGCCTGTCTTCATTAGCCCAGTTCAGAGCCGAACAGTAGGACGTTAAACCGCATTTCATTTAATTTCTCCCGGTTGGTGCAGAAACGCAGGACGTTAAACCCCATCTCATCTGATTTCCACAGAAGGAGTCAATAATAGAATATATATAACAGAATCATTATTAGAAGGCATGTCAAATAATGCCACACTCTGTCTAATTTCTCACAATCCATTTTTCAATAATAGTATGCGCGATTTAATTTCCCTGTGAAATTCAAAGAATTTTTCAATTCAATACCTTCCATTTTTCTCTGCTCGTTTTGAATGAAAGCTGATATCAATATATAGAAGAATTGTCGACATTAATAGACTTCATTAACGATATCCTATAAAAAAAATCGTTAACGAGTTATGGATTGAAATAACGTCAGAAATAACCTCAAACTAAAATGAAAGTTCCGCCGTTTTTGCACCAACCGGGCTAGTCAAGACGGGTGTTCGCCAATGGCTCGACAGTGACGTATCCGTCTATTCTTCGTCTAATTTCAATCGTGAAATGTTCTGTTGAGTGGATGCCAATATATCTACACGGTTAATCGACTACTCGTACTATCCGTATTACTAGACCATGTTCCATGTTATTTCCTCCTTTCAGCACCTGTCTAAACCACACTGAAACCAATACCAGAGACACTTTCTTGGCCAACACAGGAATCGAACCTTGAGCCACTCCATCAGTCATTGAGATGTTTAAATGTTGTATGCACCAATGAAATCAGTTGTGAGGTTGTGTGGGTGTGTGGCTTTGTCACATTATACGGCGTATGCTCATCTTCATTTGCCAGTTTTCAATTCACCGGTCGTACGTGACGTCTGTCCAATCTCGTGGGTTTTCTCCAGGCACCCTGGTTCTTCCACTGCTAAAGACCCCTATACACAAGCGAAATATTGAAACAAAATTAAGCCATGTGTTAATCTCGAAATGACCTACTTTGTTTCGAGTGGACCCCCCCCCCCCCGCACTCTAGCTCTCTCGCTTGCCTAGTCGACGCAGAGCAGTAGAACGTCAAACCCCATTTCGTTTCAGACTCTTTTTTGTTTTTAGTGTTGGATAAAGAGGATGTATCGGAACTTCCGGGATTTTGTCTTTCATTCAATAAACACATCATCAGAGAATAAACAGGCGTATATACAATATAGATACCATATAGATTCTATCTACTGTGAACACAAATAACCTAGGATTATTTCTTTGTTTTATTGTTGGACGACTTCCTTGTGTAGCATTAGAAAGGTGTTTCTTTAGATGTAACCGACCAATAAGTGACTATATCTTATATTGACCGGTATTTATCAATAGACAATAACAAGTCGATTATTATAAGTAAAGAAAGTTTATAATCTATATACACGTATAGCCGTTAACTTTATAATCTACCTGCGTGTATTAATGTATTGATGATATAGGATAGCCGCGGACTCTATTATCTAGCTTTGTGTATTGATGCATTGACGATATCGGGAAGTTATTGACTTGATCATCCAGCTTCGTGTATTGGTGTATAGTCGATATAGGATAGCCGCGGACTTTATTATCCAGTTTGATGATATTGGATAGCCCAAGGTTCATATTGATAATTAATAGCTTATGTCTTTAAGGAGAACGAAGATTTTTTTTTTTTTTTGGGGGGGGGGGGTGGGGGCATCTGCCACAACATAGAAAGATAAAAAAGGCAAGTATTGTTTTAAAGAGAATGGTTGTTCGGGTGGGACGTAAAATCGGGGTCTTGTGTGAACATTGACCGTAGCGCAACTACCCGAGACAAATCCCCCCCCCACCGTGGCACATTGCGTGGCGTATGTCCATCTTAATTAGAATAGAAAACGTCCTTCTATTTTGTCGTTTTCTCTTATCTTGTGACATTCCATTACTTTCTTTGAACTGTGAGATATCCTCTCACAGTCTCTTTGGGCTTCGAAGGAATTATCAGAGAGCAGAAATTCCCCCGTGTATCTGTTATCGGTCGTTACTTCAGTAAGTTATATAGAAGTGTAACTCGTGTTTCCTGTCTTCTTACGTCACTTCCTTTTGCTTTAGTCACTTCCATTACTTGAAATCTTCGTTACGCATCTACAACAGCAATCTGTTCTGTGTTAGAATTATATTTGCAGTGTTTAACCAGTTCTATCACCTAATATGTGATTACGACTGACACCAATATTGTCATTTAAACCTAATTTTATTTTATTAACCCAGTTGCTAGAACGTTAAACCACATTTCATTTTCATGAATTCGTCTAATGGATGTTTAGTGTTCAATAATCCAGGATACTTATCACCTGGTTTTTATTGACGCCACTGAAAATTATTATTTTTTTATTGTTAAACAATAATCTATCGCAATCTTTAAATTTAATTACCTTTTTATAAATCGATTTATAATTGACTATACACAAGAGTTTGGGAGGGGTTTCAAGGAATTGATTTCTTCCATTTACGAATTGATCTGTATAATATATTGAGAATATTTATCGCCAGAAGGTGTTTATTTAGATCTGGAGTAAATAAAGGAACAAATAAAGGATAAAATGACTCCTTTTACTATGGTGGGGGTTATTGTCAGAGCTCAATCATTCTGTATACAGAATCTGTTTACTTCATACACCGAGCATAGATCTCTGTCCTAATGGCCGTCATATCCAAAACATTTTACATCTGTCCTACACACAAAATATTCCTGAAGCAACGACCCGAGAAATCCCTCTCTGGCCATTGCTGGAATAGCGTCTGTTTCTTGAGCTTATGTGGGAGTGTGTCTATTCTTTCCGTTCAATCAAAGCTATCACTTAAGTACAGCAACATGACAGTCTTTCGTTTAATCTGGGTCTTCCCTAAAACTTTCGACAGTGATTTAAGGTATTAAAAACGGTGAAAGTATGTTCGTTTCCAAACAGTATTGTTTACATTTCATTCGACTTGATAGCCTCGTATGTCACGCAATTAGTTTTGCTGCAGTATTCTGCTATGCACGGTTTAATTAGGCATAATAAAATCGTGAGCCATGACGTAACGTTATGTAAACATATTTGGTCCAATATTGGCACTCGTTTTAAATCTAAAGCTTTTGTAGGGCAGTTAGTGATTGGTTGGTAGTCGGACTACTGACCAATCAAAATTTAAAACAACAATATCAACTCATAATAGCAGTGTTTAGTAGGATTACCTCTAATCAAACGAAACACTGCGCGGAGTATGAACACACAAAAACTAAATAAACTATTTCAATTTTATTAAATGAAAGCTGAATATATACTCAACATAATTCGCGAAGTGTATTTAGTGTTTTCTGCTAAAGTCGACAATTCTAACATATATTAAATCATATATAGTAACGCATCAAAGGGCCTGGCGATGAAAGCTAGTGCTAGTGCTAGTGCTAGTCAAAGTACTAGTCAAAAATGTCATTTTTAATGTTTTTTCCCTAATGTGTGAACTTTACTTATATGAATAACGATGGGGGGGGATTTAATGAAATGTAGGTAAATACAACCCCAGCTAATAATATATATATATAGAGATATATTGCCTCGTTTTATTTATAGCTTGTCATTAAAATAGATTCAATATGATTGCATATAGAAATAGTGTATTTGTTTTATTCTCTTATAGAGCGAGACTGATATTTATTCTGGGGTTTAAGTGTGATATTCTGGGTTCTATCAGCATCGAATATCAAATAAAGATTTAAAAAGATTACCTAGCAATCAATTAATACGTCTATAGATAGCCGACATGTATCACATACATACAAAATTACTCAACTTCTCCAGATATAAATATAGAACGCCAAGTACCACTTGTAGTAGAGAGTGGAGGGGTGGGGTTTGGTGGAAGAGAGAGAGAGGGGGAGAGGGGGAGAGAGAGGGGGGGGGGGGTAACGTCCATTCGATACAAACTAGGTAATTTCGGGAGTAACACATGGTTCAGTTTCATTTCAATATTGCACTTGTTTGTAGGGGTCTAGCAGTGCATGAAACCTGGAGGTACTGGAGAAAACCCAATCACTTATTTTTACCAATCACTTACTATAACCTATCACTTATTATAACCAATTACTTAGTATAATTAATCACTTATTATAATTAATTATAACCAATTACTTCGTATAATTTATCACTTATTATAATTAATCACTTATTATAATTAATCACTTATCATACCCTATCACTTATTATAACCTATCACTTATTATAACTAATCACTTATCATACCCTATCGCTTATTATAACCAATCACTAACTTATTATAACAAACAACTTATAATAATCAATCACTTATCCTTCTTTTATTTGGAAATAGTAAAAATACAATAAAAATATTTAGGATTATTTCTTCGCAAAAGTTAAAAAGGAAATTGAATGAACACTAGTCTGGTCACCAACTGCCGTTTAATTCCGGTACAAGTCGAGTTGCGGTCATGCACGGTTAATTCCGGTACAAGCAAAATCGTCAACGCGGAAGAGAAATGAAATGGAGTTTAACATCCTACTGTTCTGCTCCGAACTGGGCTAATGAAGACGGGCATAGGCTCTGTTTTCCGTCCCCGTCGAACGACTAGAGATCTGTCGTTGTCAGACCCTCCGTCTCGCATCACTGACAAGGGGTAACCACGCCGGAAAATCTGGATTAAATGTCTCGGCCAATGCAGGGATCGAACACTCAACCTCCAGGCTAGCGAGTCAAAGTCTTACCCACCTTGATACCCACACGGGGAAAAAAAGAAGAAGAGTAAAGAAATAATAACGTCATTGGTGATAACACTTTTGTCCGCGTAGCACCATGTCCGAAAGATATATGGTGAATCAAACCTGAGCCACCTTAGGATTTTACAAGCCCGACCTGGTGAATGGTTATTAAAGACTGATAGTGATTGAAACCTGTGCCTCCTTAGTGCAGAATCTTATATTCAATCGATGAAGGCGTGAGTCATCATGAAGTGGCGCGCTAACATGATTTATTTACAGTGTTTAATATCAGCCCAATACGGTACAACTCATCTCAGCTTCAAATTCTACCTTTAAAGTGGCATTCTCCAATACTGAACAATGTCCACGGGGAGGCAGTTAAGGTGCTCCGATCCAGGTGATCCTAAAACGCTGCTCGAAATTTTCAATGTTTTTTCTTTTTATTACCGACATCTGATAAAAAAAGGGGCGAAACCCCGAGATACGTTAATATATAGTTCTGGGCATAGAATAAACCTGGAAAAGGGCGTCTTCGGCTGAAGGAATTCCCACCAGGCGTCGCTAGTAAAAAGTCGGTTCCATGTGACATCATCGATGGTAAGTATGTTCAAGTATCGGTTTCAGCGACAAAAACTAACGTTTGTCAACACACCAGAACGTACTGAATGTGGTCACGTGCCCCCCCCCCCCATGGTGTCACCTGTAAACAACATTTTGTTTCCAAATGTCACATGAAACCGGAAACCATGGTAAAATATCTTTACACCACGACGAAATATTTACGAGGCGATGTGTTCTTTAAGTTGTAACAAACATGGTCGTTTGCTTTAATTTGGCAGATTTCCCAGGTAAACATAGAAATACACGTTAGGAGTAACAAATGGTGCTAATATAATAACTGGACAAGTTGTCTGGGTAATTCATCTCGGGTAATAAAAGTTCACAGGCTAAACTATACATCTATATATATAGTTTACGCCACCATCTTAATCCTATGTAGTCAGGATGGGCCAATAAACCGAGGTTCCCTTGTGAACTCTTGGTGCTGTTCATGTAAATCAGTCTTTGACAGTTGGGACTCGCTGAAAAGTAGGCCAGGGGCTGGTTGCTCAAAGCTCTGTTAACTTTTAACGATCCGTTAACATGGAGTAAACGGATCGTTAACTTTAACGGAGAGAAAGGTTGTTGCTGGAAGCCCCGTTAACTTTAAAGGATAATGAAATTGACTTTCCAGCAACAAAAATATAACGGACCGTTAACAAACGACACGTGAAAGATAAACGATCCGTTAGTTTAACGGATCGTTAAAATAACTTAGTTTTGAGCAACCGGCCCCAGAAGGCCACTGCGCGGGCAAATATCCCCAATGCCTTTTAACAGTGTGTGGCGTAAAGCAAATTAAATGAAGTGGGCTTTAACGTCCTACTGTTTTGCTACGAACTGACGGGGGGGGGGGGGGGGTAGGGGGTGGTCTAGAGTGCTGCGTTTCGACCTATAGCTGGCCGATCACCTCTGGCTTGCGGATGTGGTTTCGAGCCCTGGTGTGAGCGTATGTTGCATGGAGATAGGGGCGCCTTCTCAACCTCGTGGGTTTCCTCCGGGCACTCCGGTTTCCTCCCACTGCTAAAGACCCCTACGCGCAAGCGAATTATTGAAATAAAAATTGAACCATATGTTAGTCCCGAAATGACCTAGTTTGTGTTGAGTGGACGTTAAACCTCAATTCTCTCTCTCTATCTCTGCCACGAACTGGGCTAATGAATATGGGCATACATCATACATTGTGCTACGAGAGAAAGTTTTCCCGGACTTCTGTATTACGGCCTACTCTTACTTTGAATTCCAACGAATAAGGGATATTTTACGTGCACGCCAATGTGTACCCAGAACCTCAGTGTATGGCGTATGACCGCCTCCATTAACTTGGCTTCTGGGATCCTTTCATATCTTCATCAGCCCACCAGAGCGTGGGTGTTGATATGATAGTACTCGCGATGGTATTGATGACAGGGTAATAATCAATCGAACCTCCATCACCGGGTAATACGAGTGTGGGTGATGACAGGGTTACACTCGATGGTACGGTACCATCACCAGTTAATAAGAGTGTGGGTGTAGATATGATTTATATGAGGTAATAATCGTTTAATCACCTGGCACTAAATAAACAATCATTGAGACGAGTTACTTCCTTCTACTCACCTGTAGAACATACACGTCACATCACTTCAAGTGACACTCCGGTATTATCATTATAGTCCAACATATTCAAGTGACACTCCGATATTATCATTAACGTCTCCAACATATTCCACTCTTATTCAAGTAACGCCCAACATGTTCTAAAGCCACTTCGGTATTATCGTTATAGTCCAACATATTCAAGTGAAACTCCGCTATTACCATTAATATCCAACATATTCAAGTGAAACTCCGCTATTAACATTGATCACCGAAAGGTGGTAAAAGAATTTGAAACTTTTGTTTATGATTTCAAAAACAATGAGAGAAAAGACCGGACGGATGGCGGTATTGGGATGCTTTTTAACTAAATGAAATGAAATGAAATGGTGTTTACGGACCCGTAGCCACAGCCCCCCCCCCGCCAAAAAAACAAAACAAACTCGGATTAGTCCCCCCAAATATTTTGCCAAAAATAGTGATTTCTTAGGAGTGTGCTTAGCCGGCCACATCCTCAGCCCCTCCCAAACATTCCGTAGACCCACAAAACATTCCGTGCCCCCCCCCCCAAATTTTATGAGCTGGCTACGGGCCAGGGTGTTTAACGTCCTACTGTTCGGAATTTTTTCCAAGGACAATATTAAAGTTAGCGTTACGAGTTAAGGTGAAACTACGTTTTTGAATTTGCACAAATTGAATTAATTGTCATGAGTTTTGGAATTACAATACCAGCTATTCATAGACCGCCATTGATCAATTATTATCCCCCTTTGTTGCCATAGATCTTAGTGCTGCGTTTGATACCGTGGATCATGAATTATTGCTTGAAATTCTTCAAAAGTGCTTTAGAGTTTGTGGAGGGGGGATCACGTGGTTAAGCGGGTAAGACGCTGGCTCGCTAGCCTGGAGTTCGAGTGTTCGATCCCTGCATTAGACGAGAAAGTTCATCCAGATTGTCCGGCGTGGTGTCCTCCTTGACAGTGATGCCGGATGGAGGGCCTGACAAGGACAGCTGTCTAGTCGTTCGGATGGGACGAACAAGTGAGGTCCCGTGTACACATCGGCGTGCAAGTAAAAGATCATTTGGCAGCTGTAATTCGATGTAAGAGCAGGCTGTAGCGCCGCTGCACGGGCAAAATTTCCCTTATAGCACACTGTATGGCGTATGTCCGTTTTCATTAGCCTAGTTGAGGAGCAGAACAGTGGACGTTAAACCCCATTTCATTTCACTTTTATAGTTTGTGGGACTGTAAAGGAATGGATAGCTTCCTATATATCTCTCTGATCGAGGCTTTATTATTAATATCAATAAACTAATTCAACATCAGTCGATATATTTTTTTCTGTTCACATATAAACGGTCCTGTTTTATTCACATGCTATTCTAGCACATTGTAGTACGGTGCTAAGCTCCAGCAGGATGGCCTTAATCTTGCTGGGTATACCGATGGTCATAACATCTGCTTTTGTCTTCCATGGTGGATGACATTAAACACTGGATGCTTAGCTTAAAATGAAAAATGATAAATCAGCGTTTATAGTTTTTGTAAGTAACAGAACTTTGCCAAAATGTACGGGGACGGAGATTTAACTTGGAGAGAGAGAGAGAGAAATGGGGTTTAGTGTCCACTCGACACAAAGTATGTCATTTCGGGGCTAACATATGGTTTAGTTTTATTTCAATAATTCGTTTGCGCGTAGTGGGAGGAAACCGGGGGACCCGGAGAAAACCCACGAGGTTGGGGATTTAACTTTGAGATGTACCTGTGAATTGAAACGAAATAGGGCCTTTGTTTTAACCATATTGTAACTGATCCTATTTTTCCACCATACAAGGCAAGATATAAATCATGGCCTTATCTATCAATATCGTGGTTGGTGGGGGTGGGGACATGATGTGGATGCTTGAATCTCGACTAGAACGATGTTTCGGGATCGAATCCTTTGGAGTGGGCCGGGATGAATTTCACAATTTTCTACAGGTCCTCCGGATTCCCCCGACTTTTTAAAGATTCATGCGTATAGGTTAAAGGGACAATAACATTCTTGCTGGCTTGGTAGCTCCAGAAAATATATAATACCCTTATTCTAAGTACTAGATGTTAAAGTGTCCTACCTGTTGTGTAAATTATCCATTACAACCTATTTTATTTGTCCAGAGGGTTCGAAAATATTTTAAAATCCAAGTCACATTTGAAAAGGTTTACGTTAGACTTTTCAAATCAATTGATTGAATTTTTCCAATTTTTTAAATTAGGTGTGTTAAGATGAAATTTATATCATCATTTAATTGGAATATTCTAAAATAATACGATTTGTTGACCAGAATGAAGATTGGGACATATTTTTCAGTTACATCAAGAGTGTTATTGGGGCTTTAATTATTGAAATAAAATTAAACCATACGTTAGTCCGGTATTGACCAAGTTTGTGACGAGTGGACCACTTCTCTCTCTCTCTCTCTCTCTCTCTCTCTCTCTCATACATAAATCTAAAAAAAAAGACGGAAGTTTTGGTGTAGACAAAGAGACTCTAGAATCTCATTCCATTAAAACAACGAAATGAAAACAAACCCCATTTATTGCTTTTTCTAGCCAACAGTTTTATCAAACACCAGTTATAACAAAATGACGGATGTTTCACAAAATGTCATTAATTAAGCAGGTCCTTGATTGACGTAAAATTCAATGACGGAGTCGGTCGGATTAGGACATTTATTTATTAAAATAACACGAGCGTCGAGTCTGCTCTAGTCGAGTGATAAAAGAGGTGGGGTAAAAAGGCGTTGAAGAAAACTTGACGAAAGGAAACGCTGTCTTGGTGGGCTTTTGTTCACAGAAGTGTAGCTTGAGGCAGAAAACGTCTTGGCTTTTCAAAGAGAAAACATTTCCATCGATTTGCCACGGATATCAAACAAACTCGAAACCGCATAGAAAAAAAATACCGTTATTGTCTACAGCATGCTATCTGCTTAGAAATCGTAATTATATTAGAGTTATTCATAAACTAAGTCCACAAGCAGATGAAAAATAGTCGTACGAAAGGAAACAGTATTGAAAATTTCCAATTTAGTATAATTGTCATATCAGGTTTCAATCTCATCAGTTCAATTAGTCTAGATCATCAGGGTAGCTAGTTTATTTATGGAAAGATTTATTTTAGGCGAGGCGGAAATAAATATTACGTCACATAACGTCATTGGGTCTCAATTATGTAATGGCGATATTTGCAAACCAAATTTGGCAGCAATTCTACATTTGTCTTAGATCTAAAAGAGCCGTGTTCTTGTAGAAAATGGACTAAAGGGAAAACTGGAACAAAGATAAAACGTGACTTGTTGTTACAAAAATAATCTGCTGTCAAAATACAGACGACACGCTAACATGGTAATTTAATTTAACTAAAATGTTAAAATATTGCAGGCTAGATTTTAATCTGTAAATCTTCTTTGCCTGTCTGGAGGGGAGATAATTTTCAATTTTCTTCGACTCACTCCAACATCTAGTTTGATTTTAATCAGTTTTCCTGGGTTACTCGGAATAATCACCACATTGCGCCCCATTCCAAAATTGTTCCTAAATTAAATTATTTTCTCTGGCTGCCATATTTTTCGTTTTATTATCGGAAGTGGTTACTTGTGTGCAAATAAGAAAGAAAAAGGTGAATTCGTGTTTAATGGCGGATTCTCACATGCAAGCTGGGTTATTTGGAATTCCATATATTTCAACTAACCAAACGTGTGCCTCAAATCCCTCTCAGAATAATAAACAGCCGCGTTGATCACCTGACTTGAGGATGATCCATATTCAGCTTGTAATTGTCTCTGTCCATCTCTTTCTTTTTTTGCTGTTGAAAGTTTTAATCCTTCGCAATTCTGACAACAGCTGCCATTCTGTTACGACCAACGCACACCAAGAGCTCCATGCCCGCGCGACGTCACTCGGCCAGACAAGAAAGAGAACAGTTTCAAATACCTTTACATATTTGTCCAGTATTTGGTGTATCATCTTTACATATTATACCAGAGAGAGAGAGAGAGAGAGAGAGAAATGGGGTTTAACGTTCACTCAACACAAACTAGGTCATTTCGGGACTAACATACAGTTTAATTTATATCAATAATTCGCTTGCGCGTAGAGGTCTTTAGCAGTTGGAGAAAACCGGAGTGCCCGGAGGAAACCCACGGGGTTGAGAAGGCGCCCCTATCTCCATGCCACATACGCGCACACCAGGGCTCGAAACCACAGCCGCAAGCCAGAGGTGACCGGCCAGCTAGAGGTCGAAGCGCGGCACTCTAGATCACTAGCATATTATACCAAAATACCCTATAAATAACACATCGCCAACAGGTGGAGGGGAGGGGGCATGTGCCGTTTGAATCTAGAGTCCATGTGATGATATTTTTGGGCGGGAGATTAAATTTTACAGAATTCTGATGGTCGGAATGTCTTATAACATGAGTATGGAGACCTATGAATGGCAATCCGTGGAGTATACACCCCTGGTTGCTATTTGACAACGTGTGGAATTATGCCCGTCTTATTTCATTGAAAGAAAATTAAACTAATTATACTATTCAAAAAAAGTAGGGGATATTTGATTTTTAAGTGTTACTAAAGTCACCCTATGAAACTCACGAAGAAACAAATGACAAAATGAAATGAAGTTCACATTCATCGATTTATTCCAAATGATCGTTAGACTAAGTAAGGCACAGACTGACCATTATAAGGGTAAAATGATACCCGGGGTCAAACAGCAAAGTTACCACAGCATCACAACAAAGTCAGTAACGGGTAAATCCTTCTCTGTTTGCCAAACAAGCATTGATCCGACGTGGCATACTCCTAATGAGACGTCTAAGGTCATTTTGGTCCAGATTGTCCCATTCCTGTTGCAACGCAGCAGCAAGTTCTTAGACATTGGCAGGACGTTGTTGACGTTGACGTAACCTCTGTCCAAGCATGTCCCAGACATGCTCGATGGGGGAGAGGTCGGGACTCAGTGCTGGCCAAGGTAATGTGGTGATGTTCTGTTGTTGGAGGTAACCTGTAACGATCTTGGCCCTGTAACATCTTGCATTGTCATCCTGGAAGATGAAACGGCGGCCATGACGTCGTGCGAACGGCACAACATGGAGTGCCAAGATGTTGTCCCGGTAGTACTGGCCTGTAACACGCCCTGCAACAACTATAAAGCCGTTCTTCCAGCAACAGTGATGCCTCCCCACACCATAACAGAACCACCCCCAAATCGATCATGTCTGATGACGTTAACGTCTTGGAAGCGCCCGTTTCGACGACGCCACATCCTCCTACGTCTTTCCAAAAAATCAACAGTGAACCTCGACTCATCTGAAAACATCACATTGCTCCAGCATCGATTATCCCAGTGTTGACGATCCCTACACCATCGACGTCTTGCCTGAATGTGATGATCTCTCAAACAAGGGATCACGCGAGGACGTCGGGCGCGAAGGTGACCCCTATGCAGTCGATTCCGAATCGTCTGGCTACTCACTCTCACACCTGTGTCTGTTTGAAGACGAGCGCTGATCTGATTGGCTGTGATGACACGATTTCTCAAGGCCAAGGTACGGATAAATCGATCTTGGGCTTGAGTTGTCGCCCTTGGTCGACCTGAGCGTGGTCTGTCCTGTACAGATTGTGTATCACGGTATCTGGACCATAGCCTGCTTATGACAGACTGAGAAACATTCATCGTCCGCACCACAACCGCCTGTGTTGTGCCGATCTGTAGCATGCCAAGGGCACGTAACCTTTCATTTTGGGTAAGCCGACGCATATCAAAATTTGTTTTCTGGTCACTAAAACAATTAAACTGATGTTTCCACCCTGGAATTCAATGCCACAATGACTGTGACATTCAAAGTCAGAGTCGTGCAAATCTTGGGTTGGACCCCCATGATGATCCCAAGCATCACCTGCATTCCATGCGGTAGCTATTGGTGCGTTTGGGCGTCACATGTAACTGGAAATGTTTGTTCTGTTAGGTTCTATAGTGACTTTTTTCGTAGCCATTTGCATATTTTAGTATTATGCCCCCAAAATCAAATATCCCCTACTTTTTTTGAATAGTATATGTTCAACGTCAATCTTTAAAATCGTGAAAGCTGTTTCTTCTAGTCGGGATTCAAATGTCGGGCATTCTAGCAACCATCCAGATCCGTTCAGGTTAAGCGATATTATTTGTCCATTCATATCATAAATACGGGAGTTTCCGGTCTGGATTGCCCTTCTCAGTGGTGCAGAACAGGACAGCCATGGGGCACCGTATAGTCGTTCGAATGGGACAAACACACTTGGCGTGAATGTAAAAGATCCATTGACAATTGGAATTCGATATAAGAGTAGATAGTATTGCCTCTCACTCGGCTAATCTCGACAGATTCCGTAAACTACATCTAGTCTCGGATGTATGACAGTAAGTGATATGTACCTACGCCCATACATTTGCGATGCGGCTACCGGTTTACTTTAACAGGAAAACTTGACGCTATTACACAAATTGGGAACCTATTCGGCTAGCGACCTATTCGACCGATCGAGCTGCAACCTGTTCGTTGGTAACCTATTTAGAGTAAAGACAACAGTCTCTATTTATCAACCAATAAAATCCAACGTTATGTCTATCAAATGAAAGTAGAATATATTATTTTTTATCCATTCCTTCAGCTCAGAATAGAAGTGTAATTTCGTCATTATCTTACAGCTGGATCGGTCGAATAGATCGCTAGCCAAATAGGTCGCCAACTTGTGTTTGGAATGGGCGCAGCCATGTTTCATCCGGGACCTTTAAAGTAGTTCCAATATGGCGGAATTCATCATACAGCCGAGTTTAGATTGTCCGAAATCTTCCGAGGTTTGCCGAGTGTATTGCCTCTGTTCGGGCAAACTTTCTCTCGTAGCACACTGTATGACGTATATGCCCGTCTTCGTTAGCTCAGTCGGTGCAGAACGTTAGGACGTTAAACCCCATTTCATTTCATTTCATATATGATAAATCAAATAAGACTAATAATCAGATTCTAACTACACTCAGAAAATGGCTCTTTTTTATAAACAATATTTTTATTCAGATTTGTATCTGAATAGGGGTTTGGGAACAGGTAAAGACTTTGTTTATCCCGGTCTCCCTGGGTGTATCACGTGACGTTTTCTACCGAGAACTTGTCGGAAACTTTTGACCTCTATTTTTTGATGAACTATTCCTATAAGTATAAGCCAATATTCAGAACGCTCAAAGTGGTCATGTAGCAAAATCTGCAAAGATTGCGTTGCATCACGATTACAACGAAAGAGGCGTGGAAGGAGTGTTAAGGGAGGTATTGTCAACATAAATTTACCTTTCATTTCATTTCGTTGTCCTCGTTTTCGTATTAGACTCCCTCTTACACCCACGTGTTATTATTACGTCACATTGATTTAAAATGGAGGCCAGGAATAAATGTCAGGATATGAGCTGCGACCAGAGAAGCACCGATTAGCCGATTTACGTCAAACAAATCGCCATATTTTTTACACTTGAAGTATTTTAACAATGAATTTAGAAACAACGGAACTTCAAGGGAATGTCTGTATAGTATTTATTTTAATCAAGAGAAGACTAGTTCTGTTAATAAAATGAATCTACCAGATTTCTTGCTCGAAAGTCGAATTAAATAGGGGGGTGGGGGTGGGGGTGGTGGTGGCGGCGTATATTTGGCAATGAAATTATCCATTAGACTTTAAACTATGATTTAATTTCAACACATCCAGGTTTATTATCTTTAGCAGTGAGAGGAAACCGGAGTACCCGGGGAAAACCCACGGGGTTGGACAGGCCACAGGGAATCGAAACCACGCCACTGAGGGGTGTTGACCGATATTGTTGCATGAGGAACAAGATCACGTCCGGTTTCCCAAAGAACGGTATTTATATGTGTGTGTGCGTGTGTGTGTGCGGGAGAGGGAGCTAATATTGGACAAGAGCCGATTTGAAGCATGTCTGACTCAGACTCACGGTATATGATTTACGCATTATGATTATGATGTTGAAAACCGTATTGAAGCTGGGTGAGGGGGCGCAACAACTCAAGGTCGGGGGGGGGGGGCGCACAAAATCAAAATCATGACGTAAAGCTCGGCATTGCGTCTCTCTCACTCAGTCCCTGGCGCCGCCCACTCTCCCTAACGAAAGCGACTGTTCGTCGAATTCCAGCTGGTAAGGGTTGGTTTATGTACGCGAAAGGAGCTTTGTGTTTTTTGTCCCTCCCGAACAACTTAACACTGTTTTTTTGACGAGACATTGAGCCCTATTTCAACCCATGCTTTATTCCAGTTGCAAAACAGCAGAGTGTCCCTTTTCACAATTTCCACAATCATAACTAGCCTACACATTATCAAAATAATTTTTATCAGCAATATGACAATCAATTGATAAAGAATAAAATAAACGTTTCAAAATAGCAATTATATTGCCTGGCCATACTTGATGCCAAATAGACGATAAATTACGAGGTAGAGAGGTTAACCAGACGTTAAGCTTTACAGATTATATCGCGGTTATCCAGATACTTATATCCTCATTTCTTAGTTTGGCGTGGAGAAACAACCGGCTTCAAATTTGTGTAATGGAGACGGTAATTGACCAATTTTAAACGTCAACTTTATTATGCTCTGGGTGTCTGTACATACTCCACCGCACAGTGTTTGTTATAACGTTGTGTGTTTCGAGAGTGGGGTGTGATAGGTATATATGCGTGTGCGCATGGCATATTTCTGTTCTCCAACATTCATGGAAATACTGTCGAACAATCAAACCATTCTGAACACACATAGATCCATCTCCTTCACACTTTGATAATAAACCTCTGTCCTGATTGACCAAACCAAAAATTTGTGTGTGAGAGAGAGAGAGAGAGAGAGGGGGGGAGGGAGAGAGAGAGAGAGAGGGGAGAGAGAGAGAGATGGGGTTTAACGTCCACTCGACACAAACTAGGTCATTTCGGGACTAAAATATGGTTTAATTTTATTTCAATAATTCACTTGCGCGTAGGGGTCTTTAGCAGTGGGAGGAAACCGGAGTACCCGGGGGAAACCCACGAGGTTGAGAAGGCGCCCTTATCTCCATGCCACATACGCTCACACCAGGGCTCGAAACCACAACCGCCTTTGGAATTGCTTGAACCTGGTTGATGATTGGTTTCCAGCAATCGAGTAGGTTTCTGATGTCGTGTGCGTTATGGCCCTGATAATCGAGTAAAATTCCCTGCTAGATCGGTCTATCCTGACGTTATGCCTACTGATTGAATTTAAACAGTTATTAGTAGCCAATTGGATGTTTCATTTCCATGGTAATAATAACATTGAACATAACAACTTACCACATCTATCTTGATTTGATCATTAACCGAATAACATGGTCATTCGATGGTCAACTCTATCAAATTATCTCCTCCTGATTGACCAATCGACCGTCATCATTTTAATGACTGGCTTGTTGATAAACGAATAAAGCGAAATGGGGTTTAACGTTTTTCGTTACAACTAAAAATGACGACGGATATACACCATACAGTCTGCTATGACGGTCATCGTCCCCGGGCCCCTCCACTACGGCCTACGCTTATTTCGGTTTTTCGTGCCATCCAAATAACTAGGCCCTCAGAGGTACGTTATCGAGAGTGAACCTGAAATAGCACCACTACGGTTTACTGCTATTTCATTTGTCGATGGGTCTTTTGCATACATGCTGATGTGTACTAGAGACTTCGGTTTTCATGCCATCGTAACGACTAGGCCCTCAGAGGAACCTTATCGTCAAACCTGCAGGAATGAACCCGAGACAGCGCCACTATGGTCTACTCCTATTTCATCTCTTGCGTGCTCGTTAATGTGTATACCAGACCAGTGCTTTTCGTACCATCTTACTCACTAAGCCACCTCGACTCCCTTGTTCTAGAAGCGTCTCCTACACTCATACATGGGCGTTTTAAGGTTTATCATGGCGGAGGCTATACTATTTTGAGGGCCCTCTCTCGCGGGGGGCCGGGGGTCTTGATTGATGATTTTCGTACCAGTGTAATGACTACATTCTCATTCAGTAGTGGATTCGACAGTAACAGTGTAAAGAAAACGATCGACTCGGACTCGGGGGCCCTTTCCCTTGGCCAGAGGGGTCCTTTTGTCAGACGAGGGGCCCTTTTGTCTGCTTTAGAGCCCTCCCTAACTAGGGTACATTTCATTTTTCTCATCGGTTTTAGCATTTTTCTCGTCGGTTTTAGCATTTTTCTCCCGTTTTATTTTTTCAACTTCGCTGATTTTTTTCGCGAGGAGGCTACCGCCTCCAGCGCCTCAGCTATAAAACGCCTTTGCACTCATACTTCTAATTGTTGCTCGCAGAAAGAAAACATTAAACACAATGGATGAGTGTTATTTCTTTATTTCCTGACTTTAGAGTCCAAACAATTTCTTACCAAAAGACACATTAGAAATATTTATGATGTTGGGGGTCTAGTAATATCGTGAAGAACTGTGTTGACCGACTAGATTTAACGACCATTACAGTTGTCCATTTTGTAATCTGGAAACAGTCATAATGACGGCCATTTGTATCAACCTGGAACTCATCTGTTTACACAGACAATTCGCCAATTTCCAACCCTTTCTATTTGCTTATCCTTTACAAATTTTACTATACGATAAAAAGTCATTGCGCATCACGCCGCTCACATTTTTGAATCAGAACAATGTTCTTGTCGGGGGCATTTTAAGGTTCATCATGGCGGAGGCTATACTATTTTAAGGGCCCTCTTTCGGGGGGGGGGGGGGGAGGTACGGACGTCAAGAAATTTTACAAAATAGAAATAATTTTGGTGCATTTTGACATTTCCTCCAGACCCTTCAAGGCCGGTTTAATCTGGGTCCGGGGCTCAATTCGATACTCCTCTGAAACCTGGATGCGAAACAAATCACTTATACGTACCTGGAACTCGATCAAATAATAATTAACCCTTTAGAGCCTAAACCATGAAGGAGGTCTTAAAAAATTCACAAATTGTTTTTTTCATGATGCCTGGGGTGTGAATAAACCTAATCCACAAAAAAAAAAAATTCATCAGAAATCATTTCCCAAATTTTGGACAGGTATCGATTTTGATACCATAGGCTTTAGAGAAAGATGACTAGTGGATAAGGCGCTGGTTCGCTAACCTGGAGGTCGGGTGTTCGATCCCTGCATTGGCCGAGAAAGTTCATCTCGATTGTCCGACGTGATTTCCCCCTTGTCAGTGATGCAGAAGGAGAGTCTGACAAGGACAGCTGCCTAGTCCTTCGGGTGGGACGAAAAACCGAGGTCCTGTGTACACATTGGCGTGCACGTAAAAGATCCCTTGGCAGTTGGAATTCGATATGAGTAGGCCGTAGCGGTGCTGCCCGGGCAAAATTCTCTCATAGCACACTGTATGGCGTATGCCCGTCTTCCATTAGCCCAGGTTATGTGCAAAAGAGTAGGACGTTAAACCCCATTTCATTTCATTTCATTTCTCAACTGAGAAATATATCGGAAAACTCAGGTTTGATATCATTTTTATACGCCCACATTTTCATGTGGACGTATTATGTCGTCGCCCCTGTCCGTCCGGACGTCCGTCCGTCCACAATTTGTTTGTGGACTCTCTACAGGTCACAATTCTTATCCGATTTTGACGAAACTTGAAATATAGGTTTATCCCCAAAAGATCTCGGTTCCTTTCGATATTGGCATGTATCGGATCAAAACTTCATGGATTATGGCCCCTGATTGTACGAAAAATCACGTTTTTAGCTTGTGGACCCTATAGAGGTCACAATTTTGAACCGATTTTGATGAAACTTGACATGCATGTTTGTAACCCAAAGATCTTGGCTCCTTTCGATATTTGCGGCTATCGGAATGTAATTTCCTGAATTATGGCCCCTGATTGTCCGAAAAATCACCCTTTTTAGCTTGTGGTCCCTCTGGAGGTCACAATTATTATTCGATTTAAAAAAACGTTTGATTATATCACCGTTACACCCTAAGGAAGGTTGAGTTCGAATTTCGGGAAAATCGGACGAAAATTGCCATACAAAATGGCCGCCGTTAGAACGCGAATACTGTTAAAAAATGGTATATCAAGGTTGTGGACCCTGTGGAGGTCACAATTTTGATTCGATTTTGATGAAACTTGAAATTCATGGTTATAACCCAAAGATCTTGCTTCCTTTCGATATTTGCGCATATCGGATCGTAACTTCCTGAATTATGGCCCCTGATTATACGCAAAATCGCCTTTTTTTTTAGCATGGAGGTCACAATTATTATTCGATTTAAAAAACGTTGATTATATCACCGTTACACCCTAAGGAAGGTTGAGTTCGAATTTCGGGAAAATCGGACGAAAATTGCCATACAAAATGGCCGCCGTTTGTACGCGAATACTGTTAAAAAATGGTATATCAAGGTTGTGGACCCTGTGGAGGTCACAATTTTGATTCGATTGTGATGAAACTTGAAATTCAAGGTTATAACCCAAAGATCTTGCTTCGTTTCGATATTTGCGCATATCGGATCGTAACTTCCTGAATTATGGCCCCTGATTATACGCAAAATCGCCTTTTTTTTAGCTTGGAGGTCACAATTATTATCCGATTTAAAAAAATGTTTGATTATATTACCGTTACACCGTAAGGAAGGTTGAGTTCGAATTTCGGGAAAATCAGACCAAAATTGCCATACAAAATGGCCACCGTTTGTACGTGAATTTTGTTAAAAAATGGTATATCAAGGTTGTGGACCCTGTAAAGGTCACAATTTTAATTCGATTTTGATGAAACTTGAAATGCATGGTTATAACCCAAAGATCTTGGTTCCTTTCGGTATTTGCGCATATCGGATCGTAACTTCCTGAATTATTCGAATTTCGTGAAAATGGTACCAAAATTGCCGGACGAAATGGTCGCCGTTTGTACGCGAATAGTGTAAAGATATGGTATATCATGGTTGTTGACTCTGTACAGGTCACAATTCTTATCCGATTTTGACGAAAAGTCACATTTCTAGGTTGTGTACCGTCACACCATAATCATTGTCGACTTCGAATTTCATGAATATCAGACTGGAACTGACCAACAAAATGGCTGCTCCCAATACAGTATGAAATACAGGACTTAATGATGTAGGAAAAATCACTTTCCGTATTGTTTGTTCTCTATCCATCTCTCGAAAATGTGGGCGTATCCTGCCTGGCAGTGCCAGCCTATCTTTATTTGTGATAAGCTAAAAAAACAAATTTCTATCTTTGTTCAGACATAAATTTACATTACATTGACAGTTGGGATGGAAATGTTGGAATTTATTTTTGAAGAAGATCAGGTATATTTGACAGATAATATGTCTGCGGTAGCAAATTTAATACCACATTTTTTCACCACACACTGTGCGATTAAGTTTGCAATTAATATACTGTGAACTGTTATTAAGTTTCTCTGTATTCTTATATACATGAATAATATATTAATTTTGGGTAAACTTAACTATTTTGTTGAATAATACTCCAATTTCCCTGGTCAAAAAATTTAAATTTCTCAATCGTGGGAGCTACCATCTTTGAAAGTACAAGTGAACCCCATGTACTCAATATAGCAGTACTGTATGGTACTATATTAGATACCATAGGCGTTCTCGTCATGAAAAACCGGGTGATAGATTATTTGTTCAAAATTTAGTTTATTAATTAGTTAAGTTAATTAGTGGTATCAAATCTGATACCGTCGGCGCTAAAGGGTTAATGTAATAAGGTGGAGTGGACCTATTGTGCAAGCAGCACGCGTAATCCTGGAAATCTATACAGCAAAGAAATGATCGCTACGCCAAGCCAGAACACACTGGGCGGCCTAGCCATCTCTTTCCTGAATAGCATTCGTGGGTTTTCAGAAAAGGTGATTTCTGGATTGATGATTTTCATGCAATTGCAATGACTGCACTTTCATTCAGTAGTGGATTGACCCGGACTCCGGGTGGTGGGGTCCTTTCCCTTGGTCAGAGGGGCCCTTTTGTCAGACGTGGGGCCATTTTGTCTGCCTTTAGGACCTTCCCTACCTAGGGTACATTTTCATTTTTAGCATTTTTCTCCCGTTTTATTTTTTCAACTTCTTTTATTTTTTTCGCGAGGAGGCTGGCGCCTCCAGCCCCTCAACTATAAAACGCCTGTGGTTCTTGTTTCTGACTTTCTTCGAAAAATGTCTATTTGCCGACTCCTACATTTTCCTAAATTTCGTTGGCCTTAACTCTCACCATGAACCATAGACTGAACAACATTACTACCATGTCTGCGGTTGACAAATGGAATTTTTGCTAGCTCGCAGGCATTGGGTTCGCGCGTACACTAATTCCTGGCATTTGGAATTCGATATAAAGGCAAAATTTCCTGTCATCGGACACTGTATGGCGTATGTCCGTCTTCATTGGTCCAGTAGGAGCCAAACATTAGGACGTTAAACCCCATTTCCTTTCTTAAATTCAGTTGGAGATCTTCGGTATTAAGGAGGGAGAGTGGGCATGGTGCAATAATTGGACAATGTACCAAAGAATAAAATAGGCCCAAATACTGATTTAAGGAATGAGTGTTTAACTCGTTCTCAGATGTTTCTGTGTAGGTCCCACAAAATTCTTCAATAACTACTCCGTTTAATACCAATATTTCCTTTTCATAGATGTTTCATTTAGTAATTTATATTTAAGTTCTGTTTTTCATGGTACAAAAACGATTTCCTTGTAGAGCGACTGATTTTAATTCGAAATTTAACATCAATTGCACTTTCTGTTTGAAATACCGTGGTTGAAGTCATGAATAAATATGGACTATTTGGAGTAAACACTAAAATAATAATCGATGATGTTTTCACAATTTCCAACTCTATCTCGGTAATTTCATCACTTGTTTTAATTTACAATATTTGTCAACATTCTCAACCCCGATTCATCACAAACGTAATTCTCCTTCAATTCCAATTTTCCTCTGATTCTGTTTTCATTAGCGTTCAGTTTGATCTTAGACCGTGTGAATTTTAACTTTGAGGTTAATTGGAAATGATATGAAATGGGGTTGAACGTCCTACTGTTCTGCCCCGACTGGGCTTATGAAGACGGACATGCGCTATACAGTGTGCTTTGACACAAACTAGGTCATTTCGGGACTAACATAAGATTCAATTTCCTTTCATCAATTCGCTTGTTTTTTTTAGCAGTGAGAGGAAGTCGGAGGACATGGAGTAAACCCACGACGTTAGAAGGCGACCACACTCCTTGTCACGTACATACGTTTATTTTTTAGCAGTGAGAGGAAACCGGAGGACCCGGAGAAAACCCACGACGTTGGGAGGCGACCATACTCCTCGTCACGTACATACGTGGAATCGAAACCACACCAGATGACTTGGTTAATGAACCTGCGGCCTATTCGCTCAGTCACCATGGCTCATCCTAAGAACATAAATAAAATTAATTGCGTCTAGCAATATATAATTGATATTTTACAATTCCATATCCAACATCAATTTCACATCGCCGATTTATCATAAATCCAAGCACTGTTCCACCACTAGTGGGGTAATTTTTCACCAACGCCAGTAGTACAAACCTCCAATCAATTTGTACTACTCGTACTGCATCCTCGGTATCAACAGTGGTCTCATTCTACTCGTATCCACAGTGGTCTCATCCCGTTCCACTAGTACTGCATCCTCGGTATCCGCAGTGGTCTCATTCCGTTCCACTCGTATCCACAGTGGTCTCATCCCGTTCCACTCGTACTGCATCCTCGGTATCCGCAGTGGTCTCATTCCGTTCCACTCGTATCCACAGTGGTCTCATCCCGTTCCACTAGTACTGCATCCTAGGTATCCGCAGTGGTCTCATTCCGTTCCACTCGTATCCACAGTGGTCTCATCCAGTTCCACTAGTACTGCATCCTCGGTATCCGCAGTGGTCTCATTCCGTTCCACTCGTATCCACAGTGGTCTCATCCAGTTCCACTAGTACTGCATCCTCGGTATCCGCAGTGGTCTCATTCCGTTCCACTCGTATCCACAGTGGTCTCATCCCGTTCCACTCGTACTGCATCCTTAGTATCCGCAGTGATCTCATTCCGTTCCACTCGTATCCACAGTGGTCTCATTCCGTTCCACTACTACTGCATCCTTGGTATCCGCAGTGGTCTCATCCCGTTCCACTCGTATCCACAGTGGTCTCATCCCGTTCCACTCGTACTGCATCCTCGGTATCCGCAGTGGTCTCATTCCGTTCCACTCGTATCCACAGTGGTCTCATCCCGTTCCACTCGTACTGCATCCTCGGTATCCACAGTTGTCTCATTCCGACCCAGTCGTTAAAACGTCTATTTCTATTTAATCTATTCAAAGATTTGTCTCTTGTTATCCATATACATGTAATTTAATTTGACTACTCTGGTGTTATTTAATGAAATGGAGTTTCACGTCCTACTTTTCTGCACCGACTGGGCTACTGAAGACGGCGATACACCATGCAATGTGCTTTGAGGGAAATTTACATCGAATCCAAACTATCAATGTTGGTTCTTCTACTTGCACACCAATGTGTTCCCGGGACCTCGGTTTTTCGTCTCATCCGGACGTCTATACGATGTCCCTTAACTATCCCACTGTCCACGCCGGACCTAAAGAAGAGCGAGTCAATGTCTAACTCATGGAGCCATTGTAAAATGCTAAGTTTCAAAGTTTGTCGTCCGATATACGAGGTGGTTATTTAACGTTCAGACTCGTTTCATTTTCCGTTGGCATGGCCTATGGTACACCTAGATGTGGGCGTTCTGACATTCCCTGAAAGTGAAATAAAGTTTGCTGGGAGCGTGTGAAATGTCCCCTGGCGACCATAAAGACAGTAGAAATGGAATTTACACCAATAAATGAAAAATAAAATAAATTGTGTTGCCAGTTAACAGAGACTGTTTATCAATCAACGGATAATTACTGGGGCCGAGGGGAATATAATAGAGAACTAGCTTCAGTTCTTCTCTTCAGCGATTAGAGAGAGAGAGAGAGAAAGAGAGAGAGAGAGAGAGAGAGAGAGAGAGATATGGGATTTAACGTCCACTCGACACAAACTTGGTCATTTTGAGACTAACATGTGGTTTCATTTTATTTCAATAATTCACTTGCGCGTAGGGGTCTTTAGCAGTGGGAGGAAACCGGAGTGCCCGGAGGAAACCCACAAGATTGAGAAGGCGCCTCACGCTCATACCAGGGCTCGAAACCACAGCCGCAAGCCAGAGGTGGCTGGCCAGCTAAAGGTCGAAGCGCGGCACTCTAGACCACTAGGTCATCCCCCCCCGCTCCCTTTCAACGATTAAACTAAAATGATTGCAACAAGAACACATACAGTCATCTCCCTCTCGTTATTAAAAAATGTAATAGACAGGGCTATATATTTGCACGGACAGTCGTGCATGACCTGGCAAGGTTAGTCTCTCTAGTCGTTCGAATAAAATGACAAACCAACGTCCTGTGTACACATTGGCATGCACGTAAAAGAACCGGTGATAGTTGGAAGTTGTAATAAGCGTAGGCCGTAGTGCCACTGTCATGCCAAAATTTCCCCCCACGGCACGTTGGATTAGCACAGTGGGTGAATAAAGGTAGAACGTTAAACTCCATTTTATTTCACAAATAACCCGACTGCAAACCCCTAATGCGTTTATGGCGGTGCCGACTGATTGTATTATTCCCAGAAATTACTGGAACATGTATTTAGAAAATCAGGTTTCTGTCCTCATTATTGACTTTGTGTCTTGAACTCGATTAGATTCTTGATGTCGGGAGGCGGAAAATTACAGGTCTTTTGAAACTAAATAAGGCGTTGCTAGGAACGAGGTAATATAGGCCGTGGAAAAGACGGAAAGCTGTTTACAAGAGAACGATTCTGTCTCTGTCCACGCATGTTGTATAGATTATTCTATGTTGGAGAATAACCATCAGTCTGGTTTGAGGCGACGTTACGGTGAATTCACATTGTTTAGGTAAATATATGATATAAGGTTACAGGAGGAGTAGGTGAAATGGTCTAACGGCTTGAGGTTGTTGAGACGAGATTATAACGTTTATTTGAACAAGAGATTACTTGTATGGATTGCCTATATCGTCACATGGTTATCTTGGTAGAATATATGATCTGAGATAGAGAAAGAGGTAGATACTTACCTCTTGTCACGTACAAGCGGGGAATCGAAACCACGCCACTTGACTCAATGATAGACCTTATGATGTCACGCACACGCGTTAACCATTAGCCCCATCCCACCCCACCCACAACTAAACAGATTACATTTTCCTTTATGGGGACCAACAGCGAGAGCGAGAGAGAGATAGAGATAGAGAGGGAGAGAGAGAGAGAGAGGTAACGTCCACTCAACGTTATATATAATCGAATCAAAACTAAAAAATGTTTTTTATTTAATCTAAAAGAAAATATATTTATCATCAAAATATCAAAATTAACAATTTCTACAATATATTTTTTTTACCGAACAAACTATTTACAAAACAGATTCAACGACAATAATATTCAATATAATACAACATACAACGAATGGGATCCCTTGGATTGATATAGTCAAAATAATAGCCCTACTATAGCTGAATTGGTTTTGATGTTATTTCGAATAGAGTTGGGGCATTCACTATACCAAACGGTAAATTTGAGTTTGCTTGTTATTTTTGAAAGAACGCCCAAGAATCATCACCAGTACAGACAAGTGTTCCACTATGGAAGACAATGTATTTAGTATGATTCCTTTCTTTACTGTTCGTGTTTTTTTTTCTTGGTTTCTAGTCGCCTTCAAGATCGGTCTCACCAGAGAAGTAGGATCCGAAACGTTTTTAATGTCTGTCCCGCCATGAAAGAAATTGCAGTTGGAGATGAAAGAAAGAGTGCGCTACGTGCCTCTTGAAATTAGTAAAGTTAAACTCAAAAGTTTTTTTTAAAATGAACCTTAATTTCCTACGTATCAAAGATATCGCATCAGTGCGATCGTCATGTTAATTAACGAGATCCCATCCAAAAGGCCACGTTAATCAAAGAGATCCCACCACGTGCTCACGTTATTCAAAGAGATCCCACCCACGTGCTCACGTTATTCAAAAAGTTCCCATCCACGGATTATTTACATTTGAACAAAAGTTTGGATTTATTTAGACGTGAGTATTATGTATTCTACATGTTTGAAACAAGACTTCACACTTCTATAATCTAACAAAAAGAGAGAGAGAGAAGAGGTTTACGTCCACTTAACACAAACTAGGTTTATTTTGGGACTAACATATGATATAATTTGATTTCAATTATTTGCTTGTGTGCAGGGGTCAAATATGATCTCTTGATGATTAGAAACTAATATTTTCACTTGGAAATCCATCAACTTAAACCTTTGAACACTGACTTTACATGGGGGTGTTGCACGTCCCTCCCTGGATTTACAGGACGTCATATTAATTATGACGTCAACGTAATTGGAGCTTGAACATGCCCCAAGCCGCAAAACCGACATTTCGGGTAAATGCCATACAACGTCATGCCGGTTTTGCTGCATTTCGGGTTCTAAGGGTTAAAGTCTGTATGTGTGTCATGCTTTTATCCAAACATGTGTTTTTTTATGGTCACATATCCCTGAGATTAGATTAGTAAATATACTTGTAAAATATTTACCTCATTATTTTCTAGAACATTAAAAATTAAAAACATGAATTAGAATCAATGTTGATGTTTTTATCTTGCCAGGAAACTATGGGATCCTAATGTCCAATATTTATCCTAAAACTTTTTATTTTCCCTGTATAGTTTATCACAAAATATTGCTTAAGACAAAACCAACTAATAAGAGTAGTATTATAGATACATTACGTAAGAGATAAATCTGACTGTTGTAGGTCTTTCTTCTGGCTTCAAACCTTAAATGGCTTTAAACACCATTGGGTATCAAGTACTGTTGCTATAATAATAAATGAGCTATGCTACATCTTCGAACAGTGATAGAGAATCTTGAACGAAACGTCGTCGCTTTAATTAAAACAGTAATTGTGTTCCATAAAATGGTTTTGTGTTTATTAGTGATAGCTTTAATTAGAATAAAGGTATTTGTCTGAAATTTTCAATTTATTAATTTTACATTATCTGTTTTTGAACTATTATAGCCGGCCGGAACTGTCAGTTCATTATGTAAATCTTACACAATGTATCTTTAATTAAAACCAACTAATACGAGTAGTATCAACTAACACACGACATGTGTCCATTTTTCTTCTATCTTTCCTCCAACTCCTAATTACATGTAACAAAAAGAAAAATAAGAGTTTTAAAGAAATGGGCATTTTTTTACTGGTGGCAGTGGACCGGGTCAGATTCAGCAAGGAGAGTTAGAAACCAGGTTTAACATCCAGTGAGAGGAAACCAGAGAGAATTCATGAGATTGGACAGGCTCTACTTTGTTATGTACAAAAAGGAAATTGAAACCACACCAGTTGATTCAAAGACCTTATGATCTGCAGCAAACGACTTAGACCATTCGACCACCCAACCCACCTCTTACGAATAGACATAGTAGGCCATTGGGTATCTTGGGGCCGACTTTAGCTAATTTCTGATACGGAGTAACACCATATAACCTTATTTCAAGTGTACACCGGTTCTACTGGTGAGTTTATACCTACTTGAGTCCACAAGTAGGTATATATATCCATGATCCTTAAATCATAGGGTTTAACATCCTACTTTCCCCCACCTAAAAACGTTACTAGGAACAGACTAATACAAATAAAAATAAACCCAGTGTAAGGGGACATAACTCTACTTTTATAGAACTGGGCATGGAAATGAAATGGGGTTTAAAGTCATGCAAAATGCGATGAAATCAATTATACCTAACCACCACTGTTTCTGCCTACTTTTAAGTATTCTCATTGTCAAGGCTTCTTTAACGAGTATGACAACAAAGTTTACCTCAGCTATTCATCCCATCTGAACGACTAGACCCTTTCCTCCGCAAGGTAGGCTCACACTGCAAGATGAGAACTTTTCGGGATCGAAGTGAGTCAATGCCATACCTACTGATCCACCGTGGCTCCCTTACTCAATGATCCACTGTGGCTCCCATACCCACTGATCCACTGTGGCCCCTCATACCCACTGTGGCCCCCATATACCCACTGATCCACTGTGGTCCCCCATACCCACTGATCCACTGTGGTCCCCCATACCCACTGATCCACTGTGGGCCCCCATACCCACTGATCCACTGTGGGCCCCCATACCCACTGATCCACTGTGGGCCCCCACACCCACTGATCCACTGTGGTCCCCATACCCACTGATCCACTGTGGCCCCCATACCCACTGATCCACTGTGGCCCCCATACCTTTGAATACAGTTATTTATAATTGGCAATAAAAGATATTTTTCTTTTTCAAAAAATTTAATAAGAAAAATGGTTACTGCAAAAAATATGGAATGTTCTCTACAAGAAACAGAATAAGGAAATTGCAATGGTTTGTATCTAACATAGACATGTGCTTCTGCAAGGGAAGGGTGATGAGTATCTTATCAAATACATTTAATAAAAATAACAAACAATAAAAAACAAAGGAAAATATATATTGATATGAAACTTCCTTACTAACTAGAGTATATCAAGTGTAAAGAAATCGTTTAAATCTGAAACGTAATTTTTATAAATCAATTAATAATAGACCTACTTCTCTTAATGTCTTTATTTACAATGTAAAGGGCGAGAGAGAGAAATGGGGTTTAACATCCACTTGACACAAACTAGGTTAATTCGGGACTAACATGACTCAATTTTAATTCCATAATTTGCTTAGGGAGAAGGGTTTAAGATAGGCTATGCCTGTTCGCCAATTCCTATTCAGATACAAATCCGAATAAAAATATTGCTTATAAAATGAAATTTGCTTTGGAGAAAATCGGAGGACCAGAAGTAAACCCACAGGGTTGGACAGGTAACCCTACTACTTGTCAGGTACAATCTGGGAATCGAAACCACGCCAGATGACTCAGTGACAGACCTTATGATACAACAATTTGAGACTGTATAACACAGTATATTACTGAAACCAGAACCTGTCTTCATTAACCAAGTTTAGAAGAAGAACAGTAGGACGTTAAACCTCATTTCATTCATGAAACAAGAACAGTGAAGGGGTAACAATATGCCTGATATTGTTGTAGAGACAGGTAACATTTACAAAAAAATACAATTAATGAATACAAAAAAAATATTTCTATTATTTACATTATATACAAATTAAATATTGGCACCTTAAGTGACATGAATTTGAAAAAAGCTCCTACTATTTACATTTCATATAGAGTTGAATATTTATATCTTCATAAATTAAATATTAACATTTAAGGCCACAGCCACCCCAATTCGATCTTCTGATCTTCGGGAAAACCTATTAATATTTTCCTTTCCATTTTGTCGTGAAAAGGACTAATTAACAAACATTAGTACTTGGTTGTACTGTTCAAAAGCTTTTAGTTCAAAAAATTTGTAGGGTGTCAAATTTTAAATTAATTAAAGATCTTTGATTCCAGTAGCTATTTGTTTTATAAAGACCACAAAGAAAAATAAATCTAATTAATCTAATTGGTATGGCTTATAAATTAATTATCTCCATCTTATAATCAATAAATTGAATATTCACTAAGTTGAATATTTACTAAGTTGGATATTCACTAAGTTGAATATTTACTAAGTTGGATATTTACTAAGTTGAATATTTACTAAGTTGGATATTTACTAAGTTGAATATTTACTAAGTTGGATATTTACTAAGTTGGATATTTACTAAGTTGAATATTTACTAAGTTGGATATTTACTAAGTTGAATATTTACTAAGTTGGATATTTACTAAGTTAAATATTTACTAAGTTGAATATTCACTAAGTTGAATATTTACTAAATTAAATGAATATTTACTAATCCTGGTTATTTGGTACTGGACATATGCTTACACATAATAATACATGTATTTTAGTCATACGACTTGTTGTCCAGTTCAATCCATACCGTCATTATTAAAATGAACACTGCATAGTCATGGATAAGAAAAAAACGGTAGTAATTTTTTTAAAATTCAATATTATAAATCAATTTTTCATTTTTGTATGATAATATAAAATTATCTGATTTATTGCAAAAGCATGTGATTTAAATGAGAATAAAGATAACAAATAAACTGCAGCCTAAGAAAATTCATAAGCCTAACCCTAAGCAATACATTAAGATATACCACAGATACCACACACACAATTTGTGAGGAATTGCATTTATGGTCAGTGTACACAGGGCTTGCACTTCGAAATGTTGACAGTCTATCAAATTTTTTTATAAACATACATTATGCAACAGCTAAATCTACCTATTGCAGGTCTTTCTTCAGGCCTTAAATGTTATTTAAACTATTAATTGGACTTTTATTAACATGGCAAGACCATAATCAACTCTGTAGATCACTGGATGATCAAGATTAGAAAGGTTCGGCCATTTAATGATTTAATTCAAAAATGGAGAAGCGAGGCTACGACTCGAATATTCAAGCACTGTGATTACGATAACAAACAATCAATGCACACATCTTGTCAAAAATGGAGAAGCGAGGCTACGACTCGAATATTCAAGCACCGTGATTACGATAACAAACAATCAATGCACACATCTTGTCAAAAATGGAGAAGCGAGGCTACGACTCGAATATTCAAGCACCGTGATTACGATAACAAACAATCAATGCACACATCTTGTCAAAACTACAAACAGTGATAACATGGCTCAGAATAAAGAATCTGAATGAAATTTTCAACATATTCATTTTACATTATCTATCAAAGCAAGCTTTTTATCTAAATCTTACATAATATATCTTTAATAGACTGCAGTGTATTGATGAATATGGGCAAGGTAACATGGGATATGATTTGAAGGTAAGTTAAGTTTCTGTGAGCGGGTGTGAATAAGCAGTTGCCATGGATACAGCTGTGTTCAGGAGTTGCTATGGATACAGCTGTATTTAGGAGTTGATTTGTGAATAACTGTTTGAAAAGTTTCTCATCACCTGATCCTTTTTGGCCATATGTTTCTTCACAATGACAAAAATTCCACCAAATAAAATAATTACTACTGGTAGACCAAGACCAGCTGATATAACGCCAATCACCAAAATAGAAATGGCATCCTGCGGTGGTGCACCGTGACCAATCGTAGCACTCCTACAATAAAAAATAATACCATCAATCTTTCACGGACATGTCTGATCAACATTTATTAGAAATGATTCATTTAGTGTTTTAAAATATACAGTATCTGATTCAGTTGGAGAACGCTAGATCGGAGACGGTTCTAAGCTTATTATGACATCATATGTGGATTGTGGGTGAGGTTAAGGGTTAAGCTCTGCCTAGGGTTAGGGCTAGCCCTGTTTACATCTCGAGACTTTAATGAACCCTAACCCTAACCCAAAATCTATATATGACGTCATATGTGCTAAAATGCATAGGACTGTCTTCGATCTAGCGTTCTCCAATCAGCTTGGGAGTTAGGTGTCTGATTTGTGATTTGTTTGGGTCATTGAGCAAGCCTGGAAATATGGCAACTATTACAGACATTGTCAGGCACAGATTCAGGCTATGTCAGGCACAAAAACTCTGGTGCCTGGCAATTGGTCTGGCACGGATTTGCCTTTTTTATTGATATTATTAATACATGTCCGGCACTAAGTCAAATCTATGTATCGTGATTCCATTTCTCGAAATTCGCATATTGAATCGCGAGACACTGAAATGATGTTCTGCGAATCTTTCTTATATTTTCTCGACGCTTCAGTAAGTAGCCTGTCACTTTTAATTACCTACGTCACTCACTATCCATAAGTGCACAAATATTCTTAAATTGATTTGGTTCTTATTTTGATCAACATCAACATTGTGATATCAAACAGTTTTATTCTCAACATCGGCAGGACTAAAAATATTAATTATTCTGTTGTTTTCTCGGTAAATACAAAAAGTGTTGTAGAGCCTGAAACGCAATTCGTATCGTATCGTGATTACAGTGGAAATATCCAGTTCTATAAACACTTTGGGTTCAATTCCTGATCCAAAAACCTAAGATACATTTGTGTTATTTTGAAATAAAATGAAACTCACCAAACTGTGTAATTTTTCTTGACATAGAATCCATCTTGCGTCAGACCAAACGACATATTGGTACCACTAGTCACTACCTCGGTAGAAAACAGTTTATCACCAAAATATGAATATGCTACACTTCTTTCAAGATAATGTTTTTGGTGCATACCATCAGTTCTATCGTCGGAGTTAACATACGTTCCTGATAGTCTATTTCTAGAAGATGATGTATAACAAATAGGTTTCCATTCTAAATATCCACCATCTTCTTTTGAACTGGGCTTCGTGGACCAATCAAACATCTGCAGTAAAAATATTATTAATGCGAACATTTGTAGATACTGACTGCCAAGGTAATTTCCACAATCATATTCAAAGAGAGAGAGAGAGAGAGAGAGAAATGGGGTTTAACGTCCACTCAACACAAACTAGGTCATTTCAGGACTAACATATGGTTTAATTTTATTTCAATAATTCGCTTGCGCGTCGGTGTCTTTAGCAGTGAGAGGAAACCGGAGTGCCCGGAGGAAACCCACGAGGTTGAGAAGGCGCCCCTATCTCCATGCCACATACGCTAACATCAGGGATCGAAACACAGCCGCAACAGGCCAGAGGTGACCTTGGACAGGCAATAGCAGTGGGGGGGTGGGAACCAATGAATTTGGACAGGCAATCGTACTCTCTGTCACATAGAACCAAGGAAATCTAAACTCTGCCAGTTTACTCAATGACAGAGTTTATGATACAGTGTGCACGAGTTAACCATTCCGCCATTCAACCCCATCAAATTCTTAATTCACTAATCCAATTGTACTTCTGGATCTTTAGCACTGGGATGAAAATGGAGGACCCAGAGAAAACCCACGAAGTTAGACCGGCGGCCCTACTCCTTGTCACGTTCAAGGTTCGAGACGTGTGTCAAATTACCTTAAATACACCAGGAGTATATTCGTCATCCAGAGATCTTGTTTCCGTTATGTCAGGTTTATCTTGACTCGTTCCAATCATCACCACGCCAACAGAAAAACGCGATTTCTCGTACAAGACTGTCAAATTATTCAACAATAAATCTAATAATGTATTGTTCATGTTGTACTCCATCTTCGGTAGAACACTTTGTCGTCCAGTATTGTCATATGCATTAAACTGGAAAGAAAAAAGGAAGAAATTTGTATTTTATTTAAAAAAGGAACACTGAACCTTAAAGGCTCAATACCACTCTTGTTGTAACTGAATAATATGTCCCAATCTTTATTCTGGTCAACAAATTGTATTATTTTACGATATTCCAATTAATTGATGATACAAATTTCATCTAAACACACCTAATTAAAAAAAAATTGAAAAATTCACCTGAATGATTTGAAAAGCCTGACGTGTGGATTTTAAAATATTTTCGAACCCTCTGGCAAGTAAAATAGGATGTAATGGATAATTTACACAACAGGTAGAACACTTAAACATCTAGTACTTAAAATAAGGCTATTAATTATTTTCTGGAGCTGCCAAGCCAGCAAAAGTGTTATTGTCCTTTTAATTGTCATTTGTCGCTAAAGTATCAAATTTCTCATGTATAATCCACACTAATATTCATGCAGTCAGATTGATATTTTATCATTTCATTTAAAAAAAAAGCGAAATACTAACACTTGATAATCTCCTGGCCTGGATTCAATTGGATTAAAAAGCGGATCTAAATATGTCATTTTGGGACTAACATATGGTTCAATTTTATTTCAATAATTTGCTTGCACATAGAGGTCTTTAGCAGTGGGAGGAAACCGGAGAACCCTGAGAAAACCCGGGATGTTGGACAGGTACTCCTACTCCTTGTCACGTACAACAGGGGAATTGATATCACGCCAATTGACTCAATGACAGACGTTATGATAACGTACAGGCTCGATGGCAGAACCCGAATTGCCTGAAAAATTTTGGGGTTCACAGACAGACCCCCGTCGTCTGCAAACACGTTTTTCTGTAGCTCCAAAAGTATCCTATGGTTTTGTAACCGAAATCCCACTCTGAATTCCAAGCATCCAATCAGACTGTTGCAGCTGCATTCACAAATACTAATCGATGCCCGATTTTAATCCATAGTCAACTCAGTACAAATTCGTCGTATTCAATTAAAAGAAATGTAAAATTAGTGTTTTATTAGGGCTCAATGACAGTTAGGGAAGCAAAACTAGAAATGCCCGAAAAATTACAGATTTACAGACAGGGGCGTCTGTTTTCCGAGCAGACCTATAGATCCCCCAAGAAAATTTTGGAATATTTGACGGCCGCTTACACGTGTTCCTGCTAATCCAGTCTGTATTTTAGTATTTTATTAGATTTCGGGCACTTTATTTGCCAAGTAGATCAAATAATTTTTTTTCTCTAACTTTACTCGTCTGCCCAAAAAGTCACTTGCCCGAAAGTTAGGGAAGCAGCTGCCCCCCTGGCTTGTACGCCTATGGCCATCCAACCCCCCTCTATGTCCAAGAGGAAGAACCCTAAGTAAAGTGTTTAGTCAAATCAAATCAAAATGATTTTATCGACTTGCAACCTACATGTAAACCACAGAAAGCATTTTGCCAATATGTATCTGATTTTGATAAATGTTTTACCGTAAAAGACAGGGATGCTTCAGGTTTCTCCACATTCGAATCATTCTTGAAAATAGTGTAATTAAATACTGCTGAGTTCTTATTACCAGGTGCTGTTACAACTTGCGACCACATCATCTCGCCGAAATCGTGAATTGTGTAATTTGTCGACTTTGTGTCTCCATGGAAATATGAAGCAATGGTCGCTTTATCATCCACGTCATTATACTCGATCAACTGAAAAAACAAGAACAGTAAATAAAAGGAAAATAGAGTTTATCAAGTCACACGTTTACACTTCATGGCTTGTCATTATCAAGCCTGAAAATAAGGCACAGATTCACGCTTTGTCAGGCACAATTCCTCTGGTACCTGTCATTTTTTCCGGCACCAATTTGTCTTTTTTAATGATCTTAATATAATACATGTCCAGCTCTAAGTTGAAAATGTCAGGTACTATTTCAATGGTGACGAACATTTTGTCAGGTACATCTAAAACCGTTATTTTCAGACCTGGAACTCATTATGTTATAAAATAGAAATATCCTGAATGATACAGGCAACAACTCCACACAAGCAGTTCATTCTGGGGGGGGGGGGTGTCAAACGTGCTTGAACGCAATATGACCAAGAAGTAGGGTCACCTGACAAACCTAGTGGGTCCTCCATTTTTATCCCATACTTAAAGCACACTACGCACATTTGAATCATTTAATAAAATTGAACCATAATATCTTAGTCTTGAAATGCCCCACTTTAAGATAAAGAGGGATGGGATTTAACATCTGTTTGACACAAACAGAGTCATTTAGGAACTAACATATGGTTCAATTTCTTAATTCAATAATTTGCTTGAGTGTAGGGGTCGACGGCAGTTGGAAGAAACTGGAGAAAACCCACAAGGTTTGGCAGGCGACCCTACTTCTTGTCACGTTCAAGCGAGAAATTCGCATCACATCACTGAACTTAATTAATTCGTCTTTGATCCTTTATCTGCTGTAGTTACAACACTATGTGCTATCAATATCAAACATGAGTGCTTTCTCAATTAAGCTATGGTTGCATGATTGTTAACTTATGATTTCTCTTATTATTATTCAGACCAGCCAGCTAGAGGTCGAAGCGCGGCACTCTACACCACTAGGCCATACCAACCCTACCTGACTGGTTGGTAGTCGAACTACTGACAAATCAAAATTTAAAACAACAATATCCACTCATTACAGGAGTGAGTAGTGGGATTACCTCTAATCTAACGGAACACTGCAAGGAGTATGGTCCATGTACACTGAACCATTAGAGGTGCCTCCCCCTCTTTATTTCAATACACCAAATGATACATTATGAACTAAAATGGGGTTTAAGGTCCAACTGTTCTGTTCCAAACTGGTATAATGAAGACGGGCATATGCCATACAGTGTGCTATGAGGGAAATTTTTCCTGTACCCTATCGAATTCCAACTGTCGAGGGACACTAATGTTTACACGGGACCTGGGTTTTTTGTTCTCATCTCAACGACTAAAGAGCTGTCCTGGAAAATCTGGATGAACTTTCTCGGCCAATGCTGGGATCGAACACCTCCCCTCCAAGTTGGCGAGCCAGCGTCTTAGCCACTGTGGCCCCCTTGAACGATACAGTATATATATACTTACTTCTGTAAATACAACCGCAAAAGAGTTCTTTAAAGCTTTGCCGTTTAAAGTAATTGATCCGGATCGTTCTGTGGCGTTGTCAGACAGTAGATTTGTCCAATTAAAATTCAAAGAACTGGTGGGATCAGATCGTATGACTAAAACAGACGGAACACCAATAGTGCTGATAACATAATGTAGTGTATCCTCGCTACCAACGGCTTTAATATGAGCTATATTAGCATAACTTCCATTTTTATACCCAGCTGTACATTCAGGTACGTCACAATCAGGATTTAAAACTGTAGTTATCTGTGAAATAAAAGAAATAGATTAAATAAATTAATATATTCTGTATATTATTATTTCTATAATTAAATCAAGGTCATTTCACCATAACCCATATTATATGAAATCAATTTACATATTTAAACATGCGTTATGCAAGAGCAAAATCTGCCTATTGCTGGTCTTTCGTTAGGCCTGAAATATTATCTGAATTATTAATTAAACATTGATTAACTTATCCAGACAATAATCAACTCTCAATGGCATCGCTAGCCTGCAATGTTTATAGGATAACCTTCTGATTTGCTGTTCGACTTCCATTCATAATCAACAAAAAATGGATAATCAAGACTATGTTTTTTTCTCCTACAGATTTTAGTAATGATGATCGAGGCTAGCCCCAATATTCAAACACTTAAATCTTGGTTCATAGTGGATCAATTTGACTGGAATTTCAGCAAATTCCCATTACATTATTTAGTTTTTAACTATTATAGTGAGAACTGCCAACTCTTTATCTAATCTCCTATAATGTTCATTAATATACCATGACATCATTTTAAAAAACCTATAATACATGAAATCCTATATCATATATGACATGACATCCTACATCATATATATGACATCCTATTAAATAATCAATATTCCATGACATTATATTACTTAGTGACCTCATATTTTTTTTACCTACATGCCATGACATCATATCATAACCTATACCCCATATTAATCCATGCCATCATTTTACAATAATATAGCATTCTTGTCAATGCTTCAATATGAATCATAAAATTATTTAGAATAAAATACATGTAAATCAAAACTTGGATAAGATTAAGAGTGTTTGTGCTAGGTGTTTCAAAACAGTGTAATAAAATGCCAACAAATGAAATGAAATGGGGTTTAACGTCAAAATGAACCAGCGCCTTATCCACTTAGCCACCGTGATCCCCAAAAGGCCAACAACTACCAGAATAGCCCCGATATATCATTTTCCAAGAATCAATTAAATTAATCGTGTAACGTCCACTCGACACAAACCTGGTCATTTCCGGACTAGAATATGGTTTAATTTTATTTCAATAATCAGCAGTGAGAGGACAGGCGACCCTACTCCTTGTCACGTACAACTGGGGAATCGAAACCACTGAAGAAACAAATTCTGCACTATTCAGAAAAATGATCTGAAGCAACTTCATTCAGATTACTAATCTAGATTGACACTTTATAACTGCTTAAAACTAAGTATATATGACTTCCCATCCAGAATATTTTCCACACATTGCCACTTCTCATGTTGAATTTTCAAAAAATTTCTTGGGGAGCAGGGAGAGATCACTTGGACCAAGGGTGTAATTTTGTCACTGGGGTCAATCGATTGGCTAGAGTGCCTTAGTGCCTTTGACCTCATGACCTGTCACAGCCCGGGGGGTTGGATGGCAGAATGGTTAGTGTGCGGCATAGTTTCGAATCCCCAGTTGTACGTGGCAAGGAGAAGGGTCCCCTGTCCAGCCTCGTTGGTTTTCTCCGGGTACTCTGGTTTCCTTCCACTACTAAAGACCCCTACGCGCAAGAGAATTATTGAAATAAAATTAAACCATATGTTAGTCCCGAAATGACTTGGTTTGTGTCTAGTGGTGTCTAGTTTATATTAGGGCTGGACGATATTGACAATTTTAAATATCGCGATATTTGAAAAAATATTCACGATATATTGAAATATCGCGATATTTTTACGTGTGTAATGTTTTATTAAAAAATGTGTATAAATTAGGGCTGCAACGATTCATCGATGAATCGATGAACCGCGATTTTGTAAAAATCCACGATGCACGATACAATCAATGTCCGTATCGCGATTCATTATCCAAAAAATCCACAAAAAAAGACCAGCGTTCTGTCGTTTAAATATCCTAACGTGGAATGCGTAAATAATTCCACAAGCAAAATTACTTTTTTTACTGTAAGCGAGTACGTGTTATCACACTCTCGACAAGTTATTTCGCCAAGAATAAATAATATCAGTCTGGATAAGCCACTGATAGATCAGTGGGATAAGCAAGTCGAGCTTGAAATAAAGGAACTTGCAAATTACGCACTTGAATAATATACGGAAAAACATAGAGCATATTATTATAAATACGTCAGTAATATGCGAATTGTGCTAAGATTAATGCACGAGATTGGCGATTGGTGCATACATTGGTCAGCACAATTATCATTTCTATATTTCTAATGTATAATAATATTTTGACATTCAAAATTCCGTACTGTTATTTTCTTCGCCATTGCCACATCTGCGACTGACCTGACAACGAGAAAGCTTTTCATTGGCTGAACTTGTTGTGGCAATACGAGCCAGTCATATTGATTCTGCAGCTGAATTTTTATAATAATAATGCATTCGTCAACAAATTCAATGTGCCAAAGTCAAAGCCCAGCTAAGGCATGGGCCTGAGGGGCCCACGGCCCCGCGGTTCATGCGGTTCATGGCAAAAAGAAAAATTTCAGATGACAGTTTCACAGTAATCGATCTAGCGGCGCGAAGTGTCGAGTCGGAGCTATCCACCAACCTTCAACTACCTTCTCTGTGTAGTTCCACTCGGTTATCGGCCTAGGCTGCTAGACTTTGTATGTCGTTCGGAATTGAATAGATTTCCTAATTTCGCACATAATTAGCAATATATCGTCAATAAATATCGCGGTATTTACGATAATCTGCAAAAAACGATATATTGCTATACCGCGATGTTTTTGGTGACCAAAGATCGTCGACGATGAAAAAATTTGACATCGCGATATATAGGGATATCGAGAATATCGTCCAGCCCTAGTTTATATAAATTCATATCACATTATTATTAGCAAATTGCGACCATTTGTCACATGACATACCGGACTTAATTTCTCGAATCGTGTTATTAGTATTAGCTCCTTTAATTTAATAACTCTTTCAATGATAAACTTTTTCCAGACATCAAAAATAAATTTCACAATAATAACCATACCTTCCTGCCATTAGCTGTAGCAAAGTAAGAAAAAACAAGCAACACTGACACAAACTTCATTTTTACAATACATGCAGACGCCATTTTCTGAATCATATGATCACATGATGATATAACTGTCACGTGAAAGTAAGATCAGTCAGTAACCGAATACTGCCGAACTAAATCGATTAAGTCTTTATGTAATAAAAATATTTTTAGACATATAGTATCGGAAATTTAACTCAATCTCCCTTTAATTATAAGCATCATGATTCTCATTCTTAGAAATTACAGTTTCTTTTAGATTAAGTGATTGTGTATTGATGCGCATCTACATTTTGTATACACTCAAGTTTAGATGTTCCTCGTCCGTGTTTTTCATATTCATCCACAGCGGAATAGTATCAGCGCCACCTGGGAAGAAATGTAGTAAGATGGCTTCCAGGACTTTCAAACAAGATATGCCCCCGAAAGGGGGGTTTGGTCCTATTGAATGGACTAAAGGTGTACCGAAACCAAAATGGAGTGGTAAATTACATTTCGAACAATCAATTCGGTCAATATAAACAGAATGTCTGACAAGTTTGCAACGCTTTCTGAATGTCCTGTTTGCCCTCTGCACGTTCGCCGGTCTTCCTGAAGTTCCTCTCTCGACACTCGACGTCGAAATCCAATAACAATTAAAGCTCCAATAGCATTTTTTTAAGTTATATTTTTAAAATGTATTAAAATAAAGCCCCAAAATAGATTGAACCTATAAACAGTCCTACCTTGTTAAAGAATAATCCTATTAATCCTATAATTCACTATTGCCAGTTGAGAAATTGGCAAAAATATCATTTTCAACTTCAAATTCAAACGTTTGAAGATGGCCGTCCATGGAGAGGAATGGGAAAACAAGGGAGGTAATTGAGTAACTATTTCCTCAATCACCCTGTGTCACCCTTTGTAATGCCCCAAAAATTTTGCCCATGACCGTATAATGGCGTATAATAGTGAGTTGACAACCTTTCGAGCAAAAGACATAGAAATAATTATGTTTTGACTTTCTTAGAAAATATGAAATTGGAACTTTAACATATATACGACGCTGGTGTTTCAAAGACAGCATGACTTTGATTTAATGTTTTATAGGTTCTGATAGATAACGTGAATCACTCCAGCATTAACTGAGCAAGTCACATTCTTTTTAAAAAGATGGAGATGGATAATTGTTCAATTTTCTGATCATATCCACTAGTAGTAGTCCAGTCTGCAGAGTATGTCCAGTGCACGCACGAGTAAATTTTTTCAGAAATCGGTGCACGCGAATTTTCTTTCGATTTGCACGCCAATTTGGCATGGCACTTGACTATAATTAGTACTAACTCTCATTTTTTTCCGTATACGGTAACGATGATACCGAACGTGCAAGTGTGCAAGGGAGACAACTCCCATATCGGTAAGTAGTGAATTGACTTATTGTTCGAGTCAAATTGGCCCAATCGAGTTGCAATGTGTGGCTAATGTACGCATGCAGTGGTTGCTATAATTTTGAATTTCAGACGTACTTTTTTTAAAATTACACGGCAAACAGAAATATAAGATAATTTATCACTCATTGATTTATCTCCTTCACGCTTGAAGTGTTAGGTTGCATGCCATAATTTAGGGATGACAATGAAAATTTCAAACTTCCCAAGTTTATTATTTCTGGAAAGGGGCTTTAAAATCCTTTCCAAAAAGCCTAAGATGAACACAATAGGACTAATATTAAGGAAGTTACTGCTAATTAACCATTAGAAATTAACGACCCTTTTCGTATAAGAACAATGAAGGAAACGTGCGGCCTTCAACGTTTGAAAAAAAAAACACAAAAAAGGACATAATTTTTTTATTTTTTTAAATATCTCCCTCAAATTTGCAGGAGAGTTAGAACCTACACTGCTTCACTTAAAGGCCCAATAATAACACGATAATTGATCATTTGATAGGGAAGTCTGATGTGACGATCATAGAAAAATCCGACATGGCGGCTGCAACACCAATTTTCCCGGCCGGTCAAAAATATTTTCGCTCCGCATGATTTCGATGAATCTTTAGGATAATGGGGAGAAATGCATAATAAACAACACTGACCAAGGAAAATGGAATTGGTACCATATAACTATCCGATTTTTGATGATGAACTCAGTGCAAAATTTTAACTTAAATTTTGTGCAAGAATGAAATGACCTAGAAAAAAATTTCGAAAACGAGGCTACAGAGCTAGCAGTTAATTCTATATTTAGCACAATTTCAGCCGCAGATCCGTACGAATTCTTCGGCGAATAGCGCATGAATAGACCATACGCAAAACGGTAGCCATATTCCAGGACGCACTTTCGAGGACGATAATGACATTACGCGAAATCTGTGTTATCGGCGTACCTACATAATTTAGTAAGGATTTCCATTGCACGCACGAGATCTCGTTGAAATCGGACATACTCTGCAGACTGGGTAGTTGTTGTGACAGAATGAATCTGCACCAACAACTCAAACTGGGCTACTGAAGACAGACTGGGCTACAATGTTTCGTTTAGATCCATTCCAAGAGACCTAGTTTTTTTTATCCCATCCAAATGATTATACTTGATCCCTTGCCACGGCCACTGTTCCTCGGGAAGGGGATCCACACCAGAAATTTCCAATGAACGACGTTATTGAACAGGTTTGACGAACCACCGCTGGTGATGGGGTGAGGGTGGGGGAAATTTCCTGAAACTTCACAAATGCCCGTATGGGGGGTTGCTGTGGGGTTAAGTGGAGTGCAAAAAAACACAAATATCTCTGGAATTAAATTTCGAATGGGATTTGAGAACATAGGGTTAAGGTACATGTACATGTATTATACAATGTATCAGGTCAAGAAATACAGTGTGGCCTCGTTTAGAAACGACTGATTTAAATACAGGAAAATGTGTTATTATGGCATGGTTTCCATCTTGGCAGTAAAAAGGCCATTATTTTTCATAACCCCATTTCAAAAATGTATTTATATGGTGATTAGTTAATCGTTCATTTATCACTTACTAATTGTTTTTTTTTTTATTATTTGCTGTGTTTCAGGGTATAAGCAGTTCTCCGTATTTACTGGCTTTACTCTGGCATCCTGGGCCATTTGGTACCGAGGTGAATTAGTACGAAGGTAGTTATTCCCCTTGTCTTTTATATAGCTAATAATGGCAGTGGTAGGATTTACCATTGAGATCTGAGGAGTTGGGGGGACATATGGTTTAACGCATAAGATCATAAGGTCTTTCATTGAGTAAAGTGGCATGGTTTCTAATCCCATTTTGTTTGTGCCAAGGATTAGGTTCGTCTGTCCAACCTCATGGATTTTCTCTGGTTTCCTTAGACTGCTAAAGATCACTATGCAGGAGCAAATTATAATAATAAAATTGAACCATGTGTTAGTCCCGAAATGACAGTTGAAATGTTAAACCCAATTTTCGTCTCATTACAGGAGAGAAATGTTAGAAATGCGGGAAGCAAGAATTGCAGTTTATCCATTAATTGAAGCAGAAAGACACAGATTGTAAGTTTATGCCACAAAAATATTTAAACTGTTTTGTTCCTCACTGTCCAAACGTTGTGGGTACTCGGCTGTTGTGGGTGTATGTTTCATTTCCTGGTGGGTGTCAAGATGGCTAAGTTGGTAAGACGCTGGCTCTCTAGCCTGGAGGTCGAGTGTTCGATCCCTGCATTAGCCAAGAAATTTCATCCACTTTTGCCATGGGGTCTCCATATCACAGAGAGCCGGACAAGGACAGCTGTCTAGTTGTTCGAATGGGACTGAAAACCAAGGTCCCATGTACATATTGGTGTGCACGTAAAAGATCTCTTGGAATTTGATATAAGAGTAGGCCGAAGAACCACTGCCCGGGCAAAATTTCCCTCATAGCGCACTCACTGTATGGCAATGCTCATCTTCATTAGCCTAGTTTAGGAGCAGAACAGTAGGACGTTAAACCCCATTTCATTTCCTGGCAAACCATCTTATTTTTCTTTTCAGATATTTGATGCATTGTAGAAAGAATCGTGACGAAGAAAACGAACTGATGAAAAATCATCCAGGATGGATTACCGGAACTTTGTATGGAAAACGTCCTTATCATAATGTACGCGGTCGTTTTATTGATCAGTCATGTGAAAGTTTTTACGCTCATAATAAACCGAAAGATATGACTGACAATACGGACAGTAAATTCTATCATGATCTATGGAAGTAATTTAAATTTAACATATTAGTGGAGTAAACCGAGACCAGGCCCCAAGTTCACAAAACATTCTCAGACTTTAGTTAACAATTTACTCCCAATTTATCATCTTAAACATAAGTATTTCTAATTCTGTTTTTTGCTGAGAGGTTGTCAACTCACTACGATACGATCATGGGCATTATTTCCCAGGCATAAAAGTCATTGACACAGGAAATAATAACACAATTACCTCCCTTGTGTTTTTCCATTTTGCTCATGCAATGGCTATCTTCAAACGTTTGAATTTGAAGTTGAAAATGATATTTTTGCCAATTTCTCAACTGGCAATAGTGAATTATAGGATTAATCTTTAACAAGGTAGGACTTTTTATAGATACAATCTATTTTACGGCTTTATTTTAATACATTTTAAAAATATAACTTAAAAATATGAAATTGTAACTTTAATGTATCAAATACATCAATAAGAAACTATATCCAAAGTTTTCTGTTTCTGAATCAAAGATAATTCTTATAAACAGTTATTGAAAGTTGAGTAAAGTCTGAATATGTTTAGTGAACTGAGGGTCAGGTTAAATTGTTTCCTTGGTAATTGGTAATTGAATAGAAATATGAAACAGTTGTATGGAATGTGGTTACCGTTTATTCCTGTGTTATTAGAATTCTAGCGCAAAGGACGCAATTATAAGAAATGACACAAACAATAAATAGTATCAACAACAAAATGAGTGGTACATGTTCTCTGGCTGAATGGTTGAACAGTTAGGTTGTGGGGTTGAGTGATTAAATGGTATATATCATTAGGTCTCTCATTGGCATGGGGTTTCCTCTGGTTGGTTTCCTTGCACTGCTGAAGATGCCGACGTGCAAGCAAATTATTGAAATGAAATTAAATGTTAGACCCGAAATGACCTAGTTTGTGTCAAGTGGAATTTAAACCCCATTTCTCATCTCTTTGTTTGTTAAAAATGCATGATGTCTGTCGGTAATAAGCAGTAATGGCATTCCATTGAATTGTGTTCGGTGTATTATCAGGCGTCACTACTTGCCGACCCCCGTCTTGTGAGGATGCCTTTGTGTATAATAATGTACAGGGTTATAACATGCATGGCATAGTCCACGGATCCCAACTATATTCAGTGTTGTAATAAAACCCTTGTATATATATAAATATATATATATGTTTTAGTATGTAAGGGTGTTGCTATGACAACTGATGATGGAGTCTGTGGATGATGACAACAGCATATAGTGCAGCCCTAGTAGTTTCTGATTTTTCTTTTCGAATGAATATTTTATGATCTGACCTTAACAGGTGGTTTTTGTAACATCAGATATTTTTTCGTTTTGATGATTTTGAGTTGAAAGTGCTGTTAGTTGAATACATGAATCTAAATTAATAAATAATATTATATTGATGGCTTTTCTTGTTTTGGCTGATATCAATAAGGGGGGGGGGGGGTGTTTTTGTCGAACGCAGCAGGCTGTATCATAAAGCCAGGAGTCAGCTTACGTGGTTTTGTATCCCCGTTTGTACGTGACCAGGAGAAGGGACGTCTGTCCAACCTCGTGGGTTTTCTCCGGTTTCCCCCAACTACTAAAAAGCCCTATGCGCAAGCAAATTATTGAAATAAAATTGAACAATGTTTTAGTCCCAAAATGACCTAGTTTGTGTCGAGTGGACGTTAAACCCTGTTTTTCTCTGTAGAGAGAAATTAAAATGGGTTTAACACCTTACTTTTGTGTGCAGGTAAAAGAACCCCATGACTGTTTGAGTTCGAAAATAGAGGGGGGGGGGGGATGGCCTAGTCGTCTAGAGTGCCGCGCATCGTCCTCTAGCTGGCCGGTCACTTATGGCTGTGGTTTCGATCCCTGGTGTGAGCGTATGTGGCATGGAGATAGGGGCGACTTCTTAACCTCGTGGGTTTCCTCCGGGTACTCCGGTTTCCTCCCACTGCTAAAGACCCCTACGCGCAAGCGAATTATTGAAATTAAATTAAACCATATGTTAGTCCCGAAATGACCTAGTTTGTGTTGAGTGAACATTAAACCCCATTTCTCCCTCTCTCTCTACTCTAGTTCGAGACTAGATCTCTGCCCAAATGGCCGCTATATGCTGCAATTAGTACCATGTATACTGTTTTGTAATACTGTCTTATTCTAAAATTCACTAAATATATACTTAGTGTTTTCGAATAAAATGCATGTGATTGATAAACTATCATACTCCTGGTGTATCGCCAAGAACCTGGATTAGGGTCCAACCAAGTCTGTGCAAGAAAAGTTCCATGTTAAACTGCTTTTTATTTCAGTCACTAATTTGAGAGGCGCTTCAAATGACAAGACACTGTTCCGACAACAATTACAGTGCCAGCATATAAAAATAACACATATGTAATAATGATACAGTGCCAGCATATAAAAATAATACATTATGATAAACATTTATGAAATGAAATGGATTCAACGCCCCAATTGTCTACGTAAACTGGGCTATTAAAGACAGGCGCGGATCCAGGATTTTTTGCAGGGGGGGGGGTCTAGGTTTGATAATTGCTTAACTAAGGCACTCATCAACCAATTAACCAATTTTGTAAATTAGATTCAATTTGGTGCTTTCTGACGTATTTCCGGAAGGTAAATTCCAAAATTACAGGTCTAAAAATCGCATAAAAAATTTTCAAGTCTGGGCAGGGGGGGGGGGGCGGTCCGGACCCCCTGCCCCCCCCCCCCCTCTGGATCCGCGCCTGTAAAGACGGAAATATGCTTCAGGTTATAACCTTTTCGAGATATCCAGTAACTGTATAGAACAACAAACTATAACACATGCTGGTGGAAAACGGCTAATTTATACAATGTTGTATTTATTATAATTCTAACTTCCAATACCTGCACATGCTATTATGGACAGGTTGATTGAATGAAGTTATATACATTACATATGAACAAGCAATACACAAATGATTAAAAACATAAAAAAAATAGTAAAAATTCTCCACTTTACTTCATTCGGACATAAATTTAATCATACCAGCTAGTTGTCCGCCATTTATATCTTCAGATATTAAAGTTCCAATAGCATTTTTTTAAGTTATATTTTTAAAATTTATTAAAATAAAGCCCCAAAATAGATTGAACCTATAAACAGTCCTACCTTGTTAAAGAATAATCCTATTAATCCTATAATTCACTATTGCCAGTTGAGAAATTCGCAAAAATATCATTTTCAACTTCAAATTCAAACGTTTGAAGATGGCCGTCCATGGAGAAGAATGGGAAAACAAGGGAGGTAATTGAGTAACTATTTCCTCAATCAACCAGTGTCACCCTTTCTACCCCCCCCCCCCCAAAAAAAAAAAAAAAAATTGTCCATGATCGTATAATAGTGAGTTGACAACCTTTTGAGCAAAAAACATAGAAATAATTATATTTTGACTTTCTTAGAAAAAGTGAAATTGGAACTTTAATAATGTCATGTAATATAAATTATACGAGTCAAATATATACAACAAATCATGAAACCATGGCAACAAGAAGATGAAAGGACATGTATTCAATAGGGTGATAATCTACTAATAATTTATATAACTTGTAAAGCCAAGATAAAGACATCCAATAGGATGCTTTAATTCTTACATAACGCATCTTTCAGGTAAGGTTTTCGTAGTTCACTCGTGTCGACACCAGACCGTTCGCGTTTTGAATCGAGTTAGTCACATGACTGACTCGAGTCGCATCACGTGACTAACCCGTTTACTCCCCGTTGAGGAGAACGCTAGACGTCCTTTGTCATCAGGCTCGCCAAACTGATCCCGCAGTGAATATTCGTTTGGCCGCTACAATCACTGATAAGCATGACATCGACGAGGCTTAATGAGTACGGCATATTAACTTTTTTACTCCGACAAATTAAATTCTCAAACATTTTTTTGAGGTAAAAGAAAAATAAATAAAGACGTTTGAAGTATTTTTAGTTAAAAAATATTTTCTAGTTAGTGTAAATGGGTATTAAAATGAGTAAAATGCATCATTTTGCCCGAAGCAGTTAGGTGTTAAGTAAACATTGCACGAGCCGTTGAGCCAATGACTGACGCTGCCTGCTGTCAACGCACGTGTTGTGGACAGTCATCTGTTACAGAGTTAATTCGTAATTAATTTTCTGTGAAACAGATTGCAGGCTCGCTAGAAGAGGTAGAGGTAAGTCGGTTGTTTCGGAATCTTCTTCTTCGTCCTCTAACAGTTCCTGAATTGAAATAAGATTCCGAATGGAGGCAGCCATTGCGAAAAAAAATAAAAAAAATAAATGAAGGTGTCTCGCCATTTTGTTTTGATGTCATGTGACTGCTCAGACTACTCGGACCGTTCGGGATGTTTCACCCGGGAAAACTCGGCAATGGAGTCGACTCGAGTGACTCGAGTAAACGACGAAAACCTTACCTAAAGAAATGAAATGAAATGGGGTTTAACGTCCTACTGCTCGGCTCTGACGGGAGTAATGAAGAAGGGCGCCTACACCATACAGTGTGTTTGCTATGAGGGACATTTTATCCAGACAGCGGCACTGTGGTCCATCTTTATATCGAATTCCAGTGTGTACACGGGACCTCTTGTACGCATCTTTAAGGGAGAATTAATCTTATAAAAACAACTATTGATGATAATACATTATTAATATCTGACGTTACTCTTCTGGGGATTTATAAGGAGTCTCAGTTGAGACCTTGTAATTAGCAAACCGATCAAAAAGGAATTCGAATGTTGGTCGTTCTGCTGGTTCGTCATTCCAACATGATTTCATGACATCATAATAATCATCAGTACAGATAGTAGGTGGTCTTGGTTTAGGAAGTCTGTAACCCATTTCTACTTTTGCCATTACTTCCTTTCCAGTCATACCTAAAGCCAGAGAGAGAAACTAGGTCATTTTGGGACTAACATATATGGTACAATAATTGGAATTCGCGTTTGTGTCGCGCTCCATAGCTAAAAATTGTGCATTCTATGATTGGGCACATGTAACATTAACCTTCTGAGTGTGACCGTTATTTATTGGCCAGTCTCCCTCGCAAGTCCAAACTTCCACTACGTTATATACGTTTGGATTATAATCGGCAAAACAAGCACGTTTTTGCACTAGACCATCCGATCACACAATGCCAGTACAGTATATGGAATTGGCATGCTTTGGCTGTATTCTAGAAACTGACATAATTTATTATGAAAGCCAATGTGAGCAATGGTTCTAGACATCTTACTTATTGAGCAAGCCATGGTTGGTAAGTGGGCGTGGCACCCCTTGTCAGTGGCACAAGTCGGAGGGCCTAACAAGGACAGCTGTCTGTTCCTTCGAATGGGATAAAAAAAACCCAAGTATACATGGATGTGCACGTAAAAGATCCCTTGACAGTTGAATTCGATGTAAGAGTAGGTCATTGGGCTGCTGCCGGGGCATACACCATACAGTATTAAACTAGGGTAAACATGTCCGGACCGTGGCACTGTGACACTTCAACTATTTTGATCCCAACGGTCAATGATTCTTTTACGTTGACGCTAAGGTGTACGTGGGATATGGACTCCATTGGACAGACGATGCGCTGCCCATTTCCAGGCATTTCATAATTTAGAGGTTGAAAAGACGACATATCCTCAAGTCGCCCTGGGATTGAAACCACAACCGGTCAGCTAGCTGTCGTAGTGGGGTAGTATAGACCACTACCCCCCCCCCCTCACCAATGGTTCATGCATATACTAACCTATATATAGCTGTTTACCAAAAGTGATCAATTCATACAGCACTACACCAAATGACCAGACATCGGATTTAACGCTGAACTCTCGCCTCAGAAAAGCCTCTGGTGCCGTCCATTTGACTGGGAACTTGGCATCTAAAATAACAAAAATGTAATGCAATATGAATTTATCAGAAGGCATGATGGATGACGAACAAGGGTCCCCCGGATTATTAATCGTGCTTCCCCCTTGTCAGTGGAGTGGCGCAGGTCTTTCGGTCTGGCAAGGATCAGCGTCAAAGAATACTTAACAGTAGGAGTCTTCCGGGCAAAGTTTCCGTCATACCCACAGCACACTTCATGACGCCCATTGTCATACCCACAGCACACGCCCATTGACTAGACAATGTTCCGGGCCATTTCCGTTCGGGGGCTGGTTCAGACTGTAGTCTACACCCAAACTTCACCCAGAAGTAAACTACAAGGTTAAAGCTTAACTGTGTAGCAATAATATTTTCAGTAAACTCATAGTGAAAACATCTCAATCAGCCAAAAGGTAATTGGCATTGGTAGTTGAAATATTGCTAGCCGGATGTGGGCAGTGTGGTTGACAAAGTGTTCCCTGCATGTGGGCGTATCCTGCCTCTGTTTTCGTACGCCGTACAATCGCCATGCTTGTTCTGCAAATTGAAAACAAGTATGGCGATTATGTAGGGCAGTAATTTTTTTTATTTAATTATTTCTGTAGTTTTGTAATCGGACTTCAGCTTTAAGAAGGTGCCCCGATCTCCACACACATTATACGGCTTTGAAACGACAACCGTAAGCCAGAGGTGACCGACCAGCTAGAGATCGAAGTTCAACACTTTAGACCACCAGACCATCAGCTAGGTAATAGAATCACATACCGTCTGAGTTTGACACTGTTCCCTTATCTTCCAAACACTTAGCTAAACCAAAATCGGCAACTTTCACTTCATGGTTTTCCCCAACCAGTATATTATCAGCTCGTAAATCACGGTGAATAAAATTCTTTGATTCCAGAAAGGCCATTCCTTCAGCAATCTAATATAAAAAAAACACACCATAACTTGTTAAAATACATTTTGCAAGATTTAGATAAAGCACTGGCCGATCTAGCTATAACAGTTCAAAAATAGATAATACAAAATAAATATTGAAAATTTCCTTCAAATTACTTTATTCTGATAGTAGGGGTCGAACTCCCAGATCCGTGACCAATTTCCGGGGAGGAAGGTTTGACGATTCATTCAGGTAGGGGTGACTGTTCTGAGGATTTGAGCAGTTTGCAACCTCTGGAAAGTGTGGGCAACTCTTAGGAGAGGCAAAAATCCAAGATGGCGGTCGAAATAGCACAGCGACGTATAGTTGGGTGCTAATGTCATCAAACCGTCCTTGTAATATGTCATTTTTATAGTTTTCAGGGTCGCTGAATCCATTAAGATCACTCGCAAGTCAATTTGATGCACCCATATCCCAATATGGCGGAAATCTGGCGGAGATGGTGGAAAAAACGAAAAATAATTTTATATATTCTAGTAGGCAAATATGGGCTTGTAATATATCGTTTTTAGGGTTTTCATGGATGCTTAGTTCATTTTTGATGGTCTCGTGTCAATGAAATCTACATTAGATGTTAAATATGAAACAAATGTCAGAGTACAGAAGATGTGTGCATTGATTATTTGTTATCGTAACCTCGGTGCTGGTATATTCGAGTCTGGGCCGAACTTACCATTTATGAATTGAATCAGTAAAATCGAAGCCAACGACGTCCAGCCTTTGTTAAAGTAACAATATTGTTATTGGCTTGTAAAAGCCGAAAGGGCTCAAAACACCTCAACAATTCTATAAATTTGAGGGTGCGCGAGTAGGTAAATCTGGATCCCCAGTAGTGCCATTGTCCTGATGACTACTACTATACTATATCGACTGATCAAGAAATTCGTTAAATACAAAAGAAGTTGGTTCGTAGAATCAAGCTACGACCAAGGGCAGATAATTTGAATACGTGAATACCCCATAGGTTACTCGAGTGGAACGGAATAAGACCACTGAAGATACCGAGGACGTGTGGTGACAGGGAAAGTTTCTAAAGCCCGTTTTCACTAAACTTTCATCGGTTATATAGAAACTTTCCCATTACATTTCCATTAGAATTAGACCGACATTTTCGCCGGTGAAAACACGTAGTACGGAAAATAGGCCTTCACGTTTTCAGTGGTACCGTGTAGGATGGAAGCTCTGAAGGGGAAAAGGTTATAGCACTGACCTGAGATGCAAAATGAATAATATCTTCAAATTTTAGCTCTTTTCTGCTGTCACTACGTAAATAATCTAAGAGAGAACCATTCGGCATGAATTCGGCAACGATCATCAACGGTTCTAGACAAATGGCCAACAACGTCACTAATTTAGGATGGTACAATTCATGCATCAACTTAGCTTCTTCTAGGAATTTTTTCTCGGGCATTCTATCAGGTTTAAGCGTTTTGATGGCTACATCTTTTATCTTTCTATATCGGCCTAACAATATAAATAAAACATAGCAAATAAAATAAACAAAAACAGTCATACAGATTCAATTTTTCTACAGATAAAGTACGAGAGATGGAGAGAGAAAGAGAGATGTCCACAGCCGACAAGCAAATCTACATTAAAGTTAAAGGTCCACAACCGACATGCAAATCTTGTTTGATTTGGTAGAAGAAAGAGAGAGGGAGAAATGGGTTTAACGTCCACTCGACACGAACTAGGTCATTTCGGGACTAACATATGGTTTAAGTTTTTTCAATAATTCGCTTGGGCGTAGGGGTCTTTAGCAGTGGGAGGAAACCAGAGGACCCGGAGAAAAACCACGAGTTTGGACAGGCGACCTATTCCTTGTCACGAACAACCGGAGTTATGATACAGCGCACGTGCTAACCATTCCGCCATCCAGCCCCCCTACCCCATTACCTACCCGAGTTATTTTGGAAATTCGGCGTTTCCGGATTCCGTTCTTCGAATTCCTAAAGTTAACGATGTCTTTGCTTGCACGCCAAGCAGTACGCCGAGAGATATTGGTTTTCCGTCCCTTCCAAACGATCTGATGCATTTCAGTTTGCAAGCACCATCCCAAGGGAAACAAACCTGTAAAATGCCGTTTCTGCCTTCTATTCTTCGAATTCCAAATGTCAACGGTTTCTTTGCGTGCACGGCAAGCAGAGTTGGTGGATATTGGCTTTCTATCCCATCCGAAGAGTAACACTTCACCATTGACAAATGCCTTGAGAGGTTTTTTCAGTAGCGGCAGAAGTTAGGAATTATCGGTTAGCTAAGTATTATGAGGTCATTTTTACACACGAATCTGGAAAGTTCTTTAACATATTTAACATTTGGAACCTACTATCAAAGTGGAATTTTATATGTTAAAATGAATAAACAAATAAATACCTTTATAAACTTCACCAAAATAACCTTGTCCTAGTTTCTGTTTGAATTGTAGGCTGCTTGCATGAACTTCTAGTTCTCTGAATGGCGGTACCGTAGTCGGTCGGATCTTAGGACAAGCTTCTGTTAACTTACAACACAGACCCCCACCTAAGCATACAAAAAATAACATAAAATGAGTTTGAGCGCCCAATTGCTCTGCTGCACCAAGACTAGAATATGACATGCAGTGTGTCATGAGGGAATGTTTGCCCCACTCTACCGTACATGGAAGTGATTATTGGTGCAAATTACCAAGTTTCTTTAGAGGAGGAACCTCGCCGGAACACCTGGATGAACTTTCTCAGCTAATACAGGGATTGACCACCCGACCTCCAGTCTATCGATCAAGGGTCTTACCCACAATCCTCTCCACAATCATAGAAAATATAGCCAAATCTTACAGTAATTATATGTATTTTACATTTTTCGCTAAAATATCTATGTTTCGCTGCTTAATTTTTCCACACTTATATGTCTTTTTGAATGATTAATTTACATTTAATTAAGAAAAGAAAATCAAAATACCAACACTGGACAAACTAATTTCATCAAGATGGTACGATTGTCACAACCAAACTAATTCAGGTGCCACGACACTATCACTGAACATCAATACCAATCTTAATTTCATATTTACTGATTTTAATTTCATTTTAATATTTTCATAATTTATTTCTGAACTCTATATTCTTTAAAATCTTCACATATACAAACAATGAGATTATCAATGAAATATTACATGTGTAACACTTTATTCAAATGAAGAATCGCCCAGTAATCCCTTGGTGATTAAACTCTCAACCAAACTAATTCAGACTACATTCTCTCCAGCCAAAACCAATTAAGAAAGATCAACAGGTTACTGGACTAAGTAGAGAGAGAGAAATGGGGTTTAACGTCCTCTGGACACAAACAGGTCATTTGGGGACTAACATATGGTTTCAATTTTATTTCAATAATTCGCTTGCGGGTAGAGGTCTTTAGCAGTGGGAGGAAACCGGAGGAAACCCATGAGGTTGAGAAGGCGTCCCTATCGCCATGCAACATACGCTCACACCAGGGATCGATACCACAGCCGCAAGCCAGAGGTGACCGGCCAGCTAGAGGTCGAAGTGCGGCACTCTAGACCACTAGGCCATCCCAACCCCTCAGTGCCGAAATATGCAGGTTATTACGTGAAGGCGTTGATAAGATGAACGAGGATTAAAGCGAGATCAATCTTTCCACTGAAGAAGATTACGGAGTTCAAGCTAGATCAATCCTTCTATGTGTTATAGTACATATTTTGATATACATATATTTACTTATCTTAATTGATTAATTGCTTTAAAGTGGATAAGTTAATCTTTACTCCGAACCCTGATCGCTCTAATCTGGACGCACTGTCTTATCTATTTACCTTTTCTACATATGCATCTTAGTCATTGATTTAGTATGTACCTATATTTGAGTTACGTCTCAGTAATGTAAATAAATGTTAATTCTTCATTTTGGAATTTATCATCGGGTTTAACTGTTATTGCGCTTGGATTTTCTGTACTGGCATTACTCGCTTTTATATGGATGTTCTCCAAAATAAGACGCTTGTCTGCATTAATATTACTTCTCCATAAATCTCCCTACGTACGTTCCAGTAGCTTACCCTCATTCGAATATGCATTTACCACTCCAAAACCTGGAGTAAATTATACCTTAGTGCCTTTAATGTTGGAATATGTGCCTTTAATACTTACTATTATCTGTATTATTCTCCTCGTTATAATTGCATATAAATTATATCAAAAGAAAACTTCTCATACTATATTGTTATTAGAATTAACAACAGGTTCATTGTGTGAATTTGTCCCTGTTATGTCCCTGTCATTATGTCCTTCCTATTGGAATTTTATGCTACCAGAGACCATTACTAATTTATATGTACAAAACATGATTAGACCTTCACTTCATATAACTTGGACAAATTTCAGAATTGCCAATAAGTTCACCGGCCAATCGCTAAATATCCCTAGTTCGATTCGACTGACTCCTTTTTCGGCACGACGTATTCGCACAATACTGTCACCACCATTTGCTACTAATATTTTAGTATCTCACCATGGACTATATGAAGTGTTGCATTAATATTTTATTCATATGTACCTATTAAGTTCAGTATTTTATACTTAAAATAGAATGGGTAGTTAATTGTTGCCTGCAATATTTAAATTGCTGATTACTTAGTTGTCTCTAATTAAGTTAAACGCCTACTGTGTGTGATTTATTGTTTGCTTTTACGGAGAAAAGCGTTTTTCGGGGCGACGGGGTGTTGTTATAGTACATATTTTGATATACATATATTTACTTATCTTAATTGATTAATTGCTTTAAAGTGGATAGGTTAATCTTTACTCCGAACCCTGATCGCTCTAATCTGGACGCACTGTCTTATCTATTTACCTTTTCTACATATCTATCTTAAAATAATTTAAAATTACTTAACATGCATCTTAGTCATTGATTTAGTATGTACCTATATTTGAGTTACGTCTCAGTAATGTAAATATGTTAATTTATATCACATTTTGTATTATATGTTTAACCCTTATCATGTATATGTTCAAATATTTCTAGTTTAATTATTATTAAGATATTAAGTTGGCGATAACGACTGGGTATAAATATAAGAGACGAAATACGAACAATTATGTTCATTCGTTAATAAACCCAGATCGACGTCAAATAATTAGTACTTATGTTTCTTATAGGTGAATTAGTTTATAATTGTGTCGCCTAATAATTCATTTAGTATATATGTTTATGTTATTTTTAATATTATAATGTGTAATAGTTTACTATACTTATTCACATAATATGATAATACTTTATATTCGCTTATTGATAGATGTATGTTTCTTTTATGCATAATATGATAATGTGAAATAGCTTACAATTGCACTTGATCACATAATATATGCTTACTTTATATATTCAATTATTCATTACTAGATAATTTGTAAATGATGTTTTAATTATGATTTCATATCTTTATTTGTGTTATTCATGTTCATGCGTTAATAAACCCAGATCGACGTCAAATAATTAGTACTTATGTTTCTTATAGATTTAAGCTCCTTGAATAACAATTATTGTGAGAGCGCTGTGTGTTTCGACGTATTAGAGCTACGCACCCCCAGCATAAGAAATCTTAAAATACGTCAAGCTAACACAAAGGAGCACGCTCGCATATGGAAGATGTTGAGATATAAGCAGATATGAATAAAATATTATCCCAGGAACTGGTCTGTCAGCGTCACACGAGTTAAGTAACTCGCCTGTCCATCATAGTGTGTCCTCCGTGGGTTTTCTCTGCGTCCCAAGGCTTAAGATTTCTACGCACAAGCGAGTTATGGAAATAAAATTGTATCGCATATTAGTCCCGAAATGAATCATATGTTATTCCCCCCATCACGCCCATCCACTTCCTCCTCTCTCTTTCTCTCTCTCTCTCTCTCTCTCTCTCTCTCTGCCATTTTGTCCGGCAGTTTTGTTCCGATTTTCACGAAATTCGAAGTCAACCAGCATTACGGTATAACGGTGACGTATGCATGTCAAGTTAGTTTCATCACAATCAGAAGAAAATTGTGACCTCTGGCGTGTCCACAAGCTAAAAACGTGATTTTTCATACAATCATGGTCATAATCCATGAAATTATGGTCCCATAAATATCAATACCGACAGGAACCGAGATCTTTGGGAGAAAGACCAATATTTGAAGATTCGTAAAAATCGGGTAAAAAATTTTGACCTGTAGAGTGTCCACAAACAAATTGTGGACGGACGGACGGACGGGGAAGACGGCATAAAATGTGGGAGTATAAAAATTTGTGGAGAAATGATACCTTTGTAAAATTCTACAAGTTCCATCAATGAACTGAATTTATTTTTTTTAGATATATAATATTCTTTCCCGCCTTCCACCAATATTTTATATTGTTTGGTGTAGCGTTCTCTATTCTCGTCAAGTGTAAGCACACTTAATGCATACATCCCAAATTCTACAACAAATAATAAATAAATTAAACACAGTCGAAGTGTTACAAAAATTACAAACCAACCGTAATGGCGCACTACTTTGTTGCACGGTAAACAAGGATATAAGGTAAGACTGATTTCAACACTGCTTTACTAAATCATTATGCAAGCTGCGAGAAATAATGTCATTTATCAGCCAATAACACAGTCTATTGTAGATATCGCTTGTGTGATAACTTTCATAATGTACTGAGCGTTTTCTCAGGATTTATCGATTTACATAAAATAAAATTTATACTTGTTTTATATTTGTTTATTTGTGCGTGTAAGAAAGGGTAGGGTGATAAATAAAATAAATCTCCTTCTCATCCGTTTTGATATTAAAACTTTCTTGCCCATCACCTGCGTCGAACACGACACCTCCCGGCTAGCACGCCAACGACATACCCACAATATCTAATAAACAAAATAGAAGACTATTTACCACTCGACTTCCGTACTATAAACGTTCCAATTTTTATAGAAGGGTGAATCAATATACTGTTTGCTGTTTCACGATCAATATCATACCACCAGCTAAAATATAAAAATATAAAATATATTGTTTATCATTCCACCATCTAAAATATAAAATATATTGTTTATCTTTCACCATCTAAAATATAAAATAAATTGTTTATCATACAACCATAAAAAATATATTGTTTATCTTTTCACCATCTAAAATATAAAAAAAATTATTTATTATACCACCATCTAAAATATATTTTTTTTTTATTATACCACCATCTAAAATATATTATTTATCATTCAACCATCTAAAATATAAAATAAATTGTTTATCATACAACCATAAAAAATGTATTACTTATCTTTTCACCATCAATAATATAAAACATATTGTTTATCATTCAACCGTCTAAAATATATTATTTATTATACCGCCATCTAAAATATAAAATATATTGTTATCATACCACCGTCTAAAATATAAAATATATTGTTTATCATTCAAACCATCTAAAAAATATATAAATTGTTTAAATTAGCAAGACATTTTTTACAAATATATTTTAGAATTTAGAAATGTGTTTTTATTTCACATATATAACTATAAATGCAGCTTACTCTTGTCGTTATAATATAATTATACTTACTCCTGGCTTTCTATCAAATTATCATCTTTTGTAACACAGCTATACTTACTCTTGGCTTTCTATAGAATTATCATCCCTTGTAACATAGTTACTGGGAATATAGCCGCTTTTCTTACTCTTCGAATGGATAGCCATCCACCAATCTTCAGTTTCTCTGTAATGACGAACATTTAAAATGGTGCCGTAAATGAAATGAAGTTGGGTTTAACCTGTGCGTCAAATATGAGAATATTGATGTTACATTTACGGTTTGGTGATGTCACTGGTACGGTTTATTGGTGCCATTATATTTGTAAATATCACCGCAACGATTAATGATGTTACGGTTATGGTTTATGCATGCTACAATGTTTATAGATGTCACCGTTACGGTTGATCTATGTCACCGTTACGTTTTATTGATGTCATAGTTACGGTTTATGCATGGCACAATGTTTATAGATGTCACCGTTACGGTTGATCGATGTCACCGTTACAGTTGATCTATGTCACCGTTACGGTTGATCGATGTCTTCGTTACGGTTTATAGATGACACCGTTACGGTTTATTGATGTCACCGTTACGGTTTATTGATGCCACTATGTTTTTTATTGATGCCACCATGTTGTTTATTGATGCCACTGTGTTGTTACGGTTTATTGATGCCACCGTTATGGTTTAATGATTTTAACTTACTCTGTTACTGTCAAGTCAATTTCCATCCTATCTCCTTTCTTGAATTTTAAATCATCCTCATTAACGCCCTGATAATCGTATAAGGCTTTGACGACATATTTCTCACTTACCGCTTCTATAATAACAAAATATATATAGAGAGGTAAAATAGACGATATAATAAACATGATAGCCAAGCAAATGGTAAAATAGAGAGACACTGGTTTATGTGGGCCAGGAGAGAGAGAGAGAGAGAGAGAGAGAGAGAGATAGTACGGACTATATCGGTAAAGTGCAATGGAGCACAGTCACCAAATTTGATAATGCACAATCGGTAGCTCCAGGAATTTTAGCAGGGAGGCATATGCCAGGTTCCCGTTTGAAAGTTAGATGCCACCATCGTCTCCAAGACATGCATTATACACTAAGCTTTTTAAAAGAGAGGAACACAACATCCCGTTTTAAGTCAATTTTATTGCTGCAAAGCATTAATTGAGATATACCGTTATATCTGCATAAATTTCTCACACACTTTGAATGCCCCTCCCATTACATCCCATCTGACGATAAACGATAAAGAACACGAATGTCTTCCCTTTCCCTAACAGAGTTTACAGGACCGGATTCGGGAATGTTTGCTGGAGGGGGTTTGCCAGGTTCCTGTTAAGGAAATCTGTCATCATCGTCTCTAAATTACATAGGCATACATACAAATTGAGCTGTTTAAAGAGAGAAATCATTTTTATAATGACGTAGGGTCACACTGTGGTTTGATTTCATCAACGCCCCCCCCCCGCCTCTGGATAATAACTTTTATGTAAAAACTGTGTACGTGTTTAGTTTGATTGTATTATTACAAACTGATCCCGCAGTGAATATTCGCTTGGCCGCTACAATCACTGATAAGCATGACATCGACGAGGCTTAATGAGTACGGCATATTAACTTTTTTACTCCGACAAATTCAATTCTCAAACATTTTTTTGAGGTAAAAGAAAAATAAATAAAGACGTTTGAAGTATTTGTAGTTAAAAAATATTTCCTATTTAGTGTAAATGGGTATTAAAATGAGTAAAATGCATCATTTTGCCAGAAGCAGTTAGGTGTTAAGTAAACATTGCACGAGCCGTTGAGCCAATGACTAACGGCGCGGGCGGTCAACGCACCTGTTGTGGACAGTCGTCTGTTACAGAGATAATTCGAAAGTAATTCTCTGTGAAACAGATTGGTATTATTAGTGTAGAATTTGTGTAGAATCTGCGTCCAACAGGGATGTGAATGCAATGGTTCGAGACATCCGATAGGGAAGTGCTCTTGAATAGATAAGTGTTTATATACTCTTCTACGAGTATTTTAATATCACAGATACAATATGGGAGATACGATAAAGAGTTGGCAGTTTTTACTATAATAGTTAAACAACTAGATAGTGTAAAGGTAATTTGCTGAAAATTTCAGTAAAATTGATCCACTATGAGCCGAGAACGAAGCGGGTCAAATTTTTGCCTAGCCTCGGTCATCATTACTAAAATCATTAATATAAACAGCACAGTCTCGATTAACGACGTTTTAAATCTAATCATCAATGGCATATATGAATCTAATCCAGCCAACATCGAAGGCTAGCCTTGACATCAAGAGTTTATTATGGTCTGCTAATTGATAATTTCGATAACATTTTAAGCCTAAAGAAAGACTTGAAATGGCAGATTTAGCTCTTGCATAGTGCATGTTTAATGCTAATCTTGTTCTTTGTTTAAAGGGGGCCGACCCAGTGAGTAAGTCATTGACACGCTTACGCGGAGATTTCGTGTTCCATTCCTGTGTAGTCCGAGCAAGTTCAGTGACATTTCTGGAGGGGCAAACCAGCAGGACGTTAAACCCCATTTCATTTGTTTATTTAAAGGGACAATAACATTCTTGCTGTCTTGGTAGCTCCAGAAAATAAATAATACCCTTATTCTACGTACTAGATGTTTAAGTGTCCTACCTGTTGTGTAAATTATCCATTACAACCTATTTTACTTGTCCGGAGGGTTCGAAAATATTTTAAAATCCAAGTCACATTTGAAAAGGTTTACGTTAGACTTTTAAAATCAATTGGTTGAATTTTTCCATTTTTTTTAAAATAGGTATGTTAAAATGAAATTTGTATCATCAATTAATTAGAATATTGTAAAATAATACAATTTGTTGACCAGAATGACGATTGGGAGATATTATTCAGTATCAACAAGAGTGTTATTGGGGCTTTAAAAGTAAAAAGGTCAAAAGGTCATAAATTACAAACCTTCCTTTCCAGGTATGGGAGGTAACTCTCTTTGACTGTGATCGGGTTTCGACTCACGTAGCTCATAGACATCAGCCTTTGTGGACCTAGTCTGTGATCGGACACAGCTAGTTGTATTACCCATGCTTAAATCATAAAAACAAACACAGAGAATAATATATACACACAAACACAAACAAACTGATTATGGACGAAATTATGGAGAGCGAGAGAGAGGACGAGACAGAGAGGGGGGGGGGTGTTAACGCCCACTCGACACACACTAGATTATTTCGGGACTAACACGCTGTTCACTTGTGCGTAGGGGTCTTTAGCAGTGGGGGAAAGGCGGAGAAACCACACCAGGTTTAACACGCGACCCTACTCCTTGTCACTTACAACCAGGGAATCAGAACTGCACCAGTTGACTCAATGACAGGCTTTATGATACAGCGAGCACGTGCTACCCCCCCCCCCCCCCCACCGTGAACCCTTGAATTAAATGAAATAAAACTTGCAGTCAGATTTATTCACAATAAACGCTACTTCACCAGTTTCAGGACTACATTGACCCCCCAAAAAGGAATATTAGATTGGGAATAGATCAACACCTCTAAATCTGTGGGGCCCACTCTTCCCACGAAGCACTAAGCACGTGCTATCTTGGCTGACGATCTATAGCTGATCATTAATAAAAAAGTAGGCCGGTCAAATCTATTTTATTTCATACAAATCAAATTCTTGTTAGAAGACAAGACATTCTAGTTATGGCCAAGTCATAGACTCAAATTAAATAGTAGATAGATTATGTTTAAAATTAATAAAAACGAAAAACAAACTTACATTATTAAAAGTTTAACATAAATATATCACTCGATAATCTGTAGACATTAAGATATAATAACCTATTTCTGGCGTTCCGATACAAGTGGTGTACGCTATAGAATACACGGTTTATAAGTATCTCTTATATGACTGTACATTCCTAGAAATAGACTAGTAAAATTTGAATGTGTTTATTTACTACCGGGTTGGCGTTTTATCGCATTACAATGATAGTAATACATGTAAATATATTAAGCAGGTACATAGGTTCAATTATAAGGCCCAATACATTAATCTCCGTATTGCCTTAACAAAATAATTTAAATACATGCATGTTTATCACGGTCGGGCTGGTGTTTCTTTGATCGTATAGAATTCGTTCAGTAGGGACTAGGCCATTTCGAGACTAACATATGGTTTAATTATTTCAAATATTCGCTTGCGCGTGGGGGTCTTTAGCAGTGTGGGCAGGGGCCCGAGTGTTTTATATCATAAGGTCTGTCATTGCCTCAAGTGGCGTGGTTTCGATTCCCTCCCTACCTGCCTGCCTGCCTGTCTGTCCGTCTATGTTTGTTGGTTAACCGTTAAAGCTGAACTCCGGTAACAAAAATACCGAAATAATTTAATAAAACAAAAGTTAACGCCCCCAAGCCGCTATACTTGTTTCGAATTTATGGGATAAATACGGCGGACATGGAGGCTTATGACCTGGAAAGGTTAGCCGAACTCACTTCCAGTTTGTTTCTAGTCAACCAGCTGTACACACCTGGACTTATTCTCTACACACGCTTCACCGATTACTCTATTTTTTCCCAACAGTATACCAAATTATTGGAGATTGCAACACCGGTATTTTCGTTTTGGCCTTAGGATATCCCTCAATAATGTTAAAGATACCTTATTCAAGAGCTAAATTTGCCAATTGCTGGCCCGTGTTTAGGCCTGAATTGTTATATGACATTAGGCATCTATTGATATGACAATACCATAATCAACTCTCTAGAGCATCGGATGGTCGAGATTTTAACTAGATCAGAACGGTTCACCATTTAATGATGATTCTCCACTTGTACGTGACAAGAAGTAGGGTCGCCTTGTCCAATCCTTTGGGTTTTCTCAATGTCCTCCGGTTTCCTCTCATTGCCTAGGAATTGTCGAAATAAAATTAAACCATGTGTTATTCCCGAAATGATCAAGTTTGTTTTCTTTCTCTCTCTTTCTCTCTCTCTCTCTCTCTATCTCTCTCTCTGTCTATCTCCCTCTCCCTCCCCCCTCTCTCTCTCTCCCTCCCCCCTCTCTCTCTCTCCCTCCATTTACTGATTTTATCTAAAAATATATCCTTAACGTGGTTACGATAATTAACAACCAAAACAAACATCTTGTCAAAATTACAAACTTCGCTCAGAATAAAGTAAGCTTAAATGAAGTTTTCAATATTTGCACTTTGTATTATGTGTTACGTGCACACCATTGTCTACACGGGATCTCGACCTGTCCGAACGACTTGACAATGTCCCTCCGTCCTGCACCAATGGCAAAAGCAAACCACACTGAGACATTTCGGGGACATTTCTCGGCCAACAGTGGAAGTGAGATCGACAGCTCGTGGTTAGCGAACCATCGCCTTATTCACTGGGCCAACACGGCTATCGGTGGTAGTTGTATCGTCACTTTAAACATTTTATCTACTGCGCATATTACCAGAATGTCCATTATATCACAGCGACATATATATATATATGGGAATTCCCAAACAAGGAAACCTAGAATACATCCAGGGGCGTACATAAAGATTTTGTTTGGGTGTGGGGGGGGGGCGGTGTTTAGCCAAAATGCGACCAACTGATGCACATACACTCCAACCCCAGTACGAGTGACGCAGTCAGGGGCCGAGCACCATAGGTGCGAGGTTTCTAGAGAATATGGGGATGTTGAAGGGGTGGTTTTAAATCTAGGCCATCATCCACGATCCCACGCCACAATGAAAATCAACAAAATACTGGCCATAACCTTAAGCTTCCCGGTAGAACATAGATAGTATTGTATAATTATGTAGTTGTCGCCGATCGTTGTCTCATCGGAAAGCAGTTTTATCTAAGTTGACATATAGTTTGTGTCATATTGATGGTTGTGCCTATAACACAGAGTAATTTGAGAAAATTTTGAAAAATTGATTTAATATCCTGGCATTTGAGGTCTTTGCTGGGAGAAATTCTTGTGGGCGACAGGACCAGAAATGTCAGTCAATGGAACAGAATCTCCAGGTCTTTTTTTCAAAAGTTGACATAACATCTACATCTGTACAATCTGACGCCCCACGCGACGACGCCCCACACACCAGTGGTACTACAAACTGGGTAGTTCACTATAATCGTGAATATGTTATATTGCGGAGGCAGTATAAGAAATGAGTAGCGTGACGTATGCAGTGAGCACTTATTTTGATACCGACTGTTCCTATTTTGCGACCGACTGCACTGATTTTGAGACCGACTATTTTTTTTCCTTGTGGGTGGGAGGTGGGGTACGGTAACTCCCCCCCCCCCCGAAATTTACGCCCCTGAATACATCTATTGCGCAGTGGTGACGTCTTGGAATACGCAAACAACTCTTTGATAAAAGAAAAAGGCTAACTCTGTCATGAGTCATGTATAAAAACAACTTATTCAGATATTATATCGCATTTTCACTGAATTATAAATAGGATTGTCAACAAATGAAGAGCTCTAATATATTGATAGTATCTCAATGGCGGTGGGGAAGTGGTTGATCGTTTAGCTTGATCTAAGGTCCTGTTTGGTAGCGCTTTAGTGCGATTAAACAGGCTCGATCGGGTAAGTTGGGCGAGGCCAGTAGGTGATAGGTGGGGCGAAACCTGTAGGTGGTAGGTTGGGGCGAGACCAGTGGAAGGTGGGGCGAGACCAGTGGTAGATGGGGCGAGACCAGTAGGTGGTAGGTTGGGGCGAGACCAGTAGGTGGTAGGTTGGGACGAAACCAGTAGGTGGTAGGTTGGGGCGAGACCAGTAGGTGGTAGGTTGGGACGAGACCAGTGGGTTGTAGATAGAGCGAGACCAGTGGTAGGTGGGGCGAGACCAGTAGGTGGTAGGTTGGGACGAGACCAGTGGAAGGTGGGGCGAGACCAGTGGTAGGTGGGGCGAGACCAGTAGGTGGTAGGTTGGGACGAGAATAGCAGGTGGTAGGTTGGGGCGAGACCAGTAGGTGGTAGGTTGGGACGAGATCAGTAGGTGGTGTGGGACGAGACCAGTAGGTGGTAGGTTGGGGCGAGACCAGTGGGTTGTAGATAGAGCGAGACCAGTGGTAGGTGGGGCGAGACCAGTAGGTGGTAGGTTGGGTCGAGACCAGTAGGTGGTGGGCTGGCAAAGTGGGACGGGGCTAGCCGGGGAAATATTTCCTCTTCAGCATTCTTTTAGAAAGTCGATCACTAGTTCGATATACTTTGGGGGAATTTTTCTCAGCCACTGTGGATATGTGTTCTTTTGAACTAAGATAAACTTAGCTTGAGAAAAGCAAGTCTAAATAAAAACAATTCTTAACAATTTGGCCTAACGTCTAAAAGGTTTAAGAGACACGGGTAATAATAACTCGGCGGGTAGTTTCAGGCTGGTGTGTGAAAACGCACCGACTGTTTCTTAAAGGTGTCCATTTATAAATAAAAACACTACGGTGATTATGTCCAAATCTATTTCATATTTACTTTTCAGGGCCGATGAGGACGAATGTTCTCTGGCGAGGACTAATGTACGGAGCCCCTTAAGCGTAATTTTCGATACTTTTTTTTAATTATTTCGTTTAAACGAAATAATTAATTCGTTTAAACGAAATAATATCATGTATTTCGTTTAAACGAATTAATTATTTCGTTCTGAGGAGGGATTATATTATGGTATGCGTTTAGGACTAATGGTCACTGTTGAGGGGCTAAGGGTTTATGTTGAGGGACCAATCACCTCCGCTGAAGGACTGTTGATTTATGTTGTGAAGTGAATATCTGATTGGTTTAATATTTTATACTGCAGTCTTATTTGTTATTGTTCACAGTTGTGGGATTTTCCCTTTAATGAGGCCTCACTAATTTTTTCCCCATATTTTGCTGTGTTTTGCCGCCATCTGTTCTGCTGAGTCGCCCATCCAATTCCTGTTGATGACTATGTTGATTTCTATAGTTCAGAGACAAAACCCACGAGGATGCAACTTATATATAGTTTGTAATTAGTTCCTCGGAAACCTAGATAGATTTCAGTGCACAATTCCTATTTGATATCAACATAAAGAGTTTGAATTATTAATTGGTGTTGTTTTCAAGAGTAAAACAGATCTAACATGATTGTATTACGGAAATTTATCGCCTGAAATTTTTCCCCCGTGGATAATTTCGAATCATTTCTTCAACAAGTAGACAAGTCTTTGGGACAATATAAGTTAAGAAATTATAGGCTCTGTTCAAAGACTAATGGTCTATATTGAGAAATAATCGTTTCTGTTGGGGACTATAAGGATCTCTGGTAATCTCTGTTGATCAATTGAAAACGTGTGAACATTGCTTTTGACTTATGTCCATAACGACCGTCATTGTGAAGACCATCACCTATAAAGATAATCAGACAGTTTGATCTGTCAATTAAGTAACTAGGCAAAGCCGGTGGTAATCCATTTACTCGACACTCGACGAGACGAAATTATTACAAACCAAGTACCGAAATTCCAAACATTCACTGCGCAATTTGTTCCCGGTTTTGAAGGCTTGGGAGTATAAGTATAATATAAACTTACCGGAAAGAATGGAATCATCGTTTGGGATGCACCGTAGCAGTTTATGCTTTCTAAAAGTTAAACTGCCAGTCATGATCTATCATATCATAGCCCAGCCTTCTCAGCAAATCCTATGATTTCCTACAACTTCCTTAATCTGTTTAACCCATCAATATTTATTGCCAAGGCAGTGGCTTTATATGTGTTTTTAGCTTTTGATATGAGAGCGAAATCAAATTTGGTGGCAACTTCATCGAACTGAAACGCCCTAGATTTACATGTAGTATTTTGTTTATATGAATGTATTGTGTATGTGCATGTATTATTTAATGTATAAATGTATATGTATGCATGCTGTCCATAATGGACGTTTTGATGCAATGAACTACTTATCTTATCTTAGCGAAGTTGAAGTTGAGAAGCGAGCTGTCAATATAATGTAGTCTCGGTCACCCAGAACCCCCTACTCTTCAACGCACGGAGGGTCTGGGTCGGTTCTCAATTATTGACGAAAATTACTGGGTAATCTACCACATAAAAAACCAAACTCCCGGTTACGCATGGGCAATGCAACCCTTTGGCTAAAGTCTCGGTAAGTGATAAATATTATGAAGCCGGGCCGATTTTGATAGATTCTATAAAGCGAGGATAAAATATATCCCACAATTCACTTGGCACATCTATTATTAGAAACAAAATAGAAACGATACAACAGCACGAATCGTGATTAAGGAGATTGTGAGAAGCCATACGTTTGATTCATGTCGAGAGAAAATTACCATTTCAATTAAAAACTTTAATACAAAATTTTAGAGAGTGTCATTGTTGACAAGCGAGATGTTTTGATAGATTCAGTACGTGGTAACTTAAAAGACTGGATAATCCAGACAGTGACCGACTTTCTGTCAAATTTTTAGGACCCATCCCGACTAATATTCGTAGAATATTTGTTTGGATGATAAGAGACTAAATATAATGTAGTAAGGTGACATCTTACGCATGCGTGACATTGGGATTTCCCCGTTTCCTGTCTGTAGACAGATTTTACAAGTCTCATTGATAGTGAAATTGTGAAAACGCTCAAGGTCTAGTTGAATTTTTCCAATTTTTTTAATTAGGCGTTTTTTAAAAATACGAAATTTGTGTCATCAATTAATTGGAATAATGTAAAATAGTACAATTTGTTGCCCAGAATGAAGATTGGGACATATTATTCAGTTACAGCAAGTGTGTTATTGTCCCTTTAAACTGCTTTTCATTTCAGTCACTAATTTATTTGAGAGGCGCTTCAAATGACAAGACACTGTTCCGACAACAATTACAGTGCCAGCATATAAAAATAACTCATATGCACTAACGATACAGTGCCAGCATATACATGTACAAATAATACATTATGATAAACATTTTTTTTATGAAATGAAATGGATTTAACGTCCCAATTGTCTACGTCAACTGGGTCAACTGGGCTATTAAAGACAACTGGGTTATTAAAGACTGAAACATGCTTCAAGTTTGTTGGATAGAACAACAAACTATAACACATAATGGTGAAAAACCGGCTAATTTATACAATGTTGTATTTATTACAGATTTAACTTCCAATACAAACACATGCTATTATGGATAGGTTGATTGAATGAAGTTATATACATTACATATGAACAAGCAATACAAAAATGATTAAAAACGTAACAAAAATAGTAAAAATTCTCCACTTTACTTCATTCTGACATACATTTAATTATACCATCTAGTTGTCCGCCATTTATATCTTTAGATATTAATAATGTCATGTAATATAAATTATACGAGTCAAATATATACAACAAATCATGAAACCATGGCAACAACAAGATGAAAGGACATGTATTCAATAGGGTGATAATCTACTAATAATTTATATAACTTGTAAAGCCAAGATAAAGACATCCAATAGGAAGCTTTAATTCTTACATAATGCATCTTTCAGGAATTGAAATGAAATGGGGTTTAACGTCCTACTGCTTTGCCCCGACAGCGATAATGAAGACGGGCATATGCCATACAGGGTGTTTGCTAGGAGGGACATTTTATCCAGACAGCCGCACTGCGGTCCATCTTTCTACCGAATTCCAATGTGTACATGGGACCTCCTGCACACATCTTTAAGGGAGAATTAATCTTATAAAAACAACTATTGATGATAATTCATTATTAATATCTGACGTTACTCTTCTGGGGATTTATGGGGAGTCCCAGTTGAGACTTTGTAATTAGCAAACCGATCAAAAAGGAATTCAAATGTTGGTCGTTCTGCTGGTTCGTCATTCCAACATGATTTCATGACATCATAATATTCATCAGTACAGATAGTAGGTGGTCTTGGTTTAGGAAGTCTGTAACCCATTTCTACTTCTGCCATTACTTCCTTTCCATTCATACCTAAAGCCAGAGAGAGAAACTAGGTCATTTTGGGACTAACATATATGGTACAATAATTGGAATTCGCGTTTGTGTCGCGCTCCATAACTGAAAATTGTGCATTCTATGATTGGCCACAGGTAACATTAACCCTATGAGTGTGACCACTATTTATTGGTCAGTCTCCCTCGCAAGTCCAAACTTCCACTACGTTATATACATTTGGATAATCGGCAAAACAAGCACGTTTTTGCACTAGACCACCCGATCACACAATGCCAGTACAGTATATGGAATTGACATGCTTTGGCTGTATTCTAGAAACTGACATAATTCATTATGGAAGCCAATGTGAGTCATGTTCTAGAGATCTTACTGATTGAGGAAGCCATGGTTGGTAAATGGGCGTGGCACCCCTTGTCAGTTGCACAAGTCGGGGGGCCTAACAAGGACAGCTGTCTGGTCCTTCGAATGGGATAATAAAAACAAGTATACATGGGTGTGCACGTAAAAGATCCCTTGACAGTTGAATTCGATGTAAGAGTAGGTCATTGGGCTGCTGCCGGGGCATACACCATACAGTATTAAACTAGGGTAAACATGTTCGGACCGTGGCACTGTGACACTTCAACTATTTTGATCCCAACGGTCAATTATTCTTTTACGTAGACGCTAAGGGGTACGTGGGATATGGACTCCATTGGACAGACCATGCGCTGCCCTTTTCCAGGTATTTCATAATTTAGAGGTTGAAAAAGCGACATATCCTCAAGTCGCCCTGGGTTTGAAACCACAACCGGTCAGCTAGAGGTCGTAGTGGGGTAGTATAGACCCCCCCCCACCAATGGTTCATGCATATACTAACCTATATATAGCTGTTTACCAAAAGTGATCAATTCATACAGCACTACACCAAATGACCAGACATCGGATTTAACGCTGAACTCTCGCCTCAGAAAAGCCTCTGGTGCCGTCCATTTGACTGGATACTTGGCATCTAAAATAACAAAAATGTAATGCAATATGAATTTATCAGAAGGCATGATGGATGACGAGCAAGGGTCCCCCAGATTATTAATCGTGCTTCCCCCTTGTCAGTGGAGCGGCGCAGGTCTTTCGGTCTGGCAAGGAGCAGCGTAAAAGAATACTTAACAGTAGGAGTCTTCCGGGCAAACTTTCCGTCATACTCATAGCACACTTCGTGACGCCCATTGTCATAACCCCAACACACTTCATGACGCCCATTGCCATACTCACAGCACACTTCATGGCGCCCATTGTAATACTAAGAGCACACTTCGTTACGCCCATTGTCATACTCACAGCACACTTCATGGCGCCCATTGTCATACTAAGAGCACACTTCGTGACGCCCATTATCAAGACGCCCACCGTCATACTCACAGCACAATTCATGACGCCCATTGTCATAACCACAGCACACTTCATGACGCTCATTGTCATACTCATAGCACACTTCATGACGCTCATTGTCATACTCACAGTACACGCCATGACGCACATTGAATAGTCAATGTTCCGGGCCATTTCCGTTCAGGTTAGGAAGGTGCCCCGATCCCCACACACATTATAGGCTTTGAAACAACCGTACGCCAGAGAGAGATGGGGTTTAACGTCCACTCGACACAAACTAGGTCATTTCGGGACTAACATATGGTTTAATCTTATTTCAATAATTCGCTTGTGCGTAGGGGTCTTTAGCAGCGAGAGGAAACCGGAGTACCCGGAGAAAACCCAGGAGGCTGGACAGGCGACTCGTTGCCACGTACAACCGGGGATTCCCGTACGCCAGAGGTGACCGACCAGACCATCAGCTTTACTAGAATCACATACCGTCTGACACTGTTCCCTTATCTTCCAAACACTTAGCTAAACCAAAATCGGCAACTTTCACTTCATGGTTTTCCCCAACCAGTATATTATCAGCTCGTAAATCACGGTGAATAAAATTCTTTGATTCCAGAAAGGCCATTCCTTCAGCAATCTAATATAAAAAACACACCTTAACTTGTTAAAATACATTATGTAAAATAAAGCAATGGCCGATCTAGCTATAACAGTTCAAAAATAGATAATACAAAATAAATATTGAAAATTTCCTTCAAATTACTTTATTCTGAGCGAAGTTATCAAAGTTTGTAGTTGGATGGATGCATTGATTATTTGATATCGTAACCTTAGAGCCCCACTTTCCCCATTTATAAATCGAATCATTAGAATCGAAGCCAACGATGTTCAGCCTTTGTTAAAGTAACAATATTGTTATTTGCTTGTAAAAGCCGAAAGGGCTTAAAACACCCAACAATTCTATAAATTTGAGGGTGCGCGAGTAGGTAAATCTGGATCTTCTGGACAACAGCGACACCATGGGTATGGCGCCGAAGCATTAAACCAGCAGATTCGTGTGGAACCACCCTCGTTATCCCCAATAGTCTCATTGCCCTAATGACTGCTATAAAATACAAAAGAATCAAGTTACGACCAAGTGCAGATAATCTGAATACGTGAATACCCCATGGATGAACTAATGGGTGACTGGAGTGGAGTGGAACGGAATAAGACCACCGAGGATACACTGAGGACGTGTGGTGACAGAGAAAGTTTCTAAAGCCCGTTTTCACGGCACTTTCATCTGTTACATAGAAACATCCCCATTAAATTTCCATTAGACCGACTTTTTCACCAGTGAAAACACGTAGTATGGAAAATAGGCCTTAGTTTTTTCAGTAGTACCGTATAGGATGGAAGCTCTGAAGGGGAAAAGGTTATAGCACTGACCTGAGATGCAAAATGAATAATATCTTCAAATTTTAGCTCTTTTCTGCTGTCACTACGTAAATAATCTAAGAGAGAACCATTCGGCATAAATTCGGCAACGATCATTAAAGGTTCCAAACAAATGGCCAACAACGTCACTAATTTAGGATGGTACAATTCATGCATCAACTTAGCTTCTTCTAGGAATTTTTTCGCAGGCATTCTATCAGGTTTAAGGGTTTTGATGGCTACATCTTTTCTGTTTCTGTATCGGCCTAAACAATATAAATAAAATACGAAAAATAAAATAAACAAAAACATTCAAAAAGTAAGAGAGAGAGAGAGAGAGAGAGAGAGAGAGAGAGAGAGAGGGAGAGAGAGAGAGAGAGAGAGAGGGAGGGAGAGAGAGAGAGAGAAGCACAACCGACATACAAATCTTTACTAAAGGTCCACTACCGACATGCAAATCTATATTAAAGGCCCACTATCGACATATAAATCTAATTTGAGTTGATCCCAATAAGTCAGTACAGGTGTAAAAGATATAAGCAATCAGAAAAGTACAGACAGAGAGAGAGAAAAGGCATTCAACGTCAACTCGACATAAACTAGGTCATTTCGGGACTAACATATAGTTCAGTTTTATTTAAATAACTTGCTTGGGCGTAGGGGGTTTTAGCAGTGGGAGGAAACCGGAGGATCCGGAGAAAACCCACGAGGTTGAACAGGCGACCCTTCTCCTTGTCACGTACAACTGTGGATTCGAAACCATGCCAGTTGACTCAATGACAGACTTTAAGATACAACACGCACGTGCTAACCACCCCCACCCCTCGAAACACACAAGTTTAGCACGTGTTATACGCTTTGCCTGGTACCCACATTAATGTGTAAAGCAGAGTGGGTTGATATTGATTTTCGTCCCATCCGAAGGATTAGATGTTTTTTTAGATGCCAGCACCCCCCACACCCAGTTCCTCACCGCTGACAAAGGGAAACCCGTTTGTAAAATATCGAGGAACGTTTTCAGTAGCGGCAGAAGTTAGGAATTGTCGGTTAGCTGAGAACATGTATTAGGAGGTTATTTTTACACAGGAATCTAACATATCTAACATTTGGAACCTACTATCAATGTGGAATTTTATATGTTAAAATGAATAAACAAATAAATACCTTTGTGAACTTCACCAAAATGACCTTCTCCTAATTTCTGCTTGAATTGAAGGCTGCTTGCATGAACTTCTAGTTCTCTGAATGGCGGTACCGTAGTCGGTCGGATCTTGGGACAAGCTTCTGTTAACTTACAACACAGACCTCCACCTAAAACATACAAAAGATAACATGAAATGAGGTTTAGCGTCCTTCTGATCAGCTGCAGAAGACGGGTGCGATGGGGGAATATTTGCCCCACTTTACTACAGTACATGCAAGTGATTATTGGTGCAAATTACCAAGTTCCTTTTGAAACAATGAGTTTTACAACATCTGAACATTGATAGACTGCTTTACAATTCCCGAAGTTATAGCTACGTTATCTCCCTTTACTGTAGACACGTGAACAGTAGCGACCAATCAGAGGTTGTGACACAAACACGCCCAAATCAAACATGGCGACCTCCACATAAACCTTGACATTGAACGAACTTTGAACTGTCCAACTCGATTATAACAGGGAGACATTTTACCTGAAAAGCGCGAGACTTGTTATTCGTGATGATCGAGGAATCTGATAGGATCACTGGCTGGGTGAATACCCAATCAACATTAGTGCCGAAATAGAGAGAGAGAGAGAGAGAGAGAGAGAGAGAGAGAGAGAGAGAGGGAGGGGGGTAACGTCCACTCGACACAAATTAGGTCATTTTGGGACTAACATAAGGTTTCAATTTTATTTCAATAATTCGCTTGCGTGTAGGGGTCTTTAGCAGTGGGAGGAACCTGGAGCGCCCGGGGGAAATCCACGAGGTTGAGAAGGCGCCCCTATCTCCATGCCACATACGCTCACATCAGGGATCGATACCACAGCCGGCCAGCTAGAGGTCGAAACGCGGCACTCTAGACCACTAGGCCATCCCAACCCCCAGTGCCGAAATGTGCAGGGTATTACGTGAAGGCGTTGATAAGATGAACGGGGATGAAAGCAGGAATAAATCTTTCCACTGAAGAAGATTACGGAGTTCAAGCTAGATCAATCCTTCTATGGAAGATGTTGAGATATAAGCAGATATGAATAAAATATTATCTCAGGAACTGGTCTGTCAGCGTCACACGAGTTAAGTAACTCGCCTGTCCATCATAGTGTTTTTTTTTCTGGTTCCTCCGTGGATTTTCTGTGCGTCCCAAGGCTTAAGATTTCTACGCGCAAGCGAGTTATGGAAATAAAATTGTGTCGCATATTAGTCCCGAAATGAACCATATGTTACTCCCACCCCACTCTCTCTCTCTGTCTCTCTCTCTCTTTCCCTCTCTCTCTCTCTCTTTATTGCGTGCAAGGGTCAGCCATTTTTGGTCCAATTTTCACGAAATTCGGTGATGTATTCGAACGTTTTTTTAAATCGGACAATAATTGTGATCGCTAGAGGGACCACAAGCTAAATATGCAACTTTTCGACATGAGCCAAGATCTGTGGGTTATAAAGATGCATTTCAAATTTCATCAAAATCGGAACAAAATTGTGACCTTTAGAAGGTAAACAACCTTGATATACCAAGGACCGAGTTCACAAAGCATTCTCAGACTTAAATCAAGAATTAACCCAAAATTGTTCTCCTTAATTTAACGAAAATAAAGTCCATTATAAAACTTTTGTGGTTTTAATGCATCACATTATACATGAATAAGAAACTATGTGCAAAGTTTTGTGTTTCTGGATCACAGATATTTCTCATAAACAATGGTTGAAACTTGGGTAAATTCTCAATTTAAGTCTGAGAATTCTTTGTGAACTCGAGGCCAGATGTTTTCACTATTTTATCCGATACATGCCAATAGCAACAGGAATCTTTGGGAGAAAGACCTATATTTTAAGTTTCGTTAAAACTGGTTAAAATTTTTTTGACGTGTAGAGTGTCCACAAACAAATTGTGGACGGACGGATGTCCGGACGGACAGGGGCGACGGCATAAAATGCGGGCGTATGAAAAATTGTGGAGAAATGATACCTTTGTAATATTCTATAAGTTCCATTAATGAACAGAATTTATCTTTTTTAACTATATAATATTCTTTCCCGCCCTCCACCAATATTTTATATTGTTTGGTGTAGCGTTCTCCATTCTCGTCACGTGTAAGCACACTTAATGCATATATCCCAAATTCTACAACAAATAATAACTAAATTAGCGACAGTGTAAGTATTATTTATATACAAAAATTACAAAACAACCGTAATTCCTGACTAAATTGTTGCACCGTAAACAAGATAAGGTATACCGAAACAAAAAGACTGATTTCAACACTGGTTTTCCTACCTCATCTGGGGAGCAGTCAGAAATAATGTCATTTATCAGCCAATAACACATTCTACAGTAGATATCGCTAGTGTTATAACTTTCATAAAGTACTGAGCGTTTTTTTCAGGATTTATGATTTACACGAAATAAAATCTATACTAAAAAAATTATATTCGTTTATTTGTGCGTGTAAGAAAGGGTAGGGTGATAAATAAAATCTCCTTCTCGTCCGTTTTGATATCAACACTTTCTTGTCCAACACCAGGGTCGAATACGACACCTCCAGGGAAGCAAGTCAACGTTATACCCACAATATTTTATAAACTAAATGAAATAATATTTACCACTCGACTTCCGTACTATAAACGTTCCTATTTTAATAGATGGGTGAATCAAAATACTGTTTGCTGTTTCACGATCAATATCATACCACCAACTAAAATATAAAATATATTGTTTATCATTCCACCATCTTAAAATATAGTATTCATCGTTTCACCATCTAAAAATAAAACATGTTGTTTATCGTGCAACCATCTAAAATATAAAAAAAATATTGACTATCATACAACCATATACAATATAAAAAAATATTGTGTATCATACAACGATCAATAATATATTGTTTATCATTCCACCATCTATAATATACTCTTTATCATACAACCATCTAAAATATAAAATATATTGTTTATCATACAACCATATAAAATATATTGTTTATCATTCCACCATCTCAAAATCAAATATATTGTTTATCATACAACCATGTAAAATACAAAATATGTTGTTTATCATACAACCAGGGCCATCTAAAATATAAAATATATTGTTTATCATACAACCATCTAAAATATGTTGTTTATCATTCCACCATCTAAAATATGTTGTTTATCATTCCACCATCTAAAATATAAAATACGTGTATATTGTTTATCATACAACCATCTAAAATATAAAATATGTTGTTTATCATTCCACCATCTAAAATATGTTGTTTATCATTCCACCATCTCAAATATAAGAATTAATGATTATAGTGGGGCTTAAAAAGATTTCGTTTTAAAATAAGGAAGACATTTTTTACAAATATATTTTAGAATTTACGATTCAATTTAGAAATGTGTTTTTATTTCACATATATAACTATAAATGCAGCTTACACTTGTCGTTATAATATAATTATACTTACTCCTGGCTTACAATCGAATTATCATCTTTTGTAACACAGCTATACTTACTCTTGGCTCTCTATAGAATTATCATCTTTTGTAACATAATTTCTGGGAATATAGCCTCTTTCCTTACTTTTGGAATGGACAGCCATCCACCAATCTCCAGTTTCTCTGTAATGACGAACATTTAAAATGGTGCCGTAAATGAAATGCAGTTGGGTTTAAAGCTGCAATTTCATATTTTTAAGTTATATTTTTAAAATATATGAAAATAAAGCCTTAAAATAGATGATATCTATAAACAGTCCTACCTTGTTAAAGAATAATTCTATTAATCCTATAATTCACCATTGCCAGTTGAGAAATTGGCAAAAATGTCATTTTGAACTTTAAATTCAAACGTTTGAAGATAGCTATTGTATGGGGGGGGGGGGGATGGAAACACAAGGGAGGTAATTGTGTTATTATTTCCGATGTGAAGGATTTGTAAGTGTGAAAATAATGCCTATGATTGTATAATAGTGAGTTGACAACCTATTAAGCAAAAAACAGAGGAATAAATATGTTTTGACTTTCTTGGAAAATATGAAATTCTCGCTTTAACATGTGCGTCAAATATGAGAATATTGATGTTACATTTACGGTTTGGTGATGTCACCGGTACGGTTTATTGGTGTCATTATATTTGTAAATATCACCGCTACGATTAATGATGTTACTGTTACGGTTTATTGATGTCATAGTTACGGTTTATGCATGCCACAATGTTTATAGATGTCACCGTTACGGTTGATCTATGTCACCGTTACGGTTGATCGATGTCGTCGTTACGGTTTATTGATGACACCGTTACGGTTTATTGATGACAACGCTACGGTTTATTGATGACACCGTTATGGTTTATTGATGTCACCGTTACGGTTTATTGATGCCACTATGTTTTTTATTGATGCCACCATGTTGTTTATTGATGCCACTGTGTTGTTACTTTTTATTGATGCCACCGTTATGGTTTAATGATTTTAACTTACTCTGTTACTGTCAAGTCAATTTCCATCCTATCTCCTTTCTTGAATTTTAAATCACCCTCATTAACGCCATGATAATCGTATAAGGCTTTGACGACATATTTCTCACTTACCGCTTCTATAATAACAAAATATATATAGAGAGGTAAAATAGACGATTCAATAAACATGATAGCCAAGCAAATGGTAAAATAGAGAGACACTGGTTTATGTGGGCCAGGAGAGAGAGAGAGAGAGAGAGAGAGAGAGAGAGAGAGAGAGTACGGACTACATCGGTAAAGTGCACTGGAGCATAGTCACCAAATTTGATAATGCACCATTGGTAGATCCAGGAATTTTAGCAGGGGGGCATATGCCAGGTTCCTGTTAGCACGTGCTAACCACCCCCACCCCTCGAAACACACAAGTTTAGCATACGCTTTGCCTGGTACCCTCATTAATGTGTAAAGCAGAGTGGGTTGATATTGATTTTCCGTCCCATCCGAAGGATTAGATGTTTTAGATGCCAGCACCCCTACACCTAGTTCTTCACCGCTGACAAAGGCAAACCTGTTTGTAAAATATCGAGGAACGTTTTCAGTAGCGACAGAAGTTAGGAATTGTCGGTTAGCTGAGTACATGTATTAGGATGTCATTTTTACACAGGAATCTAACATATTTAACATTTGGAAGCTACTATCAAAGTGGAATTTTATATGTTAAAATGAATAAACAAATAAATACCTTTGTGAACTTCACCAAAATAACCTTGTCCTAGTTTCTGCTTGAATTGAAGGCTGCTTGCATGAACTTCTAGTTCTCTGAATGGTGGTACCGTAGTCGGTCGGATCTTAGGACAAGCTTCTGTTAACTTACAACACAGACCTCCACCTAAAACATACAAAAGATAACATGAAATGAGGTTTAGCGTCCTTCTGCTTGGCTGCAAAAGACGGTTGCGATGGGGGGATATTTGCCCCACTTTACTACCGTACATGCAAGTGATTATTGGTGCAAATTACCAAGTTCCTTTGGAAACAATGAGTTTTACAACATCTGAACATTGATAGACTGCTTTACAATTCCCGAACTTATAGCTACGTTATCCCCCTTTACTGTAGACACGTGAACAGTAGCGACCTATCAGAGGTTGTGACACAAACACGCCCAAATGGAACATGGCGACCTCCACATAAACCTTGACATTGAACGAACTTTGAACTGTCCAACTCGATTATCACAGGGAGACATTTTACCTGAAAAGCGCGAGACTTGTTATTCGTGATGATCGAGGAATCTGATAGGATCACTAGCTAGGTGAATACCCAATCAACATTAGTGCCAAAATAGAGAGAGAGAGAGAGAGAGAGAGAGAGGGGGGGGTTAACGTCCACTCGACACAAATTAGGTCATTTTGGAACTAACATATGGTTTCAATTTTATTTCAATAATCCGCTTGCGCGTAGCGGTCTTTAGCAGTGGGAGGAAACCGGAGTGCCCGGGGGAAACCCACGAGGTTGAGAAGGCGCCCCTATCCCCATGCCACATACGCTCACACCAGGGATCGATACCACAGTCGGCTAGCTAGAGGTCGAAACGCGGCACTCTAGACCACTAGGCCATCCCAACCCCCAGTGCCGAAATGTGCAGGGTATTACGTGAAGGCGTTGATAAGATGAACGGGGATGAAAGCAGGAATAAATCTTTCCACTGAAGAAGATTACGGAGTTCAAGCTAGATCAATCCTTCTATGGAAGATGTTGAGATATAAGCAGATATGAATAAAATATTATCTCAGGAACTGGTCTGTCAGCGTCACACGAGTTAAGTAACTCGTCTGTCCATCATCATTTTTTTTTCCTTGTTCCTCCGTGGATTTTCTGTGCGTCCGAAGGCTTAAGATTTCTACGCGCAAGCGAGTTATGGAAATAAAATTGTGTCGCATATTAGTCCCGAAAAGAACCATATGTTACTCCCACCCACTCTCTCTCTCTCTCTCTCTCTCTCTCTCTCTTTATTGCGTACGGGGGTCAGCCATTTTTGGTCCAATTTTCACGAAATTCGGTGATGTATTCGAACGTTTGTTTAAATCGGACAATAATTGTGATCGCTAGAGGGACCACAAGCTAAATATGCAACTTTTCGACATGAGCCAAGATCTGTGGGTTATAAAGATGCATTTCAAATTTCATCAAAATCGGAACAAAATTGTGACTTCTAGAAGGTAAACAACCTTGATATACCAAGGGCCGAGTTCACAAAGCATTCTCAGACTTAAGTCAAGAATTAACCCAAAATTGTTCTCCTTAATTTAACGAAAATAAAGTCCATTATAAAACTTTTGTGGTTTTAATGCATCACATTATACATCAATAAGAAACTATGTGCAAAGTTTTGTGTTTCTGGATCACAGATATTTCTCATAAACAATAATTGAAACTTGGGTAAATTCTCAATTTAAGTCTGAGAATTCTTTGTGAACTCGAGGCCAGATGTTTTCACTATTTGCGTACGAGGGGCCGACATTTTGTCCGGCAGTATTGGTCAGATTTTCACGAAATTCGAACTAAACCAACATTATGGTGTAACGGGGTCATAATTCAGGAAGTTACGATCTGATATGCTCGAATATCGACAGGAACCAAGATCGCTGAGTTATAAACGTGCATGTCAAGTTTCATCAAAATCAGGTGAAAATTGTATCCGATACATGCCAATAGCAACAGGAACCGAGATCTTTTGGAGAAAGACCTATATTTTAAGTTTCGTTAAAACTGGTTAAAATTTTTGTGACGTGTAGAGTGTCCACAAACAAATTGTGGACGGACGGATGTCCGGACGGACAGGGGCGACGGCATAAAATGCGGGCGTATAAAAAATTGTGGAGAAATGATACCTTTGTAATATTCTACAAGTTCCACCAATGAACTGAATTTATCTTTATCTTTTTTAAATATATAATATTCTTTCCCGCCTTCCACCAATATTTTATATTGTTTGATGTAGCGTTCTTCATTCTTATCACGTGTAAGCACACTTAATGCATACATCCCAGATTCTACAACAAATAATAAATAAATTACACACAGTGTAAGTATTACTTATATACAAAAATTACAAAACAACCGTAATCCCTGATTAAATTGTTGCACCGTAAACAAGATAAGGTATACCGAAACAAAAAGACTGATTTCAACACTGATTTTTCTACCTCATCTGGGGAGCAGTCAGAAATAATGTCATTTATCAGCCAATAACACATTCTACAGTAGATATCGCTAGTGTTATAACTTTCATAAAGTACTGAGCGTTTTCTCAGGATTTATGATTTACATGAAATAAAATCTATACTAAAGAATTATATTCGTTTATTTGTGCGTGTAAGAAAGGGTAGGGTGATAAATAAAATCTCCTTCTCATCCGTTTTGATATCAACACTTTCTTGTCCAACACCGGGGTCGAACACGACACCTCCAGGGTAGCAAGTCAACGTTATACCCACAATATTTAATAAACAAAATAGAAGACTATTTACTACTCGACTTCCGTACTATAAACGTTCCTATTTTAATAGACGGGTGAATCAAAATACTGTTTGCTGTTTCACGATCAATATCATACCACCAGCTAAAATATAAAAATATAAAATATATTGTTTATCATTCCACCATCTCCAAATATAGTGTTCATCGTTTCACCATCTTAAAATCAAATATATTGTTTATCATGCAACCATCTAAAATATAACAAAAATATTGACTATCATACAACCATCTAAAATATAAAATATATTGTTTATCATTCAACCATCTAAAATATATTATTTATTATACCACCATCTAAAATATATTGTTATCATACCACCGTCTACGATATAAAATATATTGTTTATCATTCAAACCATCTAAAAAATATAAATTGTTTAAATTAGCAAGACATTTTTTTACAAATATATTTTAGAATTTACGATTCAATTTAGAAATGTGTTTTTATTTCACATTTATAACTATAAATGCAGCTTACTCTTCTCTTGGCTTTTATAGAATTGTCGTCGTTATAATATAATTATTGTCGTCGTTATAATATAATTATACTTACTCCTGGCTTTCTATCGAATTATCATCTTTTGTAACACAGCTATACTTACTCTTGGCTTTCTATAGAATTATCATCTTTTGTAACATAATTTCTGGGAATATAGCCTCTTTCCTTACTTTTGGAATGGATAGCCATACACCAATCTTCAGTTTCTCTGTAATGACGAACATTTAAAATGGTGCCGTAAATGAAATGAAGTTGGGTTTAACCTGTGCGTCAAATATGAGAATATTGATGTTACATTTACGGTTTGGTGATGTCACCGGTACGGTTTATTGGTGCCATTATATTTGTAAATATCACCGCAACGATTAATGATGTTACGGTTATGGTTTATGCATGCCACAATGTTTATAGATGTCACCGTTACGGTTGATCTATGTCACCGTTACGGATGATCGATGTCGTCGTTACGGTTTATTGATGACACCGTTACGGTTTATTGATGACACCGTTACGGTTTATTGATGACAACGCTACGGTTTATTGATGACACCGTTACGGTTTATTGATGACACCGTTACTGTTTATTGATGACACCGTTACGGTTTATTGATGACAACGTTACGGTTTATTGATGACACCGTTACGGTTTATTGATGCCACTATGTTTTTTTATTGATGCCACCATGTTGTTTATTGATGCCACTGTGTTGTTAGGGTTTATTGATGCCACCGTTATGGTTTAATGATTTTAACTTACTCTGTTACTTTCAAGTCAATTTCCATCCTATCTCCTTTCTTGAATTTCAAATCACCCTCATTAACGCCCTGATAATCGTATAAGGCTTTGACGACATATTTCTCACTTACCGCTTCTATAATAACAAAATATATATAGAGAGGTAAAATAGACGATATAATAACATGATAGCCAAACAAATGGTAAAATAGAGAGACACTGGTTTATGTGGGCCAGGAGAGAGAGAGAGAGAGAGAGAGAGAGAGAGAGATAGAGAGAGAGAGAGAGTACGGACTACATCGGTAAAGTGCACTGGAGCATAGTCACCAAATTCGATAATGCACCATTGGTAGATCCAGGAATTTTAGCAGGGGGGCATATGCCAGGTTCCTGTTACCACGTGCTAACCACCCCCACCCCTCGAAACACACAAGTGTAGCATACGCTTTGCCTGGTACCCACATTAATGTGTAAAGCAGAGTGGGTTGATATTGATTTTCCGTCCCATCCGAAGGATTAGATTTTTTTTAGATGCCAGCACCCCCCACACCCAGTTCTTCACCGCTGACAAAGGGAAACCTGTTTGTAAAATATCGAGGAACATTTTCAGTAGCGGCAGAAGTTAGGAATTGTCGGTTAGCTGAGTACATGTATTAGGAGGTTATTTTTACACAGGAATCTAACATATTTAACATTTGGAACCTATTTTCAAAGTGGAATTTTATATGTTAAAATGAATAAACAAATAAATACCTTTGTGAACTTCACCAAAATAACCTTGTCCTAATTTCTGCTTGAATTGAAGGCTGCTTGCGTGAACTTCTAGTTCTCTAAATGGTGGTACCGTAGTCGGTCGGGTCTTGGGACAAGCTTCTGTTAACTTACAACACAGACCTCCACCTAAAACATACAAAAGATAACATGAAATGAGGTTTAGCGTCCTTCTGCTTGGCTGCAAAAGACGGGTGCGATGGGGGGATATTTGCCCCACTTTACAACCGTACATGCAAGTGATTATTGGTGCAAATTACCAAGTTCCTTTGGAAACAATGAGTTTAACAACATCTGAACATTGATAGACTGCTTTACAATTCCCGAACTTATAGCTACGTTATCTCCCTTTACTGTAGACACGTGAACAGCAGCGACCAATCAGAGGTTGTGACACAAACACGCCCAAATCAAACTTGGCGACCTCCACATAAACCTTGACATTGAACGAACTTTGAACTGTCCAACTCGTTTATTACAGGGAGACATTTTACCTGAAAAGCGAGAGACTTGTTATTCGTGATGATCGAGGAATCTGATAGGATCACTAGCAGGGTGAATACCCAATCAACATTAGTGCCGAAATAGAGAGAGAGAGAGAGAGAGAGAGAGAAAGAGAGAGAGCGAGAGAGAGAGAGAGAGAGAGAGAGAGAGAGAGGGGGGTAACGTCCACTCGACACAAATTGGGTCATTTTGGGACTAACATTCAAGCTAGATCAATCCTTCTATGGAAGATGTTGAGATATAAGCAGATATGAATAAAATATTATCTCAGGAACTGGTCTGTCAGCGTCACATGAGTTAAGTAACTCGCCTGTCCATCATAGTGGGTTTTTCTCTGGTTCCTCCGTGGATTTTCTCTGCGTCCCAAGGCTTAAGATTTCTACGCGCAAGCGAGTTATGGAAATACAATTGTGTGGCATATTAGTCCCGAAATGAACCATATGTTACTCCCACCGCACTCTCTCTCTGTCTCTCTCTCTGTCTCCCTCTCTCTCTCTCTCTCTCTATTGCGTACGAGGGTCAGACATTTTGACAGTCAGTTTGGGTTCAATTTTCACGAAATTCGGTGATGTATTCGAACGTTTGTTTAAATCGGACAATAATTGTGATCTCTAGAGGGACCACAAGCTAAATATGCAACTTTTCGACATGAGCCAAGATCTGTGGGTTATAAAGATGCATTTCAAATTTCATCAAAATCGGAACAAAATTGTGACCTCTAGAAGGTAAACAACCTTGATATACCAAGGGCCGAGTTCACAAAGCATTCTCAGATTTAAGTCAAAAATTAACCCAAAATTGTTCTCCTTAATTTAACGAAAATAAAGTCCATTATAAAACTTTTGTGGTTTTAATGCATCACATTATACATGAATAAGAAACTATGTGCAAAGTTTTGTGTTTCTGGATCACAGATATTTCTCATAAACAGTGATAGAACCTTGGGTAAATTCTCAATTTAAGTCTGAGAATTCTTTGTGAACTCGAGGCCAGATGTTTTCACTATTTTATCCGATACATGCCAATAGCGACAGGAAACGAGATCTTTGGGAGAAAGACCTATATTTTAAGTTTCGTTAAAATTGGATAATTTTTTTTGACCTGTAGAGTGTCCACAAACACATTGGGCGACGGCATAAAATGCGGGCGTATAAAAAATTGTGGAGAAATGATACCTTTGTAATATTCTATAAGTTCCATCAATGAACAGAATTTATCTTTTTTATCTATATAATATTCTTTCCCGCCCTCCACCAATATTTTATATTGTTTGGTGTAGCGTTCTCCATTCTCGTCACGTGTAAGCACACTTAATGCATACATCCCAAATTCTACAACAAATAATAACTAAATTAGCCACAGTGTAAGTATTATTTATATACAAAAATTACAAAACAACCGTAATTCCTGACTAAATTGTTGCACCGTAAACAAGATAAGGTATACCGAAACGAAAAGACTGATTTCAACACTGGTTTTCCTACCTCATCTGGGGAGCAGTCAGAAATAATGTCATTTATCAGCCAATAACACATTCTACAGTAGATATCGCTAGTGTGATAACTTTCATAAAGTACTGAGCGTTTTCTCAGGATTTATCGATTTACATGAAATAAAATCTATACTAAAGAATTATATTCGTTTATTTGTGTGTGTAAGAAAGGGTAGGGTGATAAATAAAATCTCCTTCTCATCCTTTTTGATAAACAACACTTTCTTGTCCAACACCAGGGTCGAACACGACACCTCCAGGGTAGCAAGTCAACGTTATACCCACAATATTTTATAAACTAAATAAAATAATATTTACCACTCGACTTCCGTACTATAAACGTTCCTATTTTAATAGACGGGTGAATCAATATACTGTTTGCTGTTTCACGATCTATATCATACCACCAGCTAAAATATAAAAATATAAAATATATTGTTTATCATTCCACCATCTCAAAATATAGTGTTCATCGTTTCACCATCTAAAAATAAAACATGTTGTTTATCATGCAACCATCTAAAATATAACAAGCCAACAGTGAGGCTGATGTCCCCCGCCGAAATCCCAAAATGAATAGATGACACATATTATTTAATCGCACATTTATTTTTTTTCAAACATATCGAGCAATCAAACTGTACACGAAGTGTCATCCAAAAGTGTTTTATAAAGAAAAATGCTAAAACCGACGAGAAAAATGAAAATGTACTCTAGTTAGGGGGACCCTAAAGGCAGACAAAAGGGGCCCCACGCTTGACAAAAGGGCCCCCCTGGCCAAGGGAAAGGGCCCTCGTGTCCGAGTCAATCGTTTCTATACATTGTTACTGTCGAATCCATTACTGAATGAGAATGCAGTCATTGTATTGGCATAAAAATCATCAATCAAGATGAACCTAAGTTATCTTGTCCCAAAGTATCAACCAATCAAATTGCTTATCTCTGCCTACCCTAAGAAGAAAATGCTCATCTTCGAACTAAATCAAGGCATTAACCTAATAAGCATACACACCAATTTTGAACATTTTAACTCAATTCGAAGGAGAGTTATTGTGTTCCAAAGTCTCGGGAAAACAAATTGATTATCGCTCTGCTTACCCTGAGCAGAAAATGCTCATTATCGATCTTAGTCAAGGCATTACTGTAATGAAACTATACACCAAGTTTCATCACTCTCACTTAATTAGAACTAAAGTTATCGTGTCCCAAAGCATCAACCAATCAAATTGCTTATCTCTGCTTACCCTAAGCGGAAAATGCTCATCTTCGAACTCCATCAAGGCATTGACCTAATAAGCATATACACCAAGTTTGAACATTTTAACTCAATTAGAAGGAGAGTTATTGTGTTCCAAAGTCTCGACCAATCAAAGTGCGTATCGCTCTGCTTACCCTGGGCAGAAAATGCTCATTATCGAACTTAGTCAAGGTATTACTGTAATGAAACTATACACCAAGATTCATCAATCTCACTTAATTAGAACTAAAGTTATCGTGTCCCAAAGCATCAACCAATCAAACTGCTTATCTCTGCTTACCCTAAGCGGAAAATGCTCATCTTCGAACTCCATCAAGGCATTGGCCTAATAAACACATACACCAAGTTTGAGCATTCTAGCTCAATTAGGAAGAGAGTTATTGTGTCCCAAAAAGTGTGACGGACAGACAGACAGACAGACAGACAGACAGACAGACAGACAGACAGACAGACAGACAGACAGACAGACAGACGGACGGACCCATTTTAATAGTCCCCCAACTTTCTTCGAAAGGCGGGCGACAACAAAAATATTGACTATCATACAACCATATACAATATAAAAAAATATTGTGTATCATACAACGATCAAGAATATATTGTTTATCATTCCACCATCTAAAATATACTCTTTATCATACAACCATCTAAATTATAAAATATATTGTTTATCATACAACCATATAAAATATATTGTTTATCATTCCACCATCTCAAAATCAAATATATTGTTTATCATACAACCATGTAAAATACAAAATATGTTGTTTATCATACAACCAGGGTCATCTAAAATATAAAATATATTGTTTATCATACAACCATCTAAAATATAAAATATAAAGACATTGTTTATCATACAACCATATAAAATATGTTGTTTATCATTCCACCATCTAAAATATGTTGTTTATCATTCCACCATCTAAAATATAAAATACATGTATATTGTTTATCATACAACCATCTAAAATATAAAATATGTTGTTTATCATTCCACCATCTAAAATATGTTGTTTATCATTCCATCTCAAATATAAGAATTTATGATTATAGTGGGGCTTAAAAAGATTTCGTTTTAAAATAAGCAAGACATTTTTTTACAAATATATTTTAGAATTTACGATTCAATTTAGAAATGTATTTTTATTTCATATATATAACTATAAATGCAGCTTACTCTTGGCTTTTATAGAATTTTCGTCGTTATAATATAATTATACTTATTCCTGGCTTTCTATCAAATTATCATCTTTTGTAATACAGCTATACTTACTCGTGGCTCTCTATAGAATTATCATCTTTTGTAACATAATTTCTGGGAATATAGCCTCTTTCCTTACTTTTGGAATGGACAGCCATCCACCAATCTCCAGTTTCTCTGTAATGACGAACATTTAAAATGGTGCCGTAAATGAAATGCAGTTAGGTTTAAAGCTGCAACTTCATATTTTTAAGTTAAATTTTTAAAATATATGAAAATAAAGCCTTAAAATAGATGGTATCTATAAACAGTCTTACCTTGTTAAAGAATAATCCTATTAATCCTATAATTCACCATTGCCAGTTGAGAAATTGGCAAAATATCATTTTGAACTTTAAATTCAAACGTTTGAAGATAACTATTGTATGGGGGGAATGGAAAAACAAGGGAGGTAATTGTGTTATTATTTCCGATGTGAAGGATTCGTAAGTGTGAAAATAATGCCTATGATTGTATAATAGTGAGTTGACAACCTATTGAGCAAAAGACAGAGGAATAAATATGTTTTGACTTTCTTGGAAAATATGAAATTCTCGCTTTAACATGTGCGTCAAATATGAGAATATTGATGTTACATTTACGGTTTGGTAATGTCACCAGTATGGTTTATTGGTGCCATTACATTTGTAAATATCACCGCTACGATTAATGATGTTACAGTTACGGTTTATTGATGTCATAGTTACGGTTTATGCATGCCACAATGTTTATAGATGTCACCGTTACGGTTGATCTATGTCACCGTTACGGTTGATTGATGTCGTCGTTACGGTTTATTGATGACAACGTTACGGTTTATTGATGACACCGTTACCGTTTATTGATGACACCGTTACGGTTTATTGATGCCACTATGTTTTTTATTGATGCCACCATGTTGTTTATTGATGCCACTGTGTTGTTACGGTTTATTGATGCCACCATTATGGTTTAATGATTTTAACTTACTCTGATACTGTCAAGTCAATTTCCATCCTATCTCCTTTCTTGAATTTTAAATCACCCTCATTAACGCCCTGATAATCATATAAGGCTTTGACGACATATTTCTCACTTACCGCTTCTATAATAACAAAATATATATAGAGAGGTAAAATAGACGATATAAGAAACATGATAGCTAAACAAATGGTAAAATAGAGAGGCACTGGTTTATGTGGGCCAGGAGAGAGAGAGAGAGAGAGAGAGAGAGAGAGAGAGAAGAGAGAGAGAGAGAGAGAGAGAGAGAGAGAAGAGAGAGAGAGAGAGAGAGTACGGACTATATCGGTAAAGTGCACTGGAGCACAGTCATCAAATTTGATAATGCACCATTGGTAGCTCCAGGAATTTTAGCAGGTGGGGGGGGGGGCATATGCCAGGTTCCTGTTTGAAAGTTAGATGCCACCATCGTCTCCAAGACATGCATTATACACTAAGCTTTTTAAAAGAGAGGAATCCAACATCCCGTTTTACGTCAATTTTAATTAATTGGGATATCCCATTATGTTTGTATAAATATCTCACACACTTTGAATGCCCATCCCATCTGACGATAAACGATAAAGAACACGAATGTCTTCCCTTTCCCTAACAGAGTTTGCAGGACCGGATTCGGGAATGTTTGCTGGAGGGGGTTTGCCAGGTTCCTGTTAAGGAAATCTGCCATCATCGTCTCTTAATTACATAGATTTACATACAAATTGAGCTTTTTAAAGAGAGAAATCATTTTTGCAATGATGTATAATCATTGATGCAAGGCATTATTCTTTTTATGTAGCTGAGCAGGGTGGGGTCCCCCACCTCGGATAAAAACTTTTATGTAAAATCTGTGCACGTGTTTAGTTTGATTGTATTATTAGTGTTGAATTTGTGTAGAATTTGCGCCCAACAGGGATGTGAAAACAATGGATGGAGACATCCGGTAGGGAAGTGCTCTTGAATATATGGAAGTAAATAAACCTCCTCTTCAAAGAGTATCTGAATATTAATACTAAATTGGATTGTTTGTTTAAAGTGGGCCGACCCAGTGAGTAAGTCATTAACACGCTAATCCGGTGGTTTCGTGTTCCGTCCCTTTGTTGTCCGAGCAAGTTTAATGACAGACCAGCAGGACGTTAAACCCCATTTCATTTATTTATTTAAAAGTAAAAAAGTAAAAAGGTCATAAATTACAAACCTTCCTCTCCAGGTATGGGAGGTAACTCTGTTTGACTGTGATCGGGTTTCGACTCACGTCGTTCATAGACATCAGCCTTTGTGGACCTAGTCTGTGATCGGACACAGCTAATTGTATTACCCATGCTTAAATCATAAAAAACAAACACAGAGAATAACATATACACGAACACAAACAAACTGATTATGGACGAAATTATGGAGAGCGAGAGAGAGTACGAGAGAGAGGGGGGGGGGGTTAACGCCCACTCGACACACACTAGATTATTTAGATTATTTCGGAACTAACACTCTGTTCAATTAAATTTCAATAATTCACTTGTGCGTAGGGGTCTTTAGCCCACTCTTCCCACGAAGCCCTAAGCACGTGCTATCTTGGCTAACAATCTATAGCTGACCATTAGTTGAAAAGTAGGCTGGTCAAACCTATTTTATTTGATACAAATCAAATTCTTGTTAGAAGACAAGACATTCTTGTTACGGCCAAGTCACAGACTCCAATTAAATAGTAAATAGAAACATATGTTTAAAATTAATAAAAACGAAAAACAAACTTACATTATTGAAAGTTTAACATAAATATCACTCGATAATCTGTAGACATTAAAATATAATAACCTATTGCTGGCGTTGAGTTATACGGTTTATACGTATCTTATAATAATATGACTGTACATTCCTAGAAATAGACTAGTAAAATTTGAATGTGTTTATTTACTACCGGGTTGGTGTTTTATCGCATTACAATGATAGTAATACATGTAAATATATTAAAGTTCCAATTTCACTTTTTCTAAGAAAGTCAAAATAAAATTATTTCTATGTTTTTTGCTCCAAAGGTTGTCAACTCACTATTATACGATCAAGGACAAAATTTGGGTTGGGTGGGGGGGGGGAGAAAGGGCGACACTGGTTGATTGAGGAAATAGTTACTCAATTACCTCCCTTGTTTTCCCATTCTTCTCCATGGACGGCCATCTTCAAACGTTTGAATTTGAAGTTGAAAATGATATTTTTGCCAATTTCTCAACTGGCAATAGTGAATTATAGGATTAATAGGATTATTCTTTAACAAGGTAGGACTGTTTATAGGTTCAATCTATTTTGGGGCTTTATTTTAATAAATTTTAAAAATATAACTTAAAAAAATGCTATTGGAACTTTAAGCAGGTACATAGGTTCAATAATTATAAGGCCCAATACATTAATCTCCGTATTGCCTTAACAAAATAATTTAAATACATGCATGTTTATCACGGTCGGGCTGGTGTTTCTTTGATCGTATAGAATTCGTTTAGTAGGGACTAGGCCATTTCGAGACTAACATATGGTTTAATTATTTCAAATATTCGCTTGCGCGTGGGGGTCTTTAGCAGTGTGGGGAGGGGCCCGAGTGTTTTATATCATAAGGTCTGTCATTGCCTCAAGTGGTGTGGTTTCGATTCCCTCCCTACCTGCCTGCCTGTCTGTCTGTCCGTCTATGTTTGTTGGTTAACCGTTAACTCCGGTAACAAAAATACCGAAATAATTTAATAAAAAAAAAGTTAACGCCCCCAAGCCGCTATACTTGTTTCGAATTTATGGGATAAATACGGCGGACATGGAGGCTTATGACCTGGAAAGGTTAGCCGATCTCACTTCCAGTTTGTTTCTTGTCAACCAGCTGTGCACACCTAGACTTATTCTCTACACACGCTTCACCGATTACTCTTTTTTCCCCAACAGTATACCAAATTATTGAAGATTGCAACACCGGTATTTTCGTTTTGGCCTTAGGATATCCCTCAATAATGTTAAAGATACCTTATTCAAGAGCTAAATTTGCCAATTGCTGGCCCGTGTTTAGGCCTGAATCGTTATATGACATTAGGCATCTATTGATATGACAATACCATAATCAACTCTCTAGAGCATTGGATGGTCGAGATTTTAACTAGATCAGAACGGTTCACCATTTATTGATGGTTCTCCACTTGTACGTGACAAGAAGTAGGGTCGCCTTGTCCAACCCTTTGGGTTTTCTCAATGTCCTCCGGTTTCCTCTCATTGCCTGGGACTCCTACGAGCAAGCGAGTTGTCGAAATAAAATTAAACCATGTGTTATTCCCGAAATGATCAAGTTTGTTTTCTTTCTCTTTCTCTCTCTCTCTCTCTCTGTCTCTCTCTCTGTCTATCTCCCTCTCCCTCCCCCTCTCTCTCCCTCCCCCCCTCTCTCTCTCTCTCCCTCCATTTACTGATTTTATCTAAAAATATATCCTTAACGTGGTTACGATAATTAACAACCAAAACAAACATCTTGTCAAAATTACAAACTTCGCTAAGAATAAAGTTAGCTTAAATGAAGTGTTCAATATTTTCACTTTGTATTACGTGCACACCATTGTCTACACGGGATCTCGTCCTGTCCGAACGACTTGACAATGTCCCTCCGTCCTGCATAATAGGTTATATGTATTTTGCATTAGAGGTTTCTTGTATTTTGTCTTTTGCATTAGACGTATGAGGTATTTTGTATTAGAGATTTCTTGTATTTTGTTTTTTGCATTAGACGTTTTAGGTATTTGGTATGGCATTATGTTACATGTGTGTTTTGAATTAGACATTTCTACATAACATTAAGTTTTTGCCTAGCTAGCTATTTCTTCTTTATAGGTAGTGTCTCATATGAGCAGCATGCTGCGACTAATGTGCCACGACCGTGCGCTATTTTCCACTCCCGTGCTTCCGATGTTGCTGTTGTACTATTCTACGTTGTGTCGGTCCGTTCCCGCCCATTCTGGGTCCAAATTGAGACTATGTCAATGACGCTCGTTATGGACATAAGTCAAAAGCAATGTAATTATATGGGTTCAAAATATTCATAATCGTTTATCTCGAGTAAAAGCAATTTTTGTAGATCGTTATGTTATTTTTATGCATTTATTAAATATTTCATCCTGTCAACCTTAACAAGGAAAGAAAATGATGATTAATTCATAATTAGTTTGACAGTTTCACAGCTTTAGGAAAGGGAGGAAATTGTTATACAATATTAAGCAGCTGTGGTTTATAGCCGTGGTACAATTAGTATATATATGTGTAAATTACACATGCATTATTTAAGTTAGCAAATTAGTCATTATCTCCTCGTATTATTAGATAATATTATAGGCTTCTAATATATATTAAATTATGTATTATAACGTGTGAATGGCTGTTAAATACTAATAAGGTTGTCGATAACACCTTGGCTTTATAAATGAGACATATAATCTTATCGAGAGGCGACAGACCGGAGACTGCTCTACAAGAGGGCATGTGACAATGGAAGCAGACATGAATTTGGACGCTGGTCATTATGACGACAAACTAATGTTATGATATGTTATGTTCCTGTGTGCTGTATTGGTTGTTAGAGTTATAGATTTGTAATGTTCGTTCCTGCACTGTTATATACTATTCAAAAAAAGTAGGGGATATTTGAATTTTAAGTGTTATTAAAGTCACCTAATGAAACTGACGAAGAAACAAATGACAAAATGAAATGAAGTTCACATTCATCGATTTATTCCAAATGATCGTTAGACTAAGTAAGGCACAGACTGACCATTATAAGGGTAAAATGATACACGGGGTCAAACAGCAAAGTTACCACAGCATCACAACAAAGTAAGTAACGGGTAAATCCTCCTCTGTTTGCCAAAAAAGCATTGATCCGACGTGGCATACTCCTAATGAGACGTCTAAGGTCATTTTGGTCCAGATTGTCCCATTCCTGTTGCAACGCAGCAGCAAGTTCTTGGATATTGGCAGGACGTTGTTGACGTAACCTCTGTCCAAGCATGTCCCAGACATGCTCGATGGGGGAGAGGTCGGGACTCAGTGCTGGCCAAGGTAATGTGGTGATGTTCTGTTGTTGGAGGTAACCTGTAACGATCCTGGCCCTGTGACATCTTGCGTTGTCATCCTGGAAGATGAAACAGCGGCCATGACGTCGTGCGAACGGAACAACACGGACTGCCAAGACGTTGTCCCGGTAGTACTCTCCTGTAACACGCCCTACAACAACATGTAAAGCCGTTCTTCCAGCAACAGTGATGCCTCCCCACACCATAACAGAACCACCCCCAAATCGATCATGTCTGATGACGTTAACGTCTTGGAAGCGCTCGTTTCGACGACGCCACACCCTCCTACGTCTGTCCGAAAAATCAACAGTGAACCTTGACTCATCTGAAAACATCCCAGTGTTGACGATCCCTACACACGACGTCTTGCCTGAATGTGATGATCTCTCAAACAAGGGATCACGCGAGGACGTCGGGCGCGAAGGTGACCCCTATGCAGTCGATTCCGAATCGTCTGGCCACTCACTCTCACACCAATGTCTGTTTGAAGACGAGCGCTGATCTGATTTGCTGGGATGACACGATTTCTCAAGGCCAAGGTACGGATAAATCGATCCTGGGCTTGAGTTGTAGCCCTTGGTCGACCTGAGCGTGGTCTGTCCTGTACATATTGTGTATCACGGTATCTGGACCATAGCCTGCTTATGACAGACTGAGAAACATTCATCGTCCGCGCCACAACCGCCTGTGTTGTGCCGATCTGTAGCATGCCAAGGGCACGCAACCTTTCATTTTGGGTAAGCCGACGCATATCAAAATTTGTTTTCTGGTCACTAAAACAATTAAACTAATGTTTCCACCCTGGAATTCAATGCCACACTGACTGTAACATTCAAAGTCAGAGTCGTGCAAATCTTGGGTTGGACCCCCATGATGATCCCAAGCTCCGGTTGCAATCTTCAATAATTTGGTATACTGTTGGGGAAAAATGAGTAATCGGCGAAGCGTGTGTAGAGAATAAGGCCGGGTGTGTACAGATGGCTGACAAGAAACAAACTGGAAGTGAGATCGGCTAACCTTTCCAGGTCATAAGCCTCCAGTCCGCCATATTTATCCCACAAATTCGAAACAAGTATAGTGGCTTGGGGGGGGGGGGGGTGCGTTAACTTTTTTTTTATTAATTTATTTCGGTATTTTTGTAACCGGAGTTCAGCTTTAACGGTTAACTAACAAACAGAGACGGACAGACAGGCGGGCAGGGAATCGAAACCACACCACTTGAGACAATGACAGACCCTATGATATAAAACACTCGGTCCCCTCCCCACACTGCTAAAGACCCCTACGCGCAAGCGAATATTTGAAATAAAATTAAACCATATGTTAGTTTCGAAATGGCCTAGTCCCTACTACACGAATTATATATACGATGAAAAAAACACCAACCCGACCGTGATAAACATACATGTATTAAATTATTTTGTTAAGGCAATACGGATATTAATGTATTGGGCCTTATAATTGAACCTATGTACCTGCTTTTTTAAGCTTTTTTAAGCAGGTACATAGGTTCAATTATAAGGCCCAATACATTAATATCCGTATTGCCTTAACAAAATAATTTAAATATTAAAATATTAAATATTAAATATTAAAATATATTTACATGCATTACTATCATTGTAATGCGATAAAACGCCAACCCGGTAGTAAATAAACACATTCAAATTTTACTAGTCTATTTCTAGGAATGTACAGTCATATTATTATAAGATACGTATAAACCGTGTAACTCAACACCAGCAATAGGTTATTATATTTTAATGTCTACAGATTATCGAGTGATATATATATGTTAAACTTTTAATAATGTAAGTTTGTTTTTCGTTTTTATTAATTTTAAACATAATCTATCTACTATTTAATTTGAGTCTATGACTTGGCCATAACTAGAATGTCTTGTCTTCTAACAAGAATTTGATTTGTATGAAATAAAATAGGTTTGACCAGCCTACTTTTTAATTAATGAACAGCTATAGACATGGGCGTCACACATATACTTTGGAAAAGTAAAGTGCCCGAAATCTAATAAAACATTAATTTTAGGACTGGAATAGCAGTAAAATGTGTTTGCGGCCATAAATTATTCCAAAATTTTCTTGAGGGGTCGAAGAAAACTGTACTGAGTTGACTATTGATTAAAACATTTTGTCTGGAGCCACTCTACTTTGTGAATCCAACTGCAACAGTGTGATTGGATGGTTGGAATTCAGAGTGGGATTTCGGTTACAGAACCATTGGATACTTTTGGACTTGCTCACACAGGCTAGAATAGCAGAAAACGCATTTGCGGTGGTTCAATTTTCTCCGAGGGGTTAGTCTCCCATAGAACGCGACGATTGATTGGTTGTTTGGAATTCTGGGCAGCCAGGTAGGCTATATTGGACCAAATTGAAGTTGTATTCACAGACTCCAGACTGGAATAGCAGGAAAACGCGTATGTGGCAGGTCAATTTTCAAAATTTTCTCCCAACGGTCCCGTCTTCTCGGGTGTAAACGAGTGATTGGAATTCGAGTCAGCACGCCACCTTAATTAGGCTATATTAGGCCACTTTGAAATTGCTTTGTTCGTGGGCTGAAATAGCAGGAAAAAGTGTTTGTAGCCGTCAAATATTCCAAAATTTTCTTAGGCGGGGGTAAGTAAGCCACGTTTCTTCGCCTCTCGGGGAAGACCGGTGCCGCTGTCTGTAAATATGATAAACATTGTATTGGTGTGATGTTTTAGCTTAACCCCGCAAAATATGCCAAACAATGTTAACAGAAGACTGAGACTTTAAACAAAATTTATGGGGGTTCCCCCACCCACCCCCACCCCAATATATATTTCACGGCTACGCCCTTGGCTATAGATCGTTAGCCAAGATAGCACATGCTTAGGGCTTCGTGGGAAGAGTGGGCCCCACAGATTTAGAGGTGTTGATCTATTCCCAATCTAATATTCTTTTTTGGGGGTCAATGTAGGCCTGAAAATGGTGAAGTAGCGTTTATTGTGGATAAATCTGACTGCAAGTTTTATTTCATTTAATTCAAGGTTTCAAGGAGTGGGGGGGGGGCTCGCTGTATCATAAAGCCTGTCATTAAGTCAACTGGTGCAGTTTCGATTCCCTGGTTGTACGTGACAAGGAGTAGTTAAACCTGGTGTGGTTTCTCCGCCTTTCCCCCACTGCTAAAGACCCCTACGCACAAGTGAATTATTGAAATTTAATTGAACAGAGTGTTAGTCCCGAAATAATCTAAATAATCTAGTGTGTGTCGAGTGGGCCTTTACCCCCCCCCCCCCCCCTCTCTCGTTCTCTCTCTCGCTCTCCATAATTTCGTCCATAATCATTACAACTAGCTGTGTCCGATCACAGACTAAGTCCACAAAGGCTGATGTCTATGAACGACGTGAGTCGAAACCCGATCACAATCAAACAGAGGTACCTCCCATACCTGGAGAGGAAGGTTTGTAATTTATGACCTTTTGACCTTTTAACTTTTAAATAAATAAATGAAATGGGGTTTAACGTCCTGCTGGTCTATCATTGAACTTGCTCGGACAAGAAAGGGACGGAACACGAAACCACCGGATTAGCGTGTCAATGACTTACTCACTGGGTCGGCCCACTTTAAACAAACAATTCAATTTAGTATTAATATTAAGATACTCTTTGAAGAGGAGGTTTATTTACTTCCATATTTAAACATTTATCTATTCAAGAGCACTTCCCTACCGGATGTCTCCATCCATTGTTTTCACATCCCTGTTGGGCGCAAATTCTACACAAATTCTACACTAATAATACAATCAAACTAAACACGTGCACAGATTTTACATAAAAGTTTTTATCCGAGTGCTCAGCTACATAAAAAGAATAATGCCTTGCATCAATGATTATACATCATTGCAAAAATGATTTCTCTCTTTAAAAAGCTAAATTTGTATGTAAATCTATGTAATTAAGAGACGATGATGGCAGATTTCCTTAACAGGAACCTGGCAAACCCCCTCCAGCAAACATTCCCGAATCCGGTCCTGCAAACTCTGTTAGGGAAAGGGAAGACATTCGTGTTCTTTATCGTTTATCGTCAGATGGGATGGAATGGGAGGGGCATTCAAAGTGTGTGAGATATTTATACAAACATAATGGGATATCCCAATTAATTAAAATTGACGTAAAACGGGATGTTGGATTCCTCTCTTTTAAAAAGCTTTGTGTATAATGCATGTCTTGGAGACGATGGTGGCATCTAACTTTCAAACAAGAACCTGGCATATGCCTCCCTGCTAAAATTCCTGGAGCTACCAATGGTGCATTATCAAATTTGGTGACTATGCCCCAGTGCACTTTACCGATATAGTCCGTACTCTCTCTCTCTCTCTCTTCTCTCTCTCTCTCTCTCTCTCTCTCCTGGCCCACATAAACCAGTGTCTCTCTATTTTACCATTTGCTTGGCTATCATGTTTCTTATATCGTCTATTTTACCTCTCTATATATATTTTGTTATTATAGAAGCGGTAAGTGAGAAATATGTCGTCAAAGCCTTATACGATTATCAGGGCGTTAATGAGGATGATTTAAAATTCAAGAAAGGGGATAGGATGGAAATTGACTTGACAGTAACAGAGTAAGTTAAAATCATTAAACCATAACGGTGGCATCAATAAACCGTAACAACACAGTGGCATCAATAAACAACATGGTGGCATTAATAAAAAACATAGTGGCATCAATAAACCGTAACGGTGACATCAATAAACAGTAACGGTGTCATCAATAAACCGTAACGTTGTCATCAATAAACCGTAACGGTGTTATCAATAAACCGTAACGTTGTCATCAATAAACCGTAACGACGACATCGATCATCCGTAACGGTGACATAGATCAGCCGTAACGATGACATCTATAAACATTGTGGCATGCATAAACCATAACCCTAACATCATTAATCGTTGCGATGATATTTACAAATATAATGGCATCAATAAACCGTACCAGTGACATCACCAAACCGTAAATGTAACATCAATATTCTCATATTTGACGCACAGGTTAAACCCAACTGTATTTCATTTACGGCACCATTTTAAATGTTCGTCATTACAGAGAAACTGAATATAGGTGGATGGCTATCCATTCCAAAAGTAACGAAAGAGGCTATATTCCCAGTAATTATGTTACAAAAGATGATAATTCTATAGAAAGCCAAGAGTAAGTATAATTATATTATAACGACGACAATTCTATAAAAGCCAAGAGTAAGCTGCATTTATAGTTATATATGTGAAATAAAAACACATTATTTGTAAAAAAATGTCTTGCTAATTTAAACAATTTATATTTTTTAGATGGTTTGAATGATAAACAATATATTTTATATTGTAGACGGTGGTATGATAACAATATATTTTAGATGGTGGTATAATAAATAATATATTTTAGATGGTTGAATGATAAACAATATATTTTATATTTTAGATGGTTGTATGATAGTCAATATTTTTGTTATATTTTAGATGGTTGCATGATAAACCATATATTTGATTTTTAGATGGTGAAACGATGAACACTATATTTGGAGATGGTGGATTGATAAACAATATATTTTATATTTTTATATTTTAGCTGGTTGTATGATATTGATCGTGAAACAGCAAACAGTATTTTGATTCACCCGTCTATTAAAATAGGAACGTTTATAGTACGGAAGTCGAGTGGTAAATAGTCTTCTATTTTGTTTATTAAATATTGTGGGTATAACGTTGACTTGCTACCCTGGAGGTGTCGTGTTCGACCCCGGTGTTGGACAAGAAAGTGTTGATATCAAAAAGGACGAGAAGGAGATTTTATTTATCACCCTACCCTTTCTTACACGCACACAGAAACGAATATAATTCTTTAGTATAGATTTTATTTCATGTAAATCATAAATCCTGAGAAAACGCTCAGTACTTTATGAAAGTTATCACACTAGCGATGTCTACTGTAGAATGTGTTATTGGCGGATAAATGACATTATTTCTGACTGCTCCCCAGATGAGGTAGGAAAACCAGTGTTGAAATCAGTCTTTTTGTTTCGGTATACCTTATCTTGTTTACGGTGCAACAATTTAGTCAGGGATTACGGTTGTTTTGTAATTTTTGTATATAAATAATACTTACACAGTGGCTAATTTAGTTATTATTTGTTGTAGAATCTGGGATGTATGCATTAAGTGTGCTTACACGTGACGAGAATGAAGAACGCTACACCAAACAATATAAAATATTGGTGGAAGGCGGGAAAGAATATTATATATCTAAAAAAGATAAATTCAGTTCATTGATGGAACTTGTAGAATATTACAAAGGTATCATTTCTCCACAATTTTTATACGCCCGCATTTTATGCCGTCGCCCCTGTCCGTCCGGACATCCTTCCGTCCACAATTTGTTTGTGGACACTCTACAGGTCAAAAAAAATTTAACCAATTTTAACGAAACTTAAAATATAGGTCTTTCTCCCAAAGATCTCGGTTCCTGTTGCTATTGGCATGTATCGGATACAAAAGTGAAAACATCTGGCCTCGAGTTCACAAAGAATTCTCAGACTTAAATTGAGAATTTACCCAAGTTTCTATCACTGTTTATGAGAAATATCTGTGATCCAGAAACACAAAACTTTCCACATAGTTTCTTATTCATGTATAATGTGATGCATTAAAACCACAAAAGTTTTATAATGGACTTTATTTTCGTTAAATTAAGGAGAACAATTTTGGGTTAATTTTTGACTTAAATCTGAGAATGCTTTGTGAACTCGGCCCTTGGTATATCAAGGTTGTTTACCTTCTAGAGGTCACAATTTTGTTCCGATTTTGATGAAATTTGAAATGCATCTTTATAACCCACAGATCTTGGCTCATGTCGAAAAGTTGCATATTTAGCTTGTGGTCCCTCTAGAGATCACAATTATTGTCCGATTTAAACAAACGTTCGAATACATCACCGAATTTCGTGAAAATTGAACCCAAACTGACTGTCAAAATGTCTGACCCTCGTACGCAATAGAGAGAGAGAGAGAGAGAGGGAGACAGAGAGAGAGACAGAGAGAGAGTGCGGTGGGAGTAACATATGGTTCATTTCGGGACTAATATGCCACACAATTGTATTTCCATAACTCGCTTGCGCGTAGAAATCTTAAGCCTTGGGACGCAGAGAAAATCCACGGAGGAACCAGAGAAAAACCCACTATGATGGACAGGCGAGTTACTTAACTCATGTGACGCTGACAGACCAGTTCCTGAGATAATATTTTATTCATATCTGCTTATATCTCAACATCTTCCATAGAAGGATTGATCTAGCTTGAATGTTAGTCCAAAAATGACCCAATTTGTGTCAAGTGGACGTTAACCCCCCCCTCTCTCTCTCTCTCTCTCTCTCTCTCTCTCTCTCTCTCTCTCTATTTCGGCACTAATGTTGATTGGGTATTCACCCAGCTAGTGATCCTATCAGATTCCTCGATTATCACGAATAACAAGTCTCGCGCTTTTCACGTAAAATGTCTCCCTGTGATAAACGAGTTGGACAGTTCAATGTCAAGGTTTATGTGGAGGTCGCCATGTTTGATTTGGGCGTGTTTGTGTCACAACCTCTGATTGGTCGCTGCTGTTCACGTGTCTACAATAAAGGGAGATAACGTAGCTATAAGTTCGGGAATTGTAAAGCAGTCTATCAATGTTCAGATGTTGTAAAACTCATTGTTTCCAAAGGAACTTGGTAATTTGCACCAATAATCACTTGCATGTACGGTAGTAAAGTGGGGCAAATATTCCCCCATCGCACCCGTCTTCTGCAGCCAAGCAGAAGGACGCTAAACCTCATTTCATGTTATATTTTGTATGTTTTAGGTGGAGGTCTGTGTTGTAATTTAACAGAAGCTTGTCCCAAGACCCGACCGACTACGGTACCACCATTCAGAGAACTAGAAGTTCATGCAAGCAGCCTTCAATTCAAGCAGAAATTAGGACAAGGTTATTTTGGTGAAGTTCACAAAGGTATTTATTTGTTTATTCATTTTAACATATAAAATTCCACTTTGATAGTAGGTTCCAAATGTTAAATATGTTAGATTCCTGTGTAAAAATAACCTCCTAATACATGTACTCAGCTAACCGACAATTCCTAACTTCTGCCGCTACTGAAAATGTTCCTCGATATTTTACAAACAGGTTTCCCTTTGTCAGCGGTGAAGAACTGGGTGTGGGGGTGCTGGCATCTTAAAAAACATCTAATCCTTCGGATGGGACGGAAAATCAATATCAACCCACTCTGCTTTACACATTAATGTGGGTACCAGGCAAAGCGTATGCTAAACTTGTGTGTTTCGAGGGGTGGGGGTGGTTAGCACGTGGTAACAGGAACCTGGCATATGCCCCCCTGCTAAAATTCCTGGATCTACCAATGGTGCATTATCGAATTTGGTGACTATGCTCCAGTGCACTTTACCGATATAGTCCGTACTCTCTCTCTCTCTCCTCTCTCTCTCTCTCTCTCTCTCTCTCTCTCTCTCTCTCTCCTGGCCCACATAAACCAGTGCCTCTCTATTTTACCATTTGTTTAGCTATCATGTTTCTTATATCGTATATCTTACCTCTCTATATATATTTTGTTATTATAGAAGCGGTAAGTGAGAAATATGTCGTCAAAGCCTTATACGATTATCAGGGCGTTAATGAGGGTGATTTAAAATTCAAGAAAGGAGATAGGATGGAAATTGACTTGACAGTAACAGAGTAAGTTAAAATCATTAAACCATAATGGTGGCATCAATAAACCGTAACAACACAGTGGCATCAATAAACAACATGGTGACATCAATAAAAAACATAGTGGCATCAATAAACCGTAACGGTGATATCAATAAACAGTAACGTTGTCATCAATAAACCGTAACGTTAATAATAATAATAATCGTTTTCTATAGCGCTGAACATTCAGTCAGTCTGACTGCTCTGTGGCGCTTTACAATGTAGATATGTTATAAAATAAGAAAAAACAAAACAAAAGCATACATGTATATACAAATAAACACAATAATACAAAGGAATAGTTAAGTTACAATATACAGATAAAAAGTGAAGCATTTCAATTATTGTCCAATAGTTTGGGTAAAAAACATGGTTTTTAAACGTTGTTTGAATACAGCCAAGTTTGGACTATTTTGGACTTCCAGGGGCAATTTGTTCCATTCTTTTGGTGTTGCGTACACAAAAGCTCTCTCACCAAATTTTGACTTTTGTACTGGACATACAAGCTGGTTTTTATGAGATGAACGTAAGTAACGAGAAGGTACATATTGCTTAATCAAATCGGACAAATAGGATGGTGCCAAAGGATCGTTTAAACAATTGAAAGTGATTGTGTTAATTTTGAACATAATGCGTTGATTAACCGGTAGCCAATGTAACTGTTTTAGAACAGGTGTAATATGGTCAGATGATCTGGTGAGAGACACAATTCGAGCCGCTTTATTCTGGATTTTCTGTAGCTGACATACAAGTGTATTAGGAAGAGAATACAATAATGAATTACAATAATCTAAGGATGACATAACAAAAGCATTTATTAACATTTTAGTGGTATCAAGGTCAATATAGGATCGAATTTTGCCAATGTTATACAAGTGAAAGTTCGCCTTTTTGCACACCATAGATATATGGGTTTTCATATTGAAGGAAGAGTCAAAGAACACACCAAGATTCCTGACACAGTTGGTTGGGGTTATTGCTGTGCTTCCAATAGTCACATGATTGATGTCAATGTTCTTCTTATTCCCGATTATTATATTTTCTGTTTTGTCATCGTTCAATTTCAAAAAATTGCAGTGCATCCAGATTCTAATTCGTTCAATGCATGCTTCAAGTTCTGATGTAGTGGTATCTGGTGAAGGATCGAGTTCAACATATAACTGGGTATCATCCGCATAGAGGTGGTAATCAAGACCCATCTCACGGATGATATCTCCAATTGGTGCAGTGTATGCTGTGAACAAAACCGGCCCCAATACGGAGCCCTGGGGAACACCAAAATCAAGAACTTTAGGCATTGATTGCGATGCGTCGATAACAAATCTCTGTTGTCTTCCATTCAGATAGGACTCAAACCACTTCAGCGCGTCTCCGGATATACCATATCGAGTTTCAAGTCTTCCGAGTAAGATTGATTGATCTATTGTATCAAATGCCGCACTCAAATCCAATAAAACTAGCGACACCGGTTTCTTCCGATCCAAACTACATACAATATCATTGTGAACACGAAATAAGGCGGATTCTGTACTGTGCTGTTTTTTGTATGCTGACTGAAATTTTTCTTGGAGATTGTTTTCACACAAATGATATTTAAAACGATTAAGGACAATTTTTTCTATAATTTTCGATATGAAAGATAAATTCGACACAGGTCGGTAATTTTTTAGCACATTACGATCAAGTGTTGATTTTTTAATGAGGGGTGTCACATGAGCTGTTTTAAGCGTTTCACATACTTCTGCGCCTACTAAAGAGGTGTTCACGATTTGGGTGATCACTGGAATTAACTCTACTTCAGACTTCTTTTGTATCCATGTTGGCAGGGGATCAAGGGAACATGATTTTGAGGCTGATTTCTGAATATCTCATCTTCTGTTGCTAGACAAAAGTTCTCAAGCGTGCGACCTTCAAACTTTTTCTCAGTGAATATGTTTGTTGGTTTATTTACACTGAGTCCTTGTCGAATGGTGGAGACTTTGTCGTTGAAAAATTCAGAAAATTGATCTGACAGACTAGTATCATTTTGAACCGATGGCAGAACCTTTGCTTCTCTTGGTTTTAGCAGACTGTTTGTAATTTTGTAGACTTCACGTGGATTATGTTTGTTGGATAACAGACAGTCCTTAGTGAAGGATCGTTTAGCCAATGCAATTAATTTGTTAGTGGTAGTTCGGGCCTTATTATAAATTTGTCTGTGAATTTCAAGATTAGTTTTTCTCCATGTTTTCTCTGCTTTCCTGCGTTGGACCTTATGATCACGTATTTCATCAGTGTACCATTGTTTATTAGGCCGAATAATGATTTCTTTCGTTTTCAGTGGAACATGTTTTTCCAGTATTTCGGAAAGAACGCTGTTATAAACCTCCACTTGTTGGTGGGTATCCGGCTTGGTGGCAATGGTACTCAGAAGTAATGAATTATTAATATCGCTTCTAAATTTATCAATAGGAATGTTTTTTGATTTTCTGAAACTTATTGTCCTCTTTATTGGTTCAGGCTTGGGAAACGAAAGATTGCAAAATAAACTGTAGTGATCAGATATCTGATGATCAACTACGTCGCATGACTGAATAATGGAATCATGTTCTCTCGTTATCACCAGATCAAGAATATGATTATGTCTATGGGTTGGCACATCCACATGCTGTTTTAAACTAAATGCGTCTAACAATAGTAAAAACTTCTTAATGTTCGAATCATTGGCTTTATCAACATGAAGATTGAAATCACCAAGAATTATTAAATGTCCAGGTCCAGTATTCAAATTACTGAGTAGTTCAGCAAATTCTGTCAGGAAATCCACCACACTTGTTGAAGGAGGGCGATATACTGACACTATTCTTACATGATTCTTGCCAAGGAATACGTTTAATTGTAGTATTTCAAAAGTTGAAAATAGGTTTTTTGTACTTTTCAAATAGAGAGTCAAAATTGGCAGGAACTAATTTGTTGATGATAACTGTGTCTTCATTGCGAATCCAAGACTCAGTTGCAATAAATAAATCCACATCATTATCAACAACATATTCATTCAGGTCATTGGTTGTCATCAATAAACCGTAACGGTGTCATCAATAAACCGTAACGACGACATCCATCATCCGTAACGGTGACATCAATAAACCGTAACGGTGACATCTATAAACATTGTGACATGCATAAACCGTAACTGTAACATCATTAATCGTTGCGGTGATATTTACAAATATAATGGCACCAATAAACCGTACCAGTGGCATCACCAAACCGTAAATGTAACATCAATATTCTCATATTTGACGCACAGGTTAAACCCAACTGCATTTCATTTACGGCACCATTTTAAATGTTCGTCATTACAGAGAAACTGAAGATTGGTGGATGGCTATCCATTCCAAAAGTAAGGAAAGAGGCTATATTCCCAGTAATTATGTTACAAAAGATGATAATTCTATAGAAAGCCAAGAGTAAGTATAATTATATTATAACGACGACAATTCTATAAAAGCCAAGAGTAAGCTGCATTTATAGTTATATATGTGAAATAAAAACACATTTCTAAATTCTAAAATATATTTGTAAAAAAATGTCTTGCTAATTTAAACAATTTATATTTTTTAGATGGTTTGAATGATAAACAATATATTTTATATTGTAGACGGTGGTATGATAACAATATATTTTAGATGGTGGTATAATAAATAATATATTTTAGATGGTTGAATGATAAACAATATATTTTATATTTTAGATGGTTGTATGATAGTCAATATTTTTGTTATATTTTAGATGGTTGCATGATAAACCATATATTTGATTTTTAGATGGTGAAAAGATGAACACTATATTTGGAGATGGTGGAATGATAAACAATATATTTTATATTTTTATATTTTAGCTGGTGGTATGATATTGATCGTGAAACAGCAAACAGTATTTTGATTCACCCGTCTATTAAAATAGGAACGTTTATAGTACGGAAGTCGAGTGGTAAATAGTCTTCTATTTTGTTTTTTAAATATTGTGGGTATAACGTTGACTTGCTACCCTGGAGGTGTCGTGTTCGACCCCCGTGTTGGACAAGAAAGTGTTGTTTATCAAAAAGGACAAGAAGGAGATTTTATTTATCACCCTACCCTTTCTTACACGCACAAATAAACGAATATAATTCTTTAGTATAGATTTTATTTCATGTAAATCATAAATCCTGAGAAAACGCTCAGTACTTTATGAAAGTTATCACACTAGCGATGTCTACTGTAGAATGTGTTATTGGCTGATAAATGACATTATTTCTGAGTGCTCCCCAGATGAGGTAGGAAAACCAGTGTTGAAATCAGTCTTTTTGTTTCGGTATACCTTATCTTGTTTACGGTGCAACAATTTAGTCAGGGATTACGGTTGTTTTGTAATTTTTGTATATAAATAATACTTACACAGTGGCTAATTTAGTTATTATTTGTTGTAGAATCTGGGATGTATGCATTATGTGTGCTTACACGTGACGAGAATGAAGAACGCTACACCAAACAATATAAAATATTGGTGGAAGGCGGGAAAGAATATTATATATCTAAAAAAGATAAATTCAGTTCATTGGTGGAACTTGTAGAATATTACAAAGGTAAAATGTTCACCTGATTTTGATGAAACTTGACATGCACGTTTATAACTCAGAGATCTTGGTTCCTGTCGATATTCGAGCATATCAGATCGTAACTTCCTGAATTATGACCCCGTTACACCATAATGTTGGTTTAGTTCGAATTTCGTGAAAATCTGACCAATACTGCCGGACAAAATGTCGGCCCCTCGTACGCAAATAGTGAAAACATCTGGCCTCGAGTTCACAAAGAATTCTCAGACTTAAATTGAGAATTTACCCAAGTTTCAATCAGTGTTTATGAGAAATATCTGTGATCCAGAAACACAAAACTTTGCACATAGTTTCTTATTCATGTATAATGTGATGCATTAAAACCACAAAAGTTTTATAATGGGCTTTATTTTCGTTAAATTAAGGAGAACAATTTTGGGTAAATTTTTGACTTAAATCTGAGAATGCTTTGTGAACTCGGCCCTTGGTATATCAAGGTTGTTTACCTTCTAGAGGTCACAATTTTGTTCCGATTTTGATGAAATTTGAAATGCATCTTTATAACCCACAGATCTTGGCTCATGTCGAAAAGTTGCATATTTAGCTTGTGGTCCCTCTAGAGATCACAATTATTGTCCGATTTAAACAAACGTTCGAATACATCACCGAATTTCGTGAAAATTGGACCATAAATGGCTGACCCTCGTACGCAATAAAGAGAGAGAGAGAGAGAGAGAGAGAGAAAGAGAGAGAGAGACAGAGAGAGAGAGTGGGGTGGGAGTAACATATGGTTCATTTCGGGACTAATATGCGACACAATTTTATTTCCATAACTCGCTTGCGCGTAGAAATCTTAAGCCTTGGGACGCACAGAAAATCCACGGAGGAACCAGAGAAAAACGAACTATGATGGACAGGCGAGTTACTTAACTCGTGTGACGCTGACAGACCAGTTCCTGAGATAATATTTTATTCATATCTGCTTATATCTCAACATCTTCCATAGAAGGATTGATCTAGCTTCAACTCCGTAATCTTCTTCAGTGGAAAGATTTATTCCTGCTTTCATCCCCGTTCATCTTATCAACGCCTTCACGTAATACCCTGCACATTTCGGCACTGGGGGTTGGGATGGCCTAGTGGTCTAGAGTGCCGCGTTTCGACCTCTAGCTGGCCGGCTGTGGTATCGATCCCTGATGTGAGCGTATGTGGCATGGAGATAGGGGCGCCTTCTCAACCTTGTGGATTTCCCCCGGGCGCTCCAGTTTCCTCCCACTGCTAAAGACCCCTACGCGCAAGCGAATTATTGAAATAAAATTGAAACCTTATGTTAGTCCCAAAATGACCTAATTTGTGTCGAGTGGACGTTACCCCCTCCCCCTCCCCCTCTCTCTCTCTCTCTCTCTCTCTCTCTCTATTTCGGCACTAATGTTGATTGGGTATTCACCCAGCTAGTGATCCTATCAGATTCCTCGATCATCACGAATAACAAGTCTCGCGCTTTTCAGGTAAAATGTCTCCCTGTGATAATCGAGTTGGACAGTTCAAAGTTCGTTCAATGTCAAGGTTTATGTGGAGGTCGCCATGTTTGATTTGGGCGTGTTTGTGTCACAACCTCTGATTGGTCGCTACTGTTCACGTGTCTACAGTAAAGGGAGATAACGTAGCTATAAGTTCGGGAATTGTAAAGCAGTCTATCAATGTTCAGATGTTGTAAAACTCATTGTTCCCAAAGGAACTTGGTAATTTGCACCAATAATCACTTGCATGTATGGTAGTAAAGTGGGGCAAATATTCCATCATCGCACCCGTCTTCAGCAGCCAAGCAGAAGGACGCTAAACCTCATTTCATGTTATCTTTTGTATGTTTTAGGTGGAGGTCTGTGTTGTAAGTTAACAGAAGCTTGTCCCAAGATCCGACCGACTACGGTACCACCATTCAGAGAACTAGAAGTTCATGCAAGCAGCCTTCAATTCAAGCAGAAATTAGGACAAGGTTATTTTGGTGAAGTTCACAAAGGTATTTATTTGTTTATTCATTTTAACATATAAAATTCCACTTTGATAATAGGTTCCAAATGTTAAATATGTTAGATTCCTGTGTAAAAATGACCTCCTAATACATGTACTCAGCTAACCGACAATTCCTAACTTCTGCCGCTACTGAAAACGTTCCTCGATATTTTACAAACGGGTTTCCCTTTGTCAGCGGTGAAGAACTGGGTGTGGGGGGTGCTGGCATCTAAAACATCTAATCCTTCGGATGGGACGGAAAATCAATATCAACCCACTCTGCTTTACACATTAATGTGGGTACCAGGCAAAGCGTATGCTAAACTTGTGTGTTTCGAGGGGTGGGGGTAGTTAGCACGTGCTAACAGGAACCTGGCATATGCCCCCCTGCTAAAATTCCTGGATCTACCAATGGTGCATTATCGAATTTGGTGACTATGCTCCAGTGCACTTTACCGATGTAGTCCGTACTCTCTCTCTCTCTCTCCTCTCTCTATCTCCCTCTCTCTCTCTCTCCCTCTCTCTCTCTCTCTCCTGGCCCACATAAACCAGTGTCTCTCTATTTTACCATTTGCTTGGCTATCATGTTTCTTATATCGTCTATTTTACCTCTCTATATATATTTTGTTATTAATTATAGAAGCGGTAAGTGAGAAATATGTCGTCAAAGCCTTATACGATTATCAGGGCGTTAATGAGGGTGATTTAAAATTCAAGAAAGGAGATAGGATGGAAATTGACTTGACAGTAACAGAGTAAGTTAAAATCATTAAACCATAACGGTGGCATCAATAAACCGTAACAATACAGTGGCATCAATAAACAACATGGTGGCATCAATAAAAAACATAGTGTTATCAATAAACCGTAACGGTGGCATCAATAAACTGTAACGGTGTCATCAATAAACCGTAGCGTTGTCACCAATAAACCGTAACGGTGTCATCAATAAACCGTAACGGTGTCATCAATAAACCGTAACGACGACATCGATCAACCGTAACGGTGACATAGATCAACCGTAACGGTGACATCTATAAACATTGTGGCATGCATAAACCGTAACTATGACATCAATAAACCGTAACTGTAACATCATTAATCGTAGCGGTGATATTTACAAATATAATGACACCAATAAACCGTACCGGTGACATCACCAAACCGTAAATGTAACATCAATATTCTCATATTTGACGCACATGTTAAAGCGAGAATTTCATATTTTCCAAGAAAGTCAAAACATATTTATTCCTCTGTTTTTGCTTAATAGGTTGTCAACTCACTATTATACAATCATAGGCATTATTTTCACACTTACAAATCCTTCACATCGGAAATAATAACACAATTACCTCCCTTGTTTGTCCATTCCCCCCCATACAATAGCTATCTTCAAACGTTTGAATTTAAAGTTCAAAATGACTTTTTGCCAATTTCTCAACTGGCAATGGTGAATTATAGGATTAATAGGATTATTCTTTAACAAGGTAGGACTGTTTATAGATACCATCTATTTTAAGGCTTTATTTTCATACATTTTAAAAATATAACTTAAAAATATGAAATTGCAGCTTTAAACCCAACTGCATTTCATTTACGGCACCATTTTAAATGTTCGTCATTACAGAGAAACTGAAGATTGGTGGATGGCTATCCATTCCAAAAGTAAGGAAAGAGGCTATATTCCCAGAAATTATGTTACAAAAGATGATAATTCTATAGAAAGCCAAGAGTAAGTATAGCTGTGTTACAAAAGATGATAATTCGATAGAAAGCCAAGAGTAAGTATAATTATATTATAACGACAAGAGTAAGCTGCATTTATAGTTATAAATGTGAAATAAAAACACATTTCTAAAGTGAATCGTAAATTCTAAAATATATTTGTAAAAAATGTCTTGCTTATTTTAAAACGAAATCTTTTTAAGACCCACTATAATCATAAATTCTTATATTTGAGATGGTGGAATGATAGACAACATATTTTAGATGGTGGAACGATAAACAACATATTTTATATTTTAGATGGTTGTATGATAAACAATATACATGTATTTTATATTTTAGATGGTGGAATGATAAACAACATATTTTAGATGGTGGAATGATAAACAACATATTTTAGATAGTTGTATGATAAACAATATATTTTAGATGGCCCTGGTTGTATGATAAACTACATATTTTGTATTTTACATAGTTGTATGATAAACAATATATTTGATTTTGAGATGGTGGAATGATAAACAATATATTTTATATGGTTGTATGATAAACAATATATTTTATATTTTAGATGGTTGTATGATAAAGAGTATATTTTAGATGGTGGAATGATAAACAATATATTATTGATCGTTGTATGATACACAATATGTTTTTATCTTGTATATGGTTGTATGATAGTCAATATTTTTTTATATTTTAGATGGTTGCATGATAAACGACATGTTTTATTTTTAGATGGTGAAATGATGAACACTATATTTCGAGATGGTGGAATGATAAACAATATATTTTATATTTTTATATTTTAGCTGGTGGTATGATATTGATCGTGAAACAGCAAACAATATTTTGATTCACCCATCTATTAAAATAGGAACGTTTATAGTACGGAAGTCGAGTGGTAAATAGTCTTCTATTTTGTTTATTACATATTGTGGGTATAACGTTGACTTGCTACCCTGGAGGTGTCGTGTTCGACCCCGGTGTTGGACAAGAAAGTGTTGATATCAAAACGGACGAGAAGGAGATTTTATTTATCACCCTACCCTTTCTTACACGCACACAGAAACGAATATAATTCTTTAGTATAGATTTTATTTCATGTAAATCATAAATCCTGAGAAAACGCTCAGTACATTATGAAAGTTATCACACTAGCGATATCTACTGTAGAATGTGTTATTGGCTGATAAATGACATTATTTCTGACTGCTCCCCAGATGAGGTAGGAAAACCAGTGTTGAAATCAGTCTTTTTGTTTCGGTATACCTTATCTTGTTTACGGTGCAACAATTTAGTCAGAGATTACGGTTGTTTCGTAATTTTTGTATATAAATAATACTTACACTGTCGCTAATTTAGTTATTATTTGTTGTAGAATTTGGGATATATGCATTAAGTGTGCTTACACGTGACGAGAATGGAGAACGCTACACCAAACAATATAAAATATTGGTGGAAGGCGGGAAAAAATATTATATATCTAAAAAAGATAAATTCAGTTCATTGATGGAACTTGTAGAATATTACAAAGGTATCATTTCTCCACAATTTTTATACGCCCGCATTTTATGCCGTCGCCCCTGTCCGTCCGGACATCCGTCCGTCCACAATTTGTTTGTGGACACTCTACAGGTAAAAAAAAAATTAACCAATTTTAACGAAACTTAAAATATAGGTCTTTCTCCCAAAGATCTCGGTTCCTGTCGCTATTGGCATGTATCAGATAAAATAGTGAAAACATCTGGCCTCGAGTTCACAAAGAATTCTCAGACTTAAATTGAGAATTTACCCAAGTTTCTATCAGTGTTTATGAGAAATATCTGTGATCCAGAAACACAAAACTTTGCACATAGTTTCTTATTCATGTATAATGTGATGCATTAAAACAACAAAAGTTTTATAATGGGCTATATTTTCGTTAAATTAAGGAGAACAATTTTGGGTTAATTTTTGACTTAAATCTGAGAATGCTTTGTGAACTCGGCCCTTGGTATATCAAGGTTGTTTACCTTCTAGAGGTCACAATTTTGTTCCGATTTTGATGAAATTTGAAATGCATCTTTATAACCCACAGATCTTGGCTCATGTCGAAAAGTTGCATATTTAGCTTGTGGTCCCTCTAGAGATCACAATTATTGTCCGATTTAAACAAACGTTCGAATACATCACCGAATTTCGTGAAAATTGAACCAAAAATGGCTGACCCTCGTACGCAATAAAGAGAGAGAGAGAGAGAGAGAGAGAGAGAAAGAGAGAGAGAGACAGAGAGAGAGAGTGGGGTGGGAGTAACATATGGTTCATTTCGGGACTAATATGCGACACAATTTTATTTCCATAACTCGCTTGCGCGTAGAAATCTTAAGCCTTGGGACGCACAGAAAATCCACGGAGGAACCAGAGAAAAACGAACTATGATGGACAGGCGAGTTACTTAACTCATGTGACGCTGACAGACCAGTTCCTGAGATAATATTTTATTCATATCTGCTTATATCTCAACATCTTCCATAGAAGGATTGATCTAGCTTCAACTCCGTAATCTTCTTCAGTGGAAAGATTTATTCCTGCTTTCATCCCCGTTCATCTTATCAACGCCTTCACGTAATACCCTGCACATTTCGGCACTGGGGGTTGGGATGGCCTAGTGGTCTAGAGTGCCGCGTTTCGACCTCTAGCTGGCCGGCTGTGGTATCGATCCCTGATGTGAGCGTATGTGGCATGGAGATAGGGGCGCCTTCTCAACCTTGTGGATTTCCCCCGGGCGCTCCAGTTTCCTCCCACTGCTAAAGACCCCTACGCGCAAGCGAATTATTGAAATAAAATTGAAACCTTATGTTAGTCCCAAAATGACCTAATTTGTGTCGAGTGGACGTTACCCCCTCCCCCCTCCCTCTCTCTCTCTCTCTCTCTCTCTCTCTCTCTCTATTTCGGCACTAATGTTGATTGGGTATTCACCCAGCCAGTGATCCTATTAGATTCCTCGATCATCACGAATAACAAGTCTCGCGCTTTTCAGGTAAGATGTCTCCCTGTGATAATCGAGTTGGACAGTTCAAAGTTCGTTCAATGTCAAGGTTTATGTGGAGGTCGCCATGTTTGATTTGGGCGTGTTTGTGTCACAACCTCTGATTGGTCGCTACTGTTCACGTGTCTACAGTAAAGGGAGATAACGTAGCTATAAGTTCGGGAATTGTAAAGCAGTCTATCAATGTTCAGATGTTGTAAAACTCATTGTTCCCAAAGGAACTTGGTAATTTGCACCAATAATCACTTGCATGTACGGTAGTAAAGTGGGGCAAATATTCCCCCATCGCACCCGTCTTCTGCAGCCAAGCAGAAGGACGCTAAACCTCATTTCATGTTATCTTTTGTATGTTTTAGGTGGAGGTCTGTGTTGTAAGTTAACAGAAGCTTGTCCCAAGACCCGACCGACTACGGTACCACCATTCAGAGAACTAGAAGTTCACGCAAGCAGCCTTCAATTCAAGCAGAAATTAGGACAAGGTTATTTTGGTGAAGTTCACAAAGGTATTTATTTGTTTATTCATTTTAACATATAAAATGCCACTTTGATAGTAAGTTCCAAATGTTAAATATGTTAGATTCCTGTGTAAAAATAACCTCCTAATACATGTACTCAGCTAACCGACAATTCCTAACTTCTGCCGCTACTGAAAACGTTCCTCGATATTTTACAAACAGGTTTCCCTTTGTCAGCGGTGAAGAACTGGGTGTGGGGGTGCTGGCAAATAAAAAAACATCTAATCCTTCGGATGGGACGGAAAATCAATATCAACCCACTCTGCTTTACACATTAATGTGGGTACCAGGCAAAGCGTATGCTAAACTTGTGTGTTTCGAGGGGTGGGGGTGGTTAGCACGTGCGTGTTGTATCTTAAAGTCTGTCATTGAGTCAACTGGCGTGGTTTCGAATCCACGGTTGTACGTGACAAGGAGTAGGGTCGCCTGTTCAACCTCGTGGGTTTCCTCCGGGTCCTCCGGTTTCCTCCCACTGCTAAAGACCCCTACGCCCAAGCGAATTATTTAAATAAAATTGAACCATATGTTAGTCCCGAAATGACCTAGTTTATGTCGAGTGGACGTTGAATGCCATTTCTCTCTCTCTGTCTGTATTTTTCTGATTGATTATATCTTTTACACCTGTACTGACTTATTGGGATCAAATCAAATTAGATTTATATGTCGATAGTGGGCCTTTAATATAGATTTGCATGTCGGTAGTGGACCTTTAGTATAGATTTGCATGTCGGTTGTGCCTCTCTCTCTCTCTCTCTCTCTCCCCTCTCTCTCTCTCTCTCTCTCTCTCTCCCCTCTCTCTCTCTCTCTCTCTCTCTCTCTCTCTCTCTCTCTTACTTTTTGAATGTTTTTGTTTATTTTATTTTTCGTATTTTATTTATATTGTTTAGGCCGATACAGAAAAAGAAAAGATGTAGCCATCAAAACCCTTAAACCTGATAGAATGCCTGCGAAAAAATTCCTAGAAAAAGCTAAGTTGATGCATGAATTGTACCATCCTAAATTAGTGACGTTGTTGGCCATTTGTTTAGAACCTTTAATGATCGTTGTCGAATTCATGCCGAATGGTTCTCTCTTAGATTATTTACGTAGTGACAGTAGAAAAGAACTAAAATTTGAAGATATTATTCATTTTGCATCTCAGGTCAGTGCTATGAGCTTTTTCCTGTCAGAGCTTCCATCCTATACGGTACTACTGAAAAAACTAAGGCCTATTTTCCATACTACGTGTTTTCACTGGTGAAAAGTCGGTCTAATGGAAATGTAATGGGGGTGTTTCTATGTAACAGATGAAAGTGCCGTGAAAACGGGCTTTAGACACTTTCTCTGTCACCACACGTCCGCGGTATCTTCAGTGGTCTTATTCCGTTCCACTCCACTCCAGTCACCCATTAGTTCATCCATGGGGTATTCACGTATTCAGATTATCTGCCCTTGACCGTAACTTGATTCTTTTGTATTTTATAGCAGTCATCAGGGCAATGAGACTATTGGTGATAACGAGAGTGGTTCCACACGAATCTGCTAGTTTAATGCTTCGGCGCCATACCCATGGAGTTGCTTTTGTCCAGAAGATCCAGATTTACCTACTCGCGCACCCTCAAATTTATAGAATTGTTGGGTGTTTTAAGCCCTTTCGGCTTTAACAAGCAAATAACAATATTGTTACTTTAACAAAGGCTGAACGAAGTTGGCTTCGATTTTAATGATTCGATTTATAAATGGGGAAAGTGGGGCTCAGACTCCCAGCACTAAGGTTACGATATCAAATAATCAATGCATCCATCCAACTACAAACTTTGATAACTTCGCTCAGAATAAAGTAATTTGAAGGAAATTTTCAATATTTATTTTGCATTATCTATTTTTGAACTGTTATAGCAAGATCGGCCAGTGCTTTATTTTACAAAATGTATTTTAACAAGTTAAGGTGTGTTTTTTTTATATTAGATTGCTGAAGGAATGGCCTTTCTGGAATCAAAGAATTTTATTCACCGTGATTTACGAGCTGATAATATACTGGTTGGGGAAAACCATGAAGTGAAAATTGCCGATGTTGGTTTAGCTAAGTGTTTGGAAGATAAGGGAACAGTGTCAAACTCAGACGGTATGTGATTCTTTTACCTAGCTGATGGTCTGGTGGTCTAAAGTGTTGGACTTCGATCTCTTGCTGGTCGGTCACCTCTGGCTTACGGTTGTCGTTTCAAAGCCGTATAATGTGTGTGGAGATCGGGGCACCGTCTTAAAGCTGAAGTCCGATTACAAAACTACAGAAATAATTAAATAAAAAAAAATTACTGCCCTACATAATCGCCATACTTGTTTTCAATTTGCAGAACAAGCATGGCGATTGTACGGCGTACGAAAACAGAGGCAGGATACGCCCACATCCAGGGTACACTTTTTCAACCACAATGCCCACATCCGGCTAGCAATATTTCAACTACCAATGCCAATTACCTCTCGGCTGATTGAGATGTTTTCACTATGAGTTTACTAAAAATATTATTGTTACACAGTTGTAAGCACAGGGCTTGAAGGGATTAAAATAAAACTTCTTACTACTGCTTGACTATAATGCCGTCATATTGACTTAATTGGTAATATAAATATAACGTGTCTCTCTCGGCTATTATTCTAGATATATTTAATTGACACGTATATTAATACTATACCCCTGATTATATGTCCACTACATAGTTAACACAGTTCATCACGTGCATTTTGCATACCGATAGTTCATTGGCCAATCACGCTATTTTATCGACATTTTGCCTAATAGTTTGGATGCAGCTATGGCGGGTGTGGCGCGCCAGGCAGGGTAAGCTTACTCTTCCGGACACCTGTTACCACTGTTTGTCGTGTATTTTGTACACGGGGAGCAGTCCATTTGCTGATTACACTATTTTGCCTTTAACGTTTTTTAGGACTTCGAATTCTGCCTAATGGTTTGGATTGTTCGTACTTGGTTTTATTTTATTTTATAGTATTAGTATATAACTATATAATAAATGGATGGCAGACGCCATCTTTATTCTGACTTTTTTATGATATAACGTCTGCTGTCATCTCACAATACTCACTAGTTCTAACACTTCATGTCATTTTTATTGCCAACGAGACTTTATTTGATCATTATTCACCTTCCGATGTAATTAAATTGGTCCTTTTACAGCGTTATTAATTACAAATCAAACTTAAAAAGCTATCACTTATCGATATTCAACTTGCCGAGCCCGGAAGAAACCCGAAATAAGGTCAAAAGAAGTCTGTATTACTCAGTCCCTTTATAAACCTATCATTACTCGATATGTGCATAGGAACTGGCTGATCAAGTCTCGCTCAACAGCGGCCTCGCTTCGTAGGCTCTATCACATTTTTGTTATTTTAGATGCCAAGTTTCCAGTCAAATGGACGGCACCAGAGGCTTTTCTGAGGCGAGAGTTCAGCGTTAAATCCGATGTCTGGTCATTTGGTGTAGTGCTTTATGAATTGATCACTTTTGGTAAACAGATATATATAGGTTAGTATATGCATGAACCATTGGTGTGGGGGGGGGGGGTATGGTCTATACTACCCCACTACGACCTCTAGCTGACCGGTTGTGGTTTCAAACCCACGGCGACTTGAGAATATGTCGCCTTTTCAACCTCTAAATTATGAAATGCCTGGAAATGGACAGCGCATGGTCTGTCCAATGGAGTCCATATCCCACGTACACCTTAGCGTCCACGTAAAAGAATCAGGTTTATCCTAGTTTAATACTGTATGGTGTATACCCAGGCAGCAGCCCAATGACCTACTCTTACATCGAATTCAACTATCAAGGGATCTTTTACGTGCACACCCATGTATACTTGTTTTTATTATCCCATTCGAAGGAACAGACAGCTGTCCTTGTTAGGCCCCCCGACTTGTGCCAATGACAATGGGTGCCACGCCCACTTACCAACCATGGCTTCCTCTATCAGTAAGATGTCTAGAACATGGCTTACATCATATTCCTGAAGCAATGGCCCGAGAAATCCCTCTCTGACCATTGCTGGGATAACGTCTGTTTCTTGAACTTATGCAGGAGTGTGTCCATTCTTTCCGTTCAATGAAAGCTATCACTTAAGTACAGCAACGTGACAGTCCTTCGTTTAATCTGGGTCTTCCCTAAAACTTTGGACAGTGATTTAAGGTATCAAAACGGTGAAAGTATGTTCGTTTCCAAACAGTATTGTTTACATTTCATTCGACTTGATAGCCTCGTTTGTCACGCTATTAGTTTTGCTGCAGTATTCTGCTATGCACGGTTTAATTAGGCATAATAAAATCGTGAGCCATGACGTAACGTTATGTAAACATATTTGGCCCAATATTGGCACTCGTTTTAAATGTAAAGCTTTTGTAGGGCAGCCAGTGATTGGTTGGTAGACGGAATACTAACCAATCAAAATTTAAAACAACAATATCCACTCATAATAGCAGTGTGTAGTAGGATTACCTCTAATCAAACGAAACACTGCGTGGAGTATGGGCTCACATTGGTCAGTTTCTAGAATACAGCCAAATCATGTCAATTCCATATACTGTACTGGCATTGTGAGATCGGATGGTCTAGTGCGCAACCGTGCTTGTTTTGCCGATTATAATCCAAACGTATATAACATAGTGGAAGTTAGGACTTGTCAGGGAGACTTGACCAATAAATAACGGTCACACTCAGAAGGTTAATGTTACCTGTGCCCAATCATAGAATGCACAATTTTCAGCTATGGAGCGCGACACAAACGCGAATTCCAATTATTGTACCATATATGTTAGTCTCAAAATGACCTAGTTTCTCTCTCTGGCTTTAGGTATGACTGGAAGGCAAGTAATGGCGGAAGTAGAAATGGGTTACAGACTTCCTAAACCAAGACCACCTACTATCTGTACTGATGAATATTATGATGTCATGAAATCATGTTGGAATGGCGAACCAGCAGAACGACCAACATTCCAATTCCTTTTTGATCGATTTGCTAATCGTACAGAATATCCAAACTAAAATAACTGCTCGTGATGAAACTATAACAAGAATAGAGAGAAAACCAAACTTTTCAAATTTGATTACAATCAGTGAAGAACCCAAGCCATGTCAGCCGAATCCTAATCGGATATGTCTCCTCAACAGTAGATCTGTGCGTAATAAAACCACCGAACTCAATTCCTTTATTTCTGATCATCACCTTGGCCTTTTTGCCCTAACTGAAACGTGGCTGTCCCAAGATTCCGACTCCGCATCCATATGTGAACTTGTGCCAAATGGTTACTTTATTATTCATGAATCAAGAAAGAAAAGGGGAGGGGGTGTTGCTATCATTAATAAATCATCGGTAAAAGTTTCAAAACAAGCTTCGAATATTTGAAAGTTTCGAATATTTGAATGTAAATTTAACTATCTCTAATAAAACTGTGCGTTGTGCAGTTATTTATAGACCTCCATCTAAATCCGATCAAAAGTTCTTTGCTGAATTTCATGAGCTACTTAGTACATTTACTTTAACAAATACGGAGATATTAATTTCCACTTTGATATACCAAACAATGCGTCTGTCATAAGGTTTAGTGAACTTCTAAATAATTTCTCATTACAACAGCTCATCAAAACTCACAACACACAACCGTGGACACACTTTGGATCTTGTAATTTCCCGTGATGAATCAGATTTGTTAAGAAATCTGCAAGTAAAGGACTTTTTATTATCCGACCTTTTTTCCATTCTATTTGATTGATGTGTTCCAAAACCAATTCTACCCGTCAAAATTGTAACATTGAGAAAATTGAAAACGTTAGATCCAGGCTTTTTTTACTGCTAATATCTATCAATCCGAATTCAGCAACATATCATCCTTACCTGATGTTGATACCAAAGCTGAATGTTATTTCAATATTTTAAGATCTGTATTGGATGAATTGGCACCGGAACAGTCAAAGAGTTTCAACGTGAGAATAATCTCTATTTGGTTCAATAATGAAATCCTTGATACAAAGCGAAAACGTAATAAGGCTAAACGTGTTTGGCGCAAGTCTCAACTCACAGTTCACAAACAGATATATAAATCGCCCTTGTTTTCCCACTAATCAAAAAAACAAGCTTAGATCCGAACTTGGACAAAAATTACCGGCCCTTGTCTAACCTTAGTTTTCTATCAAAAACTCTGGAGAAGGTGATAGCCAATCAAATTACGGCCCATATATATATGCAAACATAATCTTATGGAAGAATACCAGAGCGCATATAGAAAATTCCATAGTACAGAAACAGCTCTTATCCGGGTCAACAACGACATTACCATGTGCCTGGATAAACGGGAATGCATTCTGTTGATCCTGCTGGATTTAATAATAATAATAATAATAATGATATTTCTCTCGCGCAACTATTCAATCCACTAAGGAGTGCACTAGGCGCTAGAAAATGTTCTCACTTTGGAGTGTTAATAATAGTGACTAAATAACCAAGTTTTCACTTTGGATTTAAAAACCGACAGAGATTCACATTGTCGGATATTTTCTGGAAGTGTATTCCAAACAATTGATGCACTGTATCGAAAAGTTCTAGATCCAAAAGATTTAAATTTATAGGCAGGAGCATCTAATAATAGTTTCCCTTCTGATCTTAATGATCGTTTAGGTTAATACAGCAGCATTCGACACCGTTGATCACGATATACTCATGTCAAGATTAGAATGTGACTTTGGAATCCAAATTAATGCCCTGAAACTCATAGAATTTTTTTATAAAAGGTCGTAATCAAACTATTATAGTTAATGGTGTATCATCATCTAAAATGCCTTTAAAATGTGGTGTCCCACAGGGATCCGTATTAGGACCGATTTTATTCAGTCTATACACTTCTCCCCTTGGCGTAATCGTTAGAAAATATGGCCTTTCATTTCATCTATATGCTGACGATTCACAACTTTACATTTCCTTCAAACCTCTGCAGGATGACCGATTCTATATTTCAAAATCAATTTGGGAACAGTGCATAATAGATATAGAGTGCTGGATGAGTCAAAACTTTCTCAAACTTAATGACGATAAGACCGAATATTTGGATAACAACCTTAGTATTAAAGTTGGTGATAGTGTCATCAGTCCCTCTAGGTCGGCTCGAAATATTGGGGTAATCTTTGATTCTCACCTGTCAATGGAGAGCCATATAAATCATGTGTGTAAAGTAGGATATTTCAATAACTACAAAAATTACAAAATTCTGCAGCTAGTCTTATTACTGGTGCTTCTTATAGAGAACATATAACCCCAATCCTTTATAGTTTACAATGGTTCCCAGTTCAATCTAGAATAACTTATTAAATAGTATTGTTAACCTTTAAATGTCTAAATGGTCTAGCCCCATCTTACTTATGCAATCTTTTAACTTTATATTCAACATCCCGAACTTTGCGTTCTTCTCAAGATCGTTTTCTTTTAAAGGAGCATAAATCAAACATTGCTTCCTGTGGCAATCGTGCTTTTTCCATTTGTGCGCCAAAATTATGGAATAAACTCCCACACATTATACACAGTTGTAAATCACTCCCTGTTTTTAAAACGAAACTAAAACCCCACCTATTTACTCTTGCTTTTACATAATATTTTTTACACTTTATAACTTTGTCTTCAATATAAATATCTTTATTTTTATTGATATATTTACATGAATATTTTACACGTTATAACTTTATCTACACCATTAAATATCCTCATTTGTATTTATATATTTACACCATTATTATTTTTTTAAACTTTAGAACCTTATCTACACCATTAAATATTAATATTTTTATTTATATTTTGATTTCTATATTTATATTTTTACACGAGCTACATGTACATATTTTTAAACCCATATCTATATTCTATATTGATATTGTGATTTTGTGTTATGTTATGTCTATTGTAAAGCGCATCTGAACATGTATATCATGAAAGGAAGAGTAACATCAAATAAACACATCATTCATTCATGTTTAATTTTCAATCAATCCACAAATATTACCCAAAACAATTAACTTAGTCGGGTTGGGTTATCGAATGGGCGTCTTCAGATATTAATAATGTATTATCATCAATAGTTGTTTTTATAAGATTAATTCTCCCTTAAAGATGCGTGTAAGAGGTCCCGTGTACACATTGGAATTCGATATAAAGGTGGACCACAGTGCCGCTGTCTGGACAAAATGTCCCTCATGGCAAACACCCTGTATGGCATATGCCCTTCTTCATTATCCACGTCGGGGCAAAGCAGTAGGACGTTAAACCCCATTTCATTTCAATTCCTGAAAGATGCATTATGTAAGAATTAAAGCATCCTATTGGATGTCTTTATCTTGGCTTTACAAGTTATATAAATTATTAGTAGATTATCACCCTATTGAACACATGTCCTTTCATCTTGTTGTTGCCATGGTTTCATGATTTGTTGTATATATTTGACTCGTATTATTTATATTACATGACATTATTAATATCTAAAGATATAAATGGCGGACAACTAGATGGTATAATTCAATGTATGTCAGAATGAAGTAAAGTGGAGAATTTTTACTATTTTTTTATGTTTTTAATCATTTTTGTATTACTTGTTCATATGTAATGTATATAATTTCATTCAGAGAGAGGGAAAAATGGGGTTTAAACTAGGTCATTTGAGGACTAACATATGGTTTTTAATTTTATTTCGATAATTCGCTTGTGCGTAGAGTCTTTAGCAGTGGGGGAAACCGGAGTGCCCGGAGGAAACCCACGAGGTTGAGAAGGTGCCCCTATCTCCATGCCACATACGCTCACACCAGGGATCGAAACCACAGCCGCAAGCCAGAGATGACCGGTCAGCTAGAGGTCGAAGCGCGGCACTCTAGACCACTAGGCCATCCCAACCCCCCATAATAAGATGTACATGTATTTAAAGTTAAATTTGTAATAAATATAATATTGTATAAATTAACCACCAGTATGTGTTATAGTTTGTTGTTCTATCCAGTTACTGGATACCTCGAAAAGATTATAACTTGAAGCATGTTTCCGTCTTTAATAGCCCAGTTGACCCAGTTGGCTTAGACAATTGGGGCGTTAAATCCATTTCATTTCATAAATGTTTATCATAATGTATTATTTGTATATACTGGCACTGTATCATTATTGCAGTGTCTTGTCATTTGAAGCGCGTCTCAAATAAATTATTGACTGAAATAAAAAGCAGTTTAAAGGGACAATAACACTCTTGCTGTAACTGAATATGCCCCAATCTTCATTCTGGTCAACAAACACTATAAACCTCAGAATGCCTCGTTCGGCATTTCTGTCCAAACGAGGCGAAAAAATTGCCTCGTTGTCTGCAGTTAGAAAACGAGTTTTCTTTTAAATTGCCATGTCTTTGGAACGAAGTATTTTGTTCAGAACGAGGCTTGGTAAAAATGCCTCGTTTACTAGACGTGTTTTTTTTCATCAGCGAATTTGTACAAATTAAAATTTATGTTATTTAATATGAAAATAAACCAGTCCAAACTACGATATTATAATCAGAGAAATGGACAAGACCAGAATACACGCCATAGGTGAAGGTGTAAAACTATTGCAGACACACAGCTACATACCTTGATTGATTTATTGCCCAATCAGGTATAGGTGTTATTCCAATACGCCAGTTTATTTTTTTATATTTATTGTAAAAAAAAAAAAAATTGACCATAGCATTGGCGGTTTCTGTTGTAACCTCATAACATTGCACAAAATATTATTGGAGCAAAGTTATATAAATGCACAGCGATAAATCTGTCGACTTTATACCAATTGTCAATTAAATGGGAAATATAGCACACCCCATACATTAAAATTTAATTAAAACGTTTTATTATGAAGACAGATGGGTATTGATAATGATAAAATAATGTATGGTATGACGTGTATTCTTGTCTTGTCGATTTCTCTGATTATAATATCATAGTTTGGACTGGTTTTATTTTCGTATTAAATAACATAAATTTTAATTTTTACAAATTCGCTGATAGCAAATACTGCAAATAACTATCTTGAAAAAACCACGTTTAATAAACGAGGCATTTTACATAGCCTCGTTCTGAACAAAATACCTCGTTCCAAAAACAAGGCAATTTCAAAAAACCTCGTTTTGGAACTGCAGACAACGAGGCATTTATTTAACCTCGTTTGGACAGAAATGCCGAACGAGGCATTCTGAGGTTTATAGTGAAATTGTACTATTTCACATTATTCCAATCAATTGATGACACAAATTTCATATTAAAACGCCTAATTAAAAAAATTGGAAAAATTCAACTAGGCCTTGAGCGTTTTCACAATTTCACTATCAGTGAGACTTGTAAAATCTGTCTACAGACAGGAAACGGGGAAATCCCAATGCCGCGCATGCGTAAGATGTCACCTTACTACATTATATTTAGTCTCTTATCATCCAAATCAATATTCTACGAATATTAGCCTGGATGGGTCCTCAAAATTTGACAGAAAGTCGGTCGCTGTCTGGATTATCCAGTCTTTTAAGTTACCGCGTACTGAATCTATCAAAACATCTCGCTTGTCAACAATGACACTCTCTAAAATTTTGTTTTAAAGTTTTTAATTGAAATGGTAAAAATTTTCTCTCGTCATGAATCAAACGTATGGCTTCTCACAATCTCCTTAATCACTATTCATGCTGTTGTATCGTCTCTATTTTGTTTCTAATAATAGATGTGCCAAGTGAATTGTGGGATATATTTTATCCTCGCTTTATAGAATCTTTCAAAATCGGCCCGGCTTCATAATATCTATCACTAACCGAGACTTTAGCCAAAGGATTCCATTGCCCATGCGTAACCGGGAGTTTGTTTTTTATGTGGTAGATTATCCAGTAATTTTCGTCAATAATTGAGAACCGACCCAGACCCTCCGTGCGTTGAAGACTAGGGGGTTCTGGGTGACCGAGACTACATTATATTGACAGCTCGCTTCTCAACTGCAACTTCGCTAAGATAAGATAAGTAGTTCATTGCATCAAAACGTCCGTTATGGACAGCATGCATACATATACATTTATACATTAAATAATACATGCACATACACAATACATTCATATAAACAAAATACTACATGTAAATCTAAGGCGTTTCAGTTCGATGAAGTTGCCACCAAATTTGATTTCGCTCTCATATCAAAAGCTAAAAACACATATAAAGCCACTGCCTTGGCAATAAATATTGGTGGGTTAAGCAGATTAAGGAAGTTGTAGGAAATCATAGGATTTGCTGAGAAGGCTGGGCTATGATATGATAGATCATGACTAGCAGTTTAACTTTTAGAAAGCATAAACTGCTACGGTGCATCCCAAACGATGATTCCATTCCGGTAAGTTTATATTATTTACTTATACTCCCAAGCCTTCAAAACGGGGAACAAATTGCGCAGTGAATGTTTGGAATTTCGGTACTTGGTTTGTAATAATTTCGTCTCGTCGAGTCTCGAGTAAATGGATTACCACCGGCTTTGCCTAGTTACTTAATTGACAGATCAAACTGTCTGATTATCTTTATAGGTGATGGTCTTCACAATGACGGTCGTTATGGACATAAGTCAAAAGCAATGTTCACACGTTTTCAATTGATCAACAGAGATCCTTTTAGTCCCCAACAGAAACGATTATTTCTCAATATAGACCATTAGTCTTTGAACAGAGCCTATAATTTCTTAACTTATATTGTTCCAAAGACTTGTCTACTTGCTGAAGAAATGATTCGAAATTATCCACGGGGGAAAAATTTCAGGCGATAAATTTCCGTAATACAATCATGTTAGATCTGTTTTACTCTTGAAAACAACACCAATTAATAATTCAAACTCTTTATGTTGATATCAAATAGGAATTGTGCACTGAAATCTATCTAGGTTTCCGAGGAACTAATTACAAGCTATATATAAGTTGCATCCTCGTGGGTTTTGTCTCTGAACTATAGAAATCAACATAGTCATCAACAGGAATTGGATGGACGACTCAGCAGAAAAGATGGCGGCAAAAAACAGCAAAATATGGAGAAAAAATTAGTGCGGCCTCATTAAAGGGAAAATCCCACAACTGTGAACAATAACAAATAAGACTGCACTATAAAATATTAAACCAATCAGATATTCACTTCACAACATATATCAACAGTCCTTCAGCGGAGGTGATTGGTCCCTCAACATAAACCCTTAGCCCCACAACAGTGACCATTAGTCCAAAACGCATACCATAATATAATCCCTCCTCAGAACGAAATAATTAATTCGTTTAAACGAAATACATGATATTATTTCGTTTAAACGATAATTGCGCTTAAGGGGCTCCGTACATTAGTCCTCGCCAGAGAACATTCGTCCTCATCGGCCCCTGAAAAGTAAATATGAAATAGATTTGGACATCTTATTTATAAATGGACACCTTTAAGAAACAGTCGGTGCGTTTTCACACATCAGCCTAAAACTACTCGCCGAGTTATTATCACCCGTGTCTCTTAAACCTTTTAGACGTTAACAAGCCAAATTGTTAAGAATTATTTTTATTTAGACTTGCTTTTGTCAAGCCAAGTTTATCTTAGTTCAAAAGAACACATATTCACAGTGGCTGAGAAAAATTCCCCCAAAGTATATCGAATATGGCGGGGGAAAGCGGCAAAAACCTAATGTTATGTAGAAATGTCTAATTCAAAACACACATGTAACATAATGCCATACCAAATACCTAAAACGTCTAATGCAAAAAACAAAATACAAGAAACCTCTAATACAAAATACCTCATACGTCTAATGCAAAAGACAAAATACAAAATACAAGAAACCTCTAATGCAAAATACATAATATAACCTATTATGCACAATTGATTTTACAATCTGAAACATTGAAGTCAATGGGCAAATAATTACTAGTCTGAACCCAGAACAATAAACTAGAGTTAGCTCCCTTCATTTGGGAGAAATTATTGTGTCGATTAGAAAATAGTTCGACCTTGACATTGACCTAAATAAAGATTATTCAGTGGCGAAACGTAAGTAATGACAAAGAGATATGTCATCTAATGCTTATGGTAGATGTTTCAGATTGTAAAATCAATTGTGCATACGAGGTTATATGTATTTTGTATTAGAGGTTTCTTGTATTTTGTCTTTTGCAATAGACGTATGAGGTATTTTGTATTAGAGGTTTCTTGTATTTTGTTTTTTGCATTAGACGTTTTAGGTATTTGGTATATGGCATTATGTTACATGTGTGTTTTGAATTACACATTTCTACATAGCATTAGGTTTTTGCCGTTTTCCCCCGCCATATATATTCAGTTTTTCGAACAATAGATACGTATGCACTCACATTAGAGACTTTTGGCAAGCGTAAATTGCGTGTGTATTTCTCATACGTGTTATAACGGCACACGGATACGGCAGCCCGTATCGAACAGCTTTCATACGGATTAGGTCCGTGTAACATTGTCGTCTTTTTAGAGAGAGAGAGAGAGAGAGAGAAATGAGGTTTAACGTCCACTCAATACAACTAGGTCATTATCGGGACTAACATATGGTTTAATTTTTATTTCAATAATTTGCTTGCGCGTAGGGGTCTTTAGCAGTGGGGCGTCTTTTTAGACGCCGAAATGTTGTATCATAGCGTTTTTATGAATCTATGTGTATTCTAGAACACAAAGGTGTATGTTTGATGTGAATTTAACCATAATAAAGACAGGAATTTAATCATTATTGTTGATGGGTATTTCTCGGAATTGTCATACTTTTCCCGTCTGTCTGTCTGTGTGCTGGTTGAACTACGTGATAATTTTAAAGCGAGAATTTCATATTTTCTAAGAAAGTCAAAACATAATTTTTTCTATGTCTTTTGCTCAATAGGTTGTTGACTCACTATTATACGATCATAGGCATTATTTCCCACACTTAAAAATTATTTACATCGGAAATGATAACACACTTACCTCCCTTGTTTTCCTATTCCCCACATGTAATAGCTATCTTCAAACGTTTGCATTTGGTGTTGAAAATGATATTTTTGCCAAATTCGCAACTGGCAATAGTGAATGATAGGATTAATAGGACTATTCTTTAACAAGATATGACTGTTTATAGATACCATCTATTTCAAAGGCTTTATTTTAATACATTGTAAAAATACAACTTAAAAATATGAAATTCTCGCTTTAAGTAGAAATGGAACCTTCCAAATCTGTAAGTGATGTGATTCTATGGTAAAGGGATATAAATGATAAATAAGTGAGACCAAAAATTGCTGTCGAGTCGAAGTCAACGTTTTTTTTAAATAAGATGCGACATTTTTTTTTAAATATCTCAGCGACTGTCGTGCGACTTCACTCACTCTGAGAAATTGTAGGTTAGGCACTTGACAGACTAGTACTGATGGTGATCTTGGTAGATAACTGCCATCATGCTGTAATAGAACTAAGCTCAGCTCAGTGACGCATACGTACGCGACGCGAGAATCTATAGCGGTATATTAGTGCCAAAATTATAACATGCTATCGTCTAATTTCTTACTTCTATTCGTATAATTTCTAACCTCCATTCATGTAACTTCTAACTTCCATTCATGTAATTTCTAAATTAAGACAATGTATAATTCAACTTCTTTATTTGTTCAGTGTAAATATCAATTCTATTTTATCTTATTTCTAATAATGGGGGGACAAATGTCTACTTCATTGTGGTATTACATGTTAAGCTTGAACGGCAAACAAATTTAGAATTTTGATACTTCTACCTAGCAACCATCATTATGACATCGTTTGGTGTCGCCACCGTGTGCTCAGTTTGGCGATTGAGCACCTGATCGGGACCATTCTATTGATACAAACGACTCGCTCTTCGTCAGATTGAGTGGCTTGCCTGAGTGTTAAAATTGGAAACAACATCGGGAGAGAGAGATGGGGACATGGGGTTTAACATCCACTAGACACCAACCAGGTCATTTCGGTATTAACGCCGTTCAATTGTATTTCAATAATTCGCTTGCGCGTAGGAGTGTTTAGCAGTGGGAGGAAACCGGAGGACCCGGAGAAAACCCACGAGGTTGGAAAGGCGGCCCTGCTCCATGTCACGTAAAAACGGGAAATCGAAACCACGCCAGTTTATTCAATGACAGACCTTATGTCACAGCGTGCACGTGCTAACCATTCGGCCATCCTACCCTCTAAACAACATTGAACGTGATATAAATGTATGGTTTGCAAATACTATTTCGAATACCGTGGTTAAGTGGGTAAGACGCAGGCTTGCTAGGCTGTGGGTCGGGAGTTCGATCCCTGCATTGGTCGAAAAAAGTTCATCCAGATTTTCTGGCGTGGTTCCCCCTTATTAGTGTCTTGTCGTTCCGATCGGATGAAAACCCGAGGTTCCATGTACATGTTGGCGTGCACGTAAAAGATCCAGTGACCGTTAGACTTCAATATACATGTAAGTCCAGGTCGTAGATCCGCTCTCCGGGCAATATTTACCTAAAGCACACTGTGTGGCGTATGTTCGTCTCCATTAGCCCGGTTCGTAACAGAACAGTAGGGCGTTAAACCCTCTTTCATTTCATTTCATTTCATTTTCTATTTCAAATATAAGCTAAACGGGATTTGAAGAATTTTATTTTATTTTATTTACGGTTGAGCCAATAATTAATATTTATATGCAGTTGGTCTATATTAACACATTGTAATGTTATGGATAGACATACACAGATACTGAGTTTAATACTAAGTCCCCCCCCCCGCTCTCTCTCTCCCTCTCCAGGCGCGGTGGCGAACAATTTTTAGCTCCATATATTCTCGCGGAAAAGGAGAACAAAAACAATTTAGGTTGGAAATCGTGATTTACAGTACTAGTAAGAAATTAGTCCTTGTGGGCATTTTTGTCCACTCAAACATCATGGGTCGGGCTTCGCACTCCCAACTTGGTGCAGCACGCCCCCCCCCCCTTTCTGAAAATCCTGGATCCGCCCCTGCTCTCTCTCAGCACGCCTTCCAACCTTCAAACAATCGAAGAATGGGTCGTTTATACCAAATAATGGTCCCCATCAGGTGCGCAATCACCCAATTGAGCACGCAGTGGCGACACCAAACGTCTTCATAATGATGGTTGCTAGGCAGAAATGTATAAATTCTAAATTCGTTGATGTTGATGCTAAACATGTAAAGTATCTATTAAGAAGACATTTTTCGTTTAAATACTAGAAACAAGTTGAAACAGAATTGAAATTTACACTGAACAAATAAAGAAGTTGGATTATACATTGTCTTAAATTAGAAAATACATGAATGGAAGTTAGAAGTTACATGAATGGAGGTTAGAAATTACATGAACAGAAATAATAAATTAGACGATAGCATGTTAGAATTTTGGCACTAATATACCGCCATATTATACAGCGCGTTGCCCCACATTTTCTCGACGTTTTGCAGCCGCTTTATATATGTGCGCCGGGTGATCGAGGGGAACTGGGATTTAAAAACGCCGTTGAGTAATAAAACTAAAGTTTGTAATATACCATGTTATTAGGAAATATGAAATAAATAAGCTTTATAAGAAAATATAAAATTTGGTTTGTTTTACAAGATTTATTTTAAATGTTATTAAGTACAGTTTTATCCATTTATATTAATTTTTCTTGTTTAAAATAAATTTATTTAAAGTTTCAATTCCATTCATTACTGCAAAGATTTTAATGTTGCCTGGGAATTTGGCAATAATGGCGTCCTGGACGGCTCTTCCGGTGATGGTTTTCTGTTTACGTCCACGTGCCAGGTTAGCTGCATCGTAGGCTACGCTGTGAAATAAATAATTCATAAAGCCGTTCATTTGATCTAGACTTTCCTTGGATATCTGCATGCCCCTGTGAACGTGCTTTAATAAACGGAAAACATATGTGCGATAGTTGCTCTCAAATAACCGACAATTTTCACTTCTTTTCAGCAAAGTTGACGTCATCCCTTTCCGATAACGTGTGTAATACGTCACACGGACGTCTCGACTAATACGTATTTGCTTTTTTCTACGTGGCAATTTTTGTGTACTTTGGCGATTTTTAGATTTCGTGGTATGTTTCTTGGGTGTAGATTTTCTCTTCGATCCGGTAGACGAACTTGACGATTTTCGTTTTTTGTTTTTAATGTGTGTTTGAGATCCGTTTTTTGCAGTCGTGTTTCTTTTTATTTTCTTCTTCTTCAACAACTTTTCAGTAGTAGCGTTTGATAGCCTCGATCTCGTCATGTTGCCATTTATCGACCTACAATAGTGAAATATATAATTTGTTTAAAAAGAAAAAAAAAAATCATTCCAAATGTGTATTATAATAAGTATTTCGGTCTCTTTTATTCAAGATGGATTATCTCGTCGAGTGCGTATATCTATTGATCTTATGATGAGATTACCTATCGTATTTTAGCCGACATAATATGATGGCTTAAGGATACATTATGATAGATTATAAGAAGAGCTGGTAGTTCTCACTATAATAGTTACAAACCAGGCATTGTGAAGGGAATATATTGAAAATTTCAGTCAAATCGCTCCACTCTAAACCGAGATATTAGCAATTTTCAAAATATTAGGCCTAGCCTCAATCATCATTACTTAAGTTGGTACGGTAAAAACGATTATCCATTTTTGGATTTAATCATCAACGAGCGTAGCGCAGCAGATCGAATCCAAATCCAGTGAATATCCAACACATAAGATGGCGTTGAGCGGTCTTTTCATGCCAATCGATATCTTCAAAAATATAACGTTTAATAATTAGCCTATTACCGGTTATGCGTTTATTGAAAAACTAAATGTAGACTCTGTCGAAAATTGATAGTATTTTATTAAATTCATTGGTTTGTTACACGCTCGTTCTACGATATTTCTTATTAAGTTAATATATGCATGAAAAATACATACCGCACGGCTTAACCTTTAATAAATCTGACGGACTGTAAGTCAAGCCATTATGACGTCATAATACGTGGTGTTACTTAACAACATGGAAGCGCTGGCGTGGTCTCCATGGACTCATCTTCATTAATTAAGTCGCAGCAGAACCGTAGGACGTTTAACTCCCTCTCATTTCATTTCGGTTGCTATATGGGCCGCAAGAAGGAAGATCGAAAAAGTATATTCTAATGTGGCGTTTTTTCTTTGTACGCCACGAGTTCTGGGGGTGTTTAGCTCCATAACATAATCTATTAACTTTTCTACTCCTTGTCTTTGAAGGGCAACTGACAACTGAGACTATATGGGTAAGACACCGGCTCGCTTGTTCGATCCGGGCATTGACGGGATTGCCTGACGTGGTTTCCAGTGGTGTAGAATGGAGACAAAGACAGCTATCTAGTAGTTCGGATGGGACGAAAAACCGCGGACCCCCTGTATACATTGGTGTTGCACGTAAACGATTTCTTGGCAGTTGGAATTCGATATAAGAGTGGACCATAGTGACTCATAGCACCCCGTATGGCGTTTGTTCGTCCTCATAAGCCCATCTGCTTCTAACTTGGTCCCACGGCAGACCCTCTGATTGTCCTCTAATCATCTTAGGGAGTTGGATGGCCGAATGATTAGCGTGGGTGCGCTGTATCATACGGCCTGCCATTGAGTCAGCTGGCGTGGTTTCAAATCCCCGGTTCTACGTGGCAAGGAGTAGGGTCGCCTGTCCTACCACGTGGGTTTTCTCCGGGTACTCCGGTTTCCTCCCACTGCTAAAGACCCTTACGCACAAGCGAATTATTGAAATAAAATTGAACCATATGTTAGTCTTGAAATGACCTAGTTTGTGTCGAGTGGACGTTAAACCCCATTTCTCTCGGCCCATGCAGCGAGAGATCGAACATGCGGACCAGTGTCTTAGCCACTGTGTATCTCCCCGAAAACATGGTTAACTCAATATAGAGGCTAGACTTTTTGACGGATGGGAAATGAAATGAAATCAAATGGAATGGAATGGAATGGGGTTTAACTTCCTACTGTTCTGCTCCTAACCAGGGCTAATAAAAGATGGGCATACGCAATACAGTGTGCTATGAGGGAAACGTTGCTCGGGCAGCGGCGCTACGGCCTACTCTTATATCGAATTCCAACTGCCAGGGGATCTTTTACACACACGCCAATGTACACAGGGGACGTTGGTTTTTCGTTCCATCGGAACGACTAGACAGCGCTGCCCCCCTGCATCACCGACAAGCGAAATCACACCAGAAATTGGCGGATGGGAGACCTTATTAACATCGCTTCCTGATGGTGGTTAGAGTACATTAAAATAAGATAACATTCTACTGTTCTGTACCGGCGGCTAGTTAATTGTTTCAATGACATGTATTCATCAAACTGGAATATAAACAGGATACAATTTATTACTGACCAACACTTCAACTAGGCCTCTCTTCTAGGCCAAAGTGTACTATAAGGGAGAGAGAGAGGGAGAGAAATAGGATTTGATGTCCATTCGACACAAACTAGGTCATTTCGGGAAAAACATGGTTTAATTTAATTTCAATAATTCGCTTGTCGCGTAGGGGTCTTTAGCAGTGTGGGGGAGGGGGCCGGGATACCCGGAGAAAACCCACGAGGTTCGATAGGCGACTCTACTCTTTGTCACGTACAACCGGGGATTTGAAACCACGTGTACTATAAGGGACATGATCACCCACTCTATGTCAGTGTAGGGATATATGGCTTTAATCTTTCAAATAATAACATCATAAAACAAAACAATAGATTTTACATCGGCTTATGAGATAAAATATAAATAAATTGCAAAGCAAGTTAAAAATTTATCTAAAAACATCTACATCTATTCTAAAAATATATAACTGCATGGGAGTAGTTCTTTACTATCTTGGTGGAAAATAACCTGGAACGATCAGGTTAGTTATTCGTCACCCGATTGCCGCGTTGACTCAAACGTTCCCCTTGATTGATAGCTCCTGTGGGGTCCAAAGTTTGGACTTGGATCCGACAGAGACGTTCCAAACTCGTCATTGGTTACCATAAATAAATCGGAAACAAAGATGTTGTCACACAGTAGCGGATTAACAGAGGTTAGAATTGGGTCTAACATGATTTTGTAACAAAGGGGAATAACTCTTGATGCTATAAAAAAAAAAATCCCGTTGAAAATCAATAGCCTTATTCAACTCAATAGGATACCCACAATCTAACTCCCAAATTGGTTAAAAGAAAACATGTTTGTGTGTAATATATATCTTAGACCAGATGAGGAGGAGGGGATGCTGACTGATCACATTGTGGTCTGTACAGTGTGCAAAATGATGTTTATCGAAGTGTATCAATTCTGAAGTTGAAAGTAGCAGCGTTGATAAAGTTGTGAACAAATTGATATTTCCCCACAGTGACTTTGATGGGGAATGGACCTTGACAACGAAACATCTCACACGGTAACAAAATAGTGAGGACCCGTGGAAATCTCCAAATTAATCATATTTATGTGTATTTGCGCCAGATTTAGAAACTGAGCTGTTATTGTAGATTTTTAAGCCTGTGCTCCCAAAGGAACGGAGCTTCTCTGCATCTTGCCGGAATCAATGATGAATTTCTCCATTTTTTTCGGTGTAAACATGTCTTGGTGGGTGGTGTTAAAACACGTTTCATTTCTCCATGGCGGGAAAAAGTTGGTCTTCTTCAGCTGGAATTGAAAAATGTAGTTAATTTGAATTGGTAATTTATACGTTTAGTTTCACCTGCCAAACTCTATTTATTTATTATTGTATGTGACATCTTAAAAAAAGGTGAATTTTATACTATTAGGACTGATCGAATATATCCGGCCCAATATAGTTCTTTCTTCGTTTATATGCAAATTATAATCGCGTAATGTTCAATCAAACTTATTACGGACATTCATAATTACGGTGCATTGGTCATGCGCATCATGCTGTTTTGGGTTTTATATCCCGTATACTGATTGGCTGTTAATCATCATATTATAAATAACCCCGCCTTCATGACGTCAGTTTAACTTGTCTGCGATATCACTTATGTTGAAGCAGACGTTAAACACCAAGTAGTAGTAGTAGTACGTCAGTTTAAAATGTCTTGCAATGTTCTATCGTTATGGTTATCGGTTGCATGCTGTATCATAAGACTTGTCATTGAGGCAACTGGCGTGGTTTCGAATCTCTGGTTGAACCGGACAAGGTGTAGGGTCGCCTGTCCAACCTCGTGGGATTTCTCCGGGTCCTCCGGTTTCCTCTCACTGTTAAAGACCCCTACGCGTAAGCGAATTATTGAAATAAAATTGCTTCGAGTTAAAATTGATAGTTTATAACCGTGTCAGGTTGGGTTATATGCTTAAAGCTGAACTCCGATTACCAAACTACAGAAATAATTAAATAAAAAAAAATTACCGCCGTACATTACCGGCGTACTTGTACCGCGTACCAAAACAGAGGCATGACACGCCCACATACAGTGTACACTTTGTCAACCACGGGGGTTAGTTAATTGACACGGCCGGGGGTTTTGCCAGGTAAAACTATATATAACCATGTTTTATTTTTGGGCTCAATCGCTAAATGTCACTCCAGATTACAGACTCAATTTCCTCTCATAGATAATCAAGGTGTAAAAATTGAAAATAATGTTCATGTTTACCTGTTCACCGGCCTCCATTGGGTTTACCCTGTTTATATTAGCTGGTTCCGAATAATCCGACTTAGTTGTGGCCTTGTTTATCTCATTTTCTACAAGAAAACAAAATGTTATAATATAACGACGGATATAATGTGTGATAATATAATATTGATATAATAATAATATAATTGCAAATATTAATAAAATATGTAATAATATAATTATGAATATATTAAAATATGTAAAAATATACTATGTAATATAATAGTATATAAAATAATAATAAATATAATAATATAATATAATATAATATAATAAATGTTATAATATAATCATAAATGTAATATAATATCAAATAATATAATTATAAATGTGACCATAAATGTAATTATAATGTAATAATAATAAAAGTAATAATATAATTTTAAAAATGTAACATTAAATGTAATAATAAATGCTAAAAAAGATAAATGTAATAATAATAAATATAACAATAATAACAAAAAATGTAAAAATAATAAATGTAATAATAGATATAATAATGATGTAATAATTAATATAATAAAAATGTAATGATAAATATAACAATATAGTCATAGATGTAATAACACAATATTAAATGTAATAATACAAAAAATAATATAATTTTAATGTAATAATATATTAATAGTATAATTATAAATGTACTAATTAAAATAATAGTAATATAATTATAAATATAATAAAAATAATGATAAATGTAATAATAATATAATAATATGATTATAAATGTAATAATAGTTATAAATATAATAGAAAAAATAATAAATGTAAAAATAATATAATAACATGATTATAAATGTAATAATACAAAAAATAATATAATTTTAATGTAATAATATATTAATAGTATAATTATAAATGTACTAATTAAAATAATAGTAATATAATTATAAATATAATAAAAATAATGATAAATGTAATAATAATATAATAATATGATTATAAATGTAATAATAGTTATAAATATAATAGAAAAAATAATAAATGTAAAAATAATATAATAACATGATTATAAATGTAACAATAAATGTAATTACTTACTGTAATACTGTAATGGTACATGAGAATTCATATAGTATTTATTTTTGGTGTATGTATAGGGGGTAGATTTAGGGGTGAAGACATCTTGAGTTGTAGTAGAATAATAAATAGATGGTTTGTTTATTCGGGGTTCGCCAAACAATACGTTACTCTTCGTTAACACATCCGCGCCTTTCAATATGGTATTGTGTAGACCTGGAGCAGGCTGAAATAGAAACATTTAGTTACACAGTCAGTCAAAATAAAACATTTAGTAAGTCAGGGTACGGGGAAAAACGATCCCAGTCACTTTTTCAACGAACAACGAACCCCACTTAGTGCCATGTAGTGCAGAATATTAAAACGATACACACAAAAAGAAAATAAAACGAAATGGGATTTACTGGTGAAAGTGCCTTTTTCAGACCCAAATATGTCCTCTCCGAACGTTTACTTAGACGAAAATATCGGCCAAATAGCTCTTGGAATGTCTACAGATGCAAGGAAATGACGAATAATTGTCTTGGGGGACCCCCCCACCCTCAACCCCCTCGCAGCGGTGTGCCCTCCGCAGTAAGTGCCCTCATTTTTCGGCACCGCCCCCCACCCCTTTTCAAAATTCCTAGATCCGCCCCTGCATTTTATATAAATACCTACATTGTCATGATATAATTTACTGGTCGACATAGATCTTCTTTCTCTGTCATTCTCTCGGTCACCTCGGGGAAAAGCACTCTGGTTACGGGCTATGGACGGGGCAGATTTCTTATCTGAAAAAAAAACCGAGATTCTAAGATATAAACAACTGTATTCATTGTTGTATGAACAGAAAAGAATAGAATATTGGTCCATATATTATAACCCAATGGGGTGGGTGGTTTATTAATGTTAAGTTTGGTAAAATATCTTAGAGCAGATAAAGGATGATAAGGAACTATTGTTTTCTTGTTATGTTGCGGAGTGCCACTGATCGGACTATTACGCTCTAGATCATAAGGTTGTCCTGGAGCCAAGTGGCGTGGTCTGGATTGTGAAAGAGAGGTGTGGTCAACGTCCCAAACTAGGTCATTTCAGGACTAACACATGGTTCAATTTCATTTCAATAATTCTTTTGCGCGCAGGGGTCTTTAGTAGTGGGAGGGAATCGGCGCACTGCAGGTAACGGACACGCGAACTCTTGGCTTGCAATTCGTCGTCTTACTTACTAAGCCACCGTGGCCCTCCCAATATCCATTAAAACTCGTGGTCTATAGATTGTTTTGTCTAGACAATTATCTGGTAGTTTTATTGCTTGGACAGAATTAAACACTCATTTGTGACATGCTACGGCAAAACAAATTTGATTTTGTCGCATTCCAAGGATTAGGCAAGAACAATAATAAATGACTTACATGGTACCGTGGCCATTTGAAAGGAACTATTCGCTGTACTCATGTAATTATCCCAGGTCTTCTTGCCATCGGACTGATTAAAATTGGTCTGTCTTAACAACTGACTGACTGCTTGAGGATCGTAACTAGGTTTAGGGCGATCGATTCCTTCAATACGCGGGAATGACGTTCTCATTGTTGTATCACGTAGTACGATCTTCTCGGTATCACCATTCGGTACATTCGTTACAGTTGTCTGGAAATACATAACAATCAAAAATATAATCTAAATTCTCACCGACTCATACGTCAGTTCTGTTGTAGATATTTAAAAACTAGAACCCACGGTTCTAGAAAGAGAAATGACATGAAATGGGGTCTAAAGTCCTACCTTTTCGTGGTCGACTCGACTAATGAGAGTGAAATAGGGTTTAACGTCCACTCGACACAAACTAAATCGTTTTGGGAGTCGGACTAACATAATATTATTGTTTAATTTCATTTCAATAATTCGCTTGCACATAGGGGTCTTTAGCTGTGGGCGGAAACCGGGGACCCTACTCAATGACAGACCTCATTATTCAGCGGGCATGCGCTAACCATTCGGTCATACAACCCCACTGGACTAATGAAGACGGGCACAACTGTGTGAGACATCTCGCTTTATTCCTTGGTGGCTTCTCCCTTCTGCACAACTGACAAGAGGTGACCACCCTGGACAACCCTGAAGAACACCGGAGCGACTCCAAGACCTTCTGGTAACCAAGCAAGAGATACTTACCGGATAACATGAATCCAATCTATATTGCCATTTATAAGGAAACTGTTGGCTATGGGAAGTGGTAAAATCGTTGTATTTCAGATCTCCAGTAATTGTTGGTGGGCCTCCTGGAAAATAAATAAGTGGTTTGTTTAGATAACCGGCATTTCAGTCTTCTCCTCACCACATTCCAACAGTCATGGGTTCTTTAACGTGCGCCACGGTAGGTCGGTGAGCCACGGTGATTAAGTGGTTAAGACGTTGGTTTGCTTGCGGTGTGGGTCGAGAATGTTCAGTGATACAGGACAGAGGGACTCTGACAAGGACATCTTCTTGTCATTCGGGTAAGACAAAAAATAATAAGGTTCTGTATACACATTGGAATACACGTAAAATATCCCCTGACAGTTGGAATTCAATATAATAAGATTAGGCTGTATCACCGCTGTCTGGGAAAATTGTTTCCCACAGCACACCGCATGGCGAATACCCGTCTTCATTAGCCCAGACCGAGCCTACAGCACGTCTCCCAAACATGTTGTAATTCGAGGTGCCCATCTGAGTACATATTGGTAATGTACATAAAGATCTTTTGTGAGTTGAATTTGAAGAACTGGGGAGAAACCGATGACATTGTTTTATTGTATTATAACAGTTAAGTCCCTTGGATGTCATTCTCGGTATGCCCAGTGTTATCGTTCCGTTCTATATTGTCATCGGGGAAGATACATCGCCAAAATTATCCGCTATTTTAATCTATCAATCGAGTGGCGAATCTACGTAACTGGCATTTTATTGCAACAAAAGATTATTGTGGGAAAGTAAACAATGGCGCTACGACTGGAATGTAAACCGTTTTTTGATTGGTTCATAGAATCAAACTACGATCCGGGGCAGATAAAATCTGAATCAGAGAATGCTAGGATGCTGGGTTGATTTCTGATACTTGAGCTTTTGAGAGAGTGTGTCTATTCTTCCCGTTCAATAAAATCTCTACTAAGTACAGCAACGTACATGGCAGCCCTTCGTTTAATCTGGGGTCTTCCCTAAAACTTTGGACAGTCTATTAAAAAGGGCGAAAGTATTGTTCGACTCCAAACAGTATTGTTTACATTGTAGCCGTTTTCATAGCCTAGCTTGTCACGCAATAAATTTTTCTACGCTATTCTGTTCTGTACTGGTTAATTGGGCGTAATAAATTTCGTGAGTCATCACATAACGTTACGTAAACATATCTGGAGCTATGTTTAACTCCAAATGATATTGTTACGCAGTTAAGTATTGGTTGTTAATCAGACTATTCACTGGTCATAATTTGGAACCGAAATTTCTTTCATTATAGCAGTGTTTGGGTTGGATTAAGGCTAATCAAACGAAACACAGTAAGGAGTATGCTTTATCATTATACCACTTACCTTCATGCATGGACTTGGCTTTTATGATTTTATATACTGATGTATCATGACCTACGAACTTGTCTCTATAATCTGATCTTGGAAGTGGGGCTTTTCCGGGATCTCCGTTTGGAACATGGGAACCACGATCTATTATACCATGTATCCTTCTAAAATCAGCCCCTACTTTCGGACCAAAATAATATTCACTGGTTGTGTTGAAGGAATTAAACTTGCTTAGATCCTTGTCCATTTTAAAATTTGTAGTACTGAGTTTCGTCTGAGCGTTTTCAAGAACGGGTTTCACTGTTGGTCTGTATTCATACGCATTGCTTGTCTCCGACGACATTTCGTTGAAGAATTTTCTGTCTCTGTGCATGACTGGCCCAAGAGCTGGTGGCTCAGCGGGAAGACTTGAGGTATGTTCTGGATGATCTGTATAATGTTTTTTAAAGACGCTGCACATGGCTGGGTGAGTTAGATCCTCTTCCTGTGATATGGTGAAGTTGCCTGGACCAAGATGGCCGTGAACTGGTGGCTTGATCTCTATCATCGTTAAACCGTCGGACATGTTCTTCTTACCCTCCATCTTCAATAAACACTGATTGAACAATATCTGATGCGAATCCTGTTTATCTAAAATTATAAAAATAAACAAATGAAATAAAATGGGGTTGAACGTCCTACTCTTCTGCTCCTAACCTGGACTTATGAAGACGGGTATTCGCCATGCAATGTGCCATTGGGAAAATTTTGCCCGGGTAGCGGCGCTACGGCCTGCTCTTATATAGAATTCCAACTGGCAAGGGATCTTTTACGTGCATTGCAATATGTACACGCGACCTCGGTTTTTCGTCCCATCCGAACGACTAAATCGTAAAACATTTTATGAGAAAATTGTAACGGTCGTATGTATTTCAAAGCGTGAAATAATGATATAGACATGTGTGATATCACAAGTAATGCTTTGCATCAATGAAATAGAATCACAATTTGATCCTATTACTTCACAATAAAAGATGACATCAAACCAGGTCTTCGATTTCTCTCTTTAAAAAGTTCAGTGTGTATGTATATGTCTACGGTAGTGGCATTATGCATTGTCATCTGTCAAACTTTCTTAACAGGAATCTGACACACCCGCTCCTGCAAAAATTCCTGGATCCGCCCCTACTAACTTTAAAGGTTAAGAATTTACTCAAAATTGTTCGCCTTATTTTAACTCGGTGATTGTTCTTAACCAGTGTGCCGTGGCACACATGTGTGTCGCGAGCTCTCCTAAGTGTGCCGCGAAATTGTGAACGGCAAACTAAGAAAATGTGAAAATGCAAGTGAAAAATGCAATATTCATTTGTGTCTACTGACGAGTTCATAGCTGTGTTTTTCTTTATTTAGTTGGAGTCATTCTTCTATGGATCTATGAATTCCCATGAATATATCTGTTAATTACTTTGATATATATACTTTAATCAGCGATAAATAATATATTGATTATCACGTCACGTATTTGATCACTTCTATCAGTTGTATATTAATTAGAGCAAATCAATCAACTTACAATATCGCCTGTCAATTCAACCAAGCATGCAAAGTACAGTACAATAGGAAATTTGACAGAACAAACAGTATTTGAATACGGCACTGATCTCAACAAAATAAACCGTATATATTATACATCACACGGTATTGTTTAAAAAAAAACTGCAGAAAATAAAAGAAATTCGAAAAATCACATCATACGTGTAATAGGTCAGATGTACCGTAATAGTAAGAACCTTTCTGTCCCCATGTACCTGTGTTTCACAAGAGATTAACATAGCAATTAGAGACCCTTTGTTTTATTCTGTGTTCAGTCCACACACTAATAATATAACAATAACCTTAAGGTCATGGCATATCATGTAATCTAATACATGTAGTTAATACGGATATTTTGTTTTGTGTTTTATCTCTAGTAGCTGTGTATCAGATTATAAATTCACAGTAGACCCCCGGACATTGTTTACAGAGCTGGTTACATGATGTCATTTAAACTTGACTTAAATCCGATATTATGGTGTACGCTTACAACTTCGTCTTTAATATATCATACATGATTTTTTTTTGATTTTTTTTATTTAAAAAAACCTCAGTGATTTGGCCAAAACGAAATAAATTCTAGTTCTCCTGTAAGATTTAGAGACTTGCTCATGTTTATAGTTGGGCAAAAACAAATTAATTTTTTAGGTCTTTAAAATATTAAGTACCGGTAGCTTGCTCGCAGGAGTCTTTAGCAGTGGGACGAAACCAGAGGACATAGAGAAAACCTCAAGGTTCCAGGAAATAAGAACCAAAATCTGAATACATATTTCTGAAAAACAAGAGTTCAAATTTGTATACCCTTTAGTGTTGGTTTAATCATTGTGTTGCGGATTTAATCAGTTCGTGTGAAGGGTTCATAATTTCATACAATATTAATACATTTTATTACTTCATCACATAGCCGACATAATATCGAGTACCACCAGTTGTCAGCCTGCATCTAAAGTACCACCAGTAGTCAATAAATGCAAAATAAATACAATTCATGAATATTTTTCATGCAAAAAAACCCAAAATAATACCGGTAAATAAAATAACTGCATATTGTAAGAAAAAAAAAAGAAGACTATATATTTTTGATCAATCAATCTCGGCCTATACCAAATATCTTTAACTACGATAGGCCTATATTTAATTTAATTTCTTACTTTTACCCGATTTCAGTTAAGACATAATCGCAAAAAAAAAAAAAAAAAAAAAAAAAGATAAAAAAATGTGTCTAGAAACGCGCATTTTAAAATTAAAAATGCATAGATTTATGGTCCGCAATAATAAATATAATTATCAAAAATACCCGACATTAAATTTCTTGGTCTTGTTGAAGTTAATAAAAAAATAAATAAAGATATCGACCTTACCCTTCGTTCATTTGATCGTCATTCTAAACATGTCCAATAGAACCAACCCGGATAATCCCTTCATATTCGACGAGATATTTACCGTTACCCTGGACAACGCAAACCGGAAACACACTAGCTCTTTGGTGAATGGAAAGCATAAACGGCCGATGTAATGAATGTAGGTCGTTATTCACAGTTCGATATTTGCGATACAAAGTAGCGTAACTTGCATGTATTCATTATGATGAATTTCACAATTAGATATTTAGAAATAAACCTTTACGTTATTTTTTCCTAACGAATTGGATAATTTCAGTTGAACTTATATGAATGCAATGATTATTTCGTAAAATCTGAAAACATATATCTAACAGCGAATAGAAAACTAACTCATTAAAAACAGTCATGGCTGCCACGAAGCAAGAAATAAATTTTACCCGTCTTTTAAACAGATGTGAGGTTATGTTAGCTGATAAAAATAATAATGATGGCTGGAGGATAGAAAAGGTGAAACAACTGATTTATTTTAGTAGTTGTCCTGAGAGATATTCACTCCGCCATTCAATTCTACCTGAGACTAGAGAGATAGGGGTGGGGTGGCTAGCACATCTCGGAACTCTCAAACCTCGATGTCTCGAGATACGGGGGGTTATACAGTCTGGGCTTATTTAACCGTAGCCTACAAATAATTATTAATCGTTTTCAGAAACACATTTTAATTTCGAATCCCAAATTGAATACAGTATATGTTCCATGTAGTAGGCCTAAGTTTGTCCCTAGTTCAGTTCTGAACGAAGGTCTCATTAGACTTGCACTGTATGTTCAGGGACCGTACTGTTGAATCCTTGTCGAAAAAGTTTCACTCCCAGTCCATTTTACTGGACAATTTTTTACAGCTAAACGCCGCGGTCTCGTGTCAGTCCCTGTGAACACCGGACCAATGTATCTGAACATCGTAGTGACTGTCACACGACCATATTTCACTCAAACAAATCCCGCTTGGGTTGGAGCTTAGGAACCAATCCAAAATTGATCAAGGGCCAGCGAGTTTTCCCCAGAGATAAACGATGGGTAAACTAAGTAATAGTAGCCTACCGGTATAAGAAATAATGAGGTCATATGACATGGTAGTCTGCCTATAAAAGAACCCTCGGCAGTTGTAATTCAAACTACCAGTAGGTCGTAGCACTGCTGTCTGGACAGAATTTCCCTCGTAATGTAAGCCTGTTTTCATCAGACCAGTTCAGTTCATTTCATTTATTTTAATGTTTTTGTTTTAGTATGTTGAAGCTTTACATCAACAGTTGAATGACTTGAAGAAATCACAATGGTAAGCTATGTTGAAGAACAAGAATACCCCAGGTTTAAACTGAACTGTACTGGTACTGAACTGGTATCTTCCTCAGTTTTGAATTCCTGTATGGTGGAAAATGTACTTTAATGATATGTTTATTTCAGTAATAAGGTCATGGACCTAAAGTAAAATTTAACAAACACTATAAAGACGTTTCACATTTAGAGGGGTGTTATGCTCCATATAAGTAGTACGCATAATATTAATAAGCAGTGATTTTTCTAATTCAGAGGGGTGTTATTGTCCAATAAACAGTGTCTAATTAACCAATCAAAACGCAAGATTCACCCTTAAGCATGTTACAATTTATGATAACAGTGTAGCAATTCATTACTTTATATTTCCAATTTTCGATGTGATGATGCGACATCGATATACTGTGTTACAGATTAAAACACAGATGGAATTTCATTTCCTTTCTTACAGTTCAAAATTTTGTTTTACTTGTCTTTACTACACTAGGATCTGGAAGAGTTGTTATATAAACCACATTCTGGATGAAATGAGAGATTAGCCAATGAAATGGTCTGTTACAGCGAGTTCTTGGCCTTTTAATGCACGGAACTGTGGGTAAACCACTAGAAACGTCAATACTGATTTATTCATCAATGTCTGATGTCATAGGGTCAAAAGCCGCTCGTTTGATCCCTGAGTTGAACTCCCACTATAACTTGTCAGATCGTCATGTAGTGGCGGCCATCGAAAGTATAAAAAACGAAATGAAATATAGATCTATATTTTAATAAGATTGTGGAATGGTCTATTCTTTAGTAGGTCATGTAAAAACCCCTTGACAGAAAAATACTCATTAAAACATTTTAAGTGAAAATATGTAAGCTGTCAAAAACACAAACTCTGATTTAAGCTCTAATTATACGTGTTTAATTGTCAATCGAATGAGAAAAAAAAACGAGGCCCAACTTTATTAACATTGACTGGCGTAAAAAAAGACCTGTGACTGTTGAAAATCAAAGAAATATAGGCAGTAATGCCGCCGCCTGGGCAATATTCTCCCACATGATATAAAAGTACTTTTTAAATTTTCACTGTTTTATTTCTTTACGACCTGATTTTTTTTTTTTCTGTAGTAAACCACCACAAGACACGATAACTGAATATTCTAGAAAGGTGGATTTATTAAAGGGATTAGTGCAAGCTCGACATATGGTGAGTTTATTTTTGTTTCTTAGAGTCAAGACTAAAAATTGGAATTTTCAAGGTAGTTTTCCCTTGTCAGTGATGCAGGATTGAGGGTTTGACCAGGACATTTCCCTCATAGGACACTGTATGACGTATGCCCGTTTTCATTAGCCCAGTCGGCGCAGAACAGTAGGACGTTACACCTCATCTCGTTTCATTTTCTTAGTGTTAAAACAGGACTGTCCCTCTACCTGTGATTCAGGGGCACAGGAGCGCTTGGGTTTAATCCTGGTATCGGAAGAGAGAAACTTCTTAAAATTTTCCAGCATGGATTTCCTTTACCATTGATGCAAAATGGTGGGCCTGGCATAGAAAACATTCTCATTTTGGTAGTCTGATTTATAGACAGAAATTCCAATAATATAATATGGGGACAAAAGCAGACTGCATGACATACATTATAGCAGACTGCATGACATATGTGACTAGCTCCCATGAAACCAGACGCTTGTCGGACTACCTCTTTTTGTACTATGGACACAAAAGCACAAACTTTATGCCTTTTTGTTATTCCAGATGATACAAAAAATTTATAAAGAATCGCATATTTGGAAAGCTTGGCTGTGGACTATGGTGCCAGCTCTATTTTCATAAATATGACCATCCATCTCGTTTAGTGGGAGCAGGTCACATGTTAGCCCTGTTCATTAGCCCTGCATTTTGCTGTTTATTTTAGCCGTCTGCTGGTGAGAAGATTTTAATTACGGATCAACTACCGTCTGTACCAGTGACTGATATACAAGCTAAAGAATTACATATACAGGCAAAATCTAAATATAGACAGCAACAAAAAGATGAATTACTCGGTGGTAAATATAGTTAATATTAATATCCTAGCAATCTGATTAAAACAAAGATCCTATTTCGTTTAGTTTTTTATAGTTTAAAATTTTGTTTTACTTGTCTTTACTATACTAGGATCTGGAAGAGTTGTTATCATTGATGTGTTCTGGATGATGTGAGGGATAACCCAATCAAATTGTCTGTTAAAGCAAGCTTTAAGTATTTGGTGCATGGAACTGTGGGTAATCAACTAGAAACATCAGTGTTGATTGGTTAATCAAATGTCTGACATCATAGGGTCTATAGCCGTTTGTATGAGCCCTGACTTGACCTATGGCTAGTGGCTACAATCAGTCAGATATTCATGTTGTGTAGGTCATCGAAAGAATAAAAAAACAAAAAATATAGATGTGTATTTGAATCAAATTGATAAGTATTAAAGCGATAATTTCATATTTTCTAAGAAAGTCAAAACATAATTATTTCTATGTCTTTTGCTCAAAAGGTTGTGAACTCACTATTACACGATCATGGCCATTATTTCACAGGCATTAAAATGGGTGACACAGGCTGATTGAGGAAATAGTAACTTAATAGCCTCCCTTGTTTTCCCATTCCTCTCCATGGACGGCCATCTTCAAACATTTGAATTTGAAGTTGAAAATTATATTTTTGCCAATTTCTCAACTTGCAATAGCGCTAGTGAATTATAGGATTAATAGGATTATTCTTTAACAAAGTAGGACTGTTTATAGGTACAATCTATTTTAGGGCTTTATTTTAATACATTTTAAAAATATAACTTATAAATATGCTATTGTAACTTTAAGAGGTATAATATTCATAATAACACAACTTTATGGATTTAATACTTCTTAGTTTATTACTGACAACGTTTCAATACTCTTACAGGTATCTTTATCAAGCAATGTAACAAATCTATAAAGATGTGTTTTTGTTACATTTATCACTTATCTTTTGCATTTTTCAAAACCTGTTTTCACAAACCAGTATTTGTCGTTCAATTTCCAACTGGCCGGGGACCAGACACCATGCTAGTTGACGCAATGACAGACCTTATAATGCCGCACGCACGCGCTAACCATTTGGTCAGAAAGGGGAGAGAGAAATGGGGATTAACGTCCACTGGGCACAAACTAGGTCATTTCGAAACTAACATATGGTTTATAATTTTATTTCAATAATTCGCTTGCGCGTAGGGGTCTTTAGCAGTGGGAGGAAACCGGAGTGCCCGGCGGAAACCCACGAGGTTGAGAAGGCACCCTATCTCCATGCCACATACGCTCACACCAGGGCTCGAAACCACAGCCGCAAGCCAGAGGTGACCGGCCAGCAAGAGGTCGAAGCGTGGCACTCTAGTCCACTAGGCCATCCCAACCCCCCTGGTCAGAAAGGGAATTTATTGATCATGATGTTTTGGTTCAAAGGACTTTTTTTATCAAATGATTTAAATATCTATTTCAATTTTCAGGAAAAGATTCTGGTTTACGACACAGAAATAAAACAACGGAAGAAAACGATATTGATACCATACTTCAACATCATCATCAGATGCAGGAAAAATTAGCAGACGAACTTTTAAATCTAACAAGAAATCTGAAAGATAATATCAAAGTATCTGGAAAAATCGTCGAAGAGGACACAAAGGTATGAATTATTATAATACCGTAATCTGGAAAAACCTAGTAACACTGTTGAATGTAGATTTGAGAAAACAAAGGAAAACGGTTTTGTTTAAATCAGATTGGTGAAAACAATTTCTCCAGGTGATCATAAACATTGAAATGTAAATTAGGTCGATCATGAGTCTGAATAAAACCCTTGAATGAGTGTTTGGTCGTGTAAGCACACTTTAAAGGAGGTTTTACTCATTTAAACATAGGGGGTTGGGATGGCCTAGTGGTCTAGAGTGCCGCGCTTCGACCTCTACCTGGCCGGTCACCTCTGGCTTGAGGCTGTGGTTTCGTGCCCTGGTGTGAGCGTATGTGGCATGGAGATAGGGGTGCCTTCTCAACCTCGTGGGTTTCCTCCAGGTACTCCGGTTTCCTCCCCCTGCTAAAGACCCCTACACGCAAGCGAATTATTGAAATAAAATTAGACCATATGTTAGTCCCAAAATGACCTAGTTGTGTTGAGTGGACGTTAAACCCCATTTCTCTCTCTCTGTCTTATTTAAAAATGATTTGAAAGAGGTTTTTCTCATTTATACATCGTTTAAAGGAGATTCTGCCTGTTTAAGCACCTTTTGATGGAGATTTAGTTCATTTAAAAACAATTTGAAAAAGTTCTTATGCATTTAGATATGATTTCACTTGATTCCTGTTTGTCATTCATTACATGAAATATTTTTCTGTTTTCAGAAAATTATAGAGAGTACCAGATTATCAGACACGAATTACTCCAAGTTAAAGGTAGAAAGTGACAAATTAGAAATGCACACGAAATCGTGTTCCTGGTGGATTTGGATCATGTTGGGTGTTGTTATGATGACTTTCTTGTGGATGATTCTCTTTATGAAAATGTTTCCACGGAGATGATGGGAGAAAATAAACTGGGGTTATTTGATTAACGGTTCTTTTTGATCTGATATAAACAATAGCTACCATTTTTTAATTGATGACTGCATTTTAAGTAGTGGGGTACTTTTTCCCCATGATTATCAATGGAAAGGATGAACAGCGATAAATTTAATAGTTACAGTTGGTTGGTCGATTGCATCAATATACATGTAGATCAGTAAAATTATCCAACTGGCAGAAATGTGAAAGAGAAATCCTGAAATAAATTTAAAGGTTTCTATGGAGATGATGGGAGAAAATAAAGTTACACAGATATGAGTGCAATAAGAAGTATCAAAGATATTAAAAAAAAAAATCATACATAAAACTAATAGTAATTGAAAACCTGTCCAAGACTTTTAATAAAAAAGAAATTAATTATAAGACTGCTATTAAATAAATTTATGTTGCTTATTGTAAAGGTTTGTCATTGAGTCAAGTGACGTGATTTTGATTCCCAGTTTGTACGTGACAATGAGTAGGTTTTTCTCCAGGACCCCTCGTTTTCTCCCATTGCTAAAAGACCCCTATGCTGTGCAATCAAATATTAAAATAAAATATGTAAGTCCTGAATTGACCTAGTTTGTATGAGTAGACTATACCCTCCTTACCTCCGTGCCTCTCACTCTTTTTTTAATTGTGTTGTAAACGACTTTAATTTATCTGTAAATTCAAAAGTCATAGGTAGTCATGGACTCTCAACTAGAATATCCCGATTTCAAATCCTGACATTAGATAAAAACAACTTAGATATTTTAAAAGTTCTGTTCCCACTTGTCATGGGTCGGTCAAATAATGCACATGGGGCTAATAATTCGCCTTAAATTCTATGAAGAGTAGGGTCTGCAGGCCAAATTCTCCTCCCTAACACTGAGTCTGTTACCATGGAAACAAAAGTAACTGTAGGTTAGTCTCAAAAAGACTAAATATTGTGATGAGAAGCCTTGGAACCCCATTCCATCAAATCAATTTATATCTGCGTTTGAGGATTAGCTTATTTGTATGAAGGGACATAACTCTAATTGGAATAATGGTCCAATTTATTGCACTGTGTTGAGCTTAAAAATGAGTCAGTCTGGGATGGTTAAATTTGGTTTTAACCCCGCAGCTTCCTCCACGTAATGTTCACGTCTTCTCCACTGTGATCTGAGTTGCAAATGAAATAATTTATTTTTTGATTTATAAAATGCATGACCCATTCGGACCAAAAGTGAAAGCTTATTTGGACATATACCAGGCTGATTCGGACCACCATTTAGAAACCGACATTAAGACATCTAACTATGTTTTGCTTACCGTGTTCTGAAAATAAACATAAAGTAGATTAATGCGATTTTCCGATTTATTGACCCAATTCTAACACAAATAAACAATATAATCATGAAAATGAATTATATAATCTTTAGAAAAGCTATCAAAATATTACGCTAATCTTGTTTAGAAAATAATTTACGGCAAAAATGAAAATTTTCGCTACAATTACTCTTGATTCCAAATATCAGAAGGAAAGACACTACCAATGCTGTTCAATCCGATTTACGGCAATAGAAACACCGTAATAAAACTCAACACCACAAAACTAGAATTTACATCAGAAACATGGTTCCTTGGCATGATATTCGACTCACGGCTACGGGCTGACATGGAAGGCATGATCAGACAGAATGCCATTTTATATAATAAGGAACACACTTTAACAATTATTTAGTGTTATATATATTTGATTTCACACTCCTAAAATTATGTATAATGCATAGGCGTTGGGCTGGATGACAGTTGGGGGTGGGGTGGTGAGAGAACCCGAAATGTCCGAAAAAAATTTCAGAGTTCGGTCTTCGGCGAGAGCGGAGGAACGGAACTTACCGTGTAGGACCCCGCCCCCACCACATAGACTTTTTGAAAAAATGATTACAGAAAACGCTTTTTCGTACTATTCCAGCCTGTGGATATAGTCCAATATAGTGTACCTTTGGTGACTGGCCTGAATCTCCTACAACCAATCAATTGTCGCGGTGTATGAGGGCCTGGCCCCACGGAACAAAATTTTGTCGCGGTGCATGAGGGCCTGGCCACACGGGACAAAATTTTGAAAGTTTAACTACCGCAAATGCGTTTTTTCTGCTATTCTAGCCCGTGACTTAAGCAACTCCAAAATTGTTCAATGGTTTTGTAACCCAAATCCCACTCTATACCGACCCGAATTCCAACCATCCAATTAAACTGCTTTCACAAATAAAATCGATGCCTGAAAAATGTCTTAGAAAGAAGAGTGGCGCAAGACATTTTTTTTAAATCCTTAGTCAATTCAGTACAAATCCTTGTCATGGCATTGAATTAAAAAGAAAAGTAAAATTAACGTAGTATTAGATTTAGGGCATTTTCTTTTGCGAAATAGATGAAATAATTATTTTTTTTCACGTTACCTGTCTGCCCGACAAGTCACATTCAGAGGCCCGAAGGACCGGTCGCTCGGCGGCCCATAGGGCCACTGGGACAAAAAAATGAAAAAAAAAATTTGTCCACTTCGTTTAAAAGAAAAAGCCTTTTTCTGCTGAACATAAAATGGGGGGGTGTGTATTTAACCGCCCATAGAGCGATGAGGACTATGCTGTATGCGGCCGGTGGCTTTAACAGGCCGCCACGCCATCACTGGAGTCGGGAATGACAATATGATTATTTCACAGGTTGATGGTTGTAAATCACTTGCAGGTCGGGGTTTTGGTCTAAATTAATTGATTTATGAGATATATTATTTGACAGAGATTATAATCAGATATGCCACCAAGTCGCTTACTTGGCCCTCCGTGGTCCGAGTCACGGCCCGAGTCCGCCCCTGGTCACATTGCCCGAAAGTTAGAGGAGCATCTCCCACGTCCCCCACTGACCCCTGGCTCGTACGTCTATGATTAAAATATTATACTCAACACACTCTTCTTTCCTTATTGAAAATTATCACAGATTCGTTGAAGTTTTGTACTGCTGTGCGGATATTTGGTGATATTAGGCGTAACCCGAGCTAGCGGGTACCTGGGCCTGACTAGAAACGCGGGCCCATAACGCGACGAAAAGATTATTTCATATCCTTTTGAATGGCATGCATACGCAACACATAATTAAACGGTCTGTAATACAAGAATAATTACATGCGAAATCTAAGTAGTTTCAAATGGCATACAATTCGCGGAATTGACATATAACGGCGATTACCGTGAAACTTTCATCTGGAATTTTCTTTTTTTTTCTCTTTTTGCCCCTTAACCGCAGGGTCCTGGGCCCGGGACCCCTATGCCCATGTCTAAGCTGGGCTATGATATTAGGATATCATTTGATAGGGTAGTAGGCTAATAATACTGGGTTACATTCTGTTATTGGTTAGTCTTGAATTTACTGGGATATTGAGAAATCGTCAATCGCATTTTGAGGATATTTTTAGGGAATTCGCAGGCACATTGCATTATATGGATTTTCATTGAGTCACGTCGAGTGATTTCAATTTGCCGCTGGTATGTGACAAGGAGTAGGTCGCCTGTCGAACCTCGTGGGTTTTCTTAGGGTCATCCATTTGCCTCCCACTGGTAAAGAGCCCTAGCCGCAAGCGAATTAATGAAATATAATTGAACCCTATGCTAGTTCCGAAATGTCCTAGTTTGTTTCGAGTGGACGTTGAACCCCATTCATCTTTCTCCTAGTGTTAGTCAGTACCGGACTCCCTGAGCCACCGTGGCCCCCACTAATCACCTATAAAAACCGACAAGACCGTTTCTTGGAGTCAAGTGGCGTGGGTCCAATCCCACGCATGTACCTGACAACAAGTAAGCTCGCCTTGTAGGTGTTCTCCAGTCACCCCCAACTGCTGAAACACGAAAGCATTTTATTGAAAAAAAATTGTAACATAAATGTTAGTCCCGAAATCACATGGTATCAGGGCCGTATGTAGGAATTTAAAAGTGGTGTTGTAGCAGGGTGGTGGCAGGGGCGCCAATATAATAACCCGAGTTACTGGTCGCAGCGGCGACACCCAGACATCATACACCCCACCCTCGAAAATTTGGAAAATTGGACTGCCGCAAACGCGTTTTACACGTACTTGGAGGCGCAATTTGGTATGTCAATTTCGGTGGCACTATTTCCATTATGAGGTTTAACACACCAGAATAAGACACTTCCGGTCCTATAAACTAAAACTAGTCGGAAACACCAATAAGGCCATGTGGATAAGGCGCCCAGAACAAGAATCTTCAATATTGTCATTTGGTGGCGGCGCCCCCAAATACCGATAATATAAAGCCCTATCAGATGTGGATAGGGCAACCAAAACGAACCTTCTAATGTCATGTGGTTGGACAGTCAATGACCTAGGAAAGGTTGATAGGAGGAGCATTTCGCCCAGAAAATTTTGAAAACTAACGCAGCTAGAAACTCCTATTTAGGCAACTCTGGTGATATCTAAAGGTCGATTTTGTATTTTATATGGACGATTTTTTTACAGAGACTGCAGATCCGCGTCTGTGGAGGCACGTCTGTGATATAAGAGTGTGGGCGCCCTTAAAACGGGCCGATTGATCAGCGCCTTAAGAGCATCACTGTGTGATCATAACCACTCGATTATTTTATAATTAAAAGGTTCTCGAGGTTTTGAGGAGGGCGCCATTTCCCGGGCGCCTTATTTTTCTGGGGGTGCAATATACCCGCTGCATCCCCGCTAGATACGGCCCAGCATGGTATGTGTCGAGTGGACGTTATCCCCCCCCCCCTCTCTCTCTCTCTCTCTCTGCGGAATTTAATGGCGTAGTGATTAAAATATACCTCCATCGTCTGTGGGTTCTGTAACCCTCTTTCGCAGTTAACCAAATATTCCTGGCACTCCAAAAATTAGGCTATACATACATATCCATTTTATTTTCATTTTTTCCCTTCAAATTTAATTAATTTAAAACTTTCTATCAAGTTGTATCAACTTCAATTATCATTTTACCAAACACCAACCACACCCTGGAGAAACTATAAAAAAAGAAACCCAGGAAAATATGTGTTTTGTAGCGTGTTTTGATTTTTTTGGTAGTTGAACAACTCGGTAAGTGTACGGAATGGCTCTAATCAAGGCCAATCTCTTGGGTATTAATACTCAAAACATTTCAACTTGTTTAAAATATAAATACAGAGAAGCTTTGATGATTTAGATGAGAAAACTAGTTTAAAAGTATGGTTGTTGTCTTTATAAACTATTTAGTTAAAATAAGCCGATGGATGCGAGCAGTAATTAGATGATACTGTGTCTGTGATGTGATGGTTTTACAAGTCAAGATGGCGGATAGAAGCAGGTGCGCGGTGTTAGAAACATGGCGAGAGGGGTAATAAGATCAACTGATGAAATATTCCTACATCGGTTGTCGTTTATACACTGGTTAATTAATACACGTGTTTGATCTGAGAAACTTGTTGAGAAGACGTTACATGTTGGGTGTATACCTCACTAGATTCACATCACATGCTCAATCCATACAAAACTACAACCAAAATTAGCTTTGCGAACTGAAGAATGAGAAAATGAAATGAAATGGGGTTTAACGTCTTGCTTTTCTACGAGAGACAGAGAGAGAGAAAGAGGGAGAGAGAGAGAGAGAGAGAAAGAGGGAGAGAGAAAGAGAAGGGGGAGGGGGTAACGTCCACACGACACAAACTGAGTCTTTTCGGGACTAACACATATAACCGGGGAATCGACACCACGCCAGATGACTCGATGACAGACCTTAGGGTGCGTACTAACCATTAGACCCCGCCCCGCCCCCCCCACACTTTTCTACACCAAATGGGCAGATGAAACGGACATAATGAAAAGGAATTTTATGCACGGTCCGACCGGGCGAATGAATAGGGACATACACCGTACAGTGTGCCATTTGTTGCTGTTTCCAATCTCTTTTTTCGAAATCCAACTGCCAACGGTCCCTTTACGTACACGCGGACGTCTACACCAGGGGCGGATCCAGGAATTTTTGCAGGAGGGAGTTTGCTAGGTTTCGGTTACGGAAATCTGCCATCATCGTCTCTAAATTACATAGGCATACATACAAATTGAGCTTTTTAAACAGAGAAATTATTTTTATATTGATGTAGGATCACTTTGTGATGTAATTTCATTGATGCAAGCATTATTTTTGTTTATGTAGCTGAGCAGGGCGGAGTCCCCCCTCTGGATCCGCCCCTGCACACGGTGCCATGTATTACGTTATACTCGAACGAGTAAACGCTGCCAGACCCCCCCCCCCTCCCGCCTTACATCACTGACAATGGGAAACCTCGCTAGTAAATCCCGACAGACATTTTCACCTAGCCCCGGGATTGAAACCCGGGCCTCCTAGTTGTTGGGCCAGCTTCTTCCTCTCTGAAATAAAAACTGTTTTTATAACCTTAAATCAAGCATGAGAATCATATCAAGGTTTCTGTAAAGATAGTGTCAAGTTGTTCGGAGGGTATACAAGGGCCTGTGTTCACATTTGAGAGCAAGTAAAAGAACCCATGATAGTTGGAATTCGACATAAAGGTGGGCCTTGGTGACGCTGCGAAGACCCCCCCCCCTCAAAGTATATGTCCATCGTCTTTATTCCGGTTGATGCGACAAAATAGGACGTTAAACCCCATTTCATCATCATTTACGACATCTTCTTTGGGCGGCATTTAGCAATTGACCCAAGTAATAATAATATGGACCACAATTACTGTTTGTTTTAATTAAAGCGACGTTTCGTTGAAGGTTCTTCCCAACGTTTTCAAGCAAACGAAATGTGGCTTTAATTAAAGCTGCAATTTCATATTTTTAAGTAATATTTTTAAAATATATTAAAATAAAGCCTTTAAATAGATGATATCTGTAAACAGTCCTACCTTGTTAAAGAATAATCCTATAATTCACTATTGCCAGTTGAGAAATTGGCAAACATATCATTTTAAACTTTAAATTCAAACGTTTGAAGATAGCTGTTGCATGTGGATAATGGAAAAACAAGGGAGGTAATTGTGTTATTATTTCCGATGTGAAGGATTTGTAAGTGTGGAAAATAATGGCTATGATTGTATAATAATGAGTTGACAACCTATTGTATTGAGCAAAAGACATAGAAATAATATGTTTTGACTTTCTTAGAAAATATGAAATTCCCGAGTTAAAATAGTAATTGTGTTCTGTATTATGGTTTTGTGTTTATCTACGACATCAACACCCATACGATGCTTCAAGCTAATATTGGTAAAGGTCTATGAGCATGTTATGTTGTTGTGTGTGAAATTCCTGGTATTTGTATAATTAGACACGAATGATGGATACCAGTTGAGTAATATTACACCGGCAATACAACCTCCCTTGATAGTGTCTGACTGCCATTCACCTCCTTACCGTTATCAACAAACAATTAACAGATTCTAACCCCAAACACCTTATTCAGATTCTAACCTTAACCACCTTATTCTTCTTGAAATAACTGTTATTCAGATTCTTACCCTATCCACTTTATTCGTCAAACACAGCAACTGCTGTTCGGATTCTAACCCTACCCACCTAATTCGCCTTTCGGATTCTAACCCTACCCTCTTTATTCTTCTTAATATAACTGTTGTTAGATTAGTGAAGATTCAAACCCCAACCACCCAACTTTTCTTCGCATAACTGTAATTACAATAGTGTATTGGAAGGGGGGTCTAGACAAACAACTGCTATTCAGATTCTCATCGTAGCCACCTTGTTATTCAGATAGTTCAGTGGAGTTTCAAACCCTAACCACCTTATTCTTACAACAGCTGTTATTCAGATAGTGTAATATTGATTCAAACCCTAGCCATCTTATTCCCCTTCACACAGTAGTAGTGGGGGACTCAGACCCATGGTACCTTACTCTTCTTCATATAACAAACAAAACTGAACCATAGATGTTAGTCCCAAAATTACCTAGCCTGTGTCGAGTGGAAGTTAAATCTCTCTCTCTCTCTCTCTCTCTCTCTCTCTCTCTCTCCGTGTACGGTTGAATGTGTACTAATTTCGGTATCCAATGCATTCATCAGATCAGTCAATGAATTGTTAATTCTATCATCGTTCCAAAATGTGACGAGCATTTATCAATTATCTCTAAATTAGGAAAGAGATGCGCGTGATCAGATGAATAAAGATTCGATGGGGCGCGTGGCACGTGAATCATGACCCTCACGGACAGAGGTAGCCCCTCCCCCATCGCGTGATGTAGATGCTCGTGAAGAGATTAAAATTCTTCTTGTAGCTATGGCGTCTGTCGACCAATGCTTCTAGTTGTTCGTCTTAGTTATTTTAACTTTTCACAAATCACGTAAAGCTAACTGATCATTTTACGACCACCAGACAGACTCTAACTTTAACTTAAGCTTATAATTCTTTTTATTCTACTTCTTAATATCCGTTCTACTCGAGATTTGATGGACGAACAGAGGAACTGATGGACATTTCCTTTTCTTAAACCAATGTTGAATCAAGCGTTTCTGACAAGAATTAGTTAAGACCAACACTATGTGCATGGTAGCTGCACTATGGTATCATCGGCGTGGTCTCTGCTACAATATCATTCATCGTTGCTTTGCGAAGGCTAAACATACATTACGCTACAGCTAAATCTGCCTATTGCAGATCTTTCTATAGGCCTTAAATGTTATCTAAATTATTCATTGGACATTAATTAACTTATCCAGGCCATAATCCACCCTCGATGTCATCCAATCTGCTTCTCAACACTTATTGATGATTAAATCAAAACTTGGATAATCGAGACTATATTTTGTTTATCGTACCGACTTTAGTGATGATGATCGAGGCTATGTCCAATATTCAATCGATAAATTCTCGGTTCAGTGTGGATCATTTCGACTTCAACAAATTGACTTTACATTATTTAGTTTTTAACTATTATAGTAAGAACTGCCAACTCTTTATCTAATCTCCCATAGTGTATCATAATTTTTATTGAAATGAATGCTTTAATCACGACTAAGTGTACAAGGCGCTGACCCGCTAGCCTGGAGGTCTGGTGTTCGATCACTGCATTGGCCGAGAAAGTTCATCTCTATTATCCGGCGTGGTATCCCCTTGTCAGTGATGCAGAAGGAGGGTCTGACAAGGATGGGACGAAAAACCGAGGTCCCGTGTACACATTGGCGTGCACGTTAAAGATCCTTTGACAGTTGGAATTCGATGTAAGAGTAGGCTGTAGCGCCACTGCCCGGGTAAAATGTCTCTCATAGCACACTGTATGGCGTATACCCGTCTCCATTAGCCCAGGTTACGTGCGGAAGAGTAGGACGTTAAACCCCATTTCATTTCATTTTAATCATGAAAAATAAAGTATGAACCATTAAAAAAAAGTCATCGAACAATTTATCTTTGTGATCATGCGTTTTACATTTTAGAAACGACATCGTTTACCTAAAACAGGGTCATAAGAATCTTCAGTAACTGATGGGTTTTTCAAAGTCATCGAGTTATGTAGAAAGGTTCCACTTTTATTTCAATGTCAATTAGTAAATTATGTGTTAAGCTATGGGTAGTAACTTTTGGAACCAGATTAATTGGAAATGAATTCAATACCAGTTCAATACCTGGAGTCAAACACAGCTGGAACAATTTCTAAATCCATCGTTTGACTGCACCTCCTACAACTCCTGTATGATTGACTTCTCTAGCAGCTCTCGCGGTTAACAACAGATGCATATATCTGCAACTTCTGAGTTCATTCAAATTACCATAAAACCAAAATAAACGATTTGACCAATGGGAGGTCGAGTCGGGGGTCATACGGGCGGCTTTTGACCCTATGACGTCAGACGTGTGATTAACCAACAAACGTTGGTGTTACTATTGGGTTATCCACATTTCCGTGCATCTCGCACCAAGTCGTCTTAACAGTCTGTTTTCATGGCTAACCCCTCACATCATCCATAACGCGGATAACATAACAACTCTTCCAGATCTTACTGATGTAAAGACAAGTAAAACAAAATTTTGAACTTTAAAAAACGAAACGAAATAGGATCTGAGTTTTAATCAGATTGAACGCAAACAGAAATTTTAAAAAATCACCATTGAGGGTGAAGGTTTTACATACTAAAATGACTTCAAATTAATTAATGAGCATGAAATTAAGAAAAATAAAAATCAGAATATCAAAGTTAGATAGTGTTCCGACATAGATTCAGTCGGATTAAAAAGTAGCTCACCAGAAGATTTAAGCGGAATAGAAGTGAAATGTGTTTAACGTCCAACTTGTCTGCTCCGACTCGTGTAATGAAGACGGGCATACGCCGTGCGGTGTGCTAGGGTGGACATTTTGCCCGGACAGCGGCGCCACGGCCTAATCTTATATCAAATCCCAACTGCCAAAGGATCTTTTACGGGCACGCCATTGCGTACACGGGATCCCGGGACCTCCAGGTTAGCGAGCCAGCGTCGTACTATTTAGCCACCGTGACTCCAAGATTTAAGTGAAAACCAGAGGTGGCGATGAATTTATAACGTCCGTCGTTGTTGTCGGGTGTTGACAAATTTTCAGTTGAGCCATCGGTGGACTGATTTCTCTTTTAATTGATTCAGACTTTCATCTTAATGCAGTATACTGGGACGTCGTGCACTGAGGTGACAAGCAGGGACTTTAAGTGGGAGGGATATCAAAATGAGGGATACCACAATCCGTCCCTCCTATTGTCCTGCCATTCCGGACATCCTCGTGAAACCCCGCATCTGTTGTAACCTTTTCTGATTGGAAATTTCGCGGTTTAGTCATTCTAGTGTTTCCATAGAAACGAATGTACCTTGGTCCGAGGGGATAAGATGACCGCGTCTATGCATTTATTTGCTGAGACATTGGATGAATGACGATTCATATAATCTTCTTCGAATTCTGACGAACTGAAATGACACTCTGTCATATATAACTTCTACAGTCACAAAGAAACATTCCGCCATTTTATATAAAACCCTTTCATTCATAATACGTCTAGTATGTTTATTGTTAGGTGATATTAATACGCGGATGAAGGGTTGTCAAGTTTGTAAACTGAGCAGAGATAATTGTTCATGTATCAATTACTCGCCTCGACAGTAGGAAGAAAAACACAGTTTGTCTTTCAAAAATATTTTATTGATAAATAAGTAAGTGAATCCGCCATCTTATAATAAACTTTTTTTTATCCTTTTTATTAAACACCATCACACCCGTGGCGTAGAAATATGACACGCTGACAGAAAGGCGTGTGTAATATGACAGTGTTACTCCGCCATGAAGAAAACGTTGAGAAGACATATTCCATCAAAGTTTAAAGTCATTTTAAAGATGTTTCCATTTTTCGGCAATTTTCACATTAATCACGTTGAAATAACGCAAAATGATTATTTAAAAAAGAAATAACAATAAAAATATCAACGACAGAATAATATCCTGGTTTCGATTCAATCGGGGGGTGGGGAATGGTTAGCATGTGCGTGACAAAGGGTAGGGTCACCTGTCCAACCACGTGGATTTTCTTCGGTTTCCTCCCACCGCTAAAGACAATTATTGAAATAAAATTTAACCATATATGGAATGTCATATACGATCATGGGAACAGTCTTCTTTGATTGGCATTTAGTAATTGAACATATTAACACAAGGTACAATTTTATGGACACACAATTACTAAGTTTAATACTAAGCGACGTTTCGACGAGGATATTCTCGTCTTTATCAAGCAAATGATAGAAAAGTGTGAATAGTCGTTGGGCATCCAGGTAGCTCAGTAACTGACCGAGTTTTGCGTTCGCTCCTGGTGTCGGCCGGGAAAGTCCCTCTGGATTCTCCGAAGTGGTTCCACTTGTCAGTGGTGCAGGACGGGGTGTTCCTGACAAGGGACGGTGTCTAGTCGTCCCAGTTGTACAGAAATGGAGTCCCGCATACACATTGGCGTACACGTTAAAGAACCCTGGTTAGTTGGAATTCGAAATAAGAGTAGGCCGCAGTACCGCTGTTCGGACCAAATTCGATTTCACACTACGGCTCTCTTGACTAAATTCGTGAAGAGTGAGATAAGTAGCACATCGTTTTAGACCTGCCACTTTAAAGTCGGGATTTCATATTTTCTAAGAAAGTCAAAACATATGTATTTCTATGTCTTTTGCTCAATAGGTTGTCAACTCACTATTGTATGATCATAGGCATTATTTTCCACACTTAAACATCTTTGACATCGGAAATAATAACACAATTACCTCCCGAGTTTCCCCCCCCATGCATTAGCTATATTCAAACGTTTGAATTTAATGTAGAAAGCGATATTTTTGCCAATTTCTAAACTGGCAATAGTGAATTATAGGATTATTCTTTAACAAGGTAAGACTGTTTATAGATACCGTCTATTTTAAGGCTTTATTTTAATATATTTTAAAAATATAACTTAAAAATATGAAATTGGCGCTTTAAGCGACTAGGGTGTGGGTATAGAGAAGAGGGTAGAAGTAGAAGGATTAAGTAATAAAATAAGACTATTACTATATGACACTTCATCTGATCCTAAAATAAACATGGAGAAATAGATATCATGGAGTTAATCTTGTCATTTCATCCCATCTCAAACTTTAAACTCAAACCTTGTATATGACGGGTGTTGATCAAACCTAGGTGTATATACATAGACAGGAGTTAATCAGGTCTAGTTATATTATATATAAAACTGTGGAATATCGTCACTGACTTTCATATTAATTCTGTTTTCCATACCTGTAACACGTACTCTTCTCTGGCACTGGATTTAAAACTTAAAGAAACGATACAGACGTCAGTATACGATTACGATACAGACGTCAATATACGATTATATTCAGGTAGGACCCAAATATTGCATCTTCTATAACTATCTTATGATACTGCCTGTTCCGTATCGTTGTTGGGCCAGGAACGGGTTCTCAAGAACTGACAGAACTCGTCAAAAAAAAACATGTAAGATCGACACATGAAACTTTGCATGTTGGTGCCTTGGATTACCGTCATTCATTACCGTCATGATTCCAAAATGGCTGCGATGACGTCATATCAGTTGTTGGTGCTAGTTGTTTCTGGGGTTTAACGTCCACTCGACCCAAACTAGGTCATTTCGGGACTAGCACATGGTTTAATCTTTTTTCAATAATACGGTTTGGCTTCAGGTTCTTAATCAATGGAAGAAACCTGGGAGTATTGGGGAAAACCCACGAGGTTGCACAGGCGACAACACCACTTGACTCAATGACAGACTAAATAATCCAATGCTTACGCGTTAACCATTCGGTCACTCCTTTCCAAAAGAATAAACGGAAATTGGTTTGTTGATTAAATTTTATATTTTAACGACAGTTTAAAACCCAACAAAAGAAATTAACATCAAATATATAATCAAATAAATTAGCCCATTTTATTTTTAATCGATTCAAAGGGGTCTTGTCATTCTAAAATAGTGAACATTCTCTGGTCTTTGGCGCCTACCGGGTAAATGGCCGCTGGTTTAGTCTAGTGTTCGATGTCGGATTTTTAAAGTGTAGGCAAAGTAGTTTTTTGCATTTGTTTTGTAAAGAACATCACGAGCGAAAGAAGTCCAATAAGTACTTTTGTTATTTAAAGTTTAGGCAAATAAAGGTTAAAAAGTAATATTGATATAGTAATCAATGATATTAGAAATTTAAAAAAAAAACTCCCCGCTTAGATAACAATTCAATAGTACATCGATTCAAAAAAAGGAATACGCTTGAGCATATTTGAATAATATTATATTATGTGCGACGTCACATCCATTTCGTGTACCTCGTGGGTTACCTCCGTGCACTCCGGTTTCCTCCCATTGCTAAAGACCCCTACGCGCAAGCGAATTATTGAAATAAGGTTAAACCATGTGTTAGTCCCGAAATGACCTAGTTTGTGTCGAGTGGACGTTAAACCTCATCTCTTTCTCTTCCCCCCTCTCCATTTCGTGTCTATCTTCATTATCCCAGTCGGGGCAAAACAGTAGGACGTTAAACCTCATTTCATTTCCCCCGGGGTGATTTTGTACACAATTTTATGATGGGTAAACAAATACACCCTCGATTGATATGCCATTTAAATTTGTTTTCAATCCTTTCTTGTCTTTATTTTGTAAATATTGAGTTACGATGTGTTATAGCAATGATTATTTTAATCAACGTATCAATCGGAAAGATATTTAAGACGTAACGAAATACTAGGCGTTCAGTGTCATTGATTTAAATCTGTTTTTGGTTCAAATTAACGACATGTTATTGTTGTTGTCATGGTTAACAATCGTTTCTCCAGAACACCAATCATATTGTTGAATTAATTTGATCATATTAACGAATAACAATACATCGAATTTACGGACGAGAGGGGCTGAAAGATGGGTGATTAGATCGCATAATGCGTGTCGCGTTAATTCTGTGCGACTTGAGTCATTTATTTTCATAGATGGTGTCACATTTACGGGGTATTAACCCTTCCACTTGATACTCGCTTGTATGAGACGCGGATCCCCAACACAAAAACTGCCATCACTTCAGATTTTACACATATAGTTAAAGGGCAAAATACTAATCCCTTTCAACCTTCATGGCTTCGGGACTCCCTACACTCACTTAATCCATAGCTGTCAATACATACTCACGAGACTGGTTGACGGCGACTTCTCAATTGCTTATGCTATTAATTACCCAATATTGCTGACTGGATGACCAAGGGTTAAGTCGCCTGTCACTCAAAACTGTCACAGGTATTGTCCCGAGGGGTGAGTGCATCGCCTTGCTATGACTGTCTGGAATATATAGCGTTTATTTACACACTCATATATTGTTGTAAGTGTGGTATACCACAAGGAGACCTGCTTAAGCCGTATTTGTTTGGTTTGTAAATTAATGACATTTATTCTATCACAGATATTATTTAATCAAGGAATTACTTACCTGCGATATCACTTTTCTGAAAGGAGACCTTAATTGAATGGGGTACTACCAATACTATTGTTTTTGTTTACCCCTGGCAAATTCTTGTGATATTAAATTTGAATTATTCTGTTTTCTCAGTGAATATTTATCAAGAAGTTTGGGCCGTCATTTTCCCTTTTTAGTATTTGCCCGATTGGAGCTGACGTGCCATAAAACGCCATTACAATTCATTTTTTTTAGTGTATTTAAAAATCTCCGTTCACCAGTGTTAGATTACACTATTTTGCCTTTACCGTTTTCGTACGTCTTTAAATTCTGTCTTATTGTTTGGATTGTTCGTACTTGGTTTTATTTTATTTAAAACAAATTTTGTTTGCGTATATATTTATCATTGTGAAATTTGAATTATTTTTGGAGGGGGTGGGGTGAAAGGGGATGTCATATATATTATAAGTAAACGGTGAAATATAACATTATTATTTATAAATATTTACAGAAGCTAATCTTGCTTGTGTTATTTACTAGCTAGCACATTTCTTATTCTTAGATAAAATACGCTGAGTTATTTCCTAGAGGAGGGGAGTTGGTGATTCTGGAAAATTTAAAACTGTACAAATTAGTCTGATAATAGTTATAATAGGCTGAGATCTCGCGTGAAACTATCGGTTGATACAAAGCACATGCGCGATCAACATGCAGCCACGGTGGGATAAAGAATGTAATATGTCGACTAATCGTGTCAGTGCTATAGCTATAAAACAGCTACCGACCTTACGTCACACAAGGTTAAAGGAAATTCGCAACAGAAATTCATACTGCCAAGAGTTACGTTATGTTTATGCCGACGTGTACACGAGACCTCGGTTCGTCGTGACGTTCGAACGGCCAGACACCAAGTCCTGTACGCTGCATCACTGAGAAGGAGAAATCAACGAATATTATTTGACGCTTTAAGTAACAGGTCACCAATCTGTATCTGTAGTGCACGTGCTCTGTACAAAGCGTGGGGTTTATCAGACTTGTAGAGAAAAAAAACATAAAAAACAATATATTTTTTACAAAATGGATAAATATAAAATAAATCTGTAGATAGATAAAAAAAAAAAAAAAGATATAAAAATTCGCATCATTCTGTATCTGACGTTTCTTAACTCAAAATTTGAATCCTGTGAAAATGACGTCATGTAAATCATCATCTATTTATAGATATTATGTTTTATAATTATTTAAAATACCTCCCTACTCCCAATTTAATCATTTATATTCACCCACCCCACCCCATCCCATCCCCTCTAGAACATTATTAGAAGTATATCATCGAAGGAGCTGTTAGTATACAGACGAATGGAATCTAACCTTGCATCAATCCAATCTTTAACCGTGGCAGTCTGTCTAGTTTTATCTCACCAGACACGTAACAATGTCAGTACCTTCTGATAACATAGCTCTCAATTATTACTACTGACATCTATCAACTAGGGTGCCGTGGTGGTTTAGTGGGTAGGATGCTGGTTCGGGTTTGCTCCTGGTGTTGGCCGAAAAGCTCCTAGGGATTTCCGACATGGTTCCCCCCTTTCCAGTGGTGCGTGCACGCAGAAAAACCGTTGGCAGTTGGAATACAAATTAAGCGCAGATCTGTCCGGGTGAATTTCTCTCTTTGTACACTGTATGACGTATTCCCGTCTTCATTAGTCAGTTTTCACCCAGAAAAAAATTAGGAAAACTTTCTCCTTAATGGATGTCAGAGCTTTTTACATGTTCTGTCTTTCTCGTGCAAAGGATGAAGAATCACCTTCACGATAACATTCTCTTGGGGGCTGGAAACTGCTGTCTGTGTCTTATGAACAGATCCTTGTCTTCCATCCCTTTGTTCCTGTACGATTCCCAGAAGTCTTCGGAGAATTTTAGAAATTTTTAAATATTTATTCTCGATAATTCAGGCATGTGCTTATATTAATTTATTTTGAAAAGGACAATAACGTCCATCTCCATATGGCTAATATCACAGACATTATTTTTTTTTTATTTGTAAGTGTAAATCTGATTAGAAATGTAATGTTCTGTTATTTATTTTGGTTTATCCGAGAGAGAGAGAGAGAGAGAGGGGGGGAGTTTAACGTCCACTCGGCACAAATTAGGTCATTTCGGAACAATTTTATTCCAATGATTCGCATGCGCGTACAGGCCTTTAGCGGAGGGAGGAACACGGTGTTGCCGGCGAAAACTTTTAAACAGAACCCCTGGTTCGATGGCATAGTACGTAATCACCGTCAGATAGAAGACAATGCCACTTTATTTATATTTCACAAACTCGACTAGTCTAGAAACAGAACCCCTGGTACGATGACATACGACAAGAAACATCTCTTAAATCGCCATTTTTATTATCTCTAAAGAATTTTTTTATTGGTAGGATTAGACTAATTGGAGGTGTTAAGTAGCCGGGATTGTTTAATGAGCGGCCTCCCTGTGGGTTAATATTCGACACGGGATTAAATTAAAACCTTTTAAAAAGGACAATAATTGAACGTCAGGCCATATAAATAATAGTGGTTAAAATAACTCTCAAATCAAGGAAACAATAAAACCATTGTCTCGGGGATTGTAAAATGGTATACACTAACCTAAACTATAAAAAGGCTAAGTTGAACCCCCTATTGTTTTCCTTAAAATAACATACGAGATTTATCCATTCGGTGGTCCCTAAAACTCAGATAGGTGAAAATCTCGGACCCTAAATGTCATTGTTGGGTTGTATCAACAAGAATTTCTATATTTATGGTTTTATTGTAGAAACATTGGAGTGAAAGTAGGCAAGTGTTTTAAATCGTTGATCAAACACTCCTGTTAATCGCATCAAGAAAGGTGAGACCAGGTTTTACTCAGGTGAAAATGGCTTCTTTAATGCAATTCTTTACAGGTAGCTGATTCAAGGAGATGCGGCGATGTAAGCCTAAAATTTTGCGATTTGAGTTTTCGGAACTTGTGACCCCCGAGGCAGATTTTCTAGAAAGAGAAAGGGAGAAGATGTTGATATAAATTATAGTTTGAAAGATTCCCTTGTACCCGTGTAGTCAGGGAATATTGAAGAAAGGGGGTTTTATGTTTAAAGTCTTGGTCATCAAGTGAATGGCTGTAGGCTACAAAAGGGATTTTGTGTGTATTCGATTAACCAGTGTGAATAGCTGTAGGCCAAGAAGGGGAGTTTGTATTATTATATATGGATATATATCCCGCGAAGCGACGAGAAGACGATCTAACACAAGAACGTAATGCTTGTAAAGCCTCCAATAGTCAATGACACACGGGGTAGCCAGACTTTAAACTATTGGTGGAGCTAACTGGCTGTAGTCAGTGTGAAGAACAACGCAGTATCAATTCGCGGATCATTCTTCTCACATCACCTTAACGCTGCGATTTGACGCCGAAGAAATTTATGAGCGGTTTTTATTTCTCTATCTTGACAGGTAAAACCACTCGACAGATTTTTTTCTCGTATGTCAGTCAAAGTATTTTCTCAATAATTTATTATCGTATCTTGTCTTTTCAGATTGGGTTTTTATCCGACAGAAAAAAAAACAACGTCAACGAAATCTACTTTTACACCGGACAAAAAGATCTTCATAATATCGTCATCAACTTAGACTTATTGAAGTTTTAGTTTATCGTTTGTTCTCGACGAGAATATATAAATCACAGCAATACTGCTTGATTAATTGTTGACGAGTGGAATATTTACTTCTGTGTCTTAACAACTGTGAAGAAGATTTGAACCAATTACCGAAAGCAAAAAATACCAACACAACATAACTCTTAGTGATATTTGCAAGTTAAATTAGCAATCATAACGAACAACATTTTTGGATTAGAGACAACGTTTTAAATCAACGCGATGCTGATCGCGACGGCGACGTTATCCCCAGACTTGTGATTTCTAGTATTTCAAAACTTTTGTGGCTTTGAATTCTTGTGGATTTTATTTGTGTGGTTTTTTTCGTGGATTAATCCAGATTTGAAACTCAAAGATGCGAAGGTTTTTGGAAAAGGTGGTGATTGTCTTGGCAATTTTACAGATTGTCCATGCATCTTGGTGGTAAGTTATATTTTGATAAATTAACTCATTCAACACTGATTTAGTGCGAATCTAAATGTTTAGAAGTTTCCGTCCACAAAATCATAATCACATGGGTCAAGAAAATGGCTTATAAAAATAAAACTTAAATCCCGGTTCGTCTAATGCTATTTATTAATTATAGAATAAATAATAATAAAATTCCAGCCTTTGTTTATACAATACAGTAAATTCTATTTTATTGTTGATTTTCAGTATTTAAACAACCTAGGTATGCGCCATTAGAGCCTCGTAACGACCTGATTCAACAAATATTGTAGATAACTTTAACTTTGTTCTAAATAAATCTTAATACTGTTATTATCATAATTCTCGAGATTTCATAATAATATAACACACTTTATGGGATATTTGTGACATTTATCTGTTTTTTAGACCCTTGATTCAAATTTTATCTGATTTTTATAATATTATTACACAGTTTATGTGCGTTTATGTCACATATGTATATAAATTATTATTTTATCGCGATTCTATTTGAGTATTATTATTCAATGACAAGGTGATGATACTTTCCTTTATACAAAACTCAAATAAATTGTTATACAATTGACATGAAGATATTATGATTTTATTACATCAAAACACACACTTTAGGACTGCGTAGCATTTCCATATCGATACACGGTTTAAAATAAGACAAACCTTGATATACGTGGACTTGTTTATGTCTTTATTCAATTTATTATAACTCGTTCATATGTAAATAACTGAATTAAATCAACCTGTCTATATTATCACGTGTAAAATGTATTGGACGTTTTATTTTGTAATAAACAACTACAAACAATATACACAATAAAAAAGGATAATCTAATCTTCCTCTTTAAATACACAATAAAACCAAATATAAACTGAAACAGACGTGGTGGGAAAATATTGCTATCAGTTACAGAAGAGTCCCCACAAAATAAGATAAGATGGACATATTTCAAGAATATTAGAATTTATAAACTTATTGCAGAAATGAATAATATTGTTTTAGACATTCGACTTATTTACAAATATTGTCATAAATTTCATAAATATGTAAAACTTGAAATACTAATTTATTATTCGATAAACATTGGATTAATTTTATAGTTAAATAAACATGCCATAATGATGTGATTATATATCAGTTGAAACTCTAGTGTCTTGCATGGGATTTGAATATTTTTATTTTACTCAAAGCTGTAACTTCCCTGCCGCAAAATGCAAATTACTCAAATTTGTAACCTGATCTATTTTTCAAAATACAATTTACTCAGATTTGTTACATTCTCTCCTCCCCACAATACAATAGACTGCATACAGTTTATTTTGTGTCAAAAGTAATATGTAGCTACCTATCTAAACTGTAAACTGTAGTGAGCGTTAAAGGACAAGTATTATAACAGCGGATTTCCTAGCCCTGGGACTAGAAACAGAATCATTTTCCCTGTATCGCTGGCCCATGATGCCTATCACCAATATACAGAAATAAAAAAGAGAGTAAATTCATAATAATAAATAAATTCTAATTCTACTAATTATTGGGTCCACCTTGACGAAGTATACACACACATTAATTAATTAATTAAATCGAAATTAATTAGCGTGTTCGAGGGTGTTAATGATTCCTTAATTTATTCCCGGACTGATAGTATCCAATTGTTAGTGTTTTAAATTATTAACAAGTGTGGGAAATATCCAAATATAGGATATTATTAATGTTTATATCATTGGGTTATTTAGTACACACCAAGTACAACAAAAATGGAGGCGAGAAAATTTCCTACCCGCTCTTCGATTTACGCCCTAGGTTAGATTAGCCTCTCATTCACGACTGACTTTTCCTGCAAGTTTCATAGGAGACATTTGTTTGTGATATCACTATCGGTGAAAGCGGACTTAAAGCTCGAGAAGAAACAGACAACCCAAAGACTACATTGCAATACACGAGATAATATATATGACCTTTATCTGGTTATCGAAACGTTATATTTAATTATCATATGTAGATATTATGAAGTCACATTTAATTATCATAGACATCATAATTATATGAAAATCCTTACGTCATATTTAGTTATCATATAGACATCATAACGTCATATTTAATTATCATATAGACATCATAACGTCATATTTAATTATCACAAAGACATCATGACGTTATATTTCATTATGATGTAGACATTATTGTGTTATATTTAATTATACACCATAACGTCATATTTAATTTTCATATAGACACCATCACTTTATATTTAGCTATCATCTAGACACCAAAACGTTATATTTATTTATGATATGAACACAGAAACTTTATATTTAATTACCTCGCACTCATATTTGCATAATTTTCAACCGCTGTTCAATTTTAAATTATTGTATTACATTTATGTAAACTAAGCATGTCGGTAATGTCTCACATACTTAATATGTAATATTTGATTTGAATACATAGTGATATTTGAAAAATAGTTATAATATGAATACGGGGAAAACCAAATTCGTAGAATACGTGAAATATTTGGGGGTATCTTTACCAATGATGACCATTCTAGGTAGGGTTTGGATTTGGAACGTGAAATAGTTCGTTATACCGGGAGAATGGCGGATTAACATTCTAGGTAGGGTTTAGATTTGGAACGTAAAATAGTTCGTTATACCGGGAGAATGATGGATTAACATTACTAAATCAAAGCAATTGATTCGATCTGAACATTACTCCGACGTCGATCTGTGATCAATAGAAATGTGATTTAACACCCTACTGTTTCGCAAAAGACGGACTAATAAAAATGGGCTTAGGTCATGCTGTGTGCCCGACCAGCCTACTCTTCGGCGAATTCCAAATGTCTAAAGATATTGTACGAAATCATTAATCTTGAGTGTTGTTTCGGCCGTTATCGTCCTGTGAGAATTGTTTGTGCAGATTCGACGAGGAAAGAGTAGTCGTAAGTCCCTTACTTTTAGGGCAAATTTATTTATTATAAAAACACTCCATGGACGTTTTCATAAGCCTGGTCGGTGATTATGTTAACCCCCCCCCCCCCCCAAGCCTCGACTACCTGTAATTGACCCCTGATGAAGGTAAAATAAAGGTTATTTGTTTTATAATGAAATTGATGGGGGAATGATTGACAGGCGAGTGTGGTTGATTTGAAGAAAGTGAATGATGTACGTTGTACTGTCTGTAATATAGACACACGAGGTACATGGGAAGGGGGGATTAAATCATATATACTTGTTTTCGAATAATATTGACTGTAAAGGATTCTTTTACGTGTACGCCATTGTGTGCAACGTGCCTTGGGTTTTCGTATCATTAGAAAGACTAGACACTGTGCTTACGAGAAACTCTATCCTGCACAATTACTAGACGAACACCAAGCGCGATCCAGTTAGCGAGCCAGCGTCTTACGCACTGAGCCGCCATAGCTCACGGGGTGTTTAGGACGTGTTAGAATGTTTATAGTTCAAGTTATCTAACCCTATACATTGTAAACATTTTAACAGTTTAAGCTAGTAGCCATTAGTTATTGTTAAATGTAGAAGTTGATAAGTTAAAGTGTAATTTATTAGAGATAAAGTAGGCTGTATATAACATATATTATATACTCACCAGTAGAGACTAACCTGTCGTCAATCCTAGATAACCAACTTCAACTTTGTTTATAACCCTCTCAAGCTGTATATTTCATACCATCTATTGACTTATATATTCTCCCCTGTATATAGACTTACATATTGTCCCATGTATAAAGACTCATACATTGTCTCCTGTATACAGACTTACATATCCCCCCCCCCCCTGTATGTAGACTTATATATGTCCCCTGTATGTAGACTTATATATTGTCCCCTATATGTAGACTTATATATTGTAGCCTATATATAGACTTATATATGTCCCCTGTATGTAGACTTATATATTGTCCCCTATATGTAGACTTATATATCGCCCCCGTATGTAAACTTATATATTGTAACTTATGTATAGACTTATATATTGTCCCCAGTACAGGCCTATAGAATTATATATTGTCCCTATATATGGACTTATATATTTCCCTCTGTATGTAGACTTATACAATATTGTCTCCAGTATATAGACTTATATATTGCCCCCTGTATACAGACTTATATATAGCCCCTTTTATATAGGTTTACCAATTGTCGACTTGTGTAGATCACCATTTAGTCCTAAGAGTCAGATTTAGGCTATAGATAGTCCATTGTTGAGTTTACCCTTCATTACAGAGCCCGGTTATGATTATGTAGGCCCCGGGCCCTGGTACTGCGAGGGGTCTCGAACGACATTTATGTGTTAAGAATTATCTACATTGGGTCATTTTTGTTTGAACATGTATCCCCGAAGTGTGAAAAAATTTTATTCGTCAGTGGTAGATGGTGATGGGAGTTCCGATTCTCCACAACCCCCAACCCACCCCTATTTTGATCCTTTAATGAGGCAGTCCGATCCCTATAAAGCCAATCAACTAAACTGACCGAACGAATGTGACTTGTCAGACAGATATCTTTAAAGATAATAAAATCACGTATGGTATTTATATGATAGTAACAGTGTCTGCTGGTAGATATGTTTAGAGAATGTTAGAGATTTGTAACCTTAAGGGGCCATCGGTGTGGGGGTTTGCGTGGCACTAACTGTATCTGTTAATAAGTATGTTTGGAAAATGTTAAGGGATTTGTAACGTTGAAGGGTCCTCGTTGTGGGGACTTGGATGGTGTTGTCGTGGCCGTTGTTCATTGTGCTTTTATTTTGCTATCGTAATATAATTTCTGTCATTTGTAAATATTGTAAAGCGAGGGGTTGTGTGGTCAAATGGTCTAATGTGTGAGCTTTAGATCATTGCGTCAAGTGTTATTGATTCGATTCCAGACTTCTACGTGACAACAAGCAGTGGCACTAACTTTTCTCCGGGTCCCACGACATTCTCATACTGCTAGAAATATCTCTAAAATATGTACTTTATGTGAGTACCGAAATCATCTAGTTTAAGCCCCATTTTTCTCTCTCTCGCCACGCCTCGTTGGTAAAAGAGGTGTGTATCTTCTAACCAAGATATGATACAAACTATCATGGTTCATATCTCCACCTACCCTGATCTCGTGTCACAATAAAATCACCACACATTTCAACAATAGTCAACACCTTTCTTCATGTTTCCGATTTCCGTGTTTATTCACAACATTCTATGAATTTATAAAATTCCCTCGTTGCAGACTGCTGTGTATTCCGCAGGACTTTCAACGTTTGTTCTCGGGCCCGTAGGGTTGACAAGGAACCCGTCGTGTTTCGGATGGGACAAAAAAACGCAACAAAACCCTGAAGTGTACCAGTGTACCCCAATGACAGCTAGGATACGAATAAGAGAAAGTGCATAAAACACTGTCTGGACAACATTCTCCCTAATAGGACTGCACGCTTTTACATATGACAGCACTTGTCTGCACCCAAAAGCATTCTTGTCAGTTTCTAATTCGGAAGGGCTAGCTAAGGTACGACGCTTGTGTGCACGTAATAGAATCATCGGCAGTTTCCATTTCGGAGGTGCTGACAGGGAACAGAGTTGGTGTGCACGTTAAAGCAGGCGGAAAGGCGACTGTCCCACGACACTGTATGGTATATGCCCGTCTTCACGAAGTCCAGTCGGTGTAGCAAAGTATTTAACTGAGTGTATGTGTGATGAGGAGACGACGTAGTAGTTTTATTTATCTTGGCCCGGGGGTTAGTTTTATTAATCCGAGAATGACCGTGTAAAATGTAATAATTCTGGCAGATTTATCAGATATCCTGCAGCATCTTCATGTCCGACATTACAATCTATATATCTATAGTCTAATACCAGACGATATCCTTCATCGGCGCTGTAGATTATACAACCAATATTTCACCTTTAGAATGAAATGGGGCTTAACGTCCTACTTTTTTTGCATCAACCCGGATAATGAAGCCGGGCATGCGCCATTAAGTGTGCTATGAATGAAATTTCTCCCAGATAGTGGCACCTCAGCCTACTATTATTTCGAATTTCAACCACCAAGGTTGTTTATGATGCAAATGAGGTCATTTTGGAACCGGGTGACCTACAGAAACCCCCAGGAGGTTAGGAGGGCGGCCATACTTCAAGTGCTTTAAAATGCACAATAGTTGTGGAATATTCTAGAAGACTTCATGTAATTCTAGAGGTCTTAATGCGCAATAGCGTTGAAATATTCTAGAAGAATTCGTACATTCTAGAAGACTTAATGCGCAATAGCGGTGGAATATTCTAGAAGATTTCATGTCACCTGTAATCTTTCGTTCTCTCATCCTCTGGAAATACTTTTTTTTGTATAGCACGTGGTATTGTATATCACGTGGCTTTGTTCTTCGGATACAATTGATTGGATTAGTTTTTTCAAAAATGGCGATACAAATAAAGAACTAAATTCTCGTCTTCGAAAAAAAAATGACCAATTTGTTTTGTCGATATTCAGTGATTGTGTTCCGTAGTTGTCGATTTATATGAAGAAATATAAAGCAAGTAATACAAAGAAATATAAAGGATTTAATACAAAGACCATTTTGTTAATAATTATGTCATCGACATCGGGTGAAAGCTGAACAAACATGGCGACCGTTAGTTTTTGAATAATGTTTATACTCGTCAAACTAATATTAAAACATTATTATAGGAATCTTTTTAAGTCGGAGTCGATAATGCATTAGAGATCGACCATCTTTAATTCCTACACAAACATGTAAACATAGATTTCGATAGAATCTTGAAAGATCAAGGCGCGTGCCTCTTGTGTTTCTCCCGTACTTGATGTTTTCAACACTTTGTTGAAATGCTAGTCGCGTATTGGTTGGGGGATCGAAAAGTGCGTGTTTACCAAAAAAACCTTGTAATTTCGTTTGATGTGGGTTTTTGTACTGAGAGAACTTGGTGTATGTGATAGGAAACAAACGAATTATCTTTCTAGAATCAATGAACATCTTGCTATAAATGGGAGAACACATCAAACGCCGAGTTCTGAATGTAACGTTAGTCATGCTTGTGCATTACGCCGAGTGTTTGATATGACGTAATTTGTCCACAAAATGGCCGCTATAATAAGAAGTGGTTTTAGATTTTTATCAACATTGGTTATATCGTTAACTGATTGTTAACCAGTACTTCATCTGTATCGTGGAGTATTGACGGAGGATTAAATTTATTTTCACAACCTCCGTGTTATATAACTTCTAGTATTGGCTTCGTTGATTGAATGGCTAATATATGAGGTGACACGGTTATTATCAACAAAATTAAAATGTCCTAAGGGCGGGATCCAACTTCAGTCAGTTACAATGAGTTGAAAATTACCAATAAGCTTAAACAATCGGCTTACACCATAACATATAAGATTGTAAACCCAGTAGGTATTGTGCCAGTTCTAATACCGACTTATCAAGTGTCTTGAAATGGAATGCTTGAGTTCGTGAATTTTCATTGAAGATAAGCATTATGGCAGATGATAGAAATTTCTTGAAACTATTTCTTGCACTGCTGCTGTATTTTGAATGATAAAACTTGTATCAACCTGTAACTTGAGTTTCAAGAAGTTGTCCAATTAGTTTTTAAAATTATCTGTAAATTTTGTAATTGAAAAGAAGTAATATTCTCACCTGAGAGAAAGTGCGATTTTCTCACCCGTGTAAAGGGGCAATTTTCTTACCTTAATTGGAAGAGTTATAGTGTGTATGTATTGTTAAGCCCCCCCACCCCCACCCCACCCCCCCCCCTTGCACTAGGGTAGGATTTAAGAATGATAGCATCTGTTGTGACTAGGGTAGGATTTAAGAATGATAACATGTGTGACTAGGATACGATTTAAGAATGATAGCATGGGTCTGACATATTGTGGAATGTTAGTCTATCAGATATATTACAGACTGATTGTTGATTTTATCACGTGTTTTACAAGCACCCTCGTTTATTTTGGCAACGTCTACTTCGACTCCAATTTACTCGAAGATTCGACGGTTGAGTGTGGATCATTGATGGCTTGCATGTTAAACTGTCTACAAGTTGCGGTATAACTTGCAAACTAACGAATACAGTTGATAAACATATAGACTTAAACATCTTTTTATTGTTGAATACAGCATGTTCCCGAAACTACATTCATATATCTACCGAATCAATATACAGACAAATAATAACACACGCCCCCTCCCCCGGTTATTTGGGTATCTGACGTAATAATTGTAGTAATCTGGGTAGTTCATTCGCATAAGCAACGATTTTAAGAAATAAAATGTCGGTTAACTACTTTCGTGTCTGTTCCCAAGCGGTGGTTGATTGTAGACTGACAGCCTGAGTTTAGTATGCTTCTAAACGAGTCTGTTGACTTTCTAGACCAGGAGCTTCTTCCACACACTTCGTATTCATCACCGTCTGCTTTTTTACTGTTATTGTTCGTAGGACAGTACGATCGACATGAAACTTGGCATGATTGTTCTTTGGCCAACTGTGCAAGCTTTGGAGGGCTTTGGGGTGGTGTTGACGACGATATGAATCCGGGGTTCCATATTCATAGTAGAACATGCCTACTTGTTGAAGTCTTGACAAGGATTATTCGAAATTCCAAAACACAAAATCGCCAGGAAGATTGATATAGCAAAGTTAAGATACAATGTTTAGAGAGTTTTTGAGGGTAGGTTCGATGTTCTATAAAAAGAAACTGGGGTTAACCTACTCGGTACAGAATAAAATACAAGCGTGATAGGGTGTGAAACTACAGCCACCTTCCAACACTATTGGTAGATATTTGAGTTATAAGATATTCCTCTACGTGATATCTGACAATGGTCGCAGATTTAGGACAGTTTTCAACGGCCAGATTGAGTTTCATCCCGTTTCAGTTTGTTTATCAACAACCCGGTGCAAATTGTAATATAATAAAGTTCACGCGACATCTCCCGCTATTTATCTGAACATAGATTGAAGACAAGAAATGCATGTTATATGAAAGCACTGACATTGTAACTGGCGATTCAGACTTAGCAATCACGAACTTAAAATAATTTAGAATAAATGTAAAAATAACACGAAGAATGGGTTGCTATGTGAATTTTTCAGATGAACTAGAAGTTGTCGCTATAGTTTGATAAATTAATTGAAAATGAGTTTGATGCCAAGGCGTAATTCAGGGGAGAAAATATTTTGCACCGCTCCGCTTCGCACCAATATAATTCACTTTTTCTGAATCCATCCGCGCTCTCTTCTTCAACCGGGATAATGACGACGTGCTGGTGCCACACAGTATGCCGAAGGGACATTTTGCCCCGACAACGTCTTACCGTTCTGCAAACAGTGTGCCGTGGGAAAATTCTGCCAAGGCAGTGGCGCTATGGCCTCTTCTATAAATAAAAACGTGTCAACTGGACTATTGAAGATTTCATAAAAAAAGACGTAACTGCTGACAAGTTATAATGTTCTTATATTGGTAGACGGGAGTTAAACGTTCTACATTTTTGTGCAACAACTGGGTTACTGCAGACAAAGTCTAACTTCTGACAACATATATAATGTACGTATATTAATAAAGATATCATCGAAAAGCGGGGATTAACATGGTAAACTGGCAGGTAGATAAATTCTTTATATTGACACATTTCTACACTTAATTGAGTGTAAAACAAATATTAGAGATAAAGAAATATTATGATTTAAAAAACATTCACAGCAGCCATAAATCATTAAAACGGTTGAGGGAGGGGTTATTGTTGAGGGAGGGATTAATGTAATTTATATATTTTCACATAAATTATACCGAAGTAACGAGTTTTGCATTGTCGTCAGCTGATATTGTTTGTAGAGACTTTGGAATCTAGGATGTGATTTATAGCGAAGGTGGCCTATCAGTGTACGCGTGCACGTAAAAGAAAGACCCCTTGGCAGTTGGAATGTGCAAAATTTCTCTCATAGCACTCTGTATGACGTATAACCGTTTTCATTAACCCGTTTCTAAACAGAATAGTAGGACGTTAAACCCCATTTTATTTTGTTATGAACGTCTAACCCACCCATTTTTAGCAGAAAACAAACTATGCTTATTCGCTCCTAAAATGGTGGATGCATTGGGGACGAAGGGTGTGCCCATTTCCAGAAACCGTCACGACACATGAAGTCTGCTATGTAGAATATTTATGAAACGTGAAGATGTATATTTGAGTGTATGGTTATTATCACGAGATACCAGACTATCTTAGTAATATTATAACTTTATCTAAACCACACATAAAACAAAGGGCGGACAACTCCAAGTAGATTTTATCACGATGACGTCATATTGTTAAAAACAAATGGCCGTTTAGAGTTATCATAATCTTCAGTTGGCTGTCGGATAATCTCATTTAGCTCTAATTATATGTCTGGCTTCTTGTTCGAATCCGCCATATTTTAAATTTCGAATTAAATTCATATTAAAATGGGGGCTAACGTCCCACAGGGATACACAATACAGTGTGTTATATGACATTTTGTCTGAGCAGCAGTACTGTATGGAATTCCAACAAGAACAACTAGTATTAGACGTTGTTCACTCCGCTAGCTCGTCTTCAATAGCCAAGTCGACAAGAATAGTAGGACTTTAAAACCCACGCAATTCCCACCAAGCCCTAGGTAAAAGAACTGCGCGTGTTATACACGAGCTATGAATTGTTAATATTGTGATTATTGCGGGATCACGAAACCAGCTCGTCTTGCTGTGACGTCAGACAGGCGTTATTTGTAATTATTTCAGGTATTTCAGTTACCAGATTTTTACCTGTCTGTAATTTTAACTAATTTTGGTATCAGTTTACCTGGATATAATCCACCTAGCTCCATTCTCTTCAAATAACTTCCAATCCTCATAAATTTATTCTTCAGACATTTTGTAGATAAAATCTTGAACGATAATACCCGGCGATAGCTGGTAAAACTAAACGATGCACTCGCTTCACATCGAATGTGAAAAAAAAGATCGTATTGTACTATAGCAATAAGGATGAAATCCATGGAGATTTATTACCCGTCACCCGGACATTACTTTTGTCAATTTGAAAGTGACACGTGGTAATGTCAATACTTTCACCGCCCCCCCCAACAACTGCTATGGGTTATTCTCGGCCGAAGCCGGGTTCGAAATCTGGACATTCCCGTTGAGTGGGCAGTACAGAAGCACCAAGATTCTGGATATTAGATCAACACTGGGCTATCAAAGGGGGGTTCAGATAGGGAGTTTATTTCCTTTTGGCGTACTGATGTGTGGCGTGTAAAAGAATCCACTTTTTATTCCGAAACGCCGCCGTCACAAATATTTCATTACCTATATTAAGCCATGATACAGTTGGCAATCTGGTGCACGTAAAAGAACCCAAATTAGTAGGCAACAACATTGTCCAGGCAAATGTCCAGTGTTTGTTGAAGAAAAGTGCCATTACTTATTTTAGGTCATGATACAGTTGCTAATTTAGTGCACGTAAAAGAACCCCACCTTTGGGCAACACCACTGTCCTGTCAAAATGTCCGTTGGTTGATGTCTGATACTGTTGTTAATGTAGTAGTGTACGGAAAATAACCCCATCTGTGGGTAACACCACTGTCCTGGCAAAATGTCTCTTGTTTGGAGCATGATACTGTTGCTAATGTAGTGCACGTAAAAGAACCACATTGGTTGGTGCATGATACCGTTGTTAATCTGTTGCTATATCATCTGATTCCTTATATTACGTTATGATATGGTTGTTTAGAAGGTGTTGATGTGGTCTAATTTGTACGAATTACAACTGATAACAAAACCTAATTTGATCTATAATTCAATCTACCGACCAGCTGTTTATAAAACTTGTGTCTAGGTCAAAGGTGAATATAATCGAGGTGATGAAAAGATTATCAATTTTTAGCTACTCGACCAGGTGTTGAAGATGATTGACGTGTGATATAGGTGTTGGTCTGGCAGGTTGGAGAGGGGTTAACTTCTAGATCAATCTACTCGTAGTTCGTATCGGTATAGATTCTGGCCACCCATCTTCTTCAACCAGTAACAGACCACATATATTGTCTCTCTCATAGAATTATTTTATATATTTCTTCAACCCGTTTAGATTGTCCCTATCTTAGATGGATTTTACACATTTCTCCAACCAGTAGATGGACTCGCACAGTGTGGAGATCCAAACATCGTCAGTTGACTCACTGCCAGACTTGGTGATCTGAACCCTCTCATGTTTCACACTCGTCACGATCGGTACCTATATGAAACCAAAATGGCTAGAAGGTATTGAAGCAAGAATCCTCCATCAAGATTTAGAATGTAAAATGGCAAATTGATGAAGTTTATTGCGAATTCTGTCATCGTGTATAATGTTGCCAATTCTCATCGAACAGAAACTTGACCTAATTCGTCAACACCCTGACCCAATTTACCACTTTGAAATTAAAAACGCATCGTATCAAATTAAGGTAAGATAATGTATTAAGGCGGAGTAAGATATGTTGACATGAGTCTGTGTGTCAAGTCGGTGGGTAGAGGATGGTTGGTGTTTGTTAGGTTGTCATCCTGGATTATTAATGACACGTCATGGGGTGATGATCACACCTATTTATGATAATATAACACGAGATAAAACACAAGAGATCTGATACACGTCATTATAATAGTCTTTAAGATGATGAATGGTGAGGTAGAGAGAGAGAGAGGGGGGGGAGGGGAGAGAGATACCTTTCATTGACGGATGCCACTGTATACAGGTAGGGATGAGGGGGGGGGGGGGGGGCGAGAGAGATTGGGGGGGGGGGCGGGTAGAGAGAGAGTGAGAGAAGGAGAGGGAGAGGGGCGTCTATATTGTTGCCATTACGATGAATGATAGGGGGTAACTAAAACATCATCTTATAAATGAATATAACCATCAACACATAACATACCTACTTGTTGAGATTGGGATTCTTGCAACAAATCGACACATTTTCAGAACAGTGTGTTCATCTTTAAATGTGTAACTCGATGAGTAAAGGCGTTGCTTCACTAACCATCCTGGGTTTCTTTCAACTAGTGATGTGGGACTGGGGGCCTGACAGGAAACAAAAACAGGGTTCCTTATAGGAACTGGTGTGCACGCTAAAGAAACTTTGACGGTTTGAATTTGACGAAAAGTAGGCGAAAAAGCCAGTGCCCTTGTGTTTGTAGGCCTTCTGTAGCCCGCTTGGTGCAGGAAAGTAGGACGTTAAACCCCAGTTCATTTCATTTCACAAGAATATTGCTTTTCATAAAAATGATCATTGGACTTTCAGGAATGACCACGGCCCCATTTATTTCCCGACTTTAAAATCATGATAGCAGACAACAAAATAGTTTCAAAGCATAATCGTGAACAGAAGTAATGAAATTTATTTGCGATTTTTACAGATCGAAAATTCAATTTGAAGCTAATCCTAGGTTTTAGGTATTTATTCTGTGTAGAAGGTGCTGGGTCACGACTCACTGTCGGACACGATCAATTGTTATAAGTCGCGGCCATATTGACCAGAGATCACCCGGGGGTAGGCGTGGGAGTGGCCGCTCCAAACCCCTCACAAATACTTTCAATAATCTTTTAGATAAATAGGCAAGACGAGAGACGAGGAGAAAAAGACTATCCAATGTTTACCCTTCAGAAATATAACGTCTAATAAAGTCTGGATAATCCACTCGACAAATTATATCTTCACGGCCAATGAAGGAGTTTGATTATTGCCCGTGGTGTTTTAATGCTGATTGATTCTGGCATCCTGAGTGTCTATATGGTCCTGGCTTTATTATTTAGTCATGGATTATCCTCAGATCGTTTGATTATATTTCACCACACGCTAAATGTATAAATACATTTCAATCTCTCTATAATTGTCTGTGGTGTAACGATTTCAAATCAAATATCATGGGATGAGCTTGGTGGCAAATAAATTTGGTAAAACTTTGGTTGTTTACATGATACGGGATAATTAATAGACGATGCTAATCTAGTTCTTATTGCCAATTATGTCTGGATTAAAAACATTCTTTTATTATACGAGGCTGTCCAACTGCGAGAATATTTATTTCTACCTAGTTTTACTAGCATCGCCATAGGGGACCAAAGCGCCACCACTTGCATCGTCTCTCTCTCTCTCTATCTCCCTCTCTGTCTCTCTCCCTGGAAATACTAACACCACCATGAGGGACCCAAGCGCCACTGCTTGAATCTTCTCTGTCCCTCTCCCTCTCTCTCTTTCTCCCTCTACCCAGTAGTACTAACACCACCATAAGGAGCCTAAGCGCCACTTGCGTCTTCTGCCTTCTTTTCTTGGAGACACTTTCTTTGAGATAAGAACTGACCAATTGATTTTTATTTATTTCTTTTGTCCGGACACTGGCGTTTCCGCCTACTCTTCTCCCATTTTCAAGTGTCATGCCAATGTGTACACGGGAGCTCTGTAGCCGGAGACAAAAAAAAACTAAGTAGGCTAGCTTAACACTCCGCCATTTTAGTACCGCCTAAACGACAAGACGTTCGTTCTTGTCAGGCTCTCTGTAGTCGGAGACAAGACTAAGCCCAAACAAAGTAGGCTGACTTAAAACTCGGTGATCCAGCCGAGAAAATAATAATAAATTATAAAAGGGTGAAACGTGGATTGTCAGTTGATATCTTATTTTAGTGTGAGATAAACCATGGTGTGTGTAACATATATCATAGTAAGCCTAGCTATAATATATCATCGCAGGTAAAGGTGTGAAACGGTAGGAGACAGGTAACCACAGGTAACTCTACTCTCTTCAGTTACCTGTATACACGTTAAATGACCGTGTCATCCACCCTACCGAGATACCGGAGAAGGTCCGATCTCGACAGATGAATGAAATATAAGATTTAATACTCGAGTTAAACAAACCCGTCGTTACAGATTCTCTGACTCGTTTATCATCTCTAGTAGTAGTTGATGGCCATTTATCCCTCACCCCTCGACGTCTATAGTAACATATTATATCTTCTCACTAGGGGGCGTTATCGTCTATTATTATTAACACCAGGAGGCGTTGTTGACTAAATTAAAGTCTTGTCATAACGTCACACGTCAGTAAACCAACAACAATCTTTTAAAAAAAATATATAATAATAAAACTATCTCAACTTGTATGATAAAAACTTATAGACATTAATTCGATTATTTCTCTCAAAATCCATTTTGATATTTTTCCAAACTCTATTTTATTTTAGATAGGCATTTGGGGATAGTCTTTGCCTATAGAAAACGCCCGGCGACGTGGCTTTTTAAAGGGATTTCTTTTAAGTGATATAATAAAGTTTAGAAATATTTTCCCGGTTACGGTCCAGATATTGACAAAGAATGTTCAGCGGGACTTCTCTTTCTGGGTTTCCTGGTGCAAGGCTGGTGGAGGGGGTGCAGTGAAGGGTGCCTAGTCGTTCGGATGGGACAAAAAACGAGATCCATATGTGTACTTGTTTGTATGCCCGTAAAAGTATCCTTGGCAGTTAGAATTTCCCTCAAATGTCGCTGCGTTTCATATGATTATCTTCATTAGCACATATGGCGCTGGAAAGTAGAACATTAAATCTCCTTTCACTTCATTTAGAAAATATTTTTGCATTGCATAATATAAAATAAGAAAAGCAAAGATACGTGTCAAAACAGTTGCTGAATGTCAGAAATATTGAAACCTTGAATAATCATTATTATACTGATTAAACCCGACCTGGGAGAAGACACCTCTTCAAGGATTATTATTTCATGCTCTATGGATTTGGTGATTTTAAACCTATTTGTTAAATGAAGCGGAGAGACGAACAAGTGTCTTAAGCTGCAATTAACCGTAAATTAACCGTAAAACCGTTTTTCCCGAATTCGATGACAATGAAACGTACATAAATACCGGTGATAAAATACATCCGATTAGTGACGTTATGAGAGGTGTTAGTTGTAGAAACGCAGGTGTTGGACCTCGGTTTATCCGTGTTTAAAGTATATTGTATGTAATGTAGCGTTTAATACCCACTTGCTTATATCTAATGTACCGTTATACATTATAATACTCATTTATATCGTGATAATACACAGATATACAATGAAATAAAATGGGGTTTAACGTCCCACTGTTCTGCACTGACATTGTTAATGAAAACGGGCATACGCCATACAGTGTGCTACGAGGGAAATTTTCCGACTCTTATTCCAACTGTTATGGACGCTTATGTGTTCCAAATGTCTACATGGGACTTCGGGTTTTTGCCTAACCCGAACAACTATACACTGCTTCTTGCTAAGACCCCCGTCCTGCACCAATGACAAGGGGAATCCAGGGACCTGTTTCCCGAAATCTTAACTAAAGATAAAATGCAAATTTTAGTAGATTCTTCAAATTTGATTGGCTAAGCACTAAAATTAATCTAATTATCCAATCAAATTACTAAAATTTGGATTTCATCTTAGTTAAAATTTCGTGTAACAGGCCCCTGATACGCAGGCAATATAGGCCTACTATTACAAGACTATTAGAATGATGGCCGCACTATGTAATGTTCATCCAACAGTGGCTATGTCGCACATGTGACTGCATGTGACCTGATGTAGTGATGCCAGTGAAAGAGATTGAAAAGATATCGAAATGATCTCTGTCAAATATCAAAATATAACAAACCACTTTCCCTCCCCTAAACCACTATTCATAACAAATCACGGATATTTTCGAACTATGCACAAGGAACCAGTCGAACTTCTATTTCCTTTCATCTTTAAAGAGCATAGAATAATTATAACATACGTTAGTTTTTCATTTTTTATGATTATAACATACGTTGTTTTTGGTTAATTTTGTTTATAACTATGTTAATATCAATATTATGGTACATTTAACAAACAAACAATATTACAGTCAGACCATTTGACAGAAGTGATGGGTTGTTTGTTTTATATATATAGTCAACAAACAAACAATATTACAACCAGACTATTTGACTGGAGTGATGGCTTGTTTATTTTATATATAGATATATAATTGATTCTTTATAAAATAAACAAAAGCAATCCTTATATACATACATTGATAATTACATTCTGTCTTTCAAACTGTAACATTTTTATTATAATAATTTAGACAATTTCCTAGAGGCAGATGACTCTCCCGGGTCACTTTCCTTGTAAATAATTCACCTTCTCGCCTTTACAAACTTTCAAACTGGTGAATTCGACTTGTTATGACAGAGTGAGAGATGTTTAAAGTCCAATCAACACAAATTACGAGTCTTATTGGGACTAACATCTAGTACATTAATATGTCAATAATGGGCTTGGTCGATAAGGGTCTTTAGCAGTCGACGGAAACGAGAATACTCGACCAAAGCCACGAGGTCAGGCGTCCGATCCCGAAATGAAACGGAGTTTAACGCCCGACTGTTTTGCTTCGACCGGGCTAATGAAGACGGACGTCATTTTATTTTCATTTCTGCATCTTAATAAAGACAAGAGAAACGTCGCCGAAACGTCGCCAGAAAGAAACTTCAATGTAATTTGCCATGTATCGACTGTCTTAAGTTGCTTGATAAAAACGAAACAACCCTCGTCGAAACGTCGTCAGCAATAAACTTCCAAGTAACCTCTATTCTATATAATTTTGCCATGTGTTGTCCTCATTCAGTTACTAAATGGGACTTAAACAATTTGTTTCTGATGTTTATTGTTCTAGAAAAACAGTTTTATATATACAGTGGACTCTGTCACATCCGATCTCTGATAAATCCGGATCTCTGTGACATCCGACCTGATTTTAATGTCCCCATTTATTTCCTTATTACTTCAGCCAAAAAATCTCTGGTAAATCCGAAATCTGTGTGTAGCGGATTACGACATCAATCAGCCATCCTGTCAAATAATTTATTATATCAATGATTGTATCAATGATTATAGCAATAATTATATCAATGATTATATCAATGATTAATGATTATATTGATTATATTAATGAGTATATCAATGATTATATTAATGCTTATATTAATGATTGTATTAATGATTATATTAATTGATGTTTTTCAGGTATCTGGGTGTGTCCAGTTCATATCAGTCATTAGTAGAAGAAATAAAACATTTACCGGGTAGAAAAAAATGTTCTAATTTAGCGTTTTTAGCCCCGAGACAACAGGAACTATGTAGTTTAGAAGATAAAATTATAGAGGTAATCCATGAGGGGGCGTCCATGGGAATCGAGGAGTGTCAGTACCAGTTTCAGACCAGACGCTGGAACTGTTCAACTTTTAATACAACAAATGTCTTTGGACAGATTTTAAAAATAAGTAAGTATAAAATTTGTATTACAATTTCATAAAAAAAAACACACAAAAAGTGGTACCACGTGTTCAGATAACAACATAAACTTGGTCATTTCGGGACTAACATTTTATGTCAATAACTCGCTTACGCGTAGGGGTCTTTAGCATTTGGGGGGAAAGCGGGGGATCTGGAAAAAAAAACCATGAGATTGGACAGACGACTCAACTTAAAGTCACTTACAATGGATGAATCGAAACCACACTAATTGACTCGATGACAGACCCTATGATACCACGCGCACACGCTAACCATTCAATCATACAGCTCCCCACAGGTAACAATAAAAATAATTTGACAACTGAATGATTATCCAAACATGATCCAAGTATTGTGTTGGCCAGGCATTAAACGCCATCCATCCATCCACCTATTCTATTCATCCACCCATCCATCCCCCATCCCGGAACAGCCTAAATCAAGGCCTATATCGATGCCTTTATTGGATTAAAAGAATGAATTTATGCTTGATAACGACTAGAGAAGCCCAGCCGAAACGTCGCTCAGTTACAAGCAGTAATTGTTTTCCATAGAATTGTGATCTGTATACCCTAGTTCAAATACTAAATGCCATTGAAACAATTTATATTACAAACCACCATTCTTTCTTTCATACCCCCCGACCCTCCTTCTGACAGTCAACAGTAGCGATAAAACATTCCACCGACTCTGGTAGTTCTCTATTATCGAGCTACGAGGATAAACGATATGAAAATAGTTTGGTCTATCTCAATAGAAGTTTGGCAAACATTGGAAAATTAACTCTTTTAAGTGTATAGAGCAAGTATTTGTATTTATTAAACTTTCGTCCGTGTTATTATTGCTGTGTTCATCAAGTACCGAGAGATGGTGGGTCGGTGGATTAATACAGGGCGAGGAATGTATGAATCTAATTTCACTGCCATCAAAGAACCAGAAAATTGAAACCACTCATGCGTATAATTCTTTCATGTTTGTTTTTCTTAAATTTATTATCAGGCATTTAATGGAAATGAAGACTTACTTTACTTTCGTTAGCTTTCCTGTATTCTGTGTTTATAAAAAACGAACAAAGACGCTCGGTATTTTGTAATAAACTAAATTAGATATTTTTTTTTGCGGTAGGCTATACCCACAGGATGATGTGAAACTTATATTCTTAAGAATTATAATAGTTGAAAGTGTTTTAATGTGCATTTATCAAATCTGCCTGGAGGCACCTCCCAAGTTAACCAACTATCCAACAGATGTAAAACACAGGTTAACAAAGACGTATTGGATCGACGCGTCAGTCACTTTTATTTGTCAAGATTTCGCGTTTTGGTGCAAATTAATTTTAAGTATAATACATACTAAATACAACAATATTTGGGACAAACGTTCGCTGAGTTCTGTAGTCTACATCCATTGAGACATAGTATTGAAAATATGATGACAAAAATTCGAATAAAACAGCAACATTTAATCTTGTAAATTTAGCATATTTGTGAAAAATGAGTGAATTATTTCCTAACACGCATATATATTATATATCATATAATCTCCCTGATATTTCACACAATAATGTAAATTGGATTATTTTAACAGAGACAGTTAATATAAAGAAATACTTAAATAAATTTAGAGTTGTTGGTCGTTATTGGGAGGTATTTTTTTTTTAGTCTTCCTGCAAACTACAATATTATTTGTAAAAATTGAATCTCTAAAAGGAACGAGACTTTCACATCATTCTTCATCCTCTTTACACGATTTAAACAAACCACAATCTTCTTTGATTGGCATTTAGTAATTGAACATATTATTATTAACACAAGGTACAATTTTATGGATACAAAAAAACTGAGTTTGATACTAAGCGAAACGTTGTTTGATAAAGATGAGAATATCCCCTTCGAAACGTTGCTTACTATTAAACTCCGTAATTGTGTTTCCATAAAATTGTACACGGTATTTTAACTTAAACAAATCAAGCTTGAAGATTTTCTACCGTTGGTATTTTCATTTTGTTTTCTGATTTAAATTTTAAATAATTAATTTAAATAAAAATAAGCATGGATTCACAAGCACAGTTTTTTTTAATTAAACGTTGAATCGTCAATTTGAGCCTATTTTAGCGTGGATGAAGTCATGAAAATAAAAAACGATTCCATATTATTTGAAAAATGCCGATGAAGATCATTGAAATATGCTTCAATAAAATCACCAATAAAAACAATCATAGCAATATTTAGAAATACATGAATAGTAGTTAGCACGATTCAGAATGTTAACTGATTTTCATGAGTAAAAGAGTAGAACTATTTTTTACCTTTTCATGTTTCACAACACCTGTTGGAAATTTGAAACTTTTGTTAGAAACAGTTTTAGAAAAAAAAAACAACATCTTTCCCGAAATAAACTCATATTTTACACTTGTTAACAACTATAAGCAGGAAGAAATAGAGGCGACTTGTTCTCAAGTAAAAACAGAAACTTGTACACAGATTACATTAATTTGGTAAAAGTTTCGATTTTATTTTCTCGTAGACTACCTCAGTCAGTCTGAAAGGATATTTTTCAAGTGAATGACAAAGAGACATGTGTAGTGTCCGTTATAGTAGCAATGTTAATTTATAAAAAAATAATTTTTGCCTTGGGATAAAAACATACTATATTATCGACTAACTTATTGATTCTCAAATACAACGTTTGAAAACTCTTTAATTCTTAGATTAGTTGGCTACCAATATAATGTTTGTTTACAGGAAGTGAAGTCATAGAGAGATAGACAATTAGCACCATTGCAACTCTAAATTGCTAGTATATCTAAATAAGTATTCATATCCAGCAATGGACATATTAAAATAATATTGCAAGTACCAGAACTTTCACTGGAATTTATAAATTAATATATAACGGACATTCAACAATAACGATAAGATCGATGACGATAAATTTATTCCGGGCAGCATGAACCTATCGTCGCTCTATGATAAAATATAATTTTCTTTTGAAATGGTCAGGGTAGTTTTAACCATTGAGAAATAAGAATTTTAGACCATAGCAGAAAATATGAGCAAGAAAAGGGCGCTGTCCGACTAAAATTCCCTAATTAGAGTAGGAAAAGGGGCGCTGTTCGGCTCCCCCACCCCCAAATAATAGGCTCCTGCAGTGCGTATGTCCTTCACTATTAGCCCGGTTGGGACAGAAAAGAAAGACATAACCTCCATTGTATTTTTCCTTAAGCTCTGGTGTCTATTGAAGTAAGGGGATATTATATTAATAGGATCATTAGACGATTAACAACCTCGAGACTCTCGACAGTATCAGGGTTGGTCGCACTAACTTGATATTCATCATGATAAATTGTTATCATCGTCAACACGTTAAATACCGGTTAGTCTGTTAGAGTTATCGATCCTTAGTAATCTGTTTCCTATCATCCAGTAATAACCCTGTCTTGTTTCTATCTCTGTTTCAAATCTCACGGTTTAAATTAGATTTAAGACATTCTAGTAGACGGAGAAAATATCCCCGCTCTCTCTCACTCGTTCTCCGCACTATCTAACCCTATTGTTTGGCTTCTGTATAAAATAAAACATGACGTGTTGGGTCTGGGAAACACGAGACGTTCTATGGTGAGATGATGCATCACGTAGTTAAAACCGATGATCAGTATCTCGGGAAGAGAAGAATCCATTGCAAATTACCACAAAGTCGAAGTTGAATTTCTAAAAGAATATCAGAAAAAATGGCACTATTCCGTTCATTATTTACAATGTTAATATGGCTGAAAATTTCTTAACATTCGACGTCCTCTGCAGACGGTATATATAAAAATGTCAGCGCCACCTGGGTAAAATATTTTGATAGGCCCTTTTGTGAATCTGACCTCGAATCCAAGTCATTGACATTTTGGATTTTTTTTCCTTAATTAAATGTTTAATAATCCGTACATTTTATCGTGTAATACGTAGATTAAAATTTTTCCGAAAAACGCAAGCCCAGGATCGGCGATTATGACGGCGAACGATATGACAAAGGCCTACAATGACTTATGTGGAAATTAAGTTTCTACTTTGGAAAATTCTTTCGAGTCCCCAGCAAACTCAAGTTCCACGGAACAAAGGGTAGAAGTGTTCGCTTTGCTTCTCCCTATCAAAATAACCCCGTAATGAAACCTGGAAACATCAGAATATTCAGACACGATTCAATATTATTTAATTTCATGAACAATCATATTAATATGGGTGATGTAAATAAAGAACCTGTTGATTATCGTCGAATATCATAAAACCCAGTATTACATTAGTTGATACTCGATTTATTTATATCAAGAATATTGGGATTCTTGTAGATTACTCAGCACATCGTGTATATTGGTTGTTCAAATGAAGTTTATGGCGATGTTCTATTCTACTGCGAGTCTAATACAATAATTTATTAAACATTGCCCGGTATTGAAATGAACACTGCCCGATGTTCTATTCTGCTACAAGCCTAATACGATCATTTATTAAACACTGCCCGATAGTTGAAATGAAGTTTATGACGATGTTCTATTCTGCTACGAGTCTGATATACAGCAACTTATTAAACTCTGCCCGAAACAACTCCAAAAACTATGATCAGTGAATAAAAGACTGGATGTAAACAAACCACGTGTCTGTGTCAACAATAATCTCTAGCTACTGATGGTCCGAACAATACAGGCTTTTTACTCACCGTTAAATTAGATTACTACCGGCCTGTCTTTAATATAATATTTTAACAGAAACCCGGTTTACAAACCTACACCCTTCGCGCCTTTTATGTTAAGTGAAATTGGCACTTAATACGACCATGTTATGGATAGTAAGATTACTAGTTTTAATTTCATGTTATTATAGCAAATATACAACCAGTTATTTTATTACTTTTATTATACATCTAAAGTTTATCAAAATAACGCCATGTTTTTCAATTGAATTTTTGTATTGTTATTCTCGTCTTGTTATTCCATGCAAGCATATATTTATTTTAAATAAGAAAAGAGCGTTTCGTATTTCGACTCCCACACCTAAGTGAAATGAATAACAAACTGAAATTGGGGTTTTAACGTCCAAGTTGACTGCACTTATCGTGCTGTTTTGGACATTTTACCCAGAAGGCGGCGCTGTTGCCTATCTTCGTTTAAATCCAACGGTTTTCTTTGGATTGACTTGAAGCTGTTCCTTTCCAGACCATCACAGCAACCTACATGACAAGGGGGACCATCACAGAAGCCCTCATAACAAGGGGGCCATTCAGGCCATCACAGCAACCCGCATGGCAAGGGGGACAGTTAGACCATCACCGCAACACGCATTACAAGGGGGTATGCAGGCCGTCACAGTAACCCTCATGGCAAGGGGGACAGTTAGACCATCACAGCAACACGCATGACAAGGGGAGCATTCAGACCATCACAGCAACCTGCATCACAGCAACCTACACGAATGACAAAGGGGGGGGGGGCATCACAGTAGCCCACATGACAAGGGGGCATTCAGACCATCACAGCAACCCGTATAACAAGTGGGACAGTCTTGTTTATGACTTTCAACCTGTAGGCGATGTTTATGTAGTAAAATACAATAATTATATTAAAACATGGCGCATAATAGAATATTGACACTTTAACATCAGGATTAAAATCTTTCCCGGGGCAGAAAACACTTGACAGCCATGTTAATAAGTTCATTGGATTGATAACATCTACTGTCTCATGTAGACTAGGGTCATTGTGGTCACAGATACTACACCAGAAACAAGGTCCTGTCGGTTCATAAAACCCAATATTAATATCGTCCGTGGTGCAGTTCGAAAGGTCTGCCGGAAACAGTATCTAGTTGAACGGATTTGACGAAAGACCTTGCCCCCGTACACATTGGCATGCACAATAAAAAATCACTGGCAGTTGGAAATCGAAAAATAAGAGTATGTCGTACGTAGTGCCGCTGCCAGGGCAAAATTTCACTCAAAACACCAATGTTTTATTGTTTGTTTATACCCTGTCTAGTATTTTAATCCAGGGTACAACAGAAGGTTGTTTATCATTGTAGGAATGTCATAAATCATTCACCCTCCCCAACACCGTCTCACAAATATCTCACTTATAGTCAACATCTTCCGGACTTATAGATCATCATCACAACTACTCACAAAAACTTGGGTCTTGTTCAGCACGTCATAAAGATTAAATAATGAGACCTGGAACTAGGACCCAAGCGCTACCCATCTTGGTGTTGTTGATCTTGTTCTTCTTGGGGCGACGGTTTTCGAGAATGATCGTCATGAACCTTAGCGTGCATGTTTCTATGGCAATTGCTCATCGTCATTTCCGTCTTCATTAGAAAAGTAAGGCGTTAAACGCCTATTTCATTTCACATTGGTACAATTCCAAGATGGCGGCGATGACGTCATGTTCGGTTATATTGATTGTATTGTATCCACTATATGCCTCTGTTAAGCACTGGACCAAAACAGAGTTATCGTTAAAATTGTTAGGGAAATTTACGGTACATGGCTTAAAATGATCTCATGCGTTTCACCTTCCAATTTAAATTGTTAAACATTTGATTTGATTGTAGAGGTAAAGACAACTATATATACATATTTATATTTTATTTTATTTTTTTACTTTCAGAAAGTCGAGAAACGTCGTATATCTACGCCATATTATCGGCAGGTATCATGTACAGTGTGACGCGTGCATGTGCTAAGGGTGACCTTGGACACTGTGGTTGTGATACCAAGGTGAGGCAGATAACGACGGATGGTGGCTTTGAATGGGGAGGATGTTCGGATAACATACGATACGGTTCCAAGTTCTCTAAAGATTTTGTGGATTCCAAGGAAATGAGATTGAACGCCGATGGCTTGATGAATGTGTGGAATAACGGTGCCGGACGAAAGGTAAGGAACCGGATTATCTGATCTGTAACGTAGCAACCACATCCGGGTTTGATCCCAGTGTTGGCATAGCAACCTGACCCGCCACCGTGGTTCAGTGTGTAGGAGGTGGCTCACTAACACAGTGGTCCGGGTGTTCGATCCTTGACATTTTACATAGTGGTTTGCCTTTGTCAGAAGTACAAGACGCGGGGGTGGGGGTGGCAAGGAACAGCTATCTAGTCGTTAGGATTGGACGAAAATACTAGATCTTATGACAAATAACCCCATGAAGGTGGAATTCGAAATAATACAATATCGTCCCAGTGACGTTAAATCCCATTTCATTTCATTTCAAAACATTACCGTAATCGGCTTATGTAGTTTTGTTGTCCAGCGAAATGTTGACACGCGACTGTTATTGCTGTTGTAAATTTTCAAGTTTTTTTTAATTTTTTAAAATCATTTTTCAGACGGTGAAAGAGGAATTAGATCTGATTTGTAAGTGTCATGGCGTGTCCGGTTCCTGCTCTGTCAAAATCTGTTGGCGTAAAATGAAAACATTCCGTGCGATTGGGACTGCTTTGAAAAACCGATTTGATGGAGCAAGTCTGGTGAAAATGGACAAACGAAAGAAGCGATTAAAACGACTTTCGCGGCTACAGAAACGACCGACAAAAAAAGACTTGGTGTATCTACAAGAATCCCCGGATTTCTGTGAACACAATTTGGAATTTGGTTCCTTAGGAACTCGCGGTCGACAGTGTAATAAAACGAGCTACGGTTTGGATGGTTGCAGATTAATGTGCTGTGGGCGCGGCTATTATACGCTTGTAAAAGAGGAAAAAGACGACTGTGATTGTAAATTTTATTGGTGTTGCCGAGTGGAGTGTAAAAAATGTACAAACGTTAAAGAACTGCATTACTGTAACTGAGCACGTGGACTTGTGAACGCGGGTACGATTAGTAGATATTTCTGGAAAAGGACAGAAGCGTCATATCGGCAATATATTTAAATGGTTGTCATGGTGTTCAAAGAGAACACTTTCATAAGATACTCGCCCAAAGCATTATCAGCAGACTAACTTATTGCTCGTGTGTGAATACGACAACATACGTAAAGTGACGTAAGTGTAAAACGTCATTTCCTGTGTATGAATATATCACAGAAATAGTGCAATGTATAAAACAACCAATTTTGCATAATGGGAGAATAAGTGGACACTACAACAATAAAACGATGAATGAACTATTCTTAATGAAGAGCGTAGCGAGGAGTTTAAAGGTTGATTGTGATTCACTTAAAATGTCTTGGTCAAAATACAAGCAAAGCACAAACTTTATGTGTTAATCAAAAGGCATGGACTAAATTTTAACTAAAAAAATGGACGAATTGCAACCATTTTTTCTTGTTTGTTTTCTTGTTATGTTACCAGAAGTGACAACGTTTGCTTTAAATAATTTTAGAGTGCTTTTAGTGTCAATGTCGTAGTGGCTATTAACGATGAATCTACGATATTAATAATATATATATATTCGATATAGAAACGATCTTATTAAAGATATAGGTGTACATTTTAATATTGGGAAATAACGTAATGTAAAATGTTTTAATAATTTTTGATTTGTACATAGTGTAAAGAGTAATATGTAATAAAAGCGTTATAAAGGGTCACAGTAATGGCTGGTTAATTTGTTATATGCGTGGTGACAACTAATTTAGTGTAATAGTAGCTTTCGAAATGTGCTATATGTGAGCTTCACTGTTGTAGTAACGTGACCCATCAGGCAGGACTGCTTAATTTGTTATAAGCAGACTTAACTGTACGACACGCATCTTTCGGTAGTGTCTGCGTAACAACTATTTTAGCGTAATGTCGTCTTCGTTTGTTATAAGAGGGCTTCGCTGTTGTGGGAATGCGCCGTATCCCTCCGGATTCAGTGTGTCACAACTGTTTTTAGAGTCATGGATTCTAAATTTGTTATAAGCGGGCTAAACTGTAACGCATACCCCTGGATTCTGTGCGTCACAACTGTTTTTAGCGTTATAAGCGGGCGAAACTGGGACGCATCCCTCGGGATTCTGTGCATCACAACTGTTTAAGTATAATGACTCCTTAGTTTATTATAAGGGGGGGCCACGGCTGTAGTAACGTAATGCATCTCCCCAGATTCAGTGAATCGCCGCTGTTTTAGCGTAATGACTGCTCAATTTGCTATAGGCGGACTTTATTGTTGTAGTAACGTGACGCATCTCTCTGCATTATGTGCGTCCTTTTGATAAAGCCTGTAACGTCATTTATCCCTTTTATGTAAATGCTGTTAAAGACCAGCGATATTTAGCTAATAAACAAAAACAACCGCTTCTTCAACTTACAAGAAAATGGCGAAACTGTGGAGGCTCTTTGTGGTGTTCCTTGACCGGAGCTTGGCTTGAGTGCTTCGAAAACTATAGCTCATTAAGTTTCGCCACAGGACCTCATTTCTGAATACACGAGCAATCTGGGGTTTGTGTTTGGTTAAGGTTATGGTCATTCAAAAAGTGGGCGGATAATGGGCACCAGAAAATACAGCAGTTCATGCAGAAATTATAAAAATATTATGACTATGACGTCACGTCTAGTCTTCGCCTAATTCATTGGGATTTTTGTTAAATAACAGATTTTAAAACACCATAAACAAATCTGCCCCTGGATTTACTTGAAAATGTAAAATTGTATATTGTGAAAGAGAGAGAGAAATGGGGCTTAACGTCTACTCCACCAGTTGACTCAATGACAGGGCGTAAATTGGAAGAAGCGTTGGTTGGTGTTGACTAAAATAGATGTCGAATGTTGACTTTAATTTATCATAACTTTGTAAATACTGAACAGAAGTGAATCATGTATTAAGACAGATATTACTTCAACAGATTCAACTTTAACAATATTGTAGTTTACCAGTGATAGAAAACCCATATACGATTAACTTTCGTTTCGAAAGATTAGACGGAAGTTGGTTTGTTTGCTGGTTTTAATTTTATTTTTGATTTAGTTATAGTGAGGCGACACAAGAATACACAGTCAGCTATCTCGGCATAAGTTTTAAGGACTTCCCAAGCAAACCAACATTTTAAAACAATTGAAATCAACAGTTTAATTGTTGAGCCAGATTATATATGTAGATATTATTTTAAAGAGAGAGAGAGAGAGAGAGAGAGAGAGAGAGAAATGGGGTTTAATGTCCACTCGACACAAACTATGTCATTTCGGGACTAACATATGGTTTCATTTTATTTCAATAATTCGCTTGCGCGTAGGGGTCTTTAGCAGTGGGAGGAAACCGGAGTGCCCGGAGGAAACCCACGAGGTTGAGAAGGCGCCCTTATCTCCATGTCACATACGCTCACACCAGGGCTCGAAACCACAGCCGCAAGCCAGAGGTGACCGGCCAGCTAGAGGTCGAAGCGCGGCACTCTAGACCACTAGGTCATCACAACCCCCCTTATTTTAAAGATACATTATGTAACATTTAGATAAAGAGCTGGTCGTTCTTGCTACAATAGTTCAAAAATAGATAATGTAATATTACTTAATTCTGGACGAAGTAATCAATGTTTGTAATTTTGACAAGATGGATGTATCGATTGTTTATTTTTGTAACCACGATACTGGTATATTCGAGACTTAGCCTGGCTTCTCCATTTTTAAATTAAATCATTATATGACCGACCGTTCTAATCTAGTTACAATCTCGAGCATCCGATGGCACCAAGGGTTGATAACGGTCTTGATCAGTTACTTAATGTCTAATTAAAAATTTATATAACATTTCAGGCCTAAAAAAAAGGCCTTCAATAGGCAGATTTAGCTCTTGCATAATGTATGTTTAAAGTAAACGGCAATATCGCGCCGTGTGGCTTTATAACGATGTAAGACTCGAAATCGCTTGTGTTATTGTATACAGATATAAGATTCGAACTCCCGTCGTATTGTTTTATAGGCTGTAAATGTTTGTATATGGTAGCTATATTGTACAGTTTTTCTCTCTGTCTTTAGATGCTTGTAGATTAAGTAGAATATTTAAAAATTGGTTTATTTTATATCCAGAAATCTATTTGAAAGGCCGTGGAGAATGTTTATTATTAAAAATATCTAACTGTTTTTACATATTGCAAAATCCGATTGTTAGCTTGGAAACGAAAGAACACACTGCCGACATCCTATTTTGTTCGCTCCAACCGGGGTTATATTAGACGAGGATATAAAAAGAAATAAATTCGTATTTAACTTTTCACTTTTCTGTTCCAACCGGGATAATTAAGGCGGGGGTACAATAAGTAATTAAAGAACACTCTGTAAATAATTTAAACAAACAAACAGTTTATTTATAACTACATATGACGGGACGGCTGATTGATGGCGTAATCCCGAACACACAGTCCGGATTAACCAGAGATTTTTTTGCTGAAGTAATAAGGTAATAAATCGGAACATGAAAATCATCATGTCGGATGTCACAGAGTGCCGGAGTGACCAGAGATCGGATGTGACAGAGTCCACTGTATAAAGCAACAGCCTACAGTACACATACAATAAATCTGAAAGATGATGCTATAAGTAATATCAAATATTCAAATTTAATTACAAGTAACGTGCTATATGTATGATACATATGTTTAACGAAAGTAAGACTTACAATGTATCTTTGTTTAACGAAAGTAAATATATATTTAAAAGACGATATTTACAATTTAAATCTTTCTGTTTTATTTAGAATATTCACAATAAAGTTGGGGTTAATAGCTCAACATTATTTGTCTTAATTCTATACCTTTTGATATAAACAAGGATAAATTCCTTGTTAGTAATTTAAATGTCAATGTGCTTGATAATGATAATATAGGATACGTGTCGAAACGTGATCCTGACAAGATTCACTAGTGATTGTTCCCATTAAAATTATGTTCTGTTAAAAACTTTCTAATGAATCAATTTCTTATAAACCCCTTTCTAATTAATCAATGTCTAATTAATCAATGCCTAATTAACCAAGTCTAGGTTTTGATAGATTTATCTGATAATATATTATAAGTTAGACTGTCTACAAATATATAAATAAAACACCACTGTGTAGAAACTGTGTGTCACTTGTCTGCGATATAACCCTCGGTGGAAGTGGATGTTAAGCCTTATTGACTGACTGGCTGGTTGTCGGTCATGGTCCTCTATAACAATATATAGTGTAAGTTTAAAGCTAGAATTTCATATTTTCTAAGAAAGTCAAAACATATTTTTTTTCTATGTCTTTTGCTCAACAGCTATATCTTCAAACGTTTGAATTTGAAGTTGAAAATGATATTTTTTCCAAATTCTCAACTGGCAATAATGAATTATAGGATTAATAAGATTATTAAGGTAGGACTGTTTATAGATACCATCTATGTTAAGGCTTTATTTTAATACATTTTAAAAATGTAACTTAAAAATATGAAATTTTCGCTTTAAACCTGGTCGGCTGTCTGTCACGGTCCGTTTTAACAATATATTATATTGTACGTTTTAACCTGACTAGATGCCCAATAAAACAGGATGATACATGGTCATTTTCTTAGCTTTATTTATTATCTTATAATGCCCTTGATCTAGATAAATGAACAATATATGAAGTGTGAGATAATACCGGGGGATTAAAGGGGATTAGGGGTTGAAGGACTGTGACTAGAGTTTTAGCCCCTAGCGATATTTACACCATCACCTTTATACAGCCAGGTCGGTTTCTATATAAGTTTGCTATGGTGTCAGATGTCAACTAACACCCTATCTTGAGCCACGGACAACCCCTGGTGACATGTTGGATGTACGAGTTATGTTTTAGTTGAGAAATTACCCCGTAAATCTTAAAAGAAATGTAATTGGATTTAAAGGCCCATGTTTCTTCGCCGACGAGGGTTGGGTGGTCTAGTAGTCTAAATGCCGCGCTTCGACCTCTAGCTGGCCTGTCACCTCTGGCTTGCGACTGTGGTTTCGATCCCTGGTGTGAGCGTATGTGGCATGGAGATAGGGGCGCCTTCTCAACCTCGTGGGTTCCCTCCGGGCACTCCGGTTTCCTCCCACTGCTTAAGACCCCTACGCTCAAGCGCATTATTGAAATAAAATTAAAACCATATGTTAGTCCCGAAATGACCTAGTTTGTGTCGAGTAGACGTTAAACCCCACTTTTCTCTCTCTATCTCTCTTTCTTCGCCGAGTGGGCTAATGATGACGGACATACGTCATACAGTGTGCTATGAAATGAAATGAAATGGGGTTTAACGTCCTACTCTTTTGTTCCTACTGGGATCATAAAGACAGGCGTACGTCACGCAGTGTGCCGTGAGGGAAATTTTGTCCGGTCAATGGCATTACGCCTTACGGCCTACTCTATGTAGGGTTGTTTTACGTGTACGCCAATGTGTAAATAGGACCTAGGTTTTTCGCGTACCATCCGAAGGACTCACCCCGATGAGGCCAGATTGAAACCAGTGCTACCCAGTCCTCCTCTAGTACTACGTATACACAAAGATATCGCCCTGGGGCCGGTTGCTCAAAGCTCCGTTATCTTTTAACGATCCGTTAACTCCATGTTAACTTTAACAGAGAGAAAGACTGTTGCTGGAAGTCCCCTTAACTTTCATGTGTCGTTAGAAATGGGTTTAACGAGAGAGAGAGAAGTGGGGTTTAACGTCTACTCGACACAAACTAGGTCATTTCGGGACTAACATATGGTTTAATTTTATTTCAATAATTCGCTTGCGCGTAGGGTTGTTTACTTTAGCAGTGGGAGGAAACCGGGGGACCCGGAGAAAACCCACGAGGTTGGAAGGCGACCCTACCCCTTGTCACGTAAAGCCGAGGAATTTAAACGCGTGCTAATGTGTTGACGAGGCGTTACACTCTATTCATTTCCCTAATCACTGTTTTTATAGCCCGGTTGGTACAGATATAGTAAATAGAATATGCTTGACTCGATCATCATAACTAAAGTCGGTGCGATAAAACAACCAAGTCTCGATTGTCCATTGTTACGTTTAATTACTTTTTACAAAATGTCTTCCAATCCGATAAATATCGCAGGCTAGCGATGACATCGAGGGTTAATTATGATCTGAACAAGTTAATTATAATTTAGATAATATTTTAGGCCTAAAGAAAGACCTGCAATAGGCAAAGTTAGCTCTTGCATAATGTATGTTTAACTTAGCAAATCACGTTTTAAAATGAATATCTGTTGTTAAGGTAGAAGTCAATTGGTTACAGTTGAATCTAGTAGATGTTGTTAAAACTTGTTCATCGTGTAAGATATTTCATTAGGTTGGAGTTTAACTAGAAATGACTGCTGTATTTATATCCTGTAATACAATATGTGTTTAAATTATCGCTAGAATTGTTACATCTTTCACAGTATTCCTATATCTCATCTATAACACTCTTCAGCCCATTTCTACAGTTTCACATCTACCAGTTTCTTCATATATTGGAACTGATAGGTCTAATTTAAATATGGTAACGTTGTTACGTCGCTGTCAAATTTAACAAAGTTCGACTCTGTCTAGAACAACAGACCTACTAATCACCGACAACAACCGACAAGGGCGAGGTTGTTTTATTTTGAGGAGAAGTCCACGATACCGATATTTTTTTTTTAAATGATTTAAATTTTGGATATGATGTTCTTCAGATGGCAGTAGCATTTTCTACACAGATCATCAACATATTCCTTAAAGGTCAGACCATTATCCAAAAATACGTCTAAACTTTTGACCACCGATGTTGTGTGAATTCAATACCTCCCATGTCCAATTTTGAAATAGCTAAGTCTCTAACCCAGTATCATATAACGTCCAGGGCCGGTTGCTCAAAGCTCTGTTAACTTTTAACGATCCGTTAACATGGAGTAAACGGATCGTTAACTTTAACGGAGAGAAAAGTTGTTGCTGGAAGTCCAGTTAACTTTAACGGATAATGAAATTTACTTTCCAGCAAAAGAAATTTAACGGAGCGACAAAGGACGCATGAAAGATAACGATCCGTTAGTTTAACGGATCGTTAAAATAACTTAGTTTTGAGCAACCGGCCCCAAACCATTATCCAATGTTGTGTGAATTGAATACCTCCCATGTCCAATTTTGAAGTAGCTAAGTCTCTAACCCAGTATCATATAACGTCTTGGGCACTGAAAACACGTATTTGTATTTTTGAATTTAAATCAAAATTGATGACGTATTCTTACAGGGAAAAGACGGGCTTCTGATATCCAGTATTTAAGACAAAATATACATTTTACCATGGTACACGAATCGTGTACCATAGTGCGTTTCAGTGACATTTGTAACAAGGAACTAGAAGAACGAGGCTAGACATATTTTACAAATGGTGACGTCATATTCTTACCTGGCTAGCATGCACAATAAATACTATCCGTGTAAACTGGAATAACCGTAGGTTCTGGCATATTTCGCCAAATATAACAGAAAAATGGAAACGTTTGAATGTAGATCAGCTTATATACATTCATATTACAGTACTATATGTGTACTGTGTTGCGACCCATTTGGGTGTCAATTTCTAGGCTCCAGATGACTTCTTTCAGTGTGAGAGGTACGAAGATCGAGTTTTGGGGCCGAAGAAGGCAGCATTGGCACTACTTTGAACAATATTGACCAAACAAAACGCTCTTGTCCATGATGAGTATAAAGGGCCCTAGAGAACAAAACCGTTGTTTCCAGCGCGGATCATAAAGTTGTGATCATTAACGGCTGACAAATACGGATTAAAATCTAAATTTTCGAAATGGGTCGTTTTCTCGACCTAGGGCTTTAATTAGTAAACGGCCGACACAAACTGGCTACCGGAGATGAAGAGAAGAGTGAACGCGAAATAAAATGGTTTACATCTGCACTGAACGGGATATGTCATAAAGAAGAGCATTACATTATACGCCATGATGTGCGCTACAAGGGAAATGTTGTCCTGGAGCGCCGAGACCGCCTACCTTTCGTCAAATTCCAACATAGAACCTCGGTTTTTCGTCCCATCCGAACAACCAGACACTGTTCCTTGTCAGTCTCCCATCCTGCACCACTGACAAGAGAGAGGGAGAGAGAGAAAGAGTTAACGATCACTCGACACAAACTACAGAGCGAGAGATGAGGTTCAACGTTCACTCGAAACAAACGAAGTCATTTCGTCATTTCGGGACTAACATATGGTTAACGACTAACGTGTTACCCCCCCCCCCCCAACACACACACACACAGGAGAAACGACGCTGTGTAGGTTGTGATGAGACTGACAAGGTGATATTTACAACCAGGAAAATAAAAGAAAGAAAAACTATGGAGGTAATTATAAAGGAGAAGAGTTTTATCAGAAGGTAAGTGGCAAGAGTCATCCCGTGTCAGATACATTAATACTGGAATGTTGAGATTGTAGATGAAATAGACAGTAGACAGGTGAGATAATTGGTTTATTCTATACACGTGTTGTCTAGGATATCTAATACCACGCCCACTTTCTCCTACTACACTCTCTTGTATAAACCAGAGAGAGAGAGAGATAGAGAGAGAGAGAGAGAGAGAGAGAGAGAGAGAGAGAGTTTACGTCCATTAGTTTATTCTATCCAGGGTGTTGGGGTTGGATGTCCGAATGGTTAGCACGTGCGTGCTTTATCATAAGGTCTGTCAATGAGTCAACTGACGTGGTTTCGATTCCCCTGTTGTACGTGACAAGAAGTAGGTTTTCTCTGGATCCTCCGGTTTCCTCTCACTGCTAAAGACCCCTAATTATTGAAATGAAATTGAACCATGTGTTAGTCCCGAAATGACCTGGTTTGTGTCGAATGAACGATACCCACACCCCTCTCTCTACATATATTCCTTCCGCGTGTTGTCTTTCTGACTAAACCCTAGTTTAGATCCTGCCGTGCGTGTTTTGATACGCAAGGGTTGTAGGGTTTGGTAGCTCGCAGACTAGCCGCAAGAAACCGGGTGAAAATTTTGTATGTGCAGTACTAAAAATCTCTACGGCCAGTCTGCGATCTTCTACGGTGGAAAACACATTCAAGTGACGCGTGCGAATCATGCACGGGTTACTAAAATCTTTCCCGTAAACTTCACAAATGATGGATTGTGAAATCAGCTCCACATACACCCAGTTTCGCGTTCTACTGTCGTATATATAACATACAGCTACAAAGAAATGTAAATCCCTTGAGTGAAGTCTGTAGCAGTACAAGCCCGGGACTTTACAGCACAGTTAGTCTCTGTACAGCGCAGTGGACGAAAACGACATGGCCCACTCGGCAAATCTCGACAGGTTCCGGAACCTACATCTAGTCGCGGCTGTATGACGAATTCCGCCATATTGGAACTACTTTAAAGGTCCCGGGTGAAACATGCTGCGCCCATGGTGTCTTGTTTGTTTGTAATAGCGTCAAGTTTTCCTGTTTAAGAAACAGGTAGCCGCAAATGTATGGGCGTAGGTACATATCACTTACTGTCTTACAGCCGAGATTAGATGTAGGTTCCGGAATCTGTCGAGGTTTGCCGAGTGCGACATGGCCTCCGGACCCATTCACTCATGTTGATATTTGTTGTTTGTTGCTTGCGATATCTGTGTTGTAGTTTGTCAGCAGGTTTGTTTGTGTGGTGTGTGGTCCCTCTACACTTGTTATAAGGAGCCCTTTTGGATCACTATCCGGGAGATCCTGGGTTATTATGTTTATACCGTCAGCGGTGTAGAATGGAAGGGACGAAAAGCCAAGGCCCCCGTGTATATACTGGCGTGCACGTAAAGGAACCCTTGAGAGTTGGAATACGATATAAGACTAGGCCGTAGTGCCGTTGTCCTGGTAAAATTTCACTAGCAGCACATTGTATAGCTTATGCCCGTCTTCATTAGCCCAGGTTATACGAGCAGAACAGTAGGACGTTAAACCCCATTCCATTTCATTTAATTTTTTTCGCTTCTGACACGTGTCCACTCATTACTCTGACTCATTACCGTAGCATCAGTATCAACATTCGACAAGCCCTGGTAGATTTCGCCCAGGAAACACAATTAGATCTGGTATCCAGCCATTCCTATTCACATTCGTTTTCAAATCGACGTGCGCAAAATCGAAAATACAACCACGACAAGCCAACTGACAAACACGTTCAAGTCTAATTTTGGAGACAATTTCATGTTTAAATTATTACTGCCAACTGTTTATGTTAGAAGTGATATTAGCCTACTATCAAATAATGTTACAAATGTTACTGTCTATATAATTGTTTTTACATGTTTGTTTTCAATTCAATTTTCTCTTTAAATAATTGTTTTTGAGAAGGGGGGGGGGCTTGAACAGGTCGACAGTTGTGATTATATTAAAATTGCTACAATGGTCAAACTTTTAGAACAGTCAGGGCGACCCGACAGGGGTCGAGTAAAGGGAGTTTTTGCCCCCTCTTTCATGTACCCTATCATCCCAACCAGAGTTACACCTATACCGTGTCTTAGATATGTTTTTCAAATCGTTTTTAGAAAGCCCCAAATTTCTCTTCAGACCTTAAATGATTTATATCCTAGGGTTTTGTGTCCCCAATGTGATGTCATTCCCTACGTAAAATCACCGTTCACCGTGCCTCTGTGACAATGGTAAAAGGGGAACAACTCTTGTTTTCGGACAAATCAAACTGATATTCTCCACTCAGATTTAGGTACTTAATTTTATGATTTACGACGATTGCACCACGCCTCACATACAGGGGCATACCTAACGATTTTGTTGGGTGTAGGGGTAGTGGGGGGGGGGGGGGTAAGGGGGTAGGGTGTGTGTGTGGGGGGGGGGGGGGGGGGGTAGCCAAAATGCGATCGACTGATACACATAAGAAGACAGAATCTTGAGGCCGACTGCCATTGGTGAAAACATACTCACAACAGAATAAAAGTGTGAGAGAGAAATGGGGTTTAACCTCCACTCGACACAAACTAGGTAATTTCGGGACTAATATATGGTTTAATTCTATTACAATAATTCGCTTGCGCGTAGGGGTCTTTAGCAGTGGGAGGAAAGCGGAGTAACTGGAGAATACCCACGAGGTAGGACAGGCGACCCTACTCCTTGCCACGTACAACCGGGGATTTGAAACCACACCAGTTGACTCAATGGCAGGATAACCATTCGGCCATACCCCCCCCCCCCCCACACACACACACACCGAATAAAAGTGAAACACAACATTTTTCAAACATGATAAATTGACAAGGTTATATTATTCTAAAGTTTTGCGTGAGTAGCTTGAGCACTTATTTTGATACCGACTACTCCTATTTTGCGATCGACTATTTTTTTTCCGGGGCGGGGGAGGGGGGGGGGGCACACACACACACATTTACGCCCCTGTCCGCATAGTTTATAGTGCATTATTTGTATTTATACTACATGCGCTTATAATTTGACACATTCACATTTTGGTTAATGTAGAACTAGACACAGCTTGAACACATCGCAACAGGAAGTGAAATGAAATGGACAGGAATACGACATTTTGCCCCGACAGCGGCGCAACATCCTACTCTTATATCGAATTACAACTGTCATGGCTTCTTTTACGTGCAGTGATTGATGTATTAGCCAAATGTTAGACTTATTGGCAATCGAGGATTCTTTTACGTCTTTTTCTAATATTCTAAATAATCAATTTTAAATTATTGATGTATTAGATTGGCCGTGCGATTTTTAAATTGTAGATCAATATATTCTATTTCAAACCCAGGAAGCACAACGGCAGAAATATTTCACAAGATGAATGATCATATTTGTTTAAAGGGGGATAACTCGTATGGTGCTAGCCGATAAATTTACCGCATGGACAATAAAATGTTTTGTCATTTTAAAGACAAATAGGGAGTTTATTACTAAAACAATGGTACCACAGTGGACTTGGAGTGTATTGGTGAAGACTAGAGTGACAAAGAGAAAGAAAGAAATGGGGTTTAACGTCCACTCAACACAAATTAGGTCATTTCGGGACTAACATATGGTTTAATTTTATTTCAATAATTCGCTTGCGCGTAGGGGTCTTTAGCAGTGGGAGGAAACCGGAGTGCCTGGAGGAAACCCACGGGGTTGAGAAGGCGCCCCTATCCCCATGGCGCATACGCTCACACCAGGGCTTGAAACCACAGCCGCAAGCCAGAGGTGACCGACTGGCTAGAGTTCGAAGCGCGGTACTCTAGACCACTAGGCAATCCTAACCCCCCGACTAGAGTGACGTCTAGAGAACATCTACTACAGCTTTAACGTATGCTTCCAGAGAAGTGATATTGCAGACTCTAGAGAACATACTTGACGTTTATTTGAATAACAGTAGGGGTTGGATATAATATTAGGGACATAAAACCTATTGTAATTATTTATTACTCCTATAATTTCTCCAATTTTATTAACAGCCACTAAACAAAAAAAAACAAAACCCAAAATGTCAACACTAGATTATCCCCGGGCTTGGCTTCAAACAAATTAAAATTGGCCCATCAAAAATAGTAGCTTGTGATTTAACGTCTGCTATATGGCTGATGAAATGAAATCGGGTTTAACGTCCTGCTCTTTTGAACCTAACCTGGGCTAATGAAAGACGGGCATACGCCATACAGTGTGCTATGAGGGAAATTTTACCAGGGCAGCGGCGCTACGGCCTACTCTTATATCGAATTCCAACTGCCAAGGGATCTTTTACGTGCACACGGGACCTCGGTTTTTCGTCCCATCCGAACGACTAGGCAGCTGTCCTTGTCAGACCCTCCTTCTGCATCACTGACAAGGAGAAATCACGCCGGAAAATCGAGATGAACTTTCTCGGCCAATGCAGGGATCGAACACCCTACCTCCAGACCTGATATATGGCAGTCATGAACTAGGAGTTATGAAATAAAATGGAACTGGGTTTAGCGTCCCACGTGGCTACACTGACTGGGTCAATGAAGACGGGAGTACAAGAAGTAGAAATCTTACTCCTGTACATTCCATCTGTGGCATGTAGCCATGGGCTGGTTTAGTTGGAACTTATTCCCTTTATTTATGGAAATATTATGGACCGAGGGAATCTTACCACTCAAGTTTAGGGTAAATAATCTTTACACTCCCAGGCCATTTGACGACTGCTACAGTAGCACCCTTAACTATCATTATATAAATTATAAGACGGCCAGAAGGCAAACATAAGTCTGTTATCATAGTAAGAACGGTTTCAAGGCACCCCAAATTTAATGGTTGCCAACCACCATATTGTTAGAGGAACGTGTGAATGGTTACAGTACTTGACATGTTTATAACAGGTGGAATTTGACCTGACCTTTCACCAAATTCCGCCATCTTGAATCCAGGGACAATATCCATTTGTTAGCTTAGGCTTAACAATAATGTACTGTACATTAACGCGTTATGTGAAGCATAAGTGATCTTGTACCCCAACATGTCAACTTTATATAAAATAATAATAATATTGTAGCTATGGTAACTGTATCTTATTAACGATGGGGTAGAACTATTAAAATGATTAAGAACTTTTGTAGAAGACGAAGAAACTGTATTGCATAAACACTTACAAGATTATGTACATATGGATAATAAAGTATACGTGAAGCAGAGATATAATCTTACAAGAAGAACAAGCAGGAGAAATTGTATTGCATGAAAAATCAACAATTTTATGTACATTTAATAAAACTTTACAGGAAACACACAAACATAATTATAGGTACACGGAGATATAAACTTACAATGGTCTACGCATACATAGAAATAAACTTACAATGACATAAATTATTGGTATACAAAAGTATTTTAATATTTCTACTGTTTTAGTCTGTATAGGTGTATTAAAATGATAGTAATGGTTTAATCATTGACCTATTTCAGGGTAAAATCACCTGTATAATGTGGATATTTTTACGTGTATTTGTACTATCACTCCCATTTGCTGTGATAAAACATACATATGTAAAATAACATGCAACTACGTAAATATTTTACCATATTCTTAATGTAAATTAACATTTATTTCTAACAGTGTGTATCAGTGTATTAAAATAGTGAGAAGCGTTCAAATCATGGATATGAATTGGTATTAAACGTCGTACTATTCTCCACCAATCTCCACTCAGTTGGTCTTTGATCTATAAATAGACACATAAGTATATTCTCCTTTCTGTGTGTTTTAGCAAGCAGGCTGTTAGTTCATCTATATTGTAAGTTTATATCTCTCACCAACCCTCTGTACATTATTTTCACTATCATTTGCTTGAAAAGAGAACCTTCAGCGAAACGAAACATCGCTTTAATTAAAATAGTAATTTTATTCCATATTATATTTGTGTGTTTAATACGTGTGTCAATTGATAAATGCCACTCAAAGAAGATCATTATGTATCTAAAAGTATGTCGGTTTGTTTCCTGCACATAACCTTGTTAAAACATTTGTTATACAATATACTTTCTTCTTCATCTGTAGGTCATCTTATCTTTTTATAAAATAACATTTAAATATTAAAGATGAACACAAGAGGGGAGTTATTAAAATACTCAAGTCTTGTTGAACGGTTCCTGTTGGTAATTTACAGTTAAAATATTCATCATTTACATGCAGCGCCGTGTGTGTGGGAGTGTTAACAGGGGTCTGGTTTGTAAATGTGCATTTTCTATTCAATAAAGTTTCCTTTTCTTCTAAGGTACAACGTATAGTCGTTCCTATTGAACGAATACCTGAGGTACCTTGTACGCATTGACCCCCCCACCCTCTCCCTCTCTCCCCATAAAGATAAAAATTTAAATCCAACATCACAATAAAATAGAAGGAAATCAAACCATTTTAAAACTAACAGCACAGCCAAGAAAAGGGAAACCAAACTATTTTTAATCTAACATCACAGCCAAATAGACGAAGAAAAACGAAACACAATATTTTGGCGTAGTTTTTTAAGTATTTATTTTATCTTGGTTAACTGTCAATATATAAAGCCAGGAGTAAAGATATACACCAGATGAATTTATGACATACCATACGTTACTGAGATCGGAAATAAACCTTGGTAACCATATTTAAACACTTCGTCATGACTCCATGATGGCCCAGACACAAGTCAATAAAACCATTTTCTTTGTAGACAAAAAAGATCTGAAATGGACTTTGTATGAGTAACATATATCATACAATAGTGGACGGGTTTTATCTGGGTTTAGTACCCTCTCCCTTTTATAATTTGATTTAGTTTGTCTGGGTATGTTAGTGTATATGGCTCACTGCCTTCGTCTACTGGCATAACAAGCCGCCATCTTGTGAAATCAGAGATACTAGATCTTGAAGAGGTTTGCCAGGACAATCCATCACACAGACCTCCACCAGAGATGGAAGGGATTAACGTCCACATCTTAACACAAGACTCAAATCCATTTTATTCTCGTTTAAGAAACAAATTGAACCCATTTAAGACTGGATATTAAATGTTTAACACGATGATTGACACTACCCCTGTTTAATTGTTTTTGTTTGGCGATGGGCGTCAGTAAAACAGGGGACCTCAGCACTTATAGACAACACACAATAATATACAACGCGTTGCACAACATTAAAACTCAACACTTATAGACAGCACACAATAATATACAAAACATTGCACAACAGACGATAAGAGAAGCACAAAACACACAAACATCGCACGGCGCTAAATTAATATACCACCAAATGATATAGGGTTTTACGTGCTATTTTTATGGACCAACTTGCTTAACGAAAACGGCCATACACTATGTAGGGAGGGAAATTTGGCCCAGACAGCGGGATTTCGGTTTTGAGGCGTATCAGAATGATCAACATACCCAGGATGGAGCACAGGACTAACCGCGTAACGACATGGAGGCTTACGAGCCGAGTCAGCGTGCTTCACATATCTGGGATCCAACGCAGGTAAATGAGCCTGTGAATTACGAACTGATTCAATTCGTTCCTCTCAAAAGATGTCCAGAAAACAAAAAAAAAAAAACAAAACCCAAAACACGACCAACAAATCCTTCCAAACCATCCAGATAAGATTTGAATTTGGATGTTAAATATCAAGCCATCCAGATTCATTCGGTTCAAGCCATTTCATTTTTTTTATTAACTAACAATAAACAAGCAGCAATCTGTTACAGGGATATTCGCGCCATTTGTCTGGTCTCAAAGATACAAAACGACTAGTTAGTGTGAACCCACCCAGTGTAGATTAAAGATTGGGATATTAACATCAGACATCTGGTGTGAATACATGTTATATTCGTTTCAACTCGATCAACATTATACAGTTTCATCCCCCAAATTTATATGCCTTTTAACTGTATCAACATTATACAGTTTCATCCGCTAAGTATGTTTTTATGTTGGCGCCGACATGCTCAAACGCAACATGAATATCCGATTGCTAGACGCGATAAAAAGGAAAAGTTGAAAACTCAAATTTACCTAGAATAGTTTTCAGTGTCGAGTTGAGTTTACATACAGCCAGGTTTTGTTTGTTTGGTTTTATGTAAATTGATTGTAGAGAGACATTGTGTGTGTGTATAATATTCTAGTATTGTTTATTTATCTTTACGTTATTCTGTGTTTGATCTGCCTTTCCCTGACTAACATCCTCTCTAATAACTTATTCATTATCTCTTTTATTTTGTTTACAACACAAATTACCGTCCATTCTGAATCAGGAGATCGAATAACCGACATGGCTGTATTGTATTAACAAGTGACAGATGGCTGCACTTGCTCAGCCATAATGGTTTGACCTTCGACCGCTCGAGCCAATAGCACCGCGAGTAGGACGAATGTCGCGTTTTCATTGGCTGATACTTGACGAGAAACACGTTCTCGAGTTCTTTGTGTTCTCTAGCGCCAAGATGGCGTCAAATTAAGACTAGCAGCTGAGATAACAGAGATAAGAAACTAATCACCCGTTCTTTCTGTTAGGGTTTTAGAAACATGTCAACCTTTCAAATTTTCTTAAACATAAATTAAACTTAACACACAGTAAGAAGACATTTCCGTTTGTTCAATTTTTGTTCGACGTCAGTCAACGCATATATACAAAGATAACAATACCACTTTGTTAATGTTTAGAGATAATGAAATGAAATGGAGTTTTTAACGTCCAACTGTTCTGCTTAGATTAGGCTAAAGAAGACGGAATGAAATGAAATAAAATGGGGTTTAACGTCCTACTCTTTTGCACCTAACCTGGGCTAATGGAAGACGGGCATACGCCATACAGTGTGCTATGCGGGAAATTTTGCCCGGGTAGCGGCGCTACGGCCTACTCTTATATCGAATTCCAACTGCCAAGTGATCATTTACGTGCACGGGACCTCGGTTTTTCGTCCCATCCAAACGACTAGGCAGCAGTCCTTGTCAGGCCCTCCTTCTGCATCACTGACAATGGGAAATCACGCTGGCCTATGCAGGGATCGAACACCCGACCTCCAGGCTAGCGAACCAGCGCCTTATCCACTTAGCCACCGTGATCCCCGGGCTGACGTTGTTGTTTATTAAAGATTCTGTTCTGCTCGGATTGGGGTTATGTTGTTGATTAAAGATTTAACGCCCAATACATAACATATGATATTATGAACAGGCTGATTTAATTAAATTATTTCCATGTATATCTATAGTCACCTTAAAATTGGTTCACACACAAAATAAACAGTCCTTGTATATTGAAAAGTCAATTTAAAGCACACTAGGTGTAAATTATTTAATTAAATCAACCTGTCCATAATATCATATTTATTGTACTGGAGTTAAATCTTTAATAAACAACAACAACAGTGTGCTATGAAGGAAATTTTGACCGGATAGCGGCGTCACGGCACTCTAGAAAAGCAAGGAATGGAATCAGTTTTAATGTATCCGCAAGGCAACATTATAATATACTATAAAAGATTTACCCTTTCAACGACACATTAATTGAACTTCGATATTAGATTGATGTCCGTGTGTGTGTATGGGGGGGGGGGAGATATTTACGTCATTAATTGCGGGGTCGCTGTCGGGGGGGGGGGGGGTCAGAAGGTTTAACGTCCACTCGACACAAACTATGTCAACCCTTTAAATTCAATTTGCCCTCTTTATTATCCCAGTCGTTCCACAAAAATAGAACCTTCAACCACATTTTATTTGGTTTTTTTTTTACTTTCGGGATTTGATAAATTGTTGCGGTATATATAACTATGAGTATTACGCGAGGTAAGTACGCCACACATGACGATATCTCATTAACCAACGAAAACACTTCTACTATCTACTTGTACTACAGATAACGGTTTCAGAGAAAATTAACTTTTTAAGAAGCGCCATCTTGATTCTATTAAAGATAAAACGATGTAAATAACCAGAATTGTATGGCATTTTAAATCAAAGTACATGTACATGTAGGTGCTTAGGCCACGGTGGTCCAATGAGGACGACAGTGTCTCCCAATAGAGGGGGTGGATGTGGTTTAACGTCCACTCGATCCAAACAAGGTCATTTCGGGACTAACATGGTTCATTTAATAAATTAATATTTAGATATGGCGGACATCCAGGTCAGATATCTAAAAGTAGACATTTCCATGTGCACAGAATGCGTGAATGGCTAATCCATCGACAGCGACATTAAAGATATACACGAGTGCATAGTTTAAGAAGAAAAATATTTAAATGATCAAGGAGAATGCATACTGTGTGGTATGGGCATTAAATTAATATAACTTCCTTGCTATAGATAAACATGTATAGTCAGCTAATATTCCCAGCAAGCCGTGTGAAGGATTGAAACTAATTAACACCGGACATGTCATTACATCCACCCGAGTACTTCACAACATCCGGCTGTATCCTTAAATCGTTTCATCCAGTTTCATAAACTTTGTCACCGGAACTTTTAATATTAATATCAAACCGGTTGTATTTATGTTAAATAAAATTTGAAAGACGCATTCTGCAAGCGCTATAACTGTCTATTAAAGGCCCGTTTTCTATTTTCAAATGTTATATGAATTATTATTATCACATTTGTTAAGGATGCATTATGCGAGAGAGAGAAATGGGGTTTAACGTCCACTCGACACAAACTAGGTCATTTTAGGAATAAGATGGTTTCATTTTATTTCAATAATTCACTTGCCCGTAGGGGTCTTTAGCAGTGGGAGGAAACCGGAGTACCCGGAGAAAACCCACGAGGCTGGAAGGCGACCCTACTCCTTGTCACGTACAGCCGGGGATTCGAAACCACGCCAGTTGACTCAATGGCAGGTCGTATGATACAGCGCGCACGCTAACCATTCGGCCATCCAAACCCCATATGCAAGAGCTATATCTGTCTATTGCAGCAGGTTTTTATTATGAATTATCACCGTGACATGTATTAACGTGTATAGTTATGCTTCACATGTATAAATGTATCCATTCTTTGTATCAAGTATATTTTTATTTGTAAGGGTTTTATGCAATAAAGTTTCTTCTTCCATAATCTATTTTCTCAGATGTCCTCCTAGTGCTCTCTCTCTTTCTCCGGATTCTCAGATGTCCTCCTAGTGCTCTCTCTCTCTCTCTGTTTCACTCTGACACACACAAAGAACAGACAAATATAAATGACATGCACCCAAACCGGGACACAAAGCCAGAAGAGAGAAATATGATCGTGATGAGGACAATCATGGCGTCCGTTCTGCCTCATCGATCGCCACCATTACAAGATTAAATGCATGCAAATCTGATCTTTTGTGAAGTTTCCGACCTAGTGCTAAATAAAATGTCTGTCTTTCAAGGATTGACATAACATCTGCTGTGTTATTTATCCTAGCTATCGTCTCATATTACTTTGATTCGAACAATCTGACGACTTTGTCAGCGACATAATTGATCCTAAACCAAGGGAGATGATAAAGAGTGCACACTCGATATAATTAATTTCAATTTCTGTTTAAAATATTAAAATAAAAATAGGTCTAGCGATAAAAGTTCGCATATAATATTCACAATAACACAACTTTATAGAATAATAACTTTGTTGTTGATTTCATACAACGTTTCGATACTCTTACAGGTATCTTTATCAAATATATTTAGGAGACAAAACAATACCAGTAAAGGTATAATATTCATAAAACATATCTTTATGGATTTACTAATCCCTGGTTTATTATATACGTTTCAATACTCTTACAGGTATCTTTATCAAATATATTACTTGATAACGATACCCCCCCCCCTCTCTCTCTGCATTTCTTAAAAATCATTGTTTATACAGATGAAAAGATACAAAATTACAAATCCCAGTGATCTAATGTCACAGCTTGGTTAGTTGCCATTTCATATTTTATTGTATTCGAATTACGCTTCACGATCAGAAATTACATCAAATGGTATATAAAAGTATTTTATTCAATAAAAAAGGTTTTCTAAAGATACAAAAATTACAAATCTCAATGATCTAACATCACAGTCAAGTCAAGTAGTTATTTTGTGTCGTGTTGTAATTGCTCTTCACGATGAGAGATTAAATAAAGTATTGTCTAAATAATGACAAGAATGTAATAAAAATAAAAAGGGATGAAAAGCAATTAGTGGTGACTGAGCGAATCAGCTATTAAACTAGCGTCATCTTCTATTATTAATACCAGGTTATTATTAGTGATAATTAACGGGAGTTGGTTAGCAATCTCTCCTCTTAATTATAATCAAATAAATCCAGTGACACGCGCTAACTGAATCCATGTTATAGAAGCAACCTAATCAAAGTAACGTCTGACAGGAGTTCCAGCAATGACAGAATCTCGCTATTGATTTAATAAGCCGTCTTTCAACTTCCCGAGAAGATCACGAACGAGCTTTTAGTACTCGAGCGGGAAGTAGTAGTGTTACAGTTTTATTATCCCCCAGTTATCGAACATGTCACGCGGGATGTTGACATTTGGCTGTCAGTGGTTGCTCACTCTTTCTAGAACACTTCATACCACCTTTTGCTTTAATTGGGTTGTTCTCAATTTCATTATGTGGCTTTAAGACGCTCGGCGCACGTTTGGGTTACATATGGAGGAGCAAATGATTAAAGCACAGGGCCACGTGTACGTTATTTAATATAATTCCACCCCCTGTACGTTACGTTAATATAATTCCACTCCCTGTACGTTACTTTAATATAATTCCACTCCATGTACGTTACTTTAATATAATTCCACTCCAGGTACGTTACTTTAATATAATTCCACTCCCTGTACGCTACTTTAATATAATTCCACCCTATGTACGTTGCGTTAATATACTTCCACTCCCTGTACGCTACTTTAATATAATTCCACTCCCTGTACGCTACTTTAATATAATTCCACTCTCTGTACGCTACTTTAATATAATTCCACTCCCTGTACGCTACTTTAATATAATTCCACCCTATGTACGTTACGTTAATATACTTCCACTCCCTGTGTGTTACTTTAATATACATGTAATTCCACTCCCTGAACGTTACTTTAATATAATTTACAATGATTGAAGGAAGTCTGGATAGAATGTAAAGCTATTATCCAGTAGACTTTTGTCTTTCATATATTCTAATCGGAATATACTGCCAGCTGGTTTCCCTTGATTTTATTTTTTATTCGGACACAGACTATCTATTGGCATTCGGTAATTATTATCGTCTCGCGACTTCTAGGGAAATAAATTATTCATCATATCGATGGCCTGTTTCTATGAGGCGTGTGAGGGAATAGAGAAATGGGACAATAATCGAGGAATCCAGACAAAGTAATCTTATTACATACGTTTCAATAGGATGTCCATAAATAATCATTGGTATGAATAGAGATTTTTTTTTATAAGAAATGGGATTTAACGTCCTGCTTTTCAGCGCCTACTGGGATAATGAAATATGCAATATAGTGCGCTATGGGGGAATTTGGCCCGGACAGCGGCACAACGGTTTACCCTTATTTCGAATTCCAACCAACTGTTAATGATTTTTCTTTTACACGTACGTCACTAAGTACACGGGATTTCCTTTTTTCGTTCCATCCAAACGACTAGACACCCATCTTTCAGGCCCTCCATCCCACACCACTGACACCCCCCCCCCCCTCAACAAAATTTTCGAAACTTCACAGCTAAAATCGATATTTGATGGTGTCGTGGATAAGGAATAAGGCCAACAGAAACTATAACAAGAGGTTAAATTGGCTAGCTGGGAATACGAGAATCATCTACTTGATGTTGACTGCTGACAGAACGAGATAACAAATCATTATTGTTATTACCGGAAGACCTACTAATCGAGATTTCCACTTAGTTGTCACCGTGGTTATCAAGTGTTGTATAGTTATAAAGGAATAGTGTAATACTTTGATAAGATAATTTCCGGTTTTATCTTTGAATATAGTTTATTCCTGTTTGTCATGCTTAAAGTGAACAACACCCCGATATTAACACAGTCTCAGAAATAAAAGTCAGTGTATGTACTTATTAGTGTGATGTTATCTAACATAATAATATACATTTAGTTATTGGTACGATGCCATCTAACATAATATGTTTTTCTTGGATTGGTATTTAGTAATTGAACATATTAACACATTTAGTAATAGATACACAATTACTTAGTTTGATACTAAATGCTTATTGGTGTAATGTAATCTAACATACCAATACATTAAATTATTGGTAAATGTAATCATATATAATAAAACATTTAGTTATTGGTAAAATGTATTTAGTTATTGGTATAATGTAATCTAACATAATTAAATAATTAGTTATTGGTATAATGTAATCTAACATAATAACACATTTAGTTATTGGTATCATGTAATCTAACATAATAACACATTTAGTTATTGGTATCATGTAATCTAACATAATAACACATTTAGTTAAATCTAACATAATAACACATTTAGTTATTGGTATCATGTAATCTAACATAATAACACATTTAGTTATTGGTATCATGTAATCTAACATAATAACACATTTAGTTATTGGTATCATGTAATCTAACATAATAACACATTAAGTTATTGGTATAATGTAATCTAACATAATAACACATTTAGTTATCGGTATCATTAATCTAACATAATAACACATTTAGTTATTAGTATCATGTAATCTAACATAATAACACATGTAGTTATTGGTATCATGTAATCTAACATAATAACACATTTAGTTATTGGTATCATGTAATCTAACATAATAACACATTTAGCTATTGGTATCATGTAATGTAACATAATAACACATGTAGTTATTGGTATCATGTAATCTAACATAATAACACATTTAGTTATTGGTATCATGTAATCTAACATAATAACACATTTAGATATTAGTATCATGTAATGTAACATAATAACACATTTAGTTATTGGTATAATGTAATCTAACATAATAACACATTTAGTTATTGGTATCATGTTATCTAACATAATAACACATTTAGTTATTGGCACCATGTAATCTAATACACATTAAGTTATTGGTATAATGTAATCTAACATAATAATACATTTAGTTATTGGTAGGAGGGGAGGGGAAGCTGATGGTTTAATATTTCTCAAACAGTCATAATAAACGACAGATTAATTTTGTTTGGTTGTATCGATGAGTGACTGGTGTTAAACAGTTATTATCATACATAGTACCGCCATATTAATAATCGCTGACATGAACAAATATAGTAATTAATCACCAACTTTAATCTAGAGCAAAATCATTTCCGCTCTAGCACGGACTTTCCCCGATTTCTGCAGCTTGAAAATACACGCTATGTTATTGATCGGCAAGAGAAATCATTAGTGAGTTGAATAAAATGAATAAAAACACGCGCACATGCTGGAGAAACATGCACTTCGTCTTCCATATATCACGTGGTAGACTGCTTGCAGATGGCAATTATATGGGGAATGAGTGAAATGAGTAATTTGCCGGCTTTGTATTCAGGCATTGAACCACTGAAGAGAAAATCAATGCAAGATGAAGATTAGACCGGATAAAAAAAAATCCTGCTTTATTCCGAGTGTCATAGTGAGTTTGTTGAGATCTGGGGTTGTGTTCAATAGTTGGTTTGAAGCGAAGCTGGAGTTCTGTGATGAAAGGCCTGGGATTGATGGCTGAACTGTACGGTGAAAACAGGTCACATACTGTCAATAATAAAACAACATTTGTTAAGGTTTTCATGTCACGCACACACACACTCGGTTCGTTACTACTCATATTTCACGTTCGTATTAAACACGAGGCTAGAGTAGAGAATACAGAAGGGTTTAGTTTTTTTTTTTGCAACATGTGATAGAAATAAAGACAGCATTCCCATCATTCACCCAACCCCACTTATTATCTTTCACATTCAGCTTGCTCCCTATTTATCAAATTTATCAAATTAAACCAATTTAAAACTCTCATAACATAAATAATTTCAGCTGGTCGTGTAGTTTGTCCCGTGTGTTGTTGATGTCAATATATAAATGGCAAAAAAAATCAACAATCTTTATCTAAATGGTTAAAAGAAAATAAATCTATATGACTGAGATAAAACCAATAACGTTGTTGAAACTCTCTCTCTCTCTTTTCTCTTTCTCTCTCTCCTACTTGACAAGCCGGGAATACCTGTTCTTGGTTAAAAGCAAGTGTTCGATTCCAACATTGGCAACGAGATTATTATGTAAGCCAGATAAAAAAAAAAGACGACTGAGATTGCTCAAAAATAAGAGGACGAGAAGGCGGAGAAGGAGAAGAAGACGACGACGAAGAAGAATCATTAATAAAAATGGACATATAAATATTTATATATTTGATAATAATGAAATATAGAAACTATCGGTCCAACAGACAATCAAATAAATTGGATATAAAAAAAAGTGTGGGATTTTGTGCAACAAGCGGAAAAATGATGACGAACATCATTAATGCAGTGTGCTAAGGAGGAAGACGTTTCCCGGACAGCGGCTTTTTAAATCGGATAAAACACGTATACATCAAAAGATCCGCAAAACTCTGCAGTAAATGTCGAATGTTGACAAATTTTTAACACATCACCGTTCTGTAAATGGTTTACGGAAGAGAACCATTTTTGTATTGTCTGTTATTTCTTTAAATTCAACTTTTATAATATTGTAGCAGCGTTTAGCGATTACTGAAAAGACTTTAGTAGCTTTAATAGTTGACTAACCAAAATAAATGAATTTGAAGAGGTCATTAAATAATTTGCATACAGTTGTTAAAACAAATATGGAACTTGTACATAATGGAGAATTTATAATTGATAAGATTAAATGTTATTTGCGTTCTGATAATGTATGAAATATAAATATGTCGTGGACTGAAGTAGCCACGTTCCTATCTTAAAACATGCGCTCTCCTTTGTATTGATAACAGTGTAAGTCAATAGTTACCATGGTAACCACTGGAAGGGGGTGGGGTAATGAGTTCCTATTTCACCAAGCATGAAAAATCTGTGTTTTATCACGGCTTTATAAGGTGTGTTATAACCAGGAGAAGACAATGTATGTAGAACACGTTTTAATGATGCGTTATGTCAAGAATTAAATAAAGAACCCACATTTCTTGTTATAATAGTTCAAATAATGAATAATTGAACATTTAGTTCAAATTAATTTATCTTGAAGAAAGTTATTGATAAAAAGTATGGTAGATTGTTTATTATCGTAACAACAGTGCTTGACACTCGAGACTAAATCTCGATTATCTAGTTTATCGTTGGTGATCTTATCCGTTTGATATCTCGGCCATTCAATGTTCTAGAGAGTTGATTATATAATGTTTATGTAAAATTTGAAGTCAGGACAAAAACTTGCAATAGACAGAGATTTATATCTGCCACGACGAATCTTTATTATTACTAACAAACTGTTTAAATACATTATTACAACACATCTATTTTTTTCGCAATGTCAAATTTTCATATGCGTCTTAAGCGACTTTTTCAGATGATAATTGCCGGAGTCAGGTGTCGTAAATGTTTACTTGGCAGGGTGTAATTTGCAATGACACAATAAAATCTCATCTTATCTTACGTGTACAGTTTAAACATCCTATGTTTTTGGTCATGACAAGTTCCAACGATTATTGTAACCCACCAACCAACCTGGGAGTCTATTATTGTATCTGTTAAATGTTGATTATAGGTTCTGTGTAGAATTCCAGACATCTATGCCATTGTAAGCTTATATTAGTAAGTGTAGGAGGATAGCACTATACACAAAACAAAAATTTACAAGACAAAAAATAGACATTTAAAAAAATAAACAAATATATAACTATAATTGTTTGTTTGTTTGTTTCATGTATATATATTTCTACTTATATATATATGCAATAATCTTTCTTTTTCTTCTTCTATAATATTATATGTCTCTCCTTGTTGATGACTGTTTGTAATACAGGAAAACGTTCTTGTCGGTGATTGATAAGACCGTGTTATACTGGTCACAATTCTATGAAATACAATTACTGAACGACGTTTATTTGTTAAAGACTAGGGATGCCATAGCGGAAACGTCACTCTGTAATAAGCAGTAATTATGTTATATAGAATTGTAACAGATGTGTTCCAAGTTATATTACTAGAGGTCATTGAAACAAACAAACCGGTCTACAGTATAATATGAAAAGATATCGTTTAACTTCCTACTGTTCCGCTCCTAAACTGGGCTTTTGAAGACGGACAGCGGCACTGCAGCCAATGCCAATGTGTACACGGGACCTCGGGTTTTCGTCCCATCCTAACGACTAAACAGCTGTTTTTGCCCTCCATCCTACTTCACTGAAAGGGGGGAACCGTGCCCAGAAAACCATAATTATCTTTAATGATTACATTTATAACTGACGAGTGAATCTTCTAATTGCGCAAGGCGGTGACGTGACAGAGTTCTCTTGATTGTCATTTGAAAAAATATTAAAAACAAACAAATATTTCAGTAAAAAGGGCGTACACCTTAACACGTGGTTTTAAGTAGTGTCATTTCATTATTGCACAAAATAAAGATGGCCGTTTCATATTTCAAATTGTTCACTGCGCATGTCTATTCGTAGGCATGCACGTAAAATAGCCTTGGTAATGGGGAATTTGATGTCGAGTAGGCGGAACTAACGCTGCCCGGGCAAAAATCTCTTCCATAACACACTTAATAGCGATTGACTGTCTTTATTAGACTGGTTTTAGAGAAATCTATGACGTTAAACTACTTTTCCTGTCATTTTATGTCCGACTGGCTATTATTAATAAATTACACCAATACTAAAAGTCACCGAGTTTAAAATTGTCAACAAAAACGCTTTGAAACGTTTTTTTTTATATAAATATATTCATCCAGATGTTCTCTCATTCATAACGCATCAGTGTCTCAATCATTGGCCAACCGCACCAAAGAATAAATCGAACTGGTGTTTCTATTATAGAAATAATATTGTATTTATACTAAACCATGGCCTCTTTAATATCGCCTTATATTCGATAGAGATCTTCAAGACAACTTAGATTAGACTTTGATGGGTGAGCGATGATAATTTGTTATCACGTGACTAGGACAAGCCGGTACTGGTTTTTGTATCTGGAGAGAGATAATTGCGCGCGTCTCTAATGATGATAAAATATCTCACGAGCTGTCCATGATATCTCACAACACTACAGATATATCACGATGAGTCAACGAGGACAATATCAACCAATCAAAACAGACTATTTACAAACGCTACAATATGATTGGTTGATAAGACGAGGCGGAGCGTGCTATGATGTCCCGCCCCTTCCATGTTAATGTTTAGTGACCTAGTTAACGCCTAACCTGATCTTTATGGCTATAGATTAAAGCGAATACGTGGTTTGTTTGGAATGCTTTACTCCATGTTCAATCTCAACTTACTAACATTTATACAAACTCACGGGGTAGACAGAATGTCTCTCGTATACACGACGCCATTTTCTTTATAAATAACACTACACGAGGCCTCTAGTAGTCGACGTTTTTGTTTCTAAAACCCCCATCTTCCATACACCAAAGACAAATGACTTTCCTTTGTTATTCACTTTCTAAATATATCACCTTGTCTTTACAAACTCATCAATTCGACAAGTTACATCACAAACAGTTGACCGCCCTTGAAGGCAAATGGGTTTCTTCTGCCCTCTTCTTTGTAAATATGTCCTCAACCTAGCTGTAATGACAAGCTTTCAAACTGGTGAATTGAACTTATTAAAATGGAAAACGCGGACCCACCAAGGTAAAATTGGCTTAACGTTAAGATAAAACACATCAGATGCGAAACAAGTCTTAATCATAGTCATTAACATGCATGGTTGGGTGTGGAGAGGGGCAGGGAGGGTGAGAAAGACGGAGTGAGACAAAGATAGGGGATATAGAGAGAGGGGGGATGAGGAGGGGGAGAGGGAGGGAGAAGGAGACAGAGAGGGAGGGAGAGAGATGGAGAGAGGGGAGAGAGAGAGAGAGAGATGAGGAGAGGGCGAGACAGAGGGAGGGAGAGGGGGGAGAGATGAATGATGGAGCGAGAGAGGGAGGGAGAGAGAGAGTGGGGACTGGCATATGGTATTCATATTTCAACAATTTGAGATCCTGCGGTGATATCCCTGTGTATGTCTGGAGGACTGGTTTCAATTAGCCTCATCGGTGATGAATACCTTACATGGTGGATGGACACGCCAACTCCTCCATTGACACACACTACGTCACCAACGGTCCGAGTCACAATCCTGTATATAACTAGGTGTGCCCTGTAATCTTTTGTTTTTAAATTCATATATGCACATTATAAAATTGTGAGTTTTTTTTTATCCAATAAAGCTTCTTCTTCTTCTTCGATGAGAAGACTAGCGTCAATTTTATCTTAAAACGAACTTTTAACAGATGTACCGGAAGAACTAGAAGTCAAATTGGTTTGACATAAAATCGTTTATTATTCTAATTTAGTTTTAGCAACATTTTATTTCATTATGTCAAACGTTAAAGGAACAATAATACTCTTGCTGGCCTGGTAGCTCCAGAAAATAAATAATAGCCTTATTCTAGGTACTAGATGTTTAAGTGTCCTACCTGTTGTGTAAATTATCCATTACAACCTATTTTACTTGTCCAGAGGGGTCGAAAATATTTTAAAATCCAAGTCACATTTGAAAAGGTTTACGTTAGACTTTTCAAATCAATAAGTTGAATTTTTCCAATTTTTTAAATTAGGTGTGTTAAAATGAAATTTATATCATCAATTAATTGGAAGATTGTAAAATAATACAATTTGTTGACCAGAATGAAGATTGGGACACATTATTCAGTTACAACAAGAGTGTTACTGGGGCTTTAGAAGATCTCCGGTTAACAAAATGCCTGTTCACAATGGCGGCATTCTTACTGGTAACATGATACTGTTTATATGAACTTTTGATACGCTGAGATCTGGGTTGAAATAGCCAGCTTAACACCTCTATATCTTATTTAACCACCAACAACAAAAGTCTTAAAGAGATAAAGGCATAAAGGATTTAACTCTAATCTCAGATCATAATAAAAATGGGTCACAGCGGGTAAATGGGTAAGACGTTGGCTCGCTTGCCTGGAGGTCGAGTATTTAATCCTTGCATTGGCTAAGATAATTCATTCAGATTTCCCAGCGTGGTTCTCTCTAGTCAGTGATGCAGGACGGAGGGCCTGACGAAGACAGTTCTCTAGTCGTCCGGATGGGACCAAAAAGCGAGGTCCTATGTACATATTGGCGTGCACGTAAAAGATCCCTTGACAGTTGTAATTCGATATAAGATTAGGCCGTAGTGCCGCTGCCCGGGCAAAATTTCCCCCATAGTACACTATATGGCGTAACCCACTTCGGAGCAGAACAGTAGGACGTTAAACCCCATTGCATTTGATCTCATATGAAATTCGTAACACCAACCGTCCTATGATTTGGTAAGATACTGAGAGAAAGGGTTTTTACGACCACTCACTCAACACAAACTGCGTCATTTCATTAATTAGGATAGGGACAATCTGGACATCTGAGACACGCTACCTGGGGAGAAGTATCCCAGACACATTCAGTAGCCATTATATCCATATCACGTGATCTACACATTACAGGTCACGGGGTCATCAAACAAAATGAACATTCCACAACACGTTACATAGTTTCCTTTGCAACCTTTAGGACTATAATAATCCGTACAGCCCGGCATGTTCTCCCATTCTCCAATTATTTTTCACAAAAGTAACATCTACAACTCATAGAATTGACGTCGTCTTCAATGACAGCTTTATCTTGCACTAATTTGTGCGTCGGTCGTGTCTATTTCAGATATACACAATCAATTCTGTTAATGTTTTTAGGGTGGGGATATACTAATAGTTCAATTCTTTCAGTTCTAAACAAATATTTTAAACTTTAACGCAAATTTAAAAAATAGCCAAATTCTAGCTGGAATTTCTGAGCAAAAGGGCCATTCACTGTATAAGTGCGAAAAAATGCCAGCCACCAGTTAATTCTCGCGCGTTAGTTACGTACGGAGTAGAGTTGCACATGGACAGTGCTTTCCGGACAAACATTTCCACCGTACGTAACTAACGTACGAAAATTAAATTGTAGCTGTAAGTAGGGTGAGTCTGTCGTTCAGATTGACATTTCCACCATAGCAGATTGCATGACGTGGGCTATGCACGTGTTTATTAGTCAATACGGTGAAGAATAATAGAATGTAAAATCCTGTTTTTCATTTCATTAAATACATAATCCTATTATCTCGTATTCCATGATTCTCGGCTCAATAACTTTCGTTAATCTTGGGGTTTAAATGGTTACTTCAACCCAACTCCAGGTTCTACAACTCGACTGAATCCCAAACCCCAAATAAATATTCCCTGACTTCCCCTGACGAGTCAGATATAGGAGCGGGATTGAATGGCCATTGAGTCAACTGGCATGGTTTTGAATCCCCGATTGTATGTGGCAAGGAGTAGGGTCGTCCAACCTCGTGAGTTTTCTTCGGGAACTGCGGCCGCCCCCCACGCACAAGCGATTGAAATAAAATTAAGCCATATGTTAGTCCCGATATAACCTAGTTTGTGTCGAGTGGACGTTACACTCTCTCTCTCACTCGCTCTCTCTCTCTCTCTCTCAGATATAGGATAAACCAGGCAGAAGCTGAAATGGCTGAAATGACCAACAATATTAACACGACTCTTGTCTGTGTACAGATTTGTGGGAAATGTAAATGGCGTTGATGTTAATCCCTCTCTAATCCTCGTATAATCTGGACCGGGATTAACCGACAATTTTTTTGTTGTTATTTTGTATGGTTTAAACCACGTGATATCCATTATCCCCTGTTAATAAAAATAATAACAAAAACACCCCTATAGCAATATTATGACGTGGTTTCCCTTTGTCACATGCATACACATGCTTGCGCGTAAAACATCTCTTGGCAGTTTGGAGGATCACGTTGCTAAGTGGATAAGGCGCTGGCTCACTGATGCAGAACGGAGGGCCTGACAAGGACAGCTGTCTAATCGTTCGGATGGGACGAAAAACCGTGGTCCCGTGTACACATTGGCGTGCACGTAAAAGATCCCTTGGCAGTTGTAATTCGATGTAACAGTAAGCTACAGTACCGCTAACTTGGCAAAATTTAATTCATGGCACACTGTATGACGTATGCCTGTCTTCATTAGCCGAGTAGAAACAGACAGTAGGACGTTAAACCCCATTTCATTTCATTTCCATAGGCAGGTTCAATGCGGCGCGCGTGGGGCCCTAATATTCGACAGTGCCCTTTTTTACTGCTGAAAGTGCCTTTTCCCAGACCAAAATGTCCGTAATGAACGTTTATTTCGACGAAAATATCAGCCAAATAGCTCTTGGAGTGGCTTCAGATGGAAGGAAATGACGTATAATTTTCTTGGGGGATTCCCGGCCCCCCTCAGCGGCGTGCCCCGTCTCCGAGGTCAGTGCCCTCATTTTGCACCTCCCCCCCTTCAAAATTCCTAGATCCACCCCTGATTTCTATCGAACTAAATCCATGTATTATGTGTGATTTATGCGCTATTATATTATTATGTTCAAATAGAAATGTGTCAAGCCTGGATTTAAAACATTCAATAGGAAGAGCACTATTTGATTGATGATCACGTGGTGTTACCAACTTTATTTGGTGATCACATGACGGTGTAATCTCTTGGACAACCTTGAATCGACCATGACGTCATCGCACCCATTTTGGAATTGTGACGCCATATCAATGTAAAATTGTCCACCAAAGTCGATCCTACTCGTACTGGCAGTGAGTTGCCCCGTTAAGACGAATTAATTACAAGAATAACAAGAATACGAATCGCATGGAGTCAACTTCCTGGTTTAAGGAATCGATCCGTGCTCGTATTTAAGCTGTTTTGTTTCCTACCATTAAACAAAATCCACATAATGCAAGGGTAAAATGATTGAATTTATTCTATTATATACACCAAGGCTATAAAACTAAGATGGGAATTAATCGTTTATACACAACGTGAAATAAACAACTGATTTAAAGCAGCTAAATCGCTAATATTTGGCACCTAGAAATTGAGACAAATGGGTCGCGAGAGCACGAGAGAAATGGAGTTTAATGCTCACACGCGACGAACTAGGTCATTTCGGGACTAACATATGGTTCAATTTTACTACAATAATTCGTTTGCAGTAGGATGAAACGAATGGATGGCAATACATATAGTAATGTAATATGAATGTATATAAATTGATCTGTATTCAATCGTTCACGTTTTTACTGTCATTTCTAATCAGTTATGATCGGCGAAATCTGCGAGAAGTGTTAGTCGAATGGCAATCTCTAGCGTGTCTGGTTATTACAGTCTACACCGATAGCATTTCTGATGCTCTCCAGATAAGAATATGGGGTCACTTGTGGAATATGTCTAGCCTCGTTCTTCGAGTCCCTTGGTTTGTTAAGATGGCGCTGAAACGCATTATGGTGCACGATTCGTGTACCAATGGTAAAATGTTTATTTTGTCAGAAATATTGGAATATGAGACGCCCATCTTTTCCCGCTAAGATCATAACATCAACGTTGATTTAAATTGGCAAATAACACGTGTTTTCAATGTCGAAGACTTTTGGTGATGTTAGTTCGAGACTTAGCTACTTTCAAAAGAAATAAAATACATGACGGAAGTATTAATAAAATAACATCATAATCAGATATTACTCTTAACCTTTGTCATTATTAACAGATTTTTCTTTCCTTGTTTAGACAATTTTAGTTTTAGGGAAATTCGATGAATAAATGGATATCAGAAGAAAAGTGATTTAATGAGAAAGGGAATGATTTAGAAAGAACAATCTCTAGCTCAAGTGTAACCTGATATCCCTGACATCACAAGACCACGCCCATACCTCTTACATTAATTGTCACTAGACGGGATAAATACGTTAATACAATTGCCTGTCGTTAGTTTTGAAATGGAAATGTCACAAAATGGATTTACACGTCACTTGACGAGGCGTTGCTATGGGAGATAAACATGGCGTCGATCTCCCCCAAGGCGTCTTATTAACAATCATTCGTCTCTGTCGAAAGTATTACCATAACAAAACGTGCAATGACCCCTGCTTTGATTAGCCATCTGACAACCGGAATAATAGATACTTCTCCTGACTCAAATCTCTTTTTATTTCACTACAAATAAAACCTTTTAAATTCAACATGCAATATGTCATCAACGCAAACTACTAAAAAAAAATTATCGGAAAACAATAACAGTTTATACACATAGGACACGACGTTTCTTATATAGTTATCAAGCTATTATAGAATATAAACCATAATGACATTCAACTTTTTGTATCGTTAGGAGAATATACTTAGTGTTTAGAGTTTAGCGCATTAAAAGTGCAACATCATTATCTTTATTATAAACGGTGTTCTTTCATGTACCCGTGGGCGATATTTCTGGAAATCCCGAGGAACATTCGCGCCAAAAAGATGGCCTTAACCCAGGAATCCCTAGTTAAAACCTTGAAGTCGGGGATTAAATCACTGAACCCAAACTTCCAGCTGCTCAACTGTAAATTCAAAGTTTGAAGTAAGGGAAACTGGTGTAATGTGGTGACATATTGAATGGTGGTTGTCGGGCATCTTTAGTTGTAATGTGTTTGGTATTATTTTATCTTCTTCTGGTTGGTATCGGTTGCCATGTCTATTTATTTGAGGGCAGTTGTCCTGCATTATCTATTAGCTATTCCATGGACCTTATAACACATAAGGTCCATGGCTATTCTACCAGCGTCTTCCGGTTTCCTACCACGGCTAATGACCCCTGCGCGTTAGCGAGTTATTGAAATAAAATTGAACGGTATGCTAGTCCCGGAATGAGCTAGTTTGTGTCAAGAGGATGTTAAGCACCTCCCTCTCTCTCTCTCTCTCTCCCCCTCTCTCTCTCTCTCTGTCTCTCTCTCTCTCTGTTTCCCTCTCTCTCTCTTCTACTTCCCGTTTTATGTTAATATTCTTCACCATTTGGATAGTAATTAAGCCGAGGTCTAAGATAAGATAACCTCTGTTTGATTCTCAGTGGAATGGTCATCCATCAATCAATTTGTTAGGTGGAGCATTCATAATAGATTTAAAACTGTTAAACCGGAATTCTGGTAGGAATTTTGTTGTCTCCATGGAATCGTAGCTCTAGGCTATGAAAATTATTACAGAAATACACGTTATCATTCAGTTTATGGCCATTTTTTGTTCTATTCCTTTTTTGGTGAGTTTAGATCGTCTCATGGGAAGTATGTTTCCATAATTATAATTTTGCGTTTTGGTTGTCTCTTGCTCTTTTGGTTATTGGGGCGCATAGTTGAGTGTGAGCTTCATTCTGAAACCATATAAGTGGTTGAAGCAATCCCGTAAGACAAATTTTTCCTAATTGGGGGGTGGGGTGTGGGGGTCGCCCTAGAACCATATTGGTGGGTTTGGATTGTCTGGTGGGGGCATGTTTCGTAGTTCTTTTGTAGTCTTGCGTTTGGATCGAGGCGCCTCTTGCTACGTAAATTCCATATTATATTTTTACATTGAAAAGAAGATCTGGAATTGATCAATACATATTTAAACTAAAATCGTAATCGATATAAAAAGATAGCCTTGATGTAACTGTTGAATAAATAATCTATATATCAACAGACGACATTCTCCAGACGTAATTAAATCAAGTCGATGATTAAAAGATTAAATTCATCTGTTCGTCTATTATTATAACCACGGTTATAAATACCGCCCATATGAGATAATCCTATTTATCGTTATACACTGAGGTCGGATTTATAAAGGTGCCACGGTGGCTAAGTGAGTAAGACGCTGGCTTGCTAGTCTGTAGGTCGTTTATTTGATCCCGTCATTTTCCAGCGTGGTTTTCACTTGTCAGTGGTGCAGGACGGAGGGCCTGGCAAGGACAGTTGTTTAGGCGTTCGGATGGTGCCAAAAAATCCCCAAGGTCCTGTGTATACATTGGCATGCACAGAAACGATCCTTTTGAAGTTGGAATTCGATAAACTAGTAGACACAGGTGCCGCTGCCCGGGCAAAATTTCTCTCATAGCACTCTGCATAACGTATGTCCGTCAACATTAGCTCAGTCGTGGGAAGAACAGTAGGACCTTAAACCGCATTTCATATCATTTCAATTCGGATTAATAAGGAAAGATTACGCCCCTTTTTATTTCATTCTTCTGACGAAAGTTTGTTTCGGTCACGACTGTGTAGCCAGTGACGCACACTCTACTTCAACCCTCGGGACTATACTTAAATAAGGATCTTCATTACTTGTCTATAGTATCTCCCGAAAAGAAACCATTAATCATATCCTTTAAAAAACGTGAAAGTGACATTTAATGCTACATGTATAGTGATATTCGGAGTAAACATGGAGAAATTCTGGCACCAAAATGTTCCCCACCCTTCACAAATAAATCGAATACTCCTGTACGCCTACGAATTCGGCATTATGTCTTGTTTTCAGTATTCTCTGTGTAAACTATATGTTAAATCAAGGGTCTTGTCATTTAGTCTCAACTGTTGGTAAATGTAGACGGACCAGAAGACACGAGATCAATAGATTACCTCGGTGAACAATTATCTTGTCCTAGTAAATCATAGAGTCAGACGCGGGAACACAAAATGGCAGTCATAAAAAACAAAAAAGGCAATCTAGTAACAACGTTACTAATTTCTATCTGTGTACAGAGCCAGTGATGCAGGACGGGGGGGGGGGGCTACCAAGGACAGCTTCGATATAAGAGTAGGTCGTAGCCCGGGCAAAATTTCCCCCATAGCACACTGTATGACTAAAGCCTGTCTTCATTAACCCAGGTTAGGAGCAGAATAGTTGGACGTTAAAACCCCATTTTATTTTTTATTTCATTTCATGTAAAGATGCAATTTTGAAATGCAAAACAATTATTGAAATAAAATTAAACCACATGTTAGAACGGAGTGACCTAGTTTGTATCGAGTGGACGTACCCACCTCTCTCTCTCTCTCTCTCTCTCTCTCTCTCTCTGTATTATAAAAGTAAGAGGACAATAAACCATGTGTTTTATTTATAACAAGGCTATTATAATGTAATGAATATTCATGAAGTTATTGTGTTATAGTGACGCCAGTACAACAGATGTTATTTTACTATGGTTCGATTCAACCACCGTTCTAGTTACAATAACACACAGTATTTTATATTTTAATCCCGTGAGAATTCACTTCAAAATACCTTTTCGTTAATTAGAACTTGCTGTAGCCAAAGATGTTCATTTTAAAATACTAAAAAGGGAAGAACAAATGTTGTTGCTTTTCACGGGAGAGAGATGGTCGATCGTTCAGGCCATTTCAGGACTAACATATGGTTCAACTGATTTTAGTAATTCGCGTGCACGTAGGTCTTTAGCAGTGTAAGCCAACCGGAGTACCCGGAGAAAACTTACGAGACTGGACAGGCGAACCTACTCCTTGTCACGAACAATCGAGGAATCGAACTCACACCCTCCTATTGTATTAGAAGAGTTACAAGATTGTGTACATACATAAAAATTTGAAAGAAGTAACATACAAACATAATTATAGACACATGCAGATTATAAACTTTACCATAAAATAAATGATTGGTATGCAAAAACCCCATGTGTCAAAAATATGAATGGTATTTCAGAGGAGGGGCTAAACATCAAAAATGAACTAAGGGTTTAACGTCCTACTTTTCGACTCCCAGATCATGCAGAAACGTAAGGCCTTGAAGGCTCAATACCACTTTTGTTGTAACTGAATAATATGTCCCAATCTTCATTCTAGTCAACAAATTGTATTATTTTACAATATTCCAATTAATTGATGATATAGATTTCATCTTAACACACCTAATTTGAAAATATTCAACCAATGGATTTGAAAAGTCTAACGTAAACCGTTTCAAATGTGATTTGGATTTTAAAATATTTTCGAACCCTCTGGACAAGTAAAATAGGATGTAATGGATAATTTACACAACAGGTAGGTCACTTAAACACCTAGTACTTATAATAAGGGTATTATTTATTTTCTGGAGCTACCAAGCCAGCAAGAATGTTATTGTCCCTTTAAGCTGCATTTCATGTTCATGTCATATCGATTCTGTTGAGACCGCGTTTACCGTACACAAAAGATATTTGACATCGCGAACAAGCGGGCGTTGTATTCAACATTCATCAGTCGATCTTATATCTATGTACATTACACGCAGAGAAAACTCTCTAAGTACAAAATTATTGAAATTCACTCGATAAAATTAAAGACGTACATTATCAGCTTACAACATTAGAATAATGAGATCGGGGAAGAAAATGTCTGTTCATTAATCAACTTCATTTATCCCTCTTATCGTCTTTAATTTGTTTCTTTTGATTAAAAAAATTCAAGACCCATTTACATTCTTGGCTCACGTTCAAAAATCTATTCATGTCGCAGTCTTAATGGCACGCAATACAACTATAACACACCACCCTTTTATACAGCCGCCATTGCTGACCCGCTGTGAACCAATCAAAATCAACTGTTTGCAAACCACGGCGTTTGATTGGCTACAGCTGAGACCCGATCTGCTGGGTTGCAGAAATCCATGAAAACGTCTTTGTTAGCAAAACAAACGGAATTCGTGTCAGCGGCATTGTATAAAATAAAAAATAAAATATCATTCGTGCATCCTTCAATTTAAAAGTCGATACGATCAGCCATATTATTGAGATGGAAGTGAATTTATGAAATGCTTGGTGTAAAAGTCATTTAAAAGCCGGCATCTGTTCTGGTTTGCGAATAAATATGGAAGAAAGACGGAGTGTAAATTGGACTCATATCGATTTATGCTGAATACAGACGACTAGGGAAGCGTAATAACAATCCACGCTACATGATGGAATAATTCAATCAGCACAGAAGTAAAACATGGAACAATGATAGAGAATCAATGAATAAAACTGAAGTCGACATCATCTACATATTACTACAACTAAACCTCGGCTTTTATATCGACATACTGCACTTGCTACCTTTATTTTATAACTATTATAGCAAGAACGACTAGCTCCTCAGATCTATCAATTGTAAATAATACATCCCTCCACGCCATTATTCCTTTCAATTCACACGCAAGTCCACTTCTTCGCTATAATGCTACAACTTAATATCCAGAATATCTTTAATATTATATCGACATACTGTAGAATTCACACAAAAACAAATCACAAAATTACTAACGCTGTAACCTAAATATCTGTAATGTTATATCGACATAGTGTTGCTGCCATTATTCTGTAGAATTCACACAAAATGTAACAAAAATTAATCCCACTATTGCTAACGAGTAAAACTCGAGAAAATTTTATTTAGAATAAATCTCGACAAACATTCGCTGCTATTATTCCATTGAATTCACACATTGTAACAAATAAAAAAAAAACGCAGGATAAATCGCTAACTAAAAGTCGAGGATGGATTAATAACTTAGTATTTATAACGATATACATGTCCTACCTAGTATTCAATTGAATATCACAAAGTCAAATAAAAAACAAAATTACACAGTAGATGTAGACCGTCTATTATTGTCTGTAATTAACCACTGATTCTGTTATGTGCTTGCTGTTTCTTTACTTGCCTAGATTCAAATGTCTGGGTGCTTAAATAGGGGCCATGATAGTACTCAAGTCAATAGACTGTCCAAATCGGTATTACCGTAAAAGAGTCGGAATCCGAAATCAGAATAGGGCGTTGCGCAGTTATCCAGACAAATTTGTTTACCAACACATTGCTCAGGGGGATATTTTCGTTCCCAGTTGCTTATTTTTTTTTTTTATAAGATATGTTATTCAAAATAGTCTAAATATTCGTTACTTCTAACATTTAATTACAACAAAAGGAAACTGTAGCTAATATTTATAGAATATAACCGCCTTTGTGTATAGAACTGTGATATCTCAACCATGGTATCTAGAACTGCGATATATAAACCATGGTATATTGAACTGTAGTATCTAAACCATGGTATATCGAACTGTGGTATATAAACCATGGTATATAGAACTGTGGTATCTAAACCATTGCAGATAGAACTGTTGTGTACAAACCATGGTAAATAGAACTGTGGTATCTCAACCATTGTATATAGAACTGTGGTGTATAAACCATGGTGTTAAAAAAAACTGTCGTATATAAAAACCATGCTCTCAATAGAAATGTAATTTAACAGACCACTATCGAATATTACAAAGTCAAATAAAAAAAAAATCGAACAAAACAGAATTAGACGTAGATGCATGCTCTCAAGAGAAATGTAATTTAACATTATAAGCAATCAAACTCCGTTATAAAGAACTAATGGACAAATGGTTATTTACAACGGCTGAGTGAAAATATTATTAGATGAATGACATGGAATAGGGTTCTACTTGGCAAGTAATGAAGCCGAGAATACCCTATGTAGTGTAGAGTGTCTTTAACCTGCATATAGATAAAGGTGTATCACGGTTTTTGATGCCATTCGAAAGACTAGACGCTTTGTGATCAAACCCAGGGTCCTCTGAGCCAACGTTATACTCACTAGGCTACCGAGTCATTTATATAGATTTTCTATCTGAAAGAGGGAGAAAATTGGTTTTAACGTCGAGTCGACAAAAACCAGGTCGTTTCGGCACTAACATAGGGTCTTTAGCAAAAAGGTTGTACGGGCGACCCTATGCCTGGTCATGTGCAAGCCGGATATCGACACTACGCCAGGTGACTTAATGCCAGACCTTATGATCCGACGCCCACGTATTAAAGCATTCGGTCATCCCCACCCCCACCCCGTCGACTTTCCATCACCCATGTACAAAAGAAAGTCTTTGCCAGATGTCTCGAGGAATGGGGGAATCCCCAAAACCCTTTCTTGTTCATCAACAACAAGATTGATTCCGGGTATTCTTTATTCTACTCACTGATTCACCGCGGCTCCCAACAATAATAAAACATATTTTGTGTTGTCAATAAAGTATGTGAAGAATATGGTTTTCATGGCAACAAGAGCTAACATGAGACGCGACCAGCCATAAAACATCTTTTTGTTAATTTCGTTTCATTTCTCCGCCATTCTCGTGTCAGATCACGTGACATGTTAATCTATTAATTACGGGAAGTGTAATATGACCAGTCATTTATTTAAATTATCTTCCAACTTCCAACTGACTCTCATTAGTAATTCTTGTAATCTGGTCGAGTAGAAGACAGCAAACATATCATATTTCATCTCGTCCCAATATCATTACAGCTGTATCTATTGTTATAATGATGGACAAGATGGGTTAGAGTTCAGACACGCTTTCAAGTTGAAAGAGAGAGAGAAATGAAGTTTAACGTCCACTCGATACAAACTAGGTTATTTGGGGACTAACATATGGTTTGATTTTATTTTAATAATTCGCCTGCACGTAGTGGTCGTTAGCAGTGGAAGGAAACCGGAGGAACCAGAGAAAACCCACGAGGTTGGAAGGCGATCATACTCTTTGTCACGTACAACCGGTATTTAACGTAGTGGCTGTCGGTTATGGTAGCAGAAAGGTGGTGGGGTGGAGGGGAAGGGCGTCAATTGGTGTTAGAATGATGGTCGACGATAATATTTATAATCTATGGTCATTTAAATCTATTATTCTAATAAAGTATATTATATTATCACATTTGCTATATTTTGTATACATTATTAATATCTGAAGACGCCCATAGAAGGCAGACAGCTAGCTTATATAATATAATGTATATCAGAATGAAGTAAAGTGGAGAATTTTTTACCTGGACGTATTTTTTATTTATGTATGTATATAAACATGTAGATCAGTTCTAGAAGTTTATGTACATATACAAATAACTAATTGTGGATATTGAGGGTACTAGACAGGAAATATTAGCCTTTCACCGTCAAATATCTAAAAAGTTCTGTTTCTTTAAAGGGACAATAACATTCTTGCTGGCGTGGTAGCTCCAGAAAATAAATAATACCCTTATTCTAAGTACTAGATGTTTAAGTGTCTTACCTGTGTAAATTATCCATTACAACCTATTTTACTTGTCCAGAGGGTTCGAAAATATTTTAAAATCAAAGAAACATTTGAAAAGGTTTACGTTAAACTTTTCAAATCAATTGGTTGAATTTTTCCAATTTTTTAAAAAAAGGTGTGTTAAGATGAAATTTATATCATCATTTAATTTGAATATTCTAAAATAATAGGATTTGTTGACCAGAATGAAGATTGGGACATATTATTCAGTTACAACAAGAGTGTTATTGGGGCTTTAAAGGGTGGTCAATTTTATAAAAGATGGTAGAGATTTCCATATGTTTGGGCCTTTAAACACAGTTCACCCGCTATCTCTTTCCGATTGTTACTGGTAAACAGCGCAACACATTAGTTCTTGTCCATTGTTATAAAGTCGAATAAATGACAAAAAGCTATTTGAAACTGAGATGAAGACGGGAAGATGATATGGACTAACCGGCAGATCAAATGATATATTGGTCTGGTTTGAGTCACGTGACCAACCCCCGACATAATGATTGATGACTGAAAGCGAGGGTTAAATTAGAACGTCACGTGTGTGACGGGGCATTAAAACGACCGTCTATTGTCCGTAATTAACCACTGATTCTGTTACGTGCTTGATGTTTCTTTACTTGCCTAAATTTGAATGTCTGGGTGCTGAAATAGGGGTCATAATAGTAGTTAGGTCACTCGACTGTCCAAATTTGTATTACGGTTAAAGAGTTGGAATCCTTAATCAGAATGGGGCGTTGCGCAGTTTTTCCTGACAAATTTGTTTAACACATTGCTCAGTGGGTATTAGCTTTCTCGGTTGCTTAGTTTTATAATATATCTCATTCAAAATAGTATAACAAAACAAAACTGCCATTATTATGTGTGCTATATAGCTGTGATATATAAACCATGGTATATAGAACTGTGATATATAAACCATGGTTTATAGAACTGTGATATATAAACCATGGTTTATAGAACTGTGATATATAAACCATGGCATATAGTAGAATTGTGATATGTAAACTATGGTATAGAACTGTGATGAATAAAACAATGGTATAAAGTAGAACTGTGGTATATAAACTATGGTATATAGAACTGTGATATTTAAACCATTGTGTATCGAACTGTGATAAATAAACCATGGTATATCGAACTGTGACAGATAAACCATGGTATATAGAACTGTGATATATAAACCATGGTACATAGAATAATAACGTTATGGTTATTACATAGATTGATAACCCAATCCATTATCTGGTCATTTTACGGTTAAAGTTACACTGATAATATCAGTGATAATATGGCGCTGAAGATAATGTATAGGTTACACATGACAATGTCGTTAACCCGTGGTATACACTCGAAACAAAATCACATTTATTTATATACAGTATTATAATATAGAATAGAAACTTTATTGTATAGTGGGTCGTTTAACAATTCCCGGAGTTTTTAAACCAGTCCAACGTAAGCGTCTGAAAGGGCGATAAGAAACTTTATAGGGTTATGTGCATATATGAATAAAAAAATAAACCTATGCAAAAACCAAACGGAAACAAACATACATACATAATAACAGGTATGTAGTTATAATGGCATACATGGTTGGTATGTAAACGTCCCCAAACCATTTTAATTTTTCTACATTTGTATATACATACATAATTTATACATTATAGAAGTGTGTGATAACTGATAATAACTCTCGTTCTACTAATAGACCGTATATATATATTACTTACAAGTCCATCGCACCACACATAAACAATCACACAAGACAACATTAAATGAAATGGGGTTTAAAGACCTACTGTTCTGCAATGACAGGGCTAATGTACACGCCGTACAGTGTAAAACGAGGGAAGTAGCACCACGATCTACTCTTATTTCGTATTCCAACAGTTGGAATTCATCAGTTGAAGGTTCTTATACGTGCACGCCAATGTGCACTCTGGAACTTGTTTTTTCGTCCCGTCCGAATGGCTAATTATACAAACCTTCGGATAGAAACAGACAAATTAAACCTCAAATGTATAATCCCCTACCTTCTCTCACCCCCTCAACAAAAACAACAACACACAAAAAAAACCATCAAATGTATCTAAGATGAACTGCTGATTTTGTATACGTCTACTGTAGACAGCAGTTCGTTTTCCATGCAGTAGAATACAAGTGCACGTCAATCCTAAAACCATCGCACACCTCCCACTCCAGCGGATCCCCACCCTAATCAGTCCCGCTTACAGGTACGCTACACAACGTCGAACATATGACCAACGACGAAGACCAGAAAACATCTCTTCATATTCAGCTAAATAAAGGCAATCATCAATTCTCTGTTACTGTTAATTTCTCGTCTGATTATGTCATCCCTTTGACGCATTAATTAACACGCCAGGGGCCGATCAAATCATGCGTTGATTAAAAGCTAAGGGAAGTCCAGAACCGACAAGCTGCTGGAAGAAAACAAAGAACATATTTCAATGATGCGGGAACAATAGTTGGAGAATATTTTAACTGGCTGATAACGGGTTGTTGTTGATGACGATGATGATAACGATCTAGTGGACGGCGATGATGATAATAATCACGTCATTATGTAAATGAATACAAATGGCGTCTATTAATAACGTCATATTTTATGAATCAGATGCTTTTATCCAGTTTTTATCGTCGTATGCAACTATTTTAACATGGGATAAGATATTTGCATATGATTTGCATTTTTAACATAATAACTATTCTTGATTTGTCACGAAAATAAACTCAAATTGATTAAAGGTGCATTACACAAGAAATAAATCTGGTTTATGGTTTTATTTTATTTCAACAATTATTAGCTTTAGCACTGGCGACCCTACTCTTTATCACGTACAATCTGGGATTTGGAACCACGCCAGTTGACGCAATGACCGGCTTTAGAATGGCTCCGATATCAAGCAGATTTAATTTCGTTTTGCGGTTGATGATTTACAGTAAAACCAGATAATTGAAACTTCATTTAGTATCGTAACAATTGTAGCAATAACAATCGCGGCTACTACGTAACACGTGACCTCGATATTTCGTCCCTTCCGAACGACTAGACAGCTGTCCTTGTCAGACCCTCTTTCCTGCATCACTGACAAGAGGAACCACACCGGTGAAAAATATCTAATATTTCACTGATTAGTTTACATGAATCTTACACAAATTGGTTATTTAACACTTCATTAATAAAACAAAATCAGAGTATTGTCAACGGTGAATAATCTCCCGAATCGGATTAAAAGAGGCCCGACAATTATAAGTGGCTCTGGCTTGATTATATCACGTGTATTTTTTGTAAATACCGAGTTGTTTTAAAACTTTCAAACCATTCGTTTAGTTATTTACTGTCACAATACTTTGTCACAATGGTAATTTAGTAATAGTACTTGAAATACACTGGTTACAATTATGTGGCATACAATTACTGTTTACTATTGATGACGCGCCCTTTTGCACAATGGCTACACTGTTGCACTCAAACGCTGATATAGTCACTAGTTATAAATTGTTTCAAAAGCCTTTCTAGTAATATTACTGGGAATACGCTGGTTACAATTCTATGGGATATAATAACTGCTTAATACTGAGGTACAGACTTCTCTTATAATTATCAAATTAATTAGAAGGATAACCGACTTCACCCAGGGAATTAAAATTCCGAAACCGGAAGTGGTAGGCCATCGCCAATAAGCATATGTTACTCCTCGGCCCGGGCTACCTCTATGCACCAAATGTAAGCCAGGGACAGTCCCAGTGTAGTCGCCAAACCGGAACAAACTGACAAACAAATAGCTTTATTTAACGTCCACTTCCATCGAGTGATGTTGCAGATAAATGACAGAAACAAACCTAGTTTTCAAACTTAAATATTTGACTGTACAGGACACAACACATACATTATTATAGGAACAAGGAGAGTTAGATATAATAACAAACATACTGGATACACAAACATAATTACAGAAATAAAATAACATATACAGACATCATGTAGTAGTTAATTATCTACTGGCTGGTTGCTGATAAACGTCTGTTTCCTCAATAAATGATATCGCAGTCACCATATTACTTGTTGCTGATTAACTACTGCTTTCTCAATAAGTGATATCGCGGTCACTATATTATCGATGATATTGCACATTGATAGAAGATTGCAGAACCGGCCATCTCCACCATTTATAATAGTAATTATATATAAACTCATAGAGGGCACAAGACGAGCGAGGAAACTAATTTGTGTTTGATGTATGACAGATTTTCTTTAATGAATAAAATCATTTATAATATCAGCTATTAGATATCTGTGAATTGAACAGGACGTGTATCGCTTGTCCTTTGTTATTGTCGTCTGGGACTGTGATCCGGGGATTGAATTCGTTAATCAAATATCACACAAAGTGACCCGAGACAACCGAGAACAATATCTCGTCTCGCGTTTCCGTTGTACATATCGACTCGCAACAGAATATCAGAAAATGGCCAAAGACTACGTGCACTGTTGACATAAAAGGGTTTCTATCAGTTTTGTGTTGGACAGGCTTCAGTTAGTTATATTTTTATGGATTCATGTTTGATAGGCTTCAGGGGGTTGGATGGCCGAATGGTTAGCATATGCGTGCTGTATCATAAGGCCTGTCATTGAGTCAAGTGACGTGGTTTCGAATCCCCGGTTGTGCGTGGCAAGGAGTAGGGTCATCTGTCCAACATTGTGGGTTTTCTCTGGGTCCTCCGGTTTCTTCCCACTGCTAAAGACCCCTACGCGCAAGCGAATTATTGAAATAAAATTAAATCATATGTTTGTCCCGAAATGACCTAGTTTGTGTCGAGTGGGCGTTAAACCTCATTCTCTCGTTCTTTCTCGATGGGTTTCAATTAATTAGGGAGTCACGGTGGCAAAGTGAATGCGGAACAGGTTCGATCCCGGAATTTTGCAAGGAGGAATAGAACGAAAAACCGAGGCTCTATTGACGTTCGCAGTTGTAATTCGACAAAGGCTAGGCCGCAACACCGTTATTTGGGCACAATTTCACAACTACCGGGCGGTATGGCGCGTGTCTGTCATCCGTACCTCCAGTTTAAGTAGTTAACTCACATTACATCCAGGAAAATATTATATAACATTTTACAAACAAAGATATTAAGAACTCTATATTATCAAAGGCAACCAATTCTCCTTCCACCTTAATATATAGGTAATCATATTAACACAGTTTCTAAATTAATGTAGGGCATTCAACCTCGGACGCTTTATTCAGGAAAGTATTTCTAAATACTTAAAAACAAAAAAAAAACAGATTTTTGGAAATATATTGATTGAATTCCGTGTAACGTTTTCTAGAACTTAAAATCAAACTGAACATGCGGCGATGTTGAATTGAGATATGGGGTTTAACGTCCACTCGACACAAACTAGGTCATTTTGGGGTTATATTGGCTCTGGGAGGAAGCCAGAGGACCCGGAGAAAACACACGAGGTTGGACAGGCGACCCACCCCTTGTCACGTACAACCGGGGAATCGAAACCACGCTCTTGAGTCTATCACAGGTCGCATGAAGCAACGCTCACGCATTAACCAACGCACCTCTAACAAAAACAGCCCTATTTTAGTCTGACAATGGCCCTGTTATTGTTTATTTCCCTTCAATCACTTGTTGCTATTCTTCATGTTTAACGTCCGCTTTCACCGAGGGTTTATATCGCAGACAAATTGTCTTGTTTTAATTTTCATTATCCTAGAGCTATTCCCATTGAGTCAAACGAATTATTGAAATAAAATTAAAAACCATATGTGAGTCCCGAAATGACCTAGTTTGTGTCGCGTGGACGTTAAACACCATCTCTCTCTCTCACCCTCTCGTTATCCCCAATGATGGAAATGGAAACCAATATCGCGAGCCAGAGGTGACCGGACAGCTAAAGCTCGAAGCGCAACACTCTAGACCACTAGGTCTTCCCAACACTCGCCTCTACTTTTACACTGATTTCTCGTTTAAATAATTCGTCTCCCTTTCTCTCTCTCTCGCGCTCTCTCTCCCTCTCTCTTTCTCTCTCTCTCTCTCTCTCTCTCTCTCTCTCTCTCTAAGTCTGAACCCTTTGAGTAAATATGCTGTCCTATTATATCTGGTAGGATCCCAGGAGAGACAAATGTCGACAACAGAATTGTAAATTTGTGAAGGAAAGCAATCTATTGTTGCTGAGTGTGATATCAAATAACTAGTGTTTAACAAACCCTGATTTCAATCAATAATCTCTTCACGTTTTCTCCAGCAACACACACACACACGTGTTATCACGGTAAAGTTTATACAAGAGAGAGGGAGAGAGAGAGAGGGGGAGAGAGAGGAAGAGGAGGAGAGAGAGGTGGGGGTACGTCCACTCGATCCATGCTAGCTCACCCATGACTAACGCATTTAAATAATTGTTTACAAGTACATGTAGGTCTCTTTATTTGTGGTAGATAATTGGAGGATCCGGAGAAAACCCAAGACGTTAGACAGGCGACCCTATAATAAATGCCAGATAAATATATTTTTTTATAATTCCTTGTGTGATATAAAAGATGAAATACATAATATCTATATTATATAAATCACACGACCAACTTGGTAACAGCTGATTAGACAATAAAACAACCACGTAAACAATTTCTCCGAGTCCTCCGGTTTCCTCCTACTGCTAAAAACACCTACGCGAAAACGAATTATTGATATAAAACCAAACTTTATATGTTAGTCCCGAAACGAAGTAGTTTTTTGTGTCGATTGGATGTTACCCACCCCCAATCTCTCTCTCTCTCTTTTCTCCCCCCCCCACCCCTCGCTCTCTCTCTCTTATTGGGTAGTATAATGCAGGTGATTTACAGTACGACCAATCTTCATGTTACAAGCAAACCATCACATAATTTTCGAAGACCCGGGTTGTAATTACCTGGCCGGAAGTAAAACATTAGAATCATATTACTGAAGTTTTGAATACCCTTCTGTATTTTTGTTTTGTTTAAAATCAGGGTTTTTATCTTATCTTATGAATGATTTTAAGAGTATCCGGGTACACTATCCATGCTTGAACACTGCATGATTGTGTTCCCAACTTTTTTTTTGCCCGGTTGTTGCAAAAAGTAGGGCGTCACACCCTATTTCCTTTCATTGGTTGTATTTCCGGCACGTGAGATCGTCCTATCTCGTGCTGTATCGATGTTAACATGGTTTTTATGATAATAAATGGTTTAATACGAGACGTGACAGGGCATATATTAAAAATGTCATAATAGTGAAACAATAGCCTAACTGTGTCAATAACTGTATGACTACACACACAGATTTATGCTATATTTTGTCATATGATAATATATTAACGTCTGTAATAATAACCACCCAACAATATCTAATTGTACACGGATTAACATTTAATTCACACAACAAAACAAAATCAACATATCCACGCTAGAAAATCCCACGGCTCCAATTCAAAGACGTATTGTGCAAGAGCTAAATCTGCAGGTCTTTATTATTTGGTTTAAATTGTTATATAAATTATTAATTAGACATCTATTAACAAGCCAAGTCTATAATCAACCCTCTAATCCATGGGGTTGTCGTCATGTTGAATGAATTAAAACTCAATTGCTATTTAATAACTTAATTTAAAAATGGGTAATCGTGAAGGGGTTTATTAAGGAAAAATACTTTAAACACTCATAGCTTCGCTCAAAATACAAAAATTTGAATGACATTTTCAATATATTAATTGATCTAGTCTATGGTACACTTTATGTTAAATATAGAAGTTCAATCTAGTCTACACTTTCTGTTAAATATAGAAGTTTGATCTAGTCTACACTTTATGTTAAATATAGAAGTTCAATCTAGTCTACACTTTATGTTAAATATAAAAGTTTGATCTAGTCTACACTTTATGTTAAATATAGAAGTTTGATCTAGTCTACACTTTATGTTCAAAAGAGGAGTTTGGTCTAGTCATTAGAATGGGTCGAAAAATCCATACTTGTACACGTAAATGAATCCATGACATCATGATCGCAATGAACACGTAACCATATAAATAAGAAATTCTACGTGTTAGTCCCACGATGCCTGACATAACGTTTAAATTAAGAGGCATTAAAGGGGGTGCGAATGGTTAGCGTACGCGCGCTGTATCATACGGCCTGTCATTGAGTCAACTGGCGTGGTTTCAAATCCCCGGTTGTACTTGGCAAGGAGTAAGATCGCCTGTCCAGCCTCGTGGGTTCTGTCCGGGTACTACGGTTTCCTCCCACTCCCACTGCTAAAGACCCCTACGCGCGCGCAAATTATTGAAATAAATTAAACCATGTTAGTCCCGAAATAACCTAGTTTGTGTTTAGTGGACGTTTAAACCCATTTCTCTCTTCCTCCCTCTCTCTCTCTCTCTCTCTCTCTCTCTCTCTCTATCTTTAAAAGGCATTAAACGGTATTCTACAAAATACATCATAATATTAAAATGGCTAGACGGACATTGAGTTATCCGACGAGGAGCTTAGAATAAATATTCTGATTATTTTGACATAGAAACAGCTTCCCATTTTCTAGCTTGATATGTAACGACGAGTGCTTAGCAACCGCGAGATATTCTTGCTAACGTGATTGTTAATGACGTGTGTTACTGGAGTCATTGAAGCGTTATGTTATTTCTATATGTCGCGAGCTGTGAGTTGTTTCTGTGTTCGATAGAAAGGAAGTAAAACCAAGTCAAGTAGAGAATTAATAACAGTCGGACTAGTATAATCATATATTATTGAGAAACATTAACATCCTTAATTCTTGTTATATTATCCTAGTATCTTGTTCAATACAATATATCAATTCACTCCGATCTTACTAACCACTTCTATCTTATAAAATATAAAACCAAAACCACTTTCACTTCCATTTATATCAAATATAAAACCACCCCATCTTTTAAAATATAAAACCACTTTCATCTTACAAACATATACATAACTAGACCTGCATGCAGGAATGACGGGTTTCACTGGTGCCATGTTACCTTTGAACTTGAACTTGTGTCACTTTCGGTGCCACGTTACCCTTGAACATATGTCACTTCCGGTACCAATGAAACCAATATACAGGTTTCCACATAAGCATTGCACACATCAAATAAAATGGAAACAGAAACAAACAAACCCAGCAATATCATTTCATTTTATACATTTGTTACATGTAATTGATCCTGACAAAATTACAGTACTTCCGGTGATAATGTAAATGTTCCATTAGTTTTATGAAATCAGAAATGGCATAAGGCATCTCATGGTGAAAATTTTATGTAAATCGAATAATAATTGCCACTTTTATAGACCAAAAACCTTGAAAAGTGACGTGTAGAAAATCGTCTATTTCTCGGCAACCGTACAAGTTAGAAACCATTTTTTGGTATTTATATGACCGTATGGGTTTAATCTATTTGTTGATTGGAATCAAATATCATAATTGTATAAACATTACAAATCAGACTCATTTGAATGAAATATCTGTTTTGAAGGCTTAAAATACAGTTTTTGCAAAAATGACGTTACTTCCGGTGATAATGAAAACGTTAAATTAGTTTTATAACATCGTCTATGACATTAGGCTTCAAAGGGTGAAAATTTTATGAAAATCGAATAATAATTAACACTTTTATGGGCCAAAAACCTTCAAAAGTGACTTTTAGAAAATCGCCTATATCTCGGCAACCGAACAAGTTAGAAACAATCTTATGATATCTTTTTGACCGTATGAGTTTTGTTAATATGTGAATTTAAACCAAAAGTTGATTTTATTATTATATGTGACATAATTCTTGGTTGAAAAAAATATCGATTTCAAAAGTTAAAAATTGAGTTTTTGACTAAATGACGTCACTTCCGGTGCCAATTTTAAATAGTAATCAACATGATATAACGCACACTTGCTTTCTGAATCAAATGATGTCACTTTTGTGAATATCCATTAATAATTGACTATTTTACAGGCAAAATTGCGAAAACAGTGACTTATGCAAAACTGCCCTTTTCTCGGCAACTGCTTATATTACAAACTAATTTTTACATACATTCTCTTCGTATGGATTATAGCTACAAGTTTATAAAAGTTATGTAAAAATATTTTAAAATCTGAAAAGCCTGAATGGGTTGTAAATAGGTCAATTTTACGCCTTTTTTCACCCCTTAATCCAATTTGCTAGAGAATGAAATAGAAATTAAAAAAACTGCTTCCGCCATTTTTTGCGCCTTGAAAGGACACACTCTTTGAGTCATATAATTTTTCAAAAAAATAATATTTGTTTTTGAAGATCGTAAAAAACTGTCAAAATTGTAGTTTTTGGTAAAATTATGCCACTTCCGGTGCCGACAGATAACACTTTCGGTAATAAAAAAAATGACAATTGAGACAACGAAGCATATGAACTTTGTTTTATACAAATCGAACAATAAAAAATTAATCTAGGACTGAAAAACTGAATTAGCCAATGGCGGCCAAGGAAAATTACTGAGACAAAAAATTTTAACATTTTTGCGCTAGTCAGATGACTCTTTAATTCTGTGCACAATACGACTAAAAAATATTCATAAATAAAAAAGTTTTTTGTAAAATTTTAAATTTTCGAAATTTGGCGCCTAATATCTTCGAAGATTTGCCGAAAATCAAAAATCGAAAGTAGCGTAGCTATGTGCCCTGTCTCAGACTATGCCAAAATGTATCGAAAGTTAAAATCCAATGATTATTGTTAAAATTACTGCAATATTTTCAAAAACGATAACTTCGGTGATTTCGGACATTTCGCATTGTCGCAGAACGTTCAAAATAGCTTTATCCTCTAAGTCACACCCACTTTCCCAGTAAAACCGAAGAAATCGTAACGATGCGACACGTAGTTGCTGAGATCTACTCAAATTGGAATCTGAATAATAATAATAATAATAATAATAATAATAATAAGAATAATAATTTTAACAAAAACAATAGTGTTTCACACAAGCTACGCAGTGTGAAACCCTAATTATACAAAGATAATATTTTACGAAAACATGGACGAATTGTATACAAAAGCTCCTGAGCATTTTAAAATTTCTACATATATTCATCATCCGTATTTAAAATTTGGTTAATGTAATGCAATTAACGTATGTAGGTCCTCCGGTTTCCTCAAACTGCTAAAGACCCCTACGTGAAAGCGAATTATTGAAATAAAATTAAACCATGTGTTAGTCCCAAAATGACCTAGTGTGTGTCGCGTGGACGTTAAACCCCATATCCCCGTCAGCGTTTTCCCCTATAGTCACTGTATGACGTTAACACTATTTCGTAAAAATAAAAAAAAAAAAATGAAAAAAAAATGGAGATTTTAAAATGCTTAGGGCTTTTGTATACAATTCGTTCATGTCTTTGTAAAGTTGTGTATCTTTGTATAATTATGTATATGTATGTATCCTTTGTTTGTTTCATGTATATTTCTATTATTTTATTTGTATATGCACATAACTTTGTATGGTTTTTATGCTATTGGCTTTTTTCTTCTTCTTCTTATAGTGGTTCCGTGAGTCGCTAACTAGGAGCTCACTGCATGATGTCTTTATAATCAATATTAACCCAGTTGCTGTACAAATATTGGACGTTAAACCCCATTTTATTCCACTTCCTGTTTATATACACAGCAAACAAAAATCTTAAACTATTTTTATGTACCCTGGGGATAAATATTCATACTACCAGCATATATTTTATTAAAAGATTCAACAATGCTAACACTTGGGGTGATATTAACGTGTAAATAGCGAGATAAAAACTAAGGTCAGTTAGAACAGTTTTAGATAATTTGTGTTTTATCAGGTAAGTTTGTGTTGAGTAGGTTTGGATAGTGTGCACCTGTGATCCGTTTATATCGCTAGGTACACCTGTCATATATATAGGTAAAAATATGTATATATAGTTATATCCACTTTTACATACCTGGATACTGATACATGTATTTATCTATAAATAATTTACACGCACCTGCACACATATATATCTATATATATATATATACCTGGTATAATATATACACTAAATACCTTTTTATACAGTTCAACCTCTATGCAAGATGAAAATAGAAAAACCGAGTATGTTTATAAACCTTTCAGTGGATACATGTGACGTTGAGAGAACTTGATCGTGTATTGGGATATTTTTATTCCCCTTTGAGTTGGGTTTCTACAAGACCCAGGGCCCACAGCTACAAATCAAGTTTCAAATTGCACAGGGTTTAACATTCTGCTCTTCAGCACCAGCCGGGCTATGGAAGACGAACATCCGCCATACAGCGTGCTATTTGTTTTGAATATGGTTTTAACTGTTTTATAACCAACTATAGCGGTTGACCCAGGGCTGCACAGGCTGAAGAAAGTAATACCGGAAGTGGTATTACAACGTCACCTGGCCCATATTGCCCTCCAGTCGAGGGGTACGAGCTACTCCCATCCCCCCTTCCATGGTCCGAACTACCCCCCAGCCCCAGCCCCAGCTACCCGATACACTTAATGTTAACCTCGTGACAGATCTAGTGTAGTCACCAACTCTGAACAGTCAAATAAACAACAGTGTGACAGACATTATAGATGGCACCATTACATGTGGACTTGTATAATTATAAATCGTGTATTAGTTAATTAAGGTTAAGTGTTATTATAAAGACGGTTTAGAACTAATGATCATATTAGTCATTTACTGTCATCAACTGTAATAAAAACATGAATCATACCCTCTCTTTGATGTGCCGTCACATCTAAATAATTATACAGCTAACACTCGTTCTTTTTACTTGAGTCACACCAATTTCATCCGGTGATGTAAATATCCTGGTATGGCGAGTCGAGCTCTGTTATTACACGTAACTAAATTATTCATGGTCGAATTGAATTGGGGTTTAACGTCGTCCTTTCTGCTCCTAACCTGGGCTAATGAAGAGCGGCATACGCCCGGGCAGAGGCGGTACCCTTATATCAAATTCCAACTGCCAGGGGATCTTTTATGTGCACGCCTGTGTGTACACACGATCTCCCATCCGAACGACTAGACAGTTGGCCTTGTGACACCCCCCCCCCCATACTGCATCACTGACAAGGGAAAAACCACGACGGAAAATCTGGATGAACTTTCTTGACATCCAGGCTAGCGAACCAGCGTCTTAACCACTTAGCCACGTGATCCCCCTAGTTACAATGAAATGGGGTTTCAGTGACCATTGGGCTAGTGAGGACGAACCCAAAATCCGAATGCATAACATGCAAGATGCATAATATTATTTACAACAATTTAAAATACTTATGATAAATTAAAATATAGGAATTTTAAACTGTTTAGGTGCTTTTGTTTACAATTCGTTCATGTCTTAGTAAAGTTGTGTATGTACATGTGTGTATTGTTTGTTTCATGTATATTTCTATTATAATTTTATCTTATAGTATCTCTGGAACCATGGATTAACAGTGATAAAAAACATTAAGTCGTTACAACGATCTAAACGACATATTAAATTTAGGTGGAAAACAGTTTGACCCAAGATATATAGCAACTTATCATTATAACCAAAAACAGATGTTGATGACCCCGTAATGAACCCTAACAACCACTGCTCTTCCGGCGCTCCTGGCGAAATCAGATACGCCATGCCTTTGCAATGACATATAAACACTTATTTGCCCAAACGATAAAAACGGCTAAATATTTTATACTGTCTTTCTAACCCCCTTAAATATCCTTTTCTACAAACATGCAAGATAAATGGCTTGACAAGGAACAATATATTGTCGTTATTTGGCAGGACAAACCTGACAAAGGACAACGTAAATGAACCCTTGACAGTTGAAATTAGAAAAAAAAACTAGGCAGGAAAGGTGCTGGACAGCCACAATTGAATGGCATATGCCCGTCTTCATTAGCCTAATGGAAGCAGAACATTAGACGTCAGACCCCTTTCTAGATCCCTCATTATTCATGAAATATAGGATAGTAAAATGATGGTATGTCTCAAAATCCTTTATCTAAAAAATAATTAGTCAGAGTGGGGCCTCAACGCCTGATAAAACATCTAAAACTGCTTTACATTCAACATATTACCACACACTAATAAAACATAACTTTATTTTCTGATTGAGGCCGATTACATTGAGAATAAACACGCGACGCCGATATGCAAGCAATGCGAAACTATTTGAGTATTCCGATAATAGCTCGTGTGGCAGGTCAAATCAGCCAATCTGACTACAATACGAGGCAGAAATTGTTATGTTTCTAGCTGAGTCAGACAGGGAAATGTTGAAATGACTGCGTGAAGGAGAAATTAGATTAATGTCGTTTCTTTCATATGAGATAATGACCAGGAGAAATTAACCAGTGATAAAACCGAGTTGTTATATTGATCATTGTTTTATCGCCTGGTTAACTTGAGATTAGGTGACACATTGTGTAACATTTATATCATCTTTATGACTTGAACAGTGTTTTAAACTCAGGATATAAACATCAATAAAAGTCGAGTTTATATATATATATATATACCCAGAGCGCATCTACTGTGAAACAAATGAAGCATAAGGAGGCATTATGGAAGAATTGATCAAGATACATTATGGGAGATAAGATAAAGAGCTAACAGTTCTCACTATAATAGTTGAATAATAGATGATGTAACGGGAATATTTCATTCCAATTACTTCACAAGCCCCACAAATACTCATTTTAAAAACACTGTAACCTCGATTGTCACTGTTTATATTGTGACGAAAATTGTAGTCTCAATTATCCATTTTTGCGTTTAATCACCAGTGCCTGTTGAACGGTATATCATATTCGAATCCAATGAAAATCAACATATCGGATGACATCGAGAGTTGATTATGGTCTGGGTATGTTAATTAATGTCTAATTAATAATTTAGATAACATTTCAGGCCTAACGAAAGCCATGCAATAGGCAGATTTAGCTCTTGCATAATGTATGTTTAAGCCTCTGGTAGTCCCTGACGGACCCCCAAAATCAACATTAGTCAACATTGCTTTAAATTTAAGATCTACAATTATGGAAGGACCAGGAATTATAGAACAGTTTTTAAAACGCAGGCGAAAACACCAATGAATACGTGAGAGTCTAGTTCTATATATCCATGGCGCATCCACAACATGTGGGATATGTAACTAACGACGCTTAATCTTTTGGAATCCAACATAAATCTACATTACATTATCCGTCTTAGCCCAGTCGGTACGGAACAGCCTGGGCCAAATTCTGCTCATAGCACTATGCATGTCGTTGTTATTACCCGAATCGGTGCTGAAGACTAGGACGTAAAACCCCATTTCATTTTATTGGTCTATTACAATCGATAGGGAGAGGAAAGGGGTTTAATATAGGGGTTGTCTGTTCTCCAATCCCTATTTAGATATAAATCTGAATAAAAAATATTGTTTATAATAAAAGTAGTGTGATGTTTAGCTGTTTATGGACGTGATTCTCCCATGTTGAGGCTTTTTTTTTTATTAAAAACGTCTGGCTTTGTGAGTTTGAAGCGAGACATGACAATTATTGAGAAAACCAGGAGAGAATGAGTTGGAATCTGTATGAATCATCAATCGGTCGGGTTTAAACCAAGGCGTTATTTTATTTTATCCCTCGGCCTCACTTCATCAATATTCAACATGTTTTAAATAGTGTATATTTGTGGCTATCGACCATCACACGAGTTAATTCGACCAACTTTAACATATTTCAAATATTGTAAATAACTTTCTATCGATCATCACATGACTGATTAATTCAACTAGAAAAGTCCTTGCCATTTAATTTCTACATTCAAAATACGCCATACCATGATTTTATTACCAGTCCCCACCACAGCATGGCTTCATTACCAATTCACCACAACATTGCTACATTATCCGTTCATGACAACATGGCTACATTACCAGTTCACCACAACATGACTTTATTACCAATTCATGACATCATGGCTGCATTATCAGTCAAACCATAACATGGCTCCACATTACCATGCCACCTCTTCATGGCTTCATTGCCAGTCTCCAATGCAACAAGGTTCGTCACCAGTCCGCCACAACATGGCTTATTTACCAATTCACGGCAACATGGCATTATTACCTGTCCACTACAAGATGTCTCGACCACAACATTACTATACACAACAACATGACTGCATTACCAGCCCACTACACCCTACCGGGCCACTACAACTTGGCCAAATTTCCCTCATAGCACACTGCGCAGAAGACTAGGACGTTAAAACCCACCCATTTCAATTCATATTTAGACTGGATTTTACAAATACCTGGTTTGTTTCGTTCGAACAAAGGGATATTATGTAATAATTGTAAATAAAGCTGACATTAGATAAACAAGACATAACAGATGAAATAATAAATAAACAAAAGATGAGATTAACGTCATTACGTCAGTCAGTTTGTAAAATACAGGGCAGACTAAAGACTAATGTCATTCAACTAACAAACATTAATCATATTAGAATCTTTAACTAAAGATAAAGAGCAATGGGTTTTAACATATTTTCTGTTGCATAACGGCAATGTTTACATCTACAGTGATTTAAGCGAGAGAGAGAGAAATGGGGTTTAACGTCCACTCAACACAAACTAGGTCATTTCGGGACTAACATATGGTTTAATTTTATTTCAATAATTCGCTTCCGCGTAGGAGTCTTTAGCAGTGGGAGGAAACCAGAGTGCCCGGGGGAAACCCACGAGGTTGAGAAGGCGCCCCTATCTCCATGCCACATACGCTCACACCGGGGCTCTAAACCACAGCCGCAAGCTAGAGGTGGCCGGTCAGCTAGAGATCGAAGCGCGGCACTCTAAACCACTATGCCATCCCAACCCCCCACAGTGGTTTAACGCACCCACTTTAAATCATAAGGTCTGTCGTAACGTGGTTGTACGTGACGAGGGGTTGGATTCCCAGTCTAACTCAATGGGTATTCTCTTCGTTTACTCGTATTGATAAAACCAACTTGGTGCAAGCGAATTAATTGAATAAAATTATACACGTGTAGTCTCGAATTAACCTCTGTAAACGTAACCCCCCCCCCTCTCTCTCTCTCTCAAAAAATACGCAGCACACATTAATATAGTTGAATCTCTCTCCGCCCACTACCTCCCAACAACATTGTGTTGACCCCCACCCACACACCTCTCTCCCTCCCTTCCTCTCTCTCTCTCTTTCTGTCTGTCTGTCGCTCTCGCTCTTTCTCTCTCTCTCTCTTTGTATGTTGACTTAAAATAGCATTATGCAAGAGCAAAATCTGCTTTTTACAAGTCTTTCTTTAAGCCTGAGATGTTATCTATATAATCAATTAGACATTAATTAACATATCCAGACCATAATAAACTCTTTATGTCAAGGCTAGCCTTCGATGTTGGCAGATTAAAATCGTATATGCCGCTTAATGGCGGTTGATAATTAAATCAATCAAGTGGATAATCGAGACTATGCTGTTTATATTAATGATTTGAGTAATGATGACCGAGGCTATGAATATTTAAATGCTTTTTTATCGGCTAATAGTGAATCAATTTGACTGAAATTTTCAGCAAATTATCTTTACACTATCTAGTTTTTAACTATTATAGAGAGAACTGCCATCTCTTTATCTTATCTCCCATAATGTAACTTTAAGTAAAGAACAAGAGTGATAAACTACGGTCGACGAGACTGTTCTACATCATGAAATTCTACATTATTCATGACGTATGTAGTTTATGATGGTTGACTGTTTTACCATAGAAATAAACAACAACACATCTAGGCTCACGTATATCTGCTTTATTTAATAAACTCAACATACATTAACAGTGTGGCAAATATCTGTTCTAAATATAATCGAAAGTATTTCTGTAAACAACTAAATTTTATGTACATAGAAGAAGAGAAAGAAACTTTTATTACATATAAAAAAAACTTACCAGAAAGAGAACTGTGGTTAAACGGCCACCTGATACAGAAGAGGTCATTTCGGGACTAACATATGTTCAATATTATTTCAATAATTCCCTTGCGCGTAGGGGTCTTTAGCAGTGGGAGGAAACCGGAGGAAACCCACGAGGTTTGACAGGTGGCCCTATTCCTTGTCACGTATAACCGGGAAATCGAAACCAATATGAAGACAGAAGACAATTTATTGTATAAAAACACCTTGCAGGCATAATAACAAACTGTACAGATATTACGAACACAACAACGATTTAAAATACTGATGCAGAATAAAACATTTATATTAAAATACTTTTGTATACCAATAATTTATGTCATTGTAAGTTTATTTATATGCATGCGTAGACCATTATAAGTTTATATCTCCGTGTAGCATAATTATGTTTGTGGGTTTCCTGTATAGTTTTATTCAATTCATGCGTGTACATAAAATTGTAGATAATTTATAGAATACAATTTCTTCTTTTTCTTCAGCTTCCATAGTAGCAATAACATTAATGTGCGTTATAAAATGGCCGTTTTAGAGTGGACAACAGATCCGATTGATTCTGTAGAAGTATGTTACGGGAAGGAAGTGAATCACGCTATTATGTAGAATAATCTACACCAGACCGAAAGGCTGTCTTCTTGTACGAGGTTTAAGATTTGAGCTCTCTGGCCCTATTCCTACTCTCAATCTTTTGTTAGCTCGTCGACCATGTTTGATTTATCCCAGTCACTAAATACCGTCTGCTAACATTCCACAGATCCTTGGCAAGACGCCAAACGAGTCAGGTCACGCTGAGAACCAATCAAAGTACGTGAAATGTAAAACTCGTAATCTCATTGGACCGGGCTCATCGATCATATCTGGTGGTGTAATGGAATGGATTGTTTGATGAGAAACAGAAGATTGGTGAAGGGGTTGAAACCATGTAATTTCACAAAATGCCTGTTAATGCTTAGTAGATGATTTTCAAGGCGACTTATTTTTAAATGGCCGATACACGTCTGTTAAAACCCGATTGTTGACGTAGATTTTAAATTGAGAGAATGGACCCCTGACGTTTTAATTTATTGATAAAAATTTCTTGTTCGCAGGCCAGGATTAAGCTTGCATTCGGGCCCTTTGCTGAAAATGTCACTGGAATCATGTATCAACAGTGATTGTATTACTGTTGTTGGAAAAATTGTATGTCCCTTTGTTAGACTCTACCGTAACACGTGACATATTTTAATTTTAGAACCCATTTTGGACCCGTTTTATTCCAGCCCCCTTGTTCACAATTAGTCGGGTTTTTTTTTCGATGATCACGTCGATTCGGTCCCACTCACACATAGGGAATGTTACTCATGGCGTTGAATATAAAGATATCTAACTGTCAACACGTCCTTGCTAGCTAGTCGTCACCCTGGCCATTATTACAGATTATTGAATTTACACTAGATAGTGTCAATTAGGCTCGATTTGAGGCTCTATTCGGGGAGGTCTTGACTCTTCGGTTCTGTCGACTTGACAACAATGTCTCTAACGCCCTTCCTAGCAACCGTGGCCATTATTAAAGATAGTCGAATCAGACTGTATTGGGGTTCTGTTTGGGAAGACCTTCACTATTTAATCATGTCGCTAACTCCACGCCCTGGAACCATACTATTCAACAGATTTGACCCTCGATTATCACACAGAGGGGGATCCAATATTCCAACTCATTATCTCTCTACTGCCTTCATTAGTTTACTTATTTCTTATCATAAAATAAATAATTTGAGCTGGTCGTGAAGTTTGTTCAGTGTGTTGTTGATGTCAATATATAACTGGAACAAACAATCAACAATCTCTATCTAAATGGTTAAAAGAAAAAATATCTCTTTGATTTACATAAAACAAATAACGATGTTTAAACTGTTTCTGTCTTTCTCTCTCTGCCTCTCACTTTCTCTCTTTCTTTCTCTTGTGTCGTGACAAGATCGAAACGTGCATATGTGAACAATGAACTAAACAAGAAACATATATTGCATTGTTTTGGTACCCCCCCCCCCTCCTGTATGTTGTGAACTGAATGGTGTTTCACATCCTCTCTCTGTCTCGAACAAAAAAGAAGACTAGTTTTCATCTGACACGAGAAGGTAATACGAATCTAATTAAATCAATTTATTTGTACGTTTTTACTCTAATCAAGGAAGCAGTAAGAGTCTAATCTTTTATTTATAAATATAATAAACACACACAGCAACCATATGTACAAGATGGCTACCATAACCTTATATGGATAACGCATTTAAAAGGTCAATTTTATTCATACCGGCACCTCTGCCCATACCCGTGATAACTAGTCGCCATTTTCCTCTTTATGCTGACATCGTGTCAAAATAAAGGCGAGTTATTCAAGTTGAACTGTCGTTTGCTAATCTGTATAAGAAAGACACTCTGTGTACATAGATGATTGTAGAACATTATACGTTTAAGCCCAACAGAATTTGTCATCTTTTTGATGTTTTTGGATGTCAGTTATTGCTATAAACCCTGACAGCTGTATGCGCGAGATTGTATAGCAACACTGACTGCGCGAGATTGTATAGCAACAGTGAATGCACTGGGGTCAACGTAAATATAGTACACGTTATAGTTTGTTTCAATGGTATTAAGTGCGTTTACAGAAAATATACAAATCTTCGTTGTATGACTAGAAAATCACTCAAAGTAATAAACGGGTAATTGCATTCACAAAATTGTGCGCTGTTTATCCACAGCTTAGCCTATATTGAAGCTTAGGTCCTAAAGCAGTGGGGTTATAGGCCTGGATTGATGGGAGGTGTACCACGAACACCTTGAGGGGTCACCTGCCTCCTAGCCCCTTTCTGTTTACAGTGGTTATATTATTAGTGGGTTCTGGGACAAAGACCTAATGGAATCGATCATCGATACACATACAAATCAATCAATCAAATAATTAAAATATTGAACACTATTATTAAATATTGAAACCAATAACCTCTATTGTAGGCTATAATATTGATATTTGTAAACCTCTCTTTAAAAACACATGGTTTAAAACTCACAAATAAATCATTGTTTATTTGGAATATCGACCGAGTTAACTGGCTTTTCTTTTTCTCTTTTCTTTAGCTTGTGGAAATATAATTACAAATTTAACAGTGTTCCAGAATTCCTAATCTTTTAATGTTCTCAAGATATATATAAATCTGCGGGGTCATATTACAAGAAGTCCTTCCTTTAACTCATCATAAACTAGGGTGAGGTCGTGTAATATGAATGGTTGTATTTGTGTAAACTAGGGGTCTATCAAGTACATGTTTAAAAATCTAAGTATACATTTATTACCCTACTTCATAGCCAGGATATATCGCTATTTTATTGAGGCTACAAAAATATTCAAACCCATTTTATAGCGGTTGACCTTATAGTATAGAAGACCGAGTAATTGTATTTTATTAGAGAAAGAAATTGAACGATTTATAAGTGTTTAGAATATTGATGTTGAATACAAATGTAGAAATGTTAAAATGTGGTTTTGGATATCAGTCAGATATGACATTGTTAGTTTATATCTCTGTTGGGTTCATGTGTATAATTTATTATTCATATATGCACTTAATCTTGTAGGGTTTTTATGCAATAAAATTTGTTTTTCTTCCTAAATAGTATGGAAATGAAATGCCTTTGAAGAGGTGGGGGGTGAATTCACTTCGTTTATGCCACGAAAGAGTATACTACGTTTCTATATATTTTAAAATAGAAATGATTCCTGTAGGGTTTTTATGCAATGAAGTTTCTTCTTAAATAGTATCGAAATGGAATTCCCTAGAAGGAGTGGGGTGAAGTCTCTTTAAAGGGTGGGACTGAACCCCCTTTCGTTTATACCGTGAAACGCTTAAGTAGTATCGAAATGGAATTCCCTTGAAGGAGTGGGGTGAAGTCCCTTTAAGGGGTGGGACTGAACCCCCTTTGTTTATATCATGAAACACTTCTTAAATAGTATCGAAATGGAATTCCCTTGAAGGAGTGGGGGTGAATTCCCTAGTAAGGGGTGGGACTGAACCCCCTTTCGTTTATATCATGAAACACTTCTTAAATAGTATCGAAATGGAATTCCCTTGAAGTGAATATCATGAAAGAGTATACCATGTATGTATATATGCTAAGTAACAATGAATAGAAATAGATGGATAACTATTTATACCAGACGTTGTCAAACTCTCCTATTATTTGTATAGAAACTTTTATAACAATGTATCGATTACCATAGAAATATAAACACCAACTGAACAATTACAACTTTATAGATGGTTGGTGTAAACTAATAAAGGTATATAAATAGGCTGAATAGATGTAAATTTGTCATTAACTTGAAAACGTGATCTATATGTGTTACGAAACACAGTTGGTAAATAACACGAAAGTTGATATATCTCTAGATATATACTTTGTGTGTGTGTGTTTTTTGGGGGGTTTTGTTTGGTTTTTTTTTTGTTTTTTTATGTTTGAAATCCTAGTTTTAAATGTCACGAATTGAAAACTAAACAAATAACACACTTTTATGGAATGCCGAATAAGAGATCTAAGCTTTGCCAAGGCCATACCTAGAGTAAAAGATCCAGGCAGCACCAGAGTAAATGATCCACGCCGTACCTAGAGTAAATGATCCACGCCGTACCTAGAGTAAATGATCCAGATCGTACCTAGAGTAAATGACCCAGGCCGTACCTAGAGTAAATGATCCAGGCCGTACCTAGAGTAAATGATCCAGATCGTACCTAAAGTAAATGATCCAGACCGTACCTAGAGTAAATGATCCAGGCCGTACCTAGAGTAAATGATCCAGGCCATACCTAGAGTAAATGATCCAGGCCGTACCTAGAGTAAGAGATCCAGATCGTACCTAGTGTAAATGACCCAGATCGTACCAAGTGTAAGAGATCCTGTCATTGACCTATCCAGTCTAAAAGAAATAGGCGTTGTCAAGTCTCAATGATCTAGGCCTTACTCTTTCTAAAGCATCTAGGCCTTATCCAGTCTGAAGGATCTCGTCCTAACCCAGTGTAAATGATATAGACCCAATGCAGTTGAACAGATGTATGCCTTTATCCGATTGACTGATTGTTAATGTTGAATGGAATAAAAGCTCGGTGGTTACGTGTGTTTGTAGATATTGTAGGGTAAGATCAATATTGCTAGTTGTATTATAACCAAGTTAGCATGGTTAGCATACCAACACATGTCACTAGATACATACAATATAACCTCGATATACACACAGCATAATTCTATAGTATACTCTTTATTACTGAACAACGTTTCTACCAGTGTGACGTAGTTGATTTTCATTTTCATTGGCTTTGTTACTGTTGTAGTTCACAAATCTGCTCTTTAATAGACGATAAACACATGATTTTCGCATTATCTCCGCTGGGGACTACACCAGACCTAATTATTACCCTTTGCTCCGATATATGCCCCCCACCCCCTACAAAATCCTGGATCCGGACCTGACTCTAGTCATTATCAAGGAATGATGAAATAGAAAGTATATCATATACAACAATACTTGGTTAATTATGATTTGCATATTGTTTATTCCATTTCGAATACTAAATATACCATTTAATCACTTGAACGTTTTTATACTTAAACTTCGATATACCGTCAATATATATTTGAATTTGAACGTAGGTATATGCGTTAATATAACATAAATTTCTACGTGGGTATATACGTTAATATTTCAACGTGGTTATATAACATCAATATAACATATTTCAACTAGACATATATGTCTGTTTTGTTGTCTTAATTAAGTTTCAAATAATCCATTTCAATACATCCTAGCTTGCACTTTGCCTATGAAAACTAGATATGGTTAAAAAAAAAACAGAATGCAAACGACGATGAACCGTTCTAATAATCGCTTATTGATCTTATTAATGGTCCAGACAATTAAATATTTGACCTTTATGTCGATAACTCAGATCCTACTATAAATGTAATTCATTACATTACTCAATAAACTAACCATGCATTCGCACATTATTACATTACTAGTAAATTTATCGGCTCTTATCAATAGTTAGTTGCTGATATCATCCGAGAGAGAGATAGAGGACGTGTGTCAAGTGGACGTGAAACCCCATTTACTGCGTCTCTCTCTCTCTCTGTCTCTGTCTCTGTCTCCCTCTGTTGCAATCAATTGTTAAGTAATGAGACTACCAGGGGGTTATAAAGTCAGACTAGATAGAGATAGATTTATTGACTAGAGTTTATAATATCAGACAACCTTATGTCCAGTATGGTCATCACCTTCTAATAAAATGTCTACATTCAACAAATCTTGTCATGTAAAGTGTTTCTAGGTTACAATAAGAACTGTCCATTAAAACGACAAACACGTGAACATTATAATTGTCCTGTCTACTCGACTAATTTACATCAATTTAAAATTTAGCTAACATCTTCGTTGATCATTTTACATTTATAGATAAAAACCATTGTTGCAATATACCCAATTTTGTGTTCAACTGTCGACACAATAATGCAAATTTGAACCGACTTCCGCTTTATCTAATGGGGGGGGGGGGGGGTCGGGGGGTACCGCGTGCGTGTTGTATCATTAGGTCTGTCATTGAATCAACTGGGTTTCGATTGTTCGTGGGTTTTCTTCCGGATCGTCCGCTTTCCTCCCACTATTTAAAACATAAAGATCCTTCACGCAAGCGAATTGTTGAAATAAAATTGAACCGTGTACACATATGTTAATCCCGAAATGACCTAGTTTGCGTCGAGTTAAACCCCATTCCCCTTTCCCCTTGGGGGGTTGGGATGGCATAGTAGACTAGAGTGTCGCGCTTCGACCTCTAGCTGGCCGGTCACCTCTGGCTTGCGGCTCTGTTTTCGAGCCCTGGTATGAGCGTACGTGTCAGAGATAGGGGCGCCTTCTCAACCTCGTGGGTTTCCTGTGGGCACTCCGGTTTCCTCCCACTGCTAAAGACCCCTACGCGCAAGCGAATTGTTGAAATCAAATTTAAAAAAAAAACAACAAATGTTAGTCCCGAAATGACCTAGTTTGTGTTGAGTGGACGTTAAATCCCATTTCTCTCTCTCTCTCTCTCTCTCCCCTCTCTCTTTTTTATGCAGTTATCTAATATCTAACATTTGTTCGTTATCTATGTCGATTTGGAATATTATCCCTAACCGTCGTCTTCTAAGAAAACACATTTAGATCTCCTTCAAGTTTTTTGCATATGTTGTCTTACTCTACTATAACATGTTGAGTCGTTGAATGGAATACATGTATTGACTATAACATACACAGCTGTGGATGTAGTCAGAATATATATGTTGCTGGAATGTTTTGTGTTGGTTTGTTACTTCCTCGTGTAAAATCTGATTTATTTGCTTCAACTAAAACTTAATCGAATGAATAACATCAATATTTTAGTCCAACACACTTAAGTGGCCTGCAATTACGTGCACGCCTTATCAACCGGGGCTATAGCTGGGAACATTCCAGTCAAGTCACGGTTTCTTTCAACATCTAGAGATTCGTCTTGCCTGTCAGCACTCTGATATCTCTATGGCAACCAAGCCGTTCAAATTACGTGTGAGTGTTTTATAGTTAATGCTGGTAGCAGCTATAGAAGGATTGGGACACCCCGCTAGGTTTTCTTGTTGTAAGGGTCAGGCAATCTAATAATCTCTGCTACACTAAGTACAAATCTTGACAGATTCCCCTACAGCCTTGACGTATAATATACAAATACATATGATATCAAAGGAGCTAAATCGCTTATATTTGGGACTTTGGATGATACTGAGTTAGAAACTCCACTGGAACAAAAAGGTTTCTGTATATTCACGAAATTTTAACTAAGATAAAACCCAAATTTTAGTTATATGATTGGATGATATTAGATTGATTTTAGTACTTTAGCCAATCAAAACTGAAGTATCTACTAAAATTTGGATTTTATCTGAAGTTAAGATTTCGTGAATCAGGGCCCATGTCGATCGTACCTTCGAGGGCCTAGTCACCGTAAACACTGAATATTTCCTTGTTCTTGGCCATAGAATATGTTCGTGAAATTGTTACATCCGTCAATAACTGTACATGTTTATGTTTTGTCTTGTCACACGTCATGTTAAATATCCTATTATTGTGTTTCATTTACAACGTCAAATGATTTCTATTTTAAATACCCTACTTTATAACGTCATCATATGCTACTCGTGTTAAATATCCTAGCATTGTTTATCTTTATAACGTCAGCATATGCTACCCATGTTAAATATCCTAGCATTGTTTATCTTTATAACGTCATCATATGTTACACATGCTAAATATCCTAGCATTGTTTATCTTTATAACGTCAACATAATGCTGCTACCTATGTTAAAGCGGTAATTTCATATTTTTAAAATATATTAAAATAAAACCTTAAAATAGATTGTAACTATGAACAGTCCTACCTTGTTAATGATGGTCCTATAATTCACTTTTGCCAGTTGAGAAATTGGCTAAAATGTCATTTTCAACTTTAAATTCAAACGTTTGAAGATAGCTATTGCATGGGCGGAATGGGAAAACAAGGGAGGTAATTGTGTTATTATTTTCTGCGTGAAAGATTAAGTGTGGGAAATAATGCCTATGATCGTATAATAGTGAGTTAACAACCTATTGAGCAAAAGACAAACAAATCAATATGTTTTGACTTTCTTAGAAAATATGAAATTATCGCTTTAAATATCCTATGTATCTTTATCTACGCGTGTTAAATACCCTACTATTGGGTATCATTATAACGTCAACATAGATCCCGCTTCTCATCCCCCTCCCTCCCTAACTATTATTGTGTATTTTTACAGCGTCAACATCTGCTACCCGTGTGGTACAATATCTCAATATATCTAGTGTTATTCTATCTGTATATCTACTCAACTTCACCTAGGCTTTGAGTTGATAAAACCAGAGATTATTGTCTGAATCAACCCGTGTCACGTATTAGACCGTATTAGACGTGTTTTATAATCAACAATAGGTTTTTCTTCATTTAATTTAATTATTCTGAAAAACAGACACGTCATGGTTTAAAAAAAAAAATGTTGATAAAGAAATATGAAAAATTAATGAGAGAAGTAAGAAATGACTGAATCAAGTTATAAATTATATATAAAGTTAAGTCGGTAATTTCCTTGAAAAACACATTTACCGCTTAATGAGGTCCATAGTGTGCTTAGAAACGATGTTTAACGTCTGCATACAAACTCTGTCTTCTGGTTTATTGTGGATCACGCGGCTAAGTGGGTAGGGCGCTGGCTCGCTATCCTGAATGTCAGGTGTTCGATCCCTGCATTGGCCGAGAAAGTTCGTCTCGATTTTCCGGCGTGGTTTCCCCCTTGTCAGTGATGTAGAAGGAGGACCTGACAAGGACAGTTGTCTAGTTGTCTGGATGGGGCGAAAACTGAGGTCCCGCGTACACATTGGCGTGCATGTAAAAGATCCCTTGTAAGATGAAATCCCGTTGCCCGGGCAAAATTTCCCTCACAGCACACTGTATGGCGTATGTCCGTCTTCATTAGCCCAGTTTAGGAGCAGAACAGTAGGACGTTAAATGAGAATCGTACCATATAATAGTCCTGGGATGACCTAGTGTGTGTCGAGTAGACATTAAACCCTATTTCTCTGTGGTGAGTTTTCTATACGGGTTACCCCCTCCTCTTTCTCTCTCTCTCTGGTGAGTTTTCTATACGGGTTACCCCCTCTCTCTCTCTCTCTCTCTCTATCTACGGGTTGTTCCGTATATCTCTCTATTCCCTCACTCTCTCCCACATTCTCTCTCTCTCTATTAAATGAGAATTGATCTTAGTGTTGATTGTATCAGTATTTTATGACAGGTATCATGTGGTATATAATACCGTCGTATGTTACAATGATGATGTCAATACCGGATGACATACCGCTCAATATCACCCTTGTTATTCTATCAGACCCCCACGTCAATCATAGCTCCTAGATCAATATTAGATTATCCAGTCGCTAGACTTATTCTATTATCCAGTCAGTCTGTTATTAACGATAACCTATGATTTTAGAATAAGTACTCCAGATCGAAAAGTGATTTAATGCAGTGTTGATTGTGTCTATTAATCAGAAAGCATTTATCTATAGCAAGCATCACAGCAGAATACATGGAATGTGATTTTGCAGAATCCACCCATCCCACCCCTATTTACACCCTACCCCGTCCACACATTGTCCCAACTCCTACCCCCACTTTCCTCGCCCATCCCACCCCTCCGCACATTGTCCCCATTCTCACCTCCCTCATCCAATAAGACAACGTCTCTACCCTCAACCACCCCCCACCCCTCCCATCAACATATCTTCCCTTTCCCCCTCCCAGTAAAACAATAAACGACATCAAATTACAATGATCTTTAAACTACATGTTTTAATAACAAATATAACCTCTTGTTATAGTGAAGAACGAACGAGAGTGATTGATTGATCATCGATTCCTTTATGTTTTACTGTGGCATTCTCTTCCTCGATAGATAGTCTTGTCATTCACAGAATAATGTAGTCGTTTGTTATTGTTCTCGCGGCGATACCATCCTGCATGCACGCAGAACTTAAACCCTAGTTAGTTAGCAAGCACATTTCAGAAGTCGTTAGGCTCGATGCACGTCAAGTTATAACATCTATGAGACAACATGCTTCAATATCATTTTGAAAACATTCTCTGGTTGTTTGTGATAAAGGTATAACATATCCTCAATATAGGGGCTTTTCAGGGGCTTTTCAAATTTCCCCCAATGCACGCCCTTCTTCAGTAGCCCAGTTAAAAAGTAGAACATTATATCTCAATTTATTGAACCATATGCTAATCCAGCAATAACCAAGCGCCCCCCCCCCCACAATAACTCTCTCTATATATACATGGTGGAGATGCCAAATGGTTAATCATTACACTTTGCACAAATTTCACAAGGTTTAGGATCGATTACTGGTTTCTTTACGAATTTAGATATTGTCATTTATATACAGATGTTTTCTGTTCTATAATATTATTTATTATTCGAAGCAACTTTATACAGTAATAATATTCTTTATTTTATATGATCTAAACTAAACGTGACAAAGAGAAGAGTTAGTTGCCTGTCTAATCTCGGGGGTTTTCTCCGGGTCCTCCATTTCCTCCCACTGCTCATGGCCCCTACGTGCATGCTAATACTCGAAATAAAATTAAACCATATGTTTAACCATATTCAATCTATTTTGCGTCGAATGAACGTTAGACCCCATTCCCCCCCCCCCCTCTCATCCTCTCTCACACACATTATCCATAGGAATATTTAAACATATTACAGACTACTAGAATTATATGATCGGTCATGTTCTTTACAATTACACCATATGTTTATTTCATGCACCTTTTTTTCTCTCCATGGAAAGTGACACAAGATGGCTGCCATGATGTTATTAGTGAAATGTAGTTGACAGATTGTGTTTTCTATCGTGGGAACCAAGTACAACAAGGATACGTGTCAAGTTGCAGGGTATAAACAACTTAATAAAGTGCGCAACACACGCACTGGCAGACATATAGAAGAAACCTTGGCAGTTGGAATATTAACAACAAAGACCAAAATATCGTAATGAGGACGAATGGTTAGTGCATGCGCGTTGTATCATAAGGTCTGTCATTGAGTCAGCTTGCGTGGTTTCCATTCCCCGATTGTACATGACAAGGAGGGGGGTCGCCTGTCCAACCTCGTGGGTTTTCTCGGTTCATTTCAAGTTCGTTCTGGCACGTGGTTATCGATCGCTTAACGTGGCCTAGGCTGGTTCTTATCCAATCATTAAAACTGAAACTGAGGGAAACTGTTACTCGATTATAGTGATCCGTCAATAACATGCACCAAGGAAGCATATTATTCGTTCGGTTTCATAATTGATAATTGTAGGCATTGAAAATGACTTGGCACGTACTGTGTTAATAACATATATTTGGTTTGTCATACGTTGTGTTACATCTCAGTTTCTGCCACTTGTAAATAAAATATGACCTGAGTTAACTTAGATATACGCTATAACCACACAAGAGAACTTGTGTCTTTCAAAACATGTCAAGCCCAAAATGGTGTCGGGGGTGAGGGCTTGTCCCGGGACCCAGATGGCCATGACTAGTATAGTACATAGACTGATGACCAGATTTTCCAGTTATAAATGAACTTCAATCAAGTAATAATTATTCGGGGCCTAAATTTATTATTAAGATGGTGACAATGTAAATTCAGCGTGACCCCACCTTTCTAATTTAAATATTAGAGGTCAAATTTCGGTGTTGGATAAATTTACATTGTTGCTTTATACATCTCTCGGTTTTGGTCGAAAATTGTTTTTCATTAATAAAACCGGCTAAATAAATTTAAGCCGACATTACGTTCACATAATAGTAGGCCTTCAGAATGGTGTGATTGTTACGTCTGCAACCCATATCTATCTGTTCAAAACGAACTGATTAAAAACATTGATATAATCCCGCACTCAGTGGGCGGTACATCGGTCTATACCCGACTTAAATATCTCTCTCAGATACTAAAACCAAGCAGTTAATGTTTAGTGCTCAGCCCTCGAGGCTAGAATGAAATACGAGAGAAGCCATGCAGAATAATTGAAGTGTGCACAAACAAGTAATTTTATAAAGACACCACAGCCTGATAGTGAGTTATAAATCACTGTAGTCAACACCGTTACAGCTGTCTCCCTATTGGATGCATAATAATCGCATGGGAACACGGTTTAATGTATGAAACACGATCTCAACTAACAACACAACACAACCAGTTTTTCTCGAACTGTGTAATTGTTTAAACATGATGAGAAGACACTGAACGAACCTGTTAAAATAACTTACATTTAAATACCTCTCGTTTGTGGGTTCTTTTCTTTACTACAGTAAAAAACAAAAGAATTGAAAAGAAAACCTCTGATCCTGAATTGATTGTTTAAAAACAGTTTGATTTATATTTTTATCGAGGTAGAAGAAGACGTGAATAAAAAAAGAATTGGAAAAGAAAACCCCTGAGTTTCAAATTTGATACCTAAAAAACATTTTTATAATGTTTGTGGTTGGAGATCAGCTTGAAAGCAGAACAAGGATAAAGTTAAATGCATTAAGACCCCCTTAAGACGCAAACTGCAATACACAATGCCATAGTTACAATAACATAAAATGATTGATATACAAAGGCACCTAAACAGTTTTTGGAAAACTGATAAAGCAGACTTTAACATGTCTATTGGGTATTTTATTCCGATTTTTAAAATCAATTATTTTGAAGATATGAATGTGAATTCGTTTGAGTGGAAACTAAATTTCCCAGAGAATTGATTTTGTTTGTGGCTTTGTCTTTTGGCTTTATTGCTACTAGTAAAATAAATATTATTTTTAGCTTTCTTTTGATATTTTTCTCTCTTCTGGGGTTTTCTCTTTTTGTTATTCTGTGGTTTGTTTTTATAAAACATGTCTGTTTATACGTCTTGATCTCGGGGTATAGCTAAACTAATCCCCGATTTAAGATGGTGCCAAGTTTTCTACTCGCGATAAATGTGGAGCAGATTTGCTAACCCACATGTTGATAATGTAACCATCAGATTTAAGAAGAGTTCCGGCAGTTGGCCTGATACATTTCATCAGTTCCTAATGATTTTAAGACCTGAAATGAAACGAGGTTTAACGTCCTACTGTTTTGCTCCGACTGGGCTAATCCAGTATGATATTAAGGAAATTTTAAATCCATAGTTTCAAACAAGGTGTGTTTAAACATCGATCATTTTTGAATAAATATTATTTAAATCAACCTTGTCAATATTGATCTAAAGATCTATAGAAGAAGAGGTACAACAATTTAAAATACTGATGATGAATAAAAATACAGAAATTTAAAATGTTTAGGGGATTTTTGTATACAATTAATTCGTGTCGTGTATCTTTGTATAATTATGTCCATGTATGTATCCTTTGTTTGTTTCATGTATATTTCTATTATTTTTTATTTGTATAACCTTGTAAGGATTGTTTATGCTATAAACTGTCTTCTTCATCGCGGCCAAGTGTAAACGGGGCTATATTATCAAGCCGGGTGTGGTATATTGTTTGTTATACACCAGTTGAATAGATTCTATTTGAATATCTGGTTCGCATACGTGACAATACTAATCTCTGTATCTCTGTCCGTCATTTCCAACACCCAATCTATCCACATTGATTATTGATCATTTAATTAAGAGACTGGCGGTAGATAGTCTCCGGTCTTGGATTCAGTCGGATTAAAAACTGTAGATGACGCTGACATGTGGGGTAAAGAGATGGGACTGAGTGGGGGTAATGTTCACTCAAAACAAACTTGGCCATTTCATATTTGAACACAGAAAATTTAAAAATACACGTACAATGATTTATTATGGAACATGTTATACCACCTCTACCTAGAGAAGTTGACATTAGATTATTATGGAACATGTTATACCATCTCCACCCAGAGAAGTTGACATCGGATTATTATGGAACATGTCATACCACCCCCACCAAGAGAAGTTGGCATCGGATTATTATAGAACATATCATACCATCGCCACCATCTTACAGACAAAGAAACTGACATTGTATTGAGATAATGAACTGCGCCATTTTGTCAAGTAAAACAGTGTATTTATTTATCTATAGTTAGTAAAGACAGTTATTAATGTAAGGTCATAATGTTTATTGAATAAATTAACACTGCACTCTGACGAGTATTAAAGGCTATAAATTACTAGATGAAACTTTTCACCTTTCGGCCTTCTAAAAAAAAAAACATAGTCTCGTTTAACCAGTTTGTGTGTGTATATCTATAAGATCATTATGAGTCTGGTTAATCAAGATAAGAGCATTCATTGTGAGGAATTACGTAACGACAGCTGTAATACTCGTTACTTTGATCAACAAAGTAGATGTACAAGCCGTATATAAATATGTACTGGGGGTCATGGAGAGCAGAATATTTCGCCTGATTCAACTACTAAACGCATAATTACGGTGGTATTTTTGTAATCACGATAGAGTGACGAAGCGTTGATGAGGTTTTCGCTGACAGAAATGGAATTCAGTGAAGCAATAGATTTAGTAAACGAGACCTGAGGGAAATCGTTGACTGTATCACCAACTACATTCGGCCTGATGATTAATTACAGCTATATTAGTCTTGTAGCTAAAAACCCTAACTTGATCAAATCCTTTTGTTTCAAAATGATCTCTGTATGGAAATAACTGGCGGTCAGGCCTCGAGTAATAGGATTTGGAGTCAAAAGCTTTTGAAATAAATTTAATGGATGTGAACCTTATCTTCAATTAGATAGGGTTTCATATTCCTCTGTCTAGGCAAATGTCCTCCAATAGCACATTGGATTACTGTCTTCACGAATAGAACACTAAGACGTTTAACAAAATAAAATGCAACATAAGGTATGTCGTTGAGTCATCAGGCGTGGTTTGGATTCCCCGGTTGTACGTGACAAGGAGTAGGGTCGCCTGTTCGATCTAGTGGGCTTTTCCCCAGGTCCTCCGCTTTCCTCCCATTGCTAAAGATTCCTACGCACAAGCGAATTATTAAAATACAATTGCACCATATGTTAGTCCCGAAAGGACTTGGGCCTGAATCCGACGTTGACCATAATCACATCCGCCTTGTGACTTACTTAAAATATTGTGTGGAGCCGTGCTGGCTTTTTATAAATCTAGTTCTTTTTTACTTTTAGGTGAGACAGAACTATGATCAATTAATTACTAAATTGCCTGAGAGGATTTTTTTTTTTTTGTTTTGTGGCTATGAAATGAAAGGAACAACTGCATCATTAGTAGACCATTTGTCGCTTTATCATCTCGTGACCTTTGTTCATCGTCACTACCAATACACGCTAATTGTTTCAGAGCTTCAATACGCGTAAAAATTCTTAACATCTCGCGCCATTTGTCGGTGTTCGTGAAAAAAGGTAACTACGTGAGAAAGCTCGTGATTAATGAGGAGTTGGAAGATTTTGTGTCGTCTGCTTGAATTGCCCGGAGCTAAAAATGGCGTCATCACTGGTCCAAGCACGTTATGGCTGCTGGACTTTCATCTCTTAAACTGTAATCTAACAGCTAAACATGATGAACAATTAATCTTTGTATTATTGAGTTGTACAAACATGAGAAGAAGACGATATTAAATAGATAAGAATAGATAACCTGATAAAACATCTTATCCAGTAATTAATGCTCGACTGTAACTAAAAACCAGAAATAAATTAAAACCCCAAGAATTCAAATGGGGCTGGAATATAATAAATTAATTTACAACGATTTTAAAATGATGAATGAAAAAAATGTAGAAATAAATTAATACCCCGGGAATTCAAATGGGGCTGAAATATAATAAATTGATTTACAACAATTATAAAAACCGATGATGAATAAAAATGTAGAAATTTTGTATACAATCCGTTCATGTATCTTTGAAACGTTGTGTATCTTTATATAATTATGTCCATGTATGTATTCTTTGTTTGTTTCATGTTTACACGTGTTTCTATTATATGTGTATATAGAATTAAGGTTTTTTTATGCAATAGAATCTCTTCTTGTAGAATAGTATTTAATTTTATGATACCAAATACAAATGTTAGCTTGAAAACGATAAAAGAACACTTGTCGAACGTCGTGTCAAATGTATAAGATAGAAATAAGTTATTAGGTTGTATACTCTTTAACAACCTGTGTCATCTTGTTGCCATCTTGTTGCCATCGCTTAATTACCATCATTGCCATAACCCTTTTTATCTTACCCACACTCTTTTTAAATATGCATTAACTAATTTTTAGATCCCCCCCCCCTTGTATAAATCTTCATACGTGTCTGGATCGTGTATGAAACTATAGTAAAGCATAATATGGCTGTCGTATAACCAAAGTTTATATAGACGATACAAACAGCTGCTCAAGACGATGTAGTAGCTCGTCAATCATTTACTAGCTGACAAAGATATGAATACAATTTATGACAAGTCATTTTACTTGCTTCAGTACTGATTCCCATTTGATGGCCGACAGATACCATATCAACGCCATAATGATCAGTTAACGATTTAATGTATGCAACACATTTAGTTTGGGTTGATTGTGAAGAGTGTGGGGCGGGTTCCCGTCTAAGAGGTAAGTTGGCGGGGCTTGATAGAGCTGTAACCCAATATTTATTCATTAAAAAAAAAATGGCCCGGCCTGGCAGATGATAAAATATTTATAAAAAATTGTGAAGCTATAAAATCCAATGTACATGTAGATTTAAAATCATATTATAATAATTTATTGTCCCAAAAAATAAATAATATTAAAGGCCTAGATGGAACTTCCTCAAATAAGTTAAGGACATATGCACTTATAAAACATAACGTAAATTATGAAAATTATTTAGATGTGATAAAAAATCCAAAACACAGAAAAGCACTAACAAATTTAAGAATAAGTGCACGTAAGTTGAAAATTGAAACCGGGAGATATCTAAAACTAGACGTAAAAGATCGCTTGTGTTGTATATGCCAGGAGGTAGATGACGAAATTCATTTTCTAACAAATTGCAAACGACATGACAAAAATAGAACAGAACTGTTCAGGCTAATTTTATTCCAAGAGCCAAATTTTTATAAAATGAATGCTTCACAACAATTTAAAATACTAATGATAAATAAAAAGGTAGAAATTCTGAAATGTTTAGGAGCTTTTATATACAATTCGTTCATGTCTCTGTAAAGTATTTATGTTTATATAATTATGTACATGTATGTATTATGTATCCTTCGTTGTCTCATTTATATTTTATTAATTTCCTCTGTATATGCACATAACCTTGTAAGGTTTTTTATGCAATAAAGTTTCTTCTTTCTTCTATACATGTGTCAGTTGTTGTATTCTCCCTTTTCTTGTCTCCAATATTTTAGTATTTCATTATTTTATTCGTCAAAACGTGTTGGTATCAGAATTGATGTCGGGTTTATAAGCGGTTTTTATTGTTGATTCGATATAACAGCCTAATAAACAAGCCGTGTCCTATCCAATACGCAATAAAACGTGTCAGGTGCTTCAGATAAGCCAAAGGGCATGATTACTCTTTCCAGAATACCTAGCCCAAAGATCATAAATCTGTCTCAGATTTAACTAAGAATTTTGCGCAAATGAGCTTACCTGACTGTCTATGTCTTGTATTTCATAAAACTCGACAATGTAAAATATTGATGATGAAAAACGAAGCTATTATTTATAATGCTTAATAGCCTTTGTTTAGCAATCAATTATGTTTTACAACTAGCGTAACTAGAGATATCAATCATTTATGTTCTTTTAAAATAACCATCAGTTTTGTTTGAAATAATAGAAGTTACATGTTGTTTAATGTTGATAACGTTTTTTTTTAAGTGGTGTATTGCACATCCAATCACATTATTGACGATGAATAAAAATATAGAATGCTTAGAAGCCTTTGTATGCCAATCATTCAGGTTATTGTTACCATATATCTGTATACCTATAACTATGTTTGTTACATATATAGTTTATTATTCATATATGCACATAAGCGTGTAAGGTTTATACTGCATAACTTAAACAATAATTTATTCAGATAAGATGCATGTTAAACACATACATTGTTATCGTGTGTTTCGTTTCATGTATAGTCTATTATGTATACAACGCATATATGTACATAACCCCTGCTGTGGTGCGTTTTATATAAGAAAAAACTTCATTGCATAAAATACCTTACACGGATGTCCATATACAAATAAAAACAATACATGAAACAAAACATGCATACATGGACATAATTATACAAAGATACACAACTTTACAAAGACATGAACGAATTGTAAGTAAAAGCTCCTAAACATTTCTATATTTTTATTCATCATCAGTATCTTAAATTGTTTTAAATCCTGTATGAAGCGAAATGAGCGAGTGTACACATTTTATAGAAGTCTTGAATTGATTGATATTTTTTGGATTCTATTGATATACTATTTCACTGGTACTTGAAAAATACCTAAAAGAAATTGGGTTAAAGTCCTGCTGTCCTTGGGCTAATGAAGACGGGTAATAGCTATATAGTGTGATGTATATATTGTGTTTGGTTATTTCATGAAGAAAGTTCTCCCGGCTCAAACATTGTGTAGTTAAAGGTCACATTGAAAGGTCACCGGTCAGTAATTATTAAATACAACTTTAAAGTTAGATTCTGATGACAGTGGCGTTGTGTAGTAGCTGTAATGGGTGATATTTAGAATCAAATCAGTCGGATATTAATGTGACTATGAATGCGCTTTCATTGTTTGCGGTATCAGGAAATTATGAATGCTGACGTTAAATGGGGTTATTTCACTTTTACACACACCCTTATCAATACAGAACGCATTTACCCGAAGAATTATATCACGATTTCATTTCTCTAATTTAGATGAAATGGGTGGCTTTTAAACATATACTGTCGAATAGGGTGATGTAATTAAATACCTTTGATAAAATACACATGTAGGTATAAAAGAATAAGAAAAAGAAATGAGAATTCAAGAAATGGACGACTACTTATGGTGACCACTTTTCCTATATTTAGATGAAATGGTAGGCTTTGTAAAAAAAAATAGACAGTTATTAATTTTATCTGTATGTGCACATAGCCTGTAAGGTTTTTTTATGCAATACAGTTTCTTCTATAGGGCGGATATAATTAAAAACGATTCGATAAAGTACACAAGTGGGTAAAAACGCAAAACTAAACAGAAACAAAAAGAGTTCAAGTTGTGATAGACTAGTACTTATAAATGACATTTGCTCGAATAGTTTGTATTTAGTTACATTCTACCCGACATTTCATATTTTCCCACTTATTTGATCTATATTATCGAGCTGGATTCTTTGCTATTATTTATATCGCGCCATTAATCAAGAACGCGTTATGGTGAAGGTGGAAGTATTAACTAATTCTCTCAGGTAAATGGCATCAGCTGTTCGTTATAGTATAAAAATTTGTGTTATAACCCATAACAATACATCACAGGGAAAACGATCACGGTGATAAAATATTGAACAGAACACAAAGGATATTTTCTAAATTGAATTTTCTGTCCCCTTTTTTCCTCGGTCCCCAACAATAGCTGGCCGAATAAACTATGCTATTATAGTAGTTACAAAACGTCTCGGGTAACTTCGAAATATTTTAAATACGTCCTATACATAAATATTGTATTTTCTTCTATACAGCCCAGCCTTTATATGATGGTTTGATAAATTGTCGAAGATCGGTTTACAAGCATGTGTTTATAATAGAAATCTAACTCCAAAGGAAATGTCACCCAGTACATAACAGCCAGTTTATTTTTCTCTAAATTATCATAGGAAGTTCGCTGTGGGAATAGCAAAGGTCATACCAGTCCCTTGGTAAATAGCTTTATTATACAGAAACTGATCCATGTTAAATATATTAGATACTAGCCCTGGAATACAAAATGATTTTATTATCGACAGGAATGTGTTTAATGCATTCACAATCAATACTGGATGATACAGACTACAAAATAACCATGTACTGGACAACGATTCCGAAATATAGATTATTATCATGCCACAGAGTAACTAATAAAATCTGAAGTAAATCTTGATCCACTTTGCAGTATAGTACTAATTGTGGTACTGGATGAAGTAGTCTACTATTTTAATGTCAGCTGTATAATCGAGACTATAGTAATAACATGTATTTACAATGAAAAGTAATTTGTGTAAAGTTGGCAGAAGATATTTATAACAATTATCGCACAGTGATCTAATTACACCAGCAAGCTGTAAAACTACTCAACATTATCGGCGTTTTAATAGCCGTTTACTCTGCCTATTCACATTCACACAGATCGACTTGTGACTTATAAAAGCATTTTATATTCCTGATGTATTGATAAAATATTAAAAATGGACTGGTTATACGTACAATCAAACAAAATATAATTTTGATGTATTTTTATTCAAAATGTATGTATTTTCAGTACTTGTTATGATCTGGCCCCAAGTTCACGAAGCATTCATTCTCAGACTTAAGTTGAGAATTTGTTCAACTTTCAATCAGGGTTTTTGAGAAATATCTTTGATCCAGAAACACAAATTTGCACATAGTTTCATATTTATGTATTGATACCTTTACACGACAAAATTATTATAAAGGGCTATATTTTAGTTAAAATAACGTGAACAATTTTGATTCAATTCTCAACTTTAGTTTGAGAATGCTTTGTGAACTCGGGGCCTGGTGTATTTTATTAGGCCTATTTTACTAATATTTATGCCCAGTTGAAGCTGATCCATTCTAGTAATATGAAGAATTCAGAGGCACAGTCAAATTGTAGAAATATACTAATAAGTAAATACAGACAATTGACTTGATGTTTGGCTGAACATCCGTTTACCACGAAAACAGGAAACAAAACCAGAGTAAAATCTCTGTAACTTAGGACATGGGCGAATTCCCATGGGAGGGGGTGCTCTGTGAAACTAAAATTTAAAGGGACAGTCCCGATAAGAATAGAGACTCAAAAATTAAAGTCCGAGTATTTATGAAATTTATGGACCAAAATATAGAGGCATGGTGTATTTACCTTGTCTCAAAATTTCAGCTCAAAATATTGAGTCGTTTGGACTTGAACGTCAACACTGCTTATCCAGACACGGAACCCCTTTTAAGATTTCGGGACAATTTTTTCATTGGGTGACCTGATAATCGATTCCCATTCCTTGAGGTCTATACAGTGAATGATGACCCATGTACTGTTCTTGATAACACAAGGTAAATTTCACCTACATATTATTTTTATAGAAAAAAAGGCTGGTTTTATCCAGATACTGTATAATACAATGGTCTCCACTTCCAGATGAAGACTGTCAAGTTTAAGTTATTTACAAGCGTATCACAAATATCGGGTTAGTTGGTCGGCCTTAGGTAATGGGTTTTAAGGGATTTTAATACAAAATTAAGCAGTTGTATTCCTCATAAAGTTATCAGGATTGACCCTTTAACAGGTACGAAGTTCACAAAACTAATTAACAGGTACGAAGTTCACAACACTAATCGACACATCAATGTAATTAAATCGAAGCCTTTCATTGTACAAGTGTTAAAATGAACAAATCGGTTCTCTAAATAAACAAAATATTGAATAAAATGTGTCAATATTTGAATAAGGGGACACAAAGTTTACAGTTAAACACTTTTTCTCATTTTATCTTAACTTCGTATCGATTTATAATCCTTAAATAAAACACGCTGTTAATCTGTAATCGGAATATATATATAGTTTCGTTTTTCTTTAAAAGACAATAACTCAAGAACAATAATCAAATCAAATATGGCAATCGCTTAAACCCTCCAGTATTGAAATTAAAGATTTATTTTACTACGTTAACCGGGGGGGGGTGGATGGTCTAGAGTGCCGCGCTTCGACCTCTAGCTGGCCAGTCACCTCTGGCTTGCGGCTGTGGTTTCGATCCTTGGTGTGAGCGTATGTGGCATGGAGATAGGGACGCCTTCCTCCAGGTACTCTGCTATATTTAATATAGCGCTAATCTTGATATCCAATCTTCAATAGTTACGTGCAAGCGTAATCCCGAAATGACCTATTTTGTGTCGAGTGGACGTTAAACCCCATTTCTCTCTCTACGTTAACCGAAACAAGATGAGTAGAAACGTTATTTGTTGTTGAGGGTTTATTTATCTTTTTGTGATTAGTGTGGATCGGTATCCTGGGAGTTAAACAACTATCATGTATAGATGAAACATAGGTGGTGTAATGAGATCTGCTCTAGCAAACCTAAACTAGATTAAAAAACACTTTACATATTTCACCGTGTGTAAAGCTACTTGCTTACCCTGTTATTTATATATAACAATAGAGTGTAGAGTATTTGATGCTTGAGATAAGATCCAGGTGATAAATTAACAATTGTCAATAATAGACTCTGCCAGTAAACAACGTCAAGTGATTAAAGTTTGTAATCCCGGGGAATTTTTAAATGCTTTTTTCTAAACCTGTTAATCCCATATTTGGGACGCTGTGATTATGACGCTCCTTTTCACTAATTAGTCGATAAAGTTGGTTTAAACAGTAGTATTACACACAATATATAATAAATTATATAGACTCGGAAACACTTTTCCAACCAACTAAATTGGAATGGACATCCATTTACCGCAATTTTATGTTCAAGTGGACCAAATCGGGTGATTAACGTTTGGATTCGTGGGGATTTTTACCTACTTTGTTTCAGTAACCTATTAATCCCATATCGGTATGCACCAACTCATTAACTAGTGGCGAAAGTTCTTCGGAGGATTTTTCAACCTACTAAATTGGATTGTGGGTTCGCTTCGCCACAACACATTATAGCACACAATAGCTTTATTCTGTATACCATGTCTTAAAGCTTCTTTATCCCAACACCCCACTCGAACACAATCAACTGTAATGGCTTCTTTTCGAAAAACCAAACCCTACATTTCATTCTCTTTATCTGTATCCTTGGCATTCAAAAATTTGGGTTTTCGCCTACATGTAAACATTTGATTTAAAACGCTTGTTTTTGTAGCAGATGTCATGAATATTGTTGGGCTTAGAATCCGTCTTAAGGTGAAGAGGGCACTTAAACGCGAACGTTATTTACATAAAGGGGAGCTATAACAATGACGACACAATCAACAACATCTAATTCACTATCACCAGTAACAATGATAGTAGGAGACAACACAGCACCTTGTTGAAGTCCTGTTCACACACCATTATGTAAGAGGACGTGATTACAAACTGTTAAAGGAAACAGGTCATGTTTATCTAAAACATGTACACCCTTATAAAAGATACCTTGTTAGCCGTGTATTATGTAGAACTTATGGGACGAACAGTTTTTAATATGTCAATAATCCACGGGTCTAGATGTGATTTTTACTGCGAGCTCTTCGATTTTCTACATAAAGCTAGCGGATTCTTTTCCCAAGGTTTTTGTTACTATTCGCACTGTTGACGCCAAACATCAGTCATCCGGACCTTCTGTTTTAATCTCTTTTTATTATGACGAAGGAAGAAAATGACCCACCTTCTCTTCATACGGCAACGATTTTTATAAATGTCTCTTAAGGGACTTTTTTTTATATTTTTGTGATTTTACAAATTTTCAACCAGTTAATTGTCAACAAGTGAATTAAATCAACCTGTCCATAATGTCAAATTTATTGTATTGGACGTTAAATCAACCTGTCCATAATATTTTATTTATTTATTGGAGATACACATGAAATAAACAACAATATGTTTTAATTTATGTCAGTTTTTCACTCCTTTTCTTATCAATATTCATCCTTCTATAATAATTTATGGTCGGTGATATCACTGGGTTTAAACAGTACTTTACATTTGACACACATATTAAATTACATGGATTCGGAAACAAACTCAAAGCTTATGTTAATCCGTTTCCAAATAGTAATAAAATGGATTAAATGTGGCATGTGTAAATTGCATGAAGCGTATCATAATCTACATCAGAATAGTGTCGTGTAATCATCCCTGTCACAGTGACATGATAATGGTCATTTCCTTTGTATATTCTAACTTTTATTTATTTCATATCTACATTGTACAGCGCGCGCCACAGAGCAGTTCGACTGACTGAATGGTCAACGCTATAGAAAATAATTATTATTATTTTATTATTATCGTGGGAAATCATTATCCTCAGGCGGAGGTTTAATCAAATTATCAAGGAAATATTAATCATCAATGGAAGAGGACATTTATTCAAGCTATTTTACACATCCACATTATTGCAATATTCCGCGTAAAACACTGACAGATTTAAAAACCTTGAGGGTCGTTTTTTGCCCAACCGGATTAGGAGAACAACCTTTATGTCATGGGGTTACAAATTAAAGCAAAAGATTACAGGAATCCCTAAATCGTTGGGGCATGCTGCAGTGCCAATAAAGTTTAGTATTGGTCAACCTAAGAGCATTTATGACCAGAAGTGGGATTTTGTTAACTAATCTTAACTGAATATTGGAAACCACGAGATGTAAATCGTCACCAATGTTTCATTAAATTATTTGAATGATATTGTTAGTACTGGAATACACAGGGCATGATTCAGTGTATTATTGCTGAGTTAACGTTTAAATTAGGATGCTCTTTAACAAACAATGGGATATTTGATAAATATCAGAGAAACCAAGTCCTGAATATTTTAACAATGAATAAGATTTTTATCAACATGACCACATTAACCTCATGGAAATGTTTTCAACTTTTAGTAAAAGATTTAATTAAAAAAATTAAAGAGATCGTGAGATGGGCCATTTTTGGAAATTTTGTGTAGTTAGATGTCTCATTATTTGTCCTGTCTATAAAGAAAGAAACTTTATTGTATAAAAACCTTACAAGGTCGAGGTTATGTGCATATACAATTACAAATAATAGAAATATACACGAAACAAACCAACGATGGACATAATTATACAAAGATACACAACTTTACAAAGCCATGGACGAATTGTATACAAAAGCTCCTAACCATAGGGTGCAAAATAATTACGAATTGAAATGAAGTACTCAAACAAAAACCACCACAGATAACTTGTACAAATATAGCTGGGGTTGTATTTCAATTTTAACTTTTCTGTTATCTCGTTGTTTACAATCAGCATGCCTGTGTACACATGTCGAAGGTAAGGAAGGAAGGCTTGGTCGGCCATGATGAAATCTAGATCTCTAAACAGAGTATGGTTATGGTAAACATTCAGTTAACTATAAAATCCACACCGAGAGACGCCTGGCTCATGTAGACATTTATCTTCTAGTTTTACAGCCGAACTAAATCGAGATTTATAACCCACTAAAATTGTACAGACCATCTCTCCCTGAATTTCGAGCTCGTCTAGCCAAGAAAATCATGTCCGATGTTTACAGGTGATCTACACAGGCGTTTTTAACTTAGTATTCCATTAAATGGTTGGAGGCGATCTAGACAAGAGTTTAGAATCTATACAGAGACTAGAATAATAAAGAGTCTAGCTACTTAACTAAACAATAAAGTATATTTTATGTGGAGTAGTTTTATATTGTCAATAGATCAAAGTTGCTTTATATTCATCGTGTGCGTGAATTGTAGTTTAGGTCTACATCATTATTACTCACTCGCAATAGCTGAACTGCCTTGTCAGTTGGACTTTGAAAACTGTATTTAGACCAAATCGATTAAATCATATGTAGTTTACAAGTGGTTCAAACTCAGGACGTTATTGACATAAAAGAGGGCACGTGCAAAACATTTATTGATGTAGGATAATAAATTAAACAAATTGGGGAGGGGAGGGGTTATTGGGGCTCAAAGAGTAACCAGAATGTCCCGGATTCGATCTGTCTATCCGAGAAAGTTTTCCCCGGTTTGCCAGCTGGGTGCAGGATGACTGTCCTAGTTAGGAAATGGATTTCGGTGGGTGCATAAAACAACCCCCAAAAGTTGAAATTCGATTGAAATGGCCAATTTTCCCCAGACCAATCTACATGACACTTATCGACCTAGTGTGCTCTGTTTATGTAGAAAAGTAGCGAGTTAAATCCGCCCCATCCCATTTAAAACCAAGGGTTAGCCATAATACATTAAATGTGTGAAACTCTAGACTCCCAGTAAAAAGAAACATTCAACCCTTGCTGGTGTAGAGTTGTGTTTGTCTTGTCTATATATATATATATACATAAAGGCTACAACCAGTCATTGATAGCCTTCTAAGCTCCTCTGTCTAGAAAGTCAATAAAGTGGTACTTGTAGCTCTCCTGTGTTGAAGATGTAAAATGATCATTTAATGTCAAAGTTCAAAGGCTGTAAAACAAGCCGATGTTTGTTGGTTTAATACGTTATTACATCAAGTAGACTAGAATATCAAGCTTTATACATATTTGCTTTTTTATTTATTGTTGTGTCTAGGATATCAAGTATCTTATATAATCGGTTTTATTTATCGACACACCAAACTATCTTATATTTATATAATAATCATATCATGATCAATGTTCAGTGACTCTACTATAAACCTGGGATGTTTCTATAGAAGAAGAAGAAGAGTTTGTTGCATAAAAAGAACCTTACAAAGTTATGTGCATATAAAAAATAAAAACTAATATAAATATACATAAAACAAACAAAGGATACATACATGTATATAATTATACAAAGATACACAACTTTACAGAGACATGAACGAATTGTAAGCAAAAGCATCTCTCCTGTAATCTGGAAAAACCTAACAAGTCAAATTTTGGTAAAAATTGAGTTAGACCAATATTTGGACTCAATACACGTGTATATAATAATGGTTTTTTTCTCCTTCACCGAAAGGGCTTCTAATTATCTTCATCTAAAAAGACAAAATCAAATTGGTTATATATTCAGTAACTTAACAAAACAGTTTTTTTTTCCTTTGTTTACTCAAAACTACATTCAACAGAGTTACTAGGTTTTTCCAGATGACGGGAGACGTAAGCATTTTAAATTTAAATATTTTTATTCATCATCAGGAATTTAATGCGGAGAATAAAATGTGGCTAAACGTAACAACATTTACTAATATTGAGACCGAAATTATATCTACTCGTGTGAGAAATGATTTTTCTACATAGCCTTTAATTTGGTCCGATGGGGATCTAGGAAAAGACTGATTGAATGTAACAAATTTACTCATATTGGCTGACATTATCACTATTCGTGTGGAGAATGAAGCAAATGTCCCATAAAAACTCCACCCCCTTTTATATATTTTCACCAAAGATCAATTCACACACCCTCAACTAACAAAACATGGGTTATACCCCTCCTCGTGTCAAGGCAAGAGTGTGCTGTCACCATCTATCTTCGCCTTGGGCAGGTTAGATCTGACTTGATTAATCAAGCAATGGCATGTTGATAATATCACCATTGTCAGATTGCGGCGAATATATCAAATGTAATAACACTTTATTTCATAAATGACCAAATACAACAATATTATTACAGAACGGATCTAATCATATGATATTGTTATGACGTAGACAGTTGCTACGTCACTGGACAAAACCAAAGAGAGAGAGGAAGAAGTGGGACTAACATACGGTTTTTAATTTTGTTTCAATAACTTGCCTGCTCGTAGGGTTCTTTAGCAGTGCGGGGGACCAGGAAAAAACTCGCGAAATTGGGCAGGCGCCAAAATCAAAGAAATGGTATTCAATAAACAGAAACAGAATTTAAAATCTGTGAGAGAATTTATTATATTTTATAATATTTATCAGTGATAGTTAATATGATGTGTAGATAACTATAAATACATCGTGTAAACCTTCTAGTATCTAATCTCTAACATCAATAGTCCAGCCATACGGTGTTGTTATGAGATCAACATTTTACCCCGAGGCAAGCCAATTGTAATTCGTGGCTCTTTCAAAGTATTGGAGCGACTCAAATAAAACTAAAGTGTGTTTTTATATGGTTTGCTGTGAAGTAGATTGATAAAACTAGACCATGAGAGAATAGAGTGATTAATAGAAAATAATAGTACAGGCTGATATATCAGGTTACAGATCGTTTATGTAATATATATAAACCAGGACGTGGGATGAATTTCATTTTCCAACACCTTGCACAAAACACTGACTACATGTATATAAGTGAAGTTGCATGATTGTATAAGTAAAGAACCAATTTTCAATGAATTGAACGATTCCCGATTCATTTAAAATGTTAATGTTGAACAAAGAAATGGAACATTTAAATGTTTAGGCCATTTGGTGTACAAATAAATTATTCAAAATTATTTTATCTGTCTATTTGTATCATAACTAAAATAATATAATTCGTTTTTGTCTGTATCATCATATTTACTGAGCGCTATAGAAAAAACGTATCACTTAGTTTTTCGTATAACAAAATGTTCCTGTAAACATAACTAATTCATTTTGCTTCTTATTGTGAACAATATTCAAATGGGAACACATCAATAACAACACATTTGTACACTTATGGATGTTTATTCTGTAATCAACGGTACAAAGTCAGAAGGGTAAAAACCAAAAGTGATGCGTTTTGTTTTCTATGGCGCTCAGTATATAATTCGACATTGCACTTACATTATACACCTAAACCCGAAGGAAGCAAATTGATATAAGCCTACTTGGCTTGATTTTGTATCCTATTATGTATACCTTTTATATTGTATAATATTCTCGAAATAAATACTGTTTAAACCAAATCATTTATGTCATCGTCAGTTTATATCTCAGCATCCACATACGATTATAAGTTTATGTAATAGAGCGTTTATATCGCTGTGTAAGTATAAGTATCTTTGTTTTATGTATACATTTTTATTCAGATAATACAATATACAGATAACGTCCTGTGGTTTCGTGATTGTTATTTTCTTTGTGCACCTGTACCGTTATACTATCAATATATCTGTTGACCTATAACAAAGTATGTTTATTTTATTTTTGACCGATACTGTTTTTAAATCATGCATGCACCTGTAACCTTGAAATACTTTTGACACCACAAGTTTTCTCTATTTATTTGTATAAAGTACATATAAATACGGATACTCTAAATCTAGAGGTGAACATGTTACGTGATATATTATCTTTAGAAGTAGTAAGTACAAAGTCTACTCTTTTATTCATGTCATCCAAATACCATGGTTTATCAGAGATAATATACTTTAAACAGAATATCCCATTTACAAAATTTGACGAAGTGACCTCATTACCTAAACAATAACTTAAATGTTATATACATATTTTAATATCATAGACAAAATAACTAGAAGAAATTGTATTGCATAAAAGAAAACTTACAGCGTTATGTGCATATATGAATTTAAAAAAAAACTATGCATGAAAAAACATACATAGTTACAGGTAGGCAGAGATATATAAACTTACATTAACATAAGTAATTGGTATACAAACTATCCTAAACATTTTTATATTTCTACATTTGTTTTGAATTATTAGAAATGTTTCAATTCATTGAAAGTTGGTTCTTTACATACAATTAGTCCAAATAGTTCATTTCTTTTTTCCATGTGTTTTTGCAATATGTTAAAAATGAATTTCACCCTCTATATATTTTTTACAGTTTTAATTCATTGAAATCTGGTTCTTGATATAAAATTAGTCTAAATAGTGGGTTAAAAAAAACTCATTTCATTCACATACATGTACTAATGATAAATAAAAATGTAGAAATTTTAAAAATGTTAAGAACTTTTGTATACAATTCGTTCATGTCTTTGTAAAGTTGCGTATCTTCGTAATTATGTCCATGTATGTATCCTTTGTTTGTTCCATGTTTATTTCTATTATGTACATCACCATGTTATGTTTTTTTTTTTTGAAATAACGTTTCTTCTTCTTGTTGTTTCTTCTTGTATATATATTTATTAGTGTTTCTGTTTGACAGATGCCCGACTAATACTATGGAAGAACTATAAAAGAGAAAGATATGTTAGATACATATCGACAAGAAGATATATTTACGTCTTTTTAAGTATCGTATTATAATTAAACTGACTTTAATTCTCACCCTCGGCCATATTAAACTTGGTAATTACTCTCGGCTTTCACAACTAGGAACAAACAATGGCAAAAGCTTAGAATGAGAGATTAGTTTCTTTGTATGGCGTAATACGGTTCAGTGATTCCATTCAATACCCTCTGAATAGACAGAGAGAGAGCACGGGATAAATTACGCACATTATGCATAGCAAGAAGTCTTTTGGAGATAAACTGGGCGGTTTAACAGCTTGCTGACTCGTGACAAATGGAATGAGATGTGCGTCTTGTCGACTGGAGCAAATTCTTTTGATTATATTAAGTGTCGCTTTAGGGGGAAAGATTAATAAAAGAGAAAAGAGAGAAAACAATTGGTACTTGAACGAGGATGGTTTGTGGAGGATGAGATCAGAAATGATTTAGTATGGCGTCTATACATTTCTTTTAAAATGTCATTTAATAAAACGCTTGCTCTAACCATCTTCATTAATCGATTATTAATTTGTTGTAATGAGGTGTCTATCGGGATAAAAAAAAAAACCTGATGTAGAACCACTCAGGAACATGTGTATACTTACCATTATGTTATTATAACTACATCTTATTTAGAAGAAACTTCATTGCATAAAAATCCTTACAAGGTTGTGTGCTCCTACAGGTTTCAAGAGCCATATTTCTATAAACTAATGTTTTACAAAAATTTAAAATACTAATGATAAATAAAAATGTAAAAATTTTGAAATGGTTAGGAGCTTTTATATACAATTCGTTCATGTTTCTGTAAAGTATGTATTTTTATATAATTATGTACATGTATGGTATCCATCGTTGTCTCATTTATATTAATATCATTGGTATGTGCACATAACCTTTTAAGGTTTTTTTATGCAATAAAGTTTCTTTCTATAATAGAAATATACATGAAACAAACAAAGGATACATACATAATTATACAAAGATACACAACTTTACAGAGACATGAACGAATTGTATATGTGAAATTACGTCATTATAGCTACATCTTTGTGAAAGTATGTTTTTTAATTACATCTTTGCGTAATGATGTTTTGTTTGTAATGGTCCTCTATCGTTATATATACATAATATATTGATACCGAATAAAACTGTTGAATTATTAAAAAGCGATTTGACATATTATTGTAAATAGTGTACCTATGTTTTTCTGCGTATAGTCTATTATTCATGACTATTACCTTCTACAGTGTGTCTCTTAAATGAATATAATATAGTGAGTGATGTCACAAATGAAGTGACATGTAATGGGCTTTAACTTTCTACTCCTCGGGGTATTAACCGGGCAACAGGCCGACATACATGTACAACATGCCGCGTGGCATGAGATAATAATCTGATCGATTCACCCCCCCCCCCCCACTGCTCTGTCAAAAAAAACCAAATACGCACCTTGAAGAGAGGAATAGTAGCATATTTAGATAAATGTCACTCGTGTAAAACAAAGCACAACTGCTGCTGTAAATGTCTCACGTGCGTGTACAGAGAGACAACCTCCCCGGACCCCTATATCCTAGTGCTTCAGACTAGATACAATATACCCAGGGTTATATTCTTTTAAAAATATATCTCAACTCAATTAATAAACTGTTTTTGTTGGTTGTGGAATATTTTACAGCTGTGTCAACAACTGTTGTTCTGTTCCCCAATTTAACTGATGTACAAAGTAATACATTATTCATCGATATATCATAAAGTCGTTTGATGGCTTCAACATCGCCAAAAGGCTTTTGTTATACTTTCGTTTTATTCTAGCCCACTTTTCTATTGTTTAATGTAAAAATGATTAGTATTGGGTGTCTTTTCCACATTTTACGTTTTGAGTTCTTCCGTCCTGGGTTATTTTTGCTGTACAGTTTATCAATCGTGTACACAAACTTGTGAGATTATTATACAATATAGTTTCTTGATCTTTGATAAGAGTGTTGTACCAATATACACCCTTATTACTTCCCCTCCATTTCAAAATGTTTCCATTTAATATTGGCAACAACCCTCTGTTTGCTATTAGAAACATGTGATTGTACTTTGCCATGGGAACGCCAGTTACAAGCACTTTCGTTTGGCACGGTCCTCGTACAGTCACACCACTTTATATTAACGTATTACGAGGCTTCAGGGCCCTTTAGAATAATCGTTGGTACTGTATTTTATTGTAAAACCCTCTCAAATTCAACGTTCTCTATAAATCTTAATTTGACTGGCTGGAGATTTAGCGTTCACTCGACACAAGTCAGGTCATTTCGGGACTAACATATGGTTTAATATTATTTCACCACGCCATTTGAATCAATGACAGACCTGATACACCCCCCCCCATTATAGAGAGAAAAACAATGTGTTTTATTAATAAATATTGCCATAACCGGAAGTTATACTGTTCGAATTTCTAATTGAATATGAATATTCGGCCATTTGTATGATTATATGATTAAAAATCGATTAATGGCGACACATTTGGACTTGTATAGACTTATTGACGTATTAAAAATAACCATTTGTTAACCGTATTCATCTCTAGAGAAGAAAGAAAAAACCTCAAGCAGCGGGCGATTTAACATAAGCTGAGGCTTATTATTATTCCTCCTCACATGCCGAGAAAGATACTCAAGTTGAGGTTTAGAAACGTCTCTACTGTTGTCAATGTAATCTTTTTGCTGTCAGTGCAGCCTTGCTACTAGTGTAGCCATTAAGCCCTATTATCATTATAAAACATTGCCATAGATCATTGTCAAAATCAGAATTTCTTTTATGAATCGTAATGTTCATAAGTTGAATATTAAATTTCGTAAACAATTGTAGAGGTGTAACTTCAATGGTTGTTTCCAGTAATATGTTATCTCTCTCTCTCCCTCTCCCCTCTCTCTCTCTCTTGTCTTCTCTCACTCACCCTCTCTCTCTTCTCTCTCTCTCTCTCTCTTTCTCTCTCTCTCTCTCTCTCGTGTAAATATTACCTTACCGAAAACACCAAACAATCCCTCAAGGTTGATATTAATGTGGTTTAATATAACGCCGGGGGATTTAGTCAGTGACACGAGATAAATAGTAGTACTAAATGATTAACTACGATCCCTCCCCCCCCCCCTCTCTCTGTGTAGTAGAACAGTAGGACGTTAAACCTATCAAATAATTTAGTTTATCAACTGTAAGCCAGTGTAATCCACGTGATCCGTTGGTTTTGTTCTGGTTATAATACGTGGCTCTTTATTCCCGTCATTAAAGGATAACGATGTAGCATGATTTATGGCCAGTATGTGTAATGATTATAAATGAGTATGTATAACTCAGTGTCTAATCTTTAATTAATTAATGACAGGATAAATATCTAATCAACTTTAACTAACGGCTACATGTTAACTATCCACTCAATCACCAAATCATACAAATAATACATTCACGAGAGAGAGACACAAGCAGAGAAAGAGGGAGGGGGAGAGAGAGATCATACAAATAATGCATTCACGATTAAGAGAGAGAGAGAGATTATGAATATGGCGGCCTCTACGACTAATCTCCCTATTGCAACCAGTCTTTACTTTCTGAGAGAGAGAGGAGAGAGAGAGGGATGATAAATATGGCGACCTCCACGACTAATCTCCTTAGCAACCAGTCCTTACTTCCTGCTATTTTATCAGTTTAAACGACCAAGTGTAAAGTACCGAGTGAGATCCAAGTCCCCAGTCCGATCTACTCTTATATCTACTTAACTATTTATTGTTCTTGGTTTATCGTGTTTTAAGAGGCCATTTTGTTTGAACTCTTTCCTTTTTTTTCTAGCATAAACATGGGAGGGAAATTGAGGCCATCTGTTGTGGGGATTGAAAAGCCTGTCCACGCATGAACGTACACAGATGGCGTGCCAGATTACACTGTTAACCAGCTATGGCTTATTGGTGTTTAAACTCTATTAATTGTCGACCGGTAATACTTCTGGTTTATAGATTCACCACTGGTCTCACAACTGGACATTGTCCAGAGGAGGTTGGGTTACAGGTCATCAATTAGTTGGACATCGTTACAAAAAAAGATGATCAGGCGAATCTGAATCCCACGACTATAAAGGCCAACCAATACAGACAATGTTGAAGGATACGTCACTGGTATGAAAAGAGTATTATAACAATCGATCAATTTTTCTCGTAGGGTTTATACTTCCAGGTTTAGACAGCTACAGAAGAGAACTTTAATACATAAAAACACTTTACAAGTTAATGTGGATATAAGAATAAAAAAAAAAACACCACACACGAAACAAACACATATACTGAGGTACAAAACTTACAATGACGTAATTATACAGAGAGATACAAAACTTATAATGACGTAATTATACAGAGAGATACAAAACTTATAATGACGTAATTATACAGAGAGATACAAAACTTATAATGACGTAATTATATAGATATTCAAAACTTACTATGGGGTAATTATACAGATTTACAAAATGACATTATTATACAGAGATACAAAACGTACAATGACGTAATTATAAAGAGATACAAAATGACGTTTTATACAGAGATACAAAACGTACAATGACATAATTATACAGATATACAAAACTTGCAATGACGTAATTATACAGAAATGCAGATGACTTACAATAAGATAAATGATTTGTATAAATTTCCTAATGACACGTAAATATAATGATTCACCAGGAAGAATAAACACTTAAAGGTGGCTTCATTTCCTTATTATAACCAAAATTTTGTAGAGGTCATGACATGACTTAAACTGTTTGGGATATTTTTAGTTTATCGGCCCGGATAATGAAGTCTAGTTTAATCCCATTTCAACTTTCACAAACATCGTACTTTTACGAGAGAAATGGGGTTTAACGTCCACCCAACACAACTAGGCCACTTCGGGACTAACATATGTTTTTTTTTAATTTTTATTTCAATAATTCGCTTGCACGTAGGGGTCTTTAGCAGTGAGAGGAAACCGGGGTGCCCGGAGGAAACCCACGAGGTTGAGAAGGCGCCCCTATCTCCATGCCACATACGCTCACACCAGGACTCGAAACCACAGCCGCAAACCAGAGGTGACCGGCCAGCTAGAGGTCGAAGCGCAACACTCTAGACCACTAGGACATCCAACCCCCCACACTTTTATTCTGGTAAAAGAGGGTTCGTAAAAAAAACCTACGCACAATCCATGTTATGCTGAACAGTAAGACGTTAAAACCCCATTACACCAATCCCAAAACAAAGAAAAGATCACCCAGTATTGAGGAGGATCAATGTCTAGAAATGAGACCATTGAAATAAATTTAGGGATGTGATTTGATTTTCATAATAACACAGCTTTATAGATTGACTTTTTGGTTTATTGCATACATCGTCTCAGTGCCCTTGCTTGTTAAAGATACCTGTAAGAGTATTGAAACGTTGCATGTAATAAACCAAGAAGTATTAAATCCATAAAGATGTGTTATTATGAATATCATACCTCTACTTCTAAATGTCATTCAAAGATATAATATTTTATTTGGAGTATATATTGCTTTAAACATTGGTTTTAAACATTGCTTTAAACATTGCTTTTAAACATCATTTATTTCATAATTATATAACACTTATAAAATTCTCTACACATGTTGGTGTAGCACACCACGACGAGGTTTATACAAGGATATAAATAGACTTACCCAACTCTTTTCTACCCCACTGATTGTAATATTTAGTTGAAAACTAAAACTGTATTTAATGTCAAAAAATTCTTTATCAGGTTCACGCAATTATAAAGAAAAGTTATAAAGAAAAGAAAAGAATTTATTTTCAAATCCAATTATAAATTGTGTTTTTCACGTCACGGTGTTTACAGGGGAGTGTATTATAATTATTCAGTCATTGATAGGAAGCAGTCAGGTGTAGAATTGAGTTATAAAGAAAACGAGTTAAATAGTGTGGTATATTTACTGACTAAATGTGGTATATTTACCACGTGTGCTGTATTGTTTACTGGGTCTAGTTTTACTATTCGTCTGTCTAGTTTCAAATCCCACCCCGCTAATTTGTTTGATCACCCACTGTATGGGAAATTGGTCTTCAAATAATACTTCACGTCTAACGAATGGGGTTTAACGTCCTGATTTCTTGAGGTGAGGTAAATGCTGCCCGGGAGGCTGATCGAATTTCAACGGATATTAAAGGTACGACCCAACGAATAGACGTGCGAACCTCGGTTTTCGTCCTTTCCGAACTACTATTCACCATGTTCTTACCAGGGTATCACACCTCTGACAAAAGAAACTATATAAAATGGGTGTTAATTGTGGCAGGTGCGCGGGGTCGAAACCAGACCGTCTGATATATTTGTGATTGTTTAGTTGGCTAAGGATAAGGTATTGTTGAATATAGTATACACTAATTATCACACCTATTACCGCCATCTTGGTTTGTAATTAATCTGTAATCAACTCAGATGGTACCGTGATAATTATGGACTTGGATCAGTTATAAACTCGAGAGAGAAAAAGCAGCTGGTCGGTTCATCGTCTTATCATAATTCAACTCGATAATAAAAGCTAGAGTAATTACAGTGACTCGCAATATCGAAATAAATCAGACGGATACCCAGCTTGACACTTCATGGCTGGGTATTGAAGATGTTACTATAGTAGAAGAAGAAGAAGAATTGATGGTGTGCCTGTATAGAAAGAAAGGTTATGTGCATATACAAATAAAAATATTAGAAATATACATGAAACCATCAAAAGATACATACATATACATAATTATACAAAGATACATAACTTCACTAAGATATGAACGAATTGTAAACAAAAGCACCTAAACAGTTTTAAATTCCTAAGAAGAAGAAGAAGATAAAACATTTACAGAGCATATATGAATTACAAGGAATTATAGAGAGATATAAACTAACAAGTATATCGTCTACTGGGGATTTTATAAAGATCAGTCGACACTGGAGTAATTAGACAAATTATTCTGCAAAAGATAAATCACAGCAAAAGGCGCGCGCACACATCACTTATGAATTTATACAGGAATACGGACCATATCTAAAGTGCGTGTTTTTCTATTGTTTGCTGTGAAGTAGATTGATAAAACTAGACCGCGATAGAATAGTTTGATTAATATCATTAGACGACAGTACAGGCTGATATATATCACATTACATGTTCAAGATGTAATATAATACACCGTGGTATATCACATTACAGGTTCAACATCGTTTATATAATAATTATATGAAAAGAGGAAGAGGATGAAATTCTTACATCCTGCAAAAACATACAAAAGATGAAAGAATTCTTTGAATTCAGACTAATTTTATATCGAAATGAACCATTCCAACAAATGTAAATATTAATGGTGAATACAAATGTAGGACTATAATAACGATTGGTGTTATTGTAAATTTCTCCTTTTTTCCTAGGAATTGAGAAACATATAGGTCGTGTTCACGTGAAACTGGTTTTATTTTAAAAGCACAATGTTTCGATAAGTATCCTCTCTGGTATCAAGCACAATCTCTGTTCTTTACAAAAGCAAGATTTGTATTTCATATCACGTATGTAAAGGACACGGTAATTAAATTAAGCTGGATTCTGTTATGGTCTGATAACACCTGAATAAGATCCGTTAAAAACTAATTAGTGGTCATGACAATACCTGATGAAAGGGTGTTGGTTCGGGATCTCAAATCATCTTAAACCGATAATAGTCAGGAGAACTGCACCACAAAATATAGCCAAAACAAACAATTGAAATGAAATGGGGTTTAACGTCCTACTGTTCTTCTCGGGCTCAGCTAATGAAGACGGGCATACGTCTTACAGTGTGCTATGAGGGAAATTTTGCCCGGACAGCGGCACTACGGCCTAATCATATATTAAATTCCAAGTGCCAAAGGATCTTTTACGTGCACGCCAATGTGTACACGGAACCTCGGTTTTTCGTACCATCCGAACGACTAGACAGCTTTCCTTGTCAGTTCCTCCGTCCTGCATCACTGACAAGGGGGAACCACGGCGGAAAATTTGGATGAACTTTCTCGTCCAATGCCGGGATCGAACAATAAATCATTAGATGGCTATCTATAGAGATGACATACAATTTAAATAGAAAGGATGGTGACTTGATCATCACGGGTTGAGTGATCGAGAGAACTTAAAATTCTGCACGAAATCAACTATAGTAATGCATGAATCAATATTAAAGCCTATGTCACGTGTTTATTAATCTTGAGTGAACAGTAAGTAGTTTACTAAGAAGATAAGTAATTACATTGAGTTCATGTGCTCTGTGTCTTCCATTTTATATTATTCACGGTCGTTTAATAATTAACTTCCGGTTGTAGACACATCGCATCATTCGATGCTTCCGTTGCTCACCAGTCATCACTGCTGATTGTATGTAATAAAATCATGTTTACTCAGACTGCACTCGGTCAATTATAACCAATGGCACATTTAATAGATGACTCGTAACTTCGCTCAGAATAAAAATAATTTGAATATAAAATGAAATGGGTTTTAACGTCCTACTGTTCTACTCCAAAACTGGGCTACTGAAGACGAACTAACGCCACGCAGTGTGTTATGAGGGAAATATTGCCAGGGCAACGGCGCTATGATCTACTCTTACATCGATTCCAAAAGCCAAGGGATCTTTTACGTGAACGCCAATGTGTACACGTGACCTCGATTTGAATGACAAGTTCTTTGTCTAGATCTTACATACACGTCTCTTTCACAATTTTCCAGATTTTTATAGACGTTTCCAGAAGGTAGTAGTGGGTCAAATATAGAAATACTGAGGATGTGGATGACGTCACAGTGATTGTATTATAAAAAAGAATGATGACGTGATACTATCTTTATCCGTGTATCATTATTCGTATGTAAATTATTACCGGTATACGTTTTATGCAATCTAGACATGACATTTGTATTTTGGTTATTACCATTTGGAGACGGATTAACATAAGCGTTATAGCTTGTTTGTGAATCTATTTATGTATTGTATTAAATGTGTCATAATAAGTACTGTTTAAACTAATCTAGAAAGGTTTTGGTATGTTGTAGAACGTTTGGTCAAAATGTCCATAATGATCAATAGTCAACGTGATTAACAAATACTGTACAAAATACAAAATAAATAAGACTATTAAACTTTTTCGATAATGTGATATCTACACCAGCGAGAGAGAGAGGGAGAGAGAGAGAGAGAGATTTTAAAATAGATAATCCCGTTTGGGTTTTCTCTTTGTCTTCCGCCCCCCCCCCTCTGCTAAAGATCCCTACTACGTACAAGCGACAGAAATAAAATTAAACCATATGTTAGTCCCAAAATGACGTAGTTTGTGTCGAGTGGACGTTAAACCCCATTCCCCCCTATCTCTCTCTCTCTCTCTCTCTCTCTCTCTCTCTCTCCTTGAAAACATATATCACGAAGACATCTGATCAAATATTCTAATAGTTAATATCGTTCTCATGGATATATGTATACTAGTTCATCATCTAATGAAAACTAAGACATTTTAATTTTTTTTTCTTTTTGTATAAAAGATTAAAGGCGTGACAATCGGCCTATCCTCGTACATTTATGGTTTAAATACCCTACTTCAAACGTGTCTGTGATATATGAAACACGATATTGTTATTATTATTTAACTTGTTTGAAATTCTTATAAAAATATAAACAACCGACTATAAACGTGTTAATAATATTAGAACTTTATTTAAATATCAACACGTCAACATGATTTTATAAACATCTTCAACTCGAGCCGGATGTTTATTAAAGCTGTGAAGTTTTATGTAACTGTGTGCTCTTCTGATAATTGATGAGACAGTTTATTTATATCTTCTAGCGTGAATAACACAAATAAAATGAAATCGGGTTTAACGTCCTGCTGCTCTGCATCAACTGGGCTAATGAAGAGAAAGAATAAACTGAGATGGCATTTTACTTCCCATTGTTCTTCTCCAACCGAACTGGTGTGTGATTCCCCGGTTGTACGTGACAAGGGTGGCCTAGTGGACTAGAGTGGCACGCTTCTAACTCTAGCTGGCCGGTCACCTCTGGCTTCCGGCTGTGGTTTCGAGCCCTGGTGTGAGCGTATGTGGCATGGAGATAGGGGCGCTTCTCAACCTCTTTGGTTTTCTCCGGACACTACGGTCTCCCCCCATTGCTAAAGACCCCTACGCGCAAGCGAATTATTGAAATAAAATTAAACCGTATGTTAGTCCCGAAATGATCTAGTTTGTGTCGAGTGGACGTTAAACTCATTCTCTCTCTCTCTCTCTCTCTCTCTCTCTCTCTCTCCATCCTGCTAATATGAAGACGAAGATAGCGAGAGAGTTTAACGCCATGTCTTGTGCTATTAAGGAATGTCACCCCAGACAGTTCCGATGTTAACATGGATATTAAATCTCGTCCTGTTGGCGTTTATCATAAAACATCATTTCATTTTATTCTGTTATTGGCATTTTAATTCTTCTATTTTAACGTGTTACTTTTTGGTTATTTTATTTTCCTTTAAAGGAACAATGACACTCTTGCTGGGTTGACAACTCCAGAAAATAAATAATAGGCTTATTCTAAGTACTAGATGTTTGAGTGTTCTACCTGTTGTGTAAATTATCCATTACTTGTCCAGAGGGTTCGAAAATATCTTAAATCAAAGTCACATTTGAAAAGGTTTACGGTAGGCTTTTCAAATCATTTAGTTGAATTTTTCCTATTTTTTTAAATTAGGTGTGTTAAGATGAAATTTGTATCATCAATTAATTGGAATATTGTAAAATAATACAATTTGTTAACCAGAATAAAGATTTGGGCATATTATTCATTTACAACAAGGAAGGTATTGAGCCTTGAAACATTTCTGATTTCAGATCCTTATATTCCACCAATTGATTCAACGCGTTTTTAATGTTTACCTAAGACAAAATAATTATTTGATATTTTTTTGTTTTTTTTTCTGGAGAATACTTATAGACAATCATTTCACACAAGCCGTTTATTATGTGGGTATGATAAATAATGAGAAACGAGGAGTAATTGACTAGTCTTATTTTAAATCCTAACTTCAATGAATGTATTTATTATCTGTTCGTCATTAACGTCGAGTCCTCGTCTTTCACTCTAATAATAAATAGGTTTAGTATTGTAGCCATAGAAGGCTGGCATCGATTCTTGTAGAAAGGACACAGCTAGAAAACAAAGGCAGTGGTATTAATCATTGTTCCGCAAATAATGAGAGACAGCAGTTGACAAAAGAAGAGAGAGAGAGAGAAATTGGGTTTAACGTCCACTCAACACAAACTAGGTCATTTCGGGACTAACATATGGTTTAATTTCATTTCAATAATTCGCTTGCGCGTAGGGGTCTTTAGCAGTGGGAGGAAACCGGAGTGCCCGGAGGAAACCCACGAGGTTGAGAAGCGCCCCTATCCCCATGCCACATACGCTCACACCAGGGCTCGAAACCACAGCCGCAAGCCAGAGGTGACCGACCCGCCAGAGGTCGAAGCGCGGCACTCTAGTCCACTAGGCCATCCCAACCCCCCTTGACAAAAGAAAGAAAAAAAGAAATGGAGTTTAATATCCTAATTTCTAGGCCTACCGGACAAGTGAAGACGTGCATACGAGATGTAGTGCGCAATGGGAGGTATTTTGTCAAGACAGCAGCGCTATCTGGTCAACTTGAACTCTTTCATCGAATTCCACCTGTCAATGATTCTGTTAAGACGTCAACCCCACACTACTGGCAAGGGGGAAACAGTGGATTTGAGCCCGAGACCTCTTGGTTACTCAACGAGTGGATTTATATCATTCAAGAACTAAAACTGACTGTTACAAGTCTTTCTTTAGGTGTGAAATGTTATATAAATTATTAAAGTTACATTATGGGAGATAAGATAAAGAGATGGCAGTTCTCACTACAATAGTTAAAAACTAGATAGTGTAAAGATAATTTGCTGAAAATTTCAGTCAAATTGATTCACTATTAGCCGAGAAAAAAGCTTTTGAAATATTCATAGCCTCGGTCATCATTACTCAAATCATTAATATAAACAGCATAGTCTCGATTATCCACTTGATTGATTTAATTATCAACCGCCATTAAGCGGCATATACGATTTTAATCTGCCAACATCGAAGGCTAGTCTTGACATAAAGAGTTTATTATGGTCTGAATATGTTAATTAATGTCTAATTGATTATTTAGATAACATCTCAGGCTTAAAGAAAGACCTGTAAAAATCAGATTTTGCTCTTGCATAATGCTATTTTAATTAGACAATAATTAACTTATCCAGACCATATTAAACTCTCGATTTTAAATAGACCCGAACGGTACGGTCTTGTAATGATTAAATTTAATGGTGGTGAAGCAAGGCTACGACTCGAACGACCAGTACGGTGGTTACGTTGAACATATCTTGTCAAAACTATAACCATTGATAACTTTAGTCAAAATAACGTAATTTGAATGACATTTTCAACGTATTCATTCTGTGTTATCTATTTTCGAACTGTTATAGCAAGAATGGTTAGCTCTTTATCTAAATATTATATAATGTATCTTTAATGGGCCACTTTATCGAGAAAATATGCGTGTCTATTAACATAAAAGTCATTATAAATCTTTGCCTTTCTTCACGTGTAATTTAGTGTAAATATACAATAAATAATGTGATTTATCTCGATGTAATTATACTTATATTACACGATGATGGTAAGATTGGTGTCACGTGATCTGATAAGAAGGTAATTGTATTTATAAGTATTATCTATCTTATATATGACGTGTTGTAGCTAGTTATTACTCTACAGTTTATCTCTATATAAAACTGTTTTATTTTAAGGATTCTTTGAATACATGCGATAGGAAAATCCAAGATAAATGTTTCCGGGAACCAAAACGGTTTTAATAATCACCGAAAATAACCGGAACAAGTGGGTTGGGTTTTCTTTGTAGTCAATTTCACTTTCCCATAATTTTGTCATTTTTTTACGAATTCTTTTAAATTTAGCTCTGTTGTACAATATACATATTCTATATATACCATATTTTTCATTGGCAGTCACTTTTTCAATTTTCCACTTTCTGATTATTTCATACTCTTTCTAGCCTTTTCCGATTGGGTTGGCCGATAAATTTTCCTCGGGTTTCCCGGTTTCTGTTCCTCCTCTTGGCAATGAAACAAAGACAAGTATCTAGAAGGCCTGACAATGAAAAGGTTCAGAACAAGGACGTTAAATCCCATTTCGTTTCATGCGTAGTAGTTGTTTATTAACCTCTCACATCATATTCCTAAATTATAACATACATGTACTAACAGTTACAACAAAACTAGCATTCATTAAGAATTATGAGAGACGAAATTTACATTATATGGACACAAATAAATAAGCATAGAAAAATATAAATAACAAAACAAAAACACACCTACGACGGAAATTCTAAAATTAATATCTACAACAGGCTAAAAATAAAAACTCATTCACGAACATGGATATAAAGTTTGTCTCCGTCCTTTTAGAATATCACAGCAGGTTTTGGCACTCAACTACATTGTCACTGGACAGACTAAAAGACATTTTATCAGTAGTAGGTAGGCCAAGGTATATACTTTATGGTGTTGACCTGGGAGATAATATGGTTTATTCAATAAATTTAAACTGCTTAACGCTCGCTGTTTATTATATGACATTCTCGGCAAACTTCAAAGCTCTCGTTTGTTGATCTAACAGGAACGGTCGTTAGAGTGTCTGATTAATCTGGTCTAGTGACTGGTTAATATCATCTACTCGACTTTGATGTTTAATAGGGTTGAAGTGAAACAAGTCGAGATAAAGTCGACCGTATTAAACAAACTCTATTCTATTGAATAACAAATGACTAGAGGAGGTCAAAAAGTTAAAAAAGAACAGGTCTTTATAAAAAATAAATCATCTTTTACACAAAGATCTTGAGCTGTATAGTCTGATACATGTAAAAGACCGCTAGGAAAGGTCGAACTTGTGAGGAAAATTTTATAACATCTCTGATTCAACAGTCTTCTAAATTTAAAATTTAACAAAGAGGCCATTAAATCCAAATGCTCACCTAGAAACGTGTTGACCCGTCAAATGAGAGAAAGAGAGGGAGGGGTTAATGGCCACTTGATATTTGGGGACTAACACAGGGTGCAATGTTATTGCAATAATTCGCTTGCGCTTAGGGGGTCTTTAGCAGTGGGAGGAGACCGGAGGACACGGAAAAATCCCACGAGGGTGGAAGGCCACCCTTCTCCTTGTCACGTACAACCGAGGAATCGTAACCACGCCATTTGACTCAATGGCAGAGCTTATGATACAGGTCAAATTTTAACACCACACTTTTCCCAAAGGATAGGGTCAATGTAGCGCGTAAACGTCCGCTTCAACGCAGGTGATATCGCCGCCTTTGCCTCCTTACCAAGAAGCTTTAAGGAGATTTACACAGGCTAAGATGTTGTAATCTTACGTTACTCCATATAATCTGGAGTGTATAGTAAACTACATCAATAAACACACAGCGATCGATCACACAACATCTAAACTGTTTCAATAACATTAAATAATTTAACTTAACATACACCAGCAGACATTTCTATACAACACAATTTACTCGTTCATTATTATTAAGACTAGAGCAGTCTAGTTGAAACGTCTCTCAGTAATAAAGAGTAATTGTATTCCATAGAAATCTTCCTGTCTTTTTGATAAAGTCTAGCGAAAACTAGTAGCAACGTCACTCAGTAAAATTGTATTCCATAGAAATAAAATAAAATAACGTTTACCGTTCTACCTTTCTGTACGGACTGGACTAATCAAGACGGACGGACTTTATAGCATAAAAAAAAACAAAATTATGTACATAATAAAAATCTATACATAATCATAGATACAAAGAGATATAAACTTTACAAGGGCATAAATAATTGATATATAAAAACTACATTTTTATTCTGTATCTTTGTTATAATTCTTTGGTATAGATTTTATTTATTTCATGTAGATTATGGAAGTTATCATATCAAACAAGCGATATCTACTGTAGTATGCATTATTGGGCGATAAACATACATAATTATATAGACTAACGATAATTTTACTACATTTCTTTCACCCACTGTATTTTATGTTGTTAGGAATCGTTTCATTAATCAATTCTTGACATAAAATTAGTCAAATAATTATTTTCCTTTTTCTGCATGTTTTTTTTTCTTTTTTGCAGGATGTCATAAATAAATATTTTTTTAAGCGTTCATTTTCTCGAAGTGGATTCGTGATATTAAATTAGTCTAAGCAGCTCTTTTCGTCTTTCTGTGCGTTTTTTGCAGGTTGTTAGACATCCTCTTGACATATATTATACATAGTGCTGGTTACAAGTAAAAAAATGGTGAATAGATTCACTTTCTGTGGTGATTTTAAATATGGCTGTTACATGTGAATTGATACAACACATTTCTAACGTGCCAGATTTAATGAAAAACGTTCGAGACTATCCACCAGGTTGAATGAATAGAGTTCGAGACTACCGACCAGCTGGCTTTTTGTTCGAGTATCAAGATATCTTCACCTCCGATAATAACGAGACTAATTATAGCAGCTTGTTATAGAAACTGAATACTTGAATTAGTTTTTCATCATCCAAAGATAACGTCACCTACGATAACAACATCTACAAAATTACCACACCAATTGAAAATTCTATACACTAACAAAATGGCACAAGAAGAAAATGTATAACACCATTATCAACCTTTCACATGGGCCTACCATCGCCAGCAACAATAACATTCTCGGCTAGGACGGGTGTCGAACCTACAACGCCCTGGTTAATTAATTACTAAAAATACAGCCAGACATTTATAATTGAAATGTTTAGGAACTTTTATACACAATTCGTCCATGTCTCTGTAAAGTATGTATGTTTATATAATTATGTACATGTATGTATTATGTATCCTTCGTTGTCTCATTTATATTTCTTTTAATTTCATTTGTATGTGCACATAACCTTGTAAGGTTTTTTATGCAATAAAGTTTCATTCATTCATTTAATAAACAGACAAAAGTCATAGAGCCTACCATCGCCAGCAATAATAACCTTCTTTTCTAGCACTGGTGTCGAACCCACAACTCCCTGGTTAATGAGCCACTGTGGCTCAACAGCCCATTCGTTAAAAATACAACCAGTTAAAATGTTATTTATACGCTGGGTTGGAATGACCTGGTGGTCTTAAATGTTGCGATTTGAGCTCTGGCTAGCCGGTCACCTCTGGATCACGCTTGTGTTTTCGATCCCTGGTTTGCTCTGTTAAGCATAAGAAAATAAGACAAATTATCCGCGATATTACAATCGGTGGAAGCGGACGTTAAACTCTAATGGAAAGAGAATTTAATCCCTGGGAAAATGTTATAATATTTAATGTTTCGTGTGGTGAGATAATGTGTAAACCACATCTAACTTCAGATATCAACGATACATCAAGATGGGTTTTTTTTTAAATATAAATGGTGTTGAATCATTATTCATTCGTTCTATTATCTCCAAAGTTGTAAAATTCAACACACAACAAAAAAAAAAATCCCGTAGAGAATGACGTGATTGTGTAGGAAGTCGGATGTGATAGAAGATGAATTTATTTTATCGTCTTTTCAACAATTGACAGCGGGATTGTGTGTCAATAACTCCTTCTTCCTCGTGGAAATAATTCCTCAAAATGGCTCAAGTTGAAAAGAAGTGCATCATGAGTCACCGTGTATCTTTTAACAGTTTGTTTTGTTAGTTGTACAACATTTGTTAAGGCTGATGATATACACCAATGACAATTTAAGCGTTAGTGTTTTTCAAATGTTGCATTTTCAGAAAAAGGTTTAGTAAGATCCAATGGGCTTCGAGGTCATCATAAACTCAATACAAGGTTTTTCCCTTCTAATTAATGACAAAATCGGTGGCCTATTAAATAAAAAAAGTACCAAACTTTATTAGCGGCAACGTTTTTTCTTCTGCCTGTCCAACCTCGTGGGTTTTCTCTGGGTCCTCCGGTTTCCTCCCAATGCTAAACCCATATGCACAAGCGAATTATTGAAAAATTAAACCATATGCTAGTCCCGAAATGACTTAGTCATCTCTTTCTGTCTGGGAAGTGGTACCAATTGTTCTAAAGAATTAGCATAATCAATTTCGCGACATGACAAACTACAAATGTCGCATTTTTTGTTCAATGTGTGTTTTATCATTTTGTTTCATTAAGAACAGTTAAATGACCTTTTATTTCTTTATTGTTCGACAAATTATATTCTCACATTTGCATTTTTATCAAAGAAAGAATTTGAGAAAAGATCTCCAAGCTAATGAAGTGGTTAAACTGTTGTATGTACTCGAAGTAATTTAATAATTGACCTTTTCAGAGGTCCTTGTGTTGCTAAGTGCGCCATTGTTAGTTACGCTGTTCAAACATCCATAACATTAACATGCGAGCAAGAAAAAAAATATTTGTGGGGTGAAAATGCGCCAAGAATTTAATGCGACCATGGTCAGGGTCTCTTCATATTATTCTCATATTGTGTTCCTGGAAGTCGGATATTCCTCCGACTCTCACGAGGCCAGAAATGATGTTTTATATTTCTTAGCCTCTACTATAATCTAATTATATCGTGAATCCATGTATAATGTGTAAATTAAATGTCTACTCGCGCTCGAATTAACGACTCCCGACATCTTTTTCTTTCTGCTCGAGCCTACAAAGACTAGCCTTGCCAAACAAAACCCGTGCTAATTAGCCTTCTATGACATCAATTAATAAAACAGATACGCTATCGATCCAACACGGTTGAAATTCCTAAAGCTCAGCAATTTCCGATTTGACAGAAGTGGATGGTAATTGTTTGGTTCTTTTTACCGCGGGCCAAACGAGCAGACGACAAAAGGAAGCTGGTGTTTGACGATTGATTCATCACGTACTCCTCGTCCTAGCAACCATCGTACAGACACATTCTATATTGTTGGTGGCTGTCTCGCGCAAACTAACAGACGACCGGAGTAAAATAGAAGATAAAATAAATCCAGCGTCTCAAACCAACACCTAAAACCTTGTCAATAAAAATTACACTCGAGAAAAGACCAGTTGGCACCGAGCCAAACGTTAGGTCTGAACGTGTGTGGCCATGCGTAAGCTCGACATCCGGTAAGGACAAACTGTGAACTATTCAATAAGAAAGTTAATAAAGTGCCCGAAGCGTTTATAATTGCCATTGACACAAACACCAGGGGTCGATGCCAGCTTTATGTTAGCCGATGAAATCATGTAGAATACACTTCTAGTTGAAACAGACAGGCATTAATTCAATACATACCATAGCTCCATATATTAGCACGTGACACTATCTTATCATGGAGGTTTTTTCTAGATTTAGAAAAAAAACCCGATAGATTGAGATTGATCTACTCTGTGATTAACGACAGATAAAGAAGTACTGGTTTGGGGTTTTTTAAAATTTAGTTTGGGAGTTACAATCAGATAGATACCCAAATTCTTTATTTCATCCATTGTGGCAAATAAAATAAGATCTCGTCGAAATTCACAATCGCTTACAATAAATACGATCACGTTTTAGTTAGGTTGGTTTTTTTTTGTGTACTTCGTGGTGGTCTAGATAAAAAAAAAATAAAAACTACGTCGCCTTCAATTATTTATTTATTTAGGAACAGGTTTGTCAAGATATATGATAATAGATTGTATTTAGTTAGAAAAATGAAATATATTTAAAACATTCTTTAAACCGATTGGATTATGATATGCGCCTCTTGATATCGAGTTTTAATTGGTGTGTGTTTGTGTATGAAATAGTTTTATTTAACGTCCGCTTCCACTCAAGTGATATCGCCAACTGGTATACACGATTGGCTGATATCCCAAACAATTCAAAACAAAGATAATGATTAAAGATATAGAATCATTCAATTGTTTAGGCGTTTTGCTTATCAATCATTTACGTCCTTGTAAAGTTTATATTTGTCTGCCTATATTTATGTTCGTTTGTTTGTTCATTTTTCACATATGTACTAAACCTTATTGACGTGCATGTAAAAGAGTCCTTTGCAGTTGGAATTCGGTCATAGTGCTGCTGTCTGGGCAAAATGTCCCTCATAACAAACAGCCTGGCGTATGCCACCTTCATTTGCCCTAGAATACATACACAGTAGGATTCGTGTAAATACTGATCAGTTTTTATCTGCTGATAACCATGCCAAGATCGATTTATAAGACAGGGAAAATGAGAGAAAAAAAGTTTCTGATCGGTTATTTAGGTCAGCCAGGTAACCAGAAATACAGGTAGTTGTTTTGGCCTAATGAAATCTATTATGGATGAGTTATTAACATTTAGCAATAAACCATTATGGATGAGTGGAACGTTTTACTAACATCAAGCAATCAAGTAATTTAAAAGATTGTGTAGTGTTCGTGATGAGAAGACCATCTGTGTAATTATCACGGGGTTCTGACATGTTTTACAAACTCAGCCCAGTAAATTAACACTTAGTTGTTATAAAGCATATAGATTTATACTTATATAGAAGAAGAAGAAAGTTTATTGCTTTAAAATTCTTACACGGTTATGTGCACATACAAATACAAGTACTAGAAATATACATTAGTCAAACAAAGGATACACGCATGGACTTACAATATATACCATAGAACACGAAGATATTTTATTGCACGAGAAACCTTACAGGGTTATATACAAATAGAAATAATAGAAATATACATGAAACAAACAAAGGATATAGACAAGCAGTGGACGGTGAAAATGAAAATAAAATGGGGTTTAACGTCCTACTGTTCTGTTCCTACCGGGCTAATGAAGACAGGCACCATACACTGTACACGGGACATCGGTTTTCTGTTCCATAATGTATTACAACCAAGAAACCGTATTATTTTCCTATTTGGGCGTTGACTGAATCTCTATTCGTAAAAAAGTACAACAAAATGTTGGTACCGGCGTGAACTCTTTAAAAAGTGGTATCAGATTTTCGAGAGTATATGCACACTCTACCTCGTGCACACTTTACTTATTGAGTACTGGGGTATATCAATCCAGCTGGACTACTATTAAATGAACAGCCATCTTGGGATAGGAGGTCATGGTGAAATAGCGAAGACCGTCATGGTTGAAAAGTGTGTGTACATTAAACTTGAAAGTTTTTATCTTTTGTTAGAGATCAGTCATGTTCAGTTCTCTACATCAACACACAGAAATTTATAATACATTAAAATAAACTAAAGATTTACTCATCAGACTGATTTAAATTTATTGTAATGAATGAATGAACGAATGAGTGGGGATATAGATGAATGAATGAATGAATGAGTGTGGTGACATATGAGTCGTATTTAGTTCTTCTATGTCATTGATTAGGAAGATGCACTAAATGTCCCCGAGTTAAAAAAAAATCATTTGCACGATAAAACAGATAAAAGAAATGTGAAGGAGAGGCTTGATCAAATGTTTTAAAATCTCAAAAGAACTAATAGCCATGTTGAAATATCATTTATTTTATTCAAGCTAACACAAGTTGCTATCCGTCCATTTGTCACGTACGGCTGTTGATGGACACGTCTCCATTAAACTTGTCAACCATTCAGAGAATAAATATATAAGGGATGAACACACGGTGTTACGTGCCCTGGGCAGCTAACTTCTTTGTTCGCGGGGTTTTCTAATAACACATGTGAACCAGCTGACGAGAGAGACGAGAGAACGGGGGCTTGTTTTATTGATAAATTCTCCCAAGTACTGTATTCACCCCGAGTCGACTGAACGCCCGACTATTGTAAGAGTTACTGTTTTCTTCTTTAACTTGAAGTCGTATTCATCTAATACAAATCTACTCGCTATTCTCCCGTCTTTCCTTCCTTTACTTCACGTGTTATGAATATTTTAGTAGGCTGAGAAATTAGAAACACGGTCTGTGTGGAATTCGTTTAAATACTCTCTCTCTTGTCCCTGAGTAGAAAATATGGTGGCTGAGGCCAAACAAATTTAATATTCAGTTCTTCGCCATCTGGATAAATAATTAACTACACGAAAGATGTTCCGTTTTAAAATTTCAAAACTTAAGATTTTCGAACTAATATCTTTTCAACAGTTCAATCCAAGTACTTTTGGTTTTTCAATTAATCTTTTCAGAAGAAATAAAAAGGAGAAATTAAGCAGGCGGTTGTCTTGAAGGACAGAGAATCAAACTAGGGTGGCCCGAGGTAGAAGTTTATAATTGAGTTAGATTAAAGGAGTGGGTTAGATAATCATTATTCTTATCCCAAGTGAGGATTAAATCTAATTAATCTGTACACGTATGAAATAAAATGAAGTGAGCTTTACCGTCCTAATGAGCACCACTCGGACTAATGGCGATGGACATAAGAGTGACATTTGGCCTAGGAAGCGGGTTCTTTTACGGACAGGCGGAAGAATACACGGGATTTGGTGGGGTTTTTTCGCCAGATTGCTGGATTGTTTTCGTTCTGCACGCATATATACATTTACTTCATACTTCGAGAATAGACCTCTGATCTAAATAGCCGCCATGTACAAACCATAATATACTGTTTTGTAATGCCGTTCTACTCGGTGTTACAGATATCATATTCACACAAAGAGTAATTAAACTTTTTCCAATTTTATTACAGAATAAATACTCAACAAATTTTCGCGATATATACTTGGTGTTTTCGACTAAATTCATCGACTTGGGACTTAAAATGTCGATTAACTTGCTTAATGGCTGTTCTCAAGTGGAGCTAAGTTTAGTATGGTTAGTTTCTTGCTAAACTACTGACAATGGAGAATAAACCCTGCAAAATCCCGGGATTAAACCCGGAACTCCCTGATTACTGCGCTGGCGCCTTACTCACTGCGCCATGACTCCTACAAAACTTTAAATAATCTTATTAATATCCTGTGAATGGTCAGATTTGTAAATTTATTGGCCTCTCGAACGTCTTTCTTTCATTATCGACTGGCTTATGTTCCTCTCGAAATGAAACGTCTCCAATCTGTGGCCTTATTATTACAACTGGGAAAACATTTTCTCTCGGGTTTAGCATTTCATTTCCCAGACTTAAAACCTTTTAACTGGGCTATAAAACGTTATTTCTAACAGCCACATAATACAGCCATTAAAACTGATATACGTCACGTGATTGGAGGTTGTCTGTAAAAGGTGGAATATATCAGAAAATATGTGAAGTTTTCACGAAACGATGTGTTATAATGCGAAAGGATGTGTTATTACTAGTTGGTAGTAATCAAGGTTACAGACAGACTAGATAGACAAGCTGCCAGGAACCTTCTCGTGGAATTATCCGAGTCAATATTGTAGAATAATGATCGGAATGGAAGATGTGAGTTGAATTAATCTACAGTAAAAAGACAGAGCAGATCAATCTTATGGCGTTTTAAGACGAGGTTTCAATCTTGGGTAGTAAATCAATAGCAGAGGGTATTGGTGACTCGAATTTCAGCCTTTGATTTAATCATCTCTCTCTCTCTCTCTCTCTCTCTCTCTCTCTCTCTCTCTCTCCACGTCTCTTTGTCTCTCTCCACATCTCTCTCTCCGTTTGCTCTCTCTCTCTCTCTGAAGCTCCTACTTCACCACGCTAAACCAAAAACCAAATGATATCCCAGCAACAGATTCTGTTTTATCCATTTCCAGTTGAATAAATTGAAAGCCTGGCTGTATTTCTGTTATTATCAAATACTTCTCACGTCATTAATAATTCATTTCACGTCACTGATCTCCCGATAAACGTCAAAGTAATTAACTACTTCACCAGAAACGAAAAACGAAGAGAGGTTTTCTTTTTATAGTGTTCTATTGTTTCACTTCAACTTGAATGACTTCACCAACTAAATTTAACACGCGAAAAACTGCAAAGTAGTAAATTTTTAAAAGCGTAAACCTGCCATTTTGTTGGGATATAATGACTTTAGTGAAAATAAATAGATGTTTTATTAAATAGTGATGACGTAGATATGATTAACAGGTCGAGTGTTGAACTGTCTTGTTGGGTCTTGTAAATACAGGTTAATAAAAATCCTAATGCTGACAAGTGGGTGGATACTACCACCAAAATAAACATGTTGTTCGACAACCTGATCAAGAAGAATTAAAAAATTAAAATGGAACTGGAATAATACATGTGACGTGTACCGGAGAGAGAGAGAGAGAGAGGGAGGGAGAGCGCAGACTTGGTTATTTTGGGACTAACATATCTGGTGCGTGTTATCGAAGATAAAGAGACAACCAGAGAGAAATGGGGAGAGACACAGGGGGATGCAGAGAAAGACAGAGACATAGAAACAGAGTTGTCAGGGATTTACGTACTCGCCAAATGGGACTATGGTACCATCCGAAAGACTAGTCCCACCGTCCCACACCACTGACAAGGAGAATCTAGACTGTCAAAATTGTAATCCAACCCTTGGACCTCGTGATTAGTGAGCTACCACCTGATTTACTGAGCCACGTATCAAATAACAACTGTATCGTAATCTGGTAGTCAATATCCCCGAGTGTAATTCCATCGATCACTGTAGCTAATGCAACTGCATATTGATCAAGCCATTAAGCAAATTGAGTCTGTAATACTCCTGTATCGTCTGTTGTCACTTTGCTTGTCATGTCCGCAATCTTTCCTTTTGTTTACGCTCCATTGTAGACCCTTCGTGTTCAAATTCATTTTATTTACAAGGACAAAAACTAAATGAAAATACGTTTTAACATTTGAAGTTTAACAAATATAGCTATTAATATTGACTTGAACAAGTCGAGTCTCAAAACTTTCAGCATAAAAAAACAACAAATACACCAAACAGGATCAGCTAAAAGCAAACAGGAGAAATAGAAAATAGTTGGTGCGTGTGATGATTGCCTGGCTGATTTGGTATGACGTTGTTTCAAACATCGGTTGAATTTGAAATGTCATTGAATAAAATGAAATGGAGAGAGAGCGAGAGAGAGAGAGAGAGAGAGAGGGGGGGGGGGGTTAACGTCCACTCGACACAACTAGGTCATTTTGGGACTAACATATGGTTAATTTTATTTCAATAATTCGCTTGCGCGTAGGGGTCTTTAGCAATGGTAGGAAACCGGAGTGCCCGGAGGAAACCCACGAGGTTGAGAAGGAAATGAAATGGAGTTAAAAGTCCTAATAATGTCGAACATGCGCCATGCAGTTTTAAGTGGGGGGAAACGTTACCCCCGACATCGGGAAATTTGTATCCAACTTCAAATATCAATCGACTTGCTGTATGTGAACGGAGATACTTCTAATAATTTGTAACGAGTAAGAAAATGATTTTTACACTGTAAATATGCGGTTTCATGAAGGCTAAACATGTGCGTTATGAAATATGGTCGTTGTCATAGTTACAAAATAAAATGGCGAGGCACGTTCTGCACCAACTGGGCTAATAAAGACGGACATGTACCAGGCAGTATAGACAGAGAAGCATTGAGCCCAGGCAGTGTTAATCTAGACATGCATCCATCGATCATCTTGGCACCTCTGTTCAGATACACTATATTAATGATATTTAGTAATTGAAATGGAAAATGGCTGGTTATAATTCTATGGAATATAATTACTACTTATTACTGAGTTACAGGCGTCTATAGCAATTATCAAGCCATGTCAAACACTTACAAAAATGAATCCGGACATTAAAAATGTCTTTAGTTTAAAACAGAATATGAAAAAATATAAGAAATGGGGTTTTACGTCCTGCTTGTCGACACCATGCGGCAAATTTTCGGTCTTTTTGTAATTATTTAGTTACTGCAGGGCTTTTTTGGTCAACATGAGAGGTCGATGAGTATAATTTGATCCAGGACTTTAATATACTTTTATTATTAGCGTGTTTTATCGCTGATTATAAGTAACTCTGGGACTCTTACTCTAATATGTTTTATTATTAGCACGTTAGATCGCTGATTTATAATAAGTAAATGTGGGACTCTTCCTTTAATATTATTAGCACGTTTGATCGCCGATAGTAAGTAAGTTCGGGATTCTTACTTTGATATGTTTTTATGGGCGTGTGAGATGTCCTTAGTTATTTATACATCTGGGAGCTAATGTATCTGGTTGGTCAGTTTTAACCAAGAATCGTTGTGTGCATGTATATATTGTCTTGATATTTATTATATTTTCATATTTTATCATTTAGGAGTCTTGGGTCCTAATGATCTTGGGACAATAACCCCCCTCTTTATGCGAACAGGAAGTGTTTATCGACATTGTAACATGCTTTTTGGGGGATTTTAACAGAAATTACTAAAACAGGGATGTTATTGTCCAATAGACAGTGTCTAATTGACCAATCAGAAGGCAAGGTTTACCCTTAAGCAATACTTTGGCAACGTCTGACAGTAATCAGCAGTCCATATAATTTTGTTTACAGATGAACTATACTGACGCGCCAATAATCAAAGACTTCCAGGAACTAAGAAAATGGAATCAATAGGTGAAAGATAAACAATGCAAAAATATAAAAAAAAACAAAAAAAAAAATACTGATATTGAAATTTATTGTATTGAAATTTGGCGTTACGAAGAGGTGTTGTTCTCAAATATTGACATTAAAAACAACAAACAAACCATCACATTTTATTACAAAATATAATATTTATTTCTAAATCATCGACAGCGCCATAAAATATCATACAAATACGAATTGTCTCAAAGCTGTTTAAAAATTCGTGGAATGCTCAATAGTCCGAGCACTAGTCCGCGAGTATATTATTCCACCGATATCTAGGGTGATGTTGGGTTAGGGTTATCGGGAGGTGAGGGTTCTTTACAGACACCCCCCCCCCAAAAAAAAATCTATTATTAGGGTCGGAGTTAGGGTTAGGTATATATTGATACCCACATTTATAGTATTTCTTATAGCGACGGACTAATGAACCCTTCTTAAAAATTCATCCAGGAAATTTAGCAATTCAATATTTTTTTCGCTGATGACATCTGTAATAGTTTATATGAATGGATGGATTGGGTGCTAATTTCAAGCATTATTGATCATAACGCCACATTGAACAATTATTTCCATATCGTTGCTAGGGAAGTTGAAGTAAGTTTGGAGGATGGGGCGAACGATAACCTGCTCTAAATGATATCAGACTTGTTACTACGTCACAGCGAGTCTGGCGTATTACATCAGGCCCCGAGTTCACCAAGCATTCTTATACTTAAGTTAAGAATTCACTCAACTTCCAATTACTGTTTATGAGAAACATCTTCGATCCTGAAACACAAAACTTTGCACTTAGTTTCTTATTGATGTATTTGATTTTGTGTAACAACAAAAGTTTTATATTTTAGTCAAAAACAAGACGAAGCATTTTGAGTAAATTTTAAAATTCTAAATGCTTCGTGAACTTGGGGCCAGGCGACCCAGTCTATTAGTTAGATTCTCAGTGCGCTACCTCTCCGTCATTTGAAACAGCACATTCTCAGACATAATAATCTATGTTTATATTGAAAAATGTGGACGTGTCAATTGATATAATATTAACGTGTTTATAGTCCCTTCACATTGGGTGACATGTTGACAAGTGGAACAGACCAGTAAAAACAACATCACAATATCGTGTTGAAACGACTTCATGGACCTGTTCCTAGTGCTGTGTGGTTTAATAGAGGTCATCGAATTACGGGGTGATTGGCGTCCTATTGAGTTCGAACCCCGAGAGAGAGAGCAGCTTATGAAATTGGGCGTAATACCCTAAGTTTCTACTTCAACCGGGCTTATGAAGTCACGTTGTTCTGACCCTGTCAATGATGACTTGGATATGTCATTCGGTTCCGATTGGACCAATTAAGACTGGAATATGTCATGCTGTTCCGACCGGGTCACTGAAGACTGGGTGACGCCATATTGTGCGTCTCCGCCTACTTTTTTCTTTCTTTATTGAATTCCATTTGTCAGTGGTCTTTCACTTCAAAGTCAACGTATCGGCGAGATCTTGGTTTTACACCCACACGAAGGACTAGACCAAGACCGGGGTCGATCCCCAGATCCCTAGTTTAGTGAGCCACAGTGACAACTTTATTATAGTCAATTACATGAAGAGAACCCCTGCATCGCCCTTTTATTGAACTACCCCCTCACCTGGTTGAAGAGAGTGTATTATAAATGAGGATTGTGTTGTATGGAGTTGCATTGACAGACCTGTCAGTCTCTCTAGACAGGCTGTAGACGATACAATACATACCGACAATCATGGTATAAAATAACAATACATATTATCATTAAAATAACACTATATACAGCAAGACGTTAATCCCCGATGTCATTTCACAAACCTCCCATATTCCATTTCATAAAAATATATTTTATACAGTAACATCACACTGATAGCAAGTAACACGCTTACAACCGCCATGTCATATAATCACGTCATCTGATCACGTCACACGTTATCTGATCACGTCATCTGATCACGTCATCTAGTCACGTCATCTGAGATCGTTCTGTAATAAATGCAGTAATTGTGTATTCATAAAATTGTCCCCTATAAATAAGTTCAATTACTAAATCTCTATCAAAGAACACAGATTATTCATTTCCGGTTAATTTGTCCAGCAAACATTAGACAACACAACACAACAAATAGATCGATAAACATGCGGTAAATTGACCCCCACCCCAACACACATAGATCGGATCTATTGACACTTTATTTTATCTCATCCATTAATATAGGTAAAATACCTTATCAACATTAGAACTCAGTGAACTCACACCCCTCCCTATAAAACAACTACAGAATAGTATAATAGGTCTATAATAAGCCACCGTGACTCCAAACAAATATTATAAATATTTCGAGTAGAAATCAAGACAACCGATAACAAACTGTAAAACCTCATAGAAAAACCGGGTTCGAACCTTGGTTAGCGAGCCAAGACAACCGATACCAAACTAACTATAAAACCCTACAGAACAACACAGGAAATCGAAAGCGGGAAATGCCTTACTGAATAAAACTCCCAAACAAATAAATGTTACAATATCTCGAGTAGGAATCAAGACAGAAGATAAAGCAGAGATTGTGTTTGGTTGACAGAAAGATTAACGAGAGAAAAACCTTGTCTAATTTTATCCTCTTGGTGACCATCATGAACAGTAAATCCCGCTATTAATAAAACATTATAAACACCGACCCTTGTCTTCCTCGCGATTTAATTCAACAAAGAAACGTTTTTTTATCAGAAAAGTCATCCATAATCCCTTTGGCAATTGCGTGATCAGTCCCCTGGATTAGGGCTTTATATTTTCTGCTGTATAATAATATAGAGCTTGTCAACCGAATATTAAATAATGGCTCTCGGTTATTCAGTTACAGAAATATTAAAATTAATGACGCAGTATAAAATACAAACTTGTTTTCCACCCACATTAGCACGATCAGACATTATAAATGAAATGGTGTTGAACGTCCTACTTTTCTGCATCGACTGGGCTATTGAAAGCGGGTATAGTCATACAATGTGCTATGAGGTCAACGTTGCCATGACAACGGCGTTACCTATTTCGAATTTCAACTATCAAGGTTTTTTTACGTGCACAATGTGCACATGGGACCTGGGTATTTAGTCCCATCAGAAATACAAGACAATTTCACTGTCAGTTACTCTCGAAAAATCGAATCGAACCCGGTATCTCCAGGTTAGCGATTTAGAGCTTTATTCACGGTGTCACAAAGCACCAGCGAAAGCTAGACAAAGTAGTTGATCAGAAAACTAGGGCATTATTAGAATTAAATTATACGAAATGACATGGAAACGAAATGCCTGGTTAGGCCGTATACATGATACTTTGGTTTTGGTAAATCCACCACCTTCTCGGCCCTACTCCACCCGTTTCTCAACCCCCTACACCACGAAAACAAAACATATCGGCCCACCAAAACAAATGTTATTTAACCAAGTAGCTATTGTTAAATCAAGCAGTATCTGTTTTATATCGCTCAGAGACAGACAATCGTCTAAAATTGTTTTACCTGGCTGTCGGTATCATGAACTTGTATTAAAATTCGCGTTAAGTATTGTTATTGTTTGTGGTTGTGAAGTGACTCGAGAGTTAAACCCATGCCCCAATAAATAAACATACAATTAATGTATTTTATGTCTTCTCGGTAGCATAAAGTGCATAGTTCTAATGGTTAGTGATATGAAATAAAATGGCGTTTAACTCCTTACTTTTCTGCATCAACTGGGCTGAGAGAGACGAGCATGCGCCATACAGAGTGCTATGACGGGAACACGCTTCAGACTACTTCTCATCGAATTCGATCTGTCAAGGGTTTCTTAACGTGAACTTCAATTTGTCGTCCTATCCCAACGAATAGACGCTGTTCTTTAACAGGCCCTCTGTCTAACCGACAAGAGGCAATTCAAGTTGTGATTGATAAAACTTAAGTATTATTTAATTTAGACTATAATTATCTATTTAATCGGATTAAATATATTTCTCTTTGTTGTGTTATATCGATTAATGATGAGATAAGGTCGATTCGGTTTTTTTATATTGAACGATCAAACAGAAATCGTCTTGTTCACTGACAGTAGACCACAAAATCCGTTTTATTTCAACATCGTCTTTATATTTTTTAAAAAGAAAAGACGGAATTCCATTTTTAATCTAATTAAAGGGGTGTAGTCATTTTATATCGCCATAATTGATGGCTTTTAATTGTTTTTTCGACCAGTCTACTATTTGGTAGGATAATATGACAGGACATCTGTTGGAAATCCACAACAAGAAATAATTAAATTATTACTATGCGACTGGGATTTTCAAAGATCGACAGAGTCTAGAGAAATCTTGTTGAAACGTCACTGAGTAAATTAACAGTTATTGAATTCCATAGAATGTCTTAAACGCTGTAATATATATTATATAGAATATAGATTATATTGTCTGGTCTATATTACAGTAGGTAAATGAGAAACGAGAGAGTTAAATATAGTGATAAGAAAACACGACATATTACCCATTATAAACCCTTTCATCGCGTCTTCCCAGCTCTTTCTTCATGTAATTAAACGGTAAAGCGAGAACAATGCACGCTACATTTACTCAACTTCACTATCGAATAATTGACAAGCTAAGACTCGTATTTTGTTTCATTTCTGGTAGATCTTTTCTAAGATTTTGATAAGGTTTCGATTTTTGATTTTTTTGACTTTCTATTTTGGTTTTGTATTTTGAGTTTGACTTTTGAATAACCGTTATCATCCTCGTGAACCAAGCCATCAATACCATCACCGTTATCATCCTCGTGAACCAAGCCATCAATACCATCTACCCCAAACACAATGATCAAAATTTATATTCACAAAACCATAAATACATTACATTGTTCAACACAATAAAATGGGTTTTTTTAATTTTAGTGAAATCTATTTCTATATGTCTTATAAGGATTAGTTTATATTATTAAGACATAAAATAGACAAGTTTTCATCACGTTACCCACGTAGTTTTCCACTATCATCAACAACAAATATTATTGTACGGCTAAACATTGTTATCGTTTTTACCTCCTGCATAGAAACACATGTGCACATATTTATAACATATCCGGGATAAAGTTTTGATTAATTGCAACCTAGAGAGTATGCATTTTTTTTTTTTTTTTTTTTTTTTTTGTAATTTAAAACATTACATAATATAATCCATGTATATTTCTATAAATGTGCTATATCAACTCATTTGTACTTATAAAGAAACATTCGTTATTTATATAATTCGTGATTATATGGATATATCACTTCTGAATTTATTACGAGGCTACGTTTCAAAACACATACATGTATCATTATCAAACAATATATATATATAGATGAACACCTTGGAAGCCATTTAGTAATAATATTCCATTTCAATTACACTATGGCATTCAAACAAATTAATGCTCCAAAAAATGTTAAAACGTGTGGTGAATACAGAAATATATTTATTTAATGTTAATCCCGAAATGACCTCGACATTTTATATTTTACACGAGTCGTATATTAAATAACACATTGAGACGATTTGTATGTTCGTGAAGCTACAAGACCTAGTTGATTGTCTATAGATTCACCCAGTGGATCATTAAATCTTTTGTTCTTCACTTCAAATACAATCAACATTGTTTTTTCTAAGCGAGTGACAATTCAATATTCCGCCTGCAAGGAGGAAGCATGTTGTATTGATCGAGCGTGTCAAGTCTCGTGTTTTAGACGAGTTGGTTTATATGGTTGGAATGAGATATAACTGCACTATTATTACAACTAGAGATTTAGAAGAAATATGCCTGATGATATTTGATTCTTTATATCTCTTGAAATTTCATTAATGCCATAATTATTTTTCAAACAATATCTTATTCTCTGGGACTTAATACATGCTTATAAAAACCTTAAAACAAAATATAATCGATCAATAATCGCCCGGTTTGGTTTTTTTTAAAATTTAGTTGTAATGCAAGGAGGTTCACCAAAGGAGTTTACCGGCGTTTATGGGTTTGCTGGGACCATATTTCGCTTACAAAGGATGCCGAATTTGATGCATTTTCAATTCATCACATTTTTGTAAAACCCCATATCATTTCATTTGAAAATACTGACCGGAATTAGGCAATTTATTAGACAGATATTTATTTCTATCAGAACCCCAGACAGTTCCACATGACTAGGACAGAAGTTTACATGAGTCTTTCATCCCATCTAAAAACGTATTTGCAACTGAGCATTTTAAATATTGGGGTTTAACATCGCGCCTTCTGCACGGACCGGGCCTTTAGTGTACATCTGACGTTGACAAATTGTTAATCCATAGGCATATGACTAATATAATGAGCTTTTAATGCACTACTTTAGTTATGTTGATTTTGTATTATCAGCGTTTGGAATGTCAGTGTAGCTTACAACATTCCAAAGGGCATCACGAACTTTATGCACAAAGTCACGCAATAAGTCTCAATAAACATAATAAATCAAAACGTTTTTAAGAGACTGGTTCGATGGTTTTGTTAAAGTCATTATAACACTGCACAAAACCCGTTCTAAACGAAAATATATGTATGGTTTATTAATGCTACTATTTTAAAGGGTCCATTTCTTTAGAATGAATCCTAAATCTGAACAGGTTTATTATATTGTAGATATGTAATAAAACCAGGTTTAAAGTCCGATTTTGCTGACCTAACCTGGCTAATGAAGGCCCGCACAGCGGCTTATTTCTAATACCAGCTCTCATGTTGTTTTTTTTTACCCCGGTTTTCGAATTATCCTAAAGATTATGCAACTGTAAATTGTCGTGCCCCTGTTCTGCACCGCTGAAATATTATTAATCAGTGGAATATTGTAATGGTGTTAAAAGAGAATAGAATGTATAATTGGTATATTGTTTTACAGATATACTAGTGTTTCATTGTTCAGGTGTATAACGGCTAGTTTAACGTTTAAAAGCTGATATTTGTTTAGAAAATCGTTTATTATTAGGCAAATGAGCCTGGTATAACAACAATATCTAGTATACCAAAAATTACCTAAAGACCAGCAATATATTTATATACTAGATGTTTCTTTATAATTGAAAAATATTATTGTTTCTTTGTGGTAGATTGCTAGAGAAATCAGTCGATATACGCCGATTGAATCACATTAAAGACATCAAACAAGCCGACAAAACAGGTAGAGTAGTCACCTGAGGGTGTTATAAATTATTGCAGGTAATGTTGGCTAAAGATGATGTATTGACTATGGTATATAATCAATAACGCACGGTGATCAATATCGTGTATATAACTACAGTTAAAATGGTATATAAAGTGGCGAGGTGGCTTTGTCCATCCATATAAAGTGACGCGAGTTTCTTGTGGAAACATCACGTATGTTATTTAGAAATGTGTGAGAGATATAAATCTTTTTACAGCTATCTAGTCGTCCGGATGGGGAGAAAAGCGTGCATATGAAAGATCCCTTGGCAGTTGCAATTAGATGTAAGAGTAGGCCTTAACGCCGCTGTGGGCAAAATTATCCTCATAGCACACTGTATGGTGTATCCCGACTTCATTATTCCAGTCGGATCAGGAAAGTAGGACGTTAAACCCTATTTCATTTCGTTTATTTTGGTTTTCAGATCCCATGCTGTACCTTTACATAAGATGGTATTGTCAGAAGTGGATTATAGTGGAGGCAGCAGTCTCCGACCCAAATATTTGGGAAAATTTCCTAAAAAAAAAAAAAAGGAATGAAAGAAAGCATCGAATCTGTGGGGAAAACTTCCTTAATTCGCCCCTATATTGCTAGAAAAAATATGGATCTTGTATAAAGGAAATGGAAGACGTTCTTACGCCATTTAAGGTGCTATGTGCCACATTTTGCCCGGGTTGTCAAGTATGTGTGCACGGGTCCTCGGTTTCCTGTCCCATCCGGAGAACCTTGGCCACCACCGGGGACAACTGGCAATGTTAGCAAGCCAGCGTCTTACTTAGCCTACTAAGCCACCGCACTCACATTGCAAAAACATTTTCAGACAAAAGCTATTGATTCAAACCTGATTGATGATTAATTACCTAATAGGACAGGCGATAATAGAAGTTTAATCTCCTGCTATCCTTCCATCACATCTCCTCCGGTCTCTTGTATTTTAATATAACAACCAAGCAGATCAAACCAGTATAATCCCTGATTATCGAGGCTATAGACACGATCTGTTATTACAGCACTAAATATCCGTCATAGTACAAAAGACAGAGGGCGGGAAATTAATCGCCATTTCTTTCTTCCGTGTCGAAAAACGCAGAAATTATGTTATTGACTGAAGAGATTTAAAAATCAGACCTTTGTGTGTGTGAAATAGGTTTATTACAGTTTGTCGTAGTAGCATATTTACAAGGAATGGGCGAGGCTGATATACTTAGTCTGTGGAGGTTAAGCTAGACAATATCAGCTAAAGAGGAGGCAAACGATTGAGTAATATTGAGATTATATCGAATTATTATCCAATCAAAAGAATCATTATTCCTTTTTATTCATTATTATTCAACTAAGGGAATTATTAATCCACTTTTATCCTCGTTTTAAAACGCACAATGGGAATGATGATGTTTTGTGGTGTTTCATCATTGTTTTTACTGTTATTTGTGTAATACAGGTAGCGGGCACCTGCTAGTATATCCTACATGAACGTTTCGTCATTGATTTGGAATGTCCACATAGTTAATTTTGGTTTAGTTGTTCAAATCCTTTATTGATTTTGCTCTTTGGATTTTGTTCTCTTATCTTATTTTGTGTCGTGGTTTGTTTGTATTTTGTTTTGTTTTTTCTTTTGTTTTGTTTTTGTTGTTGTTTTTACATGAAGTGTGTCCTATCGACCAATGCAGTAGGCTATTATTAGTAACGTTTTGTTTGAATTGGATTGAGTAAATGTTGTTAATCCGTCGTTAATTATTTATTATATTAGAAGTTAAAGTGTCTGTCTACCATATTGGGGGTGTTGTGTATCTGATCAGCCATAGGGTAATTATTTATTTTGGTAGATGCTGGAAGTTGCTGTGTGAATGGAGGTGCTCATGTTATTGTAAGAAAGCAAGTTGGTAACGTGACGTAATATGACGTCATTTAGACCCTTGTGGAGATAAATGGACAGTATGAAATGGTTAATTAGACCTAGTATCACGTGGTCACTCATCAGTAAACATGGCGACAATCCCATTATAATTAGTTAACAGCCGTGTCAACTTGGGCTAATTATAGTGAATCAATTAATCGTAGGGAACTTCAATTACTGCTGTTAAATTAATATTGTTTTATTCTAAATTGAAAAGTGTCTGTTTCTACATAATATGTCAGTTCTCACCCTTAAATTCTTAAAATTGATTTATATTGATGAAGTAATTGTTGTGTTTTTCCATGCTTGGTAAACTCAGATAAGTTTAAAGATCCCTATTGAATGTCTTTAGATGTTACACAAGCCTATAATCAACTCTCTTGATCATCGGATCGATTTGATATTAATTGGATTAGACCATCATCACCGTTTTGTCATTTAACCAAAAAAAATGGAAAATCCACATTGAACATTCAGAACTTCGCTCGAAATAAAGTAATTGCATTGAAGGTTTCAATATATCCATTTTGTATTATCTATTTTTAAACTGTCATGACAGGAACGGTCAGCAGTTCATCTAAATCGTACACAATGCTTCTCTAAAGGTCTCTACAAGTTTGTTTTACAATCAGATGTAGATCGAAGTTGTGTCTACCACTAATAACAAGATGTACAAGACGTGGAGCTAAAGCCCCAAGTTTAATTACTACCCAAGTAACTCATACTATGAGTAATAATATACCACCCGAGTAACTCATTATGATAAAACCTACGGGAAGGAATTACACCTATATACAAATTAATATGGAGCTAGAATTGATCATTCTATTATTATGAATGTAATCTCCAGAGGTATCTTGCTAATAGTTTAAGAGAATCGTTCCTTTAAGCTGAAGTATTTGATTGGTTCGTAGTCGAGTGATAAAGCAGTCATTTAGAATCAACGTAGCGACAAGTGAAACTTTTAATTAGCTTTCCTTCTCATTAACTTTAATTACCTCATCACGTGATCGCCACTCTTAAACTGATCCGGGTTTTTCATCCCAACAACTGGCTAATAATACAATATGGTGATTTGCAGCAGGTTTCGATCTTTGTTTTAAGCAGAATTAGACAATAAAATGACGATAAAATACCAGTCCTGCTCTTCAGTGTGAAATAGCCCCGGGGTGATTATTGGGGTAATGTAGACAGTCATGATACGTCATGCAGTGTGCTTTAAGGAGTCTTTTGAAAGTACAGTAGTGAATCTCGGTTTTAAGTCCCACCCGAATAACTACGTGACGTTACCCCTAATATGTCGGGATTCGAAACTAGAACACTGTAGTTTCAGGTCAAGTACCATTCAACTATGAGAGGTACCCCCGTAAACGATAAATTTGGCCTTCATTCATTCATTTATTCTGTCATCCCTCTTAATACGTTCATCTAATTTCTCATGCATAATTTTAAATTTCAGTCGATGTCAGTAATCCAAGGCGTGGAGTCTGACAAGGACAGCTGCCTAGTCGTATGGATGGCAAGAAAACCCGACGTCCCGTGTACACATTACGGTGCCCGTAAAAGCTCCCTTGACAGTTGGAATTCGATATAAGAGTAGGCTGTAGCTCGCTGCCGGGGCGAAATGTCCCTCAGAGTACACTGTATGGCGTATGCCCGTCTTCATTAGCCCAGGTTATGAGCAGAACAGATGTGCGTTAAACCCCATTTCATTTCATTTCGTTTAATCGATGTGTTTAATACTAATTACACCTGACGCCATTAATCTCCTATAACTATTAAACTTGGTAACAGACGGTTGACAGTCGACATATTAATTTATAGTTTTAATACCATCCTTTATAGATTATATTACTAGTAATCATTGTCATTGATAAAACAATGTAATCTATGTCTGTGAATTGTCACTTTCATACAATGTGTTTGTTAATTGCAACTTTCATTCTTACATATTAAATTGTTATTCTTTCAACTTTATATTTTCTACGTGTTTGTCTTTATAAAATTATTACAGGCTAATAATATAAAAAAAAATGGCTGTAACCCAAGCCGCGGTGACTCAGTGAGTCAGAGAGATGGTTTAACGTTACTCGACACAAACTAGGTCATTATCATTTTGGGACTAACACATGATTCTTTATTACACAGTAGGACGTTAAACCCATTTCATTTTTTTAAATTTTTGACTCTACTCAATATCTTGTATAAATAAAGTAGAACTCAAGACGCCATATTGTCGACTAATGTCACCACTCAATTACTTGAATTAGACGAAATGTATCGGTAATCGGACACGTGACTGACAAGTTGACAATTAGATGTGACCAGACCAGAATCTAACTGGTTGTTGGTCCAGATCAAATTATAACCAGCCACATTTCACACGCTAATAAAACAATAATAAAGTAAGAGTGTCGAATTTATTTATAATCAGCGATAAAAAAACTTGCTAATAATATAAACATATTGAAGTAAAAGACTCGGATCAATTAATTATAACAAGATGCACACAAATAAAAAAACACATTTTAAAGGAAGAGTCCCGGATCAAATTATAGTCACCGTTCTATCACGCTGACCAAAACAAAACGCATTAAACTAACTAAATAATTCCAAGCAGACGGCCAGATTTCCCTTATGACGCATGCCTCGTCTGCATTAGTTCTATTGGTGCAGAAAAGAAGGACGTAAAACCCCATTTCTTTTCTTTTTTTCATTTTTCTGTTTTTCATTTGTTAAGACATTTTCATTGTCCGGATTTATTTTTTTAACTGTTTGACATTGTTTGATAATTACTATAGAGAGGCTTGTTTAAAACAGTAATTGTATTCCATTGAATTGTGGCCAGTATTTTCCACTTCAATTACCAAATTCTATAACTAAATTATATTGAAACAATTTATTAGCCCTGTTCAAGTAGGACGCCAGCAACCATTTTATTTTATCGGTAAACGTACACGTTGATTAGCTGGTCATATGAATACCATTACATTTGCTAAACGACAATCACAGAAATAAATATTTAAAAACTAATTCATGTAATAAATCTTGTTATTTATCAGTTAAAACTATTTTATTTGGGTGTAAAATACTTCATTGTATCGGCTGTAAACAAAACCCTTGCCACTTCTAACATTTAGAAGTCTATAGACAACATGGCGGCTTTATAATGGGAACTTAAATGTCACCCATTGTAAAATAGCCTGGGGGCCTTCAGCTCTCTGTACAATCGCTACAAGTTCAAACGAGAGAGCGAGAAGGCCTTTCTAATAATTATCCTTTAGAGTTTGTTCTCGTATTATCACTTGCTAGATGCTATTGGGTTTTAGGTACACAAATATTGTCAGTTATTTCCTACAAGTGGCCGGCTGTAAAACTAATATAACCAATTCAATTGCTAAGCCATGACTAGCCTGTTTGGCCAACTTTTTACACGTTTTTGAAGTCAGTGTCAAATTTCGCCGTTGTCTTGAGATGAAAAGAAACCTAACACAAAGCCTGTCATGTTTGTAATAAGGTCGACTCTATTATCTCTCGCGCTCATTCACGTGCTTTCCATTATCACAAATAACAGACATTAATGTATGCATTACATTCTTCTCGCAGAATCAACTCTCGTTCACTGCTCTTTCTCCAGAAAAAAACCCTTAAAAACTGAATAAGAAAATCAATAGACGGGTGAAGGAATAATTTGCATCATAATTCAAACCCTTATTTTAATTGTAACTTTATACCATCGTCTTTAATTAAATCAGATACTCCATCTTCAATAGTGTTGTAGATTCCATAGTTTTATACATTCGATTATTTCTATATTCTTTTGTTCTTAAAATGTTTTTGAGCTCTTGAAAGATTTATGGTATTGAACAAGAATTGAAATGAAATTTTTGTATTCTTATGTTCCGAAAATAATTTTGAGCTCTTGAAAGATTTATGAAGTGAAATAAAACGAGGTCTTACGTACTACTGTTCTGCTCCGATTGGGTTAATAAAGGCAACATAACAATTGAAGTTAAAAGGGTTTAACTGTTCTGCGCCGACCGGGACAACAAAGACGGTATAACAACTGAAACTATTTTATTATTGCAACAAAATAAATGTACTCTTAGACTTGCTTTGAAATGATTTTGGTTTCTCTCCCTGGTAGATCTGTTGAATATGTACAACTGTTTTTGTAATTCAGCTTATAGCTAGGAAACAATTAAAACTTTTCAATATTGCAAGAAAGAAAACATTTGGATTAAATTTTCTTCAGTATATTTTTAAAGATATTGTGTTATTTAATTCAACAAAAATCACTAAACGTCACCGAGTTTTATTTGAGTATTACACAGATAATGGTTGAAGCAGATGTTTAAAATAATAAATAATATTGATGAATACACAAAGATTCTATACATTTCTTTGATGTTTATACACTCAGTCTGCTCAGTGCATGATTAATTCCGATTATCTCGGAGAGAGAAAAATGGGGTTTAACGTCCACTCGACACACACTAGATCATTTTGGGATTAACATATGGTTTAATTTAATTTTAATAGCAGTGAGAGGAAACTGGGGGATACAGAGAAAACCCACGAGGTTGGACTGGAGAACCTACTCGCGTACAAACGGGGATTCGAACCCCGCCAGTTGACTCAAAGACAGGTCTTATGATACAGCGAGCACGTGTTAACGATTCGGCCATTCCCCCACCCCCTTATTTTAAGATGTTATATATTTATTTATCAACATACAGTTGTAGGAAGTGAATTTTAGTTTAATCAAAAGACGGTTTATTTTAAATAACAGCGTCAGTGGTTATACCGTGTATATACCATACTTAAAAGGTATTGATGGATTCCCAAGAATTTAAAATATTGATGTAGAACAAAGGTAGATATATTTAAATGTTTAGAGGGTTTTGTATATAAATGATTTCGTGTAAGTTTATTTTCATGTCCTTATAACCACGTTTACTGCGTGTGACCTGTAGTCTATTATTCATGTATAACATCGTACGATGTTTTATACAATAAAGTGTATAGGTTTTGTTATTGTTTTTCTTAGCAAATCACGGTTCTATAACAGCAGTGTTAATATAATGTCGTGTAAAATACAATTTAATACATGAGATTATTGTTACTATATTTGTTTCTATAACTATGTACATTTGTTTGTATCATGTTTATTATGCACATCTGCACGTGACATTGTAATGTTCTTGTATGCAATACAGTTTCTATACCAATATACCATAGGTAAATATACATTTAAACTGTATAAACCTATATCTGGATATCGTTTATCTACAACTGTTAGGGTTTTTCAATTTCATTTAATTGATTTTTTTGTCCTTGATTACCTCTCTATGATCCTCTAGGTATTCATATTTTATTGGTCAAGATAGAAAAGAAAATACTCTTCTCAAAGGAGAGGGAGGGCATCGGTACGTTTTCGTAACTTTTGTCCCAATCCGTTTGTTCCTTATTTATGCTCTAGTACAATAAACTATATTTAACCAAAATGTAATAATAAAATTCTCACGAGCCTATTATTTATCTAAGATTATTCTAATGAGGTGATTTATGACAGGTAAATTGTCTTACATATCATAAACCTGTCAGGTCACCAAGGTTACCTTGCCCTTTAACCCTCTTTATACTCCCAGTAATGACCATCGTCTCCCGTCCAATACATACGCTTATTACAGTTCACCGGGCCTTGGTTCCCTGGGGGTTAACACAGGCGCGAATCACACTGATCTTTTGTTACGCTGGTTTTAAGCCTGTTCAATTCATCACACCGAACTAAGGCTTTTATAAACAGCGCACTGTCGTTTGATAGACGGTTTTTTATACGGATTTTACACTCTGAATAGCCAAGCTGTATTGACCAAATCATTATTGTGTTTCCATTGTGAATGACCATTCTTAAAATGGTAAATTGAACATTCATTCATGGACCATATTATGGGATCAATGATTCATTCGATTGATTAATGATTTAATCGATTGATTATGATTAATCATTAATGGTTTGATAAAATAAATACTGGGTCTTAAGTTGCTAGAAAATTCTAACCGAAATCAATAGAATAGAGTCATGTGTATTTCCACGTCACATTGTATCTATATTGTGTTCGTATACTATAGAAAGTTGGTTTATGAAATAAAATAGATATAAACAATTATTTTCTTCTTTCAATTTTTTTCATTAGCCCAGTTGGGAGCAGAACAGAATGGCGTTAAACCCTATTTCAGTAACTTCTTTCCATCAGTACGTGTATGGTTACTATTTACCCAGTTACTAAATGCCCTCTAAAGAATAGAATAGTTCTTTTATTCTTTCGATGTATCTCTTGCAGTTTGTTATAAAATGACTTTCGTCCTGTTACCTCTTGGTAAATGACACATCGGCCTAAACGATCTCTTACATTCAATTTTATATATATCTCTGTTCCGATGTTTATTTTATGAGAGCTTATCCCTATAGATTTGTTAGGACTTTTCTGTGTTTTCAATTTTTTATCACATCTCAATAATTTTCATAATTTATGTCATTCCTTAGCTTATTTTTACAAGTCCTATATATGCCGTTATTATCAATTATTTTGTTGGACACTGGAATATAATAATACAATTTGAGTTTATATTTTCACCATTTTTAAGTACAAATATCAAAGTGAATGACGCTGTTTTAGGTACAGGGACGATATTCTCGTGGTTAGCAGATGTTTTGATTTCATTTTCCACGTGTTTTTGGGGTTTTTTTTTTTTTGTATTGTTCTCTTTATTTTCCCGTATTTTTTTCATTTTTCTTTTTTTTATTTGCTGTTTTTCATTAAAGATTTTAACTTCCCTCTCTTGTCTATTGTGATATGGTTCTGTTTTATTTTGAATAATTTGATGTTTATGACGAGTATGGACTAGAGGGTGACATGATGTCTCACCATGCCATAGATTAGTCATCGTGAACCTAATAACTCACAACAAAACTGCTGGTTATTGTTGACAGATTATCTAGCACGAGACTCACGGGGAAATAACACACAGGTGAAACTCAAATTACATTCACGTATTGTCGCTACAGGAAGTACTATGTTAACACCGTCTTCCATTAGTCCAGGTTCGCTGCAGAAATGAAATGAAATGGGGTTTAACATCCTACTCTTCTGTCCCTAACCTGGGCTAATAGAAGACCAGGGTCGTTTTAAGGTTTATCATGACAGAGGCTATACTATTTTGAGTACCCTCTTTCGGGTGGGGTCTTGATTCAATCTCGTTCCCAGAGGCAGCCGAGATTGGTCTTGATTGTGTGAGTTAGAATCAGTGAAGCGTGATGTTATATTTACATTATAACATCTGAAGACAGACGGGGGGGTTGGGATGGCCTAGTGGTCTAGAGTGCCGCGCTTCGACCTCTAGCTGGCCGGTCACCTCTGGCTTGCGGCTGTGGTTTCGAGCCCTGGTGTGAGCGTATGTGGCATGGAGATAGGGGCGCCTTCTCAACCTCGTGGGCTTCCTCCGGGCACTCCGGTTTCCCCCCACGGCTAAAGACCCCTACGCGCAAGCGAATTATTGAAATAAAATTGAAACCATATGTTAGTCCCGAAATGACCTGGTTGTGTTGAGTGGACGTTAAACCCAATTTTTCTCTCCCTCTCTCTGAAGACAGACAAAGATCCGACACAGTTTGTTAGCTTATAATTTTATGTACATACTGGACAGGCAGCTAGCTTATAATTTGAATATGTACTGGACAGACAGCTTATAATTTGATGTAGATCAGAATAAAGACACATGGTTAATTTTTTAACTGGGCCTATCTTTTACTTATTTATATTGGATATAATTATGAAATACAGGATGGTGTTAATTTGTAAACATCCGTTATAAAACAAGGATCAGAGAGAGAGGGGGGTGGTAACGCCCACCCAACACAAAGTAGGTCATTCCTGGGGACTAACATATTACCCTCGTTATATATAAAACACACTGGCTCTTTAAAAACACTGGCTCTTTAAAAACACACTGGCTCTTTAAAAACACACTGGCTTTTAGAAACACTGAATAGTTAAAGAATACTGCCTCTTAAAATCACACATATAACAATAGATTAAAGATCTTTTAAATCAATTATTGGGAATTTAATGTCTTCACACCATCGATTATCTTCTTACCATACAAACAAAAACATGGGTTCCTTATAAAAAAAACAAAATCAGTAATAAATAGAAGTGTCATAGATCGTATTTTTAACTTGTGATATAATCTTTATGGAGAAAGATTGTCTGATAAAATATGGCTATCCGATGAGAAATGTCTGCATGGTGTTTGAAGAGAGACTTCACAAGATATCTGTTTGCTGTAGATATCAAATTCTCTCTAGCTAAAAAAAAAATTGCTTTGAATGCGTTTAGTTGCGATAATTTGAGATTAATATTTTTTTTAGAGTGGTTACATACTTAAAACATCTGTCAAGGTTGGAACGTATAACCAGCTCTGAGTGTATAAAGAAATGGTTTGTGAAATTGTAAAACTATTTAACATATGTGTATATGTTAATCTCCCTCAACTTGTACACATAGAACAAAGAACCTTTATTGCACACCAAACGCGATTTACAAGGAAATAAAATTAAATTCCTTTAAACGTCCTGGGCTAATGATGACTAGCATCCGCCATACACAGTGTGCATTGAGGGAAATTTTGCCTGGGCAGCGCCACTACGGACTACTCTTGTATTGAATTCCAACTGCCAAGTATCTTTTACGTGCACCCCTCACTGGTAAGGGGAAACCACGCCGGGAAATCCCGATCAACTGTGTCGGGCAACACCGGGATCCAACCCGTGACCTCTAGGCTAGCGGACAAGCGTCTTACTTATTTAACCCCCGTGGTTTCTCCAGTTCTTGGTGCATGAGGTCATCGTTACTATAAAATATAACGTTTTATATCCAACGAGTTTCTTCTTTTTCTTCCTTTTGTTTGTGTGTGATGTAAGCCTTATTATAAAACTAAAATGGACGATAAGTTTTTAACTTATGTTTTGTGGTTATTTCAGCAAGGCGGTAAAAGAAAATGTCTGGAATGTTGAATGTCTTGAGAAAGAATCTATGATGTAATCTAGAATTTAACTGTATCTGTTTTAATTTGGGTTTTTTGGTGATTTCAGAAACACAATAAAATAAAACAAATATACGGGGAGCAATGTAATGTTAAGTCGTTTGGTTTTGTGGTAATTTCAGTAACACGGCAGGAAATGTCAGGAATGTTGAATGTTTTTAACTATCTGGGAATAAAGATGAACACCAAATGTTAAAAAGACAACACGTTGCGTCTCAATTACTGCATCAGGTCGGAAACAAAATACTTTAACAAACCTGAAATGTGATCTAGCTACCTCTTAAATATAAACGTCTAGAGACAGAGCGATGGGTTTACATTTAAACATATAAAGTAGCTATACGCCATTTGCGTTATTCGCTAAAATAACAAATAACCCACGGCTTAATTAACGCTCTATATGTACCCAGATTAACTAATTAACATCTAATTAAGAAAACAAAATCAAAATACCAACGTTAAATAATGACACGGCTTGGATTCAATATGGTTTAAATTGGGCCTATATACGAATGTATTTTCACGAAGCGACATTGATTGATGCAATTACAATCCCGTTTTCATTATCCCAGCATAGGACGAAAAATCTAGGCCCCGTGTGCACATTGGCGTGCACGTAAAATACCCTTCGGCATTTGGAATTCGATATACGAGTAAGGTCTTAGTACCGCCATCGGGGCCAAAATTCCTTAATAGCGCACTGTATGGTGTGTGGCCGTCTTCATTAGCCCGGTCGGAGCAGAATAGTAGGACGTTAAACCCGATTTCATAACATTTTAAAAGGACGTTAACCTCATTTGAGTTCTTTACCCCGGTTGGAGCTGAGCAAGTAACCTCGCGGGTTTCCTCCGGGCACTCCGGTTTCCTCCCACTGCTAAAGACCCCTACGGGCAAGCGAAGTATTGAAATAAAATTAAACCATATGTTAGTCCCGAAATGACCTAGTTTGTGTTGAGTGGACGTTAAACCCCATTTCTCTCTCTCTCTCTCTCTCTCTCTCTCTCTCTCTCATTTCTCATTCAGCCACAAAGCCCCCTTTATATCTTCATGCAGAAATTTACAAACATCATATCGTATTTCACCACATGTGTTGCTTGTGTTCTTTCTGTTAGCTTTGTCGAATATCGTTTTAAAATGTTTTTAAATGGAACAACAACACTGTAATTTTGTGAAAACGTGGAAATATATTGACTGTTTGTTCTCGAGTCAGGTTTTTGTTTTTTCTTCTCTCTCTGTATAAAGAAACAAGAGAATACTCCGTGTGTAAATTTATCACTTCTCCCTGTTGATTTTGTGCGTTTGGTTTTTGAGTTTGTTATCAGCAAGTCTGAGGTTTATGCACGATCACTGCTGAGATTTTAACCATCTGCAACTTAAGAGAAATAGTTGAGACCAAATGCCAAAACCAGACTACAAACTTCCTTGACTTCAATTTACTTTGAAAACATCAATCAGAAAGTGAACCGAGGTCTGTAAAATGTTTCTTCAGTCTGTGAGAATATCTTGTTAAAATAGCAGTTAAATATGCACTTAGTGGCGTAGCTGGTTGGGAAGGGGTGGGGTGCGAAAACACTATTGATATATACTAAGTGGCGTAAAAGGTTGGGAGGGAGGGAGTGTAAGAGCAAACTGTGGATATGCACTTAGTTAGCTGGGGAGGGGCAGGGCGGGATGGGGTGCTAAAAAAGCTTTGAAATGCACCAAGTTTCGCAACAGTTTGAAGAATGTGTTAGGGGTTTGGGCGAGGGAGAGGGGCTGGTGTTAAAACTGCATTGATATTGACTTAGTGATGTAGCAGGTTTGACTAGAGGGCGGTAGGGGTTGGGTGTTAAAACACTACTGATACGCACTTGTGTCGTTGCATGGTTATGGGGGGGGGGACGTATGGGTGTTTAAACTACAAAGGGGTGGGGGGCTTTCTCGGGCGCAAGTTTTCGAGCGTGTTCTGGCCAATATAACCCGCTCATTAATAAGTATGTCGTCTCTCTGATTTCAGATTTATATTTTTGCGCGAATACAAATTTCTGGTGGTTTTAACTTTCATTCGGAACCATTATTAAATCTTTCTTTCTTCTTTTTCTTTATTATCCTATATAACAATTAGTAAATTAGTCTGGAATTGTCAATTCCCGAGGGCGTTGAGAACCCTTGATTCCCCACTATACGCTCTCGCCCTCAAACTCAGCATGTACACTTTGATTAGCTGAACTCCGTGATTAAATACTACGAACGATAAGATAAAAGTCGAATAATTTGTTTTGGACTGAATTCTCCCTCGTTAACAAAGTTTTCTTTTAGATAAAATAAGCTTCCTTGCATCAATTTACCATATCAAATTGTAAATGCACATTTCCTTTCCCAGTTCGTTTATTTCTATTATAACCAATCGGTGGTAAATAAACACACATGGGCTACCTCGAGGCAATGAAAATGTCCAATCCTGCCCACAATTAGACCAAGTTTAAGCATCCGTAAGATTCACAAAAAAAAACAATAACGCTCGTAATTTTCATGATATGACATGAACATTATGTTAACTTGAATAAAATTGATTTCCGGCGAGATAATGATAGATGAACAACAATATTTAAGTGATAAGATTTATGTACTATGGGACGCATGTTCAACCTCGTGGGTCTTCCCCGTTTCCTCCCCACTGCTAAAGACCCCCCTACCCGCAAGCAATTTGTTAAAATAAAATTGAGCCAAATGTTAGTCCGGAAATGACCTACTCTCTCTCCTCCCCTCTCTCTCTCTCTTTCTCTCTCTCTGAGTGCGCAGTGTTATTTTATGCATTTTATTAGGTATTTTGTAGACACTGATTGTGGGGGTGAGATTGTGGACGGCAGCCTAGATTTGCCCCCACCCTCTTCTATAGTCACATTTTCTGCATCCGCTACTGCTAATCCACCATGGCTTCTAGTGAAATACGGATATTTTACTTTCTGTTTTCACTGAAGCAATTCAACAGATGAACTTGCTTTGATAAACTGTCTTTGTTTAAACTGTAAAAACCCGTGTGTTTAGCTGCTCACCCCCCGTGTGCGCTGTTCATCTAAATTAACAATGCTTGTTTTTATTGAAAAGTCGAGTGTTCACGATGCAGATGTGAAAGCCAATGGATCGACAAAGAATCGACATTTGTTCGTTTTCTAAATCAAATAATCAGAGGAGAAAAAGCACCCCAATGGCGGCACGTACCCAAAATTTAATTATTAAATTTCATTTGAGTTATTGAATACTTTTTATTTTCTGTTTTAGCGAAGCCGGCACGCGAGATTAAAGAAACAAGACGGCATATTTAAGGAGACAGGATCTCTCACGGAACAGGTGCACGCAGGTTTAGTTTTATTATGGTTATTCCATGTAATATAGCGCCCATTACTCTATTATATGGCCAATTAAAGATACGTTATGCGAGAGAGAGAGAGAGAGAGAGAGAGATGGGGTTAATCGCCCACTCGACACAAACTAGGTCATTTCGGGAATAACATATGGTTTAATTTTATTTCAATAATTCGCATGCTCGTATGGGTCTGTAGCAGTGGGAGGAAACCGGAGTACCCGGAGAAAACCCACGAGGTTAGACAGGTGACCCAACTCCTCGCCACGTACAACCAGATTTCGAGGATTATTCAAGAACTAAAGCTGCCTATTGTATGTTTTTTTTTTTGTTTTGGCTTCTAGTATTATAGCAAGAACGGTCGGCCGTTTATGATAAAACATAAATTTATTGTATTAAACATACTCGCTTATCATTCATTCATTTATTTTTAGAAAGTCTTTTGTCTTTGAAAGAGATTTCACCCTGTCCCTGATGTTTTCGACAGCATATTATCCAATGACAAAGATTTTAACTAAGATAAAATCCAAATTTGATCATTTGATTGGATAATATTAGATTGATTTTAGCGCTTAGCCAATCAAAATTGAAATATGTAGTAAGATTTTGATTTTATCTTTGGTTAAAATTTCGAGAAAAGGGGCCCTGAAAAACAGAGCAGATTATAGGAAAATCCAGTCATATGATGTTCCGCTACGATTAGGCTAATAAATACTGGCTACTATACATTTCCAAATGATGATAAGCGATTATAAAGTTTGGCTCTGGTCCAAATACTGTGTAATATAATATTATATTATATACTACTGTTAATTACGTGATATGTCAAGGTAGAGATTGTGTATTATATATGTTACGTCATTATTTACCAGGTAAGATCTATATATAACTCATGGTCATTAAATAATATACGTGTATATACATACGATACGTCATCCAGAGTTCACGAACCCATTCTCACACTTAAAGTAGCTAAGTCTCTAACTCTATCAATCCAAAGTCTTCGACATTCAAAACACGAATTATGGGTTAATTTTAAATCAACATTGATTTTGTGGTCTTGCATAGAAAAGGTGCGCTTTTGACATCCAATAGTTATGGCAAAATAAGCTATTTAGCTCATTTAAGTTAAGAATTTACTCAACTTTTAGTCACTGTTTATGAGAAAATATCTTCGATCCAGAAACACAAAACTTTGCACTTAGTTTCCTATTGATGTATTTGATACATTAAAACAACAGCAGGTTTGTAAACGGCTATATTTTAGTTTGAAAAGGCGAATAATTTTGAATAAATTCTTAACTCAAGCCTGAGGATGCTTTGTTAACACAGGGCAAATCTCCATTATGACGTATCATTTACCATATCATGAATATATCTGAGTTGTGCTGGATCGTCTTAATGTCTGGGCACGCCAGATGGTTACATGGGCCCTCTCTTCTTTGTGGTAAAGTTTATTAAATACTGCTTTTATTGGAAGTACCAACACAATAAATATGTCTTTAATTTTAACGACCATTTACATATTCATTTGGGGGGGGGGGGGCGGGTAATGTTGTTAAAACGGACCGAGGGTTGGACTTGAACACGATATTTAAATTTACAACAGGCTTTGGTATGATTTAGTCTTGTCAGTAATGGAGGGCGAAGATTCTGGCAAGGAACGGTCTCACTCTCTCTCTCTCTCTCTCTCTCTCTCGTGTATGTGTCAAGTGGACGTTAAACTAGATATTTTCCCCAACTGAGTATAATTCTAGTGAGGTTATTTGTCTTTATACGAGTGATGAGTAGTGTGGTGGGACTGTAAATAAAGTAGGTTTATCTGAGCTTGATGAGGATATTTCCCAGGTGTAATGAATGTATGACTAGGTTGTTAAGTTGTAGTCATTAATGGATGGGCAATGACTCAGTCAGTATCGAGTTGTAACATTTCATATTATATAATTACCACCTGATACAGTGAAATACGATATAACACCATCTGATCAGAGCGAGAGGGAGAGAGATAAACTAAATTTCAGAGTTCAGGGAGGAGGATTTGATTATTGAATATGATCTAGAAGGAGGCCTATCTGCCTTGTTCCAGGCTGTAGGGGTACAAAACAAATTTCAGGGTTTAGGGTCTGGTCTCGATGGTAGATGGGTTGGAAGACATATATACACTAACCCCACAACAAATATGACATTAGCCCCGTTTACACTTGGCCGCGATTAGCGTGCCATACTAGGCCGCGATAAATTTCAAGAAATTGACCCGTTTACATTACCGGTCAAGATTCATTTGGCACATGCGCAGTAATCCATGCTCAGACCGGTTAGCGTTTACACTACCAAAATTTAAACCGAGCTGTTCTTAGCACGGTTCCGAGACCACCTCACTTCAGTGGGCCAGATTGGCACGGTACTCAGTACGGCACGCTTGTGTTTGACCCGTTTACACTACAAAAAAATTAACGGTGCCGTACCAGGAATGGTATCTGGCACGTTTAAAATTTGTAATGTAAACGTGGTTATTGTCATACTTTACTGGACTAGGGTCAAGGATCTTTCTTCAGTGGTGTTTATCAGTGGGGGGACCTAGAGAAAATCTACAAGGATGGACAGCTGACCCTACTCCTTGTCACGTACAAGCGGGGAATCTAAACCACACCACTTGACTCAATCACAGACCTTGTGATACAACGCACACGCTTTAACCATTCAACCATCCAGTACCCCTTGAGTAAGATAGGAACCAAACTCCTGTGACATGTACATGGCCTGTATTGATTAGCCCCAGTGGAGCAGAAAGTAGGCCGTTTAACCTCATTTCATATCATCCCCATTCCATGCCCGAGCCTTGGTGGCTCAGTGAGTAAGATGCTGGCTCATTAACAGTGTTAGCCAAGAAAGTTCATCTTTGTCAGTTGTACAGGGCGGAGGGCTTAGCAAAGTATCTAGTCGTTTGTATGGGACAATAAAACAAGAAACAGAACAAATATGGGTAGGCTGTAGTGCCGTGTCTGTCAGTGCACAATTTCCCTCACACTGTATGGCGTATGTCTGTCTTTTTTAGCCGAGTCCGGTCAGAATAAGGTTAGTATAGCCTCTATTGCCCAGAACTATATTGTTTATGTACTCTCTTGATGAATATAAGATATATTTGGGATGTTCAAGACTAACTTCAGCCATGAAGCTGGGAAATTGACCCTATGCCTTGTCATGCACTGGTATGCTATCGACACCACGCCACTTGAGCTCATGAACTAAATTGCTTGTGTTAGATCACATGGCCGCCCAACCCCTGTGTCAGACTAAACATTATTACTCCCTGTTCTTTGTTTTTCGAAAAATAAGTCAAATACAAAATACATGATGTAATAAATGTATTATTTTATTATAATAGAAACATAGAAGCTTGAAGTATATAAATATCCTATAGCTTCAATCAGGACTATATCTTTTATTCTTGGTGAAAATTATATTCCTGGTTACCACGGTAACTCATCATTCATACATACACAACATTATTTACACTTTCACATCATAGAAAAAAAAAACAACAATTAAAACATTGTTACTCCTCCGTCATCACTATCTCTTCATACAGTAAATAATAAAATATTAACGTCTCTCATTCTCTCCAATCAAATCATCTCTTATATAAAATAATATATATCTATTTACATAATATATACATATATTATATACATGTACATACAACATTACGGGGGACCAACTCATAAACACTTCTAAATCATTTTATTTTATGATACTGCATTTTCATTGGCTGAGAGATTTAACATGTGCTATGATTTGAACTCTGTGCCAATGAAATCACAGTATCCCAAAAAAATATTTCCATTAATTTCTCATTGAATAAAACCTTGGAGACTCATTCACAAAAACTTGAAGTGATTTAAAGAATACTGTAATTTTATTGGACCAGAAAAAGTATTTTAAACTCTTATCCAACCAATGACTTCACAGTATCCTTAACTAAAATGGAATGGGGTTTAACGTCCTACTCTTCTGCTCCGACTAGACTGATGAAGACAGGCAAACGTCATACAGTGTGCTGACAGGAAAATTTTGCCTGGGCAGTGGCCTTATATCGAATTCCAAATGACGTGGGATCTTTAACATGCACGCCAATGTGTTCACAAGATCTTGTTTATTTTTGCCCAATCCAAACGAATATACAAGTATCCTTAACCCATTATTACTTGGACTGCCTGAAACTACTGCTTGTTCGACTGTATTATGCTCCTAAGAATACAGAGAACAGTTTGAGATGATCTAGAGAGCAGTAGTTTATACAGTTTCAGTCTGTCAAGCGATTAAACTTTAATTAATATATCACTTGTCTCTAATGTTGCAGGGCTTAGCGCCGCTGCCCCGGCAAAATTTCCCTCATAGCATGCTGTATGGCGCACGTCCATCTCTATTAGCCCAGTTAAGGAGTAGAACAGTAGGACTTTAAACCCCATTTTATTTTGTCTCTAATGTTCTTCAAGCACCAGAGGCAATCAATATTTACCAAAAGTTTACAGGTTAATATCAATCAGTCCCAAGTTTTTGTGAATAATACCCCACAAATATTCAAGAAAATAACGAAAATTCTCCGCGTATATTCAACGATACAACTTTGAAATTATTACCCTATAAATAAACTATTTCCCCTTTAAACTGAAAGATAGTAAAACGATTAATTATCTATCGACTGATTAATTATCTAATTAGTGCTGCCAATATATTTACATCATTTGCAAATTATTACACACTCAGAATCATTCTTACATTTTACCAAGGGTTTTTATATAATAATTGACTTCCACTTTCACAGTAAAATTATTATACACATGGGAAGGGGTGGGGTGGGGGTATACTGGTGTTATTACAGATATGGGCGTGGGGGAGGGGTTTACTGGACTTAGGGTGTTTGTATGGAAGTGCAGTATAAATTGTAATATGGGTTATTCATTCCTGCTGATAACCTAATTCAAGAGAAAACATAATATTCTTAAAGTACATGTATATATGTGGTTTGTTACTTTGAAGTTTAATTAAAAATACTGAATAGAGGATATTGTTTAGGCTGATGTGTTTTTCACGATTACTGGTGCAAGAATCATATCCTGATATGAACAATTTTATTTGACAGAAAGAAGGAAACTAGTTTCATATTAAACAGTTTTTAAAATACAGGATGTGTTTACAAAACTTAAATCCAAATATAAACTCGCTGAAATTAGATTGTAGGACCCTACTCTCACGTTCCTGAATTACAATTTATGTCTTGTTGAGCAAGACAAAAAATATCCACAGCCAATAGAAAATGACTCAAGGGTCTGAAGGATAACGGCTTTTAGTACAGCACAAAAGGTCAATGCTACATAAAAGTTCTTAAACAATCATGGCTCAAAAGGTGTGAATCAATAATGACCTAATGTTCCAGACTCAAGGTGTAAAGCTGCTCTGTAAATGTTCTATAGAAAAAAGGCGTCTTGACGATCTAGACACAAGAGGTAAGACGTGACTATAACAAAGTTTATTTAAGAAGGATTTTTCCTATTTATTTACGTTTTCGGTAAAAACGAGAGATTGCTCTCAGGCATGTTGGCATGTTGAGAAAGATGGTTGTTGTCCAGAACTAAAAAAAAAAAAATCTAACGTAAAGCTTTAATCAGCATTCTACCGAGACCAGAAAATATCCTCAAAACAAATTTTTCTTTTCTGCCAATAGCAATCTGACCTGAGAAGAAAAATGGCAGTAAAATGCCAAATGCCTGAATGGTTTTCGTATCCTGTGGTGGAATCGGTCGGGTAAAATTACCAGGAGTCTTTATTAGTTCTCCTCACATTCCTCGTTTGATTAAAAAGTGAACAAGGCAGATGTTTGCCAGTAGAGGGAGCTGTGGGCAATATGTAACGCTATAACATACAAATCTCTTTCAGTCTGTTTAAAGTATATCCAAGCTCCACGAGACGGCCACGTCAAAGACAATCTTTAACCCACTAAACCTCAGCAAATATCCCAATAATGCCAACCTCGCACACAATCTAATTTCATTTTTTTCTTCTCCTTCTTGAACATGGAGTAAAGTAAATCATTCCACTTGTTGTCTTGAATTGAAACAGATTCGTCAGACAGAATGCACGTTCTATTAATAGAATAAGAATAGCACCAAAATAATCCTGGTATAATAAATGTAAATAAATTTCACCGCAAACTAAACTGGTAAAAGTTTGCGCCAACCGAATCACATAAGATACACATAAAATTAAAATATTTTAATATTTTAAATATTATATTGCTTTTGTGTAAAAATTCAAAGCAATCGTTTTTTTTTTATTTGTACAAATAATATTCACATTTTCGTCACTTATATTCTCTGATTGCTTTCACTCAAAAACACAAGAAATACATGAATAGTTTTCAATGAAAATAATAGGCTGTCAAACCCTCAGTCCGTCCGTTCATATATACACCATGAACAATAACACTCAGTTTGCAAATTAAATAAATGAATGAAAAAACTGTTTACACTACAGAGTGATGAGTGTTCAGCAATTTATCCATTTTAATGTTTATATCACAATATTTTGTTTGAAGCACTGTTTAAGCTGGTGATAATAATATTAATAATAAAGAACTAAAATTATCCATTGTTTCTTGTAACATAATCCACACTTTCTGTCCGGAATAGACAATTATTTTACGATTATCTGGAACACCAGATACCACTTGTGACACAATGGATCCGTCTTCTGGTAAGGTTATAATTTACTTGTTGCTGTAATTGTGAGGAATACTAGGTGTTGCTTGAGGTGGAAGAAGAGCTGCTGAAAAAACAAAAACAAAACATTAATTTAAGCGATTAAATAAAACATAATGGTTCTAAAGACAGACTTTCCATGTACCGGTACATTGATAAATCCGATATATTGAAATTGACATTTAGAAAAACATCTGCTTTAACGACTTCCAACGCATTGAAGACAGACGTCATGTATCATACATTCATACATGTACATTGTATGCATTATTAAAATTAAAACATCATATAAAAATATTAGTTTTTTCCTATGACATTTAGTAATTGTCATAGTAACTGTTATAAACACATGACACAATGGTATTTTTAAAGATTCTGTATCCAAAGAACAGTAATTTTTTTGTTCGAGAAAATTGACCTGTATTTTTGATAAAGAATAGAGAAGGTGGTAGCCTAGTAACAAAACAATAATTGTATTCCCTATAATTGTGACCAGTGTACTAACATAGTAAACCCTGCACAAAACCCAGTCCTCTGGGAATTCAACCATGAAATATTAATCCAACTGACCAGTCCACCAGGAATTTACTCATGAAATATAAACCCTTGTGGTTCCTCCCCCCCCCCCCTCGACTAGTCCTCGAGGAATTCAATCAAACCTTGTGGTTCCTCCCCCTCACCTCATCCTCGAGGAATTTAACCCAACATGATAACTATTTAGAATCAAGTGTTCAACACAACGTATGTCTTGTTCTATCTTCTGACAGAATAGGTTAAAGATCAGCTGCGTCAAAACATACAAGTTCCTTCATTTGTTCCACACCTGTTGAGTTTTACATCAATAAGTACATTTGTGTATCAAAGACGTGAAATACGGTTTAAGTTGAGAGAGAGAAATGAGGTTTAACGTCCACTCGACACAAACTAGGTCATTTCGGTACTAACATATGGTTTAATTTTATTTCAATAGTTCACTTGCACGTAGGGGTCTTTAGCACTAAAATGAAATGGGGTTTAACATCCTACTGCTCTCCACTAATTTGAAACAGACTATATCTATGGAGCATCTGTTTGTTGATTATAATCCAGGAGGAAGGAGAGACGAGGATCAATAGACCAAACCTTGTTATCATTCTATACGACATGTACATTCAGTAACACTTATAATAATATACACATACAACTCAAACAAAACTATCCACAAAATACCTGGTCGAATATATTACACGGATCTGAAGAAAGACTGAGAGAGAAAGACAGAGTTGATTTACATTTAAAGTAAAACTGAGAGAGAAACTGGAATTGATTTACATGTACAATCGAAGTAGAACTGTGAAATATTGGTGCCTAGAAAAGAGCTTGAACCAGCAGGAGACCAATTTGCATTTCAAGTAAAACTGTCCAAAAATGCTAGGCCTAGAATATGTCTGAGAAATGGGGTTTAACATTTGCTTAGCATAAATGAGAATATGAGTGAGAGATAGTGTTTATTGTTTACTCAATGCAGAATAGGTTATTTTGAGACTAACATATAGTACATTTTTATGTTCTACTGAAAAAAGTCGCTCGGTTTGTCAGTAACAAAAAGTTGCTCAGTTACAAACAGACCCCTCAGTAACAAACAGCAATCATATTCCCTAGAATTGTGACCTGTTGACTAATATGGCTGCACAAAATTTTCTTAATAGTTCAACTAGCTAAAAAAACCCTGAACCATTCCAATCCCCTGTCACAGACCAAAAATAATCTACAGCAGATTAAACCCAAATTCCTCCCCCTCCCGTTTCCATTTACGACTACTAACCATTTGGACAAATGTATTTAAACGAATTTCGATGTATGATTGAATTACTGGTTTATACTTGTTCGTTTGTAGGTCTATTAACAACTTGCCTCCAGCCACGAGCAAACGACATTACGCTTGAATCTTAGTGAACGAAAGACGTTATTACGCTATACGCGAGACTATATTAAACTTAATCAAATATGGATCATTCTCTCGTTGTTGAAGTATTGATTATTACCAGACCTTCACGTTTATGTCTGGACAACTAGATCTATATTACAGAACAAGTTATAAAGCTTTCAATCTCGTGACGAGAGGGATATTTATGATTGTATCGATACCATATGTTGAGAACCATTTCAACAGCTATTACACCCTAACAATGTATCACATTTGATTTAAAAATTGCTAGTTTTTTTTAAACATATCCTGTTTCAAATTTACAACACAATGCAATTTTATCTTTCCGTCCCTACAATACTAACATAACATTGTTTTTTATTAACTTATTCAGTTTCAAATGTACAACAGTTTGCAATTTTATCTTATGTTCACGCAATTCTGATGTCATTTCAAATTTACATCTAGATATTTTAGTGCAATTTGTACAAGTTAATGGATACTGAATATTGACATAATTCAATTCATCATGATCTTAATAACAATGAATGGAATAGAACTGTTTTTTATTTTTTTACACCTTAAAACAACCCAATGTTGGTAAGAGAGAGAGAGAAATGGGGATTAACGTCAGCATGCCCCAAACTAGACAATTTTGGGAATGGGTCTTTAGCAGTCTTAGGAATTCGGGGGACCCAGAGAAAACCCACAAGGTTGGAGAGGCGACCTTACTCCTTGGCACGTACAGCTGGGGTTTAAATCGCAACCACACCAGTTGACTCAAGGACAAACCTTATGATATTATAACATGCAAACGTAAACCATTCAGCAATCCAAACCCACCCCTCAAATAACGATCAGAAACTTTAAATATAACTAGACCTGCATGCAGGAATGACGGGTTTCACTGGTGCTACGTCACTTTCGGTGCCACGTTACCCTTAAACATATGTCACTTCCGATACCAATGAAACCATCAAACAGGTTTCCACATAAGCATTGTAAACATCAAATAAAATGGACGAAGAATCAACCAAATCCAGCAATATCAATTCATTTTATATATATGTTACTTGTAAGTGATCCTGGCAAAATTTCATTACTTCCGGTGATAATGAAAATGTTCAATTAGTTTTATGAAATCAGAAATGGCATAAGGCAGCATAATGGCGAAAATTGTATGTAAATCGAATGAGAATTGCCACTTTTATAGACCAAAAACCTTGAAAAGTGACTTGTAGAAAATCGTCTATTTCTCGGCAACCGTACACGATAAAAACTATCTTTTGGTATCTATATGATCGTATGGGTTCAATCCATTTGTTGATTGGAATCAAATATCATAATTTGAAATATATTACAAATCAGACTCATTTGAAAAAAATGTCTGTTTTGAAGGCTAAAAATACAGTTTTTGCCAAAATGACATTACTTCCGGTGATACTGAAAATGTTAAATTAGTTCTATGAAATCATAAATGACACAAGATATCATATGGTGAAAATTTTATGAAAATCGAATAATAACTGACACTTTTATAGACCAAAAACCTTGAAAAGTGACTTAAGGAAAATCGCCCATTTCTCTGCAACCGTACAAGTTAGAAACCATTTTGTGGTATCTGTATGATCGTATGGGTTCAATCTATTTGATCAATAGAATCAAATATCACAATTTGAAAAAAATAACAAATACGACTCATTTGAATAAAATATTGTTTTTTGAAGGCTAAAATTTAAGTTTTGAGCAAATGACGTCATTTCCGGTGGCAGCGCCAGGGGTAAAATGGTTTGACATAGTCCACTATGGCATTAGGCATCCAATGGCGAAAGAAAATTGAAAATCGAATAATAATTGATTCTTTTACAGCCAAAATTACGTGAAAAGTGACTCATACAAAATTGCCTATTTCTCGGCAACTGCTTAAATTACAAACTAATTTTCACATACATTCTCTTCGTATGGATTATAGCTACAAGTTTATAAAAGTTACGTAAAAATATTTTAAAATCTGAAAAGCCTGAATGAGTTGTAAATAGGTCAATTTTACGCCTTTTTTCACCTCTTAATCCAATTTGCTAGAAAATGAAAAAGAAATTAAAAAAACTGCTTCCGACATTTTTTGCGCCTTTAAAGGACACACTCTTTGAGTCATATAATTTTTCAAAAAAATAATATTTGTTTTCAAAAAATGTACCTAACTGTCAAAATTGTAGTTTTTGGTAAAATTATGCCACTTCCGGTGCCGACAGATAACACTTTTGGTAATAAAAAAAATGACAATTGAGACAACGAAGCATATGAACTTTGTTTTATACAAATCGAACAATAAAAAATTAATCTAGGACTGAAAAACTGAATTAGCCAATATCGGCCAAGGAAAATTACTGAGACAAAAATTTTTAACATTTTTGCGCAAGTTAGATGACTCTTTAATTCTGTGCACAACACGACTAAAAAATATTCATAAATAAAAAAGTTTTTTGTAAAATTTTAAATTTCCGAAATTTGGCGCCTAATATCTTCGAAGATTTGCCGAAAATCAAAAATCGAAAGTAGCGCAGCTATGTGCCCTGTCTCCAGCTATGCCAAAATGTATCGAAAGTTAAAATCCCATGATTATTGTTAAAATTACCGCAATATTTGTAAAAACGATAACTTCGGTGATTTCGGACATTTCGCATTGTCGCAGAACGTTCAAAATAGCTTTATCCTCTAAGTCACACCCACTTTCCCAGTAAAACCGAAGAAATCGTAACGATGCGACACGTAGTTGCTGAGATCTACTCAAAACAAAAGAAGAATAATAATAATAATAATAATAAGAATAATAATTTTAACAAAAACAATAGTGTTTCACACAAGCTTCGCAGTGTGAAACCCTAAAAAAAATTTTTTTTTTATTTTCCAAGAAAATGGTTACTATTTTTATTTTTAAAACATTTTATGTTTAGGCCTATTTGTTTCCAAGATTTGATTTAATGTTTCAAAAGCCCTGTTATTATTTTTATATCACTTTTTATATATGCTTATCCTATTTTATTTTCATTTTCCTAGAAAATGGTCTGATGCTTCAATATCCATGTGACTATATTTCACATTTTATTTTTACTAATGTACATTTAGTTTAATTCTTACTCTACAGCTTAAAGTGAATATCTGTCACTTCATATAAATAATACATAGCGCGCTTAATACATCTACTTCTATAGAATCGAAGCACTACATGGCTGTGATAATATATATGTTGAATAGAATGAAACTATCCTGTTATATATACACAGACTGAGATCAATAAATCGTAAATTGGAATGCAAAGTGAATTATGTATATATATTATATATAGATGATCAGTGAAGCATGAGCTATGATATAAATGCATAACTCTCACTTAACTCTAACCTAATATTTCACACTTGACTGAACACGGTTTAAAGGGATTTAATGACAGTCAGTTGAACTAATTTATAAACTATTTATATGGGATGGAAGTTGGTTTATTTATCAATTCAAGACTTGAGTTGTATTCAAATTAATACAATCTTTTTTTGCAGGATGATGATGCAGCAAACAAAAATAAATTGGACAAAATGTTTGCAACAGCTGTATCATTACAGGATAGAATTGAGTTGTTGTGGCATCAATACGCTACTTCAATTATTAGACACAAACATGGTCATTTTATAAATTTTAGGCGGCAAGATGAAAAGCGAGACAATTCTGTACCAATAGCATCATTTAAGGTTCCCTATTTCAAATTCAAAGGGATCTTTGACATGCACTAAGAATAAATACACTGGACTTGGGGATTTTATTTTCATCCTAAAGATCAACCAATAATTAAAAAAAATTCTTATAATGATACTTTAACAATAGCCGCATGAGTAAACGACTTATTAATTAAATCAAATAACCTAGTACACGACTGTACATCTCTTTCTTCCTGCCAGTTTGTACAATAGTCAAGCAGACGACAATATCCTTAAGTAATCAGTATTACGGTAGAAATACTGATCATGGCAATGCAACCAATTTGTTCTCTCGTCCTCTCCAAGAAAAATCCATTTGGTCAGTTTACATCCTTCGAGACTTGACGTTCTAATCAATAATCCCCCCTCTATTGTCCAGACTCAATCAAGAAAATGGCTTCAAGGCAATGGAGATGGCTTAAGACTTCCTATCATGTTGTCCAGACATTTTACATAAGGCACTTGGAAATTCTCCCAGAAGATTTATTACTCGCTATCAAATTACGAACAAATATGAAAGATATCATCTCAAGTTGAGTCAATCGCAATTTTTCCTTTTAACGAATCTTGTTATTAACCAACTTGTGATTGTTACACGCAGCTTTCAAAAACAAAATCTAGTATTATGTAAGAGCTAAGTTTGCTTATTACAAGTCTTTCTTTAGGCCAGAAATGTTATCTAAATTATTAATTAGACATTAATCAACTGATCCAGACTATAATTAACTCGCTAGTTGCTAGCCTGCGATATCTACTGGATTTGAATACATTTTGTGATGAATGATTTAACGTCAAAATGGATAACCAAGACTATGTTTTTTTATCGTACTGACTTAAGAACTGATGATCGAGACAAGTTGTGGAAAAATACTGGTACATTTGTATAAAACTTATATTCTCAACACCAATGATTTCAAAACAAACTTCTAACTCCATGTCCCTTCTCAAAGTACTTCCAACATATTTTTAGGGATCTTGGGTTGGAATCAACATTATCTTTTTAGGGATCGTGGGTTGGAAACGGTCTCTAACTTATAAGCTATCTTTTTTACCCCCAACTACCCCACCCCATCCCCATACTTCCAACGACATTTTATGGACCACAGATAGGGAATCAACGCTGTTATCCCTGTATTTATGGTGATATCTTATTCCCGACGTAAACTCATTCGACATATTAAACATGATTATATTATTGGTTTTTATGTCACCTTACTATCCAAGCGAGCAATGAATAATTTATAAGAGTTTTCTCTGCTTCAACAAGCTTCCGACTATCGGCTATAAACCATCTCATGCCTCGTTTCATCTCGTAGTGGGTAGTTTGATGTAGTCGTATTTAATGACTTGTATTTCACCATCACCACAAGTTTTATTGATCAACTTCGTACCAGTACATCTTCAATTATTCACTTCTTATCACATTTTGAAATTTATCGTCTCTATATTTTTTTTTGATTAGAATACTTTAAGTACCGGTAATTGTCAGTGTCTTTAAACTATAATAAGGAGCTTGTCAGTTTATTATAGGGTCCTGCGTATTAGTAATTAGGGGACTGTGGTGGTTCAGTGACTGAGGAGCTAGCTCGCTGATGCGGAGATCCTGGTGTTGGACGAGAAGGCTCATCGTGATATCTAGGTATGGAGCAGGATGGAGGGAATGGACGGGGAGAGAAAACAGAGATAACGGCAATACAATTATATCCATGTCAAAGACTCGCCGACAGTTGGTATTTGACATATGAGTTGGCCACTGTGCCGCTGTCCAGGTAAAATTACACTTGAAGCACTCGGGGATTACCTTCAATTAAGTCATGAAAATTTAGATATTCATGCAAATAACAATCAGTGACCTTTAGTAATATTAGGTCCTTAGAAGCTAAGAATATGTCCATAGCGATTGGAACCATGACAATTACGTTTGATAGCACAATAAATAGCACAATAAATAGAATTCGACTCTCTGAGCATGGAAAAGATTTGTACATTTTATATTATCATAAATTATTTCTCTTGTACACAGAACACAGAAGAGTTAAACACAAGCCACAGGCTGAATCAATATCAATTAACACAGTATGTCTAACATTTCATGGCAAATAAAAACCGAGATGCAGTTATAGAGGGTTTCATAGTCAATCTTTAATGACATCTACTCAACACAAACTAGGTCAGTTCGGGACTAACATAAGGTTCAAATATATTTGAATAATTTTCTTGCACACACAACTAAAAGTCTTTAGCGGTGGAAGGAACCCAGAGCAAACCCTTGAGGTTAGACAGGTGGCACTTTTCATGTACATGGGGAATCAAAACCATGCCACTTGACTCAATGACAGACCTGGTGATCTAAAGCACACAACCACCAACCACCCATAAAATAAATGAAAAAAGATATGCAGTTTCAAAGGGTTTCATAGTCCATCTTTAATACATGTACTTAAGAAATAAATAGACAACAAAAATGACACCTGAGGAATGCTTAAAGACTAAAATTGTTTAACCACGAAGTCGTAAGACATAATTAAATAAATGAAGTCTAATATTAGTAGGCAAGCTTAAGGACTAAAATTGTTTCAACAGAAAATCTGAAATGGTTTAAGCAGCATTTACATTTAGTACCGGTAACTGAATGAGAATACCAGATGACACAATATGGAATACAAGTTTCTTTAGAAGTTTATTTATGGCAACATTTCTCTCAGGAGGTTTTTCTCTTGTGTTTATAAAGCAAAGCAGGAACAAACATATAAAATAACTTGAATACCATATAACTGTGTCAGGTGAAACAAAAATATTAGAATTATTCCCCGAGAAAGTCGAATGTTAGTAAGTTATATTGATGATAATAAATCATACCTTAATTAACAAGTGAATATCACAGGCCTGGTAACGTACATGTAAAGCTACAGTGCACTCGGGTCAATTCCAACATCCGAGCACATTTTTACAGTTCTTTCACAATTAGGGTTCCACTACGTACGATTAAATAAAACAGGTAAATCTCCAAAAGTTGATGAAATAAATAATTTCTTGTCAAATATCCCAGATTTCAGAATTCCCAGAGTGCACTGAATGAATTGACTAGATTTCAGTAAGAAAATAAATTCTTACTTACCACCGTGTACGAGAGGATATGGTCCAACCACATGCGTATGATGATGGGTGTGGATATGGCGCTGGGTTGGCGGAGAGCTGGAATGTTCACGATTTTTCTCCAGACCCTGATGAGGTGACGAATCTATAGATTTTTGCGGAACTGGAGACGAATTATGCGAACTGGGACGGGCCTTTTCGTGTAATTCGTGAATTTTATGACTATTTCCGAAATACGCTGACCCAGATTGTCCATCAACAGGTTTTTCGGAATCTGCAGAAACACTAGCACTTTTACCCTCTAACACTTTTTCTTTCTCAGTTTCCAAGGAGACTCGATAGTTTATTTGTCCTCCCATTTGAGCTGGGTGTAAATAAGGGGACGGAGCGTAACCTAACACATGGGGGTTCATATTACGATACATTGCTTGATTTGGGTCAAAGTGCATCTGTCCAAGTTGTCCGTAATGAGGGGACTGTAAATAGGCTCCAGGATACTGCATGTAGGTATTATAAGGCATGGGGCCCTGTTGTCCAGGAGACTGAGCACTGTTGCCCGGACCACTAGGAGAAGGATGGTTGGGGGGCATAGAATGATTGGGTGTCCTCGGATTACCATCTGGACTCCGTAATTTATCCGCTATTTTATTCTTATCCTCTGGTTTGTTTTCTGGGTTGATCTTACTGCCACCGCTACTGTTATCTCTGAAATCTTTCACTCGCGATTCACTATGTTCCCTCTTAACTATATCCTCAACTTTGATAGGATCTTGTGGACGGTTTAACGGAAGCTTTCCTGCCGGTGATTCGTTACTCGTTAATTCCGGGGGCTTACTGGCAGCCATTTCCTGTTTGCGTTTTTCAAGTCGCTGTTGTTCGATGAGTTTTTGTTGTTGGAACATCTGGTACCTTCGCATTTCTTCCTGTTTTCTATAATCGTACTCGTAGCGATTATTTCGGTCCATCTGTGATTTCAACTCAATGTTCTCTTTCATTATCTGATGATTCTCATTCTGTTTGTCACGTAGCGATTGGTCACGCACATCACCTTGGCGATCACCACCAGGTTTCTTCATTTCTGGACCACCAAGTGGACTGGCGCCAACGGGAACTGGAAGATGTGGATGAGGAAGTTTCATGCTAGACTGGGGATCCATAGGGTGTTCTCTAGAGGCTGGACGCGAGTTAGTTTTTTTGCTACATTCCCCTTCAGACTTACTGCTGCTGCCACCTTGTTGTTCCTGAGCTCGTTTTTGATCCTCCATGGCTTTATCGTACTGCTGCCTCAGATTGGGATCTGAATTTATAAGATGCATCTGGTAACTGGGATCCATGTAGCCTCCATAAGCTGCTAAATATTGATACTGAGCATGAGGAGGAAGTGTCTGTATTTGGGCGTACATCTGCTGGAACCATTTCTGTTGCTGCATCTGGTATTCGTTCATTTGCTGAGGAGGCATTGCACCAACACCTTCTGGCTTTACAATTTTATTTTCTTCTTTTTCTTCCACTTTAATGGGAGTCTTTGCTAAATCTTCAGCCTGCTTCTTCTCTTCTGCTGATGATGAAGGTCCATCCCGCGGTTTTCCCGTGTTTGGGGATAAATGCTGTGAGGAAGGGACGTTTGGTTGCAGCATGTATGGAGATTGGCCGTAATAGTTATACATGCCATACTGACCTACATTACCACCCTCATGGGCAGGTGGTTGCGAATTGGTACTTTGTTCACTTTTCTTAGACGCATTCTCCTTTTTACTTGGACTATCGCCTTGCTGAGGTGAGCCGTTTGACTCGTTAGCATCAGAAATATCTGAATAAGCTGGACTCTGTACATCATCAGTCACTGGCGTTTTTCTATCTGTGGAAACTTGCAAAGGAGAATTAACTTTGAGCAGATTTGCAGGTGTGGGTAGTCGATTTGCTGACTGTTCTGGTTTTGGCACGTTGATACCTGCTGTTAATGCTTGATTTGGGTTTCTAGACATGTCCATATTTGGCATTTTACGAGTCAAATCTACAACAGGTTTAATATTTTCACTGGGCATGGCCTGTTTGTCCTTTCTCTCAACAGGTCTGGACGGAGTTGAGGCAGTTTTAATCACAGCAGGTCGATCACCCTTCGTGGGATCCTCACGATTTGAATCCTTAGAACTAGGCGATTTGTTATTGTTATTATTATTTATAGGTACGCCATTCGAAGAACCATCTTTTTCCTTTTTCTTCTTGGGTTTCGATTTTTTATCTTTGAATCCAACAAGAGCAGGATTAATATGCGACGGTTCCCCCATTATTGTGGGTTTAGGCTGAATGGGTTTTAATGAAGGCGACATCTGCGCATGTGTGGACACAGGTGACAAACTTGCATGTGATACAGACACTGTGCTAGTCAACGCGATCATCTGTGGCGACGGGGCAGGAACGATTGGACGTGTGGCCGATTTATTTTTGGACTTATCTAATAATGATTTATCTGATTTGGTGAAATCTACAGCATGAGGAGGTGTTGATATGGCAGGAACAGTTATAGGATGAGGATTGTTGTTAGGAGAACTTCCACTAGAGGTCACTACTGGCGTTGTTACGAGAGATGTTCGCGACTGAGTCACCTTAGTTGCACCTCCTGTACTACCGAGTCCTCCAACAGGAGCACCTGATATTTGATAAACCTGGCTTGGCACTGACGCAGATTTTCCTGAGCTGGATACGGAATTGGCACCGGATGAATTAACACTAGGAGTTACAGAGTTCGAGGAAGTATTTACACTTGTGTTGCCACTAGCAACAGTTTCAGTTTCTTTTCGTTTGTTACCACTTGTACTGTCATGTTTTGTATTATCAATTTTATCACTTTTATGTCCTTCATTTTTCCCTGATGTTTTTTCGGAATTTTTCTCAGACTTTTTGTCACTTTTCTCAGCTTGTTTCTCTGAGTTTTTCTCTTGAAGTTTATCGTGCTTTTCACTTGTCTTTTCAGGAGAACGACGATTGGCGTTTGCCCGACAACTAGCTGCTATTTCTTTAAGTGGAATGTTATCCTCTATTGAATTCTCACGTTCTCGTGTAGCTCTGGAGCAAGTTTTTTCTGCTGCTTCAGATTTTGAGTCCTTTTTCTCTGTTTTTGACGACACCTCAGGTTTCACATCATCATCACATTTATCGTCCATATCTTCCTCTGCGTTTAACGAAGCAAGTGGGTTAAGATGGGCGTGCGTTTGATGATAACGTAAACCGTTCATATGTTTATATTTTTTACTACAATTTGGTTCAGGGCATTCTATTAACCCCTCTTTATTAGGGGTCAGATTTACTTCCGGGGCTGGCGTTGGCGGACCGCGAGAGCTTGATCTACACCTCTTAGCTCTTGATAATTCTGTGTTAACTTCGAGATCAGCTGATCTGCCCTTACGTTTGACTCCGCCACTTGTTGACATGTCTGATTTGGCTGGACTAGGTGGCGCTTGAAATGTGTTAGCGGTGCTGCCTCGGCGCCCTTTTCTCAATTTGCGACCCTCATTAATCACCTTTTCCACTACCGGGGGACAAACTGGAGGTCCACGATTTCTTTTTCCACGCCCTTTTGGTGTTCGCGTCTCAAAATCACTGACGGGTGAATCACAGTTGAACCTGAAAATAAACAAGGTAAATTAACAGTCAGTTGAAAACAAACAGGTGGTTGCCAAGCTACAAGATACGTCCATATTTGGGGAAAAAGATGGACGGAAAACTGGGAAAATTAATAGGGCTTATATTTTCATTATCTCAAAGTCTCACATCGAATTTAAAAAAAGTTTTGTTATGAACTGATTCAAGATTTACTTGTATCGATCAACGATTAGTTGAAAACAAAATAATTCTACAGAGTTTTATCATCTACTCAGTGAAGGTGATATGGAACAAATGAGTAATTTTTAAGGCAACGGCCTATTTGGTACATTTTCATGCTAGCCTGGAAAAATTGAGTAAAAACTTTGACAAGATTCAAACTTTTTTAAGATATTCATTCAAGACTTCAAAACTTGATTAAAAACTCTGACAAGATTCAAACTATCTTTATTATGACGAAAAGATCTTTGTTGGTCTTCAAGAACCAGATTGAAAACAATAACAAGAGACATGGCTTTTTCTAGATTAAAATCTGTCTCAATTTTCTATTGGTAGGCATGTAAGGAAGAAACTGTATATGGTACAGGTATGTTAGAGGTAAGATTCAGGTAGTAACAGTTAAGTTACAGGTAGTTATAGGGAGTAACAGAGTCGTCACTGGGATTAACTTTACAGCAATGTGCTACAACATTAAGTTCACAAATTAGGCAGCCTGACCCCCCACCTAGATGATAGGTATAAAAAACATCCGGACCCTAGATGATGGTAAGGGTAAGCACCACCCCATCCTGGCCCTGGATTAAAAGTATAATATGCACCCGACGACCCTGGATAATAGGTATAATTATATAACAAGCGCCCCAATCCTTGATGATAGATATAAGTGGCCCCCCAACCCACAACTGGATGATAGGTACCCCGACCCTGGTTGAAAGATATAATTAGCTCTGTATTATAAGATAAAGCACATTAATTAGACCCATTAGGCATCGCACCCCAACTGGAGTACATACGTCTATAGGTACTTGTACATAAAACAGATATTTCTAGTTCTATAGAACTCCTGTTAAACAGTGCAAACACAAAGTTGGCTTGTTATTTTATGGTATTCGGGAATGTTGATAATTTATGATTCTACCAGAAAAGATTACAAGTGCTAGGAATTATTTCTGTAACCAATTTATGGCATATCAGTTCACCCAGTAATCTAAGCATTCTTCAAGCTGACATTTTGCCGAGTTTCGAGTACAAAAATGTATCTTGAATATTTCATGCGCCTGGTGATCAATAGTCTGTGGTTGAGATCAGATATTTTATCATTTCATCGTAATCAGATATTTGTATCCCTCGTACATCAATTGTTCATCGTGGAAACGAATCAACATGGAAACCCGAGGTACAGCAATATAAAACCATATCCTGCCATTATTACACAAATAAATAGTCGCATTCTCACACATAAACCAGTCCTGGCATCTCAACGGCTTACATTACACATAGTTTTAACGATTGCTTGCTTTTTAATTTGATGCCCGATGGAAAAACAACTAGGAAAGTTTACCACATGCTTGCTTTCTTAGTTATTTGAGTTTTTATAGGCAAATGTGTAACACATGTTAAAATCATAAAATAACCCTGGGCTCCGTTCTCTCTTCATATTTAATTCTGACTAAAACATAAGATCAACTTCAGAGGAAATGTTAATAATTTTAATGGTAAATGTTTTAACATAATTCCAATGACTTTCATGAAAAATATTTATAAAATGAATGATTTATAAAAACCAATAATGGATGCCACCAAATGAGTAAATGTGTTTTATGACAAAGTGAAATATGATACATAATGAGTTGCCATCTAATACTTCACCGGTTTATCAAGCACGTGTCATATATAAAACCAGCTACATGTGTTGAAATATAACTGTACATACATATTGAACAAGAACCCATCTGTACATTTGTGTGCAACCGTCATCTAATCTTACAAGAACGTTTTTCAAATGCGAATATTCCAACCATTTTACCTGCTTTTCTAAATGTGTATGGCTAAACTCAAGTTTTGTTTTTCTTTTTATAATGTTGATGTATGCAAGTAAGGTTGAGTCAAATAAATTGAGTTTTTAGAACACCTACTGGGACACAAACTAATGGAATAAGACTGGAAGAGAAAGAGCAGGGTTTACCGGAGGGGCCCAGAGAAAACCCACAAATTGGACAGGTAGACCCAACTCCTTTTTACTTACAAGCGGGGAATCAAATTCATGCCATATAATTCAATGACAGATCTAAAGCAAACACCTAAGCCCCATCTGGCCACCCTATCCCGCCCTATCAAGCTGAACATGTGTAGTCAATACACCCACCCACCCCTCATCGAGCCAAACTTGTGTATGCCACCCAATCCCCAACTTATGTACCTAATTATCTGATAACTTCAAATTTACCAATAAAACAATAATAACATCAGAATACAAAACTAAATAACCAAATTTCGAATTCCAATATTTTCTGGGTAGAATTATACACTTTCAAAGCTAAATGACAAATAAATAAAGAAATTTTGCTTTCAATGTTTTATCGGTTGAATTGTCTATTTTGATGAGTTGATTGTGTTTGAAGTCAAGATTGTAACCCAGTATTCTTGAGAGAGACGAACTGTTGGAAGGCTTCGGCAATCTTTGTAATTAAGAGAAGCTACGTCTTTTACTGCCTCTATGATAAATGAATTCAGCTCAGACCGAAGTTCAATTATTTATTTGGGGAAACTCAATCATGAAACCAATAAATTATTCATCAACTGAGACGATTGAGATGGGATGAAAAGAAGCGTTAAAAATGCTAAGACGGTTAAAATAAAGCCAGGCATGTTTCAAGTTTCAATAACCATCGAATGAGTGGATATTTCATCGCAAATGGTTATAACTAACGATGGCTTCTCTCCGAAACCCTTTCACCAATTACTGCCATACTTCTTGAGTAGGAATTGTGGGATACAAACGAGTGAAGTCAATAACAGACCGGCAATCTGTTTGTTTAGGAAACAAAAAACAAACATACAGTTGCTAACCTTGGCAGTGAGCCAACATTCTGTTTACAGTAGTTGTATACTAAAGAGCAGGGTTTCGTATTCTTTTGTTTTACTCAAAGCAAGTTAAAAGATCTTGATATTAGATGATAATTGATATTTTTAGACCAGATTAACCAGTACTGCTGGATGATAACTGATATCTTTAGACAGGATTAACCAGTACCACTGGATGATAATTGATATCTTTAAAACAGATTAACCAAAATGGAGTACCACTGAACAATAATTAATATTTCTAGACGAGATTAATGTGTACTGCTGAGTGATAATTGTTAACTTTAGCCTAGATTAACTAGAAACCAACTATAAGTATTATCTTATCGTCATCAAGCAACACTTGAGAATATTTGTATAAACCAATGATTGTTTCCATATAACTTAAAATAGTAAACGACTTCTACACTAAGACAATTGACACAGGCTATAATTTATAAGGGAACATGTTTTTTTAAACAGGCCTCTTCTCCAACACCATTCAAATATGTTGAAGTAAATTTTTTCCCCCAAAAAAACAAAGGATATTTCTACGATTAAAAAACCCTTGGTAAATAAATAAATAGACCCAAGTCCGTTAACAAAGCGAGAAATTGGAAACCTGCCATCAGTGTTGAATGAATCTCATCTGCTGTCAGAAATCAAATATTGAATAACAAGGGAGAGGAGAGAGAGAGACATCTAACTGCTGGATGAACGAACTATTGATGTCAGAGTCAAGTTGTAATTCAGTCTCTGTCATTCCAGTCTGATTTATACAACGATAACCAGACGCATCAAGTCTAAGTCAGAGAATCAGAATAAATAACCACCACCACTTGAGATATACAGAATAACTGATCTGTATTCTGCAGACTTGATAAAATAATGTTTCTTTACAAAATGCATTCTGGTTTATTTTTTACCCAATCTAAGATTTTAGAGAGAGAGAGAAAGAAATTGGGTTTAATGTCCACTCAACACAAAACTAGGTCATTTTGGGACTAATATGAATGATTCAATTTTATTTCAATATTTTGCTTGAGTGTAGGGGCCTTTAGCAGTGGGAGGAAACCCACAAGGTTGGACAGGCAACCCTTCTCCTTAAATGTGTATTATTTGAAAAATGGAATCTGTGAGGATTCTGTATTAATTGGTGAAGCTAAAGACAAATAATAGTCAAACTAAGAGAGGGTAATTCTCCATCTATCAGCAATGGCGAACTATCTTAGCCTCGAGATATTTAATAGATCATTGATAGACATGAGAAATATTACCAAAAGGTTATTCTGAATAAATTTTCATTTTTCTATCTGCCAGCAGATTGTATAAATATTCACCATATGCATGAGTCGAACTATAATAACACATTATACAGTTTAGGCGACTTAGATTTTCAACTGATTCTGATTCATGCGATCTTTGTGGTGTTCAAATACAATTAATGGCATAATTTGTGGTTAAATCAAACTTGTGTCATTTTAAATTTGTGTTGTATTAAACTTGCGTTACATTAAACTTGTGTTATTATCAAACTTGTATCATATTTATTTCACATTTTACTGAGCCTCAAGGAAATTGTTGAACGGTCAATCTCAAAATTTACTGTGGTTTTAATACGAATGTATGAATATTTAATCCATGGACATAAAATATCTAGATTGGTTGTGTTGTAAAGTAAAGTTGTATTTTACTATCTTATATTACCTAGTGTATATACAGCCAAGAGATGGTGTGAATATATGCATGTTAAAATAATGGATTGTATAGCTGCCGGTGTAAAACAACTGACTATTGAATGAGCCAACATTCAGCTTATTCTCATGGCAAATGGGAGTTGGCTGTTAGCCAAAACTAAAGAACGTAACCTACCTAGTCCATGTGAATGTAGGTATAATGTATGTATAAGCAACAGATGGTGTAATAAACCACGACAATAAGCCTAATAAACATTTACTGAAATCACAATTCTTGTATATTAGCAATAATCGAATAACAATACAATTATATGGAATACAAGTTTCTTAATAGTTCATTCAATGCGACCTTTTATTTCATCCGAAGGTTCCCCTCAATCGAGAGTTCTCTTTTATCAAGCAAAGAATGATTCATTAATTAATTCATCCATGAAGGAACGTATCAACTTTTTATTTCTTTGGCGGTTTGTGAAGAATGGAGTAATGTTTAATGGCTCAGCACCACTTTAACTAGGGACTATTCACAATTATGTACAGTGGCAATTCATCAAAATCTAGTCTCTACATTAATATGAACATTATGGAATGAAAATGATATGAAATGTGGTTCAACATCCCATTGTTCCCTCTGATTGGGCTAATGAAGATGAACATATGCCATACAGTGTTTTAGGGAATTTTTTTTACGGACAATGGCATTAAGGCCTACTCTTATATCAAATTCCAACTTTCAAGAGATCTTTTACGTGCACGCCAATGTGTACATGGGACATCAGTTTTTCATCTCAACACATTCAACCTACTCACGTACACAAGACACTAAATTATTAGTGAACATTTGGTTGATGGAGAATTCTGCCCGTGCAGTGGTGAGAGAGAATACTATATTATTAATATTATACCACAACATTAATAAAGCTACATCTGACGCTGATGTGATAACTTTCATAAGGACAAAACAAAGAATAGATTTAGGTTGGGGTGAATCAATGAAAACTGTTTAAAAACATCCAGACATAACAAACAATACAGCACATACAACACTTACGGAATAGAAACCATTTGGATGGTGACGAAAATAACCTTTCTCAAAACTTTCTGATTTTTTACAGAATAAAACTCAAATATTCAAAACATTTTTCCATGAACGACCAGGAGTTTATAATATAACTCACCTTGGTGGTGCCCAGTCGTGTTTCGTGGCATCAAGAAGTGTTCCGACGTAGGTTTTACCTCTCCACGTAACATTAACAACTAAAACACCTACAATAAATCATACAGCAAATTATTACCTAAATCGTAAATAAATTAAAAGCTGTATCGTGGAGGCAATTAGATTAAAATACAGATTTATATTTAATTTCGTTTTTTCTACATTCGATGGCAACAAGTAAAACATTATTTTGAACTATAAATACGAAACGAAACAGGATCTGAGTTTTTATCTGATTATCAAGCAGGGTTTTATCACTGAATAGTAAAACTTATTTCAATTTCTTTTTCATTTTTTCTTTAAACTATGCATAATTTATTTCTCTTTACTTTTAAATCGTCACATATATAGACAATATGGCTGCCATTAAGAGAAATCGACACAAACTAGGTCATTGCGGGACGAACATATGTTTTAATTTCATTTCAATAATTCGATTGCGCGTAGGAGTCTTTAGCAGTGGGAGGAAACCAGAGTGCCCGGAGGAAACCCACGAGGTTGAGAAGGCGCCCATATCTCCATGCCACATACGCTCACACCAGGTATCAAAACCACAGCCGCAAGCCAGAGGTGACCGACCAGCTAGAGGCCGCCAGTGCGATGATCAGTCTGTCTGTCAGTACATGTAGGTTAATGTTTTGGTTTAAACTATGAAATGATAGCTCCAAACCCCTTGGTAATAATTTCCCTTTCATCAATCAATAACAATCTGACAGATTTTTTTAGTTATTTTTTCAATGATATTAATAATTACCAATATCCTGATTCTTTTTATATATTTGTAAGTGCTCTTAGCAATTTGGGTATATTTTAGTGGGAGCTGAGAATAGATATCGTCCAAAAAATTAATATTACCATAAGTTACTGTAACAACCCTGTTTTGTTTTGTAGGGTTGTTTTTTGCACGGTTACGACTCCATGTTTGTGGTATCAGCTAAAAATTATTGTCGTCAATAAAAGAACCTAATGCCTGTTTTCCGTGTGCATGTTTTCATGGTGTTTCTGCGCACATTTTCACCTGTTTAATGGAAAAACCTCATTTGCATTCAACGGCTTTTTTGCTAGCAAAAACTAGCATGGAAGCGCTGCCAAAATACATACATTGAAAAGGGGCCTTATTATGTACTTACCATTTTCTGTTTCATGCCAGACAATTCCTTCTAGATTAACGGATGTTCCTGGTTCGCACGGTCCCAGGCAATCTGGTTCCGTGGACACACCGACAGTACATGTCTCAACGCCAATATTATTACAATCCGTCTGCATTGGGGAACTAGCACTCTCTACCTGTAAAAACAAAAAATATCAAAAGTTAGAAATTATTGACACATGACCAATACACACCTGGGGTACCACTGGTAAGGTATCACGTTAGGGGACAATCGATGGACAAATCCTTTTGATTTAATTACTTTCGGAGATAAAAAAATGTCATTTATGTGAAAAAAGGAATGACGTCAAACATGTAGATGAGAGATGAAATCAAACAAAATGGGGTTTATCGTCCTATTGTTCTGCATCAACCGATCTAATGAATACAATGTGACAACCTGTAAATGAGAAACTGTACTGAATGTTCCACAAGATTACAAATACCCTGCCAAATGCACAACATATGCTACTTTAAAGTGCAGTAGGTAGCATGTTGAGCCTGAATCCTTTTCCTCATCCATTAACGAGATGAGTTTAGTCTATCAACTAACAACATGTATGGAAAACAGATATACAATAGACAACACTGTCTGCTCGTAACAGATGGCAACACAGATAATTCATGAAACTAATAGATTGCATAATGATAGAATAAAGTACATCAACTAATGGCCGTTTTAAAGGAGCTACATCGCTAATATTTAGGACCTACAAATTGATATGAATCGGTTGCAACCCATATATTAGTGTAATATGAATGTAAATAAACCGATATACACTGTATATATTCAATCGTTTCTATTTTTACTCTCATTTATTATCAGTTATGTTCGGCGAAATATGTCAGCGCCTGGTCATTCGCATCTTTATACCGCATGCTCTCAATATAACAAAAAGATGTCACTCCATCGACATCAATGCAGCTACCCAGGCAAAATTTCCCTCATAGCACACTGTATGGCGCATGCAGCCTTCATTAGTCCAGTGAGGGGCAGAACAGTAGGACCCTGAACCCCATTTCATTTCATTTCTAATTATATAATAATAATGAACTTCTATCCGCTTGTCTCCATACAATATGTATAGTATACTCATCACAAAAGTCTAATAGAAAAAATATTGATTTTTTGTAGATCAATAACTAATGATTGTTTTAATGATTGTTTTAAATAACAGTGGATTAATCAGGTGATAAATTTCATACACTACCTATATAGTTTAATAGAGTTACAAACATGTCTGATATATAGATTTATAGACTATTAAATATATGATAATAATAGTGCATTTTGTATTGGCTAAGTTACATACACAAAGTATAAGCTTATAGTGCTACAATACAATGTTTGTCTAATGATATGGTGGTTTATTTACCTCTATGATAGTTTTTATGTATTATAATTTTCTTTAAACAGGTGTGTTTTAAAGTAGCTAAGTCTCTAACTCAATATCATCCGAAGCCTTCGATGTTTAAATCACAGATTATTACGGTAGTCAATTTAAATCAACATTGATGTTAGGATCTTACCGGGAAATGATGAAATTCTGACATCCAATATTTAAGACACAATAAACATTTTACCATTGGTACACAAATCGTGTACCACTTGTAACAAGAGACTCGAAGGGCAGCTAGCTAGACATTCCACAAGCCATACCAACCAGTGAGAGCATGCACAATAGACTGGAATAACCAGACGCTCAAGATTTCTATTCAATCGGGACTTGTGGCGTATTTCGCCAAACACAATGTACGATTGAATGTGAATCAGTTTATATATATCCATATTATATGATCATGCGAGTTGCGACCTATTTGTGTAAATTTCAAAGTCCTAAATATTAGCGATTTTTCTCCTTTAAATAAACTCTTGGTGCAACATTAAATAAAATATTACTTTTTTTTTAAAATACCATAGTGGATCAATTCAAGGTTCTCAACTGAACTTGGAAACAAAACACTAATGGCTCCAAGAGAATAAATTAATTCATGACCCGTTTTTTCATGACAGATTGTCAATCCCTCATAACTTGGCACATATTGAACAGAACAGAAACATGTTTGGTCAAATAATAGTTTTAGAGGTTTGAAGGTTCACAACATTGTAGTTGGCAGAAGATTCCTAAAACTGAGATTTAACAATAAACAATTACAAACAGGTTGTAAATATATGGCATGGAATACAATTATGGATTATTGTCCCTTGATAAAAACAATAGTTGAAACATTGTTCATCAATAAACAGCACATTGTATTCCATTCAGGCAGTGTATTTCCCAGTTGAAAAACTAAACAACACTTGAGCACATTAACTATTACTTATCAAGTTTACTCGAAAATTGTTGCCAACACAAAATCTGTGCCCGAAATGTTTGTTAACTTAACAGAAATCCTAAAATAAAGCAGCTAACTGCAGACAACAAAATTACAAAATAAACAATATCCCTGGACTAATCAATTTGTTTACTGAAGTGTGACCAGCTTGACACATAACTGATAAAGTCACGGTTGAGTGATAACATGGGGAGGTAGATCAAGTCATGGTTGAATGATAACATGGCTAGGTGGTAGATAACATCACGGCTGAGTGATTATAGTGGTGTTGGATAAAAGGGCTAATATGTTGGAGATTATTGTTGTTAAGGGCTGGAAAGGAACAATAGAAACCAACACAATCCAAATGATGATGAAAAGAGAATTATTGCAAATAATAATAACATAAAATATAAGTGGATTAGAATGATAGCTAACTTTTAATATTTATAAAGATGATTTGTAGGCCGGTTTTTTATATGAAAAGGGTAATATGAGTTCCTACATGTACATGTATATCAGAAATGAGGTCATTTGGAAAGGGTCAAAACTAAGTCTAAGGATCACACACCCTCCCAAATATTCATATCCTTAAGACTATTTGGACAAGGAACATTTCAATACAATTCATAAACATATCAGAATAAACTCTTAAAAACATTTTGGATATAAACTCTCAGAAACCTTTTGGAATAAACTACTATCAGATGTAAAAGGCCAAAGGAGCATAAAACGAATTCCAAGTAAATTACATTGTTTAAATGGTATTTATAGCACTACGAGATACCTAGTTCATGGAGTTAAACTCATTACAAATTAACTTTAATTAATATGATTTCCTTAAAATAATTTAGATAATCAACAATTAATTTGTGTTAGGTATGTATCGTAACTCATCCTCAATGCAGGTATGTGATTTATTTTAAACTAATCATTACATCCCATATAGGTAGGTATACCGACTGTAGGCCTAATATTGGTATAATAATCTAAAGGCCTAATATTTTTTTAAACAGATGTGATTTAAAGTGCTAGGTCTCGACTAGCCATATACTATGATATAATCTATAGACCTACTGCAGCCATCTTTAGGCCTACAGTAATAGCCATATATCATTTTAATCTGTTACAGCCATATAATAATCTATAGGCCTACTGTAATAGCATATAATCCATTCATATCTGTGTAGTTTGGCAACGAGTCAACATGTGAATGTAGTGTTTTACACAGGGAGTAGGGAGTAGAAATTAAACAAGTTTTACAATGCAGGCCGACAGGAAGGTTGTATTGGCCTACTCACCCACTGGGTTGCTATTTTCACTAAAATACTAGATTCGGCGAAGCAAAATGAGAGTTTAGCATAATCTTACTTGTATGCAACAACCAGGAGAAAGAGAACAAAATTAGACCGCGGTCGGCAATTCCTTGTACCTCCCCCTCTCTGATCTTAACACAGAAATAAATAGCCTCTAAAAAAAACTATTTATTTTAAACTGTCGAGTTAACCGATGACGTCATACACAATGACATTATCACATTACAACCATCCTGTTTAACTGCCCACTTATAGCTATTGACAATTTTTTTTTATTTTTTTTTTAAAATTGTTTACAAAAATTTTAAAAGGAATAAGCTACCGGTAATATTAATTTCTGAACAAAGACATCATTTTACCATTAAAGATAATATCAAATAGCTTTAATTGATTCACGGCCAAATAATAAAATTGTACTTAAAACGATATAAAAACGATCTCAGATTTCTCAGTATTTAATCACACATGCATTCGTGTTCTTTTTCTTTTTAAATCCATCCTGGTGTGCAAAGGCATAACATTACGTCAATCAATCTAAGCTCCGCCCCTTTTGACCCCACCCTCCCATTATGAAATGACACTCAGCTATTTTTAAACTTGAACACAATGTTTAACGTAGCATTATTACTGCTAATAATATCACAGTAAATACACTAAACCCAGATCGTTTACATAACATATAAGCCAAATAAACCACAAGACTGTATTATTACCACTGGGGATGTCCTCACTCAGTTTTATTTCCAATTATAATCTACAGAAAGCCTTTTGTTACATCTGAAAAAAACACCCCAGGCGTTCCATCATCAGTGTTTCTTGCGCTTTGCTATCTTACTAAGCCCAGCTTCAGTAATGGCCTAACTCAATCTCTTTACCAGGCCCTCAAAAGCCATTAGACAAATCAAACGCCATTTTAAATAACGCTATGAAATATAACACTTTAGATCATCACCGTAATTTACACAAAGTGAAAACCTGTTCAAAATTTATTATCTTGTAAGAACAATAAATCACACAATATATTTCTTCAGTTGTTAAAAATGTTTTGAAAAAAATGGCTTTAGATTTTTGTAATTTTTTTCCCCAAATGCTAGTTTATGCATGAATATTTTTTTCCAATCTCAATACAATGGAGAGAAATTTATATTAAGAAGCTTCATCTTGGTATGTAATATACTCAATACTAATATACTTGAAAAAAATTATTCACACCCAAATCTCATCTTGGTATTTCATGTACTCAACACACTTGGCGAAAAAAAAGTTATTTACATCAATGTCAATGTAAAATTCCCATAAAAACTAATACAAATTCTGAAGCAACAAAAATAACTTGTGGTATTTGATTGAAATTGAAAGAATATGAAATCATTTGTAATATATTGTCCTTTATTGAGTCATAAGAAAAAACAAGTCATCATACAGAAACATGCTTACTACTCATCATTATCCAATAACTCACAACACTGTAAAAAATACGCCAAACAATGTGGATTTTTGTTTTTTATTATTTAATATTGATATGTCTATTATAAGGCTTAATGTAATCTAGATAATCTTTCTTGTCAATGATTTCAATAGGCTTGAGTTATTGATCCAGACTCGACTATCAATAGCTTGACTTGACAGGGATAGTTTGAGAAATAACTGACATTAAAAAATCGATGCAAGTTAATGTAGCGCTCTGTGGGGATAAATCTTTACCTAGACTCGTAAAATAAGCGATAATTTTTTTTAAGTAATCGGAGCAAAAAACAAAAAAAAAATATAAGTGTAGTGTTTATTGTTAATTCAATTGGTGTAAGATTTCTACTTACTTACAACAGTCATAGATCTAATAAAACCTTATTTAGATTTACTTTTATTGATTCAAATATCATAGAACTTGTAGAATAATCTTAGTCCCCTCCCCCCCCCCGCCTTCTTTAGCCTATTTGGTCCAGAAAGTAGGAAGTTTAGGGAGTGCAGAGCGTTACAATTAAATTTTCATTGGTATTATTAAGTTAAAATTAAATTTTTAGATAATTAACAATTAATTTGTGACGGGTGTCATATTTGTTTAAACTTATCATTACTTTCTATTTTAGGCCTACTGTGGGCCTAATGGCCATATTATACGCTAATGTATAGGCCTACTCATACTATAGACTAATCTATAGGCCTACATACAAAAGTCATATTATAATCTAGTCTTTTATTAGAAATTAAAAGTTTTATGAGTTATGATTAATCTCCCAGTTTGTTATTTTTAACATTCAAACACTAACAGACCTCTATTATCTCTATTCATAGAAAGCATTCCTTTCAATATCCCTCAGTTCTGATGGCTTCAGAAGATTCGACTAATTGGCTTTCATCCAAATCAAATTAGGCTTTGATTTTATCTGTAGCCGCCATTAATCAAGTCATCGATGTCACGGTCTCTATTTCCTAATCAAATAGTTTTTTTAATTTCTGTAACATAAATTTGAAAAAAGACAACAAAAAAAACACATCTCACCTTTTCCGTTTTAACCTTTTTGGTTGGTAATGCGATTCCATCATCCTCAGTATTAAAATCATACGGGTCCAATAAGGACTCGGATTCCTTCTTAACTCCATGGGCTACGTCCCCTATTTTTGGTTCCATGGTAACCTTACTGAATAATTCATCTAATCCATTACTCGTATTAGATCCGTTCGCCACTTTATTCCCCGGATCATTACATTTACTGCTTTTATCTTTAGTTTTCTCCTTTTTATGGGCGTTTTTACTTTTATAGGGCGACCTGTCTTTGTCAGTTGACGAAGTAGATTGTTTGGATTTATCCGACATCCCGTTTAAAGCACCAGAGCTTGCGGTATTAGCCGAATCGACAATTTGACCTTTGCCCTCCGTTTTAACGATTTCGTGTTTGCTGTCTGCTTTGTTCACTCCGACATTTTTTCGTTTTATCTTCATTTTGAGGCCTTTATCGGCTGTGGCATGGACATGGTGTTCTGGGCCGCTCATTTTTTCCCGACGACCCCACACCTAAATTATCCAGTAGGACCAGCCTCGGACAAATTCGATGTTTGTCTCTGAGGCTTGTTTATAAATATAGGTATCTTCCACTTCAAGTAGAAAACACACAAAAAACAGCTATAAAACCGATATAATAATAACTCCTCGATTTCTCACTTCCATCACGATAGTTTTTGAATAGATACAGAATTCCTTCATTGAACTAGAAAATAGTTCGACTAAATCAGTGAGCATAAATATATCCTAGCCCTCATGAATTCTGAAATAAACAATAAGAACATTTATAGGTTTGATTGACGGGGCATTACAACAAAAAGGGCCTATTACATTGCTTGTTGGAGATTAATCGATTAGACCTGCTGTATGTGAATACCGTTCTATATATATATATATATATATATATATATACACATATATATGAGACCGATCTTTAATTAACAACCCGATGCATTTAATATAGCTGTAAACACACTTTTAAAAAATCCAATATACACATCGTATTGTGTGGAGTATAATCCATCATATATATTGCTGAGTTAACTAAACACATTGTTGCATATAGTATATATTATTATATACGTAATAACTATAAACTAACCGTGATATATAAATAATAATCATCCAAGATGAAGAACGTATCTCACTATGGTTACAATGTTCCTTGATTCACACAATATCTCAAATTATCCATATTATGACTTTTCACCACGAACCTCACTCTACCTTCCTCGCACTTACTATATCCATTCGCTTCAACGTGTAACTACAACTGGCTAGCTTGGAGAACACAACGTCTCTTGCTACACTTCTTTGTTCACCAGTGCTCCTTGATTGACAGAATGACAGATGAATAAGCTCCGCCCCCTCGAGGACCGCGGGTGGTCACAGGTTTTGACCGCAGTTCTTGTTAATCAATCACAATTGTGTGTATTCACGTATTGCCTTTAAACACGAATTTTTACTTCTTTTCTTCACGAGGCTTTCAAATTAGACCCACTCTTCCAGTCTCTCCTCTCATCTCTCATCAACACATATAAAATCTATTTATATCGTTCAGTCAAGCGAGACATTAAATAGAGATAGGAGACTGGTAATTCTTGTCTATTTCACACTTGAATACCCACAGACACCTTCAGTCCAAATCGTCATGGGCAACAACAGCACAGTAATAGTTCAAATATCATACAATTATCCACTGCACAATTTTTGGTTTATTTCTTTTTAAATTGAAATTAAAGCAGCTCAACTGAATTGCAGTGTATTTGATTTCGGGTGTAGCCAAATACAACCTTAACTAAAGGTTCACTTTTTGCTATTTCATCGACTGATGATGGGGCGATAAAACGAAACGGAGTTTAACTTCCTACTTTTCTTTGCCGACTGGACAAACGTCAGACGGAGGCTGTTGGGACATTAAAAATGAAATGAAATGGGGTTTAACGTCCTACTCTTTTGCACCTGATCTGGCCTAATGGAAGACGGGCATACACCATACAGTGTGCAATGGGGGAAATTTTGCCCGGGCAGCGGCGCTACGGCCTACTCTTATATAGAATTCCAACCGCCAAGGGATCTGTTACGTGCACTCCAATGTGTGAACAGGACCTTGGTTTTTCGTCCCATCCGAACGACTAGGCAGCTGTCCTTGCCAGGCCCTCCTTCTGCATCATTGACAAGATGAAATCAGGACATTATAAAAAAAAACTAAAGAAAATATTATCTACTGTAAACTTTGTGGTCTTGTTTATGTGAACTCATAATTTTATTACAACACAAGATTCATTGACACGTTTTTTTATCACGTCTCTGTAAAGAATCTACATGTGTATGTTTATATAATTATGTACGTGTATGTATCCTTTGTTTGTTTCATGTATATTTCTATTATTTTTATTTGTATGTGTACATAACCTTGTAAGGTTTTTTAAGGCAATAAAGAGTCTTCTAAGTTCTATCAGATAGGCCCATCAAGGGCGGTAGAGCTGTAGGCCTGCTATGTCGCTGCCCGAGTGAAATTGGTAAAATTGTTTACTCGTTGTGGACAGCATTTGACGATTATATTTTAAAATCCCCTGTCGATATTTGCTATTGTAATGTTAAGTCAATTAGCATGGTTGGTTTACGTGATATGTCAAAGAAGAGAAAATAGTGGTCTAGAGTGCCGCGCTTCGACCTCTATCTGGCTTGCGGCTGTGGTTTCGAGCCCTGGTGTGAGCGTATGTGGCATGGAGATAGGGGCCCCTTCTCAACCTCGTGGGTTTCCTCCGGGAACTTCGGTTCCTTCCACTGCTAAAGACCCCTACGCGCAAGCGAATTATTGAAATAAAATTAAAAAACCATATGTTAGTCCCGAAATGACCTAGTTTGTGTTGAGTGGACGTTAAACCTCATGAGTCATGCCTGTCAAGTCAAGCACTGGACTCGAACTTCTCATAGGTTTTTGTTTATTATTTGTTTCTTACAAAGGCCTAAGATCTGTAAAGCGATAACACCAGTTTTTCCTGGTGAAGTTATGTTATAATTGGGAAGTGTAAATGAAACTAAGCAATGAATGCTCCCTATGGGGGTATCGGATATTCACAATTTCTAGTGTTATAAGACTCTGAGGTTCAGAGGTCAAGATAATTAACTTCAATAGTCTATAATTACTTTAATTAAATCACCCCGTGACGTATTGTGACGTAATTCGACAACGTAATAGATGATGCAGTGCAATTTAAAATGGGCTAAAATAAAATTTGACCATTAATTTAAAAGCATAACATATCTTTAAATATATGTCGAGTTATAAATCACCATAGAAACAATCTGAAAAAATTCTGATTTTGTTAAAAACAAAATGTAGTTTTAAATATGTGTCGAGATATATGTTACCCGCACACTGTTAGTCTAATAATCAAACGACAATAAAACGACAGTAACTTAAAAAGACTTTGATAAAATAATGATACATATAATATTTGGTTGGGGATAGCTAAGCGAAATACGGGTATTCGGAATTACGTGACTTCGGGACGATTTGTGGTCGTCTCTAACGATGTAATAATAATATTAATAATCACTTACAAAATACTTCCAAAAACACTTTCTATTACCAGACACACGGACTAAATATAAATAACACACTGTGTTCAAACGCTGTCAAAACACTTCCTTGAGCCAGGATAATAAATCCAGTGTGCACGACACGAAGGCTAATGCATGGAGGCAATGAGACTCAATTTATTAATTCACCTAGTCACATAAGGCGAGGTGAAAAGCTAAACTAACAGACACAAAATAAATGAAAGAACCCATGCCTCAACTAAACCAACACGACACATGGCTTACAACATGCATAAACAATAATTTGAAATGTTAATATATACTAAATAAGTCTTAAATTAAACATGCCTACTAATTAATAAATTCTTGATAAACATGAAGCTAAAATTATCTCCCTTGGACAAGTCGTCGTGAAATCTAAAATCCAGACACGGGTACCATCTAAAATATATGCAGAACTTTTGACACAGAGTAGGCACCACAAAACCAATGATAGGCACGGATAGCTAGATAATTTATCTACCAGATACATATAATTTTCTATCAAAACTATTGACTTATAAATTCTGCCCACTAAATATTACAACAAACTTAGTGAAAGTACATATAAATACATAGTAAAGTTCTGTCATGAAAATACAATCGGCAGACACAATTAACTATAATAAAAACATAGGCGGCATACATAATTAGAAATATATACTCTTACACAATATAAAACTATCAAAATATTTCATAGGCAATGCCTATGCCGAGAAAACGATAGATTTTACTAGAGCAGCGGTAGGTAACAAAAACTTACACCAATAATCTAAATATAGAACTACGGATCGCTTTTCCGGAAAACGAAATACAAATGAGATAGCTACGGCTACCGGTTACATATAAATCACCCACAACACATTATCAGACTTAAATTGAGATTTTACTCCAAATTGTTTAATAAAAATATAGCCAGACCTTTTATACAAATTTTGTTGTTTTAATGTATCAAATATACATCAATAAGAAACTATGTGCAACGTTTTGTGTTTCTGGTTCAAAGATATTTCTCATAAACAGTGATTTTAACTTAAGTTTGAAAATGCTTTGATGTGATTTTGTTAAAAGCTGGAAACTAAGCAAACTTAAATTGTAAGAGTTTTGATACGCATTATTGGTCCAGTGCATTTTCCTGAATAAATACCGATAATCGGCCAACCAAATCTTTAATGAAATATTTTGTACATGGGGGATAAAAGTGGCTTCTAGATCCGGTAGATATTCCGGAATTCTTCAAATTCGCCCCCGAGAGAATTCTCGTCCCAAGTCTACCGCTTTAAATCTTAGAAAATGCCCTGCAAGTAATCACAAAGACAATCATAGGCCTATCCAGGGTCTTTCCAATTCTAGTTGAGTGCATCTCAGTGACATCAGCTGAAAATGGTACATGCCAGTCATTTCATAATTTATTTGCCAAGCTGGGTCTGTATTGTAAAGTGTTTTATAGAATTTATAAAAGAAGAGTTGTATATATATATATTATATCTTTTCATTTCCATATTTTAAATATTTGTTTACAATATAATATAATATTTGTTTACAATATAATATTTGTTGACAATATAATACAATATTTGTTTTTATACCTATACACTGTAATATTTGGTTTTATTTATACGCATTATGACATTTGTTTTATTATTACGTGCTATAATTTAGCTGGTCTGGTATTTCGCCATAGGGGTAATATAACCCGGAGGAGATGACGTGCCATAAAACTCCATCTCATTCAATCAGATATTATAATCAACCGTACATTAAATCTCTGTTATAGTCAAATGTAGGAGCAAGCTACACGTAATTTTTAAATTCAAATATTAATGAAAATAGGAGAAGAAATCAAACCAAGCTCTACCTGTCATGTTCGGCTAAAAGTTTCCTGACCTGTGATCCCGATTGTCTGTACAGTGAAAGGATAATTAAGCAGTGAAAAGCAAAAGGGGTTTAAACTTTAAAAGGTGATAATTAACACAAAAGCCTTTTACCAGTTTCATAAATACAAGTTAACGCTTTATGACATAAGCCGCATAATTTTATATTTTCATCAGTTTGTCAAACGGTGTATATAATTTGTGAGATATGGATATTTATGTGTGAGAGTTTCATTTAACCTAACAACAACAAGCTATAAACACAATTATTATATTTATAACATCGTGACCAACATTATAGACAGTCAACAGCACATTTCAGATTACATGAACTGTCGAATGACTTGATTCACGCAGCCTACTTGACGCGAATAATCAATTTTATAATCTTCTTACAAATGATTACACTATTAACTACGATGAATAAGTAATATATATCTATCGATGATCGATAATCAATAGGTGTTATAGTTATTATATAATCTGGCATAGGTGAGTAGAATCGTTCAAGAGAGAAAGGGTATTTCAATTATACGTTAGCACGTATATTTACAGTATATAGAAGACCCACGCGGTTAATGTCCGGTATACTCAAACTAGTCATTTCGGGACTAACATATGATTCGTTTCTATTTCAATAATTGGCTTACAAGTACAATTTTTTTATCGTCATAGAATCATATATTAAACACGTTTCAAACTTATGTTCATTAGTTTAGTATTTGTAATAAAATCGTGTTGATCCTTGATGGGTTTTTTTAAAATGGGCTTATGTAAGATAAGATAAAGATCTGGCGGTTCTCGCTACAATAGTTTAAAATAAGATAATTAAAAGGGAACATGTTGAAAATTTCAGTTCAATTACTTCACTCTGGGCCTAGTTACGGGCGATACTCACAGTGTAGCCTCGATTATTATTGCTACCATTGTTACGATAATCAATTCAGTCTAGATTATCCACTTTTATGGTAAATCATCAATAGCCAGACGAATTTAAATCTTCTTAATATTGCAGGAATCTGGTGGCATTGAGAGTTTATTATGGTCTGGATAAGTTAATTAATGTCTAATTATTAATTTATAAAACATTTATGGCCAAAAGAAAGATCTGTAATAGGCAGATTCTGCTCTTGAATAATGCATGTCTAATAAACATTTGAAAACACGCCTGTTCGTTAAAGTTTGTCATGTGTAAACCACATTCTACTCTCTGGTGTGTAAAGATTTGCCGATGCCTGGGGCGAACTTCGTGATTGCATGTTCCTAAGAAGGCCTCACGAGAAGGGGCCGGTGCAGTCGGTGTGTCGCTCTCCAGGGCCCATAAGAGGCTATGGGGCCCATGAATATCAAAGTTCAAAATTGAAAAGGGCAATTATGCATGATGTTTTTTATCGTTCTTTTGAAGCTTATATAAGTATGTACAGAAGTTTTCACTTTATCACAATATGTTGGAAAGGGGACAAAAAGGTCTAGCCCCAGCACATTTTATCCTCTCATAGACCCTGCTCCAAGGATTCAAGTGCTGTATAGTAAAAGAAGAAAAATGTTTATTGCATCAAAAAAACACTTACAGGGTTCTATGCATATACAAATAGAAATAATAGAAATATACATGAAACAAGAAATATACACGAAGGATACACACATGTACATAATTATACAAAGACACACAACTTCACTAAGACATGAACGGATTGTATACAAAAGATCCTAAACACTTTAAAATTTCTCTATTTTTATTAATCATAATTATTTTAAATTGTTAAAAAAAAACAAACATTCATTTTATAAAAATATGGCTGTTATATAAGGACCTATAAATACTGACCAATGTGAGAGGGGAAAACATGTTAAATATGTATACAATTATACTGATTGAGTTGGGACAGCTAATACAACGTATTGGTTTGATAACGTTGAGAGAACACTCTACGAAACGTAGCCTTAAAAGACACTAGTACTTTTTTTTCTAAAGTATGAACAAGGTTGCCCGTTCGTTTTGCATAATTATTTCCATGTCTATATCCGTTGTTTGTTTCATGTATATTTCTACTATTTGTTTTTGAATAAGCACATTAACCTTGTAAGGTTTTTCACACAATAAAATTTCTTCTTTTTCACACAATAAAATTTCTTCTTTTTCTATTCTCTACAGCGATACTTTCAAAATTTACAAAAACTTAATTTTAATTAATTTTGATTCTCCATTAGCCCACGTTAGGTGCAAAAGAGTGGGACGTTAAACCCCATTTCATTTCATTTCTTTGATTGAAGTTGTCTATTGTAACGATGTACAATCGAGGAAAGGAAAGAAAGTAATTAATATTTTATATAAATCAGGTATTAAAATAAGAAATGTCGTGACAAGAAAATAACAGAGAGGTATTGCTGTTCTCAGATATTGATTGACGGTTGATATTTACAAAGTAAATTCCAGTGTTGGTTGATAAGAGGCTCAAGTTTTACCAAGTACATCATTGTCTCATTATATGTTACAGTATCCGAGGTCAGAAAATCAGTGAACCATATCAATGATCAGTCAAGTGGAACCCAGTCTTTAATTAACACCACCACTTATTGATCGGATCTTTAAACCCACCTTGATACCAGAACGATCAATATCCACTGGAGACTATAGTTATAAATAATATTTACTCTCATATATGGCTTTTTTTTTTATTTTACAAGGACTTCAAGTACAGCGAGATATTGCTGGTGCTTTTTATTGTGTGAGAGAGAGAGAGAGAGAGAGAGAGAGAGGAGAAATTTAACATCCACTTGACACAAACTTGGTCATATCTGGATTAACATATGGTTGATTGATGGGGTCTTTCGCAGCGATTTCCCACTGCTAAAAACTCCTACGCGCTAGCAAATTATTGAAATAAGAAATAAAAAAATTAAACAGTATGTTTGTCCCAAGATGACCTATGTTGTGTCGAGTGGACGTTAAACCCCATTTCTCTCCCCCCCCACTTTCTGACATCCCCCACTACAAGGAAGCAACTTGATCTACCCTATTTCTGTGCCATAAAATCGTGATTTTCAACATTCTCATTCTTTGGGATTTCTGCGATGGTAAAAGCACCATTATCACGTGTTATAAAGGCGTGATAACCGGATTGAAATCAAATCGTCTGATGGTGTTACATACATTCACAATTAAAAGATTAAAGTGGATCTCTTAAAACAGATCTGTAATATCCATTTATAAAAATGGCGCATTTTCATTGCGTTCGAGTACAATTTCGTGCATTAACACGGGGGGGGGGGGTGGCAGAAAAATGATCCGGAGAGGCGGTGCTATTTAGCGTGTCTGACTCTGAGCGCGGAGTCTGGAGAGGGACGCGGGAGGGGGTTCTCCCCGAGAACATTTTGAAAGTTTGAAGTCGATTTCCTTCTATCTTAGACTATTTCTGAGGACATTGACTATGTTTATTGCAACAGTGACGCCCACTAAACCGTGTTTACATAAATGCAGAGTCCATTTAGAACGATCTAAGTTAATTTTTTCACGAACCACAATTAATGGCGCCATCTGGTTGCAAATTGTACAAGGTTTCTGTCTGAAAATCAATTTCAGGTAAAAATGATCGGAGTAACATCGAACCAAGGCCCCTCTGAAATGGCCTCCCAGACAAATACAAGTCCATCGTACCCTTTATTTAACTTTAATTTGCCCGAAAGTTGAATTCAGTTGTACTGGTAATTATGGTTCGTATTGAACATCATTTTGAAGTTTTAATTAAACTTACTGGTCGTTGTTCTGTTCGCGTCAAACATTCTCGTCCAAAAGTCTGTTTCGCGTTTTATGCGAAAAGAAAATAATGTGACTCAGATCGTTCTCCACCTGGACTCTTCAAATGGTTTCATTGCATTTAGTCATTAGTCTGACAATAAACAGGACACATTAGGCCTACCTATATTCATTCCAAAGAATATGGTAGAAAGTTATAAATTATAACAAAGATCCTATTTGTCTTGGTTTGATGTCATATCGGTAAACGGTTAAAGAAACCAAACATCAATGAGAAAACAGACCCTTTAATGACGTATGATCTAATTACCGCTAATTGTTTATATTATAATTAATGGCGACTCAATGTGTAAATCTTCCATCATCAACTTGTTTTAATCCTCGCTTTCATTTCAGTATTTCTATTTATTATCAATGAATACTCCGGTAAAACAATAGTTCACTTGACAGTTCAAGTCTACTATTCGTGTTCAAGACTACCTTGATCAAAGAATATGTGTAGGCCTAAACAACCCATTGTTTACTCTGCCATTTGTACTGTGCAGGGTGCAGCTTTTCACAGCATGCTTTTAACAAAAAGGATGCAGCACCACTTCTTCTTAAACTAAAGATTCATTTCATATTTTATGTTATTCGCGTATTGTCCAAGTTACTATCATGTATTACTAACTATAGATTTATCATCCACTTTTCATCCCTAATATGTCATAACATAGTATAATTTACATATTGTCCGAATAGGGGAGAGAGAGACAGAGAGAGGGAGGGAGGCGCCCCCCCCCCCCGTCCCTCCCCCTTAATTTTCGACAGTGTCCTTTTTTTACTACTAAAAGTGCCTTTCAACTAGCTTTTTTGCTCGATTTTGAGGCTCTTTTTCTACGATTTCCGAATGTTTAGACGAAAATATCAGCCAAATAGCTCTTGAATTAGCCAGAGAGGCAAGGAAATGACGGATAATTTTCTTGGGGTCCCCCCCCCTCTCAGCGGCGTGCCCCGTCTCCGCGGTCAGTGCCCTCATTTTGCGGCGCCCCCCCCCCCCCCATTTTCAAAATTCCTACACCCGCCCCTGTCAATGATTGACTGTTAAAACGACTTCAAACTCTGGGGCCTCCTTCACAAAATTTTAACTAAGATAAAATCCAAATTTTAGTAATTTGATTGGACAATATTAGATTGATTTTAGTGCTTAGCCAATCAAAATTGGAGTGTCTACTAAAATTTGGATTTTATCTTTAGTTACGATTTCGAGAAACAGACCCCAGGTACGCAACATTTCGATGAATCAGAGACTTGATTGTATTGTCTTGGAGAAAGGTAGTCTCGGTGAAACAGTCCACTAACATCCTTGGTAAATGTTTAAGAGCAAGATTATCCAGACGGAATGTATGTAAAGCGATTATAAACAAAACAATACAAGTCGTGGTTGAGTGATTTTAAAGGTTGATTGATTTCATTCATTTCTTTAACAATAGACTCGTATTATTAACACCCCCAAGACAAACTTCAAATTCACAAAATGAATTGAAATGGGATAAAAGTCTTGTATGCGATATCATTTTGGCGGTCGTTAAATAACTATATTCCTATCACATCAACATGAACTTGTCTACGATATTTTGTTAATGTTGAAAAGGATACAATGGTATAAGTATAAGACAGATATTAAGTTATGGATATAGTACATATACATTAATGTACAAACGGAGTAGGACGTTAAACCCCATTTCATTTCGTATAGTGAGTATCGAAACGATTACGTTGTGCCCGTGGCTGTTATCCAATAAAATGTTGTTTAAACCAAGGACGTTTTCGCCAAATATGGCCAGAAAATGTCGGCTGAAATCTTTCGATAAAAATGATGGTCCAACGGGTGAAAATATTCAATGTCAAAAAAGTGACTAAAGATGGAACACAATCTCAGTAATTATGCCTATAAATATATTTTATTTATTCATTTATTCTTCATTCTATTCCTGTTATATATCAAAGCATTCGGCACACCGACGATTTTAGTCAAAACCACTAAATATACTTCGACAATTTTGAAAACTATTTATTCTGCTCTGCGGGGGTTTGGGATGGCCTAGTGGTCTAGAGTGCCGCGCTTCGACCTCTAGCTGGCCGGTCACCTCTGGCTTGCGGCTGTGGTTTCGAGCCCTGGTGTGAGCGTATGTGGCATTGAGATAGGGGCGCCGTCTCAACCTCGTGGGTTTCCTCCGGGCACTCCGGTTTCCTCCCACTGCTAAAGACCCCTACGCGCAAGCAAATTATTGAAATAAAATGAAACCATATGTTAGTCCCGAAATGACCTAGTTTGTGTTGAGTGGACGTTAAACCCCATTTCTCTCTCTCTCTATTCTGCTTCCATTTCATAAATTGAAAAGGTTCATTTAGTTTGCGTGCTTATGACAGTTGTGAAGCGGACTAGAACCGCATTAAAAAAGTATACTAAGTGTACTGCTGAGTGGTTTTGACTAAAATCGTCGATTAAGGACTTAAAATGTCAGTCAACTAGCTTAGTGTCTGCGCAAAGCGGGGTTAACTGTAGACACACTCGGCAAATCTCGACAGATTACGGAACGTTCGGGAACATACATCTAGTCTCGGCTGTATGACAGTAAGTGATATGTAAGTAGTATGAGGGCCTGTTGAGGGACGCACGTGCGCGCATGCGCGTGCGTGCATGTGCGTGCACGTGACCCTTGCACGTGCGTGACCTAGATGACCCCTGGCACGTGCGTGACCCCTTGCACGTGCGTGACCCCTTGCGTGACCCCTGGCACGTGCGTGACCCCCTGCACGTGCGTGACCTTGCACGTGAGATTGCACGTACGGAGAAAAAGAGGGCGCGCGCGGGAAAAGAGAGAGAGAGAGAGAGAGAGAGAGAGAGAGGAAGAAGGAGAAGAAGAAGAAGAAGGGGGAAGAGAGGAGGAGGAGGAGGAGGAGGGAAGGGGAAACAACTCTTTTCCATTGATTAAGTTGGCCCTGAAAAGGGCCGTTGGTCCTCACAATGTGTGGGTTAGCAGGAGCACTTCGGCTGCTCCCACCGATTCGGCTTCTTGGTGCATTTCACCGAATGCTTTGACCGCCTATGACAGGTGTTCGACACATCTACCCCACACCAGAAACACACCAAGTAATCGGCATCGGGCCGATTCCCCCTAAACATGGGGTAATACCCCCGACAAGTAGCGCAAAATCTTTTATCGTTTCGATCCATTTTGCTTGTGACTTCTTTGGGCTTTGACACTCCTATTTATAGCTCGGGACGGGACGAGTCTAAGGTGTTGGGGCGATACCATTTTCCACCAATCAGAATAGCATGACGTCACAAACAACAGACACGTGATATGTTGTCGACATTTTATTGAACATATTTACAAAGCATTTTATTCAACACAAAATTGAACTTGAACACAAATTTAATTGAACACAAAAAACATATTTACAGAGCAAAAAAGCATCGACATCGTTGTCCCTTCTTCTGGTCTTTTTGCAAGTCGGGAAAATGATCCCTAGCCCATTGTTCGACGAGTATATCGTTCACACGATACACGTGCCCGAACACCGAAAGGGCGTGCGGGGAGGGAACGTGAAACCGATGACACAAATAATACAAACAATAATGGCCGCAGACGACACTCTCGAGTCCCTGAATCCATCGGGGTTGGTAGTGGAGTTGTAGATCTTGGACGAAACGTCGAAAGGCTTCTCCGTAAACATCAGGGGGACACCCGTAGGAATCAAAGAAGGTAATGTGATCTGGTCCTTCGCACACAAACACGGTCCAGTGTCTACCGGGTTGGTCTTCGTCGTCCGTGTTGATGACGTAGGCTTTGGGGTACGAGGTCGGGCGCAGTATATCCAGATGATTACGAGCCCACACGCCTCCGAACACGTTAGAGGGGAGGTGTTTTTCTAAAGCCCGTGTCAGTTGTCGATTGGAGAGAGCCTCACCAATCTGTGATGACTTGTCGGTTGGCGTCGATTTCCAAGACATTGTCGTATTCGGCAAACAGAACAAGACTGAGGTGATTGGTCGGGGCTGCACCGAACTTGAGTTCCAAAGACAGGTTACCCGCCGCTTTGGGATGAAAGTAGTTACCGTCGGCTCCGTGGTCGTTCGTCAAATCGAAACAATACAAAGTGTACCCATTGATATAATCGTTGAAAGGGAGGTCCAGGTCTTCTCGGGTGTTTAAGACGGCCACCCGTTTCATCAAATCCAGGTAAGGTGCGATGGCTTGTCGCTGGGGAAAGTTGACGTCGTATTCGTCCACAATTTCCCCGTTCTTGGTCAATTTGATGTTTTCCAATTGATTGTGTTCGAATTGGAAGGGATTTCTGTTTTTTCTTCCGTCGTAGGCCGTGTTACGTACCATACCCACGATTAATCTCTTGGGCAGGCTTTCGTTGACAAATAGGTTGTCTAGGACGTGACTGGTACGATTGTCGGGAATGACCATGTCGCGGACCACCACGCGTTTCAGGGGATACTTGGCGTTGGACGATTGAAGTTGCGCGGCCACCCGTGTGTAGGTACTGGGAGCTAGAGTGACGAACGGGATATCCAGGTAGGCTTTGGTGAACTCGACTTTGTAGTCTTCGGCATCGTTGCCTTCGCCGTACATCAGAAAAAATTTCGGGGATTGCTTTTCCAATTTCAACCGCAGGTCCACACCGTCCAGCAGATACCGATCTTGTAAACACATGTCCAAGTGTAGACGCGACTGCAATTCAAAGGTGCGACTGGCAGCAATGGTTTTCTGGCGTTGTTCCAATCCTTTGTTATTCGGAGCCTGTCGTCCACCATCCCCGGCGGTGGCGACAGATTTCGTGGAATTGAACTGCCCGGCGGTATCTTTTTCCCACAGGACTTGTTTCGACAGGTGGTCGTTCTTGGCTCCCTTACCGAAACTCAGCAAATTCTCCAAGTAAGCCCGGTAGGGATAGGTGGGCAGAGAGGTGGTGACCAAAGTTTCGGCATCCTTTCCCAGGCGTAATTTGACGTCTTTAAACAACGAATGAAACAAGTTGTTAATGGGTGCGACTTGACTATCCGCGTCCAGGTCATCCCCGTTGTTCTTGGTCACCTTCAGGGCCACGTGCAGTGTCATGTTGGCCAGATCGATGAAATCGGTGGTGGCATTGGAAATATAAAATTCGATGGGTCCGTCGTGGTTCAAGTCGGGCGTCAGTGGATACTTTCTGATTTTCGTCACCTTGTTTATGGCCGTCTGCGTGTCGGGTACACTGAACAAATCCTGCAATTCGTCTCGCGCGCAGGGACAGGAATCATTGCGCATTACCTGCGTAGCCATGGTCGAAGATATCTAGTTTACGTCGCTTGTGAGAGGTGACCTGTGTCTTCTTCTTCCTCTTCGGACGATGTGAGGGGGACGGGGTTCGTGAGGGGTCTTTTATAGGTTCCAGGTGGGCGACCACGTTCTTGAGTGTGTCGGACATCGTGTTTGACACCGCGGGGCGAAGCGTGTCCTGGGCGACTTTCTTCCAGTTCCATTTTTCACGACCACTGACGGCGTCGAGCACGCTTTGCCCCACTTTGGGTAACACTTGGGCCACATTCTTTTTCACGGCAGCTTTACCGGCCGACCACAAGGTCTTCCCGACCGATTTGACGGCATTCAATAACCCGGACCATCGACCGGCACCCTGTTGTCTCAGAATTCCTCCCCTGTACACCACCAGACCATTGCCAGCCCCTCGTTGTCTGAGCACTCCACCTTTGTACACTCGAATCATCATCGGCGGCGAAAATGAAGTTGGGTCACCACCTTACCGTCGAGAAATGGCACGGCTTTCCCCATTCCGTTCCTTATATAGAGACCAATGGAGCTTAGTCGACTGTACTTCAGAGGTAAGTAGTGAATCCTGGCGGGGCGGTGATACAATCGTCGACTGGGAATCACATCCAACAAGGTAGCCTTCACGTCACCCACGGTCTGGGGTTCGATAATGTCCGTGTAGATGTAAAACAGATCGTACTGGATTTGAAGATTTGGGGTGTGGTGGGCGTAGAAATACCGTAGACTTTGGCCATCGTCGCCGGTCATATCGATTGACTGCAGGGCAACCAACAGTTCGTTTCCAGGCCATCCCAACATGGACACGATGGGTCCACACAGACGAAGTTCGATTTTTGGCAACACGTCAAAATACAAAAGCGCTTGCACGTGATTGATCTTCAGATACACTTTGTCGTTGGTGCCGTCTTTCTTGAAAGACACAAAGGAACCTTTTTGTGCGGCCGCTTGGCGCATCGCTTCTCGAGTTTCGTACTCGTCCTGCTCTTGCTTCTCATGGTCGGTCATTTCCTTGTTATTGGGATCCAAACGAACGGGTTTATGGGCCAAATGGTTGTAGATGGGAGGCAGGTACCACAACACCTTCAAGTGTTTGTTTAGGACATCCAGGATATGCCTCAGCGACTCGTAGTCGCCACTCTTGATGTGCGTTTCCATTTCGATAGATCCCTTGATCTCATCACCCTTTACACCTTTGAAACAATGCGACGGGTCGATCTTGTGGGCACTGTAGAAGTCCTGGCATATCTTTACTTCGGGTTCGTCGCTCGGAGGCGACCATGGATGAATGCGTAAGCCGATCGTGTTGTCTCGGTGATCGATGTTTTGCCATTGGTCAGGTAACGTGATCATGGACAGACCCACTTCCCATTCCCGGTGATCGACGAGAAGTGGCGGGTCCAGATGTGTATGATACGTGGAGACTTTGTTGTCGGGATACCACGACATGGAACTGTCACTAGGGAGCGTGAGGTAAAAGGGCCGGTCGTTGTTCATTATGTTTGGTTTTCAAGGTTGGAGAAGGTAACAGGTAACCCAAGGTACTGGAGAGCAAGGCCGTCCACAACGTGGTCTGCGATCCGTCGGGTTTGAAAGCCAGTTGGGACAAAGAAACTCCCGCCACGACGTACACTAAAATCACTTGACAGAAAAAGACGATTTCCGCTTGTGGCACACGTTTTCCCAAGAGCGACCAATTGTGGGCACTCGCGGACGTAGACGTGGTTTCGTCTTGCATGTTGACTGATGTCGGCGTCTCTCGCTCCTATTTATACGTTTTGGAGACTGGTCCTGTCGATCCACGAATTAAAACTCGCCGGATAGCCCAACCATTTCACCAATACTTTGTCTTTTTTTCTTTCGAGTACTCTTTCGATGGGAAAGATCTCGTCGTCGTTGACTTGAACCGCTTGCAATTCTTCGGGATAGAAGGTGCCCTGTATGGGTTCGCCCCTTTCGTCCAACAGTTTGTAACCGGGACCGACGTTGGGTGCGACGTTGAACGTTTCCAGAGTCCAGTTGGGCCAGTAACCTTTGTCGAAGGCACCATGTTTCGGTAAAGCCAAACGTACGGTCGTACCAATGTCCATTGATTTTTTCTTTTTCGGGGGACGTGGGGGAGGTGTTGTCAACATCCATTCGTGTTCGGGGCGAACGTCTTTAGGCGCCATTCCGATGGTCCGATGTCGTCTAGCATTGTAAGCCCGAACCAGGTCGTCTAGCACGTCGATGTACCGTTGTGTTTGTCGATGAGTAAAGTATCGCCACATGCGTTCTTTCAGGGTCCGTTGAAATCGTTCGACCACACTGGCTTTGGTTTCGACGTTGTGTGTCACGAAAAAATGAATCTTTTTCTTCTTCAGGTACGCTTGCATTTTTCGATTGAGGAATTCGGTACCTTTGTCCGTTTGAAGTCGCAGGGGTTGTCGACTTTGAAAGATTTGACGAAAGGCCTCCACCAAACTGTCCCCCGTCTTGTTTTTGAGGGGCAACACCCAAGCGTACTTGGAAAACACGTCGATGACGCACAGCAAATACCTGTATCCCCCATTCTGTTTGACCAAGGCCGACATATCGCTCAAGTCGGCTTGCCACTGATGATCTATGCCGGCCACCACCGTGGGAGACCGCGAGAATTTCTTTTTCAATGGTTTGTGCAAGGTATACGCCCTTTGTTGTTTCAACCATGCCTTGACTTTGTCCAAGGACACGCCGGTGGCTTTGTGAAGACCCAGAGCGCCACCGAAAGCGGCCGGGTGGTTCGGGTCGTAATACACTTTCTTCAGCTTTCGTTCCATGTTTCAGCAGGTGTCCCTATGAACAGGCTATTTATAGTTTTTGCAAGGAGAGCCATCTTCTGGTAGATGTACTAGGCGTATCCGTACTGGAGATTTTCTTCTTTCTCGGGCGTCGCGGCGGAGTTCGTGTCGGTGGTGTGGACAACACGTTCCATCGTTCTTGATTCCCGATGGCTTCTCGCGGTACGTTCGTGGCCTTCAAACTTTGCATCACGCCAAACCATCCCACGGGAGCCTGGGTATTCTTTCGCCGACGAACCAAATCGTTCACAATGTCAATGGCATTAGTGTTGGGTACGGGTACCCCATTCCGAACCAATTCCAAGTTCTCGTTCCACGACCAAGGTGTCTTTTCTTTCATGTGTTTCAACAAAAGGCGAGCTCGATGTTGATAAGGTCGAGGGACCGACTCCAGGATGGGTGCCTCCGAAGTTTCTTCTTTTGGCTCGGGTATGTTGTCGTCCAACAAGGGAACAACCTGTTTTCTTTTCCTTTGCATCGTTTGATAACGATGTAACAACTGTCCGTACCGTTGCATTTTATTTTCGTCGGTTAGGGTGGGATCGTTTAGCACGTGTTGCATGTCTTGGTGGACATTTTCGACGGCCTGCTGCAGTGGATCTCGATCGTACACGGGTTCGACTGGCCTGACTTCGACGGGTTTGACGTCGGGGAGTCCCTCGAAGGGTACCAGTTTCATTTTCTTGGCGAATTTCATCTTTGGGAAAGGACCGAAACAATCGAGTGTAGAATCCCCCTTTCTGTTGCTTCAAAAGTCGCCGACGGGTCTTCCAAGGTGTTTTAGACGTGCCCAAACGTCGTAACAAGGGGGCGTCCTTTTTCAAGCGCTTGACTTCTTTGTCGGTCACAGGAACGTTGCCGCGAATCAGGTTTCCAATACACTCACACACACCGTCGACAATGGGTTGGGTCTCGAGTAAAAGGGGACGGTCTTTCGGTGCAGTGTTCAAGAGATACCGCAGTGTCTCCATGACTGAGCTCGGGGTCGTTCTCCGGTCCCCTTTTTATACCTTTCTGTTCTCTGGGTTATCCACCAAATAGTTTAGATAGCTCGGCAGCCATAGCGTTCGCTCTATCGTGCCTTCTAAGGAAGGGATGTTTACCACCCTTTTGTCCACCCAATAGATTAGATACCAAGGGGGCCAAAGCCGGGAGGGCCATGGCCAGCAATGCCCCGATGGCACCACCCTGTTGATCGACAAGTCGCCGTTTGACGTCGGGTGGAACATTACTCAGTTTGCGAAGCAACGCTCGATGTTTGTTCAATTCTTCGGTACTCTGTCCCCTTCCGCGCTGTGCGGTCCGTCGAACGAATTGATTTCGTTTCTTGTTTCTTTCCTCTTGCAGCCTTTCCTTCCATCGCAGCAAGATACGAATCAACACACCCCCAAAAAATCCACGTCCCCCAGGTTTCATGATCAGGGAGAGTTTTTCGGTCGTCGGCATGTTTCTCTCCGTCAGTTGGGTCAGCACTTGTCGATTTCGTTCCACCCATTTCTTGTGTTGAGCGTGCAGTGGCTGAATGTTACCCTTCAGCAAATGGTTGGCCGCCAACTTGAACCACTGCAACAATCCAATACGTGCCCGGCCCGTATTCTTGACCAACTGCCCATAAGCCATATCGGGAGTCAGATGTTGTAACTTGCGAATGAAGGACTTGAGTCCTTTCATTGAACTCTTCTTTTCTCTTCGTGGTCTGCGAAAGATCGGGGAGAGAGACCGAGCAGGGGAAGGTGGTGACGTGGGACGTGGAGGTGTGACCGGTAAGGTAAAACGTGGTGGTGTGGCCGGTAAGGGAGACATGGGACTCGTGGGTGGTGTCAACGAGGGAGGTGACCACTGTGTTCTGGGGGCCCTCATTCTCGGGCGAGTCTGACTTCGTACCGTAGGATCACGGAGGTCCGGTGCCAACGTCGGGAACGTCGCCCTGGGAAGGGTGGGAGGTGGGTGTTTCCTCTGCGTATTCTTCGTACGAGCCATCGTGACAAACAAGAGTCAATTCGAGGTACAGGTCCCCCTTTTATACTTTTTGGACGTAGACGATGGGTGGTTCCTCTTGGGGTAAAATGTTGGATCTCAGTCGCAATGTCTCGGGAGTGTCGGGCTTCAAATCAACGAGTAAGTAACTGCGAGGGGTACTCGTCGCATCTTCATAAGCTTCTTGCATATACTTGGAGCGGGAAGGGTACATCTGACGGGCCAACACACCAATTTGCGAGGCGTCTCGGGGATTTTTGAACAAGACCAGGTAATGGGCATTCAGACTGATGGTACGCTGTTGCTTGTCAAACAAGTTTTGCACAATGTAAATGACACTCGTGTCGTGGTGATGACTCTTTTTCGTGAACCACTTTTGCAATATCTCCGTGTCTTCTCCCATCAAATCATCCACGACTAAGACTTGTGGACCTTTGACTTGACCCATCACGTCGTCAATATCCGTCAAGCCTTTGACATAAGTGTAGGGAAAGCGATCGTAACTCTCTTGCCATTCGCCATAAGCCCACACGATACGTTGAGGAGGGACGTCGAACAGGGACGCTTGAAGAAATTTCTGCACAAAGACCGTTTTCCCAACACCCGTTGGACCACTGACTAACATGGTAAAGGGATGTTTGAACGTCACATCCATCTTGCACTGTTTTCCCCCATTCCCTTTTCCCCCGCCTTTTATACCTTCGCGACAGAACAACAGACATGGAATGAAATTAGAACACAATTTATTTTACAAAAAATACAAAAAGAACATTCAATACAACAATTCCAAAAAACATATCATACAAAGGAAAAGAAAAAACTGTTAGTTATCGCGTTCTCTCTTCAGGATCTCTTGTCTCACCCAGGGTACATTTCTCAGGACGCGAGGAATCCAATACACATGTCCCAAAAGCTTCTGCATCGTGTCGTGTGGGTGCCAGTCTTCCACTTCAGCAAACGTGACGACGACGGGTATCCATTCACTCATATCGAAACAAGGGGGATACGACAAGACTTCGGTCATATCTCTCGGACCCGCATATTGGATGAGTGCTCGGGAAAAACTTTCTGCTTCCTTCTCTGCCAACAAGAGGACAGCCGGCTTCGGGATTTCACCGTTCGAAGTTTCACCGTTTTCACTGGTAGTTGGGAGAATAGGAGATGGGATGGAAAGCTTCGTCGGCTGTTTTCTTTTTCTCTTTGTATCGTCTGTAGAGCTCGAACGCTTCTCCGCACCAGTACCAGTATCGCTGACTGCGGGTGTTGTCTCTGGGCATGTCGATGTTGTTGTCGAACATGCGACTGGCAACGGCTTCAAAGTTGTTTTCTGTTTGGATTTCTTCTTGGCACTCGAGCAGGCCGTGTCCGAGCTGTCCACAGTTGAGGCACTTGTGATTTTCGTCGGTGGGTCTCTTGATTCCGTAACACTTTCTTTTGACAGTTTCTTTTCTTTCTTCATCACTCTTCGCTTTTTGGGCTTCTGTTCGTTTTCCACACTGGGGTGCCCAGTGTCCTGGTTCTCCGCAGAGGTAACAACTTCCATAGGAACCGTAGGCTGGTCTGTCTTGTCTTGGTTTTCGTTGCTGTTGTTGGGAACGAGCAGGGCAGTCTCTATACCAGTGGCCGACATTGTTACAGGAGAAACAAGCTTGACTAGCCATCGAGAGCAGAATGAAATTTCAGTGTGACACTTCGCTTCTTATAGTCTTGGTCGTGACGTCACTCGCTTTTGATTGGTTCTTTCTTTTCCTTCGTTTTGATTGGTTCGTTGTTTAGTCTATGATTTCCAGGCTGTCCACGTACTTTTTCACTTTGTCCCAATCGATCAAGGCTTCACTCACGTGACAGGCTTCCAACAACGTCATCAGGTCGGCTCGATTACCGTGCTTTTGTCGCCATTGATTGAACACGGTGAAGATTTGCATGCGCGCGTTGTTGGGATGACTCATCTTGGCTTGACTGATTCGCGCTTCTCTGATCCCCAGATGTCTGCCAATACATTCCCAGTCTTCTCCCATGTTGCCGGACATGACATTGATATCCATTTGATCCAGAGACCATCGTTTCTTTTTCTTCGGCAAACCGTCCATCCACTGGCGTATGGGGTCTTCTTTCTGTTCGACAAACTCGTCTTTGCGTTTGATCAACGCGGTCTTAAAGCCCGGTACCACCGTCCAGAACCTTTTCAAGGCTTTCTCGACGTCTTCTCGCCATCGTTGTTCGTCCTCCCACGTCTTGACTTGATCCCGTGGATCGTCCATCATACTACCTAACACGCTATCGATGTCTTGCAGTTTCGGCTCGTCCACCCAGAGGTAGTGATTGTAATCGTCCACGGGGTGTGAGGGTTGACCCGTTATGGAAGAAACGCCTAGTCCCAGACACGAGTGGTATCTCTGACTGGGATGTTCGTACTTGCAGCCGATACACTCTTCGTGTTGCCTTTCTTCTATAATGGGCAGGAAACATTTCAACACTCGAAAGTTGAGCCATCGTTGTCTAAGTTTCTCGATCATATTTTCTGCCGGTTCGTCCTCTTCTTTGTTTGATCGCCATGTTCCCGAGACCCGAAAGTCAGTATCCATAGGGGTAAGTGTTGCTCGGTTGGCCATCGTCATTGAATTGAACAAACCGCTTGTCATACACGATTTTATATCTTTTGCTCTCGGGGCGTGTCCAAAGACGGCGGTCACGTGATCTGGTAATCTTGAACGGATTGGCTATGACCAGAGGCTCGTTTTGATTGACGTGCCGTACATTCTCCTTCATGATGGCGTAATTCAGCTGCTGGGAGGCACGGTAATTCAAGGTGAATCCCCGGACTTTACATACAGTTTTTCCATCGCTCTGGCGGTACGCGTAATTCTTTGGCCCTCCGCTAACAAATTCTCGAATGGTGACATCTTCGGGCAACTCGTTCTTCCACTGGCCCAAACTCGAACCTTCTGGGGGATTCCATGACGTGGGGTGGTATTGATAGATGACGCTGTCGGTGTCAAAATAGCATACCCTTTCTCCCAACTTTTCCAAGACGGAATAGAGTTTCAAACGGGCCTGGGCAGTGACAAAGGCGGCGATAACCACGTTGGTGATGGGGCAGGGTGCGACGTGTTCTTCTTTTTTCAACGTTTCCATCAAGACCATGTTATCGTTGACTAACTGCACATCTCGTACGGTCTGGGTCACGTCCAACATTTTTTCAAAATAGACGCTGGGCTCCGTGATGTACTCGGTCTTGGGAAAGTTGTCTCTCTGTCCGAATTTACCCCATGCCGTGTTCAATTGTAACTTGCTAAAAGCCCGCATCCCTTTGTTAGGTTTTATCGACGCGGGATCCAGACGAATACCTTCCGTGTCGTACACGTCGTTGACGAAGCGGGTCTTGTCTTCTTCGGTGTGACAGGTGTCGGGATAACCGCTGCTTTCCATCTTCTTCTTCAGGTAGTGATTGATGTACCCCGTAAACAGACCACCCGTTTTGGCCTCGGGATCGTAAGTGCTGAATTCTTTCCAGTGCCAAACTTCGTAGACTTTCAGTACTTGGTATCCTAGGCCCACCGCTTTCTTGAGTTCCAGGGTGACAAACGTACCCACCCAGGCTCGCTGTTCGTCGGTGTGCTCACACGGTTGGTATTCGGCAATCTCCCCTTGTTGCATGTGTTCGTCGACGCAGCTTCGACATAGGGCAAACACCAATTTCTGTTTGCGCCGAAACGGGAGCACTGGATGGTACAGGCCACGGGGCGGCAAGACGGAACACTGGATCAACCCTTCGTACTGCTGCCACTGGTCTTGATCGGGTTGTGTGACGATCGTGGGTTCCTTGATGGGAAAGGTACCGTACTTGCAGATGTAAGGGTACAGGGACACCACGTCGATGTAGCGCATGTCTTCCACCGACTCGTTCACCAACAGTTGGATGGCATTGGTTCTCCCACCGAAGAAAGCGTTGCGGGGCATCAGAGGTTCGGGAGCGGGCCATTGCTGATCTTCCAAGCCTTGTAAAAATTCGTCCATCTCGGGATCGTGGCGTCGTTCTTCCTCCATCTCACACTCCCACATGACGCGGATGGTCTTCATACCATACTGCTCCTGGAGTCGACGGTGACGTTCTTGGGTCTTCTGGTACAAGTCCCTCATACTGCGAGATGGATCGTAGGGATGTTTATGCTGAAGGTCTTGGACGGGGCCCGGATAACATTTGGGACAACCGTGAAAGGCACACCCGTGAAACTCGTACACCGTACCCGTGGTCGTGTCCATGCCATCTAAACTATAAGGGCCAACTCGGCATTCACTACCGTTGCGGGCGTGTCGAATGTTGGGTAGTGGGGTCTGGTTTCGGAATGCAGCCATGGTCTGTTGATGTTGTTCCCATTCCAACCATCGAAGGGCTTTGTTGGACTGTTGTCGAGGCTGGAAGCGGTGCCAGTCCTTACCAGGTTTCGGCTCTTGCATCAGGGCTCGTGGAATGACGACGAGGGTGTCTTTCTTGAGGTAGTGCGTGCGTAACACGCGACTGCAGGCAGAGGCCAGGGTCAAGCTTTTTTCGAAGGGATCGATTCCCGTGTCCATGAGAAATATCTCGCGAAACACGCCACAGCATCGACGGAGGACATCAACGTCACTTTTACAGTAGGCGAGAATTTCCTGGCGAAAATCAAAGACGTCGTGACTGTGTTGTTGGTACCACTCGTGAAATTTTTCTCGTTCAGTCACACTCATGCCATCCGGATCGTAATCGGTGTCGGGAGGATAGGCGCCCACGTAATCTTCATTCTCCGGTCTGTTGAAGTGGTGAGGGAAATAACCTTTCTTGAGTTCTTGCAGGCCAAAGGTCTTGGGCATGTCCCGTAAAGCCATCGGTAGAAAGTTGAGGGAATCGATGAATTTTACCGTACCGACAGTGATCGTCATCGCTTTACCACCATTCATAATCACTTCGGGTTGCGCCACGGAATGTTTGTGCAGCGTCTGTAAAATCAGCAGTCCGTCGTAACCTTTAAAGTTGTGAGCCACGGCAATCACGGGACTCGATTCGTGACTGTCATGTTTTCGACCATCTATCACCGTACCGTGAGCAGCGAGTTGTAGAAACCATTTTCCCACATCGTCCAGCGTGTCTGGGCCTTTAAACACAATTTCCCGTTGGTGATTCCAGTACGTGTCGCAGTGCTCGCAGGGATCTTGGTTGTCGATGCAAAAGTGACAGCAGGTTTGCAGGACACATAGGTTGGGAATGTGTTCACCGGTATCTTGCTGGCATTCAAAGTCAAAGAAGACGAAGCGGGTCAACGTTGATTTCTGTAGTTTGTCGATTTGGGTCTTTCGGTCTTTATTCATGTCGATGGGTGATTTTAGTGGTTGGATGTAACAAAACTGTTTCTCGGCCGTGTGCCACTCTCGGCAGATGGAACATTCGTATTCTCCGCATCGGTGTTCTTCCAAATTACGCTTGGCCTTGATGACGTCCCACTCTTTTTGACATTTCTCACATTTCTTCCATCGATGACATACACTGCACTTGGCTCTGGAACGGGTGGCGAGATGGTTGTCGAAACACTGGCGGCTCACAAACACACGATGACATCGGTAACACGTCTTTGTGTTGGGATCAGGTGGACAGGGTGGACCCATTGTCTTACATCCTTGACACATCACGTGACACGAATGATTCTCTGCAGCATTGTATCCAACCTGACAGGTCTCACAAAAATACGACCTTTCTACAAAAGCGGGCATGGAGGTAATGACGTCATAATGTCTGTCGTGTAAATACAGGTTCAGATGTTTTGGTGTGCCTGTGACGTGTTTTGTTCCCCGATAGATCGCCTTCCCAAAGATGGCCCGAGAGAAAACGTTGAGTTGGTAACCTTGCTCTCCTAAATACTTGGCGTACAATTCCCAGGTTTCGATCCCCGTGCAGGCTTGCCTGGCTCCATCGACGGCATCGATAAGTGCTTCCGTTTTCTTCGTCTGCCACGAGTGGGGTCCTGCCCTCCTCTGTAGTCTGTTCCGTTCTCTTTCCCATTCAGGCGTGTCTTTTTTGTTGGCAAAGTGACGAGCGACGACAATAGCTCGCTGAAAACATAAGTCGTCGGCATTCTTAATGGTGACCAAACATTGCTTTCTCTTCAAATATTCGTCGAAATTTGCGCAGTGTCTCTTCTTCGTGTTTGTTCCGCTACCTCTACCATCGGGAGGGGACACGTGACAGATACTCATGGACATTCTTTGATCTAGTCTAAATTCTTCGTTACTCTGTAATACGGCAGCCACTTTCTGCAACACGTCTTCGGCTTTTAACAAACGATGTTCACGGAAGGGTAACCAAATAGGTGTTTTGAGTCCTGGGTGACTGATGGCGATTCTAACATAGTCACTTTCTCTGGCGTCCAAGGTTCGACGAATTTCCTCGATGATGGCCTCAAAGGTGTCGTGTAGTTGTTGTGGTACATCGTTGGCTGGAACGTGGGACCAATCTTCCAAAAAGTCTATCTCCACACACAGTGATTCGGTTCTAAACAATCGGCTGTATCGTCTATCCACGGGTCGTAAAGAATAACTCATCTTGCTTCGCTCGCTGATCGCATATCAATGTTCGAAGCTGTCGCTTCTCGGCCTTTTTATTCCCGTCACCCATGAATGGACTCGTCCATGACGTCATATCCTTCAAATGGACTCGTCCGTGACGTCATATCCATGCCATTACACATGTGCAATACTTAACGTCAGGTTACATGCGGTTGTGTAATACTGGATTTTCCATACGTCTATTTTTAGCAACAAACGTACACACATGCGCTGTATAACGCTACATCGCGTCTATATTTAGCCTCCAACGTACGCATGGCGTTGCATCACGTCTATATTTAGCCCACAACGTTCAACCGACGATGCATAACGTGATGCTCAGTATTGTGACGTCACTCCATGAATGGACTCGTCCGTGACGTCATATGAAATGGACTCGTCCTTACGGTCTTAAAACGACACAACATCTGTCTCTCTATCAGTATCAGAATGGATGCTCCGGTGTTACGCATCGAAGACAACCACAGCACGGATACTCTCGTGTATCTCAGGGGTCACACGCTTGCTGTGATTACCCCTGACGATATCTTTGTCTTACCTGACGAGGTATTAAAAACACCTCCCAGGAAAAGACCTCCTCCCGAATTAGTGGAGGCCATTAGACGCAACCGACATAAAGTGCGTCGTACCCTCACATTCTAGTGCTCGCATTCGAGTGTGGACCAACGGCCCTTTTCAGGGCCAACTTAATCAATGGAAAAGAGTTGTTCCCCCTTCTTCTTCACCCTCCCTGCTTCTCCTCTTCCCCCTTCTTCTTCTTCTTCTCCTTCTTCTTCTCTCTCTCTCTCTCTCTCTCTCTCTCTCTCTCTTTTCCCGCGCGCGCCCTCTTTCTCTCCGTACGTGCAATCTCACGTGCAAGGTCACGCACGTGCAAGGTCACGCACGTGCCAGGGGTCACGCAAGGGGTCACGCACGTGCAAGGGGTCACGCACGTGCCAGGGGTCATCTAGGTCACGCACGTGCAAGGGTCACGTGCACGCACATGCACGCACGCGCATGCGCGCACGTGCGTCCCTCAACAGGCCCTCATACTACTATGTACCTAAGCCCATACATTTGCGATGCGGCTACCGGTTTACTTTAACAGGAAAACATGACGCTATATTACAAACAAACAAATATAACCATTTAATTAAAAAATTGAGGGTAAAACATCACGCTGGACGCGGGCATCACAGAATCTTTGTAGACCACCGTCGCCATTATACAGCCATATTGATAAGTTTTCAGTTTGTTTTTGTATCGTATCAATAATTTTCATTTGATATTTTATATAAATAACGATTGTTTAAACCCACTTTTTTGAAGATATTCAATAAACAATTACGTGCCCATTTACCGATTATCTTCATCGGGGGAGTATTTATATTGCCCATGCGTACAATACATCGATCACTTTTTCATTAAAAACACATTGTTTATACACCATCAATAAGTATCAGCGTAAATCACGCGGAACGAAATACACCACATCAATAACTACCAGAGTAAATCAGGCGGAACGAAATGAACGAATGGACCAAAACAAAGGGCAAGATATGATTGCTTGATAAAGACTAAAGAAGTCTCGTGGAAACTTGAATCAAACTAATAAACAATAATTATATTCCACGTGACCTGTTTATTTTTTATTTCTAGTTCTAATTAGACAACTTCTAAATGCCATCGAAACCATTTACGAGTGAATAGGAGCCAATGCATAAGACTGTCCATTTCATCATTAAAGGCTAATGAGAGAGAGAGGGAGAGAGAGAGAGACTTCATTGCATATAAATCTTGACAGGGTGATGTGCACGTACGGATAAAAAATAAAAGAAATATACATGAAACAAACAAAGGATACACACATGTACATAATTATACAAACATACACAATTTCACTAAGACATGAACGAATTGTATACTAAAACATTTAGAAATTTCTATATTTTTATTCATCATCAGTATTTTAAATCATTCAGTTTATTAAAATTTGCTTTAATATCCGAACAGTTCTGTTGTTTTTTTGCCATGTCTTTTGCAATTTATTATCAAATGAATTTCGTCTTCTACTTTGATATCTTGATTCTTGCCAAGAATTTCTTGGGCACCACCTCGATCTGGACACAAATGGGCCACAATGCATATAATATTAATGTATATCAACTGATTTACATTCAATCCTTTCTGTTTTTACCGTAACGACTATATATAACAGAGCTAAACGAACCGGAACGAAATCCACCAATGGTATAAATAAACAATACGTTAGAAGTAATTGGGGTCATAGTATAATAACATTGCACTTTAATGGTAATTGGGGTCATGGTGTAATAAGATTGCACTTTTCTGGCAGTTGTTCTTACTATTTACATAATGGACAGCCTTCGGTCATTATCCATCACTTAGACACAACATAAAGTATACTAAATATAAAAATTATAACAACATGTTCTACCCTTTTACCAAACCACGTTTGACAGAATTTGTTAAATGGGCGGTATTGTTTTGTTGTTAAAGGAGCTAAATCTCTAATATTTGGGGCCTAGAAATTTACCCAAATTCATTTCCGTCTTTACTCTAATTTCAAATCACTTATGCTCTGCGAAATACGCCTGAAGTTTCGATAGCATGCCAATCTCTAGCGTCTGGTTACACCAGTCTACATTATTGCGTATGCTCTCAATGCACCACGGTCTAGCCTCGTTCTCCAAGTCTCTTGTTAAAAATTGGCCTGAAACATATTATAGTACACGATTCGTGTACCACGGATAATTTTTTTATATTTTGTAATAAATATTGGATATCAGAAGCCCATCTTTTCCAGGTTAGATCACAACATCAATATTGATTTAAATTGACAAATAATCTGTGTTTTCATTGTTGACGATTTTTGAAGATATTGAGTTAGAGACGTAGCTACTTTAATTTGTAAAATCTAACCTTTGTTAAAGTAGTTATATTGTTGTAAATTGTAAGCACGGAGTTATATCATACTACGCGACTCCCGCTAAGAGTCAAATCCTATTAACTCATCTTTTTTTTTTTTTTATCAAAATTGAGTTACGACCAAATTTGTTGTTACTAGGGTATGTGCTTCCTGTTGTTGTACTAGATATTTGAGATTGTTGTACTTGATTTTGTAAGCGGGTACACTGAAGCAACTTCCCTCATTTGCCTAGTATGCCACAGAAAAACCTAGTAACTCAATAGTCAAATCAATGGATAAGCTGAGGTTTAATATTCATTAATTGTGTTTTGCTTTGTTTTCTCAAAATAAGAAAAAAGTGAGTTACTGGGTGTTGCCTTTTGACGGGAGATGTATGCATGTCATTGGTACACTTGTTGAATCTTATAAACATTCCCAATTGTCATTTACAAGGATTCAGCACTCTAATCTTAAATTGTCTGACGACCATAAATATATTTAATTAGAATTCGTGATGTTATCCAGCGATAAACAATGCGCATGACCCTAATACCGGATCTTTAGCAGTGAAATTTTCTAATTTCTAAATTAATATACATCGTCAACAATTAGAATGATTAAACGCTGTGGACAACTTATTCTAGCGTGCATCAGACCCTATTGCGCGCTATAAACCACGCCAAACATGTCATGCAGTTTATCACACGTAGTTTTTTTATTACGAGAATTTTAGCAAATGTTCTTTGTTGATGTAAATGGCAACAGCACACTGAGATAAAAATGGCGACCGCCAGTGTATAGTGAAGATTAAAAGGGGTATAATTTATTCTTGGCAGCTGTACGTGTAATAAAAGCTAGTCGAGCAGGCAGTAATTCAATAAGCCAGGCTGAGTAACTTCTACATTTCATGTTAATAACAACACATTTTCTACAGCTAAATACATTTCGCCTCGGGGCAAATATTGCATTCCTATTTTTATAACCCATCCTTTCAACCAATCAGCGAGCAGGAAATACAAACAGCGTGCGGTGATTGGCCGGGGGTCAACTGATTATAGAACATGGACTAGAGTAGCGATATTGGTTGCGAATGCCCGTTGCTAGGTAGAGGGCGATTAGAGGGATTGGTAGCGTGGAATAGGAGATCAATTTTTACGACGTGCCATTTGCCCAACATAAAGGCTTAGTATGACAGGGCCATGGGTTATTATATGTCAAGTGAACTGAGTGTGTGCCTGCTTGGTTATAAATGAGTGAATGTAAAATGGAGGACAAGCCATTCATTATGTTAAATATGACCCGATTTAACAGAGCTAAACCATCAATAATTAATAAACCTTCATGATAGAATTAATTGCACATGAATAAATTGGCTTGGGATTAGAGTTATATTAATAGAGTATATGCAGGAGGGCCGCACTAAACACAAAAAACTCTTCATTATAGAATTAATTGCACATGAATAAGTTGGCTTGGGTTAGAGTTATACTAATATTAATATAGTTTTCCAGGAGGATCTCTCTACACACAAACCAAACTGATAAGACAAACACGCGGACACGACAAGTGTAGGTTTTAAACCTACTGCGCAATGTATCGTATTGAATAGGTTGGGAGGGATTACAGACTTAGGCCTATAAATGTAATGTGTAACAGTTATAGGCCAATAAATGTCACGTTTAGCAGGTATAGGCCTATGCATGTAATGTTTAGCAGGTATAGGCCTATGCATGTAATGTGTAACAGATGTAGGCCTATAAATGTAATGTTTAGCAGGTATAGTATAGGCCTATAAATGTAATGTTAAACAGATATAGGCCTATAAATGTAATGTTTAGCAGGTATAGGCTAGTATAGGCCTATAAATGTAATCTTAAACAGATATAGGCCTATAAATGTAAGAGATTGAACATGCATCGTGAATAAATGTTATGATAATGTTCTACATATCCTGTTAAGATACTAACTACAAAAAGGGGTAATCAAGTACAGCATGATCTATTGAACGAAGTCACACGGAGATATTATATGGCACATTAACTCTATCCCAGTATTGTAGTATTAGGTAACGAAAAAATAATACGAGTCGAACAGATATTCTCCAACACCTTGTGCTATAGGAGAAATTTTGCCTACTCTTGTATGTCATTTGATATACCGATGATTTCAACCAATATTAATTAGCTATTACTTATTTTTGTATATAAACCTTCTGTGTATTATTTTCATCATCATTTGTTTGAGAACGTTAAGAGAACCCTCAACGAAAAGTCGATTTAATTAAAAGAGTAATCGTATTTCATAATATGATTTTGTGTTTATTACTTGTGTCAATTGCTAAATGCCACTCAAAGAAGATAATATTATTCAATATCATAAATATACAATGGACAAATTAACCCATAAGCTGAACAGTGATTAATAGTATAGAAAATCTTAAATTCATAAATTCATACAGAAGCCCCCATCCCACCCCCCTCTCATTATCCCAGTCGATGGAAACAAGTTGAACGTTATCCGACATTTCCCACAAAAGATTTTGAAGTAGTCATCTTAACGTATCACACGTGACCCGTAAACCCTTGACCTGCAGATACACGTACAATAAGACACGCCTATTATTTATTCACAGACCGAAGTTGGATCTATTTTTAAGACCATTGTTTGCTTTATTGTATCAATCTGTAACAAATACAGATTTTTATCTATTTTGAGTCCCTTTAATCGTTTCGTGTCTTCTGATAAAAAAAACGGAGCAAATGTTTAGGAGCTTTTATATACAATTCGTTCATATCTCTGTAAAGTATTTATGTTTATATAATTATGTACATGTATGTATTATGTATCCTTCGTTGTCTCATTTATATTTTATTAATTTCCTCTGTATATGCACATAACCTTGTAAGGTTTTTTATGCAATAAAGTTTCTTCTTCTTCTTCTTCTATATATGCTGATATAATCCTTGGGAGCCATTTAGTAATAGACTTATATAATACTACTAGAATACTTAGTATTGGCAATCACTTGGTTTATTACACTACATTTTAACATAGTATCACATGTCGTTTTCAAGCGCCCCTCCCCCTCCCAAATATCTGATGCAGAAATAAGACACAAGGTACAATTTTATGGATAAACAAGCGACGTTTCAACGAGGATACTCTTGCCTTTATTAAGAAAATGACACGAGTGCGTGAACGTAGGTAAATATATGCAGAATATACCACAGAAATATTCAGTAATTGGGTATCTATAAAATTGTACCTTGTGTTAATATTTTCAATTACTAAATACCAATCAAAGAAGATAGAAATGAGACGCTGTAGTGTAATAAACAATATGTTAAATCGATACCAAGTATTCTAGTCGTATAATACATGCTGATATGAAAATGTAAAAGTATAATATTAGAGTATTTTTTGTTAAATGTGTTACTGGGCCTTAGGCTTGGCTCATTGATTATGTTGTTGTATTGTGCGGAATCCACACTCACACAAAAATGTCATAAAGAATACAATACTACCATCTGGCCTTTTAGTAGACGTATACAATACATTATGTGCAGTAAAGATAGGCGCTGTGGGGGGGGGGGTCGTGGGTGCGATAGTGGAAAGGGTGTTAAAAGGGCCGCATAAACACGGGTATCCAATTAAATGTTCAAATAACAATTAAGTTTTTAAATCTTCTTTGATTGGCATTTAGTTATTGGACATATTAACACAAGGTACAATTTTATGGAAACAAAATACCCATCTAAACGTAGCTTAGTAGGCCTATTCAAATCGAGTAATTGTGTATCATCCATTGTGTATTATGTGTTAAGTTTTGAAATATTTGACATTTTCATTTTTTTCTGACACTATTTATTCAATAAATATTTACATATTATACAAGTAGGCCTACACTATAGGCCTATGATTGTGGGATCTGAAAACAAACCGGGGCTTATACAAATTCATCTCCCGAGGACATTATTTACAATAAAATATAAATATATTGTATAGGATTGTAATCATCAACAACGAACTAATATAAAAGTAAAAGTGTTTACTCTCATTTAATTAGTCGAAGCGTTATATTGGATATGGAGGGAGAGAGAGAAATGGGTAATTTCGGGACTAACATATGGTTTAATTTTATTTCAATTTCTGGCAGTGGGGGGAAACCGGAGTGCCCGGAGGAAACCCACGAGGTTGAGAAGGCCCCCTATCTCCATGCCACATACGCTCACACCAGGGATCGAAACCACAGCCGCAAGCCAGAGGTGACCGGCCAGCTAGAGGTCGAAGCGCGGCATTCTAGACCACTAGGCCACCCCCCCCCCACACCGGAATGTGGTAGAAACGTAGTAGTTCTTAATGTTTATTTAATCTATGTAACATTTCTAAATAGGTCCTCTTCAGTCTCTGGTTATACAATCAACTAGATACCCACGGGTATCGTCCAACTACGGACTGAGGACTTTTTCATGGCGTAAATATTACATTGGGACGAGGGCCTGTTATACTTAGGCCTACAATTGGAACAACACGCAACCAGAAGTAGCAGCAAATCAAAATATTGCATTAAAAGTTTCATTGACACTCTTTAATTTGAGAAAGATTCAAATCGTTTCTTTGCTTTTTTCTTTTTTTTGGGGGGGGGGGGGAATCTTGTAATATGAATCTAAAATGACCTAATATGGCACATCAGTTGTTTTTTCATTCCCAAATAAGATTTCAAGGTTTATATTTTATTACACTATATGAATAATTGTTACAAAGTTACAACTTGTTGGTAACCTTGTCGTGTTTGTTTTTATCGGATCTCATAATGTTGCTTAGCTACGCAAGTAGGCTAAAACTTCAACAGACGACAACATGGCGGCCATCTTGACTTTTAACCCCTTAACGGTAGTCAAGGATGATGTCACGTGTAGAAGGAAGGGTATTAACAAACAGATGTTTACATGCAGTGGTGAAAAAGTTATATCTGGTCCAAAACCCTTTTAAAGAGAGGAATACACATCCTAAAAGAATTGGAAAATATCACACACACCCCAACAAATATACATGGAACCATACGGCAATCAAAGTTATACAGAAGAAGAAGAAACTTTATTATTAAAAAAAACTTAAAGGTTATGTGCATATACAAAGAAAAACTAATAGAAATATACATGGAACAAACAAAGGATAGATATACATGGACATAATTATACAAAGAAAGACTACTTTACAAAGACATGAACGAATTGTATACAAAAGACCTAAGCATTTTAACATTTCTTGATTTTATTCATAATCAGTATTTTATATTGTTTTTTAAATAAAGTTTAACGATTGTTTGTATAGACCAGGAATTAGAGACTGATATAAAGCTACATAGATCCTGGGGCTAGACGTAAGCACCCACTTCGCTCAGTGTGTTCAGCTCCAGGCCATTTTGTAATAGTAATGCACGAGTAAACATTATTATTATAAACGCTACCCGTTTTCCTGTTCACGAGAACCGAGGACAGTTTTGACAATGATCTCGGTGAAAAATATAACATCCGTTTCAAATGTTTCGCTGAAATATTATTTATTGACGATTAAGTGATATTCAAACAGCGATTTTCTTTTATCTAAATAAAAATCTGCAATAAACCCAGAATGACCCTAAATAGAGGACAGGGGATACACGATGGAGGAACAAAAACAAGGAAAATATTATATCTTGAATAAATAGAATCCAGAAAAAAAATTACTCTGATTTATGAAGCATGAATGTCAAGATAACCAGGAAAAAAATAAAAGGGAGTTAATATCGAGTTATAAATAATTATTATGTATGTAGAGTAAGGCCTCACAACATTAATTTCCTTCTTTTTTATTCGAGGGAAAGACTTATTTAAAACTCCAAAGTAATTGGTTGTGGTGTTCGAAAGCTTTTAGTTTTAAATTTTGAAGTTTTGGAATGCCCATATCAACCACAGGTACACGTGGACAGGGACGCCCTTCTTACCTATGTGATTTTTTCAAAATTTTTGATTTTTCTTTTCTTCTTCGTATATTTCAAAAATTTTAATCTCCTTTGTTTTTCTTCCTATCTGGTACTAAGTCATATATATTTACTATCAACATAAAAACTTGTAAAATTGTATTCTATACAGATGGTTATTGTTAATAACCAAAAATACAAAGGAAACAAACACAAAGCACTTGATTCTGTTGTCAAAATCTTTCTGTTCAAATTGTTTAGCTAAATTCTAAACTAATAAGATCTTTCACGTGAGTCCATGCAGTGGCTATTTATTTATTACGACTCTGAAGAACCGGAAATGAGATTGGTGTGGCCTCAATTTGAGTATTTAATGACCTTTTAAAGGTCAGGTTGATATGTTGATTAATGAGATGATGGTCATTTATCAATCGTGTTTATTTACCGTCCAACTTACCGGGGAACATATCACAGCATGACGTATCAAGTCACATGGTGTCAACTTACACACCAACATCCATTGTTATTAAGGACGGCTGAATCTCTTTTATTGTTTTTGTTTTATTATTTTTAACCATAGATATTTATAATACACAAGGTTCATGATTTTAATACATAGACTAAATGTCATTAAAGAAGAAGTTGAAGATATGTAATGTATATACAATGTAGGGAAGCTTACCAACACACACACACACACACAACTACTCGACTTTATTAGTATTAGGGCATTATACAAATTAATACACTGCCTTTATAACCATGACAGCTGTACTGTGTATAGACTTATGTGAGGTGCATTCGTCAATCACGAGGGACTTCCAACAGTGCCCCCCCCCCCCCCCGCCAACCTAACTTGAAACTTGTATGGGCTATAAACTGTCACGAAGAAATCTCCACCCAATACGCAAAGTACAATTATCAACCAATAATACCTGCATTGAAATATAAATATACAATAAAATATACAAAATATCAATTTTTCACACATCACATTTCTGTCTAGATAACATAATAAACAATGAAATAGGGTTTAACGTCCTACTGTTCTGCTCCGACTGGGCTAATGAAGATGGGCATACGCCATACTGTGTTCTATGAGGGAAATTTTACCCGGCAGCAGCGCCATGGAGAGAGAGAGAAGTGGGGTTTAACGTCCACTCAACAGAAACTAGGTCGGGACTAACATATGTTTTTTTAAAATTTTATTTCAATAATGCGCTTGCGCATAAGGGTCTTTAGGAAACCGGAGTGCCCGGAGGAAACCCACGACGTTGAGCAGGCGCCCCTATCTCCATGCCACATACGCTCACAGCAGGGCTCGAAACCACAGCCGCAAGTCAGAGGTGACCGGCAATCCCAACTCCCCCCCCCCCCCGCAGCGCTATGGCCTTCGGTTTTCAACTGCCGTGGCATTAACAATTAAACACCATTTGTGGCAACAAGGGTTAAAGGGAGATAACACACTTTATTGTCATACTATTTTTGGGAAAGTTCTGGGGTTGAAATGTCAACGCGTCTGATCAATGGTAACACGGCCAGTTAAAGGGAGGCAACCCGTTTTTTTAGGACCAGGATACAGACCACCAAATTGTCAATCTGTTTCACAGAGAATTACTTACGAATTATCTCTGTAACGGATGCCTGTCACAATCATGTGCGTTGATTGCACGCCTCGTAGTCATTGGCTCAACGGCTCGTGCAATGTTTACTTAACACCTAACTTACTTCGGGCAAAATGGTGCATTTTACTTATTTTAATACCCATTTACACTAAATAGGAAATATTTTTAACTACAAATACTTCAAACGTCTTTATTTATTTTTCTTTTACCTCAAAATTATTTTTGAGAATTTAATTTGTCTGAGAAAAAAAGTTAATATGCCGTACTCATTAAGCCTCGTCGATGTCATGCTTATCAGTGATTGTAGCGGCCAAGCGAATATTCACTGCGGGATCAGTTTGCCAAATTGTCTCGATTCCTGACTCCATCTTTTCTCAAAATTTTGGCTGGACTGAACGATCCTCACCGCAGACGGAGAGGCGTTTGGTTTTTAACCACACCCCAATCTAAACCTTTTATGAAGTCGACACGAACAATCGCTTTACTTTTAACTTTCCGCCTTTAAGCTATGAAATCACAAATATCTGACAGCAAATCCCAATTCAAGACCAAGCAGTCAACAAAAATGGACACATAAAATAGAAAGGATACCGAGAAAGGAAAAATAATTAGTGGTCTTCATCTACCTAACGAGAAAGCAAGTTAAATTGATTTCCTGGATGTGTAACTTCATACTTTACTAAATAGACACAATTTCGTACAATCATCCGATAAATAATATTTAGCATTATTTTTATTTTTCGCTGTAAAATAGGATTAAGTAGAGTTTAACGCCAGACCTATCTGAACCAACGAGGCGAAAGAAGACGGGAATACGTTATACAGCGTCTACTTCATACAGTGCGTATACGACATACAGTGTGCTAGCTCCCTTTCCTGCACCGCTGGATTCTTTCACATGCATGCGAACATGTACAGGTATTGGTTTCTCGTCTCACTACTCCATTGAAATGGGGGGGAGAGAGAGAGAGAGAGGGAGAGAGAAATGGGGTTTAACGCCAACTCGACACAGACTAGGTCATTTCGGGACTAACATATGGATTTAATTTTATTTCAATTATTGGCTTGCGCGTAGGGGTCTTTAGCAGTGGGAGGAAACCGGAGAATCCTGAGAAAACCCACGAGGTTAGACAGGCGACCCTACTCCTAGCCACGTACAACCGGGGATGGGAAACCACGCCAGTTGACTCAACCGCAAGCCGTATAATACAGCGCGCTGAGAAATGGGGAACGCGCTGGAAAATCCATAGGTGCTTTCACGGCTAACACCGGAATCGAATGGGTTAGCGAGTCAGTGATTTTCTAGTCGATGTCTAGTGAAAACCAACAATATCCTCACAATGATACAATTTGTTGGTAATAAAACACCCGTCTTCACCTTCCTCCAAAAGATTATATTTAAATTTCATTATGGCAGCACAGATAAAGAGCTGGCAGTTCTCACTATAATAGTTCTAAACTCGATCATGTAACGAGAATTTACTGAAAGTTTCAGTCAAATTGGTCCACTCTGAACCGAGATTTTAGGAATTGAATTTTTGACTTAGCCTCGATCATCATTACTAAAGTCGGTAAGATAAAAACATAGTCTCGATTATACATTTTTTGATTTAGTAAGCAACAGACCGGGTACTAATCCAGTAACTATCGCAGACTAGCGAAGACATCAAGAGTGGATTATGTCTGGATAAGTTAATTAATGTGTATTTAATAATTTAGGTAATATTTCAGACCTGAAGAAAGACCTGTAATAAGCAGATTTAGCTCCTGCATAATGTATGTTTAAATTGGTTAGATCTGTATTAGAACGACGCGCCACTTGAAATACGAGGAAAGGACTAGGGTCGCCTGTCCAACCTCGTGGGTTTTCTCCGGGTACTCCGGTTTCCCCCCACTGCTAAAGACCCCTACGCGCAAGCGAATTATTGAAATAAAATTAAACCATATGTTAGTCCCGAAATGACCTAGTTTGTGTCGAGAGGACGTTAACCCCCTCCTCTCTCTCTCTCTCTCTATCACTCTCTCTCTCTCTCTCTCTCTCTCTCTCTCTCTCTCCCTGCCACTTGAAATTGTCCAGTGTATTACATGTGACACGCAGCATGTAATCGATTTGCTTCAGTCACTCGGCAAATCTCGACAGATTCCGTAAACTACATCTAGTCTCGGCTGTATGACAGTAAGTGATATGTACCTACGTCCATACATTTGCGATGCGGCTACCGGTTTACTTTAACAGGAAAACTTGACGCTATTACACAAATTGGGAACCTATTCGGCTAACGACATATTCGACCGATCGATCTGCAACCTGTTCGTTGGAAACCTATTTAGAATAAAAACAACAGTCGCCTTAACTCATCTATTTATCAACCAATAAAATCCAACGTTATGTCTATCAAATGAAAGTATAATATATTATATTTTATCCATTCCTTTAGCTCAGAATAGAAGTGTAATTTCGTCATTATCTTACAGCTGGATCGGTCGAATAGGTCGCTAGCCAAATAGGTCGCCAACTTGTGTTTGGAATGGGCGCAGCCATGTTTCACCCGGGACCTTTAAAGTAGTTCCAATATGGCGGAATTCGTCATACAGCCGAGATTAGATGTAGGTTCCGGAGGTAACGGAATCTGCCGAGGTTTGCCGAGTGATGCTTCAGTGTACCTATACCCCAAGAACAGGGGAGATAAGTGTTGTCTTACTGCAGCCCCTTTAAACTATTTTTTTTTTTACCAATTGTTGAATTAGATGTTTATTTCGGAATTATCTGGCTTGGTACAGAAATGTAGGACGTTAAACCTCATTTCATGCCATTTACTGTGCTACTCAGACTATGGTAATGAAGATGGAGTACGCCATTTATTGTGCTATGCTGGAAATGTTGTCCAAGGAGCGGCGCTATGTGATTTCCCCCTTGTCAGTGATGCAGGACGGAGGGCCTGACAAGGACAGCTATCTAGTTGTTCTGATTGGACGGAAATCTAAGGTCCTGTATACAGTGGCGTGCACGTATAAGATCCCTTGGCAGTTGGAATTCGATATAGTGCCATAGTGCAACTGTTCGTGAAAAATTTCCCTCATAGCACACTGTAAGATGCAAGCCCGTCTTCATTAGCCCAGTCGGGGCAGAAGAGTAGGACGTTAAACCCCATTTTATTGTACTTGCTGAACTCACTGGACTTATAAAGACGGCCGATGGATGTTTATAACACGTTTTTGCTGTAAATCGGATCCTTGTTTTTAGTTAGAATTGCCCTTTACGCAAATAGCCCCCACACTCTTGGGTTTTATCTCAGGCTTCTCTAAAAACTTATATTAACCAAATGTAAAACAGAAGCCCAGAAGCCATCACGATTGACACGTCATGACGATTGCGTAACAGTAAGTGTTTTAAATGTAGTGATTTTTTTTTTTACAAAACGGAACTAAAATGTCAAATGTTACCTAGATAACCACTTGTTATATCGTTTTTAATGTCTCGACATTTGTTTCATATTGAAGGCGGTTGGTGTGGCCGTTACAGTCCCGTCACACCGGGGTGCAGGCGCGGTTTGGGGTCGGATCGGCCCCTTTTACTGACCGCGCAGCCCCTGGAAAATTTTTGAAAAATGAACCACAAATATGCGATTTGGTGGCATATCTGATTATAATCTCTGTCAAATAATATATCCCGACCTGCAAGTAATTTACAACCACCAACCTGTGAAATTATCATATCGTCATATTATTAATTAACGTAATATCATTGTATCGCCAAGAGTCAAGAGAATTTAACTGGGGGAAAAAGAGAATAGTTGAGAAAATTTTGACCATTTGACCGATGAATCCGATGAAATTCGGAATCCCCAATGATTCCGAATTCCGACCCACACCTACCACATCCGGCCCAGAAAGTCTATTATACCAGCCCTTTCCAGACTCCAGTGATGGCGCGGAGGTCCGTTAAAGCCACCGGCCACATACAACATGATCATCATCGCTCCATGGCCGGCCCAATACCCTCAGGTTATTTTTTTAGACGAATTGGACAATTTTTTTTTTTTCATTTTTTGTTCGACTGGCCATTCGGAAGATCGTCCGACCCACTCTGCCGGGGTGGTGTCCTTACTGCGTTGCTGCGACCGTACGGCGGCCAGAAAATGCACAAGCTCGGCGATCATCGAAGACCACGCTAATGACGATCTTGCCGGGGATATAACAACATTATATGTCGCGGACAAAGCAGTACCTCAACCGTTCACGGAAATGAAACCACATAGATCATGCGTTACGACGTCCATTTTCATCGATACTTCTGTTCCATCCAGTCCACGTTTTCAAGATTCCACCGTCCCTGACCCCGCTTCTGGGTCTCATTGGTTTAAAACCAGCGACTGGACAAGGGGTCGGGTGTAAGTATTAAGGCCATCACGAGATGCAAACACGGCTAATCCTCGGCAATAATCACGTGACCTTACCATGTTTACACCTCGCGACATGGACGAAATCTGCAGGTAGCCTTAACATTTAGATCTGCCTGGACAATGGGTGCTAAATGACGTCAAGTTTGTTCCACGGCCAGATTGTCCAGCGTCCAGTCTACACGTTTAATCCTTTATAAGTCATTCTCCCAATCAGAGTTGCCTTTTCACTTGCAGTTCACATTAGCGAGACTTGCGAGGAGATTGTTTGAAAGTGTCACTTTAATGTCAATGTTTTCGATGTTTGATGTATCCAGGATTTGGCATATTTCGCCGCAAACCCACACGAAATGATTCAGCCTTTTTGGAATAACCAATCCTACGCCATGACGAACAATTGCAATTACTCTTATTTTCTCGTTTCAATTTTTGTTGTTTTAATGATGATTTATAGACGTTACATGATTTAATAAAGGTCAAAAGGTCATTTGAAAGGTTACATGGTTATGTCATCAGTCTGCAGTTCTTTCTAGTTATTTATCTTTTAAATGTCTCGTGCACAATTATCGTCCTCCGCATGGTAGACACAGAATACACACAGACGTCTAATGTTGTAATAATGTGAATACATACTGTTCTCAATTTCCACCACAAGGAGAGCCGCGATGGATCGGTGAGTAAGACATTGGCTTGCTAACCTGGAGATCCCGTATTCGACCCCGAAAAGTTCATCGCATTTTGCGGCATGGTTACCTCTTGTCAATGCCCCCCCCATCCTGTACCACCGACAAGGCGAACATTCTCGGACAACACCGGGGTCGAACCCGAAACGCCCAGGTTAGCGAGCCAACGTCTTACCCACAGCGACTCCCTCAATCCAATGAGAGGATTAAGTTTGGATCTATTTACAGGTTATAGAGATAATATTGTCCGCAGTGACATCATGGGTGGAGAATGGTTAGGAGAGGACGAAAAACAAAATCCTCATCATTCCTTGGCATTTGTTTAGCATCAGTCATTATCTTCCCATTAAACCAATTTTTATTCTTATCATTATTTCATCTGGTCACACTTTATCTCAAATCGTGGGTGGTAGAATTCCCTGAAACAACTCATTCTGATATATGATCCAAGTTATTTGAATAATATAAACTATAGCTGAATAAGTTTACAATTGAAGTGTAAAATGATTCTGTATGGAAACATGCTGCAGCCATGTTTAACTCTGTTTTTACGTCAACATAGAAACGTAGTCGTATATTGTCTTCACTCAGGTCTGTCCACCTGCCCGCCCGTCCACAATTGCTTTCGTACGTTATAAATGTCTTAAGATTTATACACAGCATTTATGTGCAATGATTTTCGGCGATTTCTGATAATTGATGTAAAAGTTATCTCCCTTGGGCAATTTGAAAAAACTTGTGAACGAATTAGAAGTTAACATTATTATCTGATTGATTTGAAATTTATACTAAAGTGTTTATATTTAGACAAAGGATGCAAGTTGATGTTATAAATGTGAAAAATCTTGTAGACTCTCCAAGGGGCCACTATACTGAGTAGTCACGTTATTGATTGACAATTTCCCATGAATCGAACATTAAAAGTTATCACCGGATTACTAGTACATGTTTTGTACAATAAATTAAAGAACTAGAAGCCCATCAAATATAAATTACTTCTCCGTTCCGAATGGAATCTGTTTTGTAAATGGCAGAAAACAGAGAGAGAGAGAGAGAGAGAGAGAGAGAGAGAGAGAGAGAGAGAGAGAGAGAGAGAGAGAGAGAGAGAGAGAGAGAGAGAATTGGGGTTTAACGTCCACTCGACACAAACTAGGTCATTTTGGTACTAACATATGGTTTCATTTTATTTCAATAAATCGCTTGCGCGTTTGGGTCTTTTAGCAGTGGGAGGAAACCGGAGTGCCCGGAGGAAACCCACGAGGTTGAGAAGGCGCCCCTATCGGCAGAAAACAGATTTAGATATGTGCTTGTCTTGAAGAAAAAATGACTCCGTTGATTATCCAGACTGAAAACTAGGACAGGGAGATCTTTGCGATTTGTCCAGTCAGGTATGTGACCATCTATCTGTTGTTGGCAATAACATTCGCGCGTTATTACTGTGTTTTTGACGTAACAAAACCCTTGACGATTCTAATTTAAAGAATAATATGCGGAAGCACCACCATCTGATCGACATTTCGCCCCGTAGAAAGTAAAAATGACGTTTTACTAGATACAAAATATTCTAGAGACGTTAAACTTAATAACTCACAAACACGGGTAACACGGTTGCTCAGGAGGTCCCGGTTTCGATCCGGGAGTTCCACCCTAGTTTACCCATGTCAGTGATGCAGGGAGGAAAAAGCGCGTAGTTCTCCAGATTGCACGAAAACCTAGACCCACACCTATATACTCATTGGCACGAATAGTAGACCAAGTTTTCCTTATTGAACATGACGTGACCTTCTTTTTTTTGTCCCGGTCGGGAAATGAATGAAATGAAATTTGGTTTAATGTCCTCCTGTTCTTAGCTAATGACAGTGACACTACGGCCTACTCTTATATCGAATTCCAACGGTCAAGTGATCTTTGACATGCACGCCAATGTGTACACGGGACCTGGGTTTTTCGTCCCATCCAAACGACTAGACAGGTGTCCTTGTCAGGTCCCCCATCGTGCATCAAAAAGGGAGAATCAAACCGGAAATATCCCGGTCGGTGAATAAAAGTAGGACTTTAAACCCCATGTCTTTTATAGTAAACGTGTTTCCATAGTTTATAAATAAAAGATAGGCGACCATTGTATGCCAATATCTGGTATGTTATATCAACCTTGTGGCCATTATCAGCTGTATAACACATGCTGTGATTCTAAGATTCCTGATAATTCTTTTACAATTACAACATCTTTTTTTAATAAAATAAACCAGTCTCTCATCTCTCTGATCCTGGGAATGTCTGCATAACTCGGGAGTGTTCGCGAATCATGGTTTCACAATGATATCATTTCTGTGAAAGTTGAGAAATTCTACAATGACAAATTTCTCTTTAAAGTGCCTTCTTTATGGACTCAGTTCTGAGAAACATTGGGTTTTCTAGCAGACAAAACATCCACCCCCTAGAATCAAACATGTCTCTTTCAAATGTCAAATAGCGTGGTGTCTATTTCGAATAATTGAAATATAATTGAACCATGTTTTAGTTCCGAAATGACATAGTTCATGTCGAGTGGACGTTAAATCATACCTCTCTCAGTCGCCCCACCCCACCATTAAAAATATACTTGTTATATGCTCTAGGTAGCGTGTTTAAAATTTTCAATTAAACGATTGTGACAAATTGGGCTCATCGTAGCCATGCTACATAGAATCCGAAGTGTCCCCAAAAAGTTGTCGACTACGAAATCAATGGAATCGAACAGTAAAGTTAACGGAGAAAAGAATTGTGGTCTGACTCCATCTGATTTGTCACTAAATTTGACTACTACATGTCCAGGGTTAGAATCTCAGGCGTCGGGTTGATAAGAAACCTTGGGATTTTTCAAACCCCTTTCTCACTTGCTAATGGTGGTGCTCGTGGGACTAGTCCTTCGCATGGGACACCACATCTGAAGTATTTAGACATTAGCACACATAAGCGTGTACGCCAATTCTATCCTTTCACAAAATTTCTTATTAAAACGTACAGGAGCCCCTTCCACGAAATTTTAAGTAAGAAAAAATCCAAATTTTAGTACTTTGATTGCATAATAACCGATTGATTTTAGTGCCCAGGCAATCAAAATTGAAGTAGCCTATTTACTAAAATTTGGTTTTATCTTTTGTTAAAATTTCGAGAAACAAGGCCCAGATGTTTAAATCACAGAAAACAACTTAGCATATTTCAACAACTTTAAACTCTTTTATGTTTTATTTTATTTAAATCAAAACAGCTTTGAAGTGGTTAGTTCCTTAGACAAATTCTACAAACGTCCCAGTGCTGCAGGATGTAAGACTTGACAACTAACAGACTGTGGTCGTTCAAATAGGATCAGAAACCGAGGTCCCGTGTACACGATGGTGTACACGTAAAAGAATCCTTGAAAGTTGGAATTCGAAATAAGAGTAGGCCGTAATGCCCTCAACTGGGAAATTTTCCTCATAGTTCACTGTGTGGCGTGCGCCCGTTAATATTATTTGCCCGGTTACAGCACAAATGTAGAACGTCAAACACATTTCAATCTCGTGAAACCAAAAAACACATGCCAATGTAACAAATTTTAATTGACGCATTTATTTTTTGTGAGAGAATTTTCTGGAATAAGAATGACATGGATATCCTGGTATAATTGGGCTGATCTCTAGTCGTCCACCAATGGGCAGAGAAAGTTAATCCTGTGATGGGAACGGCTGGAGATCGTCTGACCTCTGTAATAAATAAAACAAAAGAAGTAGGAATTATGCGTACTGTATGTGTAAATCGGTATATTAAGTACAAAAGATTGGGCTTGATACAATAATAATATTATGTTGTTGTTATCGCACTGTACTCTGTCACCTGTAACTCACTGGCATCATAACAGCTTATCTACCCGAATACACCAGTAGAAACTTCAATAAATGAAATGGGTTTTAGCGCTCTACTGTTCTGCCCCGATTAGGCTGATGAAGACGATTAAACAATGTGCTTTGAAAGTAATTTTACCTGGACAGCGGCGCTGGGTCTACTCTTATATCGAATTTCAACTGCCAAGGATTTTTACCGTGCACATCAATGTGCGCACTGGTTTTCATTTTTTGTCCCATCCGAACGACAACACGTTGTCCCTTGCCTGTCCCTCCATTCTGCGCCACTGACAAGGATGGCGTACATCGGAAAATGCCGATGAACTTTTTCAGCCAACGCGGGGATCGAACACGGGACCTCCAGGTTAGCGAGTCAACGTCCTACGCACTGAACCATCGTGATTCCCTTACGTTTAAACGTGAATACATTGAATGGCGTTCAACTTCTTGCCAATCTACAACCTAACCCTAACCCTAACCCAATACAGCGATCATTTTGAGAATAAAATATTGTGATTGTTATTTTTCTGGGTACGCGTGGCTGTGTGAGTGATGGTGTGTTTGCTTGTGTGTGTGTGGGGGGGGGGTCGGATAATTTTGTCTGGGCAGTGGTTTTTCAGGGGTACGATTACATGACGCCAATAAACAGACGAGAGAACTTCTGTTTTTCTACCCACCACATCGTCTGAACACATCTTGCTGTCACATCCACAGTCCCCATCGCTGACATGCGCATCAATCGATTTTAGACCATATAAGAATATGAAATGAAATAAAATAAGATTTAACGTCCTACTGGTCTGCTCCTAAACTGGGCTAATGGAGACGGGCACACTCCATACAGTGTGTCACGAGGGAAATTTTGCCCGGGCGGCGGCGTTACGGCTTACTCTTATATTAAATTCCAACTGCCAAGGGATATTTTACGTACACTCCACTGTGTACACGGGACCTCGGCTTTTGTACCATCCGAACGACTAGGCAGCTGTATCACTGACAAGGGGGAACTACTCTGGAAAATCTGGAAGAACTTTGTCGGCCAATGCAGGGATCGAACACCCGACCTCCAGACTAGCGAACCAGCGCCTTATCCACTTAGCCACCGTGACCCCACATATATAAGATTTAGTTACATATTGTACACCAAGAAAATATTGGAATTTGAGTGGAATTTGAAGAAGTGTTACCGTCCACTCCATACAAGCCAAATCAGGTCGGGACATGATGGTTCAGTTGTATTCCATGCAATATATTACTCCCTACTTGTCTGGTAATTGTTTGGATGGGACCAAAAACGGCATCTGTTGGCGAGCGACTTAAATAGCCCTTGTCGGCAGTTGGTATTGGTTTTTAAGTATGGCGTTCGTTGGATGCAGAAAAATAATACATTAAACCCCATTTTATTTCATTTCCTTCCCACAATATTGAAATGTATGACCAAAACAATTCTCCGGTGATTTTATTTCCATAGATACGTGAACCATTCTAAACTCTCCTTCGATTTACATCCATCAAGGGTTGTTTTACATGTCAAGGTATAGATACATGCGTGGAGCTTCCAACCGCGTGGTACATTGACACTTGATACAATATGTGACACGAGTTCATGGCCTATGATTCAATATTTAAAAATAATATGTTAGATGATAAAATAAATAAACCATGATTAAATTAGATCGGTATTTCCTCTACTTCAAAACTTTTATCTTTACTCTAACCTTGACCTCATTTTGTGTCATATAAAATTAAATCTCCCAACAAATCGAATGATGTGAAAAAAGGACATTCATGCTTCATGACTTTTATTTCATCAACTCAGTCTTGGTGTGATAACATCGAGGTACAATTGTGTTAGCAATGGCGTGTTGCTAACGAAAACCTTGGAAATTGGAATTCAATGGAAACCACACTGTCTGGACTCAACAGAAACCTCGGGCGTAAGAACATAATGGAAACCACGCTGTCTGGAAAAATGCCCCTCCCCCGATCCCCGTAGTCATATTTCTATGCCCGTAGTACACACTGCATGACGCATACACACTGCGTGACGTATACACACTGAATGGCGCATACACACTGCGTGACGTATACACGTCTTCATTATCCCGGTTGGAGTGGAAAATAGGACCTGAAACCCTATTTGATTTCATTTATATAACCAATTGTTGTAGTCCAGTCGTAAAGGGAAAGAAAAAGTCCTTTAGCCAAAGACGCGAATCAAGTCTTATAAAAATTAGTTGTTTTATGATAAAATAATATAACACCTTTGACTTGATGACAGATATCGGACACAAACCAGTGTAGAACACCCGGTAACTGCCATGGTAAAGAAATATGTGTTTACTGCTCGAAAGGCTGTCAATTAATACAGCAATAAGTTGATCCATTGGGTTTTGTATTGTTGGTTTAGAAGGCTATATGTTGGTATGGGGAGGATATAATATGTTGGCTTGAGGAGGGTTTTTTGTGTTGGGAGGAGGGTTTTGGTGCTGGGAGGAGGAGAGTATATGTTGCAGTCGAGTCGAGGAGTTCTTCCACTGACTATTCCGTCGATTGATCCAGTAGGTGAAATCACCTGAACGACTAGACAGTGTTCCATGTGCCGAATGACGTATATTTCACCTGTATAATAAGTATAGGTGTATATAAGACACCTGTAATGTTGAGGTATAAACCACATGTATTTAAAACAGGTTATTAAAGTGTTACAATCTGTGGGTAGAATAACCACTAACCGGAAGTCATACCACACGCACGTGGAGTAGGTGATTAACAAGTAACTGGTACAATCTTGGACAGGTTTCCTATACATGATTATAATATACATTTATTATATGGATGTCGGAGTCTGTCCACCTTAATTATAATAATACACATTTATAATATTGATGGGAGCGATGCCTGAATCTGTCTAACAATAGATTAACTATGCCTAACCCCTTTCCCCAAACCCTTATGCCTGGCTTTCACGTGGGCTAGAAATGTCACGAATTGTCCTGAATCCAAACTTTGTCCGGTTAGTAGACGATTCTTGAGGTTCGTAGACGGTTCTTGAGGTTCGCGAATGATTCTTATTTGGATTTTACACATTCGTATTGTTCATAATGTAAGAGTTCGTAGCTCGACCACGAACGTTTTTGTGTGTCAAAACTTTCGTAGCAGCTCCAAGACTGTAGATGGATCGTAAACCCGCCGTAACCCTCCCCTATCGTCCGCAACACCTTCCCATTCGATTCTTTGTTATTCGTGATCATTCGAGGCTCCCTTAATTTCGCGAAACCAACTCGACCAGGCACGAATGTCCCGAATCCACCTAGAATCAACTACGAATAGTTTACGAATGAGAAGGATACGACGAATGTCAAGATAAGGTACGAAATACGAGAATCAGTTACGAAAGAGTTAAAAAATAAATACATGTATGCCTAATTTTATTAATATGCCGAATGGTTAACGAATATGTCGAATAAACATCAACTTCCGTGAACCATGCCGACTCGTGGCACTCTGGTATATTCTTGATTTCCTAAATGCTGTGAGATTTTCATCTAATTCCAGTCGTCAATAGATTCTTTACTTGCACGCAACCGTGTATAAGTACCCGAGATCTTTCTTCGTATGCACCAGACGAATAGAAACCGTTCCTTGAATCATGGACAACGTCAAATTAGGTTGCTAAAACTCAAAGAACTTGTTCAGCTTGTTGAGATCGAACCTAGTACATCCTGGATAGCAAACCAGTGTTTCCCTCACCGAGTGACTTCCCTTTAAGGGGGAGAATGTGGTGTGTAATGTAATAAGGAGAATACCTCAATTCATGGCGAGATTTTAAACAATACTTTATTCAACCGATATGACTAATGGGATGACTGGACATAATGTCTGTTTTAATTCAATCAACAACTCGATGACTAGACACCATCTCTATCTTAACACCTGTTTAATATGGCTAAAATAATTCATTTCAGTCTTCAAACTTTATCAAGCCCCCCCCCCCACGAAAAACCTATTTCTTTTAAATGAGTGTTTGGAATAACATGTGGTACATTTTTTTATTTTTTTCTTTAAATTTTTCAATAATTCACTGGCGCGGAGAGGTGTTGAGTACTGATGGAAAAGAAATGATATGGGAATTAAAGCCTTTCTATTCTGCCCCTACTCGGCTAATGAAGACGGGGAAACCGGGTGAATACCACATAGTTTCACAGGCGACCCTACGCCTTGTCACGTTCAAGCTACCCACGCCTTGTCATGTACACGTGTGGGATTAAACCCGCGTTAGTTGCAGATATTATAATACAGAACACACGTAAATACCAGTCGTCGCCCAGCTAACAATGAAATGAAATTAAATGTGATATACATGTAACGTCCACAAATATTCACCTAAGAATAAAATAAGTAAAAAGCCATATTTATTAGAGAGACTGGAGAGGTTAAAACAAGCTGTATTCATACTCTTTCCGCATAACGGACATATCAGATTATAACACACCAATTTAGTGTTTGATCAGCCACAAGGAAGGCGTGAAAATATTTAAATACAACAAAGAAATCATAAAACACGGTGTTTAAATGGCGCCGACAATCTGAATTGATTGAATAAGTTTCGTGTCGGAGGAGACAGACACCCGACTTTAATAAAACATTAAATATTTCTGTTTTACACCATGGAAAAAAACATCTTAAATATTCTCCGCTTTTCTTATCCATAAAAAAATCAAATATTCGTTTCTTGCATTTGTTGTTGTGTTATTTCCGAACCGGAAAGTGCATTTCAATTATTTTCTCCTTGTCTGTCATTTGACATCTATTATAACTGTCTAGAAACCCGGACTGGTCTTTTAACAGTCGTAAAATCCGGGTGAGCTGGCCGTATGGCGAAATGGCATTTAACCTGCTACTTTTGTTCAAAAAGTGCGGGTTGTATCACAAGGTTGTGAATGAATAAACTGGCGTTGTTTCGATTGCCTGACCAACCTTGTGGGTTTTCTCCCATTGCTAACGACCCCTACGCACAAGGGAATCATTGAAATAAGATTTAACCATGTGCTAGTCCCGAAATGACCTAATTTGTGTCGAATGGACTTTAAATCCCCTCTCTCTCTCTCTCTCTCTCTCTCTCTCTCTCTCTCCCTCTCTCAACAATCCGAGTGGCCGTTAAACGACATATTTCTCCCTCTCTCTCTTAATCCACAACTCGAGCTAATGAGGTGATATTACCAACCGCCAGGGAATCCTTAAAAAGGCATCATGTACGATTTAGATAAAGAGCTGGCCATTCTCGCTGTAATATTTCAAAAATATATAATGTGTATAATATAAAATGAATAATACTGACAAGGTCATTCAACAAATAATTTTATTTTAAACAAAGTTATCGATGGTAGCAATTTTGACAAGATGTATACATTGTTGATAACCACCGTACTGGTCATGCAAGTATTAGCCTCGCTTCTCAGTTTTTAAATCGAATCATTAAATGGCCGAATCGTTCTAACTACATGAAATCGGAGCCTTTCGATGTAATCATAAGTAGATTATGGTCTTGCCATAAATGTCTGATAATCTATATAACATTTTAGGCCAAAAGGAAGATTTAGCTCTTGAATAATGTATGTTTAACATGCTGTCAAACGTAACATGGAGCTAAAAAGATGTCCGAGGATCGACCCCTGGATCTTACTTATACGGAGAACACGGAGACAACCCACGAAGTTGGACAGGCGCTGTACATGTACTTCTTTTTACGTACAACCAGGGATTTGAAACCATACGCGCGCCTGTCCAACCTGGTGTGTTGTCGCCGTGTTCTCGGGTGTCCTCCATTGCTAAAGAACCCTAAGCGCCAGCGAAGTATTAAAACAAAATTGAACCATAAGTTAGTCCCGAAATGACCTCTCTCTCTTCTGCTCTCTCTCCGCCCCCCCCCCCCTCTCTCTCTCTTTTCCACTCTCGATAATACGTTGTTTACATGTGGCGATGTGAGACGCGGACCGTGATTGTTAGGTATATGTATCATCACCCAATACCGTGACCTACTTTATATAATTTAATATATATATATAGTGATGACTGCCGCCCACCTGCTCGGGATAAGGGGGTCAGGAAATAACTAATGTCGATCTCATTCAAGTTAATCTTCTTCAAACATAAATGATATTTAAATCAATATTGGTTTTGTTAAGAATGCTGTTCTGTGGGTAAGACGGTTTATCAGGTTTTAGATATACAGATAACTAATAGTAACATTTAGATTTGACACCCACTCAAAACTTCAACTGGACGACAGGTTTCCATTATATAATATGTAAAGACAGATTTTCTTTGCTTATTTTACAAAACGACAGATTTTCTTGAAGCACTGGGATCAGGAAAAGATGAACCTTTATAATATTCAGCGTTCTGCGACCTTTTTATTCCGACAAGGGCCAATGGATCCTTTAGATATTCTTGATATTCATAAGGGGAGTTGGGATGTCTAAGTGGTCTAGAGTGCCGCGCTTCGACCTCTAGCTGGCCGGTCACCTCTGGCATGCGGCCGTGGTTTCGATCCCTGGTGTGAGCATATGTGGCATGGAGATAGGGGGCGTCTTCTCAATCTCGTGGGATATCTTCCGGGCACTCCAGTTTCCTACCACTGCTAAAGACCCCTACGCGCAAGCGAATTATTGAAATACAAATTATGTTAGTCCAGAAATGACCTTATGTCGAGTGGACGTTAAACCCCATTTCTCTCTCTCGCTATTCATAAACCGCGGCCTTCCGTTCTGAGTTATCCCCCCCCCCCCGCGCTGTTACTGTGTGGGTGTATTACACGCTTTGCGTGTCTATTTACTTTCTATCACACTTATTCTATGTATTTTTGAACGATTCATTTTCTTTAAATATTTTGCGATGCGATGCATTGTTTTTATAATGTATATTGTACAAGGGCTAACTGAAAAGTTCTAAATCTATCTGGTAAAGACCTGTACAAAATCGATGGTTTTTCGTGTATTTTTCTACACAGTCTCTCTTAAGGTGTACACATTTTTGCCAAAGTTGTTGCCCGGCCTGGATGCCAGTCAGAAAGTTTTCATTTCTAGTGAAATGACAACCGGTAATTGAGCCTCTTTTTCATTTTTGGAAACAAGTGGAAGTTTGACGGGGACGTTTCCTCACACTGCTAAAGACCCCTACGCGCAAGCGAATTATTGAAATAAAATTGAAACCATGTGTTATCCCAAAATGCCCTAGTTTGTGTCGAGTGGACGTTAAACCCCATTTCTCGCTCTCTCTCTCTCTCTCTCTCTCTCTCTCTCTCTCTCTCTCTGACGGGAACACATCTGACCAAAAATTATTAGGATCCCCTTCAAAATAGTGCAGATTGTCACGGGACGTTAGGAATCTGACACCTTTTAAGAGCTTTGGCACCCACCTTGCACAACCTTTTTGACAAAGTGATCTACATCAAATTGAAATGTACATACACATGCACATAGAACTTTCTGACCTCTGCTGGTTTTGATCATTCATGATATTGACGTTTTCAACTCTGTATCAACTTCTGCTAAGGCACGGTCTTATTAAAATATCTAATGTATTCAATATGTTCTTTACGGGCTACACACGAATGACCTCTGCTAGTTTTGATAATATATTATATGTGACGTTCCAACTTTATATAGCCTTCTGTTAAGGCACCCGGGTAAAGTTTTCTTGAATGATTGTCGTTGATGGCCTCCCGGGATGCAGGACATCGTCAAGGCCCTCCCCGCAAAGCTTAAATTCCACGGCCCACTTCTTTGCTGTGCAAAAAGAAGAGACATTATCCCCTAAAGAAGAGAGCGAGTTGGTGCTAGTCCTTTCGATTGCAAATACTTGATGACTGCCCTAAGCCAGTTGTGTCCATTTCTGGTTATTTCAGTGGGTAGACAATTAATGATAACACTACGGTTGCAGTTCCTATGTCTATGATTCATTCAGTGATTGTATTTTTTGATGGGAGATGGTCAATTGATCTATTCTTTTTCGGCTTAGAACTTTTCATCCAGCTCTCGTACTAAGAAAACGTCTTCTTTAATATGTTTCACGCTCAATAAAAAGACTGTGCCGAACATAATCAAATCACCCGCCATTATAGTTTCAATCATGGAGGACTAGGGTCATCTTTTCTGTGAAGAGTTCCATATTTATCGTACCAGGGTCACTTCATGAATTTTTATCACGAACCGCAACGGAAGTGTAAACACAGCTAAAGCCTCGTGGGTTTTCTCCAGCCACCCTCCCAAGGATTAAACGTCACGTCTCCCCCTCTCTCTTTCTCTCCTCTCCTCTCTCGCATCCCACCCCCTCTCTCCCTCCTTCTTCCCCTTCCTCTTTATCTCTCCTCTCTCGGACCCCCTCTCTCTCTCTCTCTCTCTCTCTCTCTCTCTCGTACACACCCCCTCTATTACATACATGTAGCTACACCACCAAGTCAAAAGGTTCATCAATGGTAAATAAACAAATTCCAGAAAGTCCGCCTGCGACTCTCATCCCGAACGAACCATCTTCGAATCGAACTCAAACGCGATTCACCCCAGCCTGTCCCGAACAAATTTTCAAATCATGTACAAGCAAGTGAATTATTTTATTTGTTCAAGTGATATATATTGTGTTTGTAGCACGTAGTGTTGTGTAGTAAAGTTGACCCGTGTGTGTAGGAAGACAGGGGGTGGGTTGTTGTTGTGTTTCTCACTGATCAGATTGTTGACATTTACGTTTTAAATTCTTCAGCTACCGGAGTAATTGAGTCAATGTATAACTTCTGGTGTTTTCGATTGAATGAATCGTAAGCTGAGTGATAACCCACGGATTTTGAACGTTTTTTGATATAATAGATAGAGAATAAGAAATGGGGTTTAACGTTCACTAGATTCGATCACGGTCATTTGGTCACGTGCGTATTGCTAGGGAGAAGACGTTTGTCCATATAGGGGCGTGTCTGTCTTCTCACCACCCTTACTCCCACTTCCCGACTTGTATGTGGGGGTCACGGTGGCTAAGTGGGTTAGACGATGATTCGTTACCCTGGAGATAGCGTGATCGATGCCTGCAGATTTTCCGGTTTTGTTACCCACCTGATGCAGTGATGCAGGACGGAGGAACTGACAAGGACAGCTGTCTAGTCGTTCGGATAAGATGAAAAACCGAGATCCCACGTGGACGTAAAAGATCCCTTGACAGTTGGGATTCGATATAAGAGTATTCCGTATCGTGTCACTATCTGGCCAAAATATTCTTGAAAGCACACTATATTATGTATGTTCGTCGTCACAAGGCCTGTTCGGAGCAGAACAGTAGAACGTTAAACCCCATTTTATTTCATTTTATTTCATTTTATTTTATAAATGATAAAACAACTACAGAAAGTATATCACGTACGTCTGTCCAATCCGTGCAGAAAGTAGGATGTTAAACCCCATTGCATTTCAATTACACAATTACACGTTGATATCTCGTAGAAGTTGTTGATAACGATTGAAATATACTGCTGTACAAGGAGATAACGTCATGTGCGTAGAAAAATAACGTGCCTTTAACCCGCAGTCTATCTGTTGTAAAACCCTCTAATCGAATACACCCTGTATATACAATAACATTTATACGATATAGATACTATAGTATTAACATGTCTCGACACGCCTATTGTATAACCTATATAACATCATACACTTGTTAATAATCAACATAACACGTTAAAGGTACACTCCCTAACACTACCTCCTAACACCTAACACGTACACGTTAGATCACCAGATCTGCCATTGAGGCAAATGGTGATGTTGCGATACCCCGCTTGTACGTGACAAGAAACAGGACTGTCTATCCAGCACCATAGGGTTTCTCCCGGTCTTGTAGTCCCCCCCCCACTGCTTAAAAAACAGTTCCCGCAAGGACAATAAACCTCATTTCTTTCTCTCTCTCTCCCTCTCCCTCTCTCTTTCTCTCTAACCCCAACATACTCGATATTTTTGTAAATAAAATGAAATGGGGTTTAACTTCCTACTGCAGGGTGCAGAGCATGGTAATGAACAGTGGCGCAAGGCACAGGGCTTGGTAATGAACAGTGGTGCAGGCCTGGTGATGAATAGTGGTGCAAGGCACAGAGCTTGGTAATTAACTGTGATGCAGAGCCTGGTAACGAACAGTGACACGGCCTGGTAATGAACCGTTTCTAGTTGTATGGATATAACTATAACCCAGGGTCCACCCTTGTAAATGTTGTCCTGGAAGTAAAAGAACCCCTGACAGTGTGAAGTTGGTGGAGTGCTTGATTTAGAAGCCATTGGAGTGACCAGCATAATAAAGAAACAGGACGAAAACTTAAAAACCCGACGTGTTAAGTGAAATGAAATGAAATGAAATGGAGTTTAACGTCCTAGTGTTCTACTCTAAACTAGGCTAAAGGAGACGGTAACCGGACTAAATATTGAACTATTTTTTAAATATTCATTTTACCGGACAATGATTTTTTATTTTAGATTGTAACAATTTTCGGAATATGAACAATAATTAATTAATTAAAATAGTATGAATTCTTTTTAAATATAAACATAAAATTATTAAGATACACTAGGTCTGTTATTGAGAAGTGGTATGGGATGGTTTGACATGTTATTGTAAATGTTAATAAATACAAGAAATCCATTTTATAAAATAGATTAGCTAGTTGTGGCGAATGATTGGGACAGTTGCTTTAAACTGCCGCCACCACACAGTCAGACCTCACGGTCAAAACACGTCATACCGGAAATCCTCTCACCTTCCATATATGGAACACTGATACTACGTCTAGTGTTTTAATTCCTTCTGGCACGTGTGTTAGAAACCACGTGGTCTGTGATTGACAGGTGAGGGTATGGTGTAAATTGTATAAATAGAATAAGAGAAACGAATCTTGTTTTATTTATGTAAAGATTGTAACACGTTTGAAGAGCAGCAAGATTTAAAAAAAACAAGATGGTAATATATTTTATTTTTGCGGTAAGTCAATATCTTTCTATAATTACTTTATTCAGTTTGAAAATTTAAAATCTTGCTTCTGATGTTACCGTAAAAGACATGAATTCTTTGTCCCGACTTTTTTGGAATTATTGCATATTGAAATTATTTCATTCTCTATAATTGGTCTTTATTTTACTTTTTAACTGACGTATTTTACATTAATTCCCACCGAACTCCCCCGTTCCTGGAGATTAGGTTCCTGCCGGACTTTACCGCCGGAAAAGGATTAGTTTTCGTACAAGACTCTCCCGCTCCTGGACACTCTACTTTTCCTTAGTTCTGCTTTCAACCGACCTTTTCATATTCCCCTTCTCGCCCTTTCCTTTCGCACCTAGCCCACACCCCTCGCCCGTCGCCAGTCGTGGAATTTCGGTTTCCACACTATGCTTCCCGTTTATTTTGTTTAACTATTAACTGACTTTTCTCGAGTCGATTCCCTTGAGGAGTTCGTATGTTGATCATGTTCTATCGGAACCGTAAATCCGTTATCAATATTAAACATATTCGACTATTCAAATATAATCATGTTTTCTTTTAAACAACGTGAACACGGATCGCAGTTTTTCTTCCCATCCGATGGACAAGACGCTGTTCCTTGACAGGTCCTGGGCCCTGCAACAAAAGACCGGACGCTGTTCTTTGACAGGTCCTGAAACGAACGAATAGCCTGAGTTCTTTTTTTCACAGGTTCTTGGTCCGGAACCATTAACAAACGGAAACCAAACAGAAAAATCCCGATCCAAGTCTTACTCCCTGACCCACCGTGGTTCCCTCATTAGTTTTGTTGATGTTGATTTTTATGGACATTTTGTGTATGCTACAGAAATAAAATGAAATGGGCTTTAACGTCCTACTGTTCTGCTCCGACTGGGATAATGAAGACGGGCATACGCGATGCAATGTGCTTTGATGGAAATTTTGTCCTGACAGCGGTACTACGGCCTACTCTTATATCGAATCCCAACCGCAATACGTTACAGAAAGATATCAATATAGACTATAAAGCTACTGAAATGATATTTTCTACACATGACACGGACCTGAGGGCTGTAGTTAAAATGTTAAATTTAATTTATCGATTTATTATTTCTTATCAGTGGGTGGCCATGATATATCCCATACTCAAACCACTCTTCACGACATCAAACATTATTTATATCTTTTATTGTGTGGTATTTTATTTAGACCTATCTTAACAGGTGTTCAAAAATATTTAGCTAAGACGTGAAATGACGCGTTTCAACATCGTACAGGGCTAATGGTCCCGCTCTGGGGGTCACGGTGGCTAAGTGGATAGGCGCTGGTTCGCTAGTCTGGAGGTCGGGTGTTCGGTCCCTGCATTGGTCGAGAAAGTTCATCTCGATTTTCCGGCGTGATTTCCTCTTGTCAGTGATGCAGTATGAGGGCCTGACAAGGACAGCTGCCTAGTCGTTCGGATGGGACGAAAAACCGAGGTCCCATGGACACATTGGAGTGCGCGGAAAAGACCCCTTGGCAGTTGGAATTCGATATAAGAGTAGGCCGTAGCGCGTATGCCCGTCTTCCATTAGCCCAGGTTAGGTGCAAAAGAGTAGGACGTTAAACCCCATTTAATTTCATTTAGCGATGCTCCCCAAAGAGCCCAAGATTCCGCCATGTTTGTTATTTTTGGACAGTTGCCAATCGAGTGACCTCCCTCTTTTGATGGGCGTGATAACGTCGATTCCTGGTTCATATAGTATACAAGGTCGTTCCCGGGCCGAGACGTTTCCACCAACAAGTACACATATGGATCTCGACTTATCGTTCCTTCCGAAGGACTAGACGATTTCGACTCACCCAGTTAAACCCTTACATTCATAGCGAAATATTATTATTTCAACTTGGTAAATGAAATGATGCTTAACAACACCCTAACACCAATCGGATTATATTGCGAAAGATTTGCACGTAAAAGAACCCTAGAATTCGATAAAGAATAGGCGGATACCGAGCTCTCCGGGCAAAATGTCCTTCATAGCACATTGTATATCCTGAATGGTGCTTAATGGTGGAACAATAAACCCAATTTCATCTCTTTTTATGTCACGTGGCGAATATATGTAATCAATGGATGTTAAAAGTGTTAAATGGGAATATGATTCCACCCATCAGGATATTAGAAACATGATAAGGAAAATATTTTAAATGATAATTCTCAACAATTTTATTTAAATATGTCGTTTTTTGATAAATAAATCCGCCGCTATAGCAGCATGATTTAAAGTTTTATTACCAGTTAGGTATTTTTCAATTATATTTCTTTTATCCTATTATTTACGCGTTCGTGGTTTTATTTCATATTCCATACATTGCACATGATTTTGTGCAATATGTAAGATTAATTTTTTTAGATTATTACAAAAATACATCTGGTTTAACGCTCTACTTGTCTGCATCAAACATATATCAAGACAAGAATCGAATTCCAAATGTCAAAGGTTGCGTCAAATGGCGTGGTTTCGATTCTAATTTGTACGTGACAAGGAGAAGGGTCGCCTGTCCAATGACCTGGTTTTTGTCGATTGGACAGCCTCCTGTGAATCGAAACCAAGCTAGTTGACTCAATGACAGATCTTATGATACAGCGCGCACCTGCTAACCAATGGGCCATCCAACACCCTAATTACGTACAATGTCTTACAGGTAGCCATTACTTATAGACTAGACCCGATTCTGGATAAAAGTAAAGCAAGAGGCATTTTTTAGTAGGATTTGGTATCCAGGCTATTTAACCTATTTCAAGGGTGCTGATAACGAAAAAATAGGATACCAAGCTGAAAAAAGTGTTTTTGACCCTCAAAATTAAAAAACAAAATGGCCGCCAAAATTGCATCAAATTGTGACGGGCGTGCACAGTATTTGTATTATTAATCCTTTTTAATTTTTGAAATATTGATTTTTCAAGACATCCAAAGAATGCTAATCATGAATAAATAGGATTACAACCTAAAAATATTTTGGGACCCCCAAATTTGAAAAACAAAATGGCCGCCATAGTCGCCTAAAATGATGTTATTTATGCACGGTACATCACCAACTGAGGTTGTATTCTTGTTGATATTCTTTCTAAATGTGACTTTTTCAAGACATTAAAACACTGCTGTTCATAAAAATATTGGACATCAAGGTGATCATAATGCCCGTCATATTCGTCTCTACTAGTGGTATTTGTGCACAGTGTATCATCATCTGTGAAACTGTCACAGTCGTTAAACCTGTTCTTTCTGATTAACTGACGTCATTGTACCCTAAAAGGTATTGATATACAAATACACAAGTGCATATCTTCGTGAATACTTTTAATCATTTAGAAAGAAAATATCATGGAAATTTTTGTTAAACAATCAACACAAAAGTCATGTGAAACTTCTGAAGTCATGCTTTGCAATTTGGTAACGCATAATCACTAGGGTTGCAAAGGGTGGGAAACTTTCCGGGAATTTTGGAAAGTTTCCAGGGAAAACTTTCCGGGAATTTTGGAAAGTTTCCAGGGAAAAACTTTCCGGGAATTTTCAGTGTTGGGAATTTTCGGGAATTTTCCAATCTATTTTTAGAACTGAAAAATACTAAAATTACAATTATTTACTTGAATTTTCTTTTTCTCTTATGCTTTCATCTATATAAACTATTAAAACTTATTTAACCATGTTAGTTGTAAACCATGTTATTTATGTAAATTCTGCTCTCAAAGGTATACAAACAAATATAAGATCTAATTTGAAACTCTTCGGAGCTGACAACGATCCTTTCAGCATAGAAATTTCAGATATTCATGAGGATTCATTTGAACCTGAAATCTCCCTTTTATCCGCCGATGGGGGTGGGGTGGGATGGCCTAGTGGTCAAGAGTGCCGCGCTTCGACCTCTAGCGGGCCGGTCACCTCTGGCTTGCGGCTGTGCTTTCGAGCCCTGGTGTGAGAGTATGTAGCACCGATGGGGGGGGGGTGGCCTAGTGGTCAAGAGTGCCGCGCTTCGAACTCTAGCGGGCCGGTCATCTCTGGCTTGCGGCTGTGGTTTCGAACCCTGGTGTGAGAGTATGTGGCATGGAGATAGGGGTGCCTTCTCAACCTCGTGGGTTTCCTCCGGGCACTCCGGCTTTCTCCCACTGCTAAAGACCCCTATGCGCAAGCGAATTATTGAAATAAAATGAAACCATGTTAGTCCCAAAATGACCTAGTTTGTGTCTAGTGGACGTTAAACCCCATTTCTCTCTAAATATATATATATATTATGTTAAAACATGCTGGTCCCTTCTTCCCTTTAATTTTATAAAGATATCTGTATGATATGCTAAATCATGCTGGTCCCATGATAAAGTTATCTATATATCTACAACCTGCAATGTGAGTGTGTAAAAGGTGATATATTTATTTTTAATTTATTTACAATAAAAGGTAATCATGGGGTTTTGTGTGTGTATTTATAATATATTTATAAAACGTCGTGGTGTTTGTGTATATTTGAAGATATATAAACATCTATTGAATCTGGATAGTAGAGTGTATAATACACTAGATTATAATATAAATAACGCTATCACAATCACCAATTCAAGAGACGTATCATTCAAAATAACCATTGAATCGCAGCTCAAATTGTTGTTATCTTATTTGGTTTCATGAATTGTTGTGATAGTTTTCTGTATTAATTAGCCTCATATTTTTGTATTACTCTATTAGCTTGATAATGTTTAGCGAATATTCTTCGAAACGTCGCTCAAATAAATAAGTAGCTGTTTTACAATAAGTATGTGTTATAGTTTATTGGTTATTATTGGTGGTCGCTGTGGTTAAACGGCGAGGGCACTTGTCTCTATGAGAATATGCCACAGACGTGATGAACACCAGATTGATTAAGCCCAGTTTCAACTTGTCAGGGGTAGCGCCTGCGGGAGTGAAGTTTATCTGATCATTCGCATGGGGTTTACCATCCACTCATCATTTCGGGACTAACATATGGTTTAATTTTTTATTTCAATAATTCGTTTGTGCGTAGGTTTTTTTTTATTAGAGGGGGGAAACCGGAGGACCCGGAGAAAACCCACGAGGCTGGACAAGCGAGCATACTCCTTGTCACGTACGAGCGGGAAATTGCCATACCTTCTGATGCAACAGCACGGACGGGACTATCAAATTACACTTCGGTGTTCACATAAAAGAATTTCTGACGGTTTGAATTCCATGACGAATGGTACACTGCATGGCGGACGATACCGTCATCACCCCAGTTTTAGCAGAAGAATAAAACCCACTTGATTTCTAGTTTTCTAGCAGAAATAAAAATAAAACGTACTTTTTAAAATTAAAGGAGCTAAATCGCTAATATTGCCCTAGAAATTGACCCAAATGGGTCGCAACGTGTATATAACAATGTAATCTGATTGTCTATGAACTGATTTACATTCTATTGTTTCCGGCAGGAGTCTCAACCGAATACAAATGTCTAGTGTCTGGTTATTCCAGTCTATTTTGCCCATGATCATCAGATAATTTATGGCGTCGCCGTTTAACACGAGTTGGTGAATATGTGTAGCCTCGTTCTTTCTAGTCACTTGTTACAAATGTTGCTAAAACGCATTATGGTACACAATTCGTATACCAATGGAAAAATGTTTTTTTTTTTTATCTGAAATATTGGATATCTTAAACCCGTCTTTTCCCGGTAAGATCGTAACATCAATGTTGATTTTTTGAATTGACAAATAATTCGTTTTTTAACCGTGTAAGACTTTGGATTGATATTGAGTGAGAGACTTATACCTACTTTAAATTTATTTAGAACAAGATTTCCCTTAAATCCTGTTCTCCTATACGACTGAGCGGAACACTTGAACAACAAAGAAACCAGCATGACAACATGTTATTAATATAAGATATCTAGGGATGTGCACTCGACCATAAACAGCTTACTATGATGACATTTTTCAAATATTTGATGAATAATTTTAATGTGGGAAGTTGTTTGGTTTAATTTACGATATAAGACGGCGATGAGATGTCTTATTTCCTTGTCGTATCTTCAGTCATATATATATATGAAGTTGTATTGATATACATAGTATAAGGATTAAAATGGGCCCAGTTTTTACTTGGTGTTTTGGATTTTGTTTACAGGTTTTACTTGGTGTGTATCAGGTGGAAGCTAAAGGTATGTTGAATTTATTTTGTTCTATAAGATAATCTAATGTATCCTGGAATCTATGTCGAATTTAAATGAAGAGAAGACGCTAGGGTATTCCCCTTAGGAGGTCAATACCCCCCCCCCCCGCCACGACTAGAAGAAGATGATAGAGTGATTTACTAATCCCCCACCCTCACAATTAGAAGACGTTAAAAGAGGCTTTAATCACAATTCTGATGTTTAAAACTATGGTAATCCCTAGTTTGTGTCGAGTGGATCTTTGACCTGCACTTTAAGGTGGTTTTAATTCCATCCGAAAGACTAGAAATAGTGTCGATGCGCACAGGGACTTTAAGGGTATTAGTTTGAACGAATGACCTAGTTTGTGTCACGTTGACGATTACCCCCCTCCCCTGTCTCTCTCAAGCATAACTACTCGTATAGTAAATTAATGACCACATTCCAGAAGTAATAAAAGTAGGTTTGGTAATTAGACGAAGACAGTTACCGCCCAACATCCTATAACATCCTATAGTATATTTATATATATAATAACCACACGTGCCGTAAATAGATATATTATAGACTATAATTATATAATATACATGTAGACAATCAGACTACTTACTCTATTTATATCAACATTCTTTCTATATATGTCATCAATAACCAACATTTATCATAACAGGTTTTAAATTAGATTTGCTAAATTGATACATTAAATATACATTATGGGAGATTAGATAAAGAGTTGGCAGTTCTTATTATGATAGTTAAAAACTAGATATTGTAAAGGCAATTTGCAGAAAATTTCAGTCAAATTGATTCTCTCCTAACCGAAAATCTAGCGATTGAATTTTCGGCATAGCCGTGATCATAACTAAAGTCGGTACCGCATAAAGCATAGTCTCGATTATCCAAAATATAACTAAATCGAGATGGAAATTTATGCAGTAAATTGGATCGATAGCAGGCTAACGATGCCACCGGTAGTAGATTATCGTCTGAATAAATTAATTAATGTCTAATTGATAATTTAGATAACATTTCAGGTCGAAAGGAAGACATACAATAGGCAGATTTAGCTCATGCATAATGCATGTTTAACAAGAAGATTAAACATAACGTTAGCACCCTCTCTCTCTCTCCCTCTCTCTCCCCCCCTCCTCTCTCTCTCTCTCTCTCTCTCTCTCTCTTGGGTAGTTAGAATCCCGAATAACTGTACACCGGGGCAAAGAATTCGTCTTTATCTATGTCAGTTGTATTTTACGCCTCTCTGTCTCTATAAGTAATGTATGTTGTGCTTTGCCGGAACTCGTCTGTCCTGGCAAAATATTCCTCATAGCATACTGGCGTATGTCCTTCTTTATAAACCCAGAACAGTAGAACAGTAGGACGTTAAACCTCATTTCATGTTATTTTCATTTATTTCAGTGTTAGAGTGTAAAGAGAAAGTTGCTGACGTCGTGTTTGTACTCGATTCGTCAGACAGTATTTGGCCGACCGATTTCACCAAACAACTCGACTTTGTGAAGAAGGTAGTCAACACTTTTACAATTGGTCCGAACAATATCCAAGTTGGTGTTGTTACATTCGCCACTCGTATTAAACCCAACTTTCAGTTAAACACCTACGATGATAAAAAGCAGCTACTCACCGCCATTAATTCTATCGATCGCGTGGATGGAGGAACGAATACAGGCGCCGCCATACAATATGTCCGCCAAGAAATGTTCAAAGGAAAAAATGGCGCCAGAAAATGGGCGGCAAAGATTGTAGTTTTGATAACAGACGGATTTTCACAAGATACCAGAAAGACTCTCTTGGAAGCGTCCATTGCTCATAGTTATGATATTAAGGTATTTGCTATCGGAGTAGGTGGCGGAGTGGATTCCCAGGAACTGGATGGTATTGCTAGTGAACCTACAGAACAACACATATTCCGTGTAGAGAATTATAAAGCTTTAAACCATATTAAACATTCCTTTACTGGTATAACCTGTGACAGTGAGTACATTTATTTATTCATATGGCCACTTATTTTATTTTATTTTATTTTTATGTTTTATCGAAAGTATGTCTTTACAGGCCCAGTTTAGGAGCGGAGCAGTAGGACGTTAAACCCCATTTTATTTTATCGAAAGTAAAAGAGTATTTAACAATGACTCTAAAATGAAATATTTTAACAAAATTTGAGCAAAAACCAGTTTTGTTTTTTTTAAAGATATATATGTTTATATATTTTCAGTTCCTGTCAATGATCAGGCACCGAATGATAAACCAGGCGTGGGTGACCCGGATGACCCAAAGACAAGTGAGTATATATTATATTTATGGAGAGATGGGAATTGACGTCTGCTGAACACAAACTAGGTCATTTAGGGACTAGCATGGTCTTTTGTACTTCAACAATTTGAAAACTGTCGGTTTTTTCGATTCGAAATGGGGGATTCGAATAGCTGAAATTATCCTACCTCGCAGATTTCCCGTTACCATAGAAATGACCAAAGTATTGTTTTGATTGGCCAGCAACTCCCTTTCCGTTTGAATATGTTAAATGGAATACGTCTGTTATTTTTAAAACACCGAACGTTGATCACTCGACAGTTATGTGCATATCGAGTTGGCTTGAAGCGTTTAAATATTTCCGAATGTCGGTCAAGTGTACAAAGTTCAAAGTACAACTGAATATTTTCCGACTTGATTGATGAAAACGAGCGATCACTATTTATGTATTATTAAACACGATCGGTTAAGCTGGCATGAACTACAGGTTTCCCCCCTTTCCGTCTCAGTCATTCCTGTTTTAAGGCAATGTTTTAAATCAAAACTTTGAAATTGTTGATTTCAATTTGGCACACTACTACAGAACATGTTCGCGTTTCGTGGGATGCAATTAATTTTTGACTGAATTAAGACCTTTTGTCCTGATAGTACACTTTTTGACATAGTAGAATTGAAAATGAGTTTTAACAAAATTAATTTTATCTATCACCATAGCGACACAGGTCAATTCAGCGAGTTTAGTCTATCTATACGTATCTTATTTATTTAAACAATATTTTATTCGTTACACAAGTTATATAATAAATATAGGATACGATAACAACTGGCAGTCATAATATTAACATAAATATTAAGCATAAAACATATCATGTACAATTTAGATGATAATATTTGATTTTTTAAAGGGACATTCTCGTGAGGGGAATACTAAAATTTATATTTTATTTAACGTTTACATACGTATTAGATTATATGTTCACAGAACTGTATCTATTTTAGCTTGTGGTGGTAAACCAACGGACGTCTTGTTTCTCCTTGACTCCTCCAGCAGTATCTGGGCACCAGATTTCCAGAAACAGTTGGAATTCGTCAGACAAGTTGTTGATAAGTTTGATCTGGGCACCAACAAGACGCGTGTGGGTGTTATCACCTTCAGTGATGGGGTACATCCGGTTATTCCACTCGATTCCTACAAACAGTCTGAATTTGATGCCAAGTTGATGAAGATACCTTACCTTACCGGTGGTACTAGCACCAGCGCCGCCATTCAATTCGTTCGGCGGGTCGGTTTCGCAGGAGATAAGTCTAGACCGGAAGTAGCACGTGTTGCTATAGTGATCACGGACGGCCAATCGAGGAATTTATTTGAAACTGTAGAAGAATCAAGGAAAGCTCATAAAGAAGGAATCTATGTTTTTGCCGTTGGTGTTGGTCGAGATGTGGACGACGAGGAGATGATGTCCATAGCCAGTGACCCGGATGAAAATTTTGTGTTTCGTGTTGATGATTACAACGGTCTGGCTAAAATTGAAAAATTGCTCGCTGTGAAAACATGTGGAGGTATGTATAGCTTGTTTCTTTTAACTTCAAACAAAACCCGGGATCCACACGTTTAAGTAAAAAATGAATTCTTTACAGTATATGCGGAAAAGCCGCTACCTGGGCAAAATTCTCCTCCTAGCATTGTACACGTATCCATATGTTAGTCTCAAATTGGCCGACATATTATGTTGACGAGACGATAAATCCCATTCTATTGTATCATCCATAACTTCTGCACCCATTTAAATGATAACCAATATACCTTCAGTTCTCGAGACGTACTGACCAAGTGACCAACACTAACTATTTACACTATTGATCCCACGTGACACTACGTAATTATTGAATAATATATAAAAGATAGGTATCCATGACATCACTGGACTATTACCCCCACCCCACACACAAAGAAATTGCTTAATCTCTTGAGTGATTATGTAGTGCATGCCAGTTATCACCCTTGCTGGAGATATACGTGTTGGTTGAGCACGAAGCAATAGTATACACTGACAACTGAAACATATTATTATATAAATGTGTGTTTATGTATTTTACAGTACAAGTAAATCATGTGGTATTATCAGATCAACCAGGTAAGATTATTTGAGTATTTGATTGTGGTTGAGTCCCACGTACAAACACCTCGGTCGTCTAAGCGTTATTTTGTGTTAACCGAGATGAAACCGCTGTATTCCAGGTTTAACCCCACTTTACCCACTCGTTAGAATAAAGTTTGGGGATTAAGGATGCATTATGCAAGAACTAAATACTCCTATTTTACGTCTTTCTTTAGACCTGAAATATCATCTCAATTGTTAATTAGACATTAATTAACTAACCCAGGCCTGCGATCTTTAGTGGATTTGAATACTTATTGTGATAATTTATGCCAAAAAAGATAATCGAACCAACGTTAGTAATGATGATCGAGGCTAAAGCCTAAAATTGAATCGTTAATATCTTGGTTCAGAGAGACACGATTTGACTGAAATTTTCAGAGAGAGATAGAAATGGGGTTTAAACCAGGTCATTTCGGGACTAACATATGGTTTAATTTCAATAATTCGCTTGCGCGTAGGGGTCTTTAGCAGTGGGAGGAAACCGGAGTGCCCGGAGGAAACCCACGAGGTTGAGAAGGCGCCCCAATCTCCGTGCCACATACGCTCATACCAGGGCTCGAAACCACAGCCGGAAGCCAGAGGTGACCGGCAAGCTAGAGGTCGAAGCGCGGCACTCTAGACCCTAGGCCATCCCAACCCCCCTGAAATTTTCAACCTTTTCTGGTTTCATTATCTATTTTTTAACCATTAACTATCAGCTGTGTATCTTATCTTACTGATGCCCCTGTAAGTGTTCACGGTTCGGTAAATGTTACTACCAAAGCCAGCAGAGTTAGATCCCAAACAAGATCATTAGGCTACAGTTGCTCCCCCGTCAACGCGCGGTACGTTCCACATTGAAAGCATTGTCATAAGGCAAATACACATTCTTGTTATACCGAATTCGCCCACTGGATTTTTATTTTGGCTGTTAAAGATCTATTGAGCTTAGAATGTATGAATTAATCTTATCTCTTTGTTTTTTTTTCTTTTTCAGTCTGCAGAATAAATCATTTAACAGACTTAGTGTTCGTGATGGATTCTTCTATTCTCGGTCATGATCACACTCAAATAGCTTCAAAGACAATAGCCAAGATAACCAGCCAGTTTCCTAGCCAAATAGACATTAATACGGGAATTGTGAAAGAAAAATGTCCTGATGATGGTTATTTAGATTTAAACTCTTATCACAGAACGAACTGGTTCATCAACAGGCTGAGAACAGACGACGAGGCGGGGTTATCTCCCTTATTACATCACGTTCGTCGTCATAGTTTCAGAACGTCAAATGGCGCGAGGAGAGATTCCGAGAAAATCGCCGTTATCTTCGTGGACAGTGAGCTGTTAAAAAAGGACGCTGCTGTATTAGAGGCAAGGAGACTCAAATTTCAAAATGTGAAAATATATACAATAGCGATCGGTGCAACATACAGTGACAGAACATTGACGGAATTATCTTCCTATCCCGACGATCATTACGTCATCAGATTTCCTTCGTATGAAGTGATGTTACAAGAAAACCGGAAAATTACCGACAGAATCTGTCAAGGTGCGTAACAAGCTTTTTATATTTTTTTATCGTACTTATTAATATTAATGGCATTGCACCCTGTCCGACCACAAGTCGAGACATGCGTAGTGTGTGCCATGGAGCGGAAGATAATCGTCACATTGAGCAGAAAATATAACACAGGTCTACATAATATACTTACTACGCATAAAATAAATACCTAGTTTGTGTCGTGTGGACTTTAACCCCAATTTAGTTGTGACAGCCTCCTTCACTTATACTAAAAACCTAAAGACCTAAAGCGTATTATTGAACTGAAATTTTCGAAATGACCAAGTTTTTGTATAGTGGAGGTTAATCTCTCTCTCTCTCTCTTTCTCTCTCTCTCTCTCTCCCTCTCTCTCGCCTGCTATTCGAACACCGGTTTTATTATGTATGATTATACCTGACAGGTATGAGGTATACAGGTATGACTTGTATTACTATTTCTCGCTATGTCGGGTCAACAGGTTCATTCTCGCGGGGTATGTTAGCTTTGAAATGAGGTTTACCGAACACTCAAACCAAACTCGGTTATTTCAAGTCTAACATATGATACAATTTTATTTCATTAATTTGATTGTGCTTCGGGGTCTTTTGACACCCACCCGACACAAACCTGGTCATTTCGGGACTAACATATGGTTTAATTTTTAATCAATAATTCGTTTGCGCGTAGGGGTCTTTAGCAGTGGGGGAAACCGGAGGACCCGGAGAAAACCCACGAGGTTTGACAGGCGACCCTACTCATTGTCACGTACAAGCGAGGTTTCGAAACCACGCCAGTTGATTGAATGACTGGTTTTATGATACAGAGCGCACGTGCTCCCCCCCCACACACACACACAGCCCACGACCATCGCGAAGATAAAAAATAAAATCAATTGAATATTGTTATTCTCTGTATTATAAATATTATTATATAATTACAGGACACTGATGAACAGACGACAAATGATCAAGTGAGGAAACAATCATACATTCACAAACTTTTGATTCAATCTGTGACCTTCTGTAACTTAATGCCAAAAACAGAATTAGCATCCCTATAACTGTTGGTGAAAACTGTTTACCCATCGCCACATCAACTTCGATACCAAATATAAATGTTTTGTTTTGTCCCCATAATTTTGTCTGCATTTTCCCGTTTTTTGTGTTTGGATCTGTACATTCGCCAAGGCAGCGTCATCTAACTAAGCGTTTTATTTATGAGTCGGTTATTTCGTGCCCAATGAAGTAACTATTAGTAATTCATGTTTTTACCAAATACATTAAACATACATTATGCAAGAGCTAAATCTACCAGTTGCAGGTCTTTATTTAGGCCTGAAATATTATCTAAATTATTAATTCGACATAAATTAAGTTATTCAGGCCATAATCAACTCTTGATGGCATAAGGTTTCTCCGATATTAATTAGATTGGAACAGTTCAGCCGTATTTGAATGTAAGCTAAACAAGAAATGGCGAGACTTAACTTCGAACAACTAGTGCGGTGGTTGAAATTATTGCACATGTCTTGTCAAACCTTCAAAGGCTAATATCTTGGTTTCAATAGAGTAATTTGAATGAAATTTTCAAATTATTCATTTTACATTATCAATTTTCGAACTATTATAGCAAGAATGACAGGCTCTTTATCTAAATATTGCGTAATGTATTTTTAATTGACTTTATTTATTGATGTAATATTTATTATGTTGTATTGAAATCCAACGAGTATATTATTCTCCTTCTAGTCAAAATAACATTTTCAACCCCCCCCCCCCCAAAATAAACAAAATATATTTGCTTTCTGCCTATGAAACGTGGGTGAGGGAATCACTAACGGTAATTTCTCCCAATTTTCAACAATCGAGACTTTTATTATTATCGGAATAATGGTAATCGAGTCTACAATGTTATTAAAATGAGTTTGTCAAGTATTATAGTTTTAGAAACCCATCATTATTGTACGGGTCCACGGCTATGTTTTCATTCATGTCTTTTCTTTGCTATTATTTACTGTGATAATTATTTATGCTTTTTTGTTTATTTTTATAAAATAAAATCTCCTGGAATAAAACAGACTTGGTATTGTCTTTCAAGGTATCTGAGCGCCATATAAGGGGATGAAGGCATGGCAAGGAAACATATCGAGGTGTAAAATACACGGTTTAAAAGTGGCGGTGAATAAACAGCACCAGGGCACAATATATATTGGTATTTGGTAATGTAACCAGTGTTATAACGATTCATGGGCGGTATCTCAGTGATAAAACTCGGTCTTTGTCGAGAACGTTCATCGGGATCGTTCGGATGGGGCACAAGTCCAGTCATGTCCGTTTGCGTTAGCCCGGAGTGCGCGACAGAGCGAGAGAGGGAGAGCCAGAGAAGGGAGGGAGTAATATCCACTCGACACAAACTGCATGGTTATAGTTTATTTCAATAAATCGCTTGCCCGTAGAGGTCTTTAGCAGTGTGAGGAAACTCACGTGGGATAGTGTGATATGGTGTGGTTTAGCATGGGACAGTGTGGTGTGGTGTGGTTTAGTATGAGAGAGTGTGGCTAATGTGCTGTTATGTGGTTTAGTTGTTAAAACGTCTGCCGGTCACCATTGCTATTGTGAATTAGAACGAGACCACAGTTGTCAGTCAAACTTCATGACGTGAGCTTCCCAACTGGCTAAACTGTTTACTGAAGAAGAAATTACCTCGTTGTACCGAGTGAACGTTTTTATTCTCTGAGCACCATTCGCTAAATTAAACAGGGAGAGAGATCTTTTGTTCACGTACACCATGAATACATGGTTGATAAATGGAGTTATCTCCCCTATAAGTACTGAATTCCGCGTCACTCGATTGTAATTCTGTCGATTCGGGACGTTCTGAATCGAGCACCGCCATCCCACCACCCCCTCTCGTGATATGGAGCAGAAAATATAACATAGACCTACATAATATTTGATATACTTACTACGCATAAAATAAATACCTAGTTCGTGTCGGGTTTATTCCAATTGCCGTATATCATAGCGTGACTATATCATAATGTAGACGAACATACTTCATATATGGTGTGCTACGAGGCGAAAACGCCCCCAGTCTGCAAGAATGACACAGGGAAACCAGAGAGGAAATTCTCGAGTAAATTGGCTGAGCAAGACCAGGTTGAACTCGAGACCTAGCAGCTTGTGAGCAAAAGACAGAATCGTATTAACAATAACAGAATTATAAGCTCCCGGACACAACCACGCACAGGAATCAAACTGTAAATAGTGATACTAAGTCTACTGACATGAAATGAAATGAAATGGGGTTTAACGTCCTACTGTTCTGTGCCTACGGGGCTAATGAAGACAGGTATACATCATACAGTGTGCTATGCGGGAAATTTTGCCAGGGCAGCAGCGCTATGGTCTACTCTTATATCGAATTACAACTTCCAATGGATCTTTAACGTGCACGCCAATGTGTACACGGGACCTCGGGTTTTTCGACGACTAGACAACTGACAAGGTGAAACCAAGCAGAAAATATGGATGAACTTTCTCGGCCAATGCAGGGTTCAAATATCAATGTCTACGTGAAACAATAATGAATATTTATAGTTTAGTATAGAATTTACTTATTGATAGCAAGTCTCTCGGGAATCCTCTACTCGTGGCAACTGTCCATCGTGTCTAACGTTCAGACGGTCCAGGGTAATTACCATGCTAAAAGGGGGAACAGAGGAAATAGACAGAATTACTATAGATTAACGATTTACAAGGAATTGGAAACAATGAGTGGTCTGAATCCCGTTGTTATACATCACGAAGAGGAAATAGAAAGATCTACAAGGAATAGGAAATAATGGGCGGTCTGAATCCAGTTATTATAGATCACGAAGGGAATAGAATTCAGATTACGTGTTTCTGACAATGATTCTGATTGTTTACAGGAATAACCAGCTCCTGTATAATCAATTCTCTCAGACAGCTACCTCACCTTATTTATTAACCCCTAATAACAAATGAAATAAAACGACATGGGGGTTAATATCCTACTGGACAGCTCCACCAGGTTTAACATCCTACTGGTCTGCTCCACTTGCCCGGACAGGCACTACGGCCTACAATTATATCGAATTTAAACCGTGAAGCCTTCTTTTACGTGCACGGCAATGTGTACAAGGGACATCGGACTTTCGTTTCGTCCTAACCGATCGACTACACAGCTGTCCTCTTTACCCCCCACACCACGCTACTGTCTACATAAGGTACACGAGACTTTGGTTTTCCTACCAGGACATAAATACATGGAAAGATATAGTTTTTATATCCCATCTGAAGGACCAGAAACATTTCCTTTCCAAGAGATAGATGCCTGAAAAACCCTGTTTTTTTTATTCTATCCGAAAGACTAGACACCGTTCCGTCCAAGAAGATAAATACCTTGAAAGACCTACACAACTAAAGGCGAGTATTCTTAAAACCTGGTTCGATCCCTGCATTGGCTGAGAAAGTTCATTCAAATTTTCCGGCGTGGTTTGCCCTTGTCAGTGATGAAGGATGGAGAGCAAGACAAGGACAGATGTCTAGTCTTTCGGATGAGACGAATAAATGTCCCGTGTACACATTGGCATACACATAAAAGATCCCTTGGCAGTTGGAATTCGATATAAGAGTAGGCCGTAGTACCCCTGCCCGGGCAAAATTTCCCCCATAGCACACTGTATGGCTTATGCAAATCTTCATTAGCCAAGGTTAGGAGCAGAACAGTAGGAAGTTAAACTCATTCATTTTATTTTAATCCAATAACCTGGCATATCTCCAACTCCGTCTGTAAATCAGCCAGAATTATTTGTTTATTTCGGGCTGGTTAAATCGATCACATGTCGTAATTCGAGACTTTTATTCCCAGGGATAAAATCATCTCGCTGTGTATTTATTTATATCTCTAATCTCCTCTGTCACAAGGCTGGTCCCTAAAGTCTCACGTGCGAACTGTTATGTTTAATAAATCCATTCCCTGTCGAACTGATCAAGTGAAATTATTTTACTCTGAACAATTTATGTATTAGAGACCAAAACATGTCGAAGGGGGATAAAACAATAAATTAAATGTGGATATTTTACGTGTACGATTTCCAAATATCTATATAGATATTTGTGTCGGTCACTTGTCTGTCTGTTCATGGTTGGTGGCTACACTAGGGCTGTCCTGGAGCTGCAATTTGGTTCATAAATGAAATGAAATGAGGTTTAACGTCCTACTCTTTTGCACCTAATCTTGGCTAATTGAAGACGGACATACGTCATACAGTGTGCTATGAGGGGAATTTTGCCCGGGCAGCGGCGCTATGGCCTACTCTTATATCGAATTCCAACTGCCGAAGGGATCTTTTACGTGAACTCCAATATGTACACGGGACCTCGGGTTTTCGTCCCATCCGAACGACTAGGCAGCTGTCCTTGTCGGGCCATTCGTCTGGATCACTAAAGAAGGGAAATCACGCCGTAAAATCGAGTACATTGGGTACATTGGGTGAACTCGGGCCGGGGAGTAACATAGGTCTGGTAGTGGTGGTGTTGGACTATCGCACGTGCTAACCATTCGTCCCACCCCCATCTCTAAAGGAAATATTTACAGCCCAAATAATAATACAAGATAGCACCACCTATGAAATCCAATCTCAAGGGTTATCTGCCACAATAATAAACAGAGTCTCGATTATCCATTATAACATTAAATCATTAAATGGCAGTTTTGTTTCAATCCATTTAAAATCGCTCCAATCCGAGTTGATCATGGGCTTGGCATGTAAAAAAATGTCAAGTTTTTAAAAAATATATACAACATTTAAATTCAAAAGAAAGACCGGAAACAGGCAGATTTAGCTTCTACATAAGTCATCTTTATAGCGAAAAGTTCATATTTTAAATTCAGTTTAAGATAGAAAAACAAAGGATGTAATTATGTTATTATTTCCGGTGTGAATGTTTTGTATGTGTGAGACCTAATAACTAAAAGACATAGAAATAATCATGTTATGACTTTCTATGAAAATATGGAATGCTCGCTTTAAGTAATATTACCACGAAACCTGCTCCATCAGACTGTGTTTTCTATCAGGTTGAATATAAAACAGAATATTGTATGAGACATGTTGTCTGCATATAACCTGCTTATTTTATACCATAATTACATCAGAAGAGGTTATTCATAGATGAATTGCTTTTTATCCTGTCTAATACATGCACCAATATCCATATAATATTTACAGATATGCATAGAAAAAACATATGAAACCAGTGGATGAATAACAATATTAATTTATCGGCCATAGCAATCGGGATTTACTGTTTTTCAGAGTCTTGATAAATGAATAACCACTTGGATCATAGAAAAAATCTGAAACTTAAAAATTTTGGAACTAAGACTGTTTGAACAGCACAGCTTTTTACATTGGGTTTTTAAACATGCATTATGCATGAGCTAAATCTGTGTATTACGGGTCTTTCTTTAGGCCTGAAGTGTTATATAAATTATTAATTAGACATTAATTAACTTATCCAGACCATAATGAACTCTCGATGTCAACGCTAGTCTCGATATTGATTGGATTATAATCAAATATGCTGTTTAATGGTCATTGATAATTAAATAAAAATGTGGATAATCAAGAGGATACTTTTTATCGTACTCACTTTAGTAAGGATGATGAAGACCAGGTGGAAATTTCACTTAATTCTCGGCTCATAGTTGATCAATGTGACTGACATTTTCAGCAAATTGCCTTTACATTAGCTAGTTTTTAACTATTATAGTTAGAAATGCCAACTCGTTATCTAATCTCCCATAATGTATATTTCATGCCAACTCTTTATCTATTCTCGAATAATGTATCTTTACATAAGATTTATTCTAGAAGAAATAAGCAGGACATTTACCGGGTTTCTTAAAGAACAGAGAATGAAAAATGATTCGTATTTTGTAATAACGGAGGGCCTGAGAAGGACAGCTGTCTAGTCGTTCGGATGGGACGAAAAACCGATGTTTCATGTACACATTGACGTGCACGTAAAAGATCCCTTGGCAGTTTGAATTCGATATAAGAGTAGGCCGTAGTGCCGCCGTCTAGGCAAAATTTCCCTCGTAGTACACTGTATGGCGTATGCTCGTCTTCCATTAGCCCAGGTTAGGTGCAGAAGAGTAGGACGTTAAACCCCATTTCATTTCATTTTCATTTCGTATTTTGTAATTATTATTAATGATAATTATAAATAACAGGTGTAAAATATTCATGTACAATAATAGGTAACATCCATTCAACCTCATGGGTTTTCTCCGGGTCCTCCGGTTTCCTTCCACTGCTAAAAACTCCTACGTGCAAGCGAATTATTGAAATAAAATTGAACCGTGTCGAGTGGGCGTTTGTGTCGAGTGGGCGTTAAACCCCATTGCTCTCTCTCTCTCTTCTCTCTCTCTCTCTCTCCAGGAGCCGTAGAGGCTCGGTTAGCAAGATGTTGGTTCACTAAACTGGAGGTCCCGGTTTTGGTCCAGAAAGTTCACCATGATTTAAAGGCGTGGTTCCTCCTTGTCGTTAGTACTGAACAGGGTGAAAACACGGGGTCCCGTATACGCACCAGGGTGCACGTACAAAACACCTGACAGTTCGAATTAGAAATAGTATATTCGTTCGGATGGGACGAAAATTGACAGTTGGAATAGAATTTCCCTCATAGCACGCTGCATGGCGGATGTCCATGTTCATTCGCCCAATTGGAACAGAACATTAAGACGTTAAACCGCATTTTAATTGAAACACCCATCGACACTGCCTTCGAAAAAATTTACCCAAAAAAGTATTTCCTTCGAGATCCACAAGTTCAAAAGAAATGAAATAAAATGGGGATTAACGCCCTGCTGTTTTGTCCCGACTGGGCTAATCAAGGGTGCTCGCTTCAATAGACTAGCTTAATTTATTGGAAAGGCCGCTGTCCGGGCGAAATGTCCCGAACAGCACAATGTATGACGCACTCTGTCTTCATCATAGCTCAAGTCGATGCCGAAATGTGGGACGCTAAACCAATTTCATTTTATTTCATCTCTATTCATTTTGATTTGAGTACCAACAGCGTGATTGTATATCGGCCAGTCTCCGCCAATTTCTACAACTATTAACCAAGACGTGTATTCACCTCCTGGACGGTTTGCGGGTAATTTGAGTGTAAAATAACGGCTAGTGAAATTACAGCCGTCAATAAACGATACCAATTGAAATGATTGGCGGGCGTTTGAAGATTTCTGTGACAGCTCAGCTTGATGGAATTGCTGTGTTAGTTCACGGTGTGGATAAATATCGATTGATTTTTAGATTAAAGATTCCAGCCAAATGTCTGCAATAATATGTGATCACTTCAACAAGCCATTCACCGTCAAACTATATCAAGACGGCCAGGATGTTATGAATAAATTAAAAATATCGCTGATATCTTAGTTAAACATTCGAGATAAATCATCAATCTAATTGCGTGCCAGATATTCTCAGAGTGTCGAAGTGACTTTTCTATATTATTCCACTGAATTCTGTGGAGCGACTCTATATAAAAATCCATTTGTACAGTCGGTACAGAAAAGTGGAACGTTAAACCCTATTACATTTCTTGATGAGGTGGTAGGCATTTAGTCTGTAAAGTGTGGTTGTGGGGATTTAGACTATGACTGTGTAGTCGTGTGTGGTCGTGGGGATTTAGAATGAATGAATGAATGAAACGGGTTTAACTGTAACAATATAAGGGTACCGTAGTACTGAGAGGGGTGTCCTGCTTAATATAAATTCTGTACCTACATGATGTATGACGAAAACTAGGGTAATGAAGCAGCTTGCATTATTCTACTACATGTACTATCTTAGACCAACTCACAGACAGTTGTGTCAGTATCCATTTCTGGAAAGTAGGGTACTATCGTCCAGTCCCCACGTGCACAGATTAGTGCAATTAACTAGAATAGTGTTGACGTAAAACGGTGCCTAAACAAAACACTTACCCAAAAATGGTAATTGTCCCGCCCTAATAGATGACGCATTAGACTTTCTTTATAGGAGAGAACTCGTCTGATTTATCCTCAGACAACATTCGAGAGAACCAAGGGGAAATTCACCCCGGGAGCTGGCCCGGCTTACAGACTGGACGCAGACGGTTGGGGACGGTTGGGCGAAATCGCCAGGGCAGACAACATTTGAGAGATCCACGCGAAAGTACTAACCGGGAGCTGCTCGGAGGTAGACTTCATAGCTTTTAATCGTGGTTAACGTTTTATATACCTAAAGAACAATAGTTGTGTCTATGCTGTAGAATATATTATTGTAACATATTAAGAATATCTCAAGAGTACAGAAAAGAGTTTGAAGTCTTATTGATCACAACGTCAAGTCCTACCTAGACAAACGACAGTAAGTGGTGACACAGAAGATTGGGCCGTACGGACACACAGTACGTGTCTCTAGAGTGTCACAGTCGTCGATTTGGTACCGCGACACAGAAGAGTGTCACAGTCCCACAACGTGAAGTCCGAAGAAAACCCCTAGACGTCATTGTCCCATATGTGACACCGTAGTGTCACATGTCACAGGCTGCTATTTGGAGTCCGTGACCAGGATAGTGTCACATAACGTCCTACTGTTCTGCACCTGACCTGGGCTAATGAAGACGGGCATGCGCCATACAGTGTGCTATGAGGGAAATTTTCCCCGGGCAGGGCGCTACAGCCTATTCTTATATCGAATTCCAACTGCCAAGGGATCTTTTACGTGCACGCCAATGTGTACACGGGGCCTCGGTTTTTCGTTCCATCCGAACGACTAGGCAGCTGTCCTTGTCAGGCCCTCCTTCTGCATCACTGACAAGAGGAAACCACGCCGGAAAATCGAGATGAACTTTCTCGGCCAATGAAGGAATCGAACACCCGACCTCCAGACTAGCGAGCCAGCGCCTTGCCCACTTAGCCACCGTGATTCCCCGTGGGGATTTAGACTCTGTGGTCGTGTGGGGTTGAGGGGAGCTAGACTGTGTGTAGTGTGTGGTCGTGGAGATTTAGAATCGGTGGTGGTTGTGGGGGTTTTGGCTGTGTGGTCGTGGGGATTTTGACTGTGTGGTCGTGGGGGTTTTGACTGTGTGGTCGTGGGGATTTTGACTGTGTGGTCGTGGGGATTTAGCCTGTGTGGTCGTGGGGATTTTGACTGTGTGGTCGTGTGGATTTAGACTGTGTGGTCGTGTGGATTTAGACTGTGTGGTCGCGTGGATTTAGACTGTGTGGTCGTCGTGTGGATTTAAACTGTGAGGTTGTGGCGATTTACATGGTGTGCTTTTGTTATAGGGAAGCTCGGTAGCTCGGTGGGAAGCTGGTTCGCTAACCAAGAGGTCACGGGTTCGTTCTCGATTTTGGCCAAGTAAGTTTCTCAGAATTTCCCGCTGGTTTTCTCAGAATTTCCCGGTGGTTAATGTAAGTGGTGCAGCAAAGGGGGGCTAACAAGGAACAGTATCTAGTTATACGGGTGGTACGAAAAACCAAGGGCCCCGTGTATACATTGGCAAATAACTCGTAATACACGTAAAATAACTCTTGATATTTGGAATTCGAAATATGAGCAGGTCTTGGAACCGCTGTCGGGCCAGACTTTCCCTCAATAACACTGTTTTGCGTAATGTCATATTCTAACCCAGTCGGGGCAGAAAAGTGGGAGAGAGAGAGAGAGAGAAATGGGGTTTAACGTCCACTCAACACAAACTAGATCATGGTTCAATTTTATTTCAATAATTCGCTTGTGTGTAGGGCTCTTTCGCAGTGGGAGGAAACCGGAGTGCCCGGAGGAAACCCACGAGGTTGAGAAGGCGCCCCTATCCCCATGCTACATACACTCACACCAGGGCTCGAAACCACAGCCGCAAGCCAGAGGTGACCGGCCAGCTAGAGGTCGAAGCGCGGCACTCTAGACCACTAGGCCACCCACCCCCTCCCTCCCCGAAAAGTAGGATGTTAAATCCCATTTCATATCATTTCATGTGTTGATCCTGTCTTGTATTTGTGGATCATGAATTATTTTATTTATGTCCCCGTGTTTGTTTACCAGTAGTTCGATATCAATTGTAGAATATTGTTGATCGATTTGTATGTTTTCTGTTTGTTTATTGTCATTTAATAAAGAGGCGTTGATCATCGATTTTATGTTTGATATTTGTTTGTTTATTGTCATTTAATAAAGTTTATTAATGACGTGGTATTGTTCATCGATTTTATGTTTAATATTTGTTTGTACTCCGTTATATTAATTGTACATCATTATCATCTTCTTTTCTGGTGAATTGATGATAGAAACCGACGACTGTATACCCCAGGGCTTTCACAAACTATCATGAATCATGGGTTAAGTAGCCGTTTTAAATTGGAAATGATCGTTCAAGCCTGAAGAGGAGTTTTAATGATGGTGGTGATTGTAAGAAGTCACGTGTTTAATGACGGGTTTGTTACTATGGTTAATGCAGAACTAATGGCGGTTGGTTATAGATTTAATTATACTACGGCCAGGTCATTATATTCCAAATTTTAAATCAAATATGGTTGTCGACACATACTATGTTATTTCGGGACTAACATAGTTCAATTTTATTTCAGTAATTCGCTATGGTTAGGGGAGAAACTGGGATACGCGGAGAAAACTCACGAGTTTTCGCAAGCGACCCTATTCCTTGTCACGTACAAGTACAATCGGAGAATCGAAACCACACCAGCTGACTATATGACAGACCTTATGATGCAGTGACCACGCGCTATCCATTCGGCCACCCAGCGACCACGCGCTAACCATTCGGCCATCCAGCGACCACGCGCCAACCATTCGGCCATCCGGCGACCACGCGCTATCCATTCGGCCACCCAGCGACCACGCGCTATCCATTCGGCCATCCAGCGACCACGCGCTAACCATTCGGCCATCCAGCGACCACGCGCTAACCATTCGGCCATCCAGCGACCACGCGCTAACCATTCGGCCATCCAGCAACCACGCGCTAACCATTCGGCCATCCAGCGACCACGCGCCAACCATTCGGCCATCCAGCGACCACGCGCTAACCATTCTGCCATCCAGCGACCACGCGCTAACCATTCGGCCATCCAGCGACCACGCGCTAACCATTCGGCCATCCAGCGACCATGCGCTAACCATTCGGCCATTCACCCCCCCCCCCCAGTCAGAAATAGAAAGAAATAAAAGATCGCCATAAGCTGTGCTACGGGTGATTTTTGATCCGGACAGCTGCCGTTAAGTCTGCTCGTAGCCGAAAGGCTTCTTTGTCGTACACAGACGAAATGGGGCAGTTGTCAGGCCCTCGGTCTCAGGTTATGATAGAACAACCTGTTGGTTATCCTGAATACTTTTAATTCGTTTACGATGTTAGAATGGTTTAATGTGTGACCTTTATATCATAAGGTCTGTCGTTGTTTCGATCCAACACTTGTACGTGACAATACATTGAGTCACAAGTCCAACCTCATGGGTTTTCTCATGGGTTCACTACCATCGTTGTCCGAGAAAGTGCATGGAAATTTTCCAGTGTGGTTTCAACTTGTGACAGCTGTCTAGTCATTTTGATGGAACACAAAATCGAGGTCCCTTGTAGACATTGGCGTGCACCAAAAACGAAACCTTGACAATTTGAATTCGATATAAGAGTAGAACGTAGCGCCACTGCCCGGGCAGAATTTCCCTCGGCATTTGCCCGATTTCAACACCCCAGTCAGAGCAGAACAGTAGGACGTTAAACTCCATTTCATTTCACCTGAAATAGATATATGTACACGTTAGTCCCGAAATGAGTTTTTTTGTACTAATTTCCCATAGATATGAACGTCATTATTCACCTCTGTAAGTTTGTAAAGAAAAGGGAGATGTGTGTAACCATGGCAACCTATATACATTATACTTTGTTCCATTACATAGTAAAAACTAATTCATCAAAGATATCGACGTCCCGCCTCCCTGGGTGGTAATACTTGCTCTATCAATCTGTAAATACAAACCGGAAACAGATTGCTACCGGGGAAACGTTGTGAGGCATGACGTAACAGACGGAAACAATGGTTGCCATGACAAACAATTAATCTTTGTTTTATTATCGTTATTCGTCAGTGAATTCCTTTAAGAATTTTTTAAAGTCTCGATTAATCACGGAGATACTGTGTTACGATTTAATCGTATGAAAACCTTAAAGCACGTAGAAACCAAATGATGTTTTATCAATAATCTGGTTACCATGGTGATGTTTTAACTATGACAATAAATATCATAATGTAATTTAGAATATGATTAATGTTATAAACGGTTGAACAAAGATGAGACCCAAGGGAAGAAATCATCTCGGTTTAATACACGATAATAATAAATAAACGTCTAGTTGAAAACATTCTAACCTACACGAACAACTTCCATAGTGACACCGTCGACTTCTAGTCTCCAACACCCAGACTCAGTGATTTTACTTCACGTTACTATCACAATAAAGATAAAAGTATTGATTCTCCGTCTGTTTTGTCAGTCTGACAGAAATTAGTTTAGTGCACAAATTCAGTATCTTTCGTTTCGTTTTTGTTGGGGAGATTTTTGAAATATACAAAGAAAAAACGAAATGCAGCAAAATGTGGTTAAATGTTCTACTTTTCTGCATGAATGCTAACGAGGCTTATTTTCCTTGTACGCCCATATCAGGGCGGGCGGAAGCTATTCTTGATTGCGCTGGGGGGGGGGGGCTTCCATTCTTGGTCCTTGTAGGCGAAGGTCCAGGGGCCCGCAATAACCTAGAGAAAAAAGTACTTGCGGCCAAATTATTGGAGGGTGGGGTCTGTATATCGAATTCCAACTGACAAGGCTTATTTCCCTTGAACGCCCATGAATAAACGGAATCTCGACTTTCCGTTCCATCTGAATGACTAGACACTGTTCTTGCCAGAGGCGGAAACCCACTCGGAAATCCCACGGAACTATCGCGGTCATCCCGAGACCCCTCGCTTAAAGACACCAGCGTATTATTCACTAAGCCACGGCGGTCCCAAAACAAATATGATTTTTAAAGGCACGATTTTACATTCCAAATAGAGAGTTGTGTGGTCTTGGTCCTGTTTCTAGAAATTTTAACTAAAGGTAAAATCCAAATTATAGTAGATACTTCAATTTTGATTGGCTAAGCACTAAAATCAGTGTAATATTATCTAATCAATTTGCTGAAATTCAGATTTTACAGGTATCGTTATCAAGCAACGATATATGTATATGTATTGAAACGTAGCATGTTAATAAAATTCAGAAGTAGTATATCATAAGTGTGTTTATTTTTAGTGAAATCTATTTTAATATTGTTAATATTTTGGACTAAAACAATTTGTCATGCAATATACAAACTATCAGGTATTCAATGTTGAAATGGCATGTAGTAATTGAACACACTAAAATAAACACAACGAATCTATGTTAAACAATTAAAGGGGCGTTGAACAAGATTAAATAAAGAGTTGGCAGTTCTCGCTTTAATATTTAAAAATAGAAAACGTAAAAGAATATGCTGATTACAGTCAAATTGATCCTCTCTGAATTTTAGATTATCCTCGATCATTATTACTAAAATCGACCCGATAGAAAAAAGCAAATTCCTCTACCTATTTTAACGTTTAATTATTTTTTCAAAAATGTCTTCCAATCCGCTAAATATCGCAGACTAGCGATTCCATCGAGAGTAGATTATGGTCTGGATAAGTTAATTAATGTCTAAGATAACATTTCAGGCCTAAAGACCTGTATAATGTATGTTTAATGTTTTGTTTACAGTAATTGTTTTTCACAGAAATTGCTGTGTTTATTTATCAAGCATTGCGTGCTACAAACGGTCTCAATTTTCGGTAGGTTTTGATGAATTTACGTCATTTTGAGTCGGAAGTATATCAGTCCGTAGGTTTTGGTGAATTTTCATTATTTTGAGGCGGAAGTATAACAGTCTAAGAGACGATTTACGCTGAAATGTAGGGTGTATATGAAAACTCAAAATGTCCTGGTTCATAATCTGATTAAAACATAGATCTATATTTCGTTTCATTTTTTTATACTTTCGATGGCCTACACTACATGAGGATTTGGCAAGTTATAGTGGGAGTTCACGTCAGAGGTCAAATGAGCCGTTTTTGATCCAATGATGTCAGACATTGATTAATCAATCAGCGTTGGTATTTCTAGTGGTTTACCCACAGTTCCATGCATCCAAAGGCAAAGAACTTGGTGTAACAGACCATTTCATTGGCTAATCTCTCCTTTCATCCAGAACGCGTCAATGATAACAACTCTTCCAGATCCTAGTGTAGTCAAGACAAGTAAACTGAAATTTTGAACTATAAAAAATGAAACGAAATAGGATCTGTGTTTTGATCAGATTGGGTTGATACGCGCATGTGGCCATCTTGTTTTCTCAGCCGACAAACTAATATTAGTTCAGTCGAGAATCTAGTTGCGGTTGACATGCCGGGTAATTAAAACACTCAACAGTTAATCCAGACAATCGTGAAATTTAATTTAAGAAAGTTATGACAGGGCGTGAAGATGAGTTATTGAAAAATTGGTTGCCGAATTAACCAGCAAACAATCATAGTAGTCGTCTAATCTCAATATTGACTGATGACCTTTCCGCCAAATCAACATGGCTATACGTCTGTCAGTTTGTATTTCCCCTGGCGGTTTCAATATCACCCCTGGATGAATAATCCAGTCAATTGTTATGCTAACGAATTCATTATAACCACGAATGATATGAGAGCAATATTTAGGAGTGGAGTGGATACTATTGTCATGTAAATACGATTACTGGGTTTCAGTAATGACAATTATCACTACACAATCAGACTAATGGATTCCACGATTGTTTAACCCCTCGCGTGCACCAGGTCAAAGGTCACGCCACGCACGTTCAAAAACTGTCAGGTCACGGAGTTCGATTGTTACATGTGTACAGCAAATAACGGAAGTGACTTATGTCATCTGGTCATTGACCCACAAAAAAAAAAAACAAAAAAAAAAACACCAAAAAAGAACATTGACACTGTTAAGAACCACAATCCGTGATGGTTTGTGACCCCGACACCACATCCCGGATTGTAAGCACACGTATCATAAATAAATACCCCACCCCACTCCCCCGCCGAAATAATTTCCCCGTTATACAATGTTTATAGCCAAATATTTGAATTGATTAAGAAATTTATGTCACGAAAATCACGAGAAGAAGAAGAAGAAGAAGAAAGTTTATTGCATAAATAACTTTACAAGGTTATGTGCATATGCAAATAGAAAATAATAGAAATATACATGAGCCAAACAAAGGATACACGCATGGACATAATTATACAAAGATACACAACTTTACTAAGACATGAATAAATTGTACACAAAAGCACCTAAGCATTTTAAAATTTCCACATTTTTATTCATCATTAGTATTTTAAATTTTTGTAAATCATTCAGTTTATAAAAATTTGGTTCACGAAATAAAATAATCGGAACAGTTCTTTTCTTTTTCCTCGTGTCTTTTGCTATTTGTTATCCGGTTATTGTCACCGCCCCTTATCGGAAAATTTACTTCCGATCGGTAAATGCAATACATTTGGTACGAAAATAAAAAGTAGAATTCGCAATAGTTTGAGCAGATGAATCAACGTCAATTAATAAAAATTATCTAACAGACTGTCATTGACACAAGTGACATAGTATCGACACTATACATGTAGTTGTACGTCACGAGAAATAGGGTCGCTTGTACATCTCGTGTGTTTTCGCCGGGTCCTTCGGTTCCCTCCCACTGCTAAAGATCATCACACGCCAACGAACTATGAACAAAGGCGTTTTATAGCTGAGGCGCTGGAGGCGCTAGCCTCCTCGCGAAAAAAAAATCAAAGAAGTTGAAGAAATAAAACGAGAGAAAAATGCTAAAACCGATGAGAAAAATGAAATGTACCCTAGTTAGGGAGGGCCCTAAAGGCAGACAAAAGGGCACCTCGTCTGACAAAAGGGTCCCTCTGGCCACGGGAAAGGTCCCCCGAGTCTGAGTCAATTGTTTTCTTTACATTGTTACTGTCGAATCTACTACTGAAGAGAATGCAGTCATTGATTGCATTGGTATGAAAATCATCAATCAAGACACGACCCCCCCCCCGGACCCCCGCGAAATAGGGCCCTCAGAATGGTATAGCCTCCGCCATGATAAACCTTAAAACGCCCCTGACTATGAACTACTCGAATGTTAGTCCCGAAATCTTATTAATACAAAGATCCTGTTTCGTTTCGTTTTTTATACTTGAAAATTTTGTTTTACTCGTCTTTACCACACTGGGATCTGAAGTTGTTATATAACCCACATTTTGATAGATGTGAGGGATTAGCCTATGAAACGGTCTGTTTAAACGACTTCTTGGCGTGCGATGCCCGGAACTCTAGGTATCCTACTAGAAAAATCAACGCTGATAGGTTAATCAAACATATAACTCCCTGACGCTACCTCCAACTACATCTGTCCAGATCTTTATGCAGTAAAAAGCCATCAAAAGTATAAAAAACGAAACGAAATATAGATCAGTATTTTAATCAGATTCATTCATTTATATTATTTGTTGGGATATAAATGACTTTTCTCTCATATCACACTGTATGACGAATAACCATCTTCATTATTTCGGCTGGTGCAAAATCTAGAACGTTAAAACCTCATTTCATTACATCGAACACTATATAGTGAATACCCATATTCAATACTCCGACTGGTGCATAAACCTAGAAGGTTAGGGAGGTTGGGATGGCCCAGTGGTCTAGAGTGCCGCGCTTCGACCTCTTTCTGGTCGGTCACCTCTGGCTTGTGGCTGTGGTTTCGACCCCTGGTGTGAGCGTATGTGGCATGGAGATAGGGGCGCCTTCTCAACCTCGTGGGTTTCCTCCGGGCACTCCGGTTTCCTCCCACTGCTAAAAGACCCCTACGCGCAAGCGAATTATTGAAATAAAATGAAACCATATGTTAGTCCCGTAATAACCTAGTTTGTGTCGAGTGGACGTTAAACCCCATTTCTCTCTTTCTCCTAGAACGTTAAACCCCATTTCGTCTCATTTCACTCTCGATAAAATTACATCGGACATGGACGCAGATGGATGTTTATTATTATTTTCTGTGATAGAATTACTTACGATATGAGAATATATGAATGTTTATTAGTGTTTGCTGTCGTGTGAATAATGATATTACTGTGAGTATAATAAGATTGTCTTCAAGATAACCCTAGAGGATTATTTACAGGGAAATATAAAACTTTAAGTGCTGTCTCTTATCACTCATAATAACTGTAATGGTGGAACTCTAGACACCCAACAAGATGGATGCTAACTATCAAATATATCTTAACCGCTTCTCATTAGTTAGATCAGAGAGAGAGGGAGAGAGAGAGAGAGAGAGAGAGAGAGAGAGAGAGAGAGAGAGAGAGAGTGAGAGAGAAAGAGAAGGGGAAAGAAGGGGGTAGAGAAAGAAAGAAAGAGAGAGAAATGGGGTTTACGTCCACTCGAGACAAACTAGATCATTTTGGAATTAACGTATTGCTTAATTTTATTTCAATCATTCGCTTGGAGGTTGGACCGTACTCCTTGTCACGCACAAACCACGTCAGTTGACTAATGACAGACCTTACTTATGATACAGCGCGCACGTGTTAACCATTCGGTCAAGACCCCCCACCCCTTTAATTAGATAAACTGGACCCGCGCTGTATCAGTTAGAAAGACGTTGACCCGCTTAGATTAAATTCAATTCAAGTGTAGGTTGTCTGGGAAGAATTTCCCGCATAGCACACTGTCCAGTGGGATGTTCAACACAATTAGATTTCATTTTTTTGGCTAACCCGGATTGTGCGTTGTCGTCCAGATGGGCCCAAAAATAGAGTTCCTGTTCACACATCAACGTACGGAGAAGTTGCACCGTCGGGCAAACTTTCACTCGGATGCTCGTCTATATTAGGAAGCCACCCACTTCATTCGTTCTATATAGGGGTGCCCAGAATCCCCCCCCCCCCCCCCGCTCAGCTACATAACAAAATTTGTGGGGAAAGTGTCACGGTCGTGTGCTTTATCCTTATCACCAGGGTCCTGATTCTCGAAATCTTAACTAAAGATAAAATCCAAATTTTAGTAGATACTTCAATTTTGATTGGCTAAGCCCTAAAATCAAACCTATATTATCCACTCAAATTACTAAAATTTGGATTTTATCTTAGTTAATATTTCGAGAATCAGGGCCCAGATGTTTGTACTATGACGGATGGCTGCGTGCAGTATGACAAGCTTAACCTTAATGAAGGTACTATACTTTACAACTACAGATATCGATGACATTATAGAACGGTTAATCAAAAAATCATCAACGCCGTTTGTTCTTCACATTATATTTAGAGACGTGAAAAACTCTATTTTAGGTTATTGTCAAGTTATCTGTGTCCTGGCGTATTGGATTAAAGTAAACGAATAGTCTATGAGATGAATTTTCATGATATTTGGTTGTTTGACACAGTTGCGGTCGGTTTTTGTTTTTCTTTTTTGCTTCCTTAAAGTTTCCGGTGAAAATCGTAGCGAACTGATTTTATTGTATATCAGTAAAACTAAAACATAGGGTAGTAACTACATGTATTAAATATGTTTTTATATAAAATATCAGTTTCTGTGTTTTGACTTCTGTTTACCACAGATAAACGCCAAAATGGCGAAAGCGACCATGTATATCTCGAGCATTTTTAAGACTGGGGGCGGGGGGAGGAGTGACTCCCCCCCCCCCCACCAAATATACATAGTCTTAGCTGAACATGGCAACTCCCTCCTGCAACAATTCGTGGATCCGCTCCTGCTATATTATCGTTTGAACATTACGTATTTTGAACTTTCAGGATTTTTTTATACATTCTCTTTCCTTTCTTTTTTTATCTCAGTCAAAGCCGTTTAGTATTTGTCTATTTATTCCTGACAATGACGTGTATTATGACTAATTTAAGCAGCACGTGGTAATAAATATCCGTGATTTGGTGAAACTGGACACTGAGTATAATTAATCGAATAATTAGAATAGATAATTGAATTAGTTCTAGTCACACAACATTTATAAACTCAACCCCAGTCTCAACATCGTTCGAGAAAGAGAGAGAGAGAGAGAGAGAGAGAGAGAGAGAGAGAGAGATGGGGTTTAACGTCCACTCAACACAAACTAGGTCATTTCGGGACTAACATATGGTTTAATTTTATTTCAATAATTCGCTTGCGCGTAGGGGTCTTTAGCAGTGGGAGGAAACCGGAGTGCCCGGAGGCGTTCGAGAGAGAGGGCGAGAGAGAGAGGGGGGGAGAGAGAGGGAGGGGGAGAGACAGAGACAGGGGCAGATATGTCATTTTGGGACTAATACACGATGAACCAGAGAAGCAGGAGAAAACCCACGGGGTTGGACAGGCGACCCTACGACTTGTCACGTACAACCCGGGATTCGAAACTATGCCAGTTAAAGATCGTTGTAGTATTGACAGTTGGTATACAATATTCACTGATGTAAAGCCAGGCTGACACTTGCACGACTTTTGGCCACGATTTTGTCGTGCCCATCGGTGTCCACATTGACACGAACTGACACGACGTGTTCACGCATAGTTTGCGCATTGTTCACGCACTTCCCGCATTGGCACGACGAGTTTGCGCAAATCGGACGGTGCCGTGCCGACTCGAGTCGTGCCAGTGCGTGCCACGGAATCGTGCAAGTGTCAGTCTGGTTTTAGCCTCTCGCTTTAACAGTAGTCACGACTTTCCCTATTTCTAACTAGCACGAGAATCGCCTTGTGTTTACGGGCATCACGAGTTACCCCACTTATCAATTATAAATAAAGCTAGAAAGATATCGTGTTTACGGTAATCACGAGTTATCCAACTTATAAATCACTCGGCTAATCTCGACAGATTCCGTAAACTACGTAAACTACATCTAGTCGCGGATGTATGACAGTGAGTGATATGTACCTACGCCCATACATTTGCGATGCGGCTACCGGTTTACTTTAACAGGAAAACTTGACGTTATTACACAAATTGGGAACCTATTCGGCTAGCGACCTATTCGACCGATCGAGCTGCAACCTGTTCGTTGGAAACCTATTTAGAGTAAAGACAACAGTCTCTATTTATCAACCAATAAAATCCAACGTTATGTCTATCAAATGAAAGTAGAATATATTATTTTTTATCCATTCCTTCAGCTCAGAATAGAAGTGTAATTTCGTCATTATCTTGCAGCTGGATCGGTCGAATAGGTCGCTAGCCAAATAGGTCGCCAACTTGTGTTTGGAATGGGCGCAGCCATGTTTCATCCGGGACCTTTAAAGTAGTTCCAATATGGCGGAATTCATCATACAACCGAGTTTAGATTCCCGAAATCTTCCGAGGTTTGCCGAGTGACTTATAAATAAGCTAGTTTTATATTGTGTTTACGGTATTCACGAGTTACTCCACTTGTTAATATAGCTAGAATCACCTCGAGTTTACGATAATCACCAGTTACCGTATTCATAAATAGCGCTAGAATATCCTGCACTCCCAACCCAGGTATGGCAGTATTATCATTGCTGGTTGTTTTCTGACTACTGCAGGGGTCGATTGGGGCGGGGTCTGGGTTAAACTTACCTACCCCTAGGGCGCCACGGTAGCTCAGGGAGTAAGATTTTGACTCGCTAACCTGGATGTTCCGTTCTCTTTTTTGACCGAGAAAGTGCATCTGGATTTTCCGTGCACACAAAGAATCCTTGACAGTTGGAATTCAAAATAAGGGTAGGTCTTCGAGCCGCTTTCCGGGCAAAATTTCCCCCACAGCACACAGTGTGGCATATATAAGTTTTCTATTGCACAGTGGACACAGAACATTAGGGTGTTAAAACTACCATTTGATTTGATTTGTTGGTGTGAGAGAATCGACTGTCTGACTAGTATCAATCGGTGAATGACAATAGACGAGGATCAATGGATAGTGTAATATGGGGACATGGAACGTTACATGCCTAATCACGACTCGTACCATGACGCGACAATCCAATCAATGAGCGAGACTAGAATTAGTTTAATTAATCTTACACAGGTAGAACACATCTATTATACTATCGATCAACCATTGATAAACTGACACACATCAATCAAAATCATTCATTGAATATCGATTATCGAAAGTGTGGAATAGGGGCGGAACAGTACACAAGTGGTCAATGTACACTATTCTTTCCCCGTTTGGAGAGTGTGTTCCCACTTTACCGGCAGATTGTTAATCCTTTAATTGATCTTAAACTATACCCTGTTTTAAAGTATTCACTCAAGAACTGTTCACTAGTGTTCAGTGTTAATGAGATCTTTACAAGTTCATTAACTTAATAACACAAGAACAATCTTATGTCCAAATCACCATTTCACAGATATTATTTAGTGGTACCAAAAGGTACCAAGTTTAGAAATATCGACAAGTTTTATTCTTAAAAAAAGATATAGACTATAACCCCATTGTTCTAGGATTAAATCTGGATTAGCGGCGAAATTTGACATCAAAGCCTGCCGGCAAAGTGGGAACACCCCGATTGGAGTTTTCTTCTCTACCCCTTAGAACAGCTGTATACATGTTACCTATTTAAGTTCACCTTTGACTTACGGGCGCAAGTACTGTTTCTAGTCAATTAAAATCATTAATATCTTAGAGTTTATGGGGGACATGGTGGCTAAGCGGGTAGGACGCTGGGTCACTAGCCTGGGGGTTAGGTGTTCGATCCCTGTTTTGGCCGAGAAAGTTCATCGTGATTTTCCGACATGTTATTTCCTTGTTAGTGGTGCAGGATGTAGGGGTCTACCGAGGGCAGTTGCCTAGTCGTTCGGATGAGACGGCAAATCGAGGTCCCGCGTACACATTGGCGTGCACGTAAAAGATCCCACGGCAGTTAGAATTCGACGTTAAACCTCAGTTCTTTTCAATTTTGTGTGCGTGTCCGCTAATATTTTAACTAAAACGGTCATTCCATATGGCTTAAAACAGGTCTACAGACATCGTTTACAAAACACGATTATTTTATAATGACTTTCTTCCAACTTTCCTCTCGAGACACTGTGGATAATAAACCAAGTAATTGATCTGTGTTTGTGTTTTCAGGTTTATGTTCTGTAGAAGACGTTTGGGTAAATGAGGTTGGGAGTAAACTGATGTCCGGAAGTAAACCCATGTCTTTAAAATCGGGAGTAAACCCTTGTCTTTAGAAGTAGCCACGTGCGTGTGGAGTAGGCCCAGTAATACACCCGTCAGACCGGGGTTGCGTCCTTACTGCGCTTCTACAGCGACCGAAATTGTCTCAGAGCGAGTCAAGATCGCCATAAGCGTGGTGGGAACGCTAGATATCGTGCTGTGGTCTCCATGGCGTTTGTTGTGACATTGTCATATGATCTGGAAAGCTGCGAGAATGTGATGGGGTCGCAAAGGTCCTTACTGCGCTGCTACGGCGACAAAAAAAATGGTTTCAGAGCGTGTCAAGATCACCATAAGCGTCATAGAAACGCGACATATCGTGCTGTGGTCTCCATGGTCGCCAGTGATCGCTGAGTCACGGCGTTTGCTTTGTGTATGTTCAAAGCAAACGCCAAGGTTCTGCCATATAACCTGGATCGCGAAGGTCGCGAGATAAGCGTGGTAACATCTTTATGAACGTAGTACACGCGCAGTACACGCGTGGCAAAGACGCTGCGAAAATTGTAACATTTAGTTCTCAATAGAAACGCCATAAGCGCGGAGAGATCGTGACGAGCCCGCCGCGAGAATGCTATATAAATGCACCGGTCGCAGTAAGAACATGACGTTTTTAATTTTGGGACATTTTTCCGCGTTGTGTTCACGCTTGCCAACGACCTTGTGTATTTCCATGTCTCAGAGCGCAGTAGGGTCACCACTCCGGTCTGACGGGGGCATAACCAGGAGAACTCGTTTTAGATCCCAGAGTCGGCCGAGCCAGTTCCTAGGAATCGTCCAGTCTTGTTACTGGTTTTCGTATAATTTCGCATGGGGGGAACAACCTTTGCCAATCCGTATACACACTGAAGTGCACGTAAAAGAACCCTTGACGTTTGGAATGCGAAATAAGAACAGGCCGTAGCGCTGCTGTTCGGAAGAAATTTCCTCTCGTAGCCCATCTTCATTAGTCTTGTGCGGACAGAAAAGTTAGACGTGAAACCCATTTCATTATATGGCTTTAAAACCATAGACCAATCCCTCGTTTACTTTAACGAAATCGCTACTTTCAATTTGGTGATATTATTTTACACAGATCAAAGGAGTGTTACCTACTTTACAAAACAAAATTTTCAAATCGTAACGGATCTCTACTGTTTTATTTTTCGATATATCAAAGACGCCATCACCGTTTTTTTTTATTAACATCACAAAGCCTTCTAATGGATCTGACATTCTGAAACTAATAATATTTAGGTAGCGTCATGGATCGTATCGTCCGACCATTCATCTTCAAACTTTCAACAACAGAATCCGATGTTTGATGGCGAAATACAAAAGGATAAATTGCATATAATTTTTTACAAGAGACATTCTTTTTGTAGATGGATGGAGAACCGGCTTCTATTTTATGTAAATAATTAGTCGTAGAGCAGACGTGTATTAAATAGTTCGTCACTAATACGTTTAATATATAACACGGAACAGGTAATAACGCTTCTTCAAATGGTCGATATTGTAAAGGGAACACGTCGGATTTTTTATAAACAAAGTCTTCTTTATAATGAGGTATATTGTCCCATATATGCGTGTCATTTTCTCCGAACAGGAAGATATCGATAAATGGCCACCGATACGGTTTTGTTTTTAAAGTCGTTAAACCTTTGTGATAAAACTTCCACTGTCTTTTATACGGAGAAAATAAACCGAAGTTAGGAATATTTGATAAAACTGTTCTAATGGTCTGTTTCTGGGAATAATTCAACATGACGTCAATATCGTCATCCCAAGGTATGATTCCATGATGTCTATAAGCACCCAATAATGTTCCACCATACAGGAAGTACGTGATGTTAGCTGATTGACAGGCGCGGATGAACGTGTCAAAGGTCAACAACATGAAGTTCCGCTCATCTGGTGTAATGATTGGTTGAAAATACATAAATAGATTGGAATAGGACATGTCATCGAAATATGTCGTCTGCATTTTGCCAATGAGAGAAATATTTTTATTAAACGTCATATTTCTGATGGCAGGAAATAATAATCTGGTATTTGGAAGAAGCGTTGTATGTCTGATTTCTGGTTCCATATATGGTTCATTGTGGTTATAGGTCGTTGTCATGGTTACAGAGCATATTATTTGGTATAATGAGAATAGCACCATGACAACTACTAGGACTAATGGCAATTTTAACATTAAGAAACAAACACGTAACATAATTTAGATGTATAATAATTACTTTAGCCTAATCTTGTCACCATGACAACATTCTCATATTATATGTGGATATTCCACTATGTTCATCAACGTATTTTATGCATTACTCGTGTTTCAAACATTGTAATATACATTCACACGTCACTTCCTGCCAAACTAATCTTGTCACCATGACAACATTCTCTTACGACCCGCAGATTCTCAGCTATGGCAATCAATAGTCTGTTCATCAACCTAGGTAAGCATAATATACCCGACTCGCGTTTCTCTAATTCTAACGCCTTCATACGTCACTTCCTGTCAACCATCAACACATGGTAATAGCTCGTGCATTTGGAGGAATAAAATATGTTGGGCTGCTTCTCCAATCAAACAAAAATTGAGAATACTTGGCAACATCCGGTACCCAATGGTTGACGTCTAGCTTTATTCATAAAAAACCGTACTGATTTGATTGTGATTTACTTTTTCCGGAAAACAACGGCAATGTGGCAACACAATCCAATTAAACGTCACGAGATGAGATCAAGTCTCTACTTTGACCTTATTAGGTTAAATCAAAGTAGTTTAACATGGCATTTATCCAGTGATCGTCACGTGCACTGTATTCACATTCTTATCTGGTCTACGTCACTTCCCTTTCCACTGTCCACACATTTTCGTTGGAGTCGACAAATTATGGATATGTTAAGCCATGATAAAACACACCGGTCAGCTGTTCTTTTTTGGATCGTTCTTCATCTTCGACTGCAACTCTAAATAAAATATAAAACAATATATTATTTACCCTTGAAAAACATTATTAAAAGTTAACAATACCTTTCACCCCATCCCCGCAAGGTTCTTACTTTTATGTCTTGGCTTCATTTTTCAGCAGGTGCGCTGAAATCACCAAATTCTTATTAGCTAAATTTTTGGTTCAACGGGAAGCTCTGGAGGATATAATTTTTAGAGCAAACTGCGCCCAAGCCCCTTAAATTTGCTCGACGGTGTCACTCCTCAGATACCGAAAGGGCACCACTTCATCTAATACCTAGGGATTAGTTGTAAACAAATTTAACTCTGCCCCCCCCCCTTTTTATATGTTTGCGATGTTCGCGCCTTGCTACAACTGGGCTTGGACTGTGGAAAGAACTGCATAGATGTTGTATGCAGTCTGGAGCCGGTGTTACTCAGTGATGAAGCATGGGTTGCTAACTTGAAGTTCCGAATGAGAGAGAGGGAGAGGGAGAGGGAGAGGACGCAGAGAAAACCAACGGCCTAACCGATTGTCGCGTACAAACAGTTAGTCCCGAAATGACATAGTCTGTGTTGAGTGGACGTTAAACCCCATTTCTCTCTCGCGTACAAACGGGCAACCGACATCACGTCACTTGACACAATGGCGGACCTTATGATGCAGCACGTACGCGTTAACCATGCCACGCCACCCACTACGTTAAAGTAAGCCGTAGCACAGCTGTCCGGGAAAAAATTTTCCCGCATAACTATGGCGGGGTATCGGGTTCAAGATGCGATCTGCAGTAGAAAGTAGAAAATAAAAAGTAAAAGAGCAGAAAATCTGGAGTAGAAAATCTGAAGTTGAAAGTCAAAAGTTGATTATTGAAAGTAGAATTTCTGTTGTTGAAAGTAGAATATTTACGACTTAAAGTTGAAAAGGTGGACGTATCAGGTTGAAAAGCACGAGCGGTGTATATTTCCCACACGAAAATGTCCATTTTGTATAAGAATTTTCTACTTTCTACTGCAGATCGCATTTTGAACCCGATACCCCGCCATACATAACACACTATATGGTGTATATGTGTGTCTAAATTAGCCCAGCTGATACAGAGCAACATGACGTTAAACCCTAATTCATTTTCTTATTTTCCTATCTCACCAGCACACGACTGACAGTTAAATTAGATCGTTTCACTGCCTTAAAATCCAAGTTAATGAAACCCAGGAATTACAAGGCTCAACAATCGTTTATAAATAGACAACAATATCTCGATTGTTGACAACTTAATTAATCGTTATCGCCGTGAATGATCGACCAAGCTTATTTACCAATAAAATACAATCCAACTTGAATAAGCTCGTATGAATACTTGTCACGTGATACGTCAAATACCATTTTAGGTCATCTATGTCATTATCTGACGTCACAAATTGAGTGTTTCCACTCATCCGTACCACCAAGTTATTAAGAGATAAATAGAGTTTGAGCGATGATTATATGACGTCATACATGTAGTTCTGCCGTTCATCCGTGCCAGTTTGTTGTTTAGAGATAAACAGAGTTTGGGCGATCGATATGATCGATAAATTACAACCGCGATTCAAATTATGATCATTGGGCCAAACTTATTGATTCTTGTCCGTTCTTTCTGTACCAGTTGCTGTATCTGACATTTTCGTAACGTTATATAGAGAAGTCATATTTATATAATATCAGTATTCTATAGTTTCTCGGGCTGCCATTGTCAGCATGTCTGATTTATTACAGGGTTTGCATTAAAGGAGAACTCCCCAATTTGTAAATATTTTATAGTCTATTTACTATTGAAATAGTCCCTCAACTATGCTTAATCAAAAGTATTTTCTTTTGAAAACTTATCGGTAACTCATGAAATTCAAATGCCCGTATCTCAGTCAATTATCAAGCTACAGATCACAAATTTTGCACATTTTCTAATTTTTACATGTACAATAAAATACATTTCCCCGATTTTTTCGAGGGGACCATTTCCCACCCCTGGCCCATTTGACATGGAATGACCCATTAACCACAGCTGTAATGGAAGCAAATTCCTGTTCCAAATTATGAATGGTCAATAGTCCGATTAACTAACTGCGTACTAATATCATTCGGCGTTAAACAGAGCTCCAAATTGGACCAAATTAGGACTGGTCAATAGTCCGATTAACAACCAATAGCTGGTAAAGAGTGTGTTTATAAAAGCTATCACTATATCGTTTCGTTTGACAGCTTAAAGGTTGTAGTAGACAATGAATAATAAATATAACCCGACCACCGTTCCCCTTTAATATCATGTTACATATATTTTAAAGCATCACATATAGATATTATTATAAATTATTGTTCCCACCTTGTGATATAGACAGACAGACTATATTACGGTCATCTACTATCTTAAAAACCTTCCAATTTCTCAAATATAACATGTTTGAAAACGACTTTCTGACATCTGTAGACTACCATAATAAAGTTATTTTACACCAAATGAAGAGAGATAAACAATGAAGATTATTGGAGAATGTTTCCCTAGGCTAGTGTGTTTAGAAAGTATGCCTGTCTTCCCTAGGTCAGTAAAGGGTGGTTCACCAGCCAATGGGTGCACTAGTCCGCCGCTGTAAGAAATAATCTCCGATTGTACGTAACAAGGAGTAGGGTCGCCTGCCCAACTTCGTGGGTTTCCCCTGGGTACTTCAGTTTCCTCCCACTGCTAAAGACCCCTACGCGCAAGCGAATTATTGAAATAAAATTAAACTACATGTTAGTCCCGCAATGACCTAGTTTGTGTCTAGTCGACGTTAAACCCCATTTCTCTCTCTCTATAAGAAATATGAGCATAAATAACAATAACCCCAACCCAACCCTAATAATTGGACGTTAAACCCCATTCCTCTCTCTCTATAAAAAATATGAGCATAAATAAACCTAACCCCAACCCAGCCCTAATAATTGATATAGGCGGACTACTGAACCATCGGACTAGTGAGCATTTCCTGGTCAGTTGATGTATGACGTTATTAATATATTACCCCAGCTGAAAGCCTTCTACATGTTATAAAAGAGGATTTACTACAGAGTTTATATGATTAACTGTTATATTGGTTTTTCTTCAAGCTAGAAAATAAACTACTCGTATATTGATCAACTGATGGACATGTAATCAGATATTTGATTTAATTTATGTCTACAAGAGACCGGATGTAAGAACGCCATTACTATATTAGTCTACAAGAGAAGAACGACGGGCTTGTCTCAGTTTTCCTGTATGATCATATCATTCAGTCTTTTTCCTGTCTACAGACTGAAATGACGGACAGTTGTTGATGGCTGAAACTGACGGAAAGGTGAAGGCTGAAAGTGAACACATATCTTACAATTTAAATGTTCTGCTGGAAATTTTTTTCATCTGTAACAGAAGATTCTATTTGTCCATCAGCAGCAATGTCGTCAAAGATACATCTATAACCGTTGTCAATAAATCACAAAATCTAAAATATGAACCCTAGCATTTAAGATTCAAAAATTATATCTGTATCAACCGAACCGTTTCTACAAATATGAAAAGTTGGACTGACTACAGATGTATGCATATAAAAACAAAACTCGCCATAAAACCGTAGTTGTGACTCTGTGAGTAAAGACTTGGCTCGCTAACCGGGATCTCTGGAATTCGATCACAGTTTTTGCTGAGACAGGTTTGAGTCGTTTGGGTGGGACTATTCAGCAAGGTCTCGTCAACGTACAGGAATTTTTGGAAGCTAATATTCGAGTAGACCGTAGCACACAGTATGACCTATGCCCAGAACAGTATGACGTTAAACCCCATTTCATTTCATTTCACAAAACGGTACAGAATGTATCGGTTCATATTGCATCCAGTTATTGGTATCAATATTACTCATACGTGTATAAAAACCGTGCTTTCATGTCACTAGTTATTCCCCGAGAACAAATTACTCGTAATTTATTGCTAATGTCTTGTAAAATTATGACGCCACCCTGTCGGTTCTCGTTGATGTAACATGCTGATAAATTGAAATCACCGACCTCATAAAATCGATCATTGCTTCAGAACCAAAGTTTCATGTTGAAAATATTTCATAACCCCATCTTTTATTACCCCATGAATTCGACAAAGTGTCCATCAGCAGTAGATTCATTATAAACAATTTATTTGATAAACTAAACTGAGGGTTTGTATGAAATGAGACAATTTAAGTTTAACTGAAAAAAATGAATGTTATATTCGGTTCCAGAGAGAGAGAGAGAGAGAGAGAGAGAGAGAGTGATTGAGATTAACGTTAACTCGACACGAACGAGGTAAATTCGGGACAAGCATATAGATTCAATTTTATTTTAGCAGTGGGAGGAAACCAGAGGACCCGGAGAAAACCCACGAGGTTGGACATTCAACCTCTACTCCCGGTCACGTACCAATTGGGTCTCACCACCTTAATCAAAAACAGACTTTATGGTTTGAAGCACACGGGTTAACCCCTCGCTCGGTGAAACAGCAACCCCTTCATTTGCCCCCATACAAATAATGGAAGCTAAAGTTGGAACAATAGATCATACAACGGACAAAGGGCAACTTATAGTCATTTGGATGGGACAATAACCCGAGGTGTCGTGTACATATTGGCCTGCACGTAACAGAATCCTTGGCAGTTGCAACTGGATAAAAGACTAGACCATAACGCCGATGTCCAGGTAAAATTATCCTCATAGCACCTGTCTTCATTAGCCCAGTCGGAACAGAACAGTAGGACGTTAAACCCCATTTCATTTACCCACCCCACCCCTATCTACAGTACCATCTATAATTCTTGCTGAATCTATTGATGGGTTTCTATTTTATCAAGTATAGAGATTTTCTACAACTGATATATTTCTTCCTTTTCTGAATTAAATGTTAAATAATATTATTCCTTCGATTACATAAACCAATTAAAGCGTTTGTATCTATTGCTTTTTTTAATTTCCCTTCTAGCTTCCTTTATGTTACAAAATCGCAGTAAACTTAAACGGATTTTAACGCCCTACTTTTATGAACCGACCGGGCTAATAAAGCGCAACATACGATGTACAGTGTGCTATGAGGGATATTTCGCCCTGACAGCGACTCGACATTCTTAAATAACTGAATTCCAATTTTCGGGGGTTGGAGGGGGGATTGCGTTCATTTACGACTAGAAATGTTTCTTACTCGGCCCTAGGTCAGTGACAAGGTGAAACCCCGCTGGATAATCTGACGAGGAACACGTGTAAATGAGAGAGAGGGAGAGAGAGAGAGAGAGAGAGAGAGAAATGGGGTTTAACGTCCACTCATTACAAACTAGGTCATTTCGGCACGTTTTAATTTTATTTCAATAATTCGCTTGCACGTAGGGGTCTTTAGCAGTGGGAGGAAACCGGAGTGCCCGGAGGAAACTCGCGAGGTTGAGAAGGTGCCCCTATCTCCATGCCACATACGCTCACGCCAGGGATCGAAACCACAGCCGCAAGCCAGGGGTGACCGGCCAGCTAGAGGTCGAAGCGCGGCACTCTAGACCACTAGGACATCCCAACACCCAACACGTGTAAATAACGGAAGTGTTACTTACCCGTCAGCAAATAAAATCAAGACAAACACGACGTCATTTACATCATTTCATTTCCTGAAACAAGACCGTGTCTACACTAAAACTTCACACCAGTCGCCATCATATTTACTCCTCAACGTGTGTTTGCTTATAATTTACAGACATCGTCCGTTAACAAGTCAATGTTTGTCTCCTCCGTTAACACTGGACTAATTAATAAGTCTTACTCGAGACCAATCAACAAATAAACCCCATGCCATTACTCTACTGGAACCACTGCTCTCCCCGACGAGTATGGCGAGAGAATGGTCAGCCTGATTGTTGATCAATCACTTCTCTAGGATATTCTACCCGCCACAGTAAACAATTTGTTCAATTAACCAGCATGGCAGCCACGACGTCAAGTTGCTAGATTTATTGGAATTTACAGGAAGAGAGAAGTAATTCAGACGAGTCAGGTTTTGTAAAATCAGGACGGTAACAGGTCAGAATGTCTGGATCTATAACTTGTCTGAGAGAGAGAGAGAGAGAGAGAGAGAGAGAGAGAGGGGGGGAATGGAATGTTATAGTCGGGTCCATATTCGCGCCAAAAATAATCATTGACAGAGCGAGAGGCAGTAACATATGATAAAGTTTTATTTCAAAATAGCTCGCATGTGCGTAAGGGTTTTCAAGTAGATTAGAACGGTCCAGCCATTTAATGATTTTATTTAAAAATGGAGAAGCGAGGCTAAGTCCCGAATGGACAGTGCGGTGGTTATCAACAATGAACATATCTTGTCAAAATTACAACCATTGAAAACTTTGCTCAAAATAAAGTCATTTGTATGCAATTTTCAATAAAGTCATTTGTATGAAATTATTTAAACTATTATAGTGAGAACTGTCCGCAATTTATCTCAATCTTACATAATGCTTTTAATTTATTATTTCGTATCCGCGGTGTCGCCCCCACCACAACCCAATATCCAGTTCCGCAGGATATTTTTTTGGACGTAAGTGTTGAAACATTGCTATGAACCCTTACTGTCTACTCCAAGTCACAACCTTGCAAACTGATTTCCCCTTATTCATCAATCATCCAGCTTTACTTTACGGAGTAGAACACTAAGACGTTAAACCCCATTTTTATTCGATTGCCAATGTTATAGTTTTTCTCCAAACAACCACCGAATCAAATTAAATGGCCGTGAACATCGAATAAGGAGTAATCCATCTTTAGAATAAAACAGGCCAGACGAATTGTAATTTATGAGTGTAAAGTAAAAGACGATGAAATCCTAGCCTATACGTTTATTATTAATCATCAGCATGGGCCTTCAATCATTTCTGCCCAGAGTTCACAAAGAATTCTCAGACTTAAGTTAAGAATTTACTCAACTTTCAATCATTGTTTATAGGAAATATATTTGATCCAGAAACACAAAACTTTGCACTTAGTTTCTTATTGATGTATTTGATACATTAAAACAACAAGGCTATTTTCGCTAAAATAAGGCAAATGATTTTGAGCAAGTTAGAATGCTTTGTGGACTCGAGGCCAGGTGTCAGGATACTTGGGTTTATTAAGTAAATATTATAGTATGATTTGACACGTTGACACAGAATGATGAATTATAATTAAATAGTCGAATACCCCCCGAAACCCCAAAACCCACACCCCCACCCCCACCAGCCCTTAGTCCAGCTGATACTAGTTGAGCCAATGATGCCCTTGGTTCTTATTGAATCACGCTACGGATGCAAGAGTTCGCGAAATAGAAAATCAAGTAAGCCTTCTTTACAAAAAAAATCAAGTAAGCCTTCTTTACAAAAAAAAAAAAAAAATACCATGAGTTTGTTTTAAAGCGAGGATAAACGGGAATACTAATCATCCCTAGTATTGGATATGAAACACTTTTAAGGGCTTGAGGTCCACAGCTGCTAAGGACCGACACTACACCATGTTTCTGGAGAAACCGCCGCGAGTGTGACACGGCACATATACATGTATATGTAGTTACATAAATAAATAGTTGTACATTGATGAGCCACCATTAACAACCCCGCCCCCAACCCAACCCATCCCGCCCAAAAAATACACAAAAATACAACAATACCAAACTACACTCTCGACTATAAACTTGTATAAATTTTCTTATAAATTATGATAACAATTCATGACGAAGAGTGGTGACTGGTGCTCGTAGTAGAACATTTCCTGGTGTAATTGGGCGACGTTTCTTAGATCATTCTCTCAACTTACCCAGGCAACAATTTTACCGACACACAAAATAACTGAGTATATTACTATACAACGTTTCGACAAGGATACTCGTGTATTTATCAAGCAAATACACTCTGTAATTGCGTATACATTCATAGAAATATATACTATGATATAACCATAACATAATTTGTTGAATTCCTAAATGGTCCATCAAAGACGTTACAATGTCAGTGTTTTCATGTAAAAGCCTCAAAACGTCGCCCAAAAATAAACGTATTTTCTTTCTTCAATAGGTATGCGTTGTACTTTTTTACTATATGGGAGCGACGATGACTCTGTGATGGCGGAGAAAGAACCCGTTACAGAAGTCCGCTGTACGGGCAAAATTGTTCTCATAGTCCGTCTTCATTAACCGCCAAGTAGAACGTTATACTACATTTCGTTTTATTTCACGTGTGAGAGGATTCGACCGATTTGATCCAGATAGAAATAAACAATACGAGTTCCAGCAAGGAATGGTCTTGTGCCAGATTTGAGATTCGACGTTAAACCCTATTTCATTTCAGTAACTAAAACATTATAAATATTCTACATACCGTTTATCTCGGTTATTCCTGGCAAAACATCCAATCTAGTCTGAGAGAAAATCAGGTCTAAGCCAATACGTAGTGAAATCAGTGATCAAGTAGCCACGGTTATTGGGAATATTGGCTTTGTATAATGGATGTAACTATCCTATTTACTGACTCTGATTCTCTCATGGTTGGTTTTACTTGTGGCAGTCATCAGACAGCCCACTAAATATACCTCCATTCATAAACACCGTAAAATCAATAAGATCGTGAAGAGGCTTGAAAATGAAAAGTTTTATATTAGTTTGATGGGGAATCTATCCACCGCGGGGCTAGATGCAAACCAAATTACAAAATTTAAAACAACTGTAATAACGTCTGTGCCTTTCTGGAGTAGGCAATGAAATAAAATGGAGTTTTACGTCCGACTGTTTACTCCGACACTCTCATATCGAATTGAAATTGCCATGGCTTCCTTTATGGAATAGAAATTAAAGCCCTTAGTGTTGATGGGATTCTATTCAACACCGAGCTATAAGTGTTAAATTGACGGATGCGACTCTATCTACACCGAGGCTTGATCGAAACGAACGAAATATAAAAAAAATATGAAGACTATATGGAAATCAAACACCAAAATTTAAAAGCGGTATTAGATCATTGTGCCTTTATGAAGTAGGAAATAAACGTTTTAGGTGTTCGTGCAAACTAAAATGATGATTGGATTGATGTTATATTGAGGGGAGTAGTTTCGGTTTTCACACAAAATCAGCTGTGAAATGAAATGAAATGAAAATAGGTTAAAGTTCTACTTTTTGGCACCGACTGCGCTAATTACGTCAACCAATGTGCTATAAGGGCCAATTTGCCCCGACAGTTTTCGAATTCCAACGGCCAGCGATTGGTTTATGTACAAGTCAAACGACTTAAGTTGAGAATTTACTCAACTTTAAATCACTGTTAAGAAATATCTTTGACCCAGAAACACAAAACTTTGCACATAGTTTCTTATTAGGGTATTTGATACATTAAAACAACACAAGTTTTATAAAGGGCTATATTTTAGTTGCAATAAGGGGAACAATTTTGAGTAGTTTTTTGACTTAAGGCTAAGAATGCTTTGTGAACTCGGGGCCAGACACTTAATCAACTTATATAATTTTCTAAAGCTTATAATGTTTAGAATGTTATCGATTATAGTCTATAGAAATTGATTTTTTTTTTAAATAATCACAAGTGAATAGTTATAACCCACTATCTTCAGTGTGCCTTTATTAAGATTTTTTGACGTATGGGAGCCGCGTCATGACTAATTGTGCAAGATTCTGGCTCGCGTGTTGGATCTCTGCATTGGCCGAGGAAGTTCATCGGGATTTTCCGACGTGGTTTCCCCATGTCAGTGGTACAGGACGGAGGGCCCGACAAGGAAAGTTGTTTAGTCGCTCGGATGGGACAAAAACGAGGTTCCTTGTACACATTGGCAGTTGGGATTCGATATAAGAGCAGGCCATAATGCAGCTGGCGAGGCAAAATTCCCCCATAGAACGCTGTATGTCCGGCTTCATTCGCACAGTCGGAATAGAACACCAGGGACGGATCTAGAAACTTTTGCAGGAGGGGGTTGCCAGGTGTCGGTTACCGAAATCTGCCATTATCGTCTCTAAATTACATAGGCATAGGCTACATACAAATTGAGCTTTTTAAACAGAGAAATCGTTTTTATACTGATGTAGGATCACTTTGTGATGTAATTGCATTGATGCAAGGCATTATTTTTTTTATGTAGCTGAGCGGGGGGTGGGGGGCTCTGGATCCGCCCCTGAACAATAGGACGTTAAACCCCATTCTATTTCTAATATTATTCTGGTCATGGCTCAATCTTGGTTTGTCTCCCTTGTGAGTTTGTTTCCATTATGGTGGAAGCCTGTATCAATATTGACTCGGAAGAATATTATAGCTATGTGGACGCTTATTTATTAGGGTTTCACACTGCGTAGCTTGTGTGAAACACTATTGTTTTTGTTAAAATTATTATTCTTATTATTATTATTATTATTATTATTATTATTCAGATTCCAATTTGAATAGATCTCAGCAACTAGGTGTCGCATCGTTACGATTTCTTCGGTTTTACCGGGAAAGTGGGTGTGACTTAGAGGATAAAGCTATTTTGAACGTTCTGCGCCAATGCGAAATGTCCGAAATCACCGAAGTTATCGTTTTTGAAAATATTGCAGTAATTTTAACAATAATCATTGGATTTTAACTTTCGATACATTTTGGCATAGTCTGAGACAGGGCACATAGCTTAGCTACTTTCGATTTTTGATTTTCGGCAAATCTTCGAAGATATTAGGCGCCAAATTTCGAAAATTTAAAATTTTACTAAAAATTTTTTTATTTATGAATATTTTTTAGTCGTATTGTGCACAGAATTAAAGAGTCATCTGACTAGTGCAAAAATGTTAAAATTTTTTGTCTCAGTAATTTACCTTGGCCGCCATTGGCTAATTCAGTTTTTCAGTCCTAGATTAATTTCTTATTGTTCGATTTGTATAAAACAAAGTTCATATGCTTCGTTGTCTCAATTGTCATTTTTTTTGTTACCAATAATGTTATCTGTCGGCACCGGAAGTGGCATAATTTTACCAAAAACTACAATTTTGACAGTTATTTTCTTATTTCGAAAACAAATATTATTTTTTTGAAAAATTATATGACTCAAAGAGTGTGGAAATTCAAGGCGCAAAAAATGTAGGAAGCAGTTTTTTTAATTTCGATTTCATTTTCGAGCAAATTCGATTAAGAGGCTAAAAATGGTGTAAAATTGGCCTATTTACAACCTATTCAGGCTTTTCAGATTTTAAAATATTTCTTCGTAACTTTTATAAACTTGTAGCTATAATCCATACGAAGAAAATGTATGTTAAAATTCGTTTGTAATATAAGCAGTTACCAAGAAATGGGCAGTTCTGTACAAGTCACTGTTTTCGTTATTTTGCCTGTAAAATAGTCAATTATGATTGGATTTTTATAAAAGTGACATCATTTGATTCAAAAAGCATGTAGCGTCATATCAAGTTGATTACAATTTAAAATTCACACCGGAAGTGACATCATTTGGTCAAAAAATGCATTTTAAACTTTTTAAATCAATGTTTTATTCAACCAAGAATAACTTAATATATATTAATAATTTTAACTTTTGGTTTAAATTCACATATAAACAAAACTCATATGGTCATATAGATATCATAAAATGGTTTCTAACTTATTCGGTTGCCGAGAAATAGACGGTTTTCTACAGGTCACTTTTGAAGGTTTCGGGGCCATAAAAGGGTCAATTATTATTCGATTTTCATAAACGTCACACCATGTTATACCTAATGCCATTTGGGATTTCATACAAGTAATTTAAGATTTTCATTATCACCGGAAGTAACGTCATTTTGGCAAAAACTGTATTTTTAGCCTCCAAAACAGATATTTTATTCAAATGGGTCTGTTTTGAAATCTTTTTCAAATTATGGTATTTGATGCCAATCAACAAATAGAATGAACCCATACGATCATACAGATACCACAAAATGGTTTCTAACTTGTACGGTTGCAGAGAAATAGCTGATTTTCTACAAGTCACTTTTCAAGTTTTTTGGTCTTTAAAAGTGGCAATTATTATTCGATTTACATAAAATTTTCACTATATGATATCGTATGCCATTTCTGATTTCATAAGACTAATTGAACATTTGCATTAACACCGGGAGTAATTTAATTTTGTCAAGATCATCTACAAGTACATGTAACAAATGTATAAAATGAATTGATATTGCTGGATTTTGTTGATTCTGCGTCCATTTTATTTGTGTGCAATGTTAATTTGGAAACCTGTTTAGTGGTTTCGCTGGTACCGGAAGTGACATATGTTCAAGGGTAACTTGACACCGGAAGTGACATGTTTAAGGGTAACGTGGCGCCAGTGAAACCCGTCATTCCTGCATGCAGGTCTAGTTCTTATTATTATTATTATTCAGATTCCAATTTGAATAGATCTCAGCAACTACGTGTCGCATCGTTACGATTTCTTCGGTTTTACTGGGAAAGTGGGTGTGACTTAGAGGATAAAGCTATTTTGAACGTTCTGCGACAATGCGAAATGTCCGAAATCACCAAATTATCGTTTTTGAAAATATTGCAGTAATTTTAACAATAATCATTGGATTTTAACTTTCGATACATTTTGGCATAGCCGGAGACAGGGCACATAGCTACGCTACTTTCGATTTTTGATTTTCTTCAAATCTTCGAAGATATTAGACGCCAAATTTCGAAAATTTAAAATTTTACAAAAAACTTTTTTATTTATGAACATTTTTTAGTCGTGTTGTGCACAGAATTAAAGAGTCATCTGACTAGCCTAAAAATGTTAACATTTTTTGCCTCGGTAATTTTCCTTGGCCGCCATTGGCTAATTCAGTTTTTCAGTCCTATATTGATTTTTTATTGTTCGATTTGTATAAAACAAAGTTCATATGCTTCGTTGTCTCAATTGTCATTTTTTTTATTACCAAAAGTGTTATCTGTCGGCACCGGAAGTGGCATAATTTTACCAAAAACTACAATTTTGACAGTTAGGTACCATTTTTCGAAAACAAATATTATTTTTTTGAAAAATTATATGACCCAAAGAGAGTGCCCTTTCAAGACGCAAAAAATGTCGGAAGCAGTTTTTTTAATTTCGATTTCATTTTCGAGCAAATTCGATTAAAAGGCTAAAAATGGTGTAAAATTGACCTATTTACAACCTATTCAGGCTTTTCAGATTTTAAAATATTTCTTCGTAACTTTTAAAAACTTGTAGCTATAATCCATACGAAGAAAATGTATGTTAAAATTAGTTTGTAATATAAGCAGTTGCCAAGAAATGGGCAGTTGTGCATAAGTCACTGTTTTCGTTATTTTGCCTGTAAAATAGTCAATTATAATTGGATTTTTATAAAAGTGACATCATTTGATTCAAAAAGCATGTAGCGTCATATCAAGTTGAATACAATTTAAAATTGACATCGGAAGTGACGTCATTTTGTCAAAAACTGCATTTTTATCTTTTTAAATCAATGTTTTATTCAAACAAGAATTACTTAATATCTATTAATAATTTTAACTTTTGGTTTAAATTCACATATAAACACAACTCATATGTTCATATAGATATCATAAAATTGTCTCTAACTTGTTCGATTGCCGAGAAATAGACGGTTTTCTACAAGTCACTTTTGAAGGTTTTGGGGCCATAAAAGTGTCAATTATTATTCGATTTTCATAAACTTTACACCATGTTATACCTAATGCCATTTAGGATTTTATACAAGTAATTTAAGATTTACATTATCACCGGAAGTAATGTCATTTTGCAAAAACTGTATTTTTAGCCTCCAAAACAAATATTTTATACAAATGAGTCTGTTTTGAAATCTTTTTCAAATTATGATATTTGATGCCAATCAACAAAAAGAATGAACCCATGCGATCATACAGATACCTCAAAATGGTTCCTAACTTGTACGGTTGCAGAGAAATAGCCGATTTTCTACAAGTGACTTTTCAAGTTTTTTGGTCTTTAAAAGTGGCAATTATTATTCAATTTACAAAAAAATTTTCACTATATTATGATATCTATGCCATTTCTGATTTCATAAAATTAATTAAACATTTTCATTAACACCGGAAGAATTTTGTCAAATATCATTTACAAGTAACAAATGTATAAAATGAAATGATATTGCTGGATTTGGTTGATTCCCCGTTTTTTTTTTTTTAATGTGAGCAATGTTTATTTGGAAACCTGTTTAGTGGTTTCGTTGGTACCGGAAGTGACATATGTTCAAGGTAGCTTGGCACCGGAAGTGACATGTTCAAGGGTAACGTGGCACCAGTGAAACCCGTCATTCCTGCATGCAGGTCTAGTTTATTTTTTTATTATTATTTACAATGTCTGTGTGTTGTGTATCGTGCCCGCTGGTTTGTCGGGGGGGGGGGGGTCTGTATGTCGCGCCAACTTCTTGCACTTACCATTACATTTAAGTATTTATAAATACCCCCCCCCCCCGACATTCGATACGGTTATATCCGCGGTTTGTCGTGGGGGTCTTTGTATGTGGCGCAAACTTCGTGCACTTGCGATTACATTTAACTATTTATAAATAATCAATTTATTAATTCATCCCTGGGATTCGTTATGTTGAGATCTGCGAGATTCATTACGTTGTTAACGCGAGATCCACTACGTTGTTATTCGCGAGATCCGTTACGTTGATATCCGCGAGATTCGTTATGTTGTTATCCGCGAGATCCGTTACGTTGTTATCCGCGAGATTCGGAGAATTACTATGCAGAGATGTTGACATGGAGATATAAATTTTACAGATAATAATTTTATAAATGGATTGTCTAGTAAAACATTTGATATGGCTGCTTTATGACATGAACATTGGGTACAACAGATACATTATCAGCCACTTGTTAAGGCTTATACACCGGGTATGGTTAATATCAACTTTCGGGCGCTAGGATTGGTAACATTTTAAATTAGATATTTCCATTTCATATTGTTTGCCACCATGATTAGTGAGCCACAACGACTCTCACACAACCATGATTAGGGAGTCAGAACGACTGACACACAATCATGATTAGGGAGTCAGTAGTAAGCCAGAACAACTCACGCACAACAATGATTAGTGAGTCACAACGACTCACACACAAAACTGAATTTTCCTTAGATCCGCTGATGGAGATTCGGGTACAAAACGACCTTCTGGCTTTCGTTGGATGTATATACACAAGCAGTGCGACGGGTACACTGTCCGTGTTATATTGTATACGACAAAGACAAAGATCTCTGCAGCACAAGTTAATTGAACATACAGTTTAAGGGAGAGTACTCGAGTTTAACTAAAACAGGTTACAGACCACCAAAGATTTGACGTTACTGATCCGCTCCTATTTTCTCGGGTCAATTTTTGTTGGACTAAACGCTCCTTTCAGATTCAATCTCAAAGCAGCGTCTGGTAATGTCGTGCTCTTACGGTGTTATTATTCATAAAAATCGTCGTAACCATTGGACATTTCGGAAAAGAAACTAACAAAATAAAAGAGCCCTATAGTATGGTATATTAGTATACCCTCTAAACATATGTCCATCTTTTGCAAAATATTTGGGTGGGGCGTGTGTATGAATTGGGATTAGCGTGTGGTGTGTAGGTCAGATTGTCGGCCCCATCCACCAGTTTAATCCAGCTATTACCATGACGTCTCCAAGTACTGTCACGATGCGTAATTCTAGCGCTATATATTTTCTTGCAAACTGCAGTATTGTGATAGATAAATCTGTAACAGGGATATCAGTTCAAAAATAATTCAGTTCCGTCCAGTATGTCCAAAGATATGTGGAATAGACATTTCATCGTTGTGTAATAAGCCCGCTGCCATTTTGCTGTCTGTAAAAATTTAATGGTATATAGGCCTTTTTAAATTCGATTAAATCCAATCCGGTACACGAGTCTAGGGTTAGTATTTGATTTATCTTTCTTAACTAACTATTAAATAATCAACCTGCGTGGATTTAGCCGTCAGAAATTTGATATTTTCATGAGGAATTTGATATTGTGAGAAATTTGATATTTTCGTGAGAAATTTGATATTTTCGTGAGAAATTTGATATTTTCTTGAGGAATTTGATATTTTCATTTTCATGAGAAATTTGATATTGTCATGAGTAATTTGATATTTCGCGAGGAATAGGATACCCGCAGAAGGCGAATTGTTACCTTAACATAATTTCTTTAGATATTATAGATAATATATGTATAGGTTTTTACACAGGTGGTTGTCGGTTGGATCAATGTAACGTGTTATACCATTGACTACTGCTATACACGTCTTGTGGTCTACCCAGTATATTATAATATAATTATGTATATAGAATAGCTAGTTAAATATTTCACTGATATTGTATTCTATTTAAAACTGCACGAAATGGTTACTCCGACATTCTGATTTGTATTAAGAAGACAGTCTCGGTAATAGTTTACTGGATGTCACTGTGTTTGATAACGATAATATGGACCTTTCGCATCGGTACGAAAACGAATACGAAAACGGACTCACGATTCGTGTGTACTTGTGACGTCAATCCGTATTGAGTGTTCGGCCAGTGAAAAACGTTACGCGTGTGGAGCTAGATTCACGTACGTACGCAAACGAAAATGTTTTTTATCTCATATATTGAATTTTCCTCATTTTGTCGAGGCCTTGTGTATATTTGTGCAGAGTTTGTAGAGTGTGCTCAAATGCAATATTCTGCTCGATTTGTTGTACATCTATTAAAATATCGATTGAAAACTTTGCCTGGACAGAGTTGTTCATGGAATGGAAATCAACTTCATCTAGCTATTATCGTACCTCGGATTGCGAAACCGTGTGCTAGAGGATACGAATACGAAAACGTAAACGAAAATATGTTCGTTTTGGTGTTCGTTTTCGTACCTATGCGAAAGGTTCCTATTATGATACTTATCGAAACGTTGTGCTGAAGTATAAAAAAAAACTATTGAGTGTTGCCCCATATCACAGTGTTATGGTTCTTATCGATAAATGCCATTTTTATTTTTCAGGAAGCTAATCTGAAAGAGTATTCAAGGTAAGTCAGGTTTATGTATATGTATAATGCGGATTAACGTCCTACTCTTCTGCCTCGACTGGGCTGAAGAAGGCGGACAAACATCAAACCATTTGCTACGAGGGAAATTGTGCCCGAGCAGCGGCACTATGGCCTACTCTTATACCAAATTCCAACAGCCAAGGGGTGTTTTACGTGCATACCAATGTAAACACGGGACCTCGATTTTTCGTCCCATCCGAAAGGCTAGACAGGTGTCCTTGTCAAGCCCCCCATCTTGCACTACTGACCATATATTGTGTAGAAAAAGTCTAAATCACGGCAACCATCTGTCATTAATAGAAACTCATTATAAATAACTTTAATGATTATTCATTTTATAACCCATATAAAATATATTGATTAAATACCACTGAACGAAGCCATGTAAAATAGGTTTGGGATTGTATATACAGGCAATGTTTAAGGTTAGGTTTCAGTTACTTTTAATTCTCCTCCAAAAAAATTTAAAATGTCACTGTAACGCATTTTTCGAAAAAAAGTCAAATTTTCCATGGTCTAATCCGCGCTGAATTATATTTGAATTGACTATTTAACATATGATTCAAAAAATACAATTGAAATATCAACGGCAATCGGATTAAACAGGCATCTTATATCGTTTCGTTTTTATAGTTCAAAATTTTGTTTTATTTGACTGTACTACACTAGGATCTGGAAGAGTTGTTATAAACTTGTTCTGGATGATGTGAGGGATTAGCCAATGAATAAACTGTCTGTTACATCAAGTTCTTGCCCTTTTAAGGCACGGAACTGTGGGTAAAACACTATAAAAACGTCAACGCTGATTGATTCATCAATGTCTGACGTCATAGGGTCAAAAGCCACTCATTTGACACTTGACGTGATCTCTCACTATAACTTGTCAGATCTTCATGTAGTGTAGACCAGGATCTGTATTTTTATCAGATTGGATCAACGGTGGATTATTTCTAATTGTTTTTCTTATCACAGCCATTTGATGTGACTGCGGCATCATTTATTGATGGAGATGGTGGAACAATTGGGAGTGCGCAGAAAGGAATATTTACAGCACGTGTAAAAAGGAATAAGACAAAAACGTGTAGACCTATCTAACAGAATGTCCAAGAAAAAGTGGTCATTGGTGTTCTTGTTTTCGATCATTGTGTGGCTTCTCTATAAATTATCTGGTAAGCCAAACAAGTATTCAAATTTAGAAAATTTTAAATTGTTCTCTGGTTAAAGCTATACTGTCACTGACAAAAGATACAAGCTATATTATTATTTTTTTTTTCCATTGTTTAAGACACGAGTATATTCTAGCTGGCCAGGGGGTGGATGGCCGAATGGTTAGTGTGTGCGCGCTGTATCCCAAGGTCTGTCATTGAGTCAATTGGTGTAGTTTCGATTTCCCGGTTGTACGTAACAAGGAGTTGGGTCGCCTGTACAACCTCGAGGCTTTTCACCAGGTCCTCCGGTTTCCTCTCACTACGCGTAAGTCTTCATCCTGCTTGCTCGTTGTGCTGGCAAAATTCTTACCGTATCCACCCGCCTATAAACTTTCCTATGCCGTATATTTTTTATTTTCGATTGATTGTATCTTTTAGATGTTAAAACAAGTCACGAGAATGAAGATCTTAAGGTCAACAGTAGATATTTTGGTAAGTATATCTGTTATGGTAGGCCTATATATTGCTATTTTATTTGGGAGCCGCCGCGGACCAAGGAGTAAGGCACTGACCAGTTAACCAGAAGATCCATGGGCAGTTGCCGGAGTAATGACGATGGACGTGGGTCATGCAGTGGGCTATGTGGGGAATTGTGCCCTGACAGCGTCGTCAATGCTTAGTCACACCCGTGTAACTAGCCTCGGTTTCTTAACAGCCATACCCCATTCTGTATCCGTGACGAAATGAAATAACCCTGGCGTATTCCGAGGATACTGCTAGGGGATATTTTACGTGCACGCCGATTTATACACAGAACCTTTATTTTTCGTACCATCTGAACGACATGCCTAGGGGTTGGGGAAAATCCACGAGATTGGACAGGCAACTCAACTCCAGTTGACTAAATAACAGACCTTATGATACAGCGCACTCACGCTAACGATTCAGCCATCAGCCAATCTCCCAGTGACGTTAAAACCACATTTCATATAAATATTTTCGTGGGAATGTATATTCAAACATTTTATATTGCCAACGAATTTTGTTTTCTCTTAAATAATTACAATGTCTTAAAAATGTTAGAAATACAGGTTTATTGGCTGTTTTCCAGAAACTGATGAAACGATTGTAGATTTGAAAGATAAAGTGAAAGTATTGTGTTGGATAATGACTATACCTGACAATTTACAAACACGGGCTATTGCCGTGAAGGAAACGTGGGCTCCACACTGTAATAAATATGTGTTTGTTAGCGGTGTTGGTAACAAGACATTCCCTGTAGTGGAACTGGATATCGTTGAAGGGAGATATCACCTTAGCAACAAAACATACACTAGTCTTTCATACCTATACAAACATCACCGACGGGAATACGACTGGTTTCTAAAGGCAGACGATGATACCTATGTCGTTGTAGAAAATTTACGATATATGCTCAACTCCTTTGATCCAAACCGTCCCCTATTGATTGGACGAAAGTTAAAAACTGTCGTTCCCAATGGTTACATGAGCGGTGGAGCTGGGTATGTACTCAGCAGACGAGCCTTGGAGTTAATTGTGACGAAAGGTGTGCATAATAAAACTTTATGTCCCATTTGGAGCATGGAGGACGTGGATATCGGCAGGTGTGCAACCAATGTCGGTGTCAGTCACGTAGATTCCTCAGCAGATGTGTATGGAAAAGAGCGGTTTCATCCTATTTATCTGAGTGAATATTTTAAACCTCATTTTGATACGTGGATGTTCATATATTCTCTTGCTAAAGTTAAAAGTGTGAGTTTTGTTTAAATCCCGAAACACCCCATCCTCCTCCACACCCCCTCCCTACACCCCCTCCCCACACCATTAAGACCCTTCCCGACACCATCCACACCCTCCCCACACCATTAACACCCTGCCCACACCATTAACCCCCCCCCACACACACACACCATTAACACACACACACACCATCACATTATCCACACCCACCCTCAATAAACATGCAACCGCGGGTCATCTATCTGATATGTACATGACGTTTAGCTTAAAGCTCCGGCATTTCGCCTCAACACTTGGTGTACTTTCGTGATTCCATTCCGTATACTCAACACTGTTTCTCCCCCCTCCCCCGCCATTTTGGTCTAGAATGGACGAAGGTGGTTTGAATTAACATTGCCTGTCAGGTTTTGGTAAATATTCATGATATCAGGGTTATCCGATTGACTACGACGATATGCACGGCAACTAGTTACACGTTTTTGATATGCTTCTTCAAGTTTGTGTATCTCAAAATTTTGGTGGTCAACCTCATACAAATTATAGTGCAAAGACATGACCATGTGTTCCTCTCTCTGTGGTGAAAAGCATTTAGCCCGACGAAAATTTGGGGAAAGGTTGGGGGTGAGCAAAGAGGCCAGAATTAACATCGAAGTCAATGGGGAAATCAATGGTGGTCTGCATCCATCTTCAGTGGCTATGGTTATCTCCCTAACACACGATTCTGTCCGGTTTCTTGCAGGAACTTAAGTAAAACGTTTAGTTGGTTATCTGTAGGTACATATAACTTACCGTCATACGGCCGAGGCTAGGTGTAGAGTACCAGAATCCACAGAGGTCTGCCGAGTAATCAACAGCTGCCAAGTTTCATATCGAGCGTAATTGAATTGCTGACACCTCATCGGGCTTTTTTGAAGAGCGTCGCTTCAAGAACAAAACGAAGAAAATAAAGTGTGTTTACGCTTGTTTTTTGTTTTTTTCCAGGGAGCAGAATGCTGCAGCAATGTAACAATTAGTATACACAACGTAAAACCTGAACAAATGTATATGATACATTTCCTGCTGTATCACATGGAAGTACACGGAGAAATTCCAAGATGGCCTAAACAATTTCCTGTATCGTAATCAAACTGCTGCCGTCTGTGTGTTAGCACAAGGGAAAAAATATAAAGTTATTTCTGTACTGTGTCATATTCCTGAAGCAATGGCCCGATAAATCCCTCTCTGGATTGGCTTCTGATTCTTGAACTTTTGAGGGAGTGTGTCTATTCTTCCCGTTCAATAAAATCTATCACAAATGCAGCAACATGACAGACCTACGTTTAATCTGGGTCTTCGCTAAAACTTTTGACACTGATTTAAGGTATTAAAAACAGTGAAAATATGTTCGTTTCCAAACAGTATTGTTTACACTTTAATCGATTTGATAGCCCCGTCTGTCACGCAATTAGTTTTCCTGCAATATTATGCTATACACTGGTTAATTGGGCATAATAAAATCGTGACTCATGACGTAACGTTATGTAAACATATTTGGTCCAATTGGGCGACCTGTTTGAAGCGTAATGCTTTTGTAAACCGGCTAGCTGTTGGTTGTTAATCAGACTGTTGACCAGTCATAATTTAGAACAAAAATTTGCGTCCTTTACAGCAGTAAGTAGAAGGATTAGCTCTAATCAAACGAATCACTGCAAGGAGTATGGATTTCTTACGGTTACTCAAAATTTGCCCATGCTTGCGAGTACGTACAGGAACCCTTGATCGGGTCAACGTCCCTCAAACTACACTCCATGGTATGTGCCTGCCTTCAATAGCCCAGTTAGCGCATAAAGACAGAAGAACCAACCCCAATTAATTTCAGTTTACTGTATAAACATGGAGATAAATAAAGAAATAACGACATCGTGGGGTGGGGTTGTGGATGGCGCCCAAGGTTTGGATTCCCAGCTTCTAGATCCGCTACTAGAAATGATTGTAATAGTTATAAAACAAGTAACCAGTGATAGCGGTGACGTACAAATATGCAGGATACCTCTATAAGTGATATTTTAGCGCAAAATGTACAAATTTTCCTAAATTATTTAACACCATATAATTTTGATTATTCAGCAGTTCAATAAATTTAAACAGTTAATGATTCTTTCCAATAATGTGTGTCTATAGACTTCCCTCTTAAAGAAAACCGAGGTCCTGTGTAAAAGATCCCTTGGCAGTTGGAATTCGATATAAGAGTAAGCCATAACGCCGCTGCCCTGGCAAAATATCCCTCATAGCACGTTGTATGATATGTTGAGTCGGAGTAGAACAGTAGAACGTGAAACCCCATTTGATTTCATTTCATTTCACCTCTACAAGTTGTGTGGGATTTACCGATTAAGACAAAATGATATTCATCTTCTATTTCCAAATCATTACAGTAGGTCTCTATTTTTAGGCAATATGAGCTTACTTTTAGTTTATGAATTTCATTCTTATGATATATAGGATATTTTAAAGAGAAAGAGAGAGAGAGAGAGAACAATGGGGTTTAACGTCCACTCGACACAAACTAGGTCATTTCGGGACTAACATATGTTTTTTAAATTTTATTTCAATAATTCGCTTGCGCGTAGGGGTATTTAGCAGTGGGGGGAAACCGGAGTGCCCGGGGGAAACTCGATGGGTTGAGAAGACGCCCCTATCGCCATGCCACATACGCTCACATCGGGGATCGAAACCAAAGCCGCAAGCCAGAGGTGACTGGCCAGCTACAGGTCGAAGCGCGGCACTCTAGTTCACTAGGCCATCCCAACCCCTGTGCAGATTTGAAATAAAACTGTTATTTAAAACCTGCATTCGGACTGATAACAGCGTCTACTCGTGGCCATATATAGACAAATCTATCTTAGAAATGTAATAAAGAAAAAAGAAGATAAAATGAATGTTTGGTCATTTTATTTTAATTCTAGTTTAAACTGAAAAATAAAGAAATAAAACAATCAATGATGGATTTGGATTGGGGAGGGACTCTAGGTTCCCCCCTCCCCACCCCCTAAATAACAGTATAGAATAATCACTTGTTTCTTTGGAATGTGTAGACTGACGTTGGTGATAAAATTGAATGTTATAATCGAGTCGAGATATGCACCGAATATCAACAGTAACATCCCGGTTCAAACCATGTATCTTTCTCCTGCCATTGATTCAGCTGGTGCGGTTTCAATTCCCTGGTTGTACGTGACACGGAGTAAGATCGCCTGTCCAACCTCGTGGGTACCGACATGGCCTAGTTTGCGTCGACTGGACGTTAAATATGTATATTTGAGTAAAAGGGCACCATTCTGCCAGGACCAGTTTACGCCTCGGCGTCTTATGCAAACAACGCAAGCGCCATCGAACCAATGATCGACGATGTGTGATGTGACGCCACACGTAGAAGATATAATATATCTTATTATTTGAAATTATAAAGGCCATCATCTAATACAGAGGTACAAGAAGGCTTTTACAGTATCTATGTGATACAGACTGCAAAATAAAATCTCTTATATTCGGGAACTCTAAGTGCGGTTCCCAATTATTTTACTTACTTATAAACTCTGTTTCCACATTTGCCATCATCATTCTTATATCTTATATATCCCTCTTCCACACTGTATTCACAGTGACATTTGTTCATAATACAAACTTCTCTTTCTGGATCAGTACAATTACAATCTAATCAACAAATACATCATCTTGTTAATATGTTAAATCATGGAGAGATTTTGTGGGGTTGGGTATAGGAAGTAGTCACGCTCACACGCGTGAATAATCCTATTGATCCAATAATTCACTATTGCCAGTTGAGAAATTGACAAATATATCATTTTCAACTTCAAATTCAAACGTTTGGCGATAGCTTTTTCATGGGGGGTGTAGAAAAGCAAGGGAGGTAATTGTGTTATCATTACTTGTGTCAATGATTTTTAAATGTAGGAAATGGTGCCTATGATCGTATTATAGTGAGTTGACAACCTATTGAGCAAAGACATAAATAATTATGTAATCAGTATCCTGGTTTCTCGTAGTCAAGAACTTGCCGTTACAGACCGTTTCATTGGCTAATCCCTCGCATTATCCAGAACACGTCAATGATAACAACTCTTCCAGATCCTAGTGTAGTAAGAACACGTAAAACGGAATTTTAAACTATAAAAAAGGAAACGAGATAGAATCTGTGTTGTACTTACTTATTAAACTGTACTTCTCACACTGGTCACCATGGAAATACCCTATATCGTCATAGGGGCACAGGGGATAGCTTAAAAAACATCCTCCACCATTCAGAACCGTCGGGTAACACGGATCTGTTGACAAAATATATTATTTGCAGAGAGAATGAGAGATAGTCACGGTCATCCAGAACTTCCTAGTCTTTAACGTACGGAGGTTCTAGGACCGTTGTTAATATTTGATGAACAATTCCATTGCTCACGAAGAGAGAAATTAGACAGCCCACTTACGCCTCTCTCTCTCGCTCCATCTCCCCCTCTCCCCCACGCTCTCTATCCCTTGTTCTTGTTTAATGACCTATATGTATATACTGCCATATATAGTCAAGCCTTAGTAAGAAGTTTTATTTTGATCCCTTCAAGTGCCCGTGGTTTGTGTTTAGACAAAAACACAAAAATATAAAACCAACCTACTGTATGAAGTGTAGTTGACACACAATTCTCCAGAGAACGCTCCAGTTTCATTTACAATACAGTGACATGACGTGTCCTCATTGCAGCGTCCGTTATTCAGACATAGGCACCCTGTATAAAACGAAAAAAGAAATGAAATGGGGTTTAACGTCCGACTGAGGTAATGAAGACTGGTGGTATACGTGCTTTGGCTATAATTTTGCTCGGACAGCGGCGCCACGGTATACTCTTGTATCGAGGATTGATTTACGTGCAAGCGAATGTGTGCACGGGACCTCATTCTTTTGTCCTACACTACTGGCAATTTGATAAAGAGTAGACGGTTGGACCCGTAAAAAATCCACGAGGTTTGGACAGGCGACCCTTGGCACGTACAACTAAAACCACGCCATCTGACTCATTGACAGACCTTATGATACAACGCGCACGCGCTAACCATTCGGCTTTCCAACCCCCTCTCCCCGAATTCAATACTGGGTGTGACTAAAATGAACGAGGTGTAGCTTGTTTAACATAATAACATAAAGTGTTGGCAGTTCTCACTATAATAGTTAAAAACAAGAAAATGTAAAGGCACTATGAACCAAGAATTTAGCGATTGAAAATTTTAGTCAAATTGATCCACTATGAACCAAAATTTCAGACATTAAATTTTCGGTCTATAGCCTCGATCATTACTATTCTCGATTATCCATTTCACGATTAAATTTAAATCATGAATAAAAGTTGAGCAGCAAAACGGATTCTAATCCAGTAAATATCACAGGCTAGCGTTGACATCGAGAGTTGGTTATGGTCTGGATAAGTTAATTAATGTCTAATTAATAATTTAGATAACATCCCAGGCCTAACGAAAGACCTTCAATAGGAAGCTTTAGCTCATGCATAATGCATGTTTAATAAATGTATATGAGCTTTAACTAGCATTGCCAAAGGGTTTTTAAATACACAAAATGTCTCCGAAATAATTATATCACTGTCAGCGTCAACTATTTAGATGCAATAATCTGAAAGAATTTTGAAAAAATATAGAAAATTAAGAAAGTTATGGCATTTTGAAGACGGCGAATTGGAGGCATTAAAATACGGCTTTTTTTAAAAACGCAAAAACTGACCGAAGCTTATATCTCAGAAACTATGATAGGTAGATTCATGAAACTTGCAGAATTTGAACTTCGGGAAGAACTTGTTCGAAGAAAATTATCGCGAGACTCCTCGGTTATATTGTATTTATGCTATAGACTCTCGAACTTACGACCGAGACAATTTTCGTTCAAGGTCACAGCAAAAAAATGGCCTGTCAGTTAATAACAAACCATGTAGAAGTCTCAGGGCTTTGAAATCTTTACCCAATCCGTTTCTTGATGTGATGAATACCGAAAAAATGTTTTCGCATTGTTATCGTATTTATTTTTTAGACACTAGCTACTCAAATTGCATTTTTTGTCTATACCATATGTCAAGGTAATACAGAAAGGGTAAGGTCACATAGTCTTTTCCTGGATACATATACATGAGAAATTGAACATGTCTGATCAGGTAAGACTGTAAATAATTATATGAACTGCGTCTACTACAATATCAATTTCTTACACTTTGGTAAAATGGAGAGAAAAACCATAACATCAATAAATTTAGCACTGTCAAACACTCCCCAATGAGAGCCGTCCCAAACATGTAGTTATGTCCCTTGGTCGTTTTCATGAACACTATTCAACATGAACACACGAAGGCAATACTAATAGTTTGTATAGGTGATTTGTTTTGGTTGAAAAACAGGTTGGGTAAGACATCTAGTTGCATCTTTTGTTTTGGAGTAAAGCTTAGGCTATATTGTGGTAGACGCAGTTCATATAATTATTTACAGGCCTACCTGATCAGACATTTTGCAATCTTCAATAATTTGGTATACTGTTGGGGGGAAATACAGCAATCAGTGAACCGTGTGAAGAGAATAAAGCCGGATGTGTATAGCTAGCTGACGAGAAACAAACTGGAAGTGAGATCGGCTAACCTTTCCAGGGCATAAGCCTCCATGTCCGCCATACTTATTTCACAAATTGGAAACAAGTATGGCGGCTTGCGGGCGTTAACTTTTTTTTTTATTACATTATTTCATTATTTTTGTAACCGGAGTTCAGCTTTAAATAAGTACGGTTTGCAAAGGTTAGATACAAATAATTATTCATTGTGGTCTGATACCATACACGTTCTACCAAGAGTTGTCTTTCCCCGAGTCCTCCCCGATTTCACTTTCCCTCCTATTGCCAATTCCTACGGGGGATTTTGGCAAAACAAAAACTCAAACTATACAAAATATATACCAGGCTATCCAAAAATGCTGATATCTCGAGCGGAATGCTCTTTTTTTTTCAAAGTTTCTGTCACATTTAAAAATTAAAAACAAGAAAAATAAGCGAAAATTCGATCAAAATCTTACCTGATATGGCAGTCCGCGAACTTCAGCTCACTAGCTTCCGGAAAAATGCCACTTGACAACTTTTTGACTTTCCGAATATTCATGAGACCCCGTAATAGAAACGGTACTTTTTTCGGTCAGGTTTTTTAGCGTACCAGTAATAGGACAGCCAGCGCCTCTAGCGGCGTTTGGCATCGCTACTTTAACGTTCCACTTTTTATTGGGGGTTTGATGGCTGAATGGTAAGCACGAGCGTGCTGTATCATAAAGCCTGTCATTTAGTCAACTGGTGTGGTTTCGATTATCCGGTTGCACGTGACAAGGAGTAGGGTCGCCTGTCCACCGTCGTGGGTTTTCTCTGGGTCCTCCGGTTTCCTGCCACTACTAGAGACCCCTACGCGCAAGCGAATTATTGAAATAAAATTAAAACCATATATTATTCCCGAAATGACTTAGTTTGTGTCGAGTGGACGTTATCTTCATTTCCCTCTCTCCACTTTTCATCTCCGACTGGTGATAATTATGATGGTGTCTGGTTGAATATAGATATATAATCTTACCTATGTATGTTTCACAGTTGACACCTGTATATTCCATTACGCATCTACATTTACCACCTAATCCACAGGTACCTCCATTCAAACAGCCACCACGGCATTCTGGTTAAAAAAAAAATATTAAACATTAAAGTAGCCAAATCGCTAATATTTGGGACCTAGAAATTGACACAAATGGGTCGCAACGCATATATTAATGTAATATGAATGTATATAAACTAATTTATCTTCAACCGTTTCCGCCTTTACTCTAATTTCAATTCAGTGAAATATGCCAGAAGGCTCAATTGAATGGCAGTCCCTTGGCGTCTGCTTCCAGTCTACATAGTATGTATTGCGCATGTTCTCCGGAGAAGAATATAAGTCACCGTCAACCTCGGCAGATTCCGTAACCTCCGGAACCTACATCTAGGCTCACTCGGCAAATCTCGGCAGATTCCGTAAACTACATCTAGCCTCGGCCGTATGCCAGTAAGTGCTATGTACCTACGCCCATACATTTGCGATGCGGCTACCGGTTTACTTTAACAGGAAAACTTGACGCTATTACACAAATTTGGAACCTATTCGGCTAGCGACCTATTCGACCGATCGAGCTGCAACCTGTTCGTTGGAAACCTATTTAGAATAAAGACAACAGTCGCCTTACCTTAACTCATCTATTTATCAACCAATAAAATCCAACGTTATGTCTATCAAATGAAAGTAGAATATATTTTTTTTTATCCATTTCTTTAGCTCAGAATAGAAGTGTAATTTCGTCATTATCTTACAGCTGGATCGGTCGAATAGGTCGCTAGCCAAATAGGTCGCCAACTTGTGTTCGGTATGGGCGCAGCCATGTTTCATCCGGGACCTTTAAAGTAGTTCCAATATGGCGGAATTCATCATACAGCCGAGGTTAGATTGTCCGAAATCTTCCGAGGTTTGCCGAGTGCATCTAGTCTGTATGACGAATTCCGCCATATTGGAACTACTTTAAAGGTCCCGGATGAAACATGGCTGCGCCCATACCGAACACAAATTGGCGACCTATTTGGCTAGCGACCTATTCGACCGATCCAGCTGTAAGATAATGACGAAATTACACTTCTATTCTGAGCTAAAGGAATGGATAAAATATAATATATTCTACTTTCATTTGATAGACATAACGTTGGATTTTATTGGATGATAAATAGATTTAAATAGAGTTAAGGCGCCTGTTGTCTTTATTCTAAATAGGTTTCCAACGAACAGGTTGCAGCTCGATCGGTCGAATAGGTCGCTAGCTGAATATGGTTCCCAATTTGAGTAATAGCGTCAAGTTTTTCTGTTAAAGAAAACCAGTAGCCGCATCGCAAATGTATGGGCGTAGGTACATATCACTTACTGTCGTACAGCCGAGACTAGATTAGGTTCCGAAACCTGTCGAGTTTGACAGAGTGATGAATTGTGGAATTAACCGACATTTCAATTTCTACATCGTCGATTTTAGTCGAAAACACTGAGTTTGCGTTTAGAAATTTTTAGAAGTATTTATTTCTCTTCTATTTTCATATGGAATAAAATATAATATATTTATTTAGCCGTTGTGTGTATGGAAGATGTCAAACGCATATTTTGAATTCCAACTGATGAAGAGAGAGAGAGAGAGAGAGAGAGAGAGAGAGAGAGAGAGAGAGAGAGAGAGATGGGGTTTAACGTCCACTCGGCACAAACTAGGTCATTTCGGGACTAAACATATGGTTTAATTTTTATTTCAATAATTCGCTTGCGCATAGGAGTCTTTAGCGGTGTGAGGAAACCGGAGTGCCCGGGGGAAACCCACGAGGTTGAGAAGGCGCCCCTATCTCCATGTCACATACGCTCACACCAGGGATCGAAACCACAGCCGCAAGCCAGAGGTGACCGGCCAGCAAGAGGTCGAAGCGCGGCACTCTAGACCACTAGGACATCCCAACCCCCGTGGAAGCATTGTAAATATATAGTATAATGTTTACCTTGTATTATACAGATCAATAAACCTTCTATATTGTGTGTAGAATTGGACGTACAGGAACAAACACCAATACTTTCACATTTACCTCCATTAATACATGGTGGGTCACATGATCGTCCTGTAAATGTAAAGATTACAACAGGCCTGGTAATAGTACCACCTAATCAACAGATAATATTTACTCAGGTGTAACTAGTTGTATGAACTTACGTGACGTTATAAATGTTTCACAGGTAGGTCCGGTAAAATAACCATCGTCTGTATATGGACATAAACAACCACTACCAAACGGAAGAGTACATGTCCCACCATTCTGACAAGGAGGCGTACACGCTGAAAAATACCGTTTTTCCACTCTTTACCGGGCAAAATCTGGTAGCGAAATGTTCAAACTTTTCCGTCATAATATGATTTTAGTCTCACTTTTTAATAACACTAATTATAATAATAATCATTTACATGCAAATACTGATGTTTAATAGGTTTTTTCTCACAATTCACAGGGCAAAGACTCCCAGCATGGTTTCTAGATTTTGGACATTAGGAAGACCAATCGGTCCCCAGCTACAATAGCCCCTGTTTATGCGCATGGGCTTGGAGACTGACGTGATAATGTTGAAGTATCATTATACGGACCTAATGTAAACTGGTGTGAAATTGTATTAAATTTATACATTAATGGAAATATTACCGTATTCAAAATTATAACAACCAAGTCCAAAATATCCTTCATATCCATTGTACGTATCTGGACATTTGCACACCCCACTAATCGTACATGTTCCCCCATTTTGACATGTTATAGGACAGGATCTTGCTGCAAGTAATAAAAACAGAGAGAAACTAGGTCATTTTAGGACTAAAACGTGGTTCAATATTATTCCAATGATTCGCTTGCGTGTAGGGGTATTTAGCAATGGGAGGAAACCGGAGAACCCGCATAAAATCCATGAAGTTGGACACGCGACCCTATTCCTTGTCACGTACAACCGGGGAATCGAAACCACATCAGTTGACACTGTTAAAAAACAACTGTTAAAGACACCAACGCCAGAAATAAAATTGAATTATGTGTAAGTTCCGAAATGAGCTAGTTTGTGTTGAAAGGCGTTAAATATAGAGTTTCCCCTGTCTGTCTGTCTGCCTCTCTCTCTCTCTCTCTCTCTCTCTCTCTCTCTCTCTCGATTCATGCAGAGATACAAATTTTGCTTATGGATAATTCAAGATGGCTGATCAATACTTTTGAAAGCTGTGATAAGTTAAATCTCAGCTAAGATAACTCTCAGAGTGAGAGAGAGATTGAGAGAAAGGTTAAACAGCCATTCGACAAAAACATTGCGCGGCCAACATAGAGTTGAACTGTATTTCTATAATTCGCTTGCGCGTCAGGATCTGTTGCTATCTTCATTAACCCAGTCGGAGCAGAACAGCAGGACGTTAAACCCCATTTCATTTGAGAAATTCAGCCGTTGTTTAGTGTGTATATGACATATCACGTCACAAACTGTTATTTTCAGGTTGCTATTGATTCACTTCATCGTCATCCTGTTCAGTCGATAATCCAAATTTAATGCTTTCATCACAAAGTGACATTTTTTCTCACAATTCAACCCTGAGTAAACCAATCTGATTAAAATACAGATCTATTTCGTTTCGGTTTTTTTTATACTTTCGATGGCCTTCACTACATGTAGTGGAAGGTTGCGTCAGGTGTCATACCCGCGGTTTTTGACCTTGTGACGTCAGACATGGATTAATTAATCAGCATTAAAGTTCCGTGCACCTCGCGCCAAAAACTCGCTTTAACAGACCGTTTCATTGGCTAATCCCTCACATCGTCCAGAACGTGGGATTATAATTATAACAACACTTCCAGATCCTAGTGTAGTAAAGACAAGTAAAACAAAATTTTGAACTATAAAATTTTGAAACGAAACAGGGTCTGTGTTATAATCCGGTTATAATAAACAGATATGTACGGATAAAATAGAAGTTGTACTTTAATCGCGATGGCCATCAGGCACTGGGTGGTCTGTGATATCAACTCGCTAAAAGTAGACCTAAAACAAAGCTATTTTACACGCAAGGGTCTGGTAACAGTGCCGTATCGAAAATATTACTGACGATTGTCGGTTATGTAGTCCCTACTGGGTCAGTCAGCTTTCAAAATAGCTGAAAATTTGAGCGTCATTTATTTATCTTTTTTTTTACACGAGTGCATTGTCATGGAAACGAATATCTCGTGTTGCTGCTTACCATTTGGGGTATAGTGTTGACACTGGTCTCCATAGAAATATCCCGTAGAAATGGCTGAACAGTTACAGTAGGTCCGATCTGTCAGGTGACTAGCCAACTTGGAATTTCGAAGAAGAACACACTCGCCCTGATATGTAAAACACGGAGGATCACATAAATGAGCGTTTTGTTGATATAATTGGCAGTGGTTACCATGGTAATATCCAATTGACGAGAATGAACAGTTGCAGAAGGCTATACCAGTAGGATGACTTGCTGATTGGGAATTTGGTAGAATAATACATTCCCCCTGACCTGCTATACATGACGGTTCACATGTAGCTGAAAAAAATTAAAGCGAGAATTTCATATTTTCTAAGAAAGTCAAAACATAACTATTTCTGTCTTTTGCGATCATAACAATTATTCCATACACTTGAAAATCGTTGACACCGGAAATAATAACACAATTACCTTTCTTGTTTTCTATCCGCCCGCCCTCATGCAATACCTATCTTCAAACGTTTGAATTTGAAGTTGAAAATGATATGTCGGGTACCATTCTAGGTTCGAGAGAGAGAGAGAGAGAAATGATGTTTAACGTCCACTCGGCAGAAAACTAGGTCATTTTGGGACTAACCTATGGTTTCAATTTTATTTCAATAATTCACTTGCGCGTAGGGGTCTTTAGCCTTGGGAGGAAACCGGAGTGCACGGAGGAAACCCACGAGGTTGACAAGGCGCCCCTATCTCCATGTCACATACGCTCACACCAGGGCTCGAAACCACAGCCGCAAGCCAGAGGTGAGCGGCCAGCTAGAGGTCGAAGCTCGGCACTCTAGACCACTAGGCCATCCCAACCCCCCTTTCTGGTTTCGAAACCACCTGATTCGATGACATACCTTGTGATCTAAAGTGTACTCAGGGGCCGCGTCGGGTCAGTGAATAAGATCTTGGCTCGCAAATATAGAGGTCCCGGGTTCGATGCGCCGGTGTCTGCCGTGACGGTAATGCAGGACAAAGGGTCTAAAGTGGAGTTAAAATGTCGGTCAATTAGCTAAGTGTCTGTTCTCAGGCGGAGTTTGTTCTAAACAGGCTTTTGCCAGGTCTTTATCAGACCAGGACACCCAAAGGAATCCTAACAAGATTGAAAAGGCAGGCCTACCCTTTTTCACTGTAGAACCTTCGACAAATAAGATAAATTGAAAGTAAAGTCTATTTTTAGTAATTAGGTTGGTCGAAAAGAATGATTCAGACATCAAAGGGCAGATAATCCATACTTACGATCGGGGATAAATGTTTCACACAAATCTCCAAAATAATTCTTAGGACAATCACAGATAAAGGAGACATTTGAGCAGAATTTCTCATTATAATTAGCCACACACTGTCCACCATTCTGACAAACTTTCTCACAATTGGCTGTAATTTAATAACATGGGACAAGGAGTTAATAAAAGGTTATTTCGGGACTAACATGTGGTATTTATTGTCCGCGGGTTGACTAGTATTTCGATATATCAACAAACTGTCATTCCGGGTATCGAAAGACCCAGCAGCATCTACTGTAAGTTTAAGACGTTTTGTTAAAGTCAAATGTCATGGTCGACAGGTCATGGTCGACGGTTGACTCTCCACAATATACATAAGCCTAACCCGCGCGGTTCATACGGACTAAATCTATTTGCTAAGGACGGCTCAATTTTCGTCAAGATCGCTGAGATGTAAATAAGGTTAGGGCACTTGGTTGTTGGTGAGTTTGTAGGTTAGAGTTAGGGTAAGCATTAGGATTAGGGTTGAGTTACGTCTCGTTACCTACCTTTGACCAAAGAGATCTACCTTTCCGCAGCCACGCATTCTATTCGACATGTGCGTCACAGCCAAACCGTTCTGATCTACAGCGCCGGAAGGCGACAACCGCTGATCGAATGACCGGAAGTCTACTATTTCCGCTGAAATTTTGATCCAACTCACCCTTGAGTATGAATGTTTCACAGAATTCACCAGTGTAAGACGATGGGCAGTTACATGCTTGTTGAAAACCCGAACAAGTTGGACCTTGCGTTGCAGCTTGAGCTGCAGCTTGAGTTGTAGCTTGAGCTGCAGCTTGGGACGGACCTTGAGTAGCAGCTTGAGACACAACACATTGACCACCGTTTACACAAGCCTTTTTACACCTTACTGAAACATAAAATATAATTATTACATCCACCCTGGTTTTAACCATCCTCGGTATCCCCTGTGGTCTCATTCCGTTCTTCTCCACTATACCCTGAGTTCATCCGTGGGGTATTCACGTCTTCAAATTATCTGCCTTGATCGCAGCTTGAGTCTGCGAACCAATCAAAAACAGTTTACAAACCAGTTTTAGCTTCATTCTTTACGTTCACAACAACATGCCCAGATGAACCTAACACGCTATAAGCCAGAGCACATAAGGAGGTCTGGAGGTCTTTGGTTCGCTTCCGATGCTGGCCGTGAAAATTCCTCAGTATTTTTCGGTGTGGTTTTCTCATCTCACTGGTGCCTAACTTGTCGTTCGGATGGGACGACAAGACTTGGAAGATGGAATTCAAAGTAAAAGTAGACCGTAGTGCCACTATCCGGGTAAAAGCTCCCTCATAACACAATCAATCACCGCATTTGTATAGCGCAAACAATACTTCGATAAAGTTCCTAGTGCGCTTAAAAGTTTATGTGAATTCTTTTAGTGTTTATTTTCCTCAAATAGATGTGTCTTCAAACGTGACAATGTAAGGAGCATGCCCGTCTTCATTAGCCCCGTCGATGCAGAACGGTAACCTCAAGTTGAACTTTAAAAAATATAGATACGTATTGGTAAAGCATACACAGAAATTAAATTGAATGGGGTTAACGTCCTACTGTGCTGCTCCGACTGGGCTCATGAATACAGGTATAAAAGGTGGGAACAGGCCACAAGCGAACATATCCGCATACGACACGGCAAAAACCCATCGACATTGGAATTCAATTGCTGTCCGTACCAAATTCCCCTCATGGCGCATATCTGTCTCCGTTAGCTCGATAAGGGCTGAAAAGTAGGACGTTAAAACCCATTTCATTCATTAAATTCACGAAATATCAAAATAATAGACACAACATACCTGCTTGTTCAATTTCAACTCCTGTCACAACCAACAACCACACAGATACGACGACTATAACAACTATAATTCTAGAGATAATCTGGAACACAAGTACACAATATCAGGTATACAGAACAACCGTACTAGGTCATTACGTGACTAACATATGGTTCAATTTTATTTCAATAATTTGCTTTCGCATAGGGGCTTATAGCAGTGGGAGGACAGACGCATATAGAACAACCATTATACATAACGCAAAGGCATCCAGAACTGCCGCTCAGGGAACGGTAGAACAACAGAAACGTAATACTACATGTAATAATATGTAACCAGTAGACGTGGTACAAGGGTTTATCAGTGAACTGGATGTATGAGATGTGTTGTTGACGTTTGGGAAAGTAGGTCGAGGGGAAATGTGTAGGGAGTGATAGTTAGATGTATTATGAATGGTTAGAGTGGCTGTGGTGTTACGGTGAAATACTATGCCGCTACCGTAACACCACAGCTTTATGATTTGTTAGACAGGAGTGATTTAATGGGTGTCAACAACTGGGTTTCTGATTTTAATGTTGTCTTTTCCCACCGGCACTGGCCGTACGCCAGCTACTGAAAATAGCTGACGAAACAGCTAGGGCGTCGATTGTTAGTTCGCGTACAACTTGAAAAACCGAATGTCGTACGCCATTGTGAAACTGAAAGTAGCTGACGAAGACAGTTAGGGCGCCGATTGTTAGTTCGCGTACAACTTGAAAAAAACGAATGTCAGTATGGTATTTCTGACATAATTGGTTATCGGTGACCTGAAAGCTGGTAATCTCGACTCAAAGCGAGTAATCTCGACTGAAAAGTATAGTGTATAACCTACTTACAGTCTACAGTCGTCGCTAGTCTTCCTATACTATAGTTCGTTCATGATTGTTTGTGGACGATTTACTACTCAGTAAGAAAGCCTGTGCCCAAAAAGAGTTCTCGTCTGTTATTATTAGTATAATGACTTCCTCATGTGCGGCAGGTTCGTTTGTTTTTAAAAACACTGTTTTTCGTTCCAAAAAATAGAAAAGTAATTTTTTACCAGATGATCATGGTTTTTCACCGAGACTAGATAATTTCTCTCGGTGTAAGGATATTATCGCTTATGAAAAAGTTCATACACTGTTGAGAAAATAGTCCCATTGGTTTGCTTACCTGCAAATACTACGGGAATAAACTCTGTACTGAAAAATTTTCGCGTGATCTATATAAACTGTCTTCACACACTCGATTTATAATTAGCGATATACAGGTACAGTGGCAAGTGTTATGCTTCTCAGGCTAATACCTCAAAAGTACCTCCGCGCAAAACCCCCGATTTTGGTACATACAAAAGAAAAAGAAATAGTGCCCGTGCGCGTGCCAGTAATAGGAAAACTAAGAGTTCGCGCATAAAAATGCACGAACGTACCAGGCGCGATGTCATCCAGGCGTACCACGAATTCGATACCGGTGCCTAGTCGATTGACTACCTCTGGATTTTATAGCTTAGCCATTGGTCAGTGGTGCGGGGCGAAGGGCCTGGTCATCGGTCATAGCCATTTAGTCGCCGTGACCCCCGTATAATGTAACACACGATGACATCTAAATTTAATATAGTTAACAATATCATGCAACATTAGTTGGGATGGCCTAGTGGTCTAGAGTGCCGCGCTTCGACCTCTAGCTGACCGGTCACCTCTGGCTTGCGGCTGTGGTTTCGATCCCTGGTGTGAGCGTATGTGGCATGGAGATAGGGGCGCCTTCTCAACCTCGTGGGTTTCCTCCAGGCACTCCGGTTTCCTCCCACTGCTAAAGACCCCTACGCGCAAGTGAATTATTGAAATAAAATTAAAACCATTTGTTAGTCCCAAAATGACCTAGTTTGTGTCGAGTGGACGTTAAACCCCATTTCTCTCATTTTTCTCTCTCGCAACATTAGTTAACAGTATAATGCAACACACAATAAAATCTGAATTAAATTAATTAACAATATAATGCAACACTGGATAAAAAAAACTTACCATCTTGACAATTCTCACGAACAACAAAAATATGATTTCTTGGTTTGTTGGCCTTTTATATATATACTTTACATTAAAGGTACTGTAGCTACAATTACCATTTTCCTGTGTACATATACTCATGATATTTGTTGTTGAAGATTTTATAGTATTACCTTTAACTTGTTGACACGAAAGCTCTGTTTGTTTGCCAGATGACAAATGCACGTGTTGCATGCATATATATATATTACAATGATGAATATGTTTTAGCAAAGGCAGTCATTAATCTATATTCGGTAGTTGGATGACCGAATGGTTAGCACGTGCGCGCTGTATCATAAGGTCGTCATTGAATCAGCTGGTGTGGTTTCGATTCCCCGGTTGTGCGTAACAAGGTGTAAGGTCACCTGTCCAACCTGGTGGGTTTTCTCCGGGTCCTCCGTTTACCCCCCACTACGCGCAAACGAATTATTGAAACAAAATGGAACCATATGTTAGTCCAGAAACGACTAGTTTGTGTCGAGTGGACGTTAAACCCAATTTCTCTCTCTCTCTCTCTCTCTCTCTCTGGTCTTGGTCTATATTCAAATTGCTGAAGAAGCAGATTAGAGATTTTACAGCATGGAATGACATAGATAACAAACTTCATCTTCCAACCCTCCGTGTTTCCAGATAAGGGATGGTCTTATATAGTTCCACGTAGCAAAGCCGAACGCGAATCGCATCGGGTATCAGTCTGTAAAAGTGACAACATTTTCCATCAAAACAATTAAATAGAATTGCAAACGTGGTGTTGGATTTCTCGCTTTCAAAACGTCAGTGTATATGTATGCCTACGTAATTTGGAGACGATGATCAGGCGCTGATCCAGGAGGGGGGAGGGGGAGGAAGCCGTGCCCCCCCTCCACCGTCAGCACCGATTACATAGTTGATGTTCATTTCCGTTTGCCTTGTTACTGTTGTAGTTCACATATCTACTCTTTAATAGCTGATATAAACATGATTTACGCATTGTCTCCGCCCTAGCAATCCAAGGTTGCAACATATTACCCTTTGCTCCTATGTGTGCACCCCCCCTCCCCGACAAAATCCTGGATCCGGTCCTGATGATCCGGTCCTACCCTCTCCCCCACCTGCAAAAATTCCTGGATCCGCCCCTGAGTTTGCCTCCGTGCGTCGAAGACAAGGAGATGTTGTCTTTCCTTTTTCATTCAATAAATTTGTGAACAGCTCGTTTCATTGGTCAAGTGTGATCCAATGGCAATCCTTGCTTACATGGCTTCCTCCATTAATTAATCTTGATGTAAATATCGACAGCGTGTAATGGCGACTTCCCGTCAACAGAAAACTCATCAATAACTGACTCTATATATGTGATTAATATTGGCAAAAACTCAATGATATCTGAAAAGTTTGGTGACGGTGTGTGTTTGGGGGAGGGGGGTGTGCGCGTTTACTTTAGATCATAAGGTCTGCCATCAGGTCAACATGCGTGGTTCGATCCTATTCATGTACGGAACAAGAGGTACGGTCACCTGATTAACTTCGTAGATTTTCTCCGGGTCCTCTGGTTTCGTCCTACAACTAACGTGCGTGAATTATTGTACCTATTTAGTACCTGTTAATCTGTTGGTTGGAAGCAGAAACTGAAATTGTTCGGAATGCTCAACCATATAAATATAAAATAATAGCAAACTGATCGAAAATAAATGGCTAATAAATGGAAAACATGATAAATAAATTTTATAAAAATATACAATAATTATTTTTAGAATTAATACCGGAATGAATGTTTCGTACAGACTGTTTCATATCCTCTTTAATATTTAATGTCGCTGATAGTTGTTTGCCTTTTTTGTGGGGGGGGGGGCGTAAAGCGTGCGCGTTGCATCATAAGGTCTGTCATTGCGTCAGATGGCATGGTTTCGATACCCCGCTTGTACGTGTCAAGGAGTGGGTTCACATACCGGCTTCCTCGCACTGCTGAAATAAGATTGAAGCATATACTTATCTGGAAATGATCTAGCGATAATTACTTGATCTTTTTAATCATCAATAATTTCATGCTGACAATTGTTACTTGAAAAAAGCACGTGATTTGTTGTGAGCGCTTCGAAAAATGGTTGCGATAAATTTTAATTAGATGGACGTTAAAGATGAAAATGTGATTGAACGCAAATCACTGTGGCTAATCTGTGGTCGACCAAACACCTATTATTTCATAACATTCTCTTGAATGATGTTTGTGTTTCAGTTCACACTGGTACCAATGGTGCCTGTGCTCCTGTGGTATCTAGTACTAAAAAGATGATTGTGTTCCAGTAGCCACTGGTGCTAATGACGCTTGTGTTCAAGTAGTCGTTGGTACTATTGGTGCTTGTGCTCTAATGATGCTTCTGTGGTGCATGTGTTCCAGTAGTCACTGGCACCAATGATGCTTGTGTTCCACTGATCACTGGTAAAATATGCTTGTTCTTTAGTAGTCACTGATACTGAAAATGCGTCTGTTCCAGTAGTCACTAGTACCAATAATGCTTGGGCTTTATTAGTCACTGGTACAATGATGCTTGTATTTCAGTAGTCCTCCAACCCATCAACATACCACTTTTTCCAATGATCTCACCTATTATCTTCATCTAAATGGCAAATCGTCTGTATTCATTCCCCGAAAATCATATAATGCTCATACAATCTTTTTATCTGTAAGCAAAAAAAAAACATTTATAAACATCTAAAATCGCAGATAGCTCTTGGTACCCGGCGAACACTTTCAATACCAATGTGCAAACGGAACAAGCTGGTTTGAAAATGAACGATTAAATGTCGGTTATTCATGAATTAAAATTCTTGATTCTGGAAATTATGTCATCATTTTCTTACTCCGTTCGAAGCGGATGAGCAGGTGCGTGAGTGGGCAGCGATCAATCCGTGGGTTATTCGTTTGGACGCAAGTGTTGAAATTTTGCGACGGTCCTTTGTAACACTACAGATAACAGACCATCAGCATAGGTTGTAGATCTTTTATTGAGAACATGGAATAGACATAGATCGGAAGGAGCTCTATTCAAGTCTGACTTACTGTCAGTTAATTCTGGCTTTATAAAGCATACAGCCATTAAGAATAATGATACATGACAGATTAACTTATTTGGAATTGAGAGTATAGTTTCTATACCTGCACTGCATCTTCCCTTTAATGTCGCGAAGTTCTGCCGAGTGTTAAACACATAGATCATGTGTAGGTTATAAATAACATATAAATAAATAAGATATTTAATGAGATCGTGCCTTTTGTCAAAACGAGCAGAGGTCATTCGTGTGTTGCCTGTAAATAACATATTGAACAGATAAGCAGAAGTTGTATATAGTTGAAAACGTCAAATATAATATAATGTCAAATCTAGCAAAGTTCTATGTAAAAATAACTTTGTCACATTCCTTCATCACCCATGAGTTATGTACCAAAAGGACATAACAAACACAATTGAAAACGTCCAATATAATATAATGTCAAATCTAGCAAAGTTCCATATCACTTTGTCACATTCCTTCATCACCCATGAGTTATGTACCAAAAGGACATAACAAACACCATTCTCACAGGTGGGACACTGTTTCCATCTGTATACATTGATGTTTCACACAATAAAATTACATTACACACGAATTAGGAAGAGCACACGCGATATAACACAGCAAACCTGATATAACAACAGTACGCATGAAATAATAAAAGTACATATGATAAACTTAAAACACACGCGATGATATATATATATATATATATTTATATTACAAGTCCGGAACAACCTTGGTCCTAGAAGTTTTTGTAGGACGATACCATTCTAAGTGTACACTTCCTGTTACCATTAAATTTGGTACTGACATCATAATATTTAATTTTCCACTGGCATCCTTCTTGATAAACTTATGACAAAGTTAATGTCACAGGATTATGTCGTAGTGCTGGTGTGGAATCATCTGTTCCAGCGAACGTATTTCCGTCCTCGGTCTCCGCCGACACCATCTCCTTATGAGCAGCATACGTTGCCCTGACTCTGTCATTTTCGAATTTCTTGGCTAATTTTCCTTGACGAATTTGAAAGTATCGTACCAAAAGATAAGTAACGACACTAATAGTTAAAATGAGCCCAATAATACTTAATACAGAATTTGTGTGAGGCCATGGCTTGTCTACAACTTTAAGAGGTGTGAGTTCTTTGATAAATTTCTTAATAGGTATTTCTTTCACATCTTTTAGGGTAGGGGGAAGTTCAGGAATTTCAAGATTTGGAAATGCTACAGATAAAGGTTTCCACAAGGCAAGACTTGAAATATTAAAATGAGTATTAATGTTTTGAAAGGTATTTTGGATATGAAAAGTGCTTTCTCGATTATAAATTGGTAAAAGAGAAATATATTCATTTGATGCCGAACAAGACATATTTAACTTTAGGATATCAATAGGTGGCTTTGCAGTAATGGATAACGTTGAGGTCGAATATTTTTTTTGATTACAAACAAGTGAAAAACGTAATAAATTTTGAGTGGATACGGCCCAATGACCATCGGTTAGATATTTAGCTAAAGGCAAAATTATTGTAGGTTGAACATTGACGGTACACACGTCTTTACTCAATTTTGTGTTTTGCATAAACAAAGCGATTACACATAATTTACTTAAATTAATGGGATACAGTGGACTTTTGATAGAACAAGTTTTTACAAGGCGATTGGAACAGACTTCAACTTCGGATTCGGTGAGAAGTACATATTGTGTTCTTTCCGAATTAACTGCAAACATTTGACTTTCTAGTTGATACTTCGCTACTAATCCGGAAGTATGGGGTGTTTTGGCATGAACGTATTTGGTGTGCATAGGTGCAGGTAAATTATGAGCATAAAATATTTCAAGTTTTTTAGTTGAATCCAAAAGTGGAATGGTTAAAATGGCGTAAATTTTGTCCACATCTAATTTAGTAGAACACGTTAAAAATTTATAATAATGCCAAAGTTTCAATGAGGGATCCGCCGAAAGGTGTACTGTACTTGGCAGTTGAGATCGAATCTCAAGGAGTAACGATTTAAGATCAGCCGATTTAAGTACACTTGGAGAGATGTGACCTAACGATAACATATTGAGTTGATCTTTGAAATACTCTACATATCTTAAACATTGTAAAGTTAAATGTTTTAATTCATCTAAAATGAACTTAAGTTTGTAGTCAAGCGAAAGAAAATTTTTAATTAATGTAACTTCGTTTGTTAAATTGGCCACTAAACCTTGGAATTGTAATTCAAATTGTTTTAAATTTAAAATTAGCGAGTTAATAGATGTCCTATTTTTGGAAATTTCAATACGAGAAACATTTAATATTGATAAGCTTTGATCTACCACATGGATAATACTTTCCTGATTTTTATATAATTTTTTAACATTATGTTTGATAGTATTAAATTCTGATTGGGAAACAGTGCCAAATAATTAACTCAAAGCTTTGCCTACTATTGGTAAAATTGCGCGACGAGGCCTTGTACTTGCTATCAGCTTATATTCACCTGCTTTTTGTTCTAAGTTCTGTATATAAAGATTGTATATCCTGAATATCTTGCAAACGATTAGCAAATAAACTAGCATAGTCCATATTGGTTTGTTGCTTAATATATTTAGAAATTATCTGATGGGCAGTAGCAATTCCCTTCTTTTTATCTCGACTTAACGAGGAAATAAATGTATTATAAGGCTTTAAATCAATAACAAAAGAGACAAGCCAACGAGATCTCGATGTACTAAATTCACTTATTTGTCGAAAGACAACATTTTCACGAATAAGGAAAGAATTAATACCGCCAAGAAAAATGAAAATGAGTGAGAGTTTCATCTTAATCCTTTTCAATGTGGAGATTACATGTAACTGGAGAATTCTGGCGTCTACAAGATGGCCTACGGCTACATATGAGGACTGGTTCACGTTGTTTCTGGTTCACTGGATCACGAGCACCATTTCTTATATCTGTAACACTACAGATAACAGACCATCAGCATAGGTTGTAGATCTTTTATTGAGAACATGGAATAGACATAGATCGGAAGGAGCTCTATTCAAGTCTGACTTACTGTCAGTTAATTCTGGCTTTATAAAGCATACAGCCATTAAGAATAATGATACATGACAGATTAACTTATTTGGAATTGAGAGTATAGTTTCTATACCTGCACTGCATCTTCCCTTTAATGTCGCGAAGTTCTGCCGAGTGTTAAACACATAGATCATGTGTAGGTTATAAATAACATATAAATAAATAAGATATTTAATGAGATCGTGCCTTTTGTCAAAACGAGCAGAGGTCATTCGTGTGTTGCCTGTAAATAACATATTGAACAGATAAGCAGAAGTTGTATATAGTTGAAAACGTCAAATATAATATAATGTCAAATCTAGCAAAGTTCTATGTAAAAATAACTTTGTCACACCTTAGCATCTGTTAATTTTCGGTAACTAAAAATAACTATGAATAATATAACATCCTTCTAAATTGTTTCAATGGCAGTGTTTGTTAAAATAAAATTTGTTTTTGTTGTTGAATATCCTTCCCAAACACAATCATATTTTACTTCTCCCCAGACATTTGTGTAAAATATAGACTGTACAGTGACCTATAAATTCCTTAGAATTTAGACGGAAATCATAATGTATTAAATAGGAATTATCTGGAAACCAAATGTAGATTGAATATACAAAATCCATGAGGTACATTAAGGTGACTTTCCCTTTCTTATAAAATGAAATAGGGTTTAATATGCTACTATGTTATGAGGGCAATTCTTCCCTGGCTGGTACATTAACGGATCATTTGCTTATAAAATGAAATAGGGTTTAACATCCTATGTTTTTATGCTATGAGGAGAATGCTGCCCTGGCAGCGTTGCTACAACTTACTCTTTTATTAAATATTTCAACTGTCAAGGGTTTTTGGAAGTATATACGAGACCCTAGTTTGTTATCCCATCCGAGTGACTATACATTGTCCCTTGCCATGTCCTACGCCACTGCCATGGGGGAACTATGCTGGAAAATCCAGATGAGCTTTCTCAGCGAACGTCGGGATCAAAAACATCGGGTATTTTGTTACTATATAACACAGTTTTATTAGTATTAACTTTGCTTATTGATATACAAATGTCTCAGTGCTTGTTTTGGGGTATTTTTTTAAAATTATTTATATAAAATAAATAGCTATATTTATTTTATGATGGGGGGGGGGGGTATTTTTTATTTTTTATTGTACCACAATTTTATTCGAAATTTCTGTTTAATATTGATTTGGCATTGATTTAATTTTTCATATCATTTTATGAATAAATAATAATTTAATGAATAAGTAATAATTTAATGAATAAATGATAATTTAATAATTTAATGAATAAATAATAATTTATACACAAGTTTTTATGAAACAACATAAATTTCCACAGAAGTTTCAGAAATTTCCACAGAAGTTTCAGAAATTTCCACAGAAGTTTCAGAAATTTCAACACAAGAGATGTATAGATTTTTACTCAATTTTAACAGAAGTTTTGTGTTGTTTCAACATTTAACACAATTTTGTTTTGTTTTAACACAACTTTGTGCTGTTAAATTGGGACACATAACATGTGTTGAAAAGTCTTTGATTTCAATATATGTATTATTTTTCCCCGGCAACTCTTGCTTCTTCGACACAAGAAATTACTCTATTATATATATCATGAACTTAAGCGTTTTAGCTGCAATGTTGATATGGCGCTATTGTATAAGACCTTAGCGGCTCACAGGTCATATTTACGAACACAGATATTCAAGGGTCTGGGTGACTTTACTTGTTTATGTTTTGCACCAATTGTCCAGGTATGTATAAGTATTTTGTAACAGCTATTCAATTATACCTATTCAAGGCAACTTGTACACCAGTGAACAGTCATATTTATAAATAACTATAAAAGAAATATTTTTCTGTGCCAACATTGTTGTTAAAACAAAACGGGATCTATTGTTCAATATATAAAAAAATCGTGGTCTAATATACAGATTCAACTTATCTCTTAAAACTCACGTGTTCGATCCGTGTGTTGATCGCAAAAGGTCGTCGGGAATTCCCAGTGGGGTTCCCCCTTGTCAGTGGTACAAGACGTAGACGGACGGCTGGGCAAGGGTAAAGGGATAGTCGATTGGATGGGACGGACAACCGGGGTTCCATAATAGGAGACAAGATAAAGAGCTGACAGTTCTCGCTATAATAGGGTAATGGTAATTTGCTGATCCACTATGGACCGAGAACGAAGCGATTGAAATATTCGCATAGCCTCGGTCATCATTAATAAAATCATTAATATAAACAGTATAGTCTCGATTATCCACTTTTTTGATGTAATTATCAATGGCCGTTAAGCAGTGTATATGAATTTAATCCAGCCAACATGGAAGGCTAGCCTTGACATCGAGAGGTTATTATGATCTGGATAAGTTAATTAAAGTCTAGTTGATAATTTAGATAACATTTCAGGCCCAAAGAAAGACTTGCAATAAGCACATGTTGCTCTTTCATAATGCATGTTTAAATTTAAAACGACGTAGACGCATAAGAGTACAAGGCTTATGTAAAATTACATCAAATTTAATGTAGTACTACAAGCATATGTCAGTTTAGATCATGTGAGCTGTATATTAATAGAAATGCCGCTGTAAATATTATTTTTACAGATAATTGTAAATTTACCTTCATAGTGGTCACATAGGTTATTCCTCCTTTGACCACATATCGAATTTTATACAAAATATTTACTTCACATAAATAATTTGATAAAAATGTACTAATTTGTTACATAAAATAATATGACAAAACGAAGTAATTCATAATGTAAAAGTGAATGATGGATGATTGTAAATCTGAATGTAACAAAATGTAACAAAATCAGATCACAATGGTAATCCGAGAATTATAATTTAAAGATCTTGTAAATGCACCACAGATCGAATCTCTCCACACGGGTTAAATCAAAATACAGATTAATATAGGGTGATTTGATGGATAGATCAACCTTGACATTCAACAAGCTCGGCTGTGGGAATTCAGGGAAAAACGGTTGCTCAGTGTGTAAGACGTTGGAGGTCAGGTGTTTGGTCCGTACTTTGGCTCAAAGTCCAGCTTAACCGGAGCGGGTCCCTGGGCCGGACTAGAATCGCGGAGCCCATAATAACGCCCATAATTTGAATGACACGCATGCGTAAAACACAATTAAACGATCTGTAATACAAAATTCCACAATATCGCGTACGAAACCTATGCAATTCCAAATGGCATATAAGTCTAGAAGCCTAGACCGATCACCGAGTGGAACTTCACAGAGAAGATTGAGGGATAGCTCAGTCTCCACACTCGTGCCGCACTAGATCGATTACCGTGAACCTTTGATCTGGAATTTGATTTTTTTTTCTCTTTTTGCCATGAACCGCTGGGCCCCCTTAAGCAAGGGACCCTGGGTCTGGGCCCCTCAGACCCATGCCTAAGCTGGGCTTTGCTTTGGCTGACAAGGTTCGACGCCCCCCCCCCCGTAAGTTGTGCAGGACGAAGGATGTGACAAAATATCGGGGTCCTTTGTACACATTGCCGTGCACGTCAAAGAATCCTTGACATTTTTAATTCGATATAAGAGTAGGCCATAGCGCAGATGTCCTTCATAGAACATTTAATAGCGTATGCCCGTCTTCATTAGCCCAGTCAGTTGTAACACTATTATACTTATTACAGAGATCAGTTTCGTAAATTATGGTTTATTTACAACGGGAACAGAATATCAAACAGATGCATAAATAGGCCTACACCAACATTACAGAAACTAACTACACTACTGGAACTATTACCACGTCGAGGACTAGACTACATCTGGAACACATATATATCAAATTCACCATTCCGCCCACCTACCAAGGCGGCTGCTAAACTCGGGCGAGTCCATACGCCGGTTTCTGCGTCTCTCGCTGTTCGGTCTTTAGTTGTCTCGTCGTATCGTCGTCTGCTAACTGTCAGTAAACCCCTGCTTGTAAAGCCTCCAACAATTAGGGAAGATGGACAGGAGTGATCGTCATATATGGTATTGTTGATTTATAAGATTATAGTATCTGTAACTACATTGCATATTTCCTTTGAAGTCACAAAGTTCTGTCGCGTGTTATGCACAGATCATGTGTAGCTTGTAAAGAACATATTGAATAAATTAGATGGTTAATAAGATTGTGCCTTAAATTTTTTTTAGAAAGTTGAAACGTCAAATATAAAATATAATCAAAACTACCAGATGTCATTAAATTCTTTGCACCTAAATGATTGTTCAGTTTATGGAAGGTATAGATCACTTTGTCACACAGTAGGAAGTTAAACTCGTTTTATTTTGCTATGGGAATACCCGATGTATATACAATTTTATCATATGTAAAAAAATATTTCCCTGTTGTTTATAGCAGACTCGTTCCTGTTCTTAGAACCACAATCTCCTTAATATCAGTAGAAGACGGATGTTTTCTAGGATATAGTTGTATTTAATATGTCTGATCAAGTGAGTAGTATAGATATTGTATATCTTCATCTTGTGGTTTGGAAATGACCTAACTCTCGTGGAAAAGATTTTATGTTGGTAGATTGTTTAGACATCACATTCCCGTCAATTCAGTTTGCTATTTGTGATCGTTGTGTTTCCAGACGTAATGCTAGGTTCCCACTATCACGATTCGTGCTGTAATCGTGGACTCAATCCTGTCGCAACGCATCGCACGACAGTCGGAACCTAGCATTATGCGAGAGTCGCGGCTAAACCAGCTCGAGTATCTACTGGTTTTACGGCGACACACGACTTTCAAAACATATGGAGTAAAAAAGAAAGGCCCAAAGCATTCGATGTATTACTGAAAAAATCTACAAAGTTATGTAACCAATAATTCGACAATTATTGGTTTAAACAGGTTCGTGTTGTGGGAATTACCGTTATTCTATACAATACTAACATTTAGACCGTTTTTTTCGCGTGACAAACGATTTGCCAGATAAGGTGTGATTAATTACATATCTATTCAATAAATGCACACAACTGGATATTCTATTAAATGTTATGAGACTAGGAAGTCTCCGCCATTTCAATTTAAGCTATGCATGCATAGGCGTACGGGGCAAGGCGAGGGGGCCAGCTGTTCCCCTAACCTTCGGACAAACTGACTTTTCGGGCAGACGGGTAAAGTGTATCTGTAGTTGCTCTAACAATTGTAATAAATCTACCTGGAGTCACCGCGATGGGGACACTTCACTTTCCCCACATCTATTGTTCAGAGTCTGGGTCCACCAGACAATGACTAATTAATCAACAAATGGGGTTTAAAGTACAGTCTGTAACAAGTTTGTGACACTTCAACAAAATGATTTAAATAATGCAAGTAAAAAAGATGGATTCTTATACTATACCATTTCCAGAATTTTAATAATATTACGTCAGGACTTAACTTTGAATTTAAAACCATCTAGCACTACATTCTGACCACTTTTAGTAATAGCAATGTATCTGAAGTTAACCAGAGCGTTCGCCATTTTTGAATGACTTTTTGTGATCCAGAGGAGATATATCAAAGTATCAGTAGTTTATTTGTTTTTATTTCAAATTAATTATTACATCAAAACAGCTCTGATGAAGGAGAATATCAGATGGGTTACGTGGAAGAGAAGGATATGATCAATCTAACGATGTAAGTTCATGTATATACCTCATGTTTTATAATAAAATATATATTTACCTGTTTTAGTAGATATATATTTACCTGTTTTATAATATATGTAACTGGTAAACGACTTGGTGGCACCGCTTTCCATATATGACGGAATAGTGCTACGATATATGCCTGTACTAGAATATATTTACCTGTATTTACAGTGTGTGTGAAATTACTATAGGTGTTAGTAGGGGTAAAACTTTTAAATGATATATTTACATGTATTTACAGTGTGTGTGAAATGACTATAGGTGTTAATATAGGTAAAACTTTTAAATAATATATTTACCTGTATTTATAGTGGGTATGATACGACGAATGTATAATAATAATAATGTAATGTATATTTACCTGTATTTTCAGTTTGTATGATGAGATAAATATACGTGTTAGTAGAAATCGAACTATAAGGGAAGTGGAAGCGATAATACAGGAGGAGTATGGAAGGAGGTATCATACAAGTGATGTTGATGATTATATATATAATATATACAGTAAAAAACAGAATAGGCGCATCTACGACTCTTTCATCGACAACAACAACAAAGATCTACCATTGTCTTTTTATGGTACAGAGAATGGTGATGAAGTCGAGTGGTGGTCGAGCTAGTGGTCTCTTTAATTATAACACAAGAAGAATTTTCATGTAGATATAATCATGTTTAGAGAACTGATATTTATGCAATCTATATGGGTTAGGTTTTTAAAGTGTCATATTTTTAGAAATAACTTATCTATTACCTCGATTTTCGTCCCATCCGAACGACTAGACAGCTGTCCTTGTCGGACCCTCCTTCCTGCATCATTGACTGTCTGTCAGTCTGTGTGTCACACTTTTTGGGACACGATAACTCTCTTTCTAATTGAGCTAGAATATTCAAACTTGGGGCAGGTGTTTATTAGGTCAATACCTTGATGGAGTTCGAAGAAGAGCATTTTCTGCTTTGTGTGGTTGGTGCTTTGGGACACGATAACTTTAGTTCTAATTAAGTGAGAGTGATGAAACTTGGTGTATAGTTTCATTACAGTAATACCTTGACTAAGTTCGATAATGGGCATTTTCTGCTCAGGGTAAGCAGAGCGATAAGCAATTTGATATTATATTGAGCTATAATGTTCAAACTTGGCGTAGATTAGGTCAACGCATTGATGGAGTTCGAAGATGAGCATTGCCTGCTTACGTTAAGCAGATTTAAACAATCTGATTGGATGATGCTTTGGGGCACAATAACTTATGATTATAATGAAGTGAGAGCGACGAAACTCCAAATATAGATTCATTATGTGATTACCTTGACTAAGTGTGATGGTGGGAAATTTCTGCTTAGGGGCGATGAGCAATTTGACTGATCACTTTGGAACATAACAACTCTACTTTTAATTGATGTAGAATATTTAAACTTGATGTAGATTTTCATCAGGTGAATGTCTTGACCGAGTCAATGATTAACATTTCGAGCTACATGTAAAGCTAAGCAATTTCATTGGTCGATGCTTTGGGACAAGATAACCTTGGTTCTATCTGATAGAGAGTGATGAAACTTACAGTACAGTTTGATTGCTCGATACTTTTGGAAAAAAATAAATGTGCGATTAATTAATATGTGTCCTCTATTTATTTTTGGATTTCGGCGGGGGACACCAGCCTCACTGTTGGCTTGTAATTTAACTAAACGATTCTAAATTAATGTAATTATTATTTATAATAATATTATTTTTATTATTATTACTATTTCGAACCATAACAGATAAGGTGTATTCAGCTAAGTGGGTTGTACATAAGGGGGATGCTCGATTCACAGTTCCGGAATTGAATTCCGAAACTTGTGCCAATCGAGTGACAAGGAGAATTTCGGAGTACAACGCATGTGTCGACTGTATAAAAAATATCTCAACCAATCATGACAGCTGAAACATATTTTTTACCTAGGAATACGTCACGATTCTACTCACTCCACCTCAGCTGTCGGGACTAGCAGAACTGTGACAGGACTGAATTCCGCGTCACTCGATTGTAATTCTGTCGATTCGGGACGTTCTGTACTGTGAATCGAGCATCCCCATTGTATAATATAGTGCATCTACTGTTTTTCATTATTAACATATAATTTGTATTGTAAATAGGATAAGAGGTCTGACATGGGCATTTTTGCCAGTTCCCCAATCTCCCGTCCATTTATAGTGAATAAAATATCTCTTATAAAAAGAAAGCGAGAAGTATTCGTATTGCACTAATTGAGATCCCCCCCCCCTCTTTATTTTCTATTATCGGTTGCTTCCCCTTTCACATCATTCAAAATTATTACATTTAATACTCCGCTTTATATCAAAACGCCTTTTGGCGTAAAAATGTGAAAAAATGTTAAAAAAAAAAAAAGATTAAACTGAAAACAGATTTATACTTTGTATATATTTTATTATATGATTTATGTTAATGTAGTAATTGACCAATGTCCGAATTGATATCTCACTAATCTTTCAAGTCTTTTAACTGTTTGAGTTTATACTTTATATAACGATATATAATTACGTAATTATAGTTAACACGCGTTCTTGCTATGCCCATATCTTCTTCTTTATTTACACATCTGTTTCCTATGTACAATTCAACAATTCTTATCAAATATTATTATATAATTATTTTAATCCTAAGCTTGTATATATGTTCTATATTCTACTGTAACATATTTAAATGATGTACAATGTTCCAAGTAGAACTCTACATCTCACCCAGCTTTATTGGATTATATAGATTACATCTATAATTTATATTATTATAAATATTCTACAAACATTAAGCGCACGCATGCATGCTCCATATAAAGGACATTGCATGTACATGCGCTGATTATCGTATATCATTTTACGTTCATTACATTTCATAAAGTAATTTTGCTTTATTACATAAAGCATATGTATATTTTATATCAGTCGGCATTTTATATTTCTTTTTGTTATAGTAATATTTCTTTTCTTTATTCATTATTATGCATGTAATATTATTAAAATACTCACCCACGCTGTATATACCAGCACCCGTAATAAACGCCAGCTAAAGTATTCCTTTCCTCTAGTTTGTAGACGCTTCAGTACCACGGTCACCCCCTAACGACAAGTATCGTTATAAAATGTAGTATTGCTGTGGGACAAGGGTTTCCAGTTGCGCATTATCGGAAGATGCCCATAGGCTATATAATCTTCCCGAGGCGCATTATCTCCGACAGATTATCAAGGTATCCTCGAGTAAGGACGATAGATAAATCTGGAGAAAAAAAAACCCCGTTCCCAGGCGTATGCCCCGTCTTCCATTAGCCCAGGTTAGGTGCAGAAGAGTAGGACGTTAAACCCAATTTCATTTCATTTCATTTCATTTGTTGCAAACTAAATATATTGTCTCATTAAATAAAGTTATTATTATTATTATTATTATTCGGTCATATCACCCTTGGTTTGAAGCAGCAGAGAGTGGAGAGAACGGTGCTTTATATAGGCTATTCTTACAACACTTACAGATGACATGGGACCCATCCGTGCAAATTAAAATCATTGTAACTTGAACTCGTCGCTTTAAAACTGTTATTATGTCACCATGGTAACCATTGGTAAATAAATATGATGCTAGATATTAAATTGTGATGAGAAACAATTTGTAGGGCTTAAGTAACATAAAATGTTCTTGTGTGTTCACAGGAAATCAATCAAATCCCGCAATACCTTTGTCATTCTGGAACGAGATGATATGCCCCCCCCTCCACTATTCGAACTCAATTAAGGGTTAATCCATAGGGTTTCCACAATTTCAAATTATCTGCTCTGGCCTTGATTGTAGCTAAAGTCTACGAACCAATCAAAAAACAGTTTACAAACCAATCGTTTCGCCTTCGATTTTATAAGGGTAGATAATCATATTCATGTCTATTTACTGAATGATATATGTAAATAATGTATATATTTCTAATTTATTTACATTTAATTGTATTATCAAAATCTGTAGTATGTTTCGCATGATTTTAAATATGTATAGCATCTATATCTTTGACTTTTGTTATCTTTTCGTTTGTTTGTTTGGGTTTTTTTTGTCCGAAATGTTTCACTCTGTTTATTAGTGTTGAATTTATACTTGGCAATTTGATTATGAATAAAACCGTTGAATCTACACATATTTAAACACCTGTTAAATCTTCATTAATATACATGTATTATAAAAATAATTGTAATTTGTTGTTAATGAATACGCATTTAGTTTAATTTGGACTTCTCTGGAATTGTGGCCTTCAGGTGCTAAACACAACAATTGGGGCATGCACCAAAATCAACAGTTGACGCCCTTATATAGGCTATAGAAATACATATGCCAAGTTCCAAGATGATCCATTCAGAATTGCGGCCTGTATACGATAAACACAAAAATTGGGCGTGACTCTGCCCCTGGGGTCGGGACATATGCCGTTCTTAGGCTATAAGGATTACACATGCCAGGTCCCAAGACACTCCAAGAAAAAATGGATGTGCCTCTGCCCCTAGGGGTCGGGAATTCACCAAAAAAAAAGGGCCATCCTTAGGGTATAAGGCATAGCTATGCACAGTTTCAAAAGGATCTGTTTAGAATTGCGGACCGTACACGACACAGACACACATCAAAATTAGGCATGGCATGCACAAAAAATAATAGAGGTCATCCTTAGGTATAAGGAATGTGTATGAAAAGTTGTCAAGACGATCCATTAAGAATAGAGACCTGTAGGCGACACACGCTCACACAAAGAGAAAATGGGCGTGGCTCTGCCCCTGGGCGTTGCACCAAAACAATAGGGATGATCCTAGGGGTGAATAAGTATTCAAAGTTTCAAGATGATCCGTTAAGAAATATAACCTAGAAACAAAAAATAAATACAAAAACAAAATCGACGTGGCTCTGCTCAGGATATAAGAAAAAAGTTTGCAAAGTTTCAAGACGATCAGTTAGACGAGTAAGACGCTGGCTTGCTAGCCTGGAGGTCGTGTGTTCGATCCCTGCGTTGGCCGAGAAAGTTCATCCAGATTTTCCGGCCTGGTTCCCCCTTGTCAGTGATGCCAAAGACAGCTGTCTAGTCGTTCGGGTGGTACCAAAAACCGAGGTCCCGTGTACACATTGGCGTGCACGTAAAAGATCACTTGACGGTTGGAATTCGATATAAGAGTAGGCCGTAGCGCCGCTGTACGGACAAAAATTTCCCTCATAGCACGTAGAACAGTAGGACGTTAAACCCCATTTCATTTCATTTATTAGCCGATGGCCGCTTCTTTCATTTGTACTAAGGGTTATATAAAATGTTCACACTAAGCGCCCCGTGAGACAAAGTTGCTTCAGACCCAGTCCCAAATTTTATATTATCTGAGATCTTAAACTAAAATCTCAGTTGTACAGCCTCCTCCCTCATGAAACCAAGTAAGCGCCCCGTGAGACAAAGTTCCTTCAGACCCAATCCAAAATTTTATATTATCTGAGATCTTTTACGCCAAATTTTAGTCGGGTCTGGTTTTGTGCCCATTTGATTGACACCCCTCCGCACTGAGTCTCCGGTCTATACGTAGTTGTCTTAAATTTTTCCTCGCCCACGGCGCTCGACTACTTTATATCATCATCCTTCAACTCCTGATCTGTGGTTCTATACTCTCACATCACTATCATATTCACAGTTATAGTGAAATCACCCAGTTAGGGGTGAGGCGACAGACTGCACAAATGTTCTCACAAAACAGGCGGTTTTAACATGCAGGTCTCGTGATTTTGTCCCATTTCTTATCCTCTCGTTCACAAAGGCCTCAAAAGCCATGATACTGACTCAAATTTTCTAAATTTTCTTAGAGGGAGAACCCTCCCCAGACACCCCCAGGTTTCTTAGTTTTAAAGTCACTTCTCTAAAGTTGACAAAAATCAATGACAAAATCAATAACAATCATTATATTACACTTTATGACAACTTGAATAAAGCGAGATAATTTTTTTTGGGGTGGGATTGTAGATGACGCCCTAGATTTGAGCCGCCTCCACCACCCAATTCACAGTTTCTAGATCCGCTAATGACTTTGTACATTGATTTTCTGTTTATTACAAATAAATAGCATTTTAGATTAATTCTGTCTTTCAAAACTGTCCAGGTTCTCTTGAATATCCAATACTATTTTTTTTACTTCTTCTGAGGTGCTGTCCTGCAACGTCCGCTCCAGTATTTCCTTTCCGCCTTCTTTTATCAACATAGGAAAGTACGTATTCGCTGTGAAAAACAGGGAGAAAAGATCAGAAGCGGGTAAAGCGTAGACCAAAGAGATCCAAATAATTTATCCGTGCAAATTAATATTTAAAGAAACATTATGTAAGAGCCAAGTCATTCGTTTGACTTCAAATGTTTTATAAATTGGTATTTAGGCAATAATTCACATGACATGCCCATATAATCAACTCTCTAGTAGTAAGTGCAGGGGGGCTGCACCACACACAATTCTACACAAAAACAAATATACAGATAAGACATCATACTAAGAGACCACAAACATCGGATTTTGAAGGATTGAAATAAAAATCGAGATTACGAAATTCTTATCAAAACTTCAAACATTCATAACTTCGATCAGAAAAATGTAATTTGACTGCAATTTTCTATATATTACTTTTTCCTGCTCTACTTTTAAACTATTATGGCGAGAATTGTACATCTTTATCTAAATCGTTAACTGGGGAAAAGTATATAATCTTAGCTGAAGCGCTTCCATCCATTTTTTGCATTAAGCCTCGCTTATTGGTGCAACAATGTGTGTGAGGGTACAAGCAAATTACAGACGACTGCTGATCATTTGGCTGTCCAGTGTCAGAGATTTTACCGACTTAGGCGCCACCATTTTGTAAGATGGCGTGATATTTTTGCTAGACCAGATTGATCAAACAAAAAACTGCCTGCCGTCGTAATGCCGTATACACGGGATTTTTTTTTTATGAGCAATATGGAATCAATTACAAATCGCTTACAAATTGCCCCAGAAAATCGCCTATGTGTGCTAAGCTTTGTTAGCCAAGAACCTCGTTTCATAAATCGTAGCAATGACCATTATGCAAGAGCAAAATCTGCTTAATAAAGTTCTTTCTTTAGGCATGAGATGTTATCTAAATAATCAATTAGACATTAATTAACATATCCAGACCATAAATAAACTCTTTATGTCAAGGCTAGCCTTCGATGTTGGCGGATTAAATGCTTAATGGCCGTTGATAATTAAATCAATCAAGTGGATAATCGAGACTATCCTGTTTATATCAATGCTTTGAGTAATGATGACCGAGGCTATGTGAATATTTCAAACGCTAATAGTGGTTCAATTTGACTGAAATTTTCAGCAAATTATCTTTACATTATCTAGTGAGAACTGCCATCTCTTTATCTTATCTCCCATGATGTAACTTTAATATAAACAATTATAGTGTCACCGTTTCTGTTGCCCTCATTGAATATTCTCAAATGTATATTTCAAAAGGCTTAAGAAACGCCATTTAAACTGGATGTTTAGCAGACTAATCTGAATATATTGTTAATATTTGATACGTGTTATTATTTAACTCACCCTCGGAATCACAAGCGCGTCTGATGGACCATGCAGCCCACAGGTGTACAGCAGGAACATTGTAACATTTTAATAATTTAAATAAGGGACAAAATGATCTGAAATATAAAATGGAAACAAAATAAAATCAAAAGTGTAGCCACAGTTTATGGGCGTAAAGACATCAATAGGACAAAAAGATCAATAGTTACACGATAGTAGTCGACGTCCCGAAAGAAATTTTTTTCTTCGGTAATATGACGGATGGAAAGGTAATTAACCATAAATACTCGAATGTTAATAACCATATATACTCGAATAACCATAAATACTCGAATAACCATAAATAAAATAACCATAAATACTCGAATATCCATAAATACTCGAATAACTATAAATACTCGAATAACCATAAATACTCGAATATCCATAAATACTCAAATAACCATAAATACTCGAATATCAATAAATACTCGAATTTCCATAAATACTTGAATTTCCATAAATACTCGATTATCCATAAATACTCGAATATCCATAAATACTCGATTATCTATAAATACTCGAATAACCATAAATAAAATAATCATAAATACTCTAATATCCATAAATACTCGAATAACCATAAATACTCGAATAACCATAAATACTCGAATATCCATAAATACTCGAATAACCATAAATACTAGAAAATCCATAAATACTCGAATTTCCATAAATACTCAAATTTCCATTAAATACTCGAATATCCATAAATACTCGGTTATCTATAAATACTCGGTTATCCATAAATACTCCAATATCCATAAATACTCGATTATCCATAAATACTCGATTATCCATAAATTTCGGTTATCCAGAAAGACTAAATATCTATCAATGTCAATCAACATGCCTACCGGTTTATTAGCATACAAAACTGGGAACCATAAAATCATATAGATTTCGTTTTCATGCAATAGATGGTCGATGTGTAACTTACGTCAAGAAAACATTCAAGTTACACAGGCCTTAAATCTTAAAGGAAATAATATCTCCTGGGTTAAGCCTCCCGCTAGCATTATCCGAAAATGATTTCAAATATGCGGGAGATTACCGGAATTTATAGAGGATTTTTTTAAATACTAACTGGATTATTTATAGAAAGTTGATTGCAGAATAGGCAGAAACCCATACATCCCCACAACAAATAAAATATCTATAAACAGCTAAATGGCTATATACACTATGTAAAAATATGTACAAAATACCACTATCAACAAATTCATGTTTTGTGCCATTAAAATTCATAAAAATCAGAACCTTTGTTTGATACGTGTCGAGAAAATTGTGGACTGCAGAACATGTTTTAATTAAACTGGGTGATAATTGATACCTGCTCCTGCGTTACAGGACATTATATGAGTTGGAAAATGGTTATGAAGTTTGCATGAGTTATAATTTGAAGTACATGTAGTCTTAACAACGAGGCCAGTTTACCAGGTTTCAAAATTATAAAGAAAAAGATGTGGGATAACCACGTAGAAAGATGAATAAATAAAACCTTACGAATATGACGCTAATCCATCTCTGTACCTTGTCCAGTTCAAAACTGTGGTCATCTGAAAAATCGAAATAATGGAAAATAAATCAGTGAGCAATCCCAATATTGTGGTCTTTTTTCTTTTAATAACAATAAATACTAACTATAAATATTTTAATTTCTTACTACATTATTTTTAAATGGTTTCAATGTGTTAATCATTCTCAAATAAATCACCTTTCGCTCCAAAGTATACTATTCAAAAAAAGTAGGGGATATTTGATTTTGGGGGCATAATACTAAAATATGCAAATGACTACGACAAAAGTCACTATAGAAACATTTCCAGTTTGTCAGTCTGTCATAAGCAGGCTATGGTCCAGATACCGTGATACACAATCTGTACAGGACATACCACGCTCAGGTCGACCAAGGGCGACAACTCAAGCCCAGGATCGATTTATCCGTACCTTGGCCTTGAGAAATCGTATCATCACAGCAAATCAGATCAGCGCTCGTCTTCAAACAGACACTGGTGTGAGAGTGAGTGGCCAGACGATTCGGAATCGACTGCATAGGGGTCACCTTCGCGCCCGACGTCCTCGCGTGATCCCTTGTTTGATAGATCATCACATTCAGGCAAGACGTCGTTGGTGTAGGGATCGTCAACACTGGGATAATCGACGCTGGAGCAATGTGATGTTTTCAGATGAGTCGAGGTTTACTGTTGATTTTTGGGACAGACGTAGGAGGGTGTGGCGTCGTCGAAACGAGCGCTTCCAAGACGTTGACGTCATCAGACATGATCGATTTGGGGGTGGTTCTGTTATGGTGTGGGGAGGCATCAATGTCGCTGGAAGAACGGCTTTACATGTTGCTGCAGGGCGTGTAACAGTCCAGTACTACCGGGACAACATCTTGGCAGTCCATGTTGTGCCGTTCGCACGACGTCATGGCCGCCTTTTCATCTTCCAGGATGACAACGCAAGATGTCACAGGGCCGGGATCGTTACAGGTTACCTCCAACAACAGAACATCACCACATTACCTTGGCCAGCACTGAGTCCCGACCTCTCCCCCATCGAGCATGTCTGGGACATGCTTGGACAGAGGTTACGTCAACGTTTGCCAATGTTCAAGAACTTGCTGCTGCGTTGCAACAGGAATGGGACAATCTGGACAAAAATGACCATAGACGTCTCATTAGGAGTATGCCACGTCGGATCAATGCGTGTTTGGCAAACAGATGAGGATTTACCCGTTACTGACTTTGTTGTGATGCTGTTTGACCCCGGGTATCATTTTACCCTTATAATGGTCAGTCTGTGCCTTACTTAGTCTAACGATCATTTGGAATAAATCGATGAATGTGAACTTCATTTCATTTTGTCATTTGTTTCTTCGTCAGTTTAATAACACTTAAAAATCAAATTTCCCTACTTTTTTTGAATAGTATATTTTCAAGGTCTTCGCTTAGCTGATTTTCGACAGAGAACATCTTAATCAAGGTACGATTAAAAACCATGCCTCTACATGTATTGTAAACATTCGACTAACAGTGCTACTCTAACGCGTTTGGAAAGAAAGTAAATAGTTCTCTTATTTTAGAAAGGGTTCATCCCAGTGATTGAACAATGTCAGATTTACTCTCTAAATGAGTTCCAATCGACTATCTACTATCTGCAACATGTGAGTCAGAAAGACTCGTTTGGTTTTTAAAAAAATGGTAATATGTTGGATTTGTTTTCTTAAATTCTAGTTGGGTCATTCGAAAGAGGGTAAAAGGTCACCATCTCCGGTAAATACCTCATCATGGCTAATGCAAATGTGAAGGAACTTGGTATCTGGGAACCTTACTACTACTTATGGAGGGCAAAGAACATACATTTGAACACATCACAGATCATCCCTTGTGTCTTTTGGATATAAAGATGCTAGTCTGTCAAACTTTGATTAGATTTTTGAAAAATCCATACACAAAAACACACAGTAGCGATACAGACGGGTGCCTTCAGAAATAACGCGATGGCATCAATAAGATTTCGAAACTGTCACTGATTTCAAAAAGAAACTCAAAACATACTTTTTTCGAAAAACATTTATTTGACATTTTTGTGACAGATATTGTAAAGCGCCATAGAATGCATGGCAGTTATGTGCGCTATATCAAATGTAATGTGTTATGTTATGTTATGTTATGTTAAAAACAAACTGCAGAGGAATTGTCTAGGTCAACAATTGGATTGAACCCAGGACCTCCAGTTTGTCGTCCTTCTAATACTTGGCAAAGTGGTCTTTTTCTGTGCATATTTATATGTTGAGCTTGTGAACGCGACACGGGACAGAGTTCTCAACATAACCTACTAAGCTCTGGTGAGATTATTCGTTGGGGCATAAGGTGGAACCCTAAAGAATTGTAAATTTTCAAACGTATTTCGGCAGGTAAAACTTGGAGATACGTTATAATCCGACAACGGTTTATGGTCGGTCTAGACGTATCTTATCACGACAAAAAAAGTCCCAGTCCGAAATCCGTGCCCAAATGGGTCAAAATGGCCAAAATCCAAAATGGCCGCCGGTTTGGGTTTGTAAATTCTGATGTTCACCCAATTATCATAATATGATCAAGTTTGGTATCAAAATATACATTTCGGGGTAACTGAATCCATTTCCACACACATTTTTGTGATACGTGCTACCGCTGAGTCAATATTGTCACGGGGTCGTTATAATAACACGCCAAAGACATGTAAGATTATTTTATTACAGGTTACCCAGTAATTTATGATACTGATGGAGTGTCTGGTCAAGATTTTAATACTACTGATTGGGTAAGAGAACAATCGAACGATCTTGTTATAAATAGAGTTCTATCTTTATTAAGATCTGGTGTACGACCATCAACAATAGATGTTAAAAGTGAGTCCGAAGAAGTTCGTAAGTATCTACGCGAATGGAGCAAATTAATCATTCAGAATAATATCTTGTATCGAACAACTGTTTTAGAGAATGAAGAAGTTAGACAATTAGTTTTACCATCATCGTTCAAAAACATCGTGCTTAAATATCTTCATGATGACGTTGGTCATCAGGGACGCGACCGAACATTGTGGCTTGTACGTCGTAGATTTTATTGGCCAGGTCTGGAAGCTGATGTAGAAGCTAAAGTTCAAAACTGTAGAAGATGCATACGACGCAAGACGCCCTTAAAGCGGAAAGCCGAGTTGGTTTCAATACAGACATCACGTCCTATGGAACTGGTGTGTATTGACTTTTTGTGTCTCGAAAGATCTAAAGGCGGTTATGAAGATGTTTTGGTTATAACCGATCACTTTACAAAGTACGCTCAGGCATTTCCTACACGTAATCAATTGGCGAAAACAACAGCAAAAGTTCTGTATGAAAACTTTATCAATTATTACAGTTTTCCAGCAAGACTACATAGTGACCAAGGTAGAAACTTTGAAAGTCGTGTAATTAAGGAGTTATGTAAGTTGGCTGGTGTAGAAAAGAGTCGTACGACGCCGTACCATCCAATGGGTAACGGTATTGTAGAACGGTTCAACCAGACGCTAATTAGTATGCTTGGTACGCTTAAGGATTATCAGAAAGCAGATTGGAAATCATATATCGCTCCGCTCGTCCATGCTTACAATGCTACAAGACACGAAACAACTACTTTTTCGCCTCATTATTTAATGTTTGGGTGGCACCCAAAATTAGCTATAGATGCATATTTAGGATTGGATGATTCACCAGATGTGATATCAACTAGAGAGAATTATGCCAAAAAGCTGAAACGAAGACTAAATTATGCATATAAGGTAGCCACTGCTGAATCAGAACGACGCAGTGTGCGTAGTAAAGAACGATACGATTCAAAGGTAAGAGATTCAATTTTACAGGTAGGCGATAGAGTTTTAGTCAGAAACTTAGGTATAAAAGGTAAGCATAAACTTTCAGATAAATGGGAGAAAGATCCGTATATTGTATTAAGAATTCCCAATCAAGATGTTCCCGTTTATGTAGTGCAGAAGGATTCCGGGAAAGGAACAAAAAGAACCCTTCACAGAAATCTTCTCCTTCCGTTCATGTCTATTCCTTGCTCTGAGCCCGTTCAATCGCAGTCTGAAGATGACGGTGCCGTGCCAAAACGAACAAGGAGTAAACCAAACACATCTGCGGAATCTCCTTCAGAGGATAGTAGTTCAGATGATAATAGTGTTCCTAGATACGTTATACCCGCAAGAAGAATTAAACGACGTTTGCGTGACAGGGATATATCTTCCATAGAAATGTCCGACCGTTCTAATTTTTCGGGAGATTTCAATTCATTTTCGCCTTCGCGAACACAGGTAGGTACAACCACGGATGTAAGTAATCGAAATCGTACAGGTGAAAAATCTGCACCTGACGAGACCTATATAATTACACCTCCGGTGCAACGCCCTGTAAGAAATCGAAAACCACCAGATCGGTTTGGGGAATGGCTTATGATTCAACAAGTTGACCCGCGTGATCCCGTTTTTGTGTAATCTTTTTCAGGATAGATTAGTGCAGGGGAGAATGTCGTAGGTATAGTCTACCAATAGAGTATTGATGTAGTATTTTCATATGAATATTTATTTTCAGCTGATTACTAAGTTAATTTACATTGCTTAATCAACGTTAATGATACTAGTATATTCATCGATTTGTAATTCACATTCAATTTGGTGTTACTAATATTTAATTTTTTCAGGTATATATAGTTGTATCCTGTAAATGTATGGTTTTGTTCTCTGGTGAAATGCCAGGAGGCATTTTCTCTTAGCAGGGGAGAATGTCGCAGGGTTAATAATTATATTAATATTGCGCTAGCGTATTTTATTTTTGTGTGTTGAGGTTGTCCATAGTTTGTTCGTTGTCGGTAAGCTTGGGTGTGTCCGTCACGTGTGATTGTTTGAATGATTCGATTGGTTTTTAACTCCACCCGCGAAATGCACGGATATTCAATTGCACTCCACTACTGAACATCGTATAGAGTAGACATATGGAATAAACACATTTACATGTGTATGCCTTTATAGATTGCATATTCCATATGTATTAGCTGTATTAAACCAAACGTTGAATGGTAAGATTATATTCAATCTTTATTAATCAATATATTTATTATCGATAGCTTTACAGCTGTAGATTAGTTTAAGCATGGCGTGTTCAATTCGCATACAGTATAGTATGAACGGCTATAATTTAAAGTAGTGCAATTGTGTTATGTATAATATTATTTTCCGTAATATTGTTTATTTGCATTTGGTGTAATTGTTGTTTTTGCAGGTCATTTCATTTAACATCATATATTTACTGAGTAACCTGTAATAAAAGAATCTTACATGTCTTTGGCGTGTTATTATAACGACCCCGTGACAATAATATGATCAAGTTTGGTATCAAAATATACGTTTCGGGGTAACTGAAGCCATTTCCACACACATTTTTGTGATACGTGCTACCGCTGACTCAATATTGTGAGTTATTCAAGGTGGCGGTCAGTTTTGACGGGAAAATTCACATTTTGCATTAGGATCAAGTTTGGTGTCAAAATATACGTTTTGGGGGTAGCTGAACCCATTTTTGTACATATTATAGTGATTAAGCGATTCCCTGTGTCAATATAATAGGAGAAAGTCAAATTAGGGATTTAGATTTCTGATTGTCCTTCGGAGATTAATGATACTCCTACCTTAGACATAACACAATGTGGAAGTTGATCGTGTCTTTTGAAGCACGTGGCAAATTTATTTCACAAATTGATTTAAATTTTGAGATCCAGACGGATACAGTATCGCCTGTTTGTCAGATATGAGGTGATCCATTTGATACTGAACAGCCCACCGTTATTGCTCAATGTTGTAACGCTACTGAAGTTGGGGGAGGCTGTATCAATGTCTAGACGGTCCACAGTGCCAACATTTAATTTTAAGGCCCATTGCAACACATATAATCGGTGTCCCGCTGTTAAAACAGTAAACAGTAGAGCTCGCAACACCTATTTTTGGACATTGTAGAGGCATGCTGGGCAGGTAGTCAATCGCCTACCCTGCTCTCATAAATGCAAAAACAAAAGAAACTGGAAATGGTTGATAACGCTTGAATACGGTGAGATTTCTTACCAGGGTATAGGGGGAGGCGGCCACGAGGGTGGGCTATGTGACACCTGTTCCGAAAATGTACCCTTGAGATATGTTAAATACTTAAGGAAATGTTCACCCAAATGAAAACATTGTACCCCTTTTTTCTGCTGCCCTTCCCTTGTTCCAACAAAATCCAGAGATACTACAAACCAATGGCCCCCAATGATGATGTAAGGGTTCCATACAAGCCCAATCAAACCCCGATTTCCACGGATGACTTCAAGAATATATTTCACAGCCGGATTAATATTTCCATAATATTCAGAATCCGCTAATTTGTCTTAGGTTTATTTATTTATCTATAAATGAATTTAGGAAAATTAAAACACGAGCAAGGGAACATTTTTGCCGGTTAGCATACTTAAAACCAATAAGCTAACCGTCATCACAAACTCTATTGACATTTAATCTGTCACCAGTAACTTCCTTGGCCTGGCTTAAGGCTTAAAGTGTATCCTGATCATATTCTCGTTCTCGGGGTTGTCAGTCTAATTTTATTTCTACCCCGTTACCCCTCCCCAGATTCTTTTGAAACTTGACAGCTGCCCTTTGCAAAGAATACCAGTCCATTTTTATGTTTGCTTTTCTTTACTCACAGGTCGTTTAGTTCTTCATTGCAGCTAACTACGTCCATTTTCAGTTCCTTAGGACTTAATCATAACCCCTTAACCAAGTGTCAATGTATGGTATGTAATGGCTCACATAGACGTCAAATCGCTTATACCATATGCCACAGCACTCACATTTTCCCGATCCTGCCCCCATCCTATCCCAAATGTCCTAACTTTGGTCTGCCTACCCTAGCACGCCCTTGGCTCATTGTCGCACTTAGTCATGACTTTACACCCATTTTTACTCTCTCCTGAATTCTCTGCCATTGGACTTAGGCCAGGATCTTAATCGGCTCATTATAGTCGACTTCGAATACCCGTTATCTTTCGGAATGATGGTCGGCAGTTCATTATCAAATGTTTCACTGCATATCTGAAAAACAGTCGATACTGTATCCATCTCTGTCTTAACATTGAATCATTTTATGAAATAAGTTCGCCAATAGGTTTGGCCATTTTGGCTCAATTTTTGAGATTGGTGATCGAAATCGGAAACGCCCACAACGCTGCGTCTACAGTGGGATGAGAGTGGGCCCTTTTGTCATGCCTGCTTCGCTGCTTCCGTAGTGAGCAGTGGTCAGTCAGAGCGTCTAAATGAAATTTAGCTGATGTTTGACTATTGCCATCGTATTAGATTTGAGGCAGACTCGACTACTCTTAATCCCCAAATCTCCAATGAGATTTCCACATATTTTGACCCAGGGGAATCAGTTACTGTCTGTTCTAGGCAACACTACAACTCGAAAATTGCTTGCTATTTCTTCAGTTTTTAATTAAAATGGTTAAAACTTAACGACCTACCTGGAATGGTCACCCCATTACTTTCTTCGTTGAACCTTAACGCCAATAAGTTCTATAAAATCCTCTATTCTCTTGTAATTTTCACATTTTTCGAAACATTCAATTTCTCAGAAGATAAACATTGACTTTGTGCATGTGTAAATTGGGTCATTAGTATATCATGTAGGGGTAGAAGTTATTCCACAAATCGGGTGCATTCGGTTAATAATACTTTGGGCGGGAGGTTTCGCACCGTCATTTTGCGACAGTAATACTTATTTTCGATTATTTTCAGGGCTTTTTTCAAAACGTTTCATGCAAAATAAATACATTTATTGTTACAATATCAACAATTTGTGTGTGCGTGTTTTTTGGTTTGTTTTATTTGGTTTCCGGTATTTTAATATTCCTTTGAAATATTCACAGAAGTGCATGTCTTCTAAAATATTCCTCATAGAACACTTATTTGAAGCATTAGATGGCATGGTAACCTTTCGGATGAAGTGTAAATATTTTACGATATCTTATAATTTTATGGACTATATCGATTATCGGTATCCATTTTTATTTATTTTCCCGTTCGACAGGCGCACACGGTTTGTTTCAGATATTGTCGTTGAATAGATAAAAATAAAAATAATCGTAAAAAATATAACCCATTGGATGGGCAGCGGGAAGATTAAGTGAAGAAGTAGCACCAGTTATCATTTCATTCGGAATTGACAGTGAGTTCGAGTATTAGAGTGAACAGCATGTCAATGGAGAGAGTGCGAGTGAAAATGTTGCTGAGAATATGGGTGACGGTGGTGTTGCGAATGAAGATTTGAGTGCTGATAATATAGACGTGTTTGTAGTGTATGTGATTGTGAGAACCCACCGGGAAGTGAGTCGGATGCGATTGTTGATTGGGTGGGCTCTGATTTGTGTGAACGGAGGATGCATGCGAAATGTACTGGCAGGGAGATTGATGTGAGCGCGAGTGTTGTGAAATGTGTAGATTGTGTACGTAAATAGATAGCGTGAATGTAGGCCAGACAACTTCAGTGATGTATATTATTATATTGGAGCATTTTCTCTGAATTTGTGTAAATAAATGATTTCTATAAAACAGTTTATTTCTGCTTTCTTGTTTAAAAGGTAGACTTGCAGAAATTTAATGAAGTTCAGGGTTAATCAATATGAATAAATTAAATGTAAAAAAAATAACTCGTGGTCTGAACACAAAAACGCAATGACGTGCCTTTGATCTAACAGAAGTTATCCCTTTCCGTTTTCTGTCAAAGTATCATTTGCTTAGGGGCATTTCACAAAATAAAAAAAAAACAAATCAAAAAAGAAATAGACTAAACTATCTAAAAAAAATACCGTATTAGCAAATTTAATATCTAAGGCAGTGGAACAAAAAACTGTGGTCTGAAACCAAATAGCAAATTTATATTACTTCCCTTAAATAGCTCTTTTAAGCAATTTATATTCTACAAGGTCGAAACAACTATCTAAACATTCAGATAGGACGAAATGACTCAAAGCCGTATGCACACCCCTGTTCGATTTGGTTTATCCCAAATAATTAGGTCAAGCATGGCAGACTTCAATACCGCGAAGTAAATAAAGAAGGATTTTTCAAGAGAGAAAGGTTACATATCTTGATCTGAAATTGGTAAACGTGCGATAGACAGTAACGGGGTGACCATTCCAGGTAGGTCGTTAAGTTTTAACCATTTAAATTAAAAATTGAAGAAATAGCAAGCAATTTTCGAGTTGTAGTGTTGCATGGAACAGACAGTAATTACCAAGATGATAAGTTGTGTCGAAAATAGAATCAGCTGCCTCCAAAACGTATATTTTGACACCAAACTTAATCCTAATGCAAAATTTGAATTTTCCCGCCAAAACTGTCCGCCACCTTGAATAACTCCCAATATTGACTCACTGGTAGCACTTATCACAAAACTGTGTTTGGAAATGGATTCATTTACCCCGAAAACGTATATTTTGATACCAAACTCGATCATATTATGATGATTGGGTGGAAATGAGAATTTACAAACCCAAACCGGTGGCCATTTTGGATTTTGGCCAATTTGACCCATTTGGGCACGGATTTCGGACTGGGACTTTTTTTCGTGATAATATACGTCTAGACCGACCATAAACCGTGGTCGGCATTTCTATTGCAGCAACTGCCCGAAATGGTGCGAAATTGAGTTAAAATGCCTGGGCTATATTATTCGCAAACATTTGTTGAGATTGTTCACGTGGACCTAAGGACGAACTAATAGAAATTCACGATTTTATGCTCACAAATTGTGGACTTACTAATACAGGACAGAGTTCTCCGTATTCTTAAGGCTAGATACGGTTGTCCAATGAGGCCCAACCTACTCAAACGATTGGATTGAAATTTCATGGCTTATCTTTCCATTCGCATTTTATTTTTTATAGTTTAGAACAAAGTTTACAATGAACTTGCTCTCGGAGATTTGTTTAAAATGATTTTGAAATTACAATCAGTTATAAGAGGCATTACAATTCCCGTCTATTAGTTTTTTAATTTCACGCCAAAATTTTTATGGTATTATTATATGCATTCGCTTTTGCGAACAGTTTCACTATCATCAAATTCGAATCTGTGTTATTTGTCATCACGGGTCATCACATGTCTAAATAAAACATCAGGTCTAAAAACCTACTCATGTTATATATCTAATTAATTGGGAATTTATTTGTCTTTTATTCCATTTACGGAATAACCATTTAGCTCTAGATTATTTTTAAGAAGTAGCGGATCAGATGTCAACATCATTTCCTACGCCATTTTGGATTTAGGTTAAACACATTATGATCTGCAAACACTCGCCAAAAAGTAAAGAAAGAATGAAGATTATACGAAGTAAACAACTTACAAGCTTATCTGAACAACTTTCGTGTAGATTTTCCTTTGTTGCCCAAAGGTCATCACTGTCGCTTATTAGATTTGCTAAAATGCCAGTTGACATATAACTGATGAACAGTTGGTCTGAATCCAGTAGCAAACTACACAAAACATTCAAATAAATAATTTAAAAATAATAGAATAATACATTTCCGGACACGTCACTTGGCATAACAACAATCCGAATTCATGTGTGAAATATATAATAATCCAAACAAATCCGAATACTAGCTTTGTGGATTTACATTCCTCTGGTACGTATTATCCCCATCAATGACGACGTACGAAGTTCCCGAGTCTCGCTATCAACTTTCCATCCCATCAAATTTTAATCCGCACTTTCATATTTTCATCGCAACTTTGGCGACCGACAGCGTGAGCTCTGCCTTTAGTTGTACTGTTATATCTACTGCGTTTTGCATTATAGTATGATAGTTTGTCGTGTCTGGCATCGCCACATATGTTTTGATATATATACTTACGTCACTAGTTCAATAAAATTGTCTTTCATCAATTCTTTTCGTAACTCTTTTACCTCCGCGATATTATTCTGAAAAACAAGACACCAATAAAATATATCTTTTCATACAATATTACTAATTTTACCAATATCTAATTCAAAGCTCTGACAATTCTTAAGAGCGGGGAAGTGACAATTAGTCATTAATTAACATATCCAGACCATAATAAACTCTTGATGTCAAGGCTAGCCTTCGATGTTGGCTGATTAAAATCCCATATGCCGCTTAAAGGCCGTTGATAATTAAATCAATCAAGTGGATAATCGAGACTATGCTGTTTATATTAACGATCTGAGTAATGATGATCGAGGCTATGTGAATATTTCAAACGCATTTTTCTCGGCTATTAGTGGATCCATTTGACTGAAATTTTCAGCAAATTACCTTTACACTATCTAGTTTTTAACTATTATAGTGAGAACTGCCATCTCTCTATCTTATCTCCCAAACGCTTTTTTCTCGGCTATTAGTGGATCAATTTGACTGAAATTTTCAGCAAATTACCTTTACACTATCTAGTCTTTAACTATTATAGTGAGAACTGCCATCTCTCTATCTTATGTCCCATAATGTAACTTTAATAGCATAAATCATAGGATTAGAATCATTTTCTGTAGATGTTTGTAGACAAACCGTGTTGCTAAATTTTCGGTCTTGTAATTCTTTCTGGTGCCTTTAACGTCTTTTGCCCTCATCACTCGTACTGACATCGTTCTCACCATTTAATATTTCACATATTTCATGTTTCATAGCACTTGATGTTCTTTTATATGTTCTCACCCCTCAAAGTTAAATACAGAAAGGTTAACATTTCAAGTATTATGTATGTATATCATACTTTGACATATTCATGGACTTTGGGATATTCATTGACTTTTTGAGAGGTTGTGTTCATTTTAATGAAAAAGTTACATTTTTCAAACACGGATGCCACTTTATTCAATAGCACTTTGTAATACTAACCTTCTATGCTATGATGACCTGTGCGTTACATAATAAGTAGGTTAAGGGGTTTAGTTGCTGTGATGACCCGATGGATTGGTTATTTTTATGCCCAGCGATTCCTGCTTGTTTGCAAACTTGTGGCATAATTTTCCGTGTAGTAATATGGCCATGGGTTGTTTGCTATACCATCTATCTTCACTAGTTTTTTTAAATGGGCCAGGCAGACGCATCGTCCCGCCCGTCCGTTTGGGCATAATCTCATGTATTGTTTTTGTATAATTTCCCCAAGGCAGCGTTCTTTGTGCTCACTATTTTGGGTTTGATCTTCCTATGAAGTCGTCCACCGTGAACAGTTTTAGATATATTCTCTTTATAGCACAGGAAAAGGATGCCGTCTGATAATGTAACCAGTGAAATCTGGCTATTTTGGTGCCTCAAATGTCGATGCTCCTTTCCACTACGTAGTGAAAAATGCAACCCACCGTTTAAGTAGATCATTGTCTTTATTAAAATGTGAGGGCTGTATGTCCCATCATTGTTTTTCAAAATATCCAAGTTTTTCTTACATTATTTTAATACGTAAATAACATCAATCCTATTACAAAACTGAATATTGAATGTGGTGGGTATTATTCGCCGTCCGTTTTTTTTTTAACTTCAACCACGAAGTGTTTTAATAAAACAATTAGATCACTGTTCAGGACCCTTGTTTTTTTTCCTTTCTTCGTCATTATGGTGACTGTGTCTCCATATTGACCATAATTAAATGTATTAAACGCTCACTTATTACGTCGTAATGTTTGGTACAGCGTTATTTGCAACGTTGAAAATCGTTTCCTCGTTGACAATATGAAAACGTTTATCTTTATCAGATCCATTTTCACTATAACCACTTAGGGCTTCGTCATCATTGCTTTGATCAGTGCTTGTTATATATACTCTCTATAATTATGGCTTCTTTTTTACTGTATATAAATACTAGATGTTTTACATATATGTTATCACTTGCTTGATAAAGACGAGAGTATCATCGTCGAAACGTTGCATGTTAATAAACCAGTAATTGCTAATCCATAAATAGTGTTAGTGTATTACTGTTCAATTACTAAATGCCACTTGAAGAAGATCAATATCGAAAATATATTGTAATTGTTTTACACACTGCCTTGCTGCAATGATTTCCTCGCCCGAATTTTCATATAAATTCAACTTGCTTTCGGCAATCTGACTGGCATTCTTCTTACTTGGTTAAAATGTGTATTTTGAGCCATGGTGGACAACAGTTCACTATTAATATAGCCATTCCAGCAGTGACGTAGCCCTACATCATGCTAAAACAACACGGGACGATATGGATAAGGAAAGGTGGAACACCATTTCATCATCAGTGATTGACTCCCCATGACTACAGACCTTCAAAAACAGACTTGACTCACATAGGCCTATGTGACAGACAACAAATTTGCTGCGAAACTGGAGTAGTGATCTCCCCACCCCACAGTACCCCGCCCACCTTGATGCAAAGTCACTTTGATAAGTGTAGTCGAAGAAATCAGCTTAAGTTGAACAGTGCTTCGATCAGGAGAAATGATTTTTTTTTTTACATACTTTACTAAAGGACTTGATTCACAAGGATTACGAAAATAAACTGTTGGAATGAATTCCCAGCACATGTAACGTGTGCGTATATCAACAAGGTGCCAATCATATTGTCCGGACTCCTAGAACTTGACAGTAATATCCGATTTTCACAAAATGTCTCGTCTGTGATAAATAGTACATATGCATTTTACTATATTGCTTCAATTTTAAGCAATTTCAAGAATGAATGTCAGAATATTTTTTTCTTTTATTTGGCATATTTTCGAATTAATATGATATAGTCTATAGAAGATTTTCATTTTTTACCTTTGAATAGCCTTGGGTATGTGTTCAATGAAAATGCAAACAATATGCTCGAATTTCATCGGATTGAAATGTTTCGTCATCATCCCTACAAACAAGCGTACTACATAGGGTGTCACTCTTGCATTCTCAGAGCAAGTTGGCTGGTTGTATTGTTCTCAATTTAGTATCCTTCACCCAGCAACACAGTTCCGGATCAAGTTCCCGCGCGTTACCATCTTCCAGTGTACACCACACAATAGCTTGGTAATGAGAATATTGTACGTTCTCTGCAAATACATCATTCGTTGAGCTAGGCTACGTAGTTTGGGAAGGGATGATGACGATACATTTCGATCCGATGAATTTCGAGAAATGTTTTTGGAGAATTTTTTTTTAGATATATGTTTTGCAAGATTTGTATTTGGAGATTTGTATTTGGAAATTTGTTGTTCAAGATTTGTTTTTGATTTTCTAAAATAAATTTTATCTTAATATTCAAGATATCTTATGGGAGATCTGCTAAAGAGCTGGCAATTCTCACTATAATAGTTACAAAATAGATAATGTAAAGGGAATTTCCTGAAAATTGATCCACTTTGAATCAAGATTTTAGTGATTGAATTTTGAGCCTCGCCTCCATCATCATTTCTAAATTCGGTACGATAAAAAAACATAGTCTCATTTATCGATTTCATGATTAAATCATGAACGGAAGTCGAACAGCAAATTGAAACGTAATCCAATAAACATCGCCGGTGACATCGAGAATTGATTATAGTCTGGATAAGTTCAATTATGTTTAATCAATAATTTATATAACAATTCAGCCCCAAAGAAAGACCTACAATAGGCGGATTTAGCTCTTGCATAATGTGTGTTTAAAAACAATTAAATTAAAAATACAATTTACAAATCTGATATGACAATGTCTGATTTGTAAAACAAATATTAATTTTAAGATACAAATATTAATGTTACGACAACAAATGAAGAACTAAGAATTAAGGACTATGAATTAAGAACTGCGGATTAAGAATACTGAATAAAGAGCTTTTTGGTCACAGAGAAACGTCAGTTTTCCCAGATTGGGATGTCCGGAAATCAACGCGGCCTGCAGGCTGGAGTTAAATCATGAAACTATTCAATTGTTTTTCGGACAACCAGTTTAATTATGTATAACAATCGTTGTAAAACTAAATCGGGAAGATTTCGATTTGATAGTTTTTACGTAGTTTTAAAACAGGTTTCGAAGTGTTTTGGATCTGTTATTCAAGATCTTTTTCGACGTTCCAAAGTTAAAGTTCGGTGCTAAGACCACCTAAAGATAAGTTTTAAATGTTCCTACTATTATTTAAACAGGTTTCGCTTTAGTTTTTATATTTTACGCTGACATTGTATTGCTTTAAATCTGCCTAGTGCAAAAACGGACAATTTGACCTTTTGACCTCCGGCGTCTCTAAGAACAAAGATTAATTTAGCAAGTTTACATATTTATTGAATGAGTGATTATTTTTGATTATTTTTAGCATATTTTCATAATACAAGAATGCCTGCGCATTCACTTTCAGTGCATATGAACTCATTTGACCTTTGACCCCGAATATCTCAAAAACGCCACAACGGCGGACTGATTACCACTCGGCATCGTATTCTACGCAAAATTTTACTCTAAAAAAGTTGCGTCTGGTTTTGTGCCCATTTGATGGACACCTTCCCGCACTGAGCCTCCGGTCTAATAAATTTGTTAAAGTAGGATATTTTTATTGCCAGAAACTTATAGCTATACCCTGACTGAAAATAGAATAAATGAATCCCTGTGATTTTTACTAACATTTGGGTATTTTTTAGGATATACTGTTGGACTGTATAAATGTACTCTCGGACTGTACAAATGTATTTTTGGTGGTATTTTAGCCAATCGAATAGTGAGATATTTTTCCATAAATACAAACAAATATATACTTACAAGTGTTCCTAATGTCGCTTCTGCTATAGCACTGTGAATTGGCGACAGTCGTACCTGTTGGGTATTAAACATTGAGAATAATACAATGTAAGGATAATACATTAGGCACAACAAGGTTTATCAAGTATTTTATTGCTATTGTTATCTATGTCGGAAGAGGATATGTTTGCACCTGTTCCTACTGTCAAAGTTATTTTACATGGTCCCCAACGTATATGTTTACATGTCACCCTGAAAAAACCGACGCTGACTCTCTAGTGTAGACTTAAATGAGTTCATAAAATAATAGCAACGGTAAGTAAAAAAATTTTCAGCGATCCTGGTTAATCACAACCGTTTGAACACGGCGTTTTAAGTAAATGGTCACACATTTGTCCATTTTGTGGTTAGTGAATAACTATGTATTTACTGATTCCAATGGTCAATTACTAGTCACTGTAAAGCCAGTCATGCATGAACTGTTATTCCAGAACTTTTATAGGGTCTTTTATTCTTTTCGAATACCGTGTTCGATCCTGGTGTTGGTACTGGACGACATATAGTCGTTCGGATGGGACGAAAAACCGAGGTCCGGTGTACACATGGGCATTCAAATAAACGAACCCTTGGCAGTTGACATTTGAAATAATAGCAGGCCACAGTGCCGCTGTTCGGGATAAAATCTTCTCCTTTAATACTGACATTTAATAAACATAGATTAAAATTTTTTGAAAGAGTATAAAATATTAACTTTCACCTTTAATAAATCCACCAATACTCCTACACCATTTTCACGAACAATAATTTTACAGTTGCCAGCAGCTTCATCTAAACACGTAAGAAAAATTGGGTAGTTTTTGTAATTTTATTAACGAAAAGGGTGGATTCCCCAGCATCAGTTCTTCGATTCATCGATATGTAACTATTTCGACTGATATCATGTTGATGTATTTTTTAATTGTTCGCCAGATTTCAGTTGATTTGGTATTTCCAAAGAAGTCGAACATTTGAGGCTACTATTGCGTTTCTTGGGTAATGGTGTGCATTCAAAATACCGTTTACGTTTCTTGGATAATGGTGTGCATTCTAAATACCATTTTCGTCGACACTAAAGTGCAATATTGAGAACCGAATTAATTAATTCGATCAATGTCTCGACACTGCAGTTAAAAGGATCAGCACATACCCTAGTCACAACAAATTTAATCCTAACTCAATTGACTTTTGACGGGAGCTCTCTCTATCTCTCTCTGTCACTCTCTCTCTTTCTCTCTCTCTCACACGACACCCGTCACTGCTGAAATGAATATGATTTGATATTTTAGACCTGAATGGCCTCGGAGCCACCACACTCTGTAAAATTGTTCTAAAAGATTAATTGGCATTGTAAGAAATTCTCATTGACAAGTTTAGACATTCTAGTTACCTGTTAAATCCCACATAATTTGGACAAGACATTGTAGGTCTTTGTTGAACATACTAACATGTGTTTTTTGTTCAATATGCTGCAGCAATGTTCTGATATATCCACAATTCTTGTCATAAAACGGCATTTCATCGTTTAACATCTGAAAATGAAATGGGTTATCAGATGGATTACAGTTTCGACTTCTTGTCCTTTCATCAATATTTAAGTGGCGAATTTGGCTTAGATTCGAAAAACTTACTACTGATAAGAAACGGCTGCAAAGGTCAGGTTAGGGACCAGAGAGAACCGCAGACTTACGGTGATCAGGGATAATATCATGTTGTTTGTCGCGATAATGCCAGAATCTCCGGTTGGTTTCTAATTCATGTTACAGAACACGGTCTAATACCCAATAACATATTGTGACTTCATGATAGAGATGTAACCATGGAAATGCCAACAAAGTTCTGCTGCACAGTAACGTGATGATGTTATAATGAACCAGCACTGAATGACGCAATAACTAAGAAGTGCGAGGGTTGGCTGAAAAGTTCTATGCCCGACAGAATAAATCGATTGGGTTGCCACCAACAAGTACAATCATTGAATGAATCATAAACATAAGAACTGCAACTGTAGTGTTATTAGTATCTTCTATCAGACCATCTTGTGAACCTACCCATTGAAACCGCCAGAAATGGACAAAACTGGCTATAAGGCAGTCAGCAAGTACCTCCAACTGAAAGGACTAACCCCAACACAGATGCATGCCTACATGGTATCCGATTTAGGGGACGATGCCCTTCCGTTTCCACAGTAATGAAGTGAGTCTTGACGACGACCCGCTTCCAGGAAGGCTATCAACAGCAACCATTCAAGAAAACATTACCCGGGTGCATGACAGGGTGATGGCTGATCGACGATGAACCAGTCGACATATTGCCAGTTTTGTGGGCATCTCTCATGAATCGGTTGAGCACATTATCGCCCACGAGCTAAGAATAACAAAAGGCCCAGACTATCAATGGAAGATGTTGACCTACTGAAACAGTTGCGTGAAGCTATCGAAGCTAAGCGAAGGGGAATGCTCACTAAATGTCTTCTGTTCAACCACGACAATGCCCCTGTTCATAAATCAGTGATTGTCGTGTCAGCGATCCACGATTGTGGCTTCAAACTCATTGACCATTGTTCTTTTTGAGGGCAACACAGGTTTAACTTCATATGATACGTTTATTCTCCTTTAAACATATCATGTACAAGACTTAAGACTCCGTAATGAGCGTGTATTGAGGGTGACTTGGTCCTGGCTTGGCCCTCCCTTGTTAACCCAAGGCGCACATGACCTCCGCTCTCCTATCTACTTTTCATTCCTGCTTATAAACTCTTTCTAGACGACAGATGATCAACGAGATTATCCAGCTGGCTATATTGCATCATAACTCGGGCCAGTGGTAGTAACTATGACTTCCACCTGACCGTTGGTCGTGTCAGACCTGTACCAATGTCGATCATCTGTGGGTCATACTCTGGTAGTTAATCGATTTCATGCATGGAAGGTGTTAATTGACATTTTTCTAGTAATGATGAATCCATGTCAGCTGAGACCAACTTTTTCACGGTGGCTGAAGAAAATTTCTTCGTGATTGGCATTCAGACCTTGCAACATCATTGGCAACATTGTATATACCTCGAAGTCGACTATGTAGAAAAAAATAAATGGAAACCATCAACTTTGTACAGGTCTTTCACAGATAGGCTTAGAACTTATCAGCCAGCCCCTGTATCTTGAGACAATGAAATATACACACCACGTGTTTTAACAGGCTGTCAAACATCGGATCATAATAATAGTTATCAAACTAGAAAATAAAATGACATGGACTCATTAGCATTTCTGAAACCATGTAAAACATCATTGATAAACAAAGGTCATGTTCTATACAGAACGTCAAAAAGCAACCAACAGAAAGAGGCTTATGAGAATCTCTTATATCCCTACCAGCAGCATGGTCGACAGTGGTCGGAAACCTTAAATTAATCAACATTCTGTATCTTATCCACAAGCATTAAAAGTCAAAACATTAACGCCATGTTTTAAAATCAATAACGGTCGTAAGAAGACTATTTTGTGATTCACGATCCGAAACAGTCTAAATTTCGATAGGATAATAACATAAAGAATGTTTTCAAATAGTAAGAAGTGTTTCCGCACAATGGAAAGTCCGGTGCTGTTTTAAAATGTGGTTGTGGAGCCCCGAATGTTTGATAAGATTCTAAACAATATCACTAACGTAATTGGTGATAGGACATGCACGCTTTAAAGACAACTCACTTCATTTCTAGATTTAAAGCAGCCTACCAATAACGAGATTGTCTTGATTTTATTTGTGTTACATGTTTTGGGTTGCGACGTTTGTTATATTGATAACGATTTGGTTTTGGAAATATTATAGATTTATGTTATTCTGTTATTCTTGATTCATTGCAGGTATTGAAGAATCAAACCAGTGATTTCGCATCGAATGGTGATAGGTCACTCGACCACCTAATCCCCCGACCCTATATACCAACAAGCCGGCAGTTAAATGTGATTGTGTGTTACATTATATCTAAGCTATACAAACCGTGACCTCTGTGTGTACTTGTAACAGACATTCTACGATTTCCCGTCTACAAGTCGGATGAACCCTTAAAAAGTTGTCATCCTTTAAAAATATATAAATACAACCAATGGTTATAATTCCCAAATTGTATTGCAATGCCTGTTGAACATTCTGGGGATAACCCCTTTCCTTGTGAAGTACACTTTCCTGTATTGTCTTGATGAGCATCTGTAAAAGAGACAAGCAAGTTTGACGGACAGAAAGAGAAAAGTGTGACTACAATATACGACCACATTAACACGGTAAGAATATAGCTGGATAGGTTTGGAACCACTTTAAACCTATTAACGTGCCATATTACATGTAAAAGTCGTGGTCTCATGAGATACTGCTGTCCATATGTAATGTTTACAGATCATAAATTATTGAAGCCCAGGGCCCTGTTTCACGAAATTTTAACTTAAGATAAAATCCAATTTTAGTAGATACTTCAATTTTGATTGGCTAAGCACTAAAATCAATCTAATATTATCCAATCAAATTACTAAAATTGGGATCTTATCTTAGTTAAAATTTCGTGAAATAGGCCCCAGTTTCAGTTGCTACAACAAATTGGGTGTTTGGGTACGGGTTTGCTTTGCACTTATCATTTACTTTTCCTCCAAGAAGATATGTACGACAAACCTGTATTTAATTTAAAAAAACCCAAGAAAGGTTTGTAAGACAATGGCACTGGCAGGTGTATCACCATGTTCTTAAGCAACGTCCGCCAGTTTTACAACATCAAACCGTTGCTTCAATACTTAGCAATTCCCGAACTTTTTGCCCGTTGTGTAGACACGTGACTAATAAGCTTTGTCCAATCCGAGGTCGTGGCACATAACACACTGTAAACAAACAAACAAGTATACAGCCGTTGAAAACCAGTAACCTTGACATTGATCGATCTTTGAGTTTTGCAACTCGATTGTCACATGTAAACATTTTAGTTAGAAGCGCGAGTCTTGGTATTCACGACGACCGATGAATCTGATAGGTTCCCAAGCTGGGCTTGTTACCCAATCGAACTTAGTGGCGAAATATACAGGGTATTACGTGAAGGGCTTGATAAGATGTACGTAGTTAAGGCGAGATCAAGCCTTCTATTGAAGATGGTGTATCACACATCTAATAATGAAGTTTGTTAGGAAGACGTCACGTCAATAATATTAGATAATATTATATGATTGCCCATTAAAATGATGGCTATTAATACATGAATATATGTGTTATAACTTGTGAATGGCTGTTAAATAGTAATAAGGTTGTTGATAAGAACTTGACCGCTAAAAAAACAATCTGGGGTAGAATCATAACTCAGACAAGCTTATCGAGTAACCGCTACGGACATCGCTGTGCAAGACAGAACGATGGCATGTTAAAATGGACCATGGCCGTAATGTTCTTGTGAGCTGTATTGGTTGTTATACAAGTAATTAATGACTTTTAATGTTTGTTCCTGCAATGTTGAAATAAAGAAGTCAAATCCACAGTCATCGGTATTATTAGGTCCTTTGATACTGTGTTACAGATTACTTACCCTTAAAACTTCTTCAATATCTTCGCAACTGAAGTCACTGGTATAATGCAGATCTATCACCGCCCTCAGAACTACCATCAGATACCACTTCCGATTTCTATACCTCTTGAGCATGGTTGTAATTTGTTTACCATTGCCAAGTGCAGCAACCTAAAATAAATTTGAAGTTGAAATTGCTCTAAAAAAAAAACAAATGTTGGACATCTTTTTATTAAAAATAAAGTACTTAATTGGGGTGAATGGGTTCTTTTGGTGATGGGGCGAGTAGCGGAATTTCTGTGTCGACATTAGCTAGCCGTAAGATTGTCATTCCGCAAAACAAATCAAATGACTCAAATAAAAGAGTCATGATCGATGTAAGACAGCTAGTTATAATTATACAAGGAATATTGCTCAGAGGCAACGTATTAGGTTATTCCCCGAGGTTTTCTTCCCGACGCATTTTTCGTTACTTTTTCAATATGAAATGAAATAGGATTTAACGTCCTACTGTTATGCTCCGACTGGGCTAATGAAGACAGATATACGCCATACTGTGTGCTAGGGGGGAAATTTGGACCGGACAATCCTGGACTATTCTTACATCGAATCCCAAGTACCAAGGCTTCTTTTACGTCCACGCCACGTGTACACAGGAACCCGGTTTTTCGTGCCGCCCCATCTGTACTGCACCACTGACAATGGGGGGGGGGGCAAATCCCCAACATCATGATCGAACACAAGACCTCCAGATTACCACGTCAACGTCTCTCTCATTGGGAGACCGCGGTTCCCAACTTTCAATACCGTACACCAGTTATTTTCAATAATTAGACCAGGCCCCGTGTTCACAAGGCATTCTCAGACTTAATTTGAGAATTTGTTCAAACTTGTTCACCTTATTTTAACTAAAATATAGCCCTTTATAATAGTTTTAAATACATCAATAAGGAATTACGTGCGAAGTTTTGTGTTTCTGCATCAAAGATATTTCTCATAAACAGTGATTGAAAGTTGAGCAAATTCTCAACTTAAGTCTGAGAATGCTTTGTGAACTCGGGGCCAGACTCTCAACGAAAATCTGTGGATTGAGAATTGAACGAGGACGAATTATATTAAAAATGCTGTGTTTACCGCCAGATCTGGATAGGAATCTTGTAAAGCGTTCAAAAACTCGTTGCTATACTCATTGTCCCTCCGCGCTAATCCTAGGAATTCCATTTGACTGTGACTTTCTAAATAGAATCTGCAAATAGATATATACGATTTACCCAATACTACCAATACCACTCCAATTTTACCTCATACTACTCAATACTACAACATAATGGTGCAAAATGAGCATATTAATTTCAAAAATAGTGAGATATATCGTGGGAAATTTACTTCAAATGTGATAACCGATGTCTGGCTGTTCAATTTACCTCCCTATATACCCAATTAAAGCAAATAATAACCCAATACTACCAAATACTTACCAAATACTACCCACTATTATAAAATACAAACCTAATATCGTCAAATAGCAGTACATCAGTATAATAATTGCAACGAATATTCGGTAATTTTGCAGAAATTTGAAATATTTACGCAGTTATCTAACTTTACAACCGATAAATAGATTTTAGATTGCTAGTCAGATTAGTCATATTGTTGGGCTTTACAGTTTGTTTCCAAGACGTTGAAGTTAAAATAAGGAAAACAGGTTAAAATAGAAATGAAATAAAAGACGGGCATACGCCATACAGTGTGCTATGAGGGAAATTGTGTCTGGGCAGCGGCGCTACGGCCTACTCTTATATCGAATTCCAATTGCAAAAGGATCTTTTACGTATACGCCAATGTCTCTCGGACCTCGGTGTTTCGTCCCACCCGAACAACTAGACAACTGTCCTTGTCAGGCCCTCCGTTCTGCATCCCTGACATGGGGAAACCACGCCGGAAAATCAATATGAACTTTCTCGGCCAATGCAGGGATCGAACACCCGACATCCAGGATAGCGAGCCAGCGCCTTGCCCACTTAGCCACGTGATCTCCCGGTTATAATAGATGCCCTCGTCACAGTGTATTCGTACAATAAAGAGAGAGAGAGAGAGAGAGAGAGAAATGTGGTTTAACGTCCATTAGACAAACTAAGTCATTTCGGGACTAACATGTGGTTTAATTTTATTTCAATAATTCGCTTGTGCGTAAGGGTCTTTAGCAGAGGGAGGAAACCGGAGGACCCGGTGAAAAAAAATATTTACGCAGTTATCTAACTTTACAACCGATAAATAGATTTTAGATTGCTAGTCAGATTAGTCATATTGTTGGGCTTTACAGTTTGTTTCCAAGACGTTGAAGTTAAAATAAGGAAAACAGGTTAAAATAGAAATGAAATAAAAGACGGGCATACGCCATACAGTGTGCTATGAGGGAAATTGTGTCTGGGCAGCGGCGCTACGGCCTACTCTTATATCGAATTCCAATTGCAAAAGGATCTTTTACGTATACGCCAATGTCTCTCGGACCTCGGTGTTTCGTCCCACCCGAACAACTAGACAACTGTCCTTGTCAGGCCCTCCGTTCTGCATCCCTGACATGGGGAAACCACGCCGGAAAATCAATATGAACTTTCTCGGCCAATGCAGGGATCGAACACTCGACATCCAGGATAGCGAGCCAGCGCCTTACCCACTTAGCCACGTGATCTCCCGGTTATAATAGATGCCCTCGTCACAGTGTATTCGTACAACAGAGAGAGAGAGCGAGAGAGAGAGAGAGAGAGAAATGTGGTTTAACGTCCATTAGACAAACTAAGTCATTTCGGGACTAACATGTGGTTTAATTTTATTTCAATAATTCGCTTGTGCGTAAGGGTCTTTAGCAGAGGGAGGAAACCGGAGGACCCGGTGAAAACCCATGAGGTTGGACAGGCGACCCTTCTCCTTGTCATGTACAACCGGGGATTCGAAACCACGTCAGCTGGCTCAATTACAGGCTTTATGACACATCCTTCAATACAATAATACACGTTAAAAGCATATCAAAATATGACATACAATAAAAAGAGTTTTAAAAGAGGCTAACAAAGATTTAAAATAAAGAGCCAAATAAAAGAATGTTTCAGAGGTTGATGTAAAAATGTGTATTTAACGGGATCGGAGCCTCGTCAAAAGTCTTATTTCTTCAACCTGGTGATTTTAGTATGAAAACACGCTGTCCTGATAACACGCGCTCCTAAAAAAAAGCCATTTGGATATAATATGTCAGGAAAGCACACGAATTTATCTTTGTATCTGTCTTTTAATGACTTATTAACGTGTTTTCTGTTTCTATTAAACTAGGCTCCTTTGAAAAAAACACTCTTGTCAAAATTTCACCGATTGTTCGAAAATTGTCAATATTGAACAAATTCTAATTATTCTATGGTATATATACACAGGTGATGATGATGTTGCAGTGATTTCATTACCACCCAAATGAATAGACACGGTCTCCAGCTTCCTCCCACATATGCATATGTTTATATTTATTTTTTTTCATGTCAACTATTTTGTTATTGCATATTTACTTTCATTTGAAAATGTACGTAATTGAACATGTTTATTACAAATGTGTAATGTCATGCTCTACTCGAATATACCTTCCACCTTACTTAACAATTAATCAAAAGGGTTAATGTTGTTGATTGGATAATCAAGTTCTGGTTTATTTATATTATCAAAGAAACCGACAGAGCTGTAACACGCCGCAAATGATAGTTTTGATTAACTGAGAAGTGTCGCGTCAAGAATTACTCACTTGAAAGAAACATGTGCAGTTTCGTTAATTTTTTGATTTAAAAGTATTTATTCAGAATTCTTATATACAACGATGGAGGGAATAATATGAATAAATTGGATACAGTAACAAGCAACTAAATGCTTATATAAAACTGCTTCCAGAATAATTTTATAATAAAATATCGTCCAGTAAGTAAATATGCAATAACTTAATAGTTAACATGAAACAGAATATAAACATAATGCAATTGTTTTGTTAAAGCATTAATTTTAAAATAAATACAAACAATCGACACTTACTTCGTAATATTCATTGCAATAATTACACTAATGTCTAATGTGCTGTTATTTGGCAATACAAGGTTGTTATTTGATCATATTGTGTAGTATTTGATGAGTATTTGGTAGAATTGGGTTATTATTGGCTTGTTTTGGGTGGTATAGGGAGGCAAATGGAACAGCCAGACAGTGGTGTCGCATTTGAAGTACATTTCCCGCGATATAACTATATCAGCGTGTTGTAGTATTGGGTAGTATGTGGCGATATTGAGGTGGTACTGGGGTGGTATTTGGGTGGTATTGGGTAGTATTGGGTAAATCGTCCCACCCATACAGCCGGTACAGTAGAATGTAATTAGTTATCTGGTGAAAGGCAGATTTAATAATTCTTCGTCGTTTTGTAATTTCCATGGACTTAAACCCGGTTTCAAAACAGTGTAGACAACTGAAAAATGGATTAATAAATTTCCTAAATTGTTTCTAATTAATTGTCCCAATCTATTTAATTGAAAGATAACATCCCAAATGAACAAAATGTTAATAGTAGTAATGGGATTTCGAGCCATGGGTCAATTGCGCCGAATAGTCTTTCTAACTGTTCTTTCAGCTCAAATTACAGTTCTTCCATACGTTCAAATTCAACGGGGAAAGCAAATGACCAAAGTTTTTTCCCCGGAATTTAAGTCGTTATTTTAATGTCATTTTTATTCAAAAAATATTCGAAATCCGAGTAAAGAAAATGCTTTGACCATTACCTGACCATATCTTCTGTTACATCATCATAATTGCCTGATATATCCAATGAAGTCAAACAAGGATGGGAATCTTTAGTGGTCATTATCTTTACTATGGCCAGATTCATCGGTTGGGTGACAATGTCTATAGACGATACGTCAAGATACTCGAGCTTTCTTAAATCTAATAAAACAGAACCGGTGGTTTTAGGGTCCTTGACCATAACACCCATCATTGCTAGTACTTTTATTTTGTCTTTACATTTTCGTAATGGTGATATATCTGTGACTTTGGTCAGAGAAATGTCAATATTTTCCAAACAATTTAGTTCACCAGCAATCACCTCTAGTCCCTGATCGTTGAACTCTGTGTTGTTAACACTCAGAGAACGAAGCGTTCGTAGTTTTGAAAAGAGAGCAAAATCGTTGTTTGGTGTAAATAACATCCCCTCCACATGTAGGGTCCGCAAATGTCGTATTGTCCATTCTCCGAGGCACTCTATCAATTCATTTATACTTATTGTCGACAGATGTACGATTTCAATGTCCATTAGTTTATGTTTCTTCAGAATACTACCTAGTGCACCCGGTGTTAAATCAGTCGCGTATCTGATTACTAGTCTTTCTAATGTTGTATTTTGTGGCTGAAAAATCTGAATGGTACCATCATCTAATTTTCGCAGGTCACTAAGTCTTTCTAATAATTGTTCGGAGATATTCTGTGGGAGCCAAACATCTAGGCCGCTGAAGGTCTCTTGAATGTTTACTGTTAAACTAGGTCCAAACTGATTACTAAATGTATCCCCGGTCGCTGTAGAATTTGACGATTGAACACGGAACACAAGCTGTATATTATCACAGATGAAACGAATACAATGTGAAAGGAGGGTTTTTGGCTGGTTATACATGTTAAAATATCAGTACCGATATCTTACCCGGAGTCGTCAAAACATTCACCTAACGAAACCAAGCGCCTGGTTTAACCGCTACCTATATACTACACCACACAAAGCTATTTAATAGTTAAACAAGCCCTTTCTCATAATCACCCAAAAATAGAATTCAGTGAATAATACAATTTACACGCCTACGTTTTTATTGAATCGATGTCATAGGCGGACGGGCTCGATGACTGTTAAGGGGTGGGGGGCAGGACGTGAAATGATCCCAAAGATTTCGAGTTACAGACGGCGTATAGGACCCCCCCCCCCGCAAAAAATTTAAAAAATAGAAAGTTCGACGGTAGTATACGCGTTTTCCTCGCGCGAATCGTGATAGCGGGAACCTGGCGTAAAGACGGTTGTATTTGAATGTGGTATTTCATGGTAACTATTGTAACACCTCACTGGTTTGCACGAATAAAATGAATAATCATACCTTAACGCCGCGCCCGTCACATGTGTAAAAATAAAATAGATATTCGAAAAACTTCCTTGTTGAATAAGCATACCAATAACATATTATAAAGAAGACGGTGTGAAATTGTATACGTATGTATAACATCAACGATAAATAAGTGTGTTATTTATACATTTGGATTATGACGTAACTTTTAAAGTTTTTAATACCCAGAAGCCTTTTATGAAGTGTGTTTCACGTTTCACCGGTGTCCTCGTCTCTAGAAATATCAGATAAATTGATACATAAAATGGTCCCTTGATGCATAGGTGTACGAGCCCGATAAATGTTTGAAAATTTAACTGCCGTAAACACGTGTTCATGCTATTCCAGCCCGTGAATACAGCAACTTCAATGTGGTCCAATATAGACTACCTGAATCCCAAATCCAAACAAACCAATCAATGGTCGAGGGTATGGGGGACTCGGGTTGCAACCGAAATCCCACTCTATGCGACCTGAATTCCAACCATCTAATCAGACTGTTGTAGCTACATTCACAAATAATAATCGATGCCCGAAAACTGTGGCGCAAAGTAAAGTGGCTCCAGACAAAATGTTTTAACCCATGTACGGGACAAGGGGTAGGGACACCTGATTAACTTCGTGGATTTTCTCCGGGTCCTCTGGTTTCGTCCTACAACTAACGTGCGTGAATTATTGTACCTATTTAGTACCTGTTAATCTGTTGGTTGGAAGCAGAAACTGAAATTGTTCGGAATGCTCAACCATATAAATATAAAATAATAACAAAATGATCGAAAATAAATTGCTAATAAATGGAAGACATGATAAATAAATTTGATAAAAATATAAGACTTAAGTCCCAAATTTCAAGACTTTTTTCTGGCTTCTGACCTTTGGATCATGATAATCTGCCTGGGTCTGTAACTGGAAAAGACACAATAAGTAAAGTTGAAACAAAATAGAGACTAGATATGTGGCAGAATGAATTGTTTATTTAAAAATTGTGAACCACAAAAAGTATATTTATTGTCTACTATAGCATTATTTTTTCAGGATAGAAGATCAATCATCGGACGAGTATTTGATGTATAACAACAGTAGGAGAATCCAGTCATATACCTACTGAATATTAAATAATCTAATTATTTTATAATTCTGAAAAAGAATGCATGTTGAATATCCTTCCCCAACACAATTATATTTTACTTCTCCCCAGACATTTGTGTAAAATATAGACTGTACAGTGACCTATAAATTACTTAGAATTTAGAGGGAAATCATAATCTATTAAATAGGCATTTTCTGGAAATCAAATGTAGATTGAATATACAAAATCGACGAGGTACATTAAGGTGACTTTCCCTTGCTTATAAAATGAAATAGGGTTTAATATGCTACTATGTTATGAGGGCAATTCTTCCCTGGCTGGTACATTAAGGGATTTTCCTTTGCTTATAAAATGAAATAGGATTTAACATCCTATGTTTCTATGCAATGAGGAGAATGTTGCCCTGACAGCGTTGCTACAACTTACTCTTTTATTAAATATTTCAACTGTCAAGGGTTTTAGAAAGTATATTTGAGACCTTGGTTTGTTATACCATCCTAGTGACTATACATTGTCCCTTGTCATGACCTACACCACTGTCATGGGGGAAATATGCTTTATAATGCAGATGAGCTTTCTCAGTCAACGTCGGGATCAAAAACATCGGGTATTTTGTTATTATATAACACAGTTTTATTAGTATTAACTTTGCTTATTGATATAGATGTCTCAGTGCTTGTTTTGTTGGGGTTTTTTTTTCTTTAATTTATATAAAATAAATAGCTATGTTTATTTTATGATGGGGGGGGTAATTTTTTTTCATTGTACCACAATTTTATTCGCAATTTCTATTTAATATTGCTTTGGCTTTAATTTTTCATATCATTTCAAGAATAAATAATAATTTAAACACAAGTTTTTATGACACAACACAAGTTTCAGAAATTTCAACACAGGTTTCAGAAATTTCAACACAAGTGATGTGTAGATTTTTACACAAGTTTGTGTTGTTTGGTCAATTTTAACACAAGTTTTGTGTTGTTTCGACATTTAACACAAGGTTTGTGTTGTTTCGACAGGCTATTAACTTACAGCGCTTAGAGCATGCTCATGGATGGATTAATCGCTATATAAATGTACATTATTATTATTATTGTTTTAGACCTTAGCAGCTCACAGGTCATATTTACGAACACAGATATTCAAGGGTCTGCATGTCTTTACTCGTTTATGTTTTGCACCAATTGTCCGGGTATGTATATGTCTTTTGTAACAGCTATTCATTTATACCTATTCAAGGCAACTTGTACGCCAGTGAACAGTCATATTTATAAATAACTATAAAAGAAATATTTTTCTGTGCCAACATTGCTGCTAAAACGAAACGGGACCTATTGTTCAATATATAAAAACTTCGTGGTCTAATATACTGATTCAACTTATCTCTTAAAACTCACGTGTTCGATCTGTGTGTTAACCGCAAAAGGTCATTGGGAATTCCCAGTGGGGTTCCTCCTTGTCAGTGGTACAAGACGTAGACGGACGGTCGGGCAAGGGTAAAGGGATAATCGATTGGATGGGACGGACAACCGGGGTTCCGAGTATATATTGACCTGCACGTTAAAGAACCCTCAACGATTGGAGCGGCCGTAGTGCCGCGGTCCAGACAAAAAATAACCCATAGTATAACGTATGCCCTTCCATATTAGTCCAATCGGTACAGAAGTCGGTACAGAAACGCAGGTACAGAAACGCGGGACGTTAAACACCATTCGTACATTTGTTCTTTTTGTATTCCCATTGTTCCAATATCAGATATACACTGTTAAAATTACATGTATATTTACAGTTATAATTATAGTAAAAATACAGTACACGAATTGCACTATCACATGGTTTGTTAACTTAAAGTTACATTATCAGGGGCGGATCCAGAGCCCCCCCCCCCCCTGCTTAGCTACATAAAAAAATAATGTCTTGCATCAATGAAATTACATCCCAAAGTGATCCTACATCAGTATAAAAATGATTTCTCTGTTTAAAAAGCTAAATTTGTATGTATGCCTATGTAATTTAGAGACGATGCTGGCAGATTTCCATAACAGGAACCTGGCAAACCCCCTCCTGCAAAAATTCCTGGATCCGCCGCTGATTATAGGAGACAAGATAAAGAGCTGACAGTTCTCGCTATAATAGGGTAATGGTAATTTGCTGATCCACTATGGACCGAGAACGAAGCGATTGAAATATTCGCATAGCCTCGGTCATCATTAATAAAATCATTAATATAAACAGCATAGTCTCCATTATCCACTTTTTTGATATAATTATCAATGACCGTTAAGCAGCATATAGGAATTTAATCCAGCCAACAATGTTGATATGGCGCTAAAATCATTAATATAAACAGTATAGTCTCGATTATCCACTTTTTTGATGTAATTATCAATGGCCGTTAAGCAGTGTATATGAATTTAATCCAGCCAACATGGAAGGCTAGCCTTGACATCGAGAGGTTATTATGATCTGGATAAGTTAATTAATGTCTAGTTGATAATTTAGATAACATTTCAGGCCCAAAGAAAGACTTGCAATAAGCACATGTTGCTCTTTCATAATGCATGTTTAAATTTAAAACGACGTAGACGCATAAGAGTACAAGGCTTATGTAAAATTACATCAAATTTAATGTAGTACTACAAGCATATGTCAGTTTACATCATGTGAGCTGTATATTAACAGAAATGCCGCTGTAAATATTATTTTTACAGATAATTGTAAATTTACCTTCATAGTGGTCACATAGTTTATTCCTCCTTTGACCACATATCGAATTTTATACAAAATATTTACTTCACATAAATAATTTGATAAAAATGTACTAATTTGTTACATAAAAATAATATGACAAAACGAAGTAATTCATAATGTAAAAGTGAATGATGGATGATTGTAAATCTGAATGTAACAAAATGTAACAAAATCAGATCACAATGGTAATCCGAGAATTATAATTTAAAGATCTTGTAAATGCACCACAGATCGAATCTCTCGACAGATCAACCTTGACTGTAGGAATTCATCGGAAAACGGTTGCTCAGTGTGTAAGACGTTGGAGGTCAGGTGTTTGGTCCGTACTTTGGCTCAAAGTCCAGCTTAACCGGAGCGGGGCCCTGGACCGGATTATAATCGCGGGGTCCATAATAACGCGACGAAAAGATTATTTCATATCCTTTTGAATGACACGCATGCGTAAAACACAATTAAACGATCTGTAATACAAAATTCCACAATATCGCGTACGAAACCTATGCAATTCCAAATGGCATATAAGTCTAGAAGCCTAGACCGATCACCGAGTGGAACTTCACAGAGAAGATTGAGGGATAGCTCAGTCTCCACACTCGTGCCGATTACCGTGAACCTTTCATCTAGAATTTGATTTTTTTTTCTCTTTTTGCCATGAACCGCTGGGCCCCCTTAACCAAGGGACCCTGGGTCTGGGCCCCTCAGACCCATGCCTAAGCTGGGCTTTGCTTTGGCTGACAAGGTTCGACGCCCCCCCCCCCCGTCAGTGGTGCAGGACGAAGGACGTGACAAAATATCGGGGTCCTGTTTACACATTGCCGTGCACGTCAAAGAATCCTTGACATTATTAATTCGATATAAGAGTAGGCCATAGCGCAGATGTCCTTCATAGAACATTTAATAGCGTATGTCTGTCTTCATTAGCCCAGTCAGTTGTAACACTATTATACTTATTACAGAGATCAGTTTCGTAAATTATGGTTTATTTTGAACGGGAACAGAATATCAAACAGATGCATAAATAGGCCTACACCAACATTACAGAAACTAACTACACTACTGGAACTATTACCACGTCGAGGACTAGACTACACCTGGAACACATATATCAAATTCACTATTCCGCCCACCTACCAAGGCGCCGGCTAAACTCGGGCGAGTCCATACGCAGGTTTCTGCGTCTCTCGCTGTTTGGTTTTTAGTTGTCTCGTTGTATCGTCGTCTGCTAACTGTGAGTAAACCCCTGCTTGTGAAGCCTCCAACAATTAGGGAAGATGGACAGGAGTGATCGTCATATATGGTATTGTTGATTTATAAGATTATAGTATCTGTAACTACATTGCATATTTCCTTTGAAGTCACAAAGTTCTGCCGCGTGTTATACACAGATCATGTGTAGCTTGTAAAGAACATATTGAATAAATTAGATGGTTAATAAGATCGTGCCTTAAAATTTTAAAATATAATCAAAACTACCAGATGTCATTTAATTCTTTGCACCTAAATGATTGTTCAGTTTATGGAAGGTATAGATCACTTTGTCACACAGTAGGAAGTTAAACTCGTTTTATTTTGCTATGGGAATACCCGATGTATATACAATTTTATCATATGTAAAAAAATATTTCCCTGTTGTTTATAGCAGACTCGTTCCTGTTCTTAAAACCACAATCTCCTTAATATCAGTAGAAGACGGATGTTTTGTAGGATATAGTTGTATTTAATATATCTGATCAAGTGAGTAGTATAGATATTGTATATCTTCATCTTGTGGTTTGGAAATGACCTAACTCTCGTGGAAAAGATTTTATGTTGGTAGATTGTTTAGACATCACATTCCCGTCAATTCAGTTTGCTATTTGTGATCGTTGTGTTTCCAGATTCGTGCTGCAATCGTGGACTCAATCCTATCGCAACGCATCGCACGACAGTCGGAACCTAGCATTACGCTAGAGTCGCCGCTACACCAGCTCGAGTATCTACTGGTTTTACGGCGACACACGACTTTCAAAACATATGGAGTAAAAAAGAAGGGCCCAAAGCATTCGATGTATTACTGAAAAAATCTACAAAGTTATGTAACCAATAATTCGACAATTATTGGTTTAAACAGGTTCGTGTTGTGGGAATTACCGTTATTCTATACAATACTGACAATTAGACCGTTTCCTTCGCGTGACAAACGATTTGACAGGCAAGGTGCGATTAATTACATATCTATTCAATACATGCACACAACTGGATGACATCGCGGCTGGTACGTTCGTGCATTTTTTATGCGCGAACTCTTAGTTTTTCTATTACTGGCACGCGCACGGGCACTATTTTTTTTTGTTTTCCATGTACCAAAATCGAGGGTTTTGCGCGGAGGTACTTTTGAGGTATTAGCCTGAGAAGCATAACACTTGCCACTGTACCTGTATATCGCTAATTATTAATTGAGTGTGTGAAGACAGTTTATATAGATCACGCGAAAATTTTTCAGTACAGAGTTTATTCCCGTTCTATTTGCCGCTAAGGAAACCAATGGGACTATTTTCTCAACAGTGTATGAACTTTTTCATTAGCGATAATATCCTTACACCGAGAGAAATTATCTAGTCTCGGTGAAAAACCTTGATCATCTGGTAAAAAATTACTTTTCTATTTTTTGGAACGAAAAACAGTGTTTTTAAAAACAAACGAACCTGCCGCACATGAGGAAGTCATTATACTAATAATAACAGACGAGAACTCTTTTTGGGCACAGGCTTTCTTACTGAGTAGTAAATCGTCCACAAAATAAGACTAGCGACGACTGTAGACAGTAAGTAGGTTATACACTATACTTTTGAGTCGAGATTACTCGCTTTGAGTCGAGATTACCAGCTTTCAGGTCACCGATAACCAATTATGTCAGAAATACCATACTGACATTCGGTTTTTTCAAGTTGTACGCGAACTAACAATCGGCGCCCTAACTGTCTTCGTCAGCTACTTTCAGTTTCACAATGGCGTACGACATTCGGTTTTTCAAGTTGTACGCGAACTAACAATCGACGCCCCAGCTGTTTCGTCAGCTATTTTCAGTTGCTGGCGTACGGCCAGTGCCGGTGGGAAAAGACAACATTAAAATCAAAAATAGTTTATTTATTATTGTCGGACTTACGGTATCAATCCTGTCTAACAAATCATAAAGCTGTGGTGTTACGGTAGCGGCACAGTATTTCACCGTAACACCACAGCCAATGTAACCATTCATAATACATCTAACTATCACTCCCTACACATTTCCCTTCGACCTACTTTCCCAAACGTCAACAACACATCTCATACATCCAGTTCACTGATTAACCCTTGTACCACGTCTACTGGATATTCTATTAAATGTTATGAAACTTCGACTAGGAAGTCTCCGCCATTTCAATTTAAGCTATGCATGCATAGGCGTACGGGGCAAGGGGAGGGGGCCAGCTGTTCCCCTAACTTTCGGACAAACTGACTTTTCGGGCAGACGGGTAAAGTGTATCTGTAGTTGCTCTAACAATTGTAATAAATCTACCTGGAGTCACCGCGATGGGGACACTTCACTTTCCCCACATCTATTGTTCAGAGTCTGGGTCCACCAGGCAATGACTAATTAATCAACAAAGGGGGTTTAAAGTATAATCTGTAACAAGTTTGTGACACTTCAACAGAACGAATTAACAAATATTAATGAAAAAGATTACATGTAAAACCATTTCCAGAATTTTAATAATATTACGTCAGGACTTAACTTTGAATTTAAAACCATCTAGGACTACATTCTGACCACTTTTAGTAATAACAATGTATCTGAAGTTAACCAGAGCGTTCGCCATTTTTGAATGACCTTTTGTGATCCAGAGGAGATCTATCAAAGTATCAGTAGTTTATTTGTTTTTATTTCAAATTAATTATTACATCAAAACAGCTCTGATGAAGGAGAATATCAGATGGGTTACGTGGAAGAGAAGGATATGATCAATCTAACGATGTAAGTTCATGTATATACCTCATGTTTTATAATAAAATATATATTTACCTGTTTTAGTAGATATATATTTACCTGTTTTATAATATATGTAACTGGTAGACGACTTGGTGGTGACGGAATAGTGCTACGATATATTTACAGTGTATGTGAAATGACTATAGGTGTTAATATAGGTAAAACTTTTAAATAATATATTTACCTGTATTTATAGTGGGTATGATACGACGACTGTATAATAATAATAATGTAATGTATATTTACCTGTATTTTCAGTTTGTATGATGAGATAAATATACGTGTTAGTAGAAATCAAACTATAAGAGAAGTGGAAGCGATAATACAGGAGGAGTATAGAAGGAGGTATCATATAAGTGATGTTGATGATTATATATATAATATCTACAGTAAAAAACAGAATAGGCGCATCTACGACTCTTTCAACAACAACAACAAAGATCTACCATTGTCTTTTTACGGTATAGAGAATGGTGATGAAGTCGAGTGGTGGTCGCACTAGTGGTCTCTTTAATTATAACACAAGAAGAATTTTCATGTAGATATAATCATGTTTAGAGAACTGATATTTATGCAATCTATATGGGTTAGGTTTTTACACTTTAAAAAGTGTCATATTTTTAGAAATAACTTATCTATTACCTCGATTTTCGTCCCATCCGAACCACTAGACAGCTGTCCTTGTCGGGCCCTCATTCCTGCATCATTGACTGTCTGTCTGTCAGTCTGTGTGTCACATTTTTTGGAACACAATAACTCTAATTGAGCTAGAATGTTCAAACTTGGTGCAGGTGTTTAGTAGGTCAATACCGCTCGAAGATGAGCATTTTCTGCTTACGTTAAGCAGATTTAAGCAATCTGATTGGTTGATGCTTTGGGGCACGATAACTTTGGTTATAATGACGTGAGAGCGACGAAACTCCAAATATAGATTCATTATGTCATTAACTTGAATAAGTGTCTGTGTGATGGTGGGAAATTTCTGCTTAGGCTTAGGGGCGATGAGCAATTTGACTGATCACTTTGGAAAATAACAACTTGATCTAGATTTTCATCAGGTGAATGTCTTGACATTTCGAGATACATGTAAAGCTAAGCAATTTCATTGGTCGATGCTTTGGGACAAGAAAACCTTGATTCTATCTGATAGAGAGCGTTGAAACTTAGTGAATAGTTTGATTGCTCGATACTTTTGGAAAAAAATAAATGTGCGATTAATTAATATGTGTCCTCAATTTATTTTGGGATTTCGGCGGGGGACACCAGCCTCACTGTTGGCTTGTAATTTCACTAAACGATTCTATATTAATGTAATTATTATTTATAATAATATTATTGTTATTATTATTACTATTTCAAACCATAACAGGTAAGGTGTATTCAGCTAAGTGGGTTGTACATATTGTATATAGTGTATCTACTGCTTTTCATTATTAACATATAATTTATATTGTAAATTGGGATTGAGGTCTGACATAGGCATTTTGCCTGTTCCCCAATCTCCCGTTCATTTATAGTGAATAAAATATCTCTTATAAAAAGAAAGCGAGAAGTATTCGTATTGGACTAATTGAGATCCCCCCACACCTCTTTATTTTCTATTATCGGTTGCTTCCCCTTACACATCATTCAAAATTATTACATTTAATACTCCGCTTTATCCAAACTCTTATTGAAAAATCTCTTGTTTCCAAAACTGATATTTTGCTCCGTTCCGAGACTAGTAAATCTCTTTTCCTTCCGAAATGCAAAAGGGAATCCATGAAACGTAGCCTACTTTTCATTATTCTGTGGGTCTTTTATGGAACAATCTGCCTTTTGGCGTACAAATGTGTAAAAATGTTAAAAAAAATAAAATTGAACTGAAAACACATTTATATTCAGTACTGACGAAACCATGAATTTACGTGTCTATCTACAGGGCTACTGCATTCTATCTTATTTTGTTTATGAATTATTTTATTCTTCCTCCGTTTCACATGTATATATGTTACAGTCAATGTCTATAATCAGGTATGTATAATGCCTGAAATAACCAGTCAATGTGTACATTGCCTAATGAGGCCAGTCATTGTGTACATTGCCTAAAATTTCCAGGCATTATGTACATTGCCTGATTAATTAGCCCAATTATTTTACACATTGACTTTATTTCACACAGTATGAAAATATATGAATTTCTGATTTCCCGATAGAATACATATAACAGGATTGTCACCAGAGTTGCTGTTTTTACTGTGTGAAATAAAGTCAATTCATCGTTCAAAGTGTGTATGATATATGTATGTATTTAGTGACAATCTGTGGAGATCTAGTCTTCTCAATAATCGCTCTTCAACAATCAGTGTGTAAAATAATTGGGCTAATTAATCAGGCAATGTACATAATGCCTGGAAATTTTAGGCAATGTACACAATGACTGGCCTCATTAGGCAATGTACACATTGACTGGTTATTTCAGGCATTGTACACATTGCCTGATTATAGACAATGACTGTAACATATATATATATATGATTATTAGTTTAAGAGGGACTTATTCACCCAAACTTCTCACTTTAAAATGTTATTGCAATTCAAAAAATTTTGTTGATAGATATTTGTATTACTTAGATACAGGGGCCCCTTTTACTGACCGCTCGTGGAAAATTTTGAAAAATGAACGCCAAATATGGGATTGGGTGGCATATCTGATTATAATCTCTGTCAAATAATATATCCCGACCTGCAAGTAATTTACAACCATCAACCTGTGAAATTATCATATCGTCCAATTACTAATTAACGTATTATCATTGTATCGCCAAGTGTCAAGAGAATTTAACGGGTTAAAAAATGGGAATAGCTGAGAAAATTATGACCATTTGACCGATGAATCCAATGAAATTTTCGGCCCATACCCACCACACCCGGTTCAGAAAGTCTATTATATCAGTCTATTCCAGACTCCACATACAACATGATGATCATCGCTCCATGGTCGGTCCAATCAGTACACCCCTCCCCCCCACACACACACACACACACATACACATACACATATATAAAGTTCAGCAGAAAAGGTTTTTTTTAGGCGAATTGGATAAAATTATTTTTTTCATTTGTTGTCCGACCTGCCCTGCTTGCATATATATTTGTTTTTTACGAGGGACTTTTGGAAGATTGGTTGTTGCAAACTGGGGGATAACGCGAGTAAGCCCCTGGTTCGCTAGCCTGGAGGTCGGGTGTCCGATCCCTGCATTGGCCGAGAAAGTTCATCTCGATTTTCCGGCGTGGTTTCCCCTTGTCAGTGATGCAGAACGGAGAGCCTGACAGGGACAGATGCCTAGTCGTTCGGATGGGACGAAAAACTGAGGTCCCTTGTACACATTGGCGTTCACGTAAAAGATCCATTGGCAGTTGGAATTCGATATAAGAGTAGGCTGTAGCGCAACTGCCCGGGCAAAATTTCCCTCATAGCACACTGTATGGCGTGTTATAGTTGCCGTAGTGTTGATTTCTGGGGGTTGTAGCTTATTCGAACACTGACGACGAAAACTCAGATAAATAGTTAAAATTGTTCTTTCAATAAACGAATGTTTAAAACTTGCTAACGGTCACAATAACGAGATAGGTATCGCAGGGCGAGTCGGTCACCAGACTAAAGTTACAGTAGAATATAGAACATATATACAAGCTTAGGATTAGAATAATTATATAATAATATTTGATAAGAATTGTTGAATGAATTGTACCTAGGAAACAGATGTTTAAATACAGAAGAAGATATGGACATAGCAAGAACGCGGGTTAACTATAATTACGTAATATATATCGTTACATTAAAGTTACATTATGGGAGATAAGATAAAGAGATGGCAGTTCTCACTATAATAGTTGAAAACCAGATAGTGTAAAGATAATTTGCTGAAAATTTCAGTCAAATTGAACCACTATCAGCCGAGAAAAAAGCGTTTGAAATATTCACATAGCCTCGGTCATCATTACTCAAATCATTAATATAAACAGCATAGTCTCGATTATCCACTTGATTGATTCAATTATCAACGGCCATTAAGCAGCATATAAGAATTTAATCTGCCAGCATCGAAGGCTAGCCTTGACATAAAGAGTTTATTATGGTCTGGATATGTTAATTAATGTCTAATTGATTATTTAGGCCTAAAGAAAGACCTGTAATAAGCAGATTTTGCTCTTGCATAATGCTATTTTAAGTTTAAACTCAAACAGTTAAAAAACTTGAAAGATTAGTGAGATATCAATTCGGACATTGGTCAATTACTACATTAACATAAATCAAGTCTTTTAACTGTTTGAGTTTATACTTTATATAACGATATATTATTACGTAATTATAATTAACCCGCGTTCTTGCTATGCCCATATCTTCTTCTGTATTTAAACATCTGGGGCCTATTTCACGAAATTTTAACTAAGATAAGATCCCAATTTAAGTAATTTGATTGGATAATATTAGATTAATTTTAGTGCTTAGCCAATCAAAATTGAAGTATCTACTAAAATTGGATTTTATCTTAAGTTAAAATTTCGTGAAACAGGGCCCTGTTTCCTAGGTACAATTCAACAATTCTTATCAAATATCATTATATAATTATTTTAATCCTAAGCTTGTATATATGTTCTATATTCTACTGTAACATATTTAAATGGTGTACAATGTTCCAAGTAGAACTCTACATCTCACCCAGCTCTAATGGATTATATAGATTACATCTATAATTGATATTATTATAAATATTATTATAAATATTATGCAAATATTAAGCGCACGCATGCATGCTCCATATAAAGGACATTGCATGTACATGCGCTGATTATCGTATATCATTTTACGTTCATTACATTTCATAAAGTAATTTTGCTTTATTACATAAAAGCATATGTATATTTCATATCAGTCGGCATTTTATATTTCTTATTGTTATAGTAATATTTCTTTTCTTTATTCATTATTATGCATGTAATATCATTAAAATACTCACTCACGCTGTATATACCAGCACCCGTAATAAACGTCAGCTAAAGTATTCTTTTCCTCTAGTTTGTAGACGCTTCAGTACCACGGTCACCCCCTAACGACAAGTATCGTTATAAAATGTAGTATTGCTGTGGGACAAGGGTTTCCAGTTGCGCATTATCGGAAGATGCCCATAGGCTATATAATCTTCCCGAGGCGCATTATCTCCGACAGATTATCAAGGTATCCTCGAGTAAGGACGATAGATAAATCTGGAGATAAAACCCCCGTTCCCAGACGTATGCCCGTCTTCCATTAGCCCAGGTTAGTTGCAGAAGAGTAGGACGTTAAACACAATTTCATTTCATTTCACTTGTTGCAAACTGAATATATTGTCTCATTAAATAAAGTTATTATTATTATTATTCGGTCATATCACCCTTGGTTTGAAGCAGCAGAGTGGAGGGAATGGTGCTTTATATAGGCTATTCTCATAACACTTACAGATGACATGGGATACATCCATGCAAATTAAAATCATAGTAACTTGAACTCGTCGCTTTAAAACTGTTATTATGTCACCATGGTAACCATTGGTAAATAAATATGATGCTAGATATTAAATTGTGATGAGAAACAATTTGTAGGGCTTAAGTAACATAAAATGTTCTTGTGTGTTCACAGGAAATCAATCAAATCCCGCAATACTTTTGTCATTCTGGAACGAGATGATATGCCCCCCCCCCTCCACTATTCGAACTCCATTATGGGATAATCCATAGCGTTTCCACAATTTCAAATTATCTGCTCTGGCCTTGATTGTAGCTAAAGTCTACGAACCAATCAAAAAACAGTTTACAAACCAATCGTTTCGCCTTCGATTTTATAAGGGTAGACAATCATATTCATGTCTATTTACTGAATGATATATGTAAATAATGTATATATTTCTAATTCATTTACATTTAATTGTATTATCAAAATCTGTAGTATGTTTCGCATGATTTTAAATATGTATAGCATCTATATGTTTGACTTTTGTTATCTTTTCGTTTGTTTGTTTGGGTTTTTTTGTCCGAAATGTTTCATTCTGTTTATAAGTGTTGAATTTATACTTGGCAATTTCATTATGAATAAAACCGTTGAATCTACACATATTTAAACACCTGTTAAATCTTCATTAATATACATGTATTATAAAAATAATTGTAATTTGTTGTTAATGAATACGCATTTAGTTTCATTTGGACTTCTCTGGAATTGTGGCCTTCATGCGCTAAACACAACAATTGGGGCATGCACCAAAATCAACAGTTGACGCCCTTATATAGGCTATAGGAATACATATGCCCAGTTCCAAGATGATCCACTCAGAATTGCGGCCTGTATACGAAAAACACAAAAATTGGGCGTGACTCTGCCCCTGGGGGTCGGGACATATGCCGTTCTTAGGCTATAAGGATTACACATGCCAGGTCCCAAGACACTCTAAGAAAAAATGGATGTGCCTCTGTCCCCAGGGGTCGGGAATTCACCAAAAACAAAAAGGGCCATCCTTAGGGTATAAGGCATAGGTATGCACAGTTTCAAAAGGATCTGTTTAGAATTGCGGACCGTACACGACACAGACACACATCAAAATTAGGCATGGCATGCACAAAAAATAATAGAGGTCATCCTTAGGTATAAGGAATGTGTATTAAAAGTTGTCAAGACGATCCATTAAGAATAGAGACCTGTAGGCGAGACACGCTCACACAAAACAATGATCCTAGGGGTGACTAAGTATTCAAAGTTTCAAGATGATCTGTTAAGAAATGTGACCTGGAAACAAAAAATAAATACAAAAACAAAATCGGCGTGGCTCTGCTCAGTATATAAGAAAAAGTATGGAAAGTTTCAAGACGATCAGTTAGACGAGTAAGACGCCGGCTCGCTAGCCTGGAGGTCGTGTGTTCGATCCCTGCGTTGGCCGAGAAAGTTCATCCAGATTTTCCGGCCTGGTTCCCCCTTGTCAGTGATGCCAAAGACAGCTGTCTAGTCGTTCCGGTGGTACGAAAATCCGAGGTCCCGTGTACACATTGGCGTGTACGTAAAAGATCACTTGGCGGTTTGAATTCGATATAAGAGTAGGCCGTAGCGCCGCTGTACGGACAAAAATTTCCCTCATAGCACGTAGAACAGTAGGACGTTAAACCCCATTTCATTTCATTTATTACCCGAAGGCCGCTTCTTACATTTGTACTACGGGTTATATAAAATGTTCACACTAAGCGCCCCGTGAGACAAAGTTGCTTCAGACCCAGTCCCAAATTTTATATTATCTGAGATCTTTTGCGTCTGCGGCACTAAAAACTCAGTTGTACAGCCTCCTCCCTCGTGAAACCAAGTAAGCGCCCCGTGAGACAAAGTTCCTTCAGATCCAGTCCCAAATTACATAACATTTGAATTTTTTGCGTCTGCAGCGCTAAAAACTCAGTTAAATATCATACTAGTCTGGAGGCTCAATGCTAAATTCATATTTGTTCTTTGTGACCCCGGGGGTCATAAGGTCAAAATATCCGTTTTAGCACTAGGGAGATTTAAAGCTATAAAATGTTAGCGTGAAATGTAAAAACTAAAGCGAAACATGTTTTAATTGATAAAAGGAACATTTAAAATTCATCTTTATGTGGTCTTAGCACCAAACTTTAACTTTGGAACGTCAAAAAATATCTTGAATAACAGATCCAAAACACTTCGAAACCCGTTTCAAAAATGCGGAAAAACTGTGAAATAAAAAATCTTTCTGATTTAGTTTCAAAACGAATGTTATACATAATGATACTAGTTGTCTGAAAAAAACAATTGAATAGTTTCATGGATGAACTCCAGTCTGTAGTTCGCGTCAAAACCTTCGAAACTTTTTCCCGGTAGCATTTACCAATACGACATTTATACCCCGTGAGCTATTATGTACAATGCATCCGCCGGTTTTATCTGTGTCCATGCTCCGGCGAAATTCATCAAAATTCATAAAAATTTTCGAAACTTTTAATTTCGTCGTCAGATACGTGTTTTCCGGTCACAGAGAAACGTCAGTTTTCCCAGATTGGGAAGCCCGCAAATCAACGCGGCCTGCAGGCTGTAGTTAAACCATGAAACTATTCAATTGTTTTTCGGACAACTAGTTTAATTATGTATAACAATCGTTGTGAAACTAAACCAGGAAGATTTCGATTTGATAGTTTTTACGTAGTTTTAAAACAGGTTTCGAAGTGTTTTGGATCTGTTACTCAAGATCTTTTTCGACGTTCCAAAGTTAAAGTTCGATGCTAAGACCACCTAAAGATACGTTTAAATGTTCCTACTATTTATTAAACATGTTTAGCTTTAGTTTTTATATTTTACGCTGACATTGTATTGCTTTAAAGGGACAATAACATTCTTGCTGGCTTGGTAGCTCCAGAAAATAAATAATACCCTTATTCTAAGTACTAAATGTTTAAATGTCCTGCCTGTTGTGTAAATTATCCATTACAACCTATTTTATTTGTCCAGGGGGTTCGAAAATATTTTAAAATCCAAGTCACATTTGAAAAGGTTTACGTTAGACTTTTCAAATCAATTGGTTGAATTTTTCCATTTTTTTAAATTAGGTGTGTTAAGATGAAATTTATATCATCATTCAATTGGAATATTCTAAAATAATACGATTTGTTGACCAGAATGAAGATTGGGACATATTTTTCAGTTACAACAAGAGTGTTATTGGGGCTTTAAATTAGTGCAAAAACGGACAATTTGACCTTTTGACCTCCGGCGTCTCTAAGAACAAAGATTAATTTAGCAAGTTTACATTTTTATTGAATGAGTGATTATTTTTGATTATTTTTAGCATATTTTCATGATACAAGAATGACTGCGCATTCACTTTCAGTACATATGAACTCATTTGACCTTTGAATATCTCAAAACGCCCCAACGGCGGACGGATTACCACTCGGCATTGTATTCTACGCCAAATTTTAGTCGGGTCTGGTTTGTGCCCATTTGATGGACACCCCTCCGCACTGAGCCTCCGGTCTGTACGTAGTTGTCTTAAATTTTTTCTCGCCCACGGCGCTCGACTCAATTATATCATCATCCTTCAACTGCTGATCTGTGGTTCTATATTCTCACATCACTATCATATTCACAGTTATAGTGAAATCACCCAGTTAGGGATGGGGCGACAGACTGTACAAATGTTCTCACAAAACAGGCGGTTTTAACACGCAGGTCTCGAGATTTTGCCCCATTTCTTATCCTGTCGTTCACAAAGACCTCAAAAGCCATGATACTGACTCAAATTTTTAAACTTTTCTTAGAGGGAGAACCCTCCCCAGACACCCCCATGTTTCTTAGTTTTAAAGTCACTTCTTTAAGTTTAAAGTTGACAAAAATCAATTACAAAATCAATAACAATCATAATATTACATGAACTTTATGATAACTTGAATAAAACAAGATAATCATTTTTAGGTGGGATTGTAGATGACGCCCTACATTTGGAGCCGCCCCCCACCCAATTCACAGTTTCTAGATCCGCTAATGACGTTGTACATTGATTTTGTGTTTATTACAAATAAATAGCATTTTAGATTAATTCTGTCTTTCAAAACTGTTCAGGTTCTCTTGAATATCCAATACTATTTTTTTTACTTCTTCTGAGGTGCTGTTCTGCAAAGTCCGCTCCAGTATTTCCTTTCCGCCTTCTTTTGTCAACATAGGACAGTACGTATTCGCTGTGAAAAACAGAGAGAAAAGATCAGAAGCTGGTAAAGCGTAGACCAAAGAGATCCAAATAATTTATCCGTGCAAATTAATATTTAAAGATACATTATGTAAGAACCAAGTCATTCGTTTGACTTCAAATGTTTTATAAATTATTATTTAGACAATAATTCACATGACATGCCCATATATTCAACTCTCTAGAACATCGGATATTGAAGGATTGAAATAAAAATCCAGATTACGAAATTCTTATCAAAGCATCAAAGCTTCAAACATTCATAGCTTCGATCAGAAAAATGTAATTTGACTGAAATTTTCTATATATTATTTTTAATCTATTATAGCGAGAATGGTACATTTTTTTATCTAAATCGTTACCTGGGGAAAAGTATATAATCTTAGCTGAAGCGCTTCCATCCATTTTTTGCATTATGTCTCGCTTATTGGTGCAACAATGTGTGTGAGGGTACAAGCAAATTACAGGCGACTGCTGATCAATTCGCTGTCCAGTGTCAGAGATTTTACCGACTTGAGGCGCCACCATTTTGTAAGATGGCGTGATATTTTTGCTAGCCCAGATTGATCAAACAAAAAACGAGAATTATTTTTTTTTTGAGCAATATGGACTCAATTACAAATCGTTTACAAATTGCCCAAGAAAATCGCCTATGCGTGCTAAGCTTTGTTAGCCAAGAACCTCGTTTCATAAATCGTAGCAATGACTTAATATAAACAATTGTAGTGTCACCGTTTCTGTTGCCCTCATTGAATATTCTCAAATAATAATGAGTGAATGCATGACTCGAAATCAAATGTATATTTCAAGAGGCTTAAGAAACGCCATTTAAAGTTTATGTACACGTGTTGATTTATTTTATCGGCAGAAAGATTATAAATAAATATATGTATTCCTTAATTTAAAGATACCCCGGGAGATAACCCAAGATTGAAGATCCATTTCCATCCTAAACAATTAAACTGGATGTTTAGCAGACTAATCCGAATATATTGTTAATATTTGATACGTGTTATTATTTAACTCACCCTCGAAATCACAAGCGCGTCTGATGGACCATGCAGCCCATAGCTGTACAGCAGGAACATCGTAACATTTTAATAATTGAAATAAGGGATAAAATGATCTGAAATATAAAATGGAAACAAAATAAAATTAAAAGTGTAGCCACAGTTAATGGCCTTAAAGACAACAATAGGACTAAAAAGATCAATAGTTACACGATAGTAGCCGACGTCCCGAAAGTAATTTTTTTTCTTCGGTAATATGACGGATGGAAAGGTAATTAACCATAAATACTCGAATGTAAATAACCATATATACTCGAATAACCATAAATAAAATAACCATAAATACTCGAATATCCATAAATACTCGAATAACTATAAATACTCGAATAACCATAAATACTCAAATAACCATAAATACTCGAATATCCATAAATACTCGAATTTCCATAAATACTTGAATTTCCATAAATACTCGAATATCCATAAATACTCGAATATCCATAAATACTCGATTATCTATAAATACTCGAATAACCATAAATAAAATAATCATAAATACTCGAATATCCATAAATACTCGAATAACCATAAATACTCGAATATCCATAAATACTCGAATAACCATAAATACTCGAAAATCCATAAATACTCGAATTTCCATAAATACTCAAATTTCCATTAAATACTCGAATATCCATAAATACTCGGTTATCTATAAATACTCGGTTATCCATAAATACTCGGTTATCCATAAATACTCGATTATCCATAAATACTCGATTATCCATAAATTTCGGTTATCCATAAAGACTAAATCTCTATGAATGTCAATCAACATGCTTACCGGTTTATTAGCATACGAAGCTGGGAACCATAAAATCATATAGATTTCGTTTTCATGCAAATTAACTTACGTCAAGAAAATATTCAAGTTACACAGGCCTTAAATCTTAAAGGAAATAATATCTCCTGGGTTAAGCCTCCCGCTAGCATTATCCGAAAATGATTTCAAATATGCGGGAGATTACCGGAATTTATCGATGATTTTTTTAAATACTAACTGGATTATTTATAGAAAGTTGATTGCAGAATAGGCAGAAACCCATACATCCACACAACAAATAAAATATCTATAAACAGCTAAATGGCTATATACACTATGTACAAAATATGTACAAAATACCACTATCAACAAATTCATGTTTTGTGCCATTAAAATTCATAAAAATCAGAACCTTTGTTTGATACGTGTCGAGGACATTGTGGACTGCAGAACATGTTTTAATTAAACTAGGCGATAATTGATACCTGCTTCTGCGTTACAGGACATTATATGAGTTGGAAAATGGTTATGCAGTTTGCATGTGTTATAATGTGAAGTACATGTTGTCTTAACAACTAGGCCATTTTACCAGGTTTCAAAATTCTAAAGAAAAAGATGTGGGATAACCACGTAGAAAGATGAATAAATTTTACGTATAAAACCTTACGAATATGTCCCTAATCCACCTCTGTACCTTGTCCAGTTCAAAACTGTGGTCATCTGAAAAATCGAAATAATGGAAAATAAATCAGTGAGCAATCCCAATATTGTGGTCTTTTTTCTTTTAATAACAATAAAAACTTACTATAAATTTAAATATTTTAATTTCTTACTACATTATTTTTCAATGGTTTCAATGTGTTAATCATTCTCAAATAAATCACCTTTCGCTCCAAAGTATTTTCAAGGTCTTCGCTTAGCTTATTTTCGACAGAGAACATCTTAATCAAGGTGCGATTTAAAAACCATGCCCCTTCATTTATTATAAACATTCGACTAACAGTGCTACTCTAACGCGTTTAAAAATCCCAATATTGTGGTCTTATTTTAGAAAGGGTTCATCCCAGTGGTTGAACAATGTCAGATTTACTCTCTAAATGAATTCCAATCGACTAGCTACTATCTGCACCATGTGAGTCACAAAGACTCAGAATCGTTTGGGTTTTAAAAAAATGGTAATATGTTGGATTTGCTTTCTTAAATTCTAGTTGGGTCATTCGAAAAAGGGTAAAAGGTCACTATCTCCGGTAAATACCTCATCGTGGCTAATGTAAATGTGAAGGAACTTGGTATCTGGGAACCTTACTACTACTTATGAAGGGCAAAAAAAAACATACATTTCAACACATCACAGATCATCCCTTGTGTCTTTTGGATATAAAGATGCCAAACCCAGGACCTCCAGTTTGTCGTCCTTCTAATACTTGGCAAAGTGGTCTTTTTCTGTGCATATTTGTATGTTGAGCTTGTGAACGCGACAGGGGACAGAGTTCTCAACATAACCTACTAAGCTCTGGTGAGATTATTCGTTGGGGCATAAGGTGGAACCCTAAAGAATTGTAAATTTTCAAACGTATTTCGGCAGGTAAAACTTGGAGATACGTTATAATCCAGGTAAAATAGCATAAGTGCGAGCAGTTGCTGCAATGGAAATGCCGACAACGGTTTATGGTCGGTCTAGACGTATCTCATCACAACAAAAAAAGTCCCAGTCCGAAATCCGTGCCCAAATGGGTCAAAATGGCCAAAATCCAAAATGGCCGCCGGTTTGGGTTTGTAAATTCTGATGTTCACCCAATTATCATAATATGATCGAGTTTGGTATCAAAATATACGTTTCGGGGTAACTGAATCCATTTCCACACACATTTTTGTGATACGTGCTACCGCTGAGTCAATGTTGTGAGTTATTCAAGGTGGCGGTCAGTTTTGGCAGGAAAATTCAAATTTTGCATTAGGATCAAGTTTGGTGTCCAAATATACGTTTTGGGGGTAGCTGAACCCATTTTTGTACATATTTAAGTGATTAAGTGATTCCCTGTGTCAATATAATAGGAGAAAGTCAAATTAGGGATTTTGATTTCTGATTGTCCTTCGGAGATTAATGATACTCCTACCTTAGACATAACACAATGTGGAAGTTGATCGTGTCTTTTGAAGCACGTGGCAAATTTATTTCACAAATTGATTTAAATTTTGAGATCCAGATGGATACAGTATCGCCTGTTTGTCAGATATGAAGTGATCCATTTGATAATGATGAACAGCCCACCGTTATTGCTCAATGTTGTAACGCTACTGAAGTTGGGGGGGGGGGCTGTATCAATGTCTAGACGGTCCACAGTGCCAACATTTAATTTTACGGCCCATTGCAACACATATAATCGGTGTCCCGCTGTTAAAACAGTAAACAGTAGAGCTCGCAACACCTATTTTTGGACATTGTAGAGGCATACTGGGCAGGTAGTCAATCGCCTACCCTGCTCTCATAAATGCAAAAACAACAGAAACTGGAAATGGTTGATAACGCTTGAATCCGGTGAGATTTCTTACCAGGGTATAGGGGAGGCCACGAGGGTGGGCTATGTGACACCTCTTCCGGAAATGTACCCTTGAGATATGTTAAATACTTAAGGAAATGTTCAACCAAATGAAAACATTGTGCCCCTTTTTCTGCTGCCCTTCCCTTGTTCTAAAAAAATCCAGAGATACTACAAACCATTGGCCCCCAATGATGATGTAAGGGTTCCATACAAGCCCACTCAAACCCCGATTTCCACGGATGACTTCAAGAATATATTTCACAGCCGGATTAATATTTCCATATTATTCAGAATCCGCTAATTTGTCTTAGGTTTATTTATTTATCTATAAATGAATTTAGGAAAATTACAACACGAGCAAGGGAACATTTTTGCCGGTTAGCATACTTAAAACCAATAAGCTAACCGTCATCACAAACTCTATTGACATTTAATCTGTCACCAGTAACTTCCTTGGCCTGGCTTAAGGCTTAAAGTGTATCCTGATCATATTCTCGTTCTTGGGGTTGTCAGTCTAATTTTATTTCTACCCCGTTATCCCTCCCCAGATTCTTTTGAAACATGACAGCTGCCCTTTGTAAAGAATACCAGTCCATTTTTATGTTTGCTTTTCTTTACTCACAGGTCGTTTAGTTCTTCATTGCAGCTAACTATGTCCATTTTCAGTTCCTTAGGACTTAATCATAACCCCTTAACCAAGTGTCAATGTATGGTATGTAATGGCTCACATAGACGTCAAATCGCTTATACCATATGCCACAGCACTCACATTTCCCGATCCTGCCCCCATCCTATCCCAAAATGTCCTAACTTTGGTATGCCTACCCTAGCACGCCCTTGGCTCATTGTCGCACTTAGTCATGACTTTACACCAATTTTTTACTCTCTCCTGAATTCTCTGCCACTGGACTTAGGCCAGGATCTTAATCGGCTCATTATAGTCGACCTCAAATACCCGTTATCTTTCGGAATGATGGTCGGCAGTTCATTATCAAATGTTTCACTGCATATCTGAAAAACAGCCGATACTGTATCCATCTCTGTCTCAACATTTGAATCATTTTATGAAATAAGTTCGCCAATAGGTTTGGCCATTTTGGCTCAATTTTTTAGATTGGTGATCGAAATCGGACACGCCCACAACGCTGCGTCTACAGTGGGATGAGAGTGGGCCCTTTCGTCATGCCTGCTTCGCTGCTTCCGTAGTGAGCAGTGGTCAGTCAGAGCGTCTAAATGAAATTTAGCTGATGTTTGACTATTGCCATCGTATTAGATTTGAGGCAGACTCGACTACTCTTAATCCCCAAATCTCCAATGAGATTTCCACATTTTTGGACCATGGGGAACCAGTTAATTACCAAGATGATAAGTTGTGTCGAAAATAGAATCAGCTGCCTCCAAAACGTATATTTTGACACCAAACTTTATAATCCTAATGCAAAATTTGAATTTTCCCGCCAAAACTGTCCGCCACCTTGAATAACTCCCAATATTGACTCACTGGTAGCACTTATCACAAAAATGTGTGTGGAAATGGATTCATTTACCCCGAAAACGTATATTTTGATACCAAACTCGATCATATTATGATGATTGGGTGGAAATGAGAATTTACAAACCCAAACCGGTGACCATTTTGGATTTTGGCCAATTTGACCCATTTGGGCACGGATTTCGGACTGGGACTTTTTTTCGTGATAATATACGTCTAGACCGACCATAAACCGTGGTCGGCATTTCTATTGCAGCAACTGCCGAAAATGGTGCGAAATTGAGTTAAAATGCCTGGACTATATTATTCGCAAACATTTGTTGAGATTGTTCACGTGGACCTAAGGACGAACTAATAGAAATTCACGATTTTATGGTCACAAATTGTGGACTTACTAATACAGGATAGAGTTCTCCGTATTCTTAAGGCTAGATGCGGTTGTCCAATGAGGCCCAACCTACTCAAACGATTGGATTGAAATTTCATGGCTTATCTTTCCATTCGCATTTTATTTTTTATAGTTTAGAACAAAGTTTACAATGAACTTGCTCTCGGAGATTTTTTTAAAATGATTTTGAAATTACATCATTTCCTACGCCATTTTGGATTTAGGTTAAACACATTATGATCTGCAAACACTCGCCAAAAAGTAAAGAAAGAATGAAGATTATACGAAGTAAACAACTTACAAGCTTATCTGAACAACTTTCGTGTAGATTTTCCTTTGTTGCCCAAAGGTCATCACTGTCGCTTATTAGATTTGCTAAGATGCCAGCCGATAAATAACTGACGAACAGTTGGTCTGAATCCAGTAGCAAACTACACAAAACATTCAAATAAATAATTTTAAAATAATAGAATAATACATTTCCGGACACGTCACTTGGCATAACAACAATCCGAATTCATGTGTGAAATATATAATAATCCAAACAAATCCGAATACTAACTTTTGTGGATTTAAATTCCTCTGGTACGTATTATCCCCATCAATGACGACGTACGAAGTTCCCGAGTCTCGCTATCAACTTTCCATCCCATCAAATTTTAATCCGCACTTTCATATTTTTATCGCAACTTTGGCGACCGACAGCGTGAGCTCTGCCTTTAGTTGTACTGTTATATCTACTGCGTTTTGCATTATAGTATGATAGTTTGTCGGGTCTGGCATCGCCACATATGTTTTGATATATATACTTACGTCACTAGTTCAATAAAATTGTCTGTCATAAATTCTTTTCGTAACTCTTTTACCTCCGCGATATTATTCTGAAAAACAAGACACCAATAAAATATATCTTTTCATACAATATTAATAATTTTATCAATATCTAATTCAAAGCTATGACAATTCTTAAGAGCTGGGAAGTGACATAGTAATACATGTATACTGTAATTGTTTTACACGCTGCCTTGCTTCAATGATTTCCTCGCCCGAATTTTCATATAAATTCAACTTGCTTTCGGCAATCTGACTGGCATTCTTCTGACTCAGTCATTGACAGCATTTTACTTGGTTAAAATAACGCAGGTGTATTTAGAGCAGTGGTGGACAACAGTTCACTGTTAATATACCCATTCCAGCAGTGACGTAGCCCTACACCATGCTAAAACAACACGGGACGATATGGATAAGTTTATGTTGCTGTACAATCTAGTAAGCGCTACAGCAACAAGAAAGCAACCACCAGAGCATGAAGAATAGTGCAGAAGTTAGTGAGGCACACTGGTCAGCAGTGAATATTTGCTAGGCTGCTACAGCTACTGATGACATCTACTCGACTTAATGAGTCCCAAATATTAACTTTTTTCCTCCGACACATTAAATTCTAAAACATTTTTTTATGTATTAGAAAAATAAATAAATACGTTTAAAGTTTTTGTATTTGTAAAATATTTCCTATTTAGTGTAAATGGGTATCAAAATGAGTAAAAAGCACCAATGATGGACGCCGCGTGATGTAATTACACATGTTGAAGACAGTCATCTGTGACATAGATATTAAAAGACAACTTTCGTAATTCTCTGTGTAGTCTGTGAAACAGAGTGTTAGTGAGGTATTGGCGACTTGTTAGATGAACGTAGCAACCGTGTATCAGACGACAGAACAAAGCAGACATTCTAAATTCCCTTTTCTGTAGTGTTTTCATTAAGGAGCGGACTGAAGATATACCGGAGGCAGAGAAAAAAGATGTTGGCGTTTTCTTGAGTGAAGTGTCCTTCTCAAAGGAGACAGTACTAAAGAAGTTGAAGAACTTAAATCCCTCTAAGTCTCAGGGACTTGATGGATTACACAACTATGTTCTCAAGGAACTATCTGACCAGTTAGCGGAGCCATTAACCATACTATTCGAGAAGTCGCCCCCTGAGAGCAAATTACCCAGTTTTTGGAAAGATGCCAACGTAACGCCTTATTTTAAGAAAGAGGAAAAATGTAAGACTGGTAACTACTGCCCTGTGTCTCTGGCGTGTGTACTGTGTAAACTTATGGGATTCATCATTAGGGACAGACTAGTGGAATACCTTGAAGAAAAAGAACTTTTGTCATGCCACCAACACGGTTTTATATCAAAGCGATTATGCACCAGTAACTGAATATCTAGATACTGGTGTCCCAGTAGATGCCATCTATGTAGACTTTCTCAAAGCGTTTGATGGTGTGCCCCACCAAGGCCTACTCGAGAAGCTCAAGTCACATGGTGTTAACTCGTGTGGACTAAAATGGATTCAGGCCTGATCGGCAGGAGGCAGAGGGTAGGTGTCAAAGACAGTTTTTCTGAATGGTCACCAGTTGCGAGTCGAATGCCACATCTGTCTAGGGCCCATTTTGTTTGTGACACATCAATGAGTTCATAACCCAACTTCAATCTGACCTGGGCAGTCTTGTAGCCTAGGCCGACACATGGCAACTTGTTTCGATGCGGACAAAAGTCACATACTCCACTTAGGTCACAATACTCCCACCATACGTACTGCATGAAGAAACACGACCAAGACAATGTAGTGACGCTAACAACGTCCGGGGTTGAAAATATCTAGGTGTGATAATAGACAACAAAATCAAGTTTTCTGGTCACATTAAACAAAGCAAATCGGTTTTTGGCCTCATTCGCAGATGATATACATATTTAGACAAGGACTGCTTCAAGATACTTTTTGTCGCACTAGTGCCTCCCTACTTAGAGTTTGGCAACGTAGCATGGTCGTCCGGGCAGCGGGGTGATAAAAACTTGATAGAAAGTTTACTAAGACGTGCCTCCAAACATGTGAGCAGCGACTGAAGAAGCTTAACTTTCCAAGTCTAGAATACAGACGGACCAGATGAGATCTTATTGAGGTGTATAAACAAACACATGGTTTCTACTCAGTCAGCCAGGACCTACTCCAGTTGGAGAGAGAGAGAAATGGGGTTTAACGTCCACTCGACACAACTAGGTCATTTCGGGACTAACATATGGTTTAATTTTATTTCAATAATTCGCTTGCGCGTTACTCCAGTTGGAAACTGCTGCCGTCATCAGGGGCCACAAATTTAAGTTATACAAGTAACGATGCAGCCTGAGTCTCCGACAGAACTTCTTCACATTCAGAGTTGTGGAAAGGTGGAACACCATGTCATCAAAAGTGGTTGACTCCCCATGACTACAGACCTTCAAAAACAGACTTGACTCACATAGGCCTATGACAGACGACAAATTTGCCGCCTACCTTGATGCAAAGTCACTTTGATAAGCGTAGTCGAAAAAATTAGCTTAAGTTGAACAGTGCTTCGATCAGGAGAAAGTTGGCTGGTTGTATCGTTCTCAATTTAGTATCCTTCACCCAGCAATACAGTTCCGGATCAAGTTCCCGCGGCGGGTTACCATCTTCCAGTGAACACCACACAATAGCTTGGTAATGAGCATATTTTACATTCTCTGCAAATGCATCCTTCGTTGCGCTAGGCTACGTAGTTTGGGTAGGGATGATGACGATATATTTCGATACGATACATTTCGAGAAATGTTTTTGTAGAATTTTCTTTTAGATATATGTTTTGCAAGATTTGTATTTGGTGATTTGTATTTGGAAATTTGTTGTTCAAGATTTGTTTTGGATTTTCTAAAATAAATTTTATCTTAATATTCAAGATAATCTTATGGGAGATCTGATAAAGAGCTGGCAATTCTCACTATAATAGTTACAAAATAGATAATGTAAAGGGAATTTCCTGAAAATTGATCCACTTTGAATCAACATTTTAGTGATTGAATTTTGAGCCTAGTCTCCATCATCATTTCTAAATTGAAACGTAATCCAATAAACATCGCCGGTGACATCGAGAGTTGATTATGGTCTGGATAAGTTCAATTATGTTTTATCAATAATTTATATATCATTTCAGCCCCAAAGAAAGACCTACAATAGGCAGATTTAGCTCTTGCATAATGTGTGTTTAAAAACAATTAAATTAAAAATACAATTTACAAATCGGATGTGACAATGTCTGATTTGTAAAACAAATATTAATTTTAAGATACATATATTAATTTTAGTGTACAAATGTCTAAATACGACAACAAATGAAGAACTAAGAATTAAGGACTATGAATTTAGAACTGAGGATTAAGAATACTGAATAAAGAGCTTTTTGGTCACAGAGAAACGTCAGTTTTCCCAGATTGGGATGTCCGGAAATCAACGCGGCCTGCAGGCTGGAGTTAAATCATGAAACTATTCAATTGTTTTTCGGACAACTGGTTTAATTATGTATAACAATCGTTGTAAAACTAAATCGGGAAGATTTCGATTTGATAGTTTTTACGTAGTTTTAAAACAGGTTTCGAAGTGTTTTGGATCTGTTATTCAAGATCTTTTTCGACGTTCCAAAGTTAAAGTTCGGTGCTAAGACCACCTAAAGATAAATTTTAAATGTTCCTACTATTATTTAAACAGGTTTCGCTTTGTATTGCTTTAAATCTGCCTAGTGCAAAAACGGACAATTTGACCTTTTGACCTCCGGCGTCTCTAAGAACAAAGATTAATTTAGCAAGTTTACATTTTTATTGAATGAGTGATTATTTTTAGCATATTTTCATAATACAAGAATGCCTGCGCATTCACTTTCAGTGCATATGAACTCATTTGACCTTTGACCCCGAATATCTCAAAAACGCCACAACGGCGGACTGATTACCACTCGGCATCGTATTCTACGCAAAATTTTACTCTAAAAAAGTTGGGTCTGGTTTTGTGCCCATTTGATGGACGCCTTCCCGCACTGAGCCTCCGGTCTAATAGATTTGTTAAAGTAGGATATTTTTATTGCCAGAAACTTATAGCTATACCCTGACTGAAAATAGAATAAATGAATCCCTGTGATTTTTACTAACATTTGGGTATTTTTTAGGATATACTGTTGGACTGTATAAATGTACTCTCGGACTGTATAAATGTATTTTTGGTGGTATTTTAGCCAATCGAATAGTGCGATATTTTTCCATAAATACAAACAAATATATACTTACAAGTGTTCCTAATGTCGCTTCTGCGATAGCACTGTGAATTGGCGACAGTAGTACCTGTTGGGTATTAGACATTGAGAATAATACAATGTAAGGATAATACATTAGGTACAACAAAGTTTATCAAATATTTTATTGCTATTGTTATCTATGTCGGAAGTGGATATGTTTGTACCTGTTCCTACTGTCAAACTTATTTTACATGGTCCCCAACGTATACGTTTACATGTCACCCTGACAAAACCGACGCTGACCCTCTAGTATAGACTTAAATGAGTTCATAAAATAATAGCAACGGTAAGCAAAACCTTTTTCAGCGATCCTGGTTAATCACAACCGTTTGAACACGGCATTTTATGTAAATGGTCACACATTTGTCCATTTTGTGGTTAGTGAATAACTATGAATTTACTGATTCCAATGGTCAATTACTAGTCACTGTAAAGCCAGTCATGCATGAACTGTTATTCCAGAACTTTTATAGGGTCTTTTATTCTTTTCGAATACCGTTGGCTCGCTATTCTGGAATCCCGTGTTCGATCCTGGTGTTGGTACTGGACGACATACAGTCGTTCGGATGGGACGAAAAACCGAGGTCCGGTGTACACATGGGCGTTCAAATAAACGAACCCTTGGCAGTTGACATTTGAAATAATAGTAGGCCACAGTGCCGCTGTTCGGGATAAAATCTTCTCCTTTAATACTGACATTTAATAAACATAGATTAAAATTTTTTGAAAGAGTATAAAATATTAACTTTCACCTTAAATAAATCCACCAATACTCCTACACCATTTTCACGAACAATAATTTTACAGTTGCCAGCAGCTTCATCTAAACACGTAAGAAAAATTGGGTAGTTTTTGTAATTTTATTAACGAAAAGGGTGGATTCCCCAGCATCAGTTCTTCGATTCATCGATATGTAACTATTTCGACTGATATCATGTTGATGTATTTTTTAATTGTTCGCCAGATTTCAGTTGATTTGGTATTTCCAAAGAAGTCGAACATTTGAGGCTACTATTGCGTTTCTTGGGTAATGGTGTGCATTCAAAATACCGTTTACGTTTCTTGGATAATGGTGTGCATTCTAAATACCATTTTCGTCGACACTAAAGTGCAATATTGAGAACCGAATTAATTAATTCGGGCAAAAGACACTTCGTTCAAAATCTCGACACTGCAGTTAAAAGGATCAGCACATACCCTAGTCACAACAAATTTGGTCCAAACTCAATTGACTTTTGACGGGAGCTCTCTCTCTCTCTCTGTCACTCTCTCTCTCTCTCTCTCTCTCTCTCTCACCCGTCACTGCTGAAATAAATATGATTTGATATTTTAGACCTGAATGGCCTCGGAGCCACCACACTCTGTAATATTGTTCTAAAAGATTAATTGACATTGTAAGAAATTCTCATTGACAAGTTTAGACATTCTAGTTACCTGTTAACTCCCACATAATTTCGACAAGATATATTAGGTCTTTGTTCAACAAACTAAGACGTGTTTTTTGTTTAATATGATGCAGCAATGTTCTGATATATCCACAATTCTTGTCATAAAACGGCATTTCATCGTTTAACATCTGAAAATGAAATGGGTTATCAAATGGATTACAGTTTCTACTTCTTGTCCTTTCATCAAAATTTAAGAGTAATATTGTGTTGGGGCGAATTTGGCTTAGATTCGAAAGAATTACTACTAATAAGAAACGGCTGCATAGGCCAGGTTAGGGACCAGGGAGAACCGCAGACTCTCGGTGATCAGGGATCAATATCATGTTGTTTGTTGCGACAATGCCAGAATCCCCGGTCGGTTTCTATTTCATGTTACAGAACACGGTCTAATACCCAATAACATATAATGACTACATGATTGAGATGTAACCATGGAAATGCCAACAAAGTTCTGCTGCACAGTAACGTGATGATGTTATAATGAACCAGCACTGAATGACGCAATAACTAAGAAGTGCGAGGGCTGGCTGAAAAGTTCTATGCCCGACAGAATAAATCGATTGTGTTGCCATCAACAAGTACAATCATTGAATGAATCATAAACATAAGAACTGCAACTGTAGTGTTATTAGTATCTTCTATCAGACCATCTTGTGAACCTACCCATTGAAATCGCCAGAAATGGACAAAACTGGCTATAAGGCAGTCATCAAGTACCTCCAACTGAAAGGACTAACCCCAACACAGATGCATGCCTACATGGTATCCGCTTTAGGGGACGATGCCCTTCCGTTTCCACGGTAATGAAGTGAGTCTTTACGACGACCCGCTTCCTGGAAGGCTATCAACAGCAACCATTCAAGAAAACAACATTCTGAATCTCATCCACAAGCATTAAACGTCAAAATGCCAATGTTGACAATCTGTGGGTATGGAAGGTGTGACCGACTGTTTTACGGTGGCTGAAGAAAATTTCGTCCTGATTCGCATTCAGGCCTTGCAACATTGTATATACCTCGAAGTGGACTATGTAGAAAAATAAATGGAAACCATCAACTTTGTACAGGTCTTTCACAGATAGGCTTAGAACGTATCAGCCAGCCCCTGTATCTTGAGACAATGAAATATACATACCACGTGTGTTAACAGTATCTTAAAAATCGGATCATAATAATGGTTATCAAACTAGAAAATAAAATGGCATGGACTCATTAGCATTTCTGAAACCATGTAAAACATCATTGATAAACAAAGGTCATGTTCTAAAAGCAACCCACAGAAAGAGACTTATGAGAATCTCTTATATCCCTACCAGCAGCATTGTCGACAGTAGTCGGAAACCTTAAATTGATCAACATTCTGTATCTTATTCACAAGCATTAAAAGTCAAAACATTAACGCCATGTTTTAAAATCAATAACGGTCGTAAGAAGACTATTTTGTGATTCACGATCCTAAACAGTCTAAATTTCGATAGGATAATAACATAAAGAATGTTTTCAAATAGTAAGAAGTGTTTCCGCTTCAATGGAAAGTCCGGTGCTGTTATAAAATGTGGTTGTGGAGCCCCGAATGTTTGATAAGATTCTAAACAATATCACTAACGTAATTAGTGATAGGACATGCACGCTTTAAAGACAACTCACTCTGAGTTTCAGTTCTAGATTTAAAGCACCCTACCAATAACGAGATTGCCTTGATTTTATTTGTGTTAAATGTTTTGGGTTGCGACGTTTGTTATATTGATAACGATTTGGTTTTGGAAATATTATAGATTTATGTTATTCTGTTATTCTTGATTCATTGCAGGTATTGAAGAATCAAACCAGTGATTTCGCATCGAATGGTGATAGGTCACTCGACCACCCAATCCCCCCACCCTATATACCAACAAGCCGGCAATTAAATATGATTGTGTGTTACATTATATCTAAACTATACAAACCGTGACCTCTGTCAGTACTTGTAACAGACATTCTACGATTTCTCGTCTACAAGTCGGATGGAACCTTAAAAAGTTGTCATCCTTTAAAAATATATAAATACAACCAATGGTTATAATTCCCAAATCGTTTTGCAATCCTTGCTGAACATTCTGGGGATAAACCCTTTCCGTGTGAAGTACACTTTCCTGTATTGTCTTGATGAGCATCTGTAAAAGAGACAAGCAAGTTTGGACGCACCGCTTGACGGACAGAAAGAGAAAAGTGTGACTACAATATACGACCACATTAACACGGTAAGAATATAGCTGGATAGGTTTGGAACCACTTTAAACCTATTAACGTGCCATATTACATGTAAAAGTCGTGGTCTCATGAGATGCTGCTGTCCATATGTAATGTTTACAGATTATAAATTATTGAAGCCCAGTTTCCGTTGCTACAACAAATGGGGTGTTTGGGTACGGGTTTGCTTTGCACTTATTATTTACTTTTCCACCAAGAAGATATGTACGACAAACCTGAATTTAGTTAAAAAAAACAACAAGAAAGGTTTGTAAGACAATGGCACTGGCAGGTGTATCACAATGTTCCTTAAGCAACGTCCGCGAGTTTTATAACATCAAACCGTTGCTTCAATACTTAGCAATTCCCGAACTTTTTGCCCGTTGTGTAGACACGTGACTAATTAGCTTTGTCCATTCCGAGGTCGTGGCACATAACACACTGTAAACAAACAAACAAGTATACAGCCGTTGAAAACCAGTAACCTTGACATTGATCTTTGAACTTTGCAACTCGATTGTCACATGTAAACATTTTAGCTAGAAGCGCGAGTCTTGGTATTCACGACGACCGATGAATCTGATAGGTTCCCGAGCTGGGCTTGTTACCCAATCAAACTTGTATATATGTGTTATAACTCGTGAATGGCTGTTAAATAGTAATAAGGTTGTTGATAAGAACTTGACCGTTAAAAAGCAATCTGGGGTAGAATCATAACTTAGACAAGCTTATCGAGTAACCGCTACGGAAACCGCTGTGTAAGACAGAACGAGGGTGTGTTAAAATGGACCATGGCCGTAATGTTCTTGTGAGCTGTATTGGTTGTTATACAAGTAATTAATGACTTTTAATGTTTGTTCCTGCAAGGTTGAAATAAAGACGTCAAATCCACAGTCATCGTTATTATTAGGTCCTTTAATACTGTGTTACAGATTACTTACCCTTAAAACTTCTTCAGTATCTTCCCATCTGAAATCATCACTGGTATAATGCAGATGTATCGCCTTCAGAGCTACCTTCAGATACCACTTCCGATTTCTATACCTCTTGAGCATGGTTGTAATTTGTTTACCATTGCCAAGTGCAGCAACCTAAAAGAAATTTGAAGTTGAAATTGCTCTAAAAAATAAAACAAATGTTGGGACATCTTTTTTTTAAAAAAATAAAGTACTTAATTGGGGTGAATGGGTTCTTTTAATTGGTGATGGGGCGAGTAGCGATTAAAACCAAGCGGAATTTCTGTGTCGACATTAGCTAGCCGTAAGATGGTCATTCCGCAAAACAAATCAAATGACTCAAATAAAAGAGTCGTGATCGATGTAAGACAGCTAGTTATAATTACTCAAGGAATATTGCTCAGAGGCAACGTATTAGGTTATTCCCCGAGGTTTTTCGTAGGGGGGGGGATTATAATTATACAAGGAATATTGCTCAGAGGCAACGTATTAGGTTATTCCCCGAGGTTTTCTTCCCGACGGATTTTTCGTTACTTTTTCAATAAGAAATAAAATCAGATTTAAGGTCCTACTGTTATGCTCCGACTGGGCTAATGAAGACAGGCATACGCCATACTGTGTGCTAGGAGGGTAATTTGACCCGGACAATCCTGGACTATTCTTACATCGAATCCCAACTACCAAGGCTTATTTTACGTCCACGCGACGTGTACACAGGAACCCGGTTTTTCGTGCCGCCCCATCTGTACTGCACCACTGACAATGAGGGGGGGGGGCAAATCCCCAACATCATGATCAAACACAAGACATCCAGATTACCACGTCAACGTCTTTCTCATTGGGCCACCGCGGTTCCCAACTTTCAATACCGTACACCAGTTATTTTCAATAATTAGACCAGGCCCCGTGTTCACAAAGCATTCTCAGACTTAATTTGAGAATTTGCTCAAACTTGTTCACCTTATGTTAACTAAAATATAGCCCTTTATAATAGTTTTAAATGTTGCTTTGATATATCAAATACATCAATAAGTAACTACGTGAGAAGTTTTGTGTTTCTGCATCAAAGATATTTCTCATAAACAGCGATTGAAAGTAATTTCTCAACTTAAGTCTGAGAATGCTTTGTGAACTCGGGGCCAGGCTCTCAACGAAAATCTGTGGATTGAGAATTGAACGAGGACGAATTATATTACAAATGCTATGTTTACCGCCAGATCTGGATAGGAATCTTGTAAAGCGTTCAAAAACTCGTTGCTATACTCATTGTCCATCCGCGCTAATCCTAGGAATTCCATTTGACTGTGACTTTCTAAATAGAATCTGCAAATAGATAAATACGATTTACCCAATACTACCCAATACCACTCCAATTTTACCACATACTACCCAATACTACACTATAATGGTGCAAAATGGGCATATTAATTTCAAAAATAGTGAGATATATCGTGGGAAATTTACTTCAAATGTGATAACCGATGTCTGGCTGTTCAATTTACCTCCCTATATACCCAATTAATGCAAATAATAACCCAATACTACCAAATACTACCCACTATTATAAAATACAAACCTAATATCGTCAAATAGCAGTACATCAGTATAATAATTGCAACGAATATTCGGTAATTTTGCAGAAATTTGAAATATTTACGCAGTTATCTAACTTTACAACCGATAAATAGATTTTAGATTGCTAGTCAGATTAGTCATATTGTTGGGCTTTACAGTTTGTTTCCAAGACGTTGAAGTTAAAATAAGGAAAACAGGTTAAAATTGAAATGAAATAAAAGACGGGCATACGCCATACAGTGTGCTATGAGGGAAATTTTGTCTGGGCAGCGGCGCTACGGCCTACTTCTATATCGAATTCCAATTGCAAAAGGATCTTTTACGTATACGCCAATGTGTACCTCGGACCTCGGTGTTTCGTCCCACCCGAACAACTAGACAACTGTCCTTGTCAGGCCCTCCGTTCTGCATCCCTGACATGGGGAAACCACGCCGGAAAATCAATATGAACTTTCTCGGCCAATGCAGAGATCGAACACTCGACCTCCAGGATAGCGAGCCAGCGCCTTACCCACTTAGCCACGTGATCTCCCGGTTATAATAGATGCCCTCACCACAGTGTATTCATACAACAGAGAAAGAGAGACAGAGAGAAATGTGGTTTAACGTCCATTAGACAAACTAAGTCATTTCGGGACTAACATGTGGTTTAATTTTATTTCAATAATTCGCTTGTGCGTAAGGGTCTTTAGCAGAGGGAGGAAACCGGAGGACCCGGTGAAAACCCATGAGGTTGGACAGGCGACCCTTCTCCTTGTCATGTACAACCGGGGATTCGAAACCACGTCAGCTGGCTCAATGACAGGCTTTATGATACATCCTTCAATACAATAATACACGTTAAAAGCATATCAAAATATGACATACAATAAAAAGAGTTTTAAAAGAAGCTAACAAAGATCTAAAATAAAGAGCCAAATAAAAGAATGTTTCAGCGGTTGATGTAAAAATGTGTATTAAACGGTCTCGGAGCCTCGTCAAAAGTCTTATTTCTTCAACCTGGTGATTTTAGTATGATAACACGCTGTCCTGATAACACGCGCTCCTAAAAAAAAGCCATTTGGATATAATATGTCAGGAAAGCACACGAATTTATCTTTGTATCTGTCTTTTAATGACTTATTAACGTGTTTTCAGCTTCCTCCCACATATGCATATGTTTATATTTATTTTTTCATGTCAACTATTTTGTTATTGTATATTTACTTTCATTTGAAAATGTACGTAATTGAACATGTTTATTACAAATGTGTAATGTAATGCTCTACTCGAATATACCTTCCACCTTACTTAACAATTAATCAAAAGGGTTAATGTTGTTGATTGGGTAATCAAGTTCTGGTTTATTTATATTATCAAAGAAACCGACAGAGCTGTAACACGCCGCAAATGACAGTTTTGAGGGCGACGTGAAGTTAGCCCGTTGTTCTTTGTTCATTGTTCGTTGTTCGGTATTCGCGAATAACGAACAACGAGCCAGTTTGTTGTTCGGTATTCGCGAATAACGAACAACGAGCTGGTTTGTTGTTCGGTATCCGCGAATAACGAACAACGAGCTGCTTTGTTGTTCGGTATTCACTAGATTTGGAATTAGTAATGTAATAAAAGATTTTTTGCAGGGAACACGCCGCAGGCGGGTTTTTATAAGCCTAACTGGATTATGAAGCTTCAAAATTCTGGGAAATAGATTCTCACAACTTCTCTTTCTTCTGACTTCTGGGAAATAGATTCTAACAACTTCTCTTTCTACCCGAAGAAAGAGCTGTTACATATAACGAACAACGAGCCAGTTTGTTGTTCGGTATTGGCGAATAACGAACAACGAGCTGGTTTGTTGTTCGGTATTCACCGTATATGGAATAAGTAATATGATAAAGGTACTTTTGTAGGGAACACGCCACAGGCGGGTTTTAATGAGCTTAAATAGACAATAAAACTTAAAAATTCTGGGAAATACATTTTAACAACTTCTCTTTCTATCCGAAGAAAGATCTGTTCGGTATTCGCGAATAACGAACAACGAGCTGGTTTGTTGTTCGGTATTCACCGTATATGGAATAAGTAATATGATAAAGGTACTTTTGTAGGGAACACGCCACAGGCAGGTTTTAATGAGCTTAAATAGACAATAAAACTTAAAACTTCTGGGAAATACATATACACTTCTGTGAAATATATATCTGGTGACAAAAATTGGTAACTTTAGCTTTTTCTAAGGTGCATTGGTTAATGGTTGAGCTCTGGGGATATGGAATTATTAATATAATAAAGATACTTTTGTATATGGAATAAGTAATATAATAAAAATACTTTTGTAGGGAACACGCCACAGGCGGGTTTTCATGAGCTTAAATAGACGATAAAACTTCAAACTTCTGGGAAATAGATTCTAACAACTTCTCTTTCTATCCGAAGAAAGAGCTGTTACACATAGGCGAATAACGAACAGCGAGCCAGTTTTATGAGCATAAATAGACAATAAAACTTCAAACTTCTGGGAAATAGATTCTAACAACTTCTCTTTCTATCCAAAGAAAGAGCTGTTACATATTGGCGAGTAAAGAACAACGAGCCAGTTTGTTGTTCTGTATTGGAAAATAACGAACAACGAGCTGGTTTGTTGTTCGGTATTCGCGAATACCGAACAACGAGCTGGTTTGTTGTTCGGTATTCACCGTATATGGAATAAGTAATATAATAAAGGTACTTTTGTAGGGAACACGCCACAGGCGGGTTTAAATGAGCTTAAATAGACAATAAAACTTCAGGCTTCTGGGAAAAAATTTTTTAACAACTTCTCTTTCTATCCGAAGAAAGAGCTGTTACATATTGGCGAATACCGACCAACGAGCTGGTTTGTTGTTCGGTATTCACCGTATATGGAATAAGTAATATAATAAAGGTACTTTTGTAGGGAACACGCCAGAGGCGGGTTTTAATGAGCTTAAATAGACAATAAAACTTAAAACTTCTGGGAAATACATTTTAACAACTTCTCTTTCTATCCGAAGAAAGATCTGTTACATATTGGCAAATAACGAACAACGAGCCAGTTTGTTGTTCGGTATTCGCGAATAACGAACAACGAGCTGGTTTGTTGTTCGGTATTCACGAATACCGAACAACGAGCTGGTTTGTTGTTCGGTATTCACCGTATATGGAATTATTAATATAATAAAGGTACTTTTGTAAGGAACACGCCACAGGCGGGTTTTCATGAGCTTAAATAGACGATAAAACTTCAAACTTCTGGGAAATAGATTCTAACAACTTCTCTTTCTATCCGAAGAAAGAGCTGTTACACATTGGCGAATAACGAACAACGAGCCAGTTTGTTGTTCGGTATTGGCGAATAACGAACAACGAGCTGGTTTGTTGTTCGGTATTCACCGTATATGGAATTAGTAATATAATAAAGGTACTTTTGTAGGGAACACGCCAGAGGCGGGTTTTAATGAGCTTAAATAGACAATAAAACTTAAAACTTCTGGGAAATACATTTTAACAACTTCTCTTTCTATCCGAAGAAAGATCTGTTACATATTGGCGAATAACGAACAACGAGCCAGTTTGTTGTTCGGTATTGGCGAATAACGAACGAGCCAGTTTGTTGTTCGGTATTCGCGAATAACGAACAACGAGCTGGTTTGTTGTTCGGTATTCACCGTATATGGAATTATTAATATAATAAAGGTACTTTTGTAAGGAACACGCCACAGGCGGGTTTTCATGAGCTTAAATAGACGATAAAACTTCAAACTTCTGGGAAATAGATTCTAACAACTTCTCTTTCTATCCGAAGAAAGAGCTGTTACACATTGGCGAATAACGAACAACGAGCCAGTTTGTTGATCGGTATTAGAGAGGTTCCGCAACCAGTACGAAGTACGAACTACGTACTACGAACACAGCTTCGTACTTCGTATTTCGTTTTTGATAGATTTATTTCCGTTTCCGCCAAAATACGGAGTCCGAAGTACGATCTTTAGTTTCAAAGTTTTGTTAAATAAAAAGTATTAAATCAAATCAAATTTTAGTATCCAAGAAGCTCATTGTATTGTGTTTCTTATCGCCGACTGCCGAAAAAAACAAATTTCACAGAGCGAAAATTTGCCCTAAATCAAACCACTAAACGACCACTTTGACACTGATAAAGCTCCTACTGAATTGTAAATGTTCAATCTTACTATAAAATCGCAATAAATACAAATTTCATCCAAAAATGAACGAGAAAATTACGATATCGTACTTCGTTTTTTAACCACGAACTTTTCTCGATTTCTTCATAGAAAATTGACGAACCGAAGGCCGCTTATGTCAATGACATCACACAAAGTGATGACGTCAGCACATAAACACTTCGTAGTTCGTAGTTCGTAGTGGTTGCGGAACCTCTCTATTGGCGAATAACGAACAACGAGCTGGTTTTTTGTTCGGTATTCATCGTATATGGAATTAGTAATATAATAAAAGTACTTCGTTTTTTAACCACGAACTTTTCTCGATTTCTTCATAGAAAATTGACGAACCGAAGGCCGCTTATGTCAATGACATCACACAAAGTGATGACGTCAGCACATAAACACTTCGTAGTTCGTAGTTCGTAGTGGTTGCGGAACCTCTCTATTGGCGAATAACGAACAACGAGCTGGTTTTTTGTTCGGTATTCATCGTATATGGAATTAGTAATATAATAAAAGTACTTTTGTAGGGAACACGCCACAGGCGGGGTTTTATGAGCTTAAATAGACAATAAAACTTCAAACTTCTGGGAAATAGATTCTAACAACTTCTCTTTCTATCCGAAGAAAGAGCTGTTACATATTGGCGAATAACGAACAACGAGCCAGTTTGTTGTTCGGTATTGGCGAATAACGAACAACGAGCTGGTTTGTTGTTCGGTATTCACAGTATATGGAATAAGTAATATAATAAAGGTACTTTTGTAGGGAACACGCCACAGGCGGGTTTTAATGAGCTTAAATAGACAATAAAACTTCAGGCTTCTGGGAAATAGATTTTAACAACTTCTCTTTCTATCCGAAGAAAGAGCTGTTACATATTGGCGAATACCGAACAACGAGCCAGTTTGTTGTTCGGTATTCGCGAATACAGAACAACGAGCTGGTTTGTTGTTCGGTATTCACCGTATATGGAATAAGTAATATAATAAAGGTACTTTTGTAGGGAACACGCCACAGGCGGGTTTTAATGAGCTTAAATAGACAATAAAACTTAAAACTTCTGGGAAATACATTTTAACAAATTCTCTTTCTATCCGAAGAAAGATTTGTTACATATTGGCGAATAACGAACAACGAGCCAGTTTGTTGTTCGGTATTGGCGAATAACGAACAACGAGCTGGTTTGTTGTTCGGTATTCACCGTATATGTAATTATTAATATAATAAAGGTACTTTTGTAAGGAACACGCCACAGGCGGGTTTTCATGAGCTTAAATAGACGATAAAACTTCAAACTTCTGGGAAATAGATTCTAACAACTTCTCTTTCTATCCGAAGAAAGAGCTGTTACACATTGGCGAATAACGAACAACGAGCCAGTTTGTTGTTCGGTATTGGCGAATAACGAACAACGAGCTGGTTTGTTGTTCGGTATTCATCGTATATGGAATTAGTAATATAATAAAAGTACTTTTGTAGGGAACACGCCACAGGCGGGGTTTTATGAGCTTAAATAGACAATAAAACTTCAAACTTCTGGGAAATAGATTCTAACAACTTCTCTTTCTATCCGAAGAAAGAGCTGTTACATATTGGCGAATAACGAACAACGAGCCAGTTTGTTGTTCGGTATTGGCGAATAACGAACAACGAGCTGGTTTGTTGTTCGGTATTCATCGTATATGGAATTAGTAATATAATAAAAGTACTTTTGTAGGGAACACGCCACAGGCGGGGTTTTATGAGCTTAAATAGACAATAAAACTTCAAACTTCTGGGAAATAGATTCTAACAACTTCTCTTTCTATCCGAAGAAAGAGCTGTTACATATTGGCGAATAACGAACAACGAGCCAGTTTGTTGTTCGGTATTGGCGAATAACGAACAACGAGCTGATTTGTTGTTCGGTATTCACCGTATATGGAATTAGTAATATAATAAAGGTACTTTTGTAGGGGACACGCCACAGGCGAGTTTTTATGAGCTTAAATAGACAATAAAACTTCAAACTTCTGGGAAATAGATTCTAACAACTTCTCTTTCTATCCGAAGAAAGAGCTGTTACATATTGGCGAATAACGAACAACGAGCCAGTTTGTTGTTCGGTATTGGCGAATAACGAACAACGAGCTGGTTTGTTGTTCGGTATTCACCGTACATGGAATTAGTAATATAATAAAGGTACTTTTGTAGGGAACACGTCACAGGCGGCTTTTTATGAGCTTAAATAGACAATAAAACTTCAAACTTCTGGGAAATAGATTCTAACAACTTCTCTTTCAATCCGAAGAAAGAGCTGTTACATATTGACGAATAACGAACAACGAGCCAGTTTGTTGTTCGGTATTGGCGAATAACGAACAACGAGCTGGTTTGTTGTTCGGTATTCACAGTGTATGGAATTGGTAATATAATAAATGTACTTTTGTCGGGAATGCGCCGCAGGTGGGTTTTTATGAGCCTAAATGGATTATAACACTTCGAACTCTTAGGAAATAGATTCTAACAATTTCTCTGTCTATCCGAAGAGAGAGCAGTTTCACATTGGCGAATAACGAACAAAAGTTACTTTATTAGATTACTAATTCCATATCTGGTGAATACCGAACAACAAACCAGCTCGTTGTTCAGTATTCGCGAATACCGAACAACGAACAACGAACAACAAGGTCTCTTCACGCCGCTAGTTTGGCGATTAACTGAGACGTGTCGCGTCAAGAATTACTCACTTGAAAGAAACATGTGCAGTTTCGTTAATTTTATGATTTAAAAGTATTTATTCAGAATTCTTATATACAACGATGGAGGGAATAATATGAATAAATTGGATACAGTAACAAGCAACTAAATGCTTATATAAAACTGCTTCCAGAATAATTTTATAATAAAATATCGTCCAGTAAGTAAATATGCAATAACTTAATAGTTAACATGAAACAGAATATAAACATAATGCAATTGTTTTGTTAAAGCATTAATTCTAAAATAAATACAAACAATCGACACTTACTTCGTAATATTCATTGCAGTAATTACACTAATGTCTAATGTGCTGTTATTTGGCAATACAAGGTTGTTATTTGATCATATTGTGTAGTATTTGATGAGTATTTGGTAGAATTGGGTTATTATTGGCTTGTTTTGGGTGGTATAGGGAGGCAAATGGAACAGCCAGACAGTGGTGTCGCATTTGAAGTACATTTCCCGCGATATAACTAGATCAGCGTGTTGTAGTATTGGGTAGTATGTGGCGATATTGAGGTGGTACTGGGGTGGTATTTGGGTGGTATTGGGTAGTATTGGGTAAATCGTCCCACCCATATAGCCGGTACAGTAGAATGTAATTAGTTATCTGGTGAAAGGCAGATTTAATTATTCTTCGTCGTTTTGTAATTTCCATGGACTTAAACCCAGTTTCAAAACAGTGTAGACAACTGAAAAATGGATTAATAAATTTCCTAAATTGTTTCTAATTAATTGTCCCAATTTATTTAATTGAAAGATAACATCCCAAATGAACAAAATGTTAATAGTAGTAATGGGATTTCGAGCCATGGGTCAATTGCGCCGAATAGTCTTTCTAACTGTTCTTTCAGCTCAAATTACAGTTCTTCCATACGTTCAAATTCAACGGGGAAAGCAAATGACCAAAGTTTTTTCCCCGGAATTTAAGTCGTTATTTTAATGTCATTTTTATTCAAAAAATATTCGAAATCCGAGTAAAGAAAATGCTTTGACCATTACCTGACCATATCTTCTGTTACAGCATCATAATTGCCTGATATATCCAATGAAGTCAAACAAGGATGGGAATCTTTGGTGGTCATTATCTTTACTATGGCCAGATTCATCGGTTGGATGACAATGTCTTTAGACGATACGTCGAGATACACGAGCTTTGTTAAGTCTAATAAAATAGAACCGGTGGTTTTAGGGTCCTTGACCATAACACCTATCATTGCTAGTACTTTTATTTTGTTTTTACATTTTCGTAATGGTGATATATCTGTGACTTTGGTCCGAGAAATGTCAATATTTTCCAAACAATTTAGTTCACCAGCAATCACCTCTAGTCCCTGATCGTTGAACTCTGTGTTGTTAACACTCAGAGAACGAAGCGTTCGTAGTTTTGAAAAGAGAGCAAAATCGTTGTTTGGTGTAAATAACATCCCCTCCACATGTAGGGTCCGCAAATGTCGTATTGTCCATTCTCCGAGGCACTCTATCAATTCATTTATACTTATTGTCGACAGATGTACGATTTCAATGTCCATTAGTTTATGTTTCTTCAGAATACTACCTAGTGCACCCGGTGTTAAATCAGTCGCGTATCTGATTACTAGTCTTTCTAATGTTGTATTTTGTGGCTGAAAAATCTGAATGGTACTATCATCTAATTTTCGCAGATCACTGAGTCTTTCTAATAATTGTTCGGAGATATTCTGTGGGAGCCAAACATCTAGGTCGCCGAAGGTCTCTTGAATGTTTACTGTTAAACTAGGTCCAAACTGATTACTAAATGTATCCCCGGTCGCTGTAGAATTTGACGATTGAACACGGAACACAAGCTGTATATTATCACAGATGAAACGAATACAATGTGAAAGGAGGGTTTTTGGCTGGTTATACATGTTAAAATATCAGTACCGATATCTTACCCGGAGTCGTCAAAACATTCACCTAACGAAACCAAGCGCCTGGTTTAACCGCTACCTATATACTACACTACACAAAGCTATTTAATAGTTAAACGAGATTGAATATCCGGTTCATCGTAACAAGCCCTTTCAGAGAATAACACAATTTACACGCCTACGTTTTTATTGAATCGATGTAGACAAACTACAACCCAGGTGATAGAAATGGTCGAGCTCGTCATCAGACTTTGGTGCGCTCTTCTGCTGGCTGAATATGTGTGCGAGACGATTTCCTGAGGCTACTGTTAAACATACCTTGACATTTTTATTAACTCGTTATTAACAGAATTGGGATAATCAAATGGTCAAAGTTTTCTCAACTAGTCCTATTTTTTAACCAGTTAAATTCTCTTGACTCTTGACGATACAATGATAATGACGATATGATAATTTCACAGGTTGATGGTTGTAAATTACTTGCACGTCGGGGTTTTGGCCTAAATTAATCGATTTATGAGATATATTATTTGACAGAGATTATAATCAGATATGCCACCGAATCGCATATTTGGGGTCCATTTTTCAAAAGTCAGTAAAGGGGACCGCTCCGACACGGGAGCCCGGGTCGGTTCACGGCCCCAATCCACCCGGCTCTTTATCTCTCTCTTTAATGTTCGAACTACGTTAATGTTTTGTAGTTTGATGTTAGTCTTGTACAGTCTGTGGTATAAAAGTTCGAAAAGGCATAACCAAACACATTTTCTCTAAATATACCGACAGACGAAATAATTAAGTTATATATCAAAGATTCTAAAATAATATAGTATTATACTTTTTCTTTTCATATATCGGACATGCGCCAGGAATAGAGCAAGGATTAAAAACACTTCTATAAAATAGTAATTTATTCTTTTATAAATAAACAGTATTCAAAATATGTGAAACCGGCATAAGGAAGTCTAATATTTCCCGGTGATTTTCTATGATATCTTTCAAAATTATAGCCTTTGTTAAGAAGGCTATTATCGGCTCGAACGTGCGTGTATCGTTTACATAAGACGTGGCAACGTAAACTGGTCCAGGCTGAATGATATATCTTTTATTCATTGTATGGTGACTTAATGTATGCCCGGTTGATTTCGGCACAAAAAGGTACCGTGTGAACTATTTTGTTTTCACCGTCTATGTAAAAAGTTGCGATGCAGAAGACAATTGTTGAAGGAAAAAATACATTTGGTAAATAAGATTCAATTTGGTGCATTCTGACGTATTCCCGGAAGGTAAATTCCCAAATTACATGTCTAAAAATCACCAATAAACTCGCATAAAATTTTTTCAAGTCTGAGCTGGGGGGGGGGGCGGACCCCTGAACCCCCCCCCCTCTGGATCCGCGCCTGCTTTAACATTCATCGAGCCCGTACGCCTTTGTATTATTAGAAATAACATATGTTCAATTTCTATTTATAATTTCACCATACCGTTTCAAGGAAAGGTTACTTACCACCACGGGCGAATCCGTCACCCAACGGGCACCCAGGTCACCTTCTCCACCACCCTTAAAGATATCCTGAAATACAGTGGTAAGCTCCTTCCGAACAAACCCCCGCCCCAGAAAGAATGTGTCTATAAAGTTGCCTGCTCCTGTTCCAGCACTTATATCGGTGAAACAAGACTTCCCCTAGATAGAAGAATAAGCCAGCACAATTCCAAATCGTCCACACTAACCCCGCTTTTGCACAACATCTCCAGACCATCCCTGGACACAGAACCCAGTCATATGAAACCTTGGCATCTAATATCCCAATGGAAAAGACACGATACAGGGATACGTTCTCTGCAAATTGTGCCATTCGTTGAGCACGATTACATTGTTTGGATGGGGCATAATGACGAAACATTTTAAGTTTTAGATGTCCACACCTTCCAGCGTGTTTCAGACATAGAACTCTGTTCATAACAAGCTGACATAAATACAGTGGCCTGTTTTCTGTGGAAGCAATGATTCTATTGGAGTCTATATTACAACCAAAAAACAGTAGGGAATTACCCCCATTTGCGATATTTGTTTTGATAATTGAATCGCTCTTGTCATATAATTTTTTAATACAAAATTGAGTTAAAGATGAAAGTATGGCCTTTAACCAGCAGCCATGTTAAAAATGAATACATGCTTTAAACAACCGAGTTCATATCTCTGTGCATTTAATTTCTGTTGCTTGTTTGTATACCAAGGAGATTTGATGCAATAAGAAATGTCAACTTAATTCGCTAATTGGGGAATGACAAACTAGATAATTATTAGTCTGTCGTAAAATGCGGTTGGAATATTTAAGAGATTATGACCAGAAAAAGAATACTAATAAAACTTGATGACAATCCAAACGTTTTGTTTAATAGTAAGTTTTTATGAATAAGGCCATAGAAATAGAATAATATAACATACTCCATTGCTGTAAATTTAAAATAAGGCCCTGACCCGAAATTACTTAGGCCCACGCCATTTTAAATAGACCCTCCAGCAACTGCCGCCTCAGGCCTTGGTGGTACTTAATCCACCACTGGCTATGAAGAGGATATTTTGCATTCCAGAAAAAGTAAAAGAATATTTTTTATTATAAAATGGAATTTTCATGGTTTCCATTTATTTGCTATTTATTTTCTACTTATTTGTTATGAACTTTTCGTACAATATTCTGATAATTTGATTCATTGACCACGTTGAGAGATGGGGTTTAATGTCCACTCGGCACAACCTATGTTAGTCATTTCGAGACTAACATATGGTTTAATTTATTTCAACAATTCGCTTGCGCTTAGGGGTCTTTAGCTGTGGGAGAAACCGGAGGGCCTGGAGAAAACCCATGAGGTTGTACATGCCAGTTGACTGAATGACAGACTTTATGATACAGCGCGCACATGCTAACCAGAGTATCCCTTATGTTAAACATATATTATGGAAGAGCTAGATCTGCCTATTGCAGGTCTTTCTTTAGGCCTAAAATGTTATATAAATTATTACTGAGACATTTATTTAAAGACAATAATCAACAATCGATGGCATTGGATACTCGAGATTTTAACTAGACTAGAACAGTTCGCCATTTAAAAATTTAATTTAAAAATGGGGAAATGAAACTGAGTAGCGGATATACCAGTGCCGTGGTTACCACAATGCACACACCTTGTCAAAACTACAAACAGGCTCAGAATGAAGCAATCTGAATTAAATTTTTAATATTTTCTATTTTTATCATCTATGTTTGAATTATTATAGCAAGAATGACCAACTCTTTATTAAACGCTTAACTAATGTATCGATAACTTCTCCATTTCGTTTACTTTAATAAGTCGACCAAGATCAAACGGTTATCCAAGGTCACATAATAATATGATGCATTCAAATAGTCTGACGTTTATCGGGGTTTCTTTGTTTGAATGCATCATATGTGACCCTGGATGACCTTTTCATCTCGTCGACGTTTTGTCTGACATAGTGCATTTAAATAAGGTTCTGAAGGTGCTCGAAAAAAAGCTGATGGCACGACAACGCCTGGCCAGTTTAAGGTTTACAGTATCGAACCGATAAGAGGTCCGATAGGAGACAGGGCGCCAGGCCCAACTGCCGGTCGGTCAAAACTTGCATATGAATCCTGCCTTGTCGAGATCGAACCTCGGTGGCAATGCGGAATAGAACAACTTATATAGCCGTGCATATACTAACTTGGATACTTCTAATCGCGAGGAACGCGGCAATGTTTTGGATGTTTTTGTTCATTTTGACTTTGTACAGTCTTTAATTGTCTGTAGAATTCAACAAAATCGCTAAATCCGACAAAACGAACGAAAACAAAAACGGTCAATAACGAGATAGTTATCTAGTAATAACGAGATAGTTATCTAGTAATAACGAGATAGTTATCTAGTGATAACGAGATAGTTATCTTGTATGAACGAGATAGTTATCTAGTAATAACGAGATAGTTATCATGTAATAACGAGAATACGCGGATCTTGCCCCGAGAACACGAGATTACTTTCACCTCGACTTCTCGTCTTCTCGTCCCTCGACTTCTCGTCTTCTCGTGTTCTCGCCTTTGAAAAACCTCGTGTTCTCGCACTCTCGCCCTCGATTTCTCGTCTTCTCGCCCTCGACTTCTCGTCTTCTCGCCCTCGACTTCTCGCTCCCTCGTGTTCGAAAAACCTCGACTTCTCGCTCCCTCGCTCCCTCGCCTTTGAGTCAATCTCGTCCTCTCGTGTTCTCGCTCTCTCGCTTCGTCACAATCTCGTCTTCTCGTGTTCTCGACTCGGAAGTGCAGTTTATACGCATGTCCACTGACTACCGTATCGGCATTTGTATCTGGAAATGGATTATAATAAACGGAAATGTTTGAAGTTCTAGAATATAGTCCTAAACAATTTTAATCTCTTCATGTACAGATTTTATTGTATTCTCTAATCGATTTTAAGTCTTCAGTCTTTGTTCTCCAACTTAATCAGCCTTCATCGGGTGTTTTCACTTGATTCGTGATTTTGTCAGTGCTGTAGGATGGAGAGTCTGACAAGGGACAATGTATAGTCGTTCGAATGGTATTTAAAAAAAAACAGGTCCCGTGCCCGGAATCGACATGAAGCTGGTTCTACGGTGGCTCAGTGGGTAGGACGTTTGCTCTCTAACTTCTTCAAAGTTCGTCGTGATTTTCTGGCTATGTCCAGCCTTGTCAGTGGTGTAGAACGGAGAGCCTGGCAAGAGACAAACGCATTTGGATGAAATAAAAATAACCGAGGTGACGTGTCCGAAATCTAAATGAAATGAAATAAAATGGGGTTTAACGTCCTACTGTCTGTTCCTAAGTTGGGCTAATGAAGACGGGCATACGAGGATACATTGTGTTATCAAGGAAATTTTGCCCGGGCAGTAGCGCTACGGCCTACTCTTACATCGATTTTAAAATGCCGAGGGATCTTTTATGTGCAAGTCAATGTCAGGCCCTACTTCCTACATCACTGACAAGGAGAAGCTGCGCCCAGAAATCTGGATGAACTTTCTCAGTCACTGCAAGGATCGAAAACCCAGTGGTGTCAGTGGTGTAGGACGGAGGGCCTGAGAAGGGACAATGTATAGTTGTTCGAATGAAATACAATAAACCGAAATCCCGTTGCCGGAATATAACTGGAGCTACGATGGCTCAGTCAGTAGGATCGACGTTTGCTCTTATACTTTATCAAAGTTTTCCGGGATTTTTCGGCCTGGGTTCCTGCTTGTCAGTGAAATACGGCGGACGGCCTGGCAAGGGACAAAGTATAGTCGTTCGAATGGTTAAAAAAAACGTGATTCCCTGTCCAAAATCGAAATGAAGCGGTGGCTACAGTGGCTCAGTGTGTAGGACGTTTGCGCTCTAGCTTCATCCAAGTGCATCGGGCTATTTTTGGTGATGTCCTCTCTTGTCATTTGTGTAGGATGGAGGACGGGGAGGGGGGGGGGCTGACAATGGATAACGTGTAGTCGTTCGGATGGGACAATAAAAACCGGGGGCCCATGTAGCCTACACATTAGCGTGGACGTTGGGAAAGTGGGGTCTGTCATTGATTCAAGCGGCTTGGTTTCGATTCGCCGCTTGAACGCGACAATGATTTGGGTCAACTCCAACAGTGTGGGGGTTTTCTGGTTTCTTCGTGTTTCCCCCACTTGTCTGCGATTTACCCCCAAATGGAATGCCTTTTACGGGAGGGAACACGTTGGTTTGTTTACATTTATCAGAGAGAATTTTTCTGCAGATATGCCGGGATTACTGTATAATACCCAGGTCTCACACTGGCTTTCAATTTTTTAATACCATATTATTAAATGTTGCATTGACACGATGAAAACGACTAATCCCTGATCTATGGAAGCCTATTGCGGCCATTTCAGAATCTCGTCCCCTCGCCGCGAGAAGTCGAGGGCGAGAACACGAGAAGACGAGAAGTCGAGGGCGAGAACGCGAGAAGACGAGAAGTCGAGGGAGCGAGAAGTCGAGGGCGAGGGAGCGAGAGAGCGAGAACGCGAGGAAACAGGGCGAGAATACGAGGATCTCGCCCCGAGAACACGAGATTACTTTCACCTCGACTTCTCGTCTTCTCGTCCCTCGACTTCTCGCTCCCTCGTGTTCTCGCCTTTGAAAAACCTCGTGTTCTCGCTCCCTCGCCCTCGACTTCTCGCTCCCTCGACTTCTCGCCCTCGCCTTCTCGCCCTCGACTTCTCGCTCCCTCGTGTTCTCGCCTTTGAAAAACCTCGACTTCTCGCTCCCTCGCTCCCTCGCCTTTGAGTCAATCTCGTCCTCTCGTGTTCTCGCTCCCTCGCGTCGTCACAACCTCGTCTTCTCGTCCTCTCGTGTTCTCGCCTCGGAAGTGCAGTTTATAACGCATGTCCACTGACTACCGTATCGGCATTTGTATTCAGTCTGGTATTTTCATTCAAAGTCAAAGCCGATGGAAGCTCTAGCGATCAACAAAATTCTCAATGATTTGGGCTTAATCCATCTCCTAGATGTATTTACAGACAATTCCGTAAGTACTAAAGTAGCCTATCCTGTAGATAGATACGACTACAAGTTTTGTTTGGATTGTTAAGTTTAAATTTTGTCTCAGAATTGAATTACCCTTTTGTGTAGTCTCAATCAATATTATTATAAAAGCGAAACGCACATCTTTAGGCCCGTGACGTGTAGCCTATATTTACTTCATTTTATTTAAATGTTAGGCCTAGATATTGGATATTTTCACAGGTTACCGATACCAGTTTAAATATGTTTTTTGTTAATATACCATAGGTAAACTATTTATTAAATTCATTTCATAACCCTAAGCCTAGTCCGGGATGGGATATCGTATTCTATTTATAAATTCAATACGTGACAAATCGGTCGTTTGCTGGGTTAATTTGGCAAGGTTGCATAACTTGCACGTGCTAATTCCATTGGCATTGATCATACAATTTGGTTGCTTAAAGGGACAATAACATCCTTGCTGGCTTGGTAGTTCCAGAAAATAAATAATACCTTTATTCTAAGTACTAGATGTTTAAGTGTCCTACCTGTTGTGTAAATTATCCAATACAACCTATTTTACTTGTCCAGAGGGTTCGAAAATATTTTAAAATCCAAGTCACATTTGAAAAGGTTTACGTTAGACCATTCAAATCAATTGGTTGAATTTTTCCAATTTTTTAAAATAGGTGTGTTAAGATGATATTTATATCATCATTTAATTGGAATGTTCTAAAATAATACGATTTGTTGACCAGAATGAAGATTTTTATTCTGGTCAACAAAGTGTATTATTTTACAATATTCAAATAAATTGATGATACAAATTTGTTGTAATTGAATAATATGTCCCAATTTTTATTCTGGTCAACAAAGTGTATTATTTTACAATATTCAAATAAATTGATGATACAAATTTCATCGTAACACACCTGATTTTAAAAATTGGAAAAATTCAACTACATGATTTGAAAAGGTTAACGTAGACCTTTTCAAATGTGTGACTTGGATTTTAAAATATTTTCGAACCCTCTGGACAAGTAAAATAGGTTGTAATGGATAATTTACACAACAGGCAGGACACATAAACATCTGGTACTTAGAATAAGACTATTAATTATTTTCTAGAGCTGCCAAGCCAGCAAGAGTGTTATTGTCCCTTTAACAGTAACTGTTAGGTCACTCGGTACAGTTCGGTGCCCTATAGATTTCCGTGTTCTGGAGGCGTAGTCCTATAAGTGACCGAACGTTGCCATATTACTATTTTATAATTATTGGATGTGGATGTGATTAAATGAGGCTTCTAAATCTGACTGCAACTCTAATATTTTAATTGGATGTGAATATAATTATAATACATTATTATCATTCCGGGGAAATTTAGGTCTTTGTCATTACAACTAGGCCTATTATTACAATAATATTTGGTTGTGAAAACTTCGTTTCTATTCGTCCACATGCCCATCTTATATTGTCGTTTGAAAAACTATAACAACTAAACAAGTAGCCTATTTATAAAGTCATATAAAACTTCCAGTAAGTCTGTATGTACATTTTTCTACTTTGTATTCTAGTAGCTGTTGATCTGTCAGTGACCAGGGTTTAAGCCACCTGTGCAGATGTCATCAACTCAAGGTCACTTTATTAAGATGTAAACAGCGTTAATTATAATTAGGCTTTTAATTAGGGCATGTGATTGTTGTGGAGGATTTGTGGGGTTAGGGCCAGTAGCACTAGTTCCCTAGCATCTCATGTTGAAAAACTATGATAAATATTTATGGCCCATGATGCTTGATCACCTTTGAAAAGTTGTGTTGATGCTCAAGATCTAGAGGTTAAAGTTAATATCAAATTGACTCTAAATTTACACACAGTTTAAAGGTCATGAGATGAAGAATCCTATTGATTTTCAATATTTTCCAATAGTTACTGCCAGAGTTATGGCCCTTGATCTCTTTAAAATATCTTGTTGACGCTGTATAGACAATATTTATAAACTTAATATCAATTGACTTTTAAATTTAAAATAGCATTATGCAAGAGAAAAATCTGCTTATTACAGGTCTTTCTTTAGGCCTGAAATGTTATCTAAATAATCAATTAGACATTATATGCAGCTTAATATGGCCGTTGATAATTAAATCAATCAAGTGGATAATCGAGACTATGCTGTTTATATTAATGATTTGAGTAGTCGTTCAGATGGGATGAAAAACAGGGATCCTGTATATACCTTGGTGTGCACGGAAATGATCCCTTGACAGTTGGAATTTTGTAATAACATACTGCATGTCAAGCCCATCTTCATTTTGCCCGGTCGGAGCAAGACTGTAGGATGTTAAACCCCAATTTATTTTATTTCATTTTTTAATGAGTAAAACAAGCAAGCTTTCCCTTTTTTTATAAGCCCACATTTTCATGTGGAAGTATATTGTCATCAACCCTGTCCGTCCGTCCGTCCACATCCACAATTGTTTGTGGACACTCTACAGGTCACAATTCTTAACCGATTTTGATGAAACTTGAAATATAACCTAGGTTTATCTCCAAAATATCTCGTATGTTTTTGATATTGGCATGTATCGGATCGAAACTTCATTGATTATGTCCCCTGATTGCCCAAAAAATCACGTTTTTAGTTAGTGGACCCTGCATGTTTATAACCCAAAGATCTTGTTGGCTTTCGATATTTGTGCATAAGGGATTGTAAATTCCTGAACTAAGGCCCTTGATTGTACGAAAAATCACCCTTTTTTAGCTAGCATATCGGATTGTAACTTCACGAATTATGGCCCCTGATTGTACGAAAAATCACGCTTTTAGCTTGTGGTGCCTTTAGAGGTCATAATTGTGTTTTATACGCCCACATTTTCATGTGGACGTATATTGTCATCGCCCCTGTCCGTCCGTCGGTCTGTCCGTCCACATTTGTTTGTGAACAGTCTACAGGTCACAATTTTTATCCGATGTTAATCAAACTTAAACTATAGGTTTATCACCATAAGATCTCGGTTCCTTTCTATATTGGCATGTATCGGACTGTAACTTCATGGGTTATGGCCCCTGATTGTACGAAAAATCACGTTTTTAGCTTGTTAACAGTCTACAGGTCACAATTTTGAACCGATTTGGATGAAACTTGAAATGCATGTTTATAACCCAAAGATCTTGGTTCCTTTCGATATTTGCGCCCAGCGGATCGTAACTTCCTGAATTATGGCCTATGATTGTCCGTAAAATCACCCTTTTTAGCTTGTGGTCCCTCTGGAGGTCAAAATTGTTATCCGATTTAAAAAAATGTTTGATTATATCACCGTTTCATAGTTATGGAGGTTTAGTTCGAATTTCGTGAAAATGGGACTAAAATTGACAGGCAAAATGGCCGCCGTTTGTACTCGAAAAGTGTGAAAATATGTTGTGGACCCGACAGAGGTCACAATTTTGAACCAATTTCGATGAAATTTGACATGTATGTTTATAACCCAAAGATCTTGGTTCCTTTCGATATTTGCGCCCTTCCTGAATCAAGTCCACTGATTGTCCGAAAAATTGTTTTTTTTTTTAGCTTGTGGTCCCTCTGGAGGTCAAAATTATTATCCGATTTAAAAAAATGTTTGATTATATCACCGTTTTATAGTTATGGAGGTTGAGTTCGAATTTCTTGAAAATCGGACAAAAATTGACAGACAAAATGGCCGCCGTTTATACGCTTATAAGTTTATAAGTGTGAAAATATGATATATCAAGCTTGTGGACCCGATAGAGGTCACAATTTTGAACCAATTTTGATGAAACTTGAAATACATGTTTATAACCTATAAGATCTTGGTTCCTTTCGACATTTGCGCATATCGGATCGTAACTTCCTGAATTATGGCCCCTGATTGTACGAAAAATCACCTTTATTAAATGTTTGGTATCCAGTGGAGGTGACAGCCAAATCCAATATATCAAATGTTTCGTATACTTACATTAGCATGGGGCAAAACTTTATAAAAACCAAACAAATTCTAATGATTTTCTGATAATTACTTAATATGCGACAACTCTTGTTGACTGCCCGGACGATTTAGCTGCTGTGTGGACGTATGTTTCATTGCCTGGCAACCTATTTTTTGATTTAAAAAGTATATCACCATTACACCCTAATGATGTTTGAATTTTGTGAAAATCGTACCAAAACTGTCAGACAAAATGGCCGCTCTTTGTCTGCAAATTGTGTATATAAGTAATACAAAGGTTATGGATACCCTCTAGGGGTCACAATTTTGATCCGATTTTAATTAAGCTTAGACCATATCTTCATATATTAAAAAAATCTTAGTCCCTTTTGATATTTGTGTATTTCAGAGCGTTACTTTTTGGATTATGGCCCCTGATTGTACCAATTTTTTTTGTTTTTTTTTAGCTTATTCTCTTTTCATCCCTTGCAAAATGTGGGAGTTTCCTGTCTGGCAGCTGCTGATTATCCGATTTTAACGAAACTTAAAATATATCTTTATATCACAAAGATGTCAGTCCCTTTTGATATTTGCGCAATTCAGATCATAACTTTCTGGATTATAGCCCCTGATCGCATGGAAAATCACTTTTGTTCCAGCTTGTTCTCTAACCATCTCTTGCAAAATGTGGGCATATCGTGTCTAGCAGCCGCTGGTTTTCTTAATTAATATATGTTTATTTAACAGGTTGGCCCTCCAGAAGTTCTAACATTAACCGATTCCGAATTTAATTTCCTTGGTGTGAGTGCTATTGGGGACCGTGCTAGGTTGAGACAGAGATGCAGAACATTTTTGAATGGTAAGTAGCATGTGCAAAGTCTGGGGATAGTGATAGTAGATGTTGGCAAAACCGAAATACTGTTAAAAGTATGGATTGTAGTTAACTCATGTGTACAAACAAGAAAAGCCAATTTTAACCCCCAGAGTTAACTACAATCCATATTTTTTTTAAATCGAAATAAACGCCGTTTATTTTCGATAAAGACCACTAGAGTTATGCCCCAGAGTTAGAACTTTATAATTTATATGCTGCATTTATTAACTTATTTTTATATGCCCACATATGAAATACGTTGTCACCAATGTCTGTCTGTCGGTCCGCCTGTCAATAATTGACTTGTTAATGCTATTTTGGATACAGTTTTTAACAGATTTTTTTTTCAAATTTGTTTTCTGGAATATGATAACTGCTACAGTGTTTTTTCAAATTGGGTGTGATGAATTGGGGTCATGAGAGGATGAACCGTATTTCTGCAACCTTCTGTTTCAGATGTGCTGCTGTCGAGGCAGAGATGCTGTGTAGGCGTAATTACACACTTTGCAAGGCTATGTTTATAATATTTCAGTAATATATGCAATTGTCATCTATCTGCAGTTTAATTATGTCTTTTTGAAATTTTTATCCTGTTAGCTGAATAACTGCTGGTAAATTTAGCTGCGCATGAGAACATGTTTGGTTAACTGCTTTTACCCCAACTAGCATGTATGTTCTCATTGAAACTAGAACTTAACTTTAAGGAATATTGGGTATTAATTCCTTGTGTTTAGTTGAATTTCGTGGTCTAGATTTGTCTTTGAAAATGGCTGCAGATCTTTCATATATAATGCATACCTCAATATGCCCAGTTTATCATTTTGAATATTTTCAAAATCAGATACAGGTATTTTTAAAATCAAATAAGTGTTCTGACTGTACTATGAATGCTATATATGGATGACTGGCATATTGCCCTTGCTTGGCAGATTTAATCTGGCTGATTTAATCTGGTTCCTGTATGGCAAATGCATTTTCCATTCATTGGTTTTGACTTCACAAATTCAAATTTTCTAGGTCAGTGTGAATCGCCATCTTTAAAGAAATTCAAAGAGCTATCAGAAAAGAAAAAAACACAGAATAACAACAAGTTGAGGTCCAATCGTAGATTATATACTGGGTGGAAGTTATCTACAGGACAGAATTTTAAACTAGTTCCACTATCTCAAGGAGGGGGATCTATAATTATGGATCTTCCCAAAGATTATTCTCTTCCAGACCTTCAAAAAAAAATGATTGCAACTTTCTTCCCAGATGGTCAAGCAGTTCATAAAAACATTAAACTTTCACATTGTGAAACATTCATCGGAAATTTTGCTGGTGAACGTGTGCCATCAAGACTGTTGAATGGTGATCTTTTTTCCCTGGATGGATATTTTTCTGAGATAAAATCTAATCCTGTGAGATTATATTTGTATGCAAAAACCACAACGGTTAATCAACCACCATCACCATCAACTTCAACTACCACATTAAATGAACAAACTTCAGCTACATTAAATCAACCACCATCACCATCAACTTCATCGACCACATTAAATCAACAAACTTCAGCTACTTGTACTCAACCACCATCACCATCAACTTCATCGACCACATTAAATCAACAAACTTCAGCTACTTGTACTCAACCACCATCACCATCAACTTCATCGACAACATTAAATCAACAAACTTCAGCTACTTGTACTCAACCACAACTAGCAATTAATGCTGTAAATTATGCAACAAATATCATCAATGATGACACAGATGATGAACTACCGGATATCTCATTTTATTCAGGAACACCAACTGTAAGTATATAAATAGAATAATTTATAATCAAGATGCAATTTAAAATGATGTTGAGGGTACAAAAAATACAAAAAAGACTATTGAAAATTTAGGACAAAGTTGGGCCTTTAACTCTATTCAGTTGAGCCCTCACTCACCAAAGGACCTAGGCCAATATTTTAAAGTCCATTAATCATAGAATGGCTACCGATTTATTTTGAAGAATAAGACGCAACCACCTTCAGTCTGCTCCAGTAATCAGACTGATATCAAATCCCAAAGTAAAAGTTAAAGTTGTCAGAAATACTCAATTTTTTAGCCCTCTTTTCACTCCACCCAATGATCTTTCTTTATTATTTAAAATTGGCACAGCGGTGTTCATTATTGTGTGTACGTGTATGCCATCTTATGAAATAAGCGATCTTTTTACTTGCAGATAACCTTCAAGAAAAGTGAAAAGTAAGTAAATTGTCTTTAATAAATGATACTTTTGTTGGGCATATGCTCCATATTTTGATATGATCCTCACAAAACTTTTAGGCTAGATTAAAACACTCACCCAGAAGGGGACAAATTTATATCATCATATTCATAGGCATATCTTTAATTCAGGCTTTAGATAAGGCCTGGTAAACCAGAGTCAATTGGTTTTAAAGGGTAAATGACTCTCATCAGCAAAGATTTTGCCCATTTGATTAGATTAATGCTTTCTTCACATGCATGGAAGTGGTGTGACTGTAGTTGATTCATTCTGGTATGAACTGATAATTTTTATGTGATGTGTTCGTAATGACAGAGTGTTCTTTAAGCAATTGTTATGAGCATAAGGTATACCGGTAGATCAAATTTCATTTGAGTGATTTAACAAGCATGTATTCTAGAGTTATCGTCCAAGTCTAATATCCAGTTTACCAAATGCATATATTTAGATTTATGCCTTACTCTTAAGCACTGATATCTAGGCCAATAAAGGCAAGAAAAAATTTAGACGGGCACAATATATCAGGTAGTTAAAACTATCTTAATTTTATTTTCAGAGCTGAGAGCTTGGAAGAGATTCTAGTTCGCTTGAATAGTCAGATAAAAAATGAGAAAAACATCATCAATGTAAGCCGAGGTGATGTTTTGTCTGGAACAAGGAGAGCGTTTTACAGAAAAACCTTCAGGCCTGAATTCGGTTTAAGCGTCAAATTTTCAGGGGAAAATGGTATCGATGATGGGGGACCATCCAGAGAACTTTTACAACTTTTAATGAGCTCTATAAAAGATTCACAAGTGTTTCAAGGGTCAGAGTGTAAAATGCTCTGTCCTGATATCCCCAGTAAGTATCAAATGCACAGGTGAATCATACTAATAAAATCAGCATTGTCAACTAAAATCAACCTTTGTGACCATGCTTCCACTTGCTCCCAAGTAACCAGTCAGACTTACTGACATTATCTTGTTATATGCTCACATTTTAGTATGGTTATATATTGTCATTATTCCGGTTTGTCATAATATCTTGTTAACACCATGGAGGTTTTTAGTTTTGATTATATCTGAGCCAATTTGGTTGCCTATTCGATTGAAGGAAAAATGCTATTTTACGGATATCTTCAAGTTATTTCCTTTTGCTATATATATCTTGTGGTCTTAGTGGCTTTATAGTCTGGGGTTTTAATGTTCTACTGTTCGGCGCTGAACTGAACTAATGAAGATGGGAATACGCTTACTGACTTATATGCGCATGCCAATGTTGTCATCAGACATTGGTTTTCCTTCCGATCCGAACAACTAGACAGCTGTCCTTGTCGGGCCCTCGGTCCGGCATCACTGACAAGGGGGAACCACACCGGTAAATCTGGATGCACTTTCTCAACCAATGCAGGGATCGAACACCTGAGCTCCAGACTAGCGAGCCAGCGTCTTACCCACTGGAGGCTCAGTGCGGGGATATCTATTAGCTTAACTGCACGATTTAAATTATTTTTCAGGTGAAGAAAGAGATGATTACAGACTATTTGGAAAAATCATATCATATTCAGTAATTCACCGTGGTAAGTATTTTGATATTCATTCCTTTTAACATTAAGTATATAGTGATGCAGGTAGCTGCAGTTACAATTGAATTTCTGGATGTTATCAACTTGGATGTCTGTAGTATGTCTGGGCATAAAAATGTCATTAGACACCACTTAAGATGAATTTTGAACAATAATCTATTGCTTTATCTACATTTAAGCCTAGAGAGATTTTGAAATTAACAAACAGCATAGGTATCTGCAGTTATTGTTGAACTTTTGAAAGCAATATTGTATCATTGTAGTAATACAGTGTCATTTCAAGTATATATAGATATTTAACTGATATTATGCATATACCAGCTACCTATATTCTGTCTTGATATTTATCCTTATCATACAAACAAATTTCTGAGTGATTTTCCTTCCAGATTGATGTAAATTAAAACTAAAAACCTAAAACAAAATTATTAAATTTCTTTTATTATGTTTCTACAGATTTAATCAATCTGTTTTATTTAGCTTACTTTATTAGACTGCAGATGTTTGCAACCTTTAATTGGTGTTTTAATTTTAAACAACCTTTAAAGATACATTATATAAGAGCTAAATCTGCCTAATGTGGGTTTTTATTTAGGCCTCAAATGTTATAAAAACTATTATTTAGATATTTAAAGCCTATAATCAACTCTCCAGCAGATGTAAATGGATGCTATACGATTGCCATTTAATGATTTAATTCAAACGTGGAAACGTGAGAGTCTTGATAAACAAGACAAGTAATGTTGCAGTGATAATAAAAATTTTGTCAGAACTTCAAACAGTGACAACATCTCTAAGAATAACTTAATTTGAAGAAATTTTCAATATATTACTTTTCAAATATTTATTTTTGAACTATTATAGCAGAAGCCAGCTCTTTATCTGATTCTTACATAATTGATCTGGAGCAGAAAAGAAGGATTTTAAACTCCATTTCATAATTTATATTTAAGGATCAAAGATAAATTGACTCATTTAATCTTAACATAATTGTTTCTATTTTTTCAATGTAAAGGTCCAGTGCCAAGATTCTTTTCGGGAATCCTTTATGATCTGATAGCTTTTGGCTCTTGTGAACCAAAATTGGATGACATAGTAGATTATCAAATCAGAGAACAAATTAAAGAGGTATTTCGAATGCTAGTGTATTAGATATAGATTTGTTCAGTAGTAAAATTCAAATGCAGGATCTTTTCTGTTTGTCAAAGTGATTGTATCATACGGTGGGTGCCGAATCTGGTTCCAATTTAATTGTATTAGAAAATGCATATAAAAGCTGGTGTTTTTTTGTATGATTATATTGATGAATATTTTTTTTTTTTTTTCGTTTTTTAACAGTTGTCAAGGGCAGATGATGTAATAATGTTACAAGAGGCTGCTCAGCCTCTTATTGGCCATATAGACTTTTTAGGAGCTATACCTCTTATATTTGATGTAAAAAATAAAGAAAGTCTAGTCACATTATTAACACGGTATTTTGTTGTGGACAGAGTAAAAGGAGTACTGAATCAGTAAGTGAATGTTTTTTGATCACTGTTTATCTGAAAAATTGGTGTTCCTGGATGTAGAAAAGCTACAAGTTTTTAATGGGGAGATAAAAAAAAGTGATGTCCTCGATAAGTCAATGCATGTTAATCCATAGGCAATTAATATCAGGAAAAAAGTAGAAGGAAATGCGGTTTGCCTGAGAAATTTGTTAAACTTCCACATTGAATGACTTATTATAGAAATATGAACATATTTCATCAATAAATATCCCTAAACAACTAATTTTAACTTTATTTTAGGTTCTGTGAAGGGATGGATTCTTTAGGTTTGAGAAAGGAAATAATTAAAAATCCAGAAGTCATGAGAGAACTTTTTGTTTTCTCGTATGAAAAATTGTCGTCCAGTAATATTGATCACCTGTTTACTCCGGTTTTTAGCGAAAACAGCTTTTCGCTTGAACAGGAATTAAACAGCCATGCTCATTGGAGAGATTTTCTTCTGGATCTTGAAGGTAATCATCCTCAAGTATATTTTTCTGTTTTTCATTGTCTATTAGTTCTGTCCCACCTTTATCATGTTAGATTAGTGAACCCCACAACAGTACAGTGTAAATTTTTAATAATACCATGGGACAAATGGTATGGTATTTCTTGTCTCCAAATATTGTTCCATTGCGAGCAAAGATATTAACTTTTAAAGGTTGGATAGGATATTTGCATTATTTGCAACCACCGTTCTTATCTACTTTTAAGTAAAATATATAGATATCTAATGGCATCCAGAGTTGATAATGGCCTGGATAATTTAGATAAGATTTCAGGCCCCAAAAAACATCTGCAAAAAGCAGATTTAGCTCTTTCATTATGTACTTTTAATTTCTTGACAACTGCAGGCTTACAATAGATGTGGATGAAACTCAATTTTTATTTATCCTCTTAAATTTCAGAAACAGATGAACTGGGTAGTTTGTTATCTTTTGTGACTGGTTTAAAGGACATACCTCCACTGGGATTCAACCCACCACTAAAGCTACTGTTTAGACACCCATCTTTTGAATGGGACATTGCCCCGTTTGCAAATACTTGTGCTAATACCCTTAACATTCCAGTGTTAAAAGATTATGATGCATTCAAAACTGCAATGGCCATGTCTTTAAGAATTGGCAATATTTTTACTGACGCTTAAAATATTAACTTGCCTTTTTCTGTTTTACCCAGTCAGTTTGAAAGTTTTTAAGATAGTTATATTTAAAAACACTTTTTGTTCATACAACGTAGTCTGTTTTATCCAATCAATTTGATAGTTTTTAAGATAGTTAATTTAAAATTGCCCTTTTTGTGATACAACTTAAATCTGTTTTATCCAATCAGTTTGATAGTTCTTAAGTTATATTTAAAAACACTTTTTTGTGATACAACTTAGTCTGTTTTATCCAATCAATTTGATAGTTTTTAAGATAGTTAAATTTAAAGTATTGCTTATGTTTGTTTGTGTAATAATTTCTTATTTACCTTTGGGGATAGCCCGTTTTAAATTCATTTCTTTGTGATATATTTTATGTTCTTTGATTCAGTTTTTATTTATTTCTGTGTAAAGCTGCAACAATCTAAGAAAATATGCAATGTATAAATTTTGCATTATCAATTTTTGCAGTCTGAGTTATTTATAATTTTTAACATAAAATTTTATGTTAAAAGATGTATAGTAGTAATGAAGCAGTATTTTTTACACCTGCAAACAGATAAAGTCCGACAAATATTACCTTTATATTTTTTTATCGTTTACCTATTAAATATGCTCTTTGTAACTTAATTTCTTTGTTGTCAGAATTGCAGTACCGGTATCAGTAAAACACAAACTACTTCCCTTTGCAAGACTTTTTGTACCAAATCCTATGCCTGAACATTTTGTACATGTAAATTTCCGACAAGAAACTGGTTTTCTATTATTTGAAAAGGAGAATTAAATTGTTTTAATTTCATAGGGAATTTCTTATTTGACAATGGGTAGAAATAATGATCAATATACAGGCTTTTGCATATAAAGTTAATTTGAATGTCTTCATTGCAATCACAACAAACCTTTTTAAGATTAAAATTCTTACATTAATTTTTATACTCCCACATTGAAATGTGGTTGTAAATTTTGTCGTTACCTCTGTTAATATCTGATTGACTTAAGATTTATACACAGTGTTTAAGGTCATCAGACTGATTTTCAACCATTTCTAATATTTACTGCCACAGTCATGGCCTTTAATCACTTTGAAAAACATTGCAGATGCTCTTGAGGCTAAAGTCAATATCCGATTCACATTAAATTTATTAAATGTTTAAGGTCATGAGTGATTTTCGATGTTTACTGCCACAGTCATGGCCTATGATTACTTTGAAAATTCTTGTGGATGCTCTAGTGGGCCAAAGTAGTGGCTAAAGTTAATATCCAATTGACTTTAAATTTATACACAGTGTTTAAGGTCATCAGTTAAAGACGCATCAACAGAACACAATTTTTATGGGAAACAATCACCGGTTTTATTCTAAAAGCACCACGTTTCAATAAGAGGATAGTTGTCAAAACATCAAATAAAACCAGTGATTGTTCCCCATAAAAATTTTGTTCTGTTAATTTGTTTCCAAATCAATAAATCCCACTTAAAGATTAAGTTAAAGACACTTTTTGATTTTCAACAATTTCTGATAATTACTGTCAACATTATGGCCCTTGATCACTTTTAAAATCCTGTGGATGCTCCGACCAAAGTTATCATCTGATTTGATATTATATTCACTAAAACAGAGTTGAAGGTTATGAGTTCTTATTGATTTTCAATGATTTTTGATGAACTTAAACAGCTAAATCCATGATATTAAATGTTTTGTATATTAAACTTTAGCACGAGCCAAACAAATTCTAATAATTTTCTGTTAATTACTTAATGAGTTGTTACTCTTAATCCGATTTATGTGCATTATAAATGTTTCATTAACCACAAAAAAAAAAAATATGCAACTGTCCAGTCGATTTAGCTGATGTGGGGGATTTTTTTGTTGAGAGGCAACCTATCCTTAAATATGGATTAGTGTACTGCCATGTGTTTTATTATTGTTGATGAATATGTTTAATGATGTTGCCTTAATTAGGTTCCATATTAAATTGGTTAAGTTTGATGATCAACTGTTCCATGTAAATTTTGGGTTAAACATGATTTTGTACCTTTAGGCATAGTTAATGTCATAATTTTAATTTCTTAAAAAATCCTTTTATTAAGAAACTGTTATTGTATCTTGTTAAGTTATTAAATATTCATAAATTTTTTCTGTGTATGTACTGACTACATCCCATAAAGACTAGGCCTTCTACCATTTTAAGATTCTAGATTTATTGCTGTTTTTAAAATGTAGGCTAGATACAGGATTTTTGAAAAGGGACGGGATAGGGTGGTCAAAGGAAAGTCTTGAAGATATTTCATTGATGGGTAGAAACCGCTTACACATTTGACTAAAAAACAACAGTGTAAGACAAATATGTATTTAATACATCTACAAGATCATTCCACGTCCGGATGGGCAATAACTAAAACCCTTTCACCCTTCCCCTATTTACGAAGTCCCACTGTTCAGACATACTGTCATGATTTTTTTGGGAGGGTTAAATATTACAGGATCCTAGACCTGGTTAAATTAATAAGTAAGATTGTATCTAATATTGAAATTTGAGGCCAATAGCTTAATTGCACCAGGTATCATGAAGGTGCTGACAATACAGTACCACCACCCCCACCACCTCACTTGTGCTCCTTAACTGTTTAGCGTATGCCTTCGATGGATTACAGTGCTTATCCCGAGAGGTGATTGTGACAAATAGAAGAGAAAATAACATACTTTGCAATAAGGCCTTATGGGTAAAGCCTTTCCCAGCAACTAATTAAACACCATTTAGGGTATTCTGGCAAAACCTTATACAGAGAGAGAGAAATGGGGTTTAACGTCCACTTGACACAAACTAGGTCCTTTCGGGACTAACATATGGTTTAATTGTATTTCAATAATTCGCTTGCGCGTAGGGGTCTTTAGCAGTGGGAGAAAACCCATGAGGTTGGACAGACGACCCTGCTCCTTGTCACGTACAACTGGGGATTTGAAACCATGCCAGTTGACTCAATAGCAGGCTGAACAATACAGTGTGCGCACGCTAACCATTCGACCATCCAGCCCCCCCAAAACCTTAGTTCAGGCTGATGAATAATAGGTTAATATACACCCTTGGCCTTCAATAAAAGCTTTGTCTTCCAAACTGTTTGACCAGCGGTTGCCATGCAAGATACACCCACATTTTGCAAGAGATGGACAGATAAGCTAATATAAGATGTGTTTTAAGGAATATCAAGAGCCATAATCGGACAAGTTACGATTCGATACGCTCAAGTATCAATTTGAAAGCATATCTATAGGAAATAAAATTAAGTTTCACTGAAATTGGATCGGATAAAAAGAAAATTGTGACATCTACAGGGTCATAACTTTATTGCGTACGGGGAGTGGCTAGTTTGTCAAGCAGTTTCAGTCCGATTTTTATGAACTTCAAAAACAGCTGACATTATTGTGTAACCGTGATAAATTTAAACATTTATTCCAAATCAGGCAAAAAGTCTATCCTCTAGATGAACAACAAATGGCCAACACAGATTTTCAGACATTCAGGGGTCATAATCCAGGAAATTACCATTCCGATATATCAAAAGGAACCAAGATCTATAGGATAAAAACATATTTTTATTTTCACCAAAATTTGATAAAAAAAAAATTGTGACCTCCAGATGATTAACAACCATGGTATTACATAACCTACTTTTACACTATCAGTCCAATTTTAATGAAATTCGAGCTCAACCATCATAACTATGTAACAGTGAAATATACAGTGGAACGGTTTTGTAAATCGGATAATAATTGTGACCTCTAGAGGGACCACATCGAAAGAAATCAAGATCTTTGGGTTATATTCTATAACCATACATTTCAAGTTTCATCAAAATCATATAAAAATTGTACCCTCTAGAGGGTCCACAAACACTGTATGTTTAATTAGTCAGTTCTCATTTTTAGCCAACTATATAATTCTAATGCCTCTTCTGGATCATTTGGCATCTCTTTTCCAGCCTGCACTAACAATTCTGTGCATACATTTTCAAATTCTCTCAAACAACCGTTGGGTCCATAAAATTTACAAAACTGACTAAAACTATCAAGATCTTCAACAGCAACTTCGGTCTTGTAATCAACTGTATCTGAATATTAAAATGAAAAAAAAAATCACACAAAAATATCTGATATATGACATAAAAGCAGCTTAGTTTTCATTTAATGATCAAATAATGACCAAATAGTTTCTACCCCCATATGGTGAAAATAATTTCTCATATTAAATCTTGTGATTGTCGCCTTACCAAACAATTGTGGAGTAAAATATAACAAGTCTGGTTTGCCTGCAGGACACTCTGCCCCTTTAGTTGGTCTCATCTTATGTTGATTCCAGTCTTTACGGATTTGGTCTAAGTCTTTTTGAATGAGATTTGTGAAGCAAAACCTGAAACATTCTCTGTAAGACATAATGATACCAATACTGCATTATCAATATGAAAACTAATATGTATGCTTGTTAACTTTGCTGTAAACATATTATATTATATTAGTATTAGTTAATTCAAGCATATCAAAAAAGGTAAACAATACCAATACCTATAGAATGTATTACATTGTAGGGACCTTAATAATGGAGGCTCTATCATAAATATATGCCAAGTAGCCTTTCTTTATAACTTGGCACCTAAGTTTGACTACCGGTAATCTAACTATAAACATTACATAAACAAGGCCCCAAGAAGTCATCTAAATGAATGAATGAATGAATGGGTGTCACTTAAATACTACCCTTAAGAACAATTAAAAATTATCCCTTAAGAACAATTAAAAATTATCCCTTAAGAACAATTAAAAATTATCCCTTAAGAACAATTAAAAGTTAAGTCAAGAATATAATTATTCTGTATTGCTTATTGTTACCTCAAGTAACCTCTAGTATATAAGAGGAAAGTTTGTAGATTTAATATAGATAGTGACAATGGGTAAGCAAGAAGACATACTTAAGAGCAGGTCTCGGGTTTGTTATTTCTTAGTTAGGGTTTCACACTGCGTAGCTTGTGTGAAACACTATTGTTTTTGTTAAAATTATTAGGGTTTCACACTGCGTAGCTTGTGTGAAACACTATTGTTTTTGTTAAAATTATTATTCTTATTATTAGGGTTTCACACTGCGTAGCTTGTGTGAAACACTATTGTTTTTGTTAAAATTATTATTCTTATTATTATTATTATTATTATTATTCAGATTCCAATTTGAATAGATCTCAGCAACTACGTGTCGCATCGTTACGATTTCTTCGGTTTTACTGGGAAAGTGGGTGTGACTTAGAGGATAAAGCTATTTTGAACGTTCTGCGACAATGCGAAATGTCCGAAATCACCGAAGTTATCGTTTTTGAAAATATTGCAGTAATTTTAACAATAATCATTGGATTTTAACTTTCGATACATTTTGACATAGCCGGAGACAGGGCACATAGCTACGCTACTTTCGATTTTTGATTTTCGGCAAATCTTCGAAGATATTAGGCGCCAAATTTCGAAAATTTAAAATTTTACAAAAAACTTTTTTATTTATAAATATTTTTTAGTCGTGTTGTGCACAGAATTAAAGAGTCGTCTGACTAGCGCAAAAATGTTAAAAAAATTTGTCGCAGTAATTTTCCTTGGCCGCCATTGGCTAATTCACTTTTTCAGTCCTAGATTAAATTTTTATTGTTCGATTTGTATAAAACAAAGTTCATATGCTTCGTTGTCTCAATTGTCATTTTTTTTATTACCAAAAGTGTTATCTGTCGGCACCGGAAGTGGCATAATTTTACCAAAAACTACAATTTTGACGGTTAGTTTCCTTCTTCTTAAACAAATATTATTTTTTGGAAAAATTATATGACTCAAAGAGTGTGTCCTTTCAAGGCGCAAAAAATGGCGGAAGCAGTTTTTTTAATTTCTATTTCATTTTCTAGCAAATTGGATTAAGAGGTGAAAAAAGGCGTAAAATTGACCTATTTACAACCGATTCAGGCTTTTCAGATTTTAAAATATTTTTACTTAACTTTTATAAACCTGTAACTATAATCCATACGAAGAGAATGTATGTTAAAATTAGTTTCTAAAATAAGCAGTTGCCGAGAAATGGGCAGTTTTGCATAAGTCACTGTTTTCGTAATTTTGCCTGTAAAATAGGCAATTATTAATGGATATTCACAAAAGTGACATCATTTGATTCAAAAAGCAAGTCTGCGTCATATCATGTTGATTACTATTTAAAATTGACACCGGAAGTGACGTCATTTAGTCAAAAACTCAATTTTTAACTTTTAAAATCGATATTTTTTTCAACCAAGAATTATGTCACATATAATAATGAAATTAATTTTTGGTTTAAATTCACATATTAACAAAACTCATACGGTCAAAAAGATGTCATAAAATTGTTTCTAACTTGTTCGGTTGCCGAGAAATAGACGGTTTTCTACAGGTCACTTTTGAAGGTTTTTGGCCCATAAAAGTGTCAATTATTATTCGATTTTCATAAAATTTTCACCCGTTGAAGCCTAATGTCATAGACGATGTTAAAAAACTAATTTAAAGTTTTCATTATCACCGGAAGTAACGTCATTTTGGCAAAAACTGTATTTTAAGCCTTCAAAGCCGATATTTTATTCAAATGAGTCTGATTTGTAATGTTTATACAATTATGATATTTGATTCCAATCAACAAATAGATTAAACCCATACGGTCATATAAATACCAAAAAATGGTTTCTAACTTGTACGGTTGCCGAGAAATAGACGATTTTCTACACGTCACTTTTCAAGGTTTTTGGTCTATAAAAGTGGCAATTATTATTTGATTTACATAAAATTTTCACCATGTGATGCTTTATGCCATTTCTGATTTCATAAAACTAATGGAACATTTACATTATCACCGGAAGTACTGTAATTTTGTCAGGATCAATTACATGTAACAAATGTATAAAATGAAATGATATTGCTGGATTTGTTTGATTCTTTTTCTATTTTATTTGATGTGTGCAATTCTTATGTGGAAACCTGTATATTGGTTTCATTGGTACCGGAAGTGACATATGTTCAAGAGTAACGTGGCACCGAAATTGGCACCAGTGAAACCCGTCATTCCTGCATGCAGGTCTAGTTATTATTATTATTATTATTCAGATTCCAATTTGAATAGATCTCAGCAACTACGTGTCGCATCGTTACGATTTCTTCGGTTTTACTGGGAAAGTGGGTGTGACTTAGAGGATAAAGCTATTTTGAACGTTCTGCGACAATGCGAAATGTCCGAAATCACCGAAGTTATCGTTTTTAAAAATATTGCAGTAATTTTAACAATAATCATTGGATTTTAACTTTCGATACATTTTGGCATAGCCTGAGACAGGGCACATAGCTACGCTACTTTCGATTTTTGATTTTCGGCAAATCTTCGAAGATATTAGGCGCCAAATTTCGAAAATTTAAAATTTTACAAAAAACTTTTTTATTTATGAATATTTTTTAGCCGTATTGTGCACAGAATTAAAGGGTCATCTGACTAGTGCAAAAATGTTAAAAAATTTTGTCTCAGTAATTTACCTTGGCCGCCATTGGCTAATTCAGTTTTTCAGTCCTAGATTAATTTTTTATTGTTCGATTTGTATAAAACAAAGTTCATATGCTTCGTTGTATCAATTGTCGTTTTTTTTATTACCGAAAGTGTTATCTGTCGGCACCGGAAGTGGCATAATTTTACCAAAAACTACAATTTTGACAGTTATTTACGATCTTCATAAACAAATATTATTTTTTTGAAAAATTATATGACTCAAAGAGTGTGCCCTTTCAAGGCGCAAAAAATGTAGGAAGCAGTTTTTTTAATTTCGATTTCATTTTCGAGCAAATTCGATTAAGAGGCTAAAAATGGTGTAAAATTGGCCTATTTACAACCTATTCAGGCTTTTCAGATTTTAAAATATTTCTTCGTAACTTTTATAAACTTGTAGCTATAATCCATACGAAGAAAATGTATGTTAAAATTCGTTTGTAATATAAGCAGTTGCCAAGAAATGGGCAGTTCTGCATAAGTCACTGTTTTCGTTATTTTGCCTGTAAAATAGTCAATTATTATTGGATTTTTATAAAAGTGACATCATTTGATTCAAAAAGCACGTAGCGTCATGTCAAGTTGATTACAATTCAAAATTGACACCGGAAGTGACATCATTTGGTCAAAAAATGCATTTTACACTTTTTTATATCAATGTTTTATTCAACCAAGAATAACTTAATATGTATTAATAATTTTAACTTTTGGTTTAAATTCACATATAAACAAAACTCATATGGTCATATAGATATCATAAAATGGTTTCTAACTTGTTCGGTTGCCGAGAAATAGACGGTTTTCTACAGGTCACTTTTGAAGGTTTCGAGGCCATAAAAGGGTCAATTATTATTCGATTTTCATAAACGTCACACCATGTTATACCTAATGCCATTTGGGATTTCATACAAGTAATTTAAGATTTTCATTATCACCGGAAGTAACGTCATTTTGGCAAAAACTGTATTTTTAGCCTCCAAAACAGATATTTTATTCAAATGAGTCTGTTTTGAAATCTTTTTCAAATTATGGTATTTGATGCCAATCAACAAATAGAATGAACCCATACGATCATACAGATACCACAAAATGGTTTCTAACTTGTACGGTTGCCGAGAAATAGCCGATTTTCTACAAGTCACTTTTCAAGTTTTTTGGTCTTTAAAAGTGGCAATTATTATTCGATTTAACGTTTTTATTTATAAATATTATTTAGTCGTGTTGTGCACAGAATTAAAGAGTCATCTGACTAGCGCAAAAATGTTAAAAAAATTTGTCTCAGTAATTTTCCTTGGCCGCCATTAGCTAATTCAGTTTTTCAGTCCTAGATTAATTTTTTATTGTTCGATTTGTATAAAACAAAGTTCATATGCTTCGTTGTCCCAATTGTTATTTTTTTTATTACCAAAAGTGTTATCTAGCAAATTGGATTAAGGGGTGAAAAAAGGCGTAAAATTGACCTATTTACAACCCATTCAGGGTTTTCAGATTTTAAAATTTTTTTACTTAACTTTTATAAACCTGTCACTATAATCCATACGAAGAGAATGTATGTTAAAATTAGTTTCTAATATAAGCAGTTGCCGAGAAATGGGCAGTTTTGCATAAGTCACTGTTTTCGTAATGTTGCCTGTAAAATAGTCAATTATTAATGGATATTCACAAAAGTGACATCATTTGATTCAAAAAGCAAGTGTGCGTCATATCATGTTGATTACTATTTAAAATTGACACCGGAAGTGACGTCATTTAGTCAAAAACTCAATTTTTAACTTTTAAAATCGATCTTTTTTTCAACCAAGAATTATGTCACATGTAATAATAAAATTAACTTTTGGTTTAAATTCACATATTAACAAAACTCATACGGTCAAATAGATATCATAAAATTGTTTCTAACTTGTTCGGTTGTCGAGATATAGGCGATTTTCTGAAAGTCACTTTTGAAGGTTTTTGGCCCATAAAAGTGTCAATTATTATTTGATTTTCATAAAATTTTCACCCTTTGAAGCCTAATGTCATAGACGATGTTATAAAACTAATTTAACGTTTTCATTATCACCGGAAGTAGCGTCATTTTGGCAAAAACTGTATTTTAAGCCTTCAAAACCGATATTTTATTCAAATGAGTCTGATTTGTAATGTTTATACAATTATGATATTTGATTCCAATCAACAAATAGATTAAACCCATACGGTCATATAAATACCAAAAAATGGTTTCTAACTTGTACGGTTGCCGAGAAATAGACGATTTTCTACACGTCACTTTTCAAGGTTTTTGGTCTATAAAAGTGGAAATTATTATTCGATTTACATAAAATTTTCACCATATGATGCCTTATGCCATTTCTGATTTCATAAGACTAAGGGAACATTTACATTATCACCGGAAGTACTGTTATTTTGTCAGGATCAATTACATGTAACAAATGTATAAAATAAAATTGCTGGATTTGTTTGATTCTGTTTCCATTTTATTTGATGTGTGCAATGCTTATGTGGAAACCTGTATATTGGTTTCATTGGTACCGGAAAGGACATATGTTCAAGGGTAACGTAGCACCAAAAGTGACACAAGTTCAAGTTCAAAGGTAACATGGCAAAAGTGAAACCCGTCATTCCTGCATGCAGGTCTAGTTATTCTTATTATTATTAGGCTTTCAGACTTTCGTCTGAAAGCCTATTGAGATTACTAAAATTATTATTATTATTATTATTATTATTATTATTTACCGCGAGGGCCTAGATCTCCATGATCGAAAACAGATATCGATCTGGAATTAGCTTTTCTATCGGGAAACCATGTGGTGGCTACTTGATAAAATATTTTTGAAATTTCTGCGCATACCGGAAGTGACCGAACTTTGTACTTTCTCTAAAAATTGAAAATCGGCCATAGTTTCGTCAATTCTTTATCCATTTTCAAACAAATTACATTTTTGGAATCCCTGAATCTTTTCTGAGACAATGGCTATCTCACATTTTTCAATTTCGAACATTCGTCTATGACTTTTATCGTTCGAAAATTGAAAACATGTTGTTTACGAGACAATTTTTGTTATTTTTCAAAATTTTCAAATTTGACCTACATTTTTGGATACCTGAAGTCCATCCGATTCCAGTAATATAAGTTTCATTCAGAGTTATCGCCCTTTATTTTCCGATTTTTTTCGAATTTTCTTCCCATTTTGCAAGCTCGGGTTTCGTTTTATGGTAGAATTGACGTTTATGAAACTTCTGGAACATGAAGTTATAGTCCAATACCAACTGATAAAGCAATTTCGACACGGATCTTCAAACCGGAAGTGGTCGAAATAATGTTCAATATTTTGAAAAAAATGCAAAAAATGGATATTTTGGGGGAAAACGCTATTTCTCTGTCCGATATCAATGGATTAAACGAATGAAGGTACCGTTTGATGGCACGATTGTTGGACTATCATATGATACCCCATTCATACGGATACTATGAACAGACAGCAAAATATGGCACGCTGAAAATCAAGTATTTTCTGATTTGGAGCGTTTTTGGACGCCTGTATCTCGAAAACTTAACCTGCAATATTTTTTAATTTTTTTCTATCGAGAGTCCTTTGGGAGGTATTTGACATGAAGCCATCCAATAGGACTTTGAAATGTCTGGAATAGGATAAAAAAGGGACTGAAAATCGAAAAAAGTCGAAAAATCGTGAAATTTTGGAAAATGCTCTACTATTTTTTTATTTTAAGAGATTTTTAAAAAAAGGTTGTATATTCAGATAGCTGACCTAATTACGATTCTAACGATGTATAATATGTATGTAATTATTAAAATTTAATTTTCTATATTTTAATTTTTTTGCATTTTTGGCACTTTTGAACATAGGATTTCTCAGGGGCATTTTATCTGATCAGATAATGTAATATATCATTACAGAGCCCTGTGGCTATTTTAGTGCCCAAACCGGCTATTAGAACTATTCCGACAATAATAACCATACCGGAAGTATTCAAAAAATGAAAAAAAAGAGTAAAAACATTGTCGCACTTGCGAAAAACTTGATTTCTCCCTTAGGTAATAGCGGACCAAAAGAACTAAAGTGTCGCTGGATAGCCCTATTAATGGACCATCATATGGTATCTAAATAATACGATTTCGATGGTAAGGAAATAAATTATTGTATGCCAAAAATCTAGTATTTTCCAATTTTTTAACATTCTGAGACGCCCTTTTCTCGAAAACGACGCCTACGATTTTTCTTAAACGTTTCTTACTCAAAGTCCTGTCAGTTGTCTATATAGGGAATCCAAAATGAAAAGCATTGAAATAATATAATTGGTCGAAAAATGGCCTCAAACTTTGAAAAAAATTGAAAAATCGTTAAATTTTTTGAAACGCTCTTTAATTTATCTTTTTTTCCAAAACTACTTAATGGATGTTTCTGACACTTCTGGTACGTACAGTTAAGTATCCAAAGGACTTCGTAAAGCTATCACAACAACGATCGTAAAACCGGAAGTAGTCGAAAAAATGTCCGATATTTCGAAAAAAATTAATTTTTTTACGAAAACCTTTTTTATTTATGAATATTTTTTGATGATATTTTACACAGGGTTAAAATATCATCGTACTTGAGCAGAAATGAGAAAAAAAATTGTCTTGGTAATTTGCGTTAGCCACCATCGGCTAATTTAGTTTTTCGTACCCAGAAAAATTATTTATTGTTCGATTTGTATAAAACAAAGTTCATATGCACCATGGTCCCAATTGTAATTTTTTTTGTTACGGTGAAATTTTTCTGTCGGCAACGGAAGTGACGTAATATTAACAAAAACTACAATTTTGACAGTTCGGTAGCACTTTTTGAAAGCAAATATTATTTTTTTTCAAAACTGATATGACTAAAAGGATGCACCCTGCAAAGGTGCACAAAAACCTTAGCTCATATTTTTTAATTTCAACTTCATTTTCGGGCAATTTCGAATAAAATGTAAAATAAAGTGTAAAATTCAGTTATTTACAATTCATTCAGCGTCTTCATATTTTGAAATATTTATTTGTAATTTTCATAAACTCGTAGCAATAATCCAGACGAAGAGAATGTATGCGAAAATTAGTTTGTAATATGAGCAGTTGTCGAGAAATATGCAATTTTGCATGCATCACTTTTCACGTTATTTTGCCTATAAAAGAGTTAATTATTATTCGATTTGCAATATTTTTTTTCCATTTGATGCCTAATGCCAATTTGGACTAGGTCAAGCCAATTTTACATTTTCACTGTGACCGGAAATGACGTCATTTGGGCAAAAACTGTATTTTTAACCTAAAAAATAAATATTTTATTCAAATGAGTCTGCCTTATAATATTTTTAAAATTATGATATTTGATTCCCATCAACGAATAAAATGAAGCCATACGACCATACAGATACCACAAAATGGTTTCTTACTTGTACGGTTACAGAGAAATAGGCGATCTTCTATAAGTCACTTTTCAAGGTTTTTGGTCTGTAAAACTGTCAATTATTATTCGATTTTTACAATTTATTTACCATTTCATGCCTTATGCTATTTATGACTTCTATGAACCAAGTTAAAATTTTCAATATCACCGGAAGTAATGTAATTTTTGCAAAAAACGTATTTTTAGCCTTTAAAACAAACATTTTTTTGAAGGGATTTATATTTATTATTCGTTTAACTTTATAACGTCTGACTCTAATGGGCAGTAAGACTGAATCAATACCATCATATTGATATCAAGAAAAATCTTCTAGCATGTTCCCTTGTCGAATAATAACCAATTTTCCGAGGGTCACTTTTCAGTTTTTTACCTTCTTAATTTCAGTTTATGGGTTATAGGTTAATTATTTATTGTCCGATATTTATAAAAAAAAGTTTGTATTTTGTATGTTGCGAATTTTCGACTTATTTTTCATCTATAAAAATTTCTTTCCGCACCGGAAGTGACATACTTTTGCCATAATTTACAATTTTGACCGGTCTTTTAGCCAGCAAATATTACTTTTAGATATGATAGAGGGTGTCACTGAAGCAAAACAACTAAAGTATAGTTTGGTAGCTCAATGGATCGGCTATGGTATAATAAACTTCCTGTATGATTCCTGAAAGCCGGTTCAGTGCTGCTTGCAGGTCTAGTTATTATTATTATTATTATTATTATTATTCAGATTCCAATTTGAATAGATCTCAGCAACTACGTGTCGCATCGTTACGATTTCTTCGGTTTTACTGGGAAAGTGGGTGTGACTTAGAGGATAAAGCTATTTTGAACGTTCTGCGACAATGCGAAATGTCCGAAATCACCGAAGTTATCGTTTTTAAAAATATTGCAGTAATTTTAACAATAATCATTGGATTTTAACTTTCGATACATTTTGGCATAGCCTGAGACAGGGCACATAGCTACGCTACTTTCGATTTTTGATTTTCGGCAAATCTTCGAAGATATTAGGCGCCAAATTTCGAAAATTTAAAATTTTACAAAAAACTTTTTTATTTATGAATATTTTTTAGTCGTATTGTGCACAGAATTAAAGGGTCATCTGACTAGTGCAAAAATGTTAAAAAATTTTGTCTCAGTAATTTACCTTGGCCGCCATTGGCTAATTCAGTTTTTCAGTCCTAGATTAATTTTTTATTGTTCGATTTGTATAAAACAAAGTTCATATGCTTCGTTGTATCAATTGTCGTTTTTTTTATTACCGAAAGTGTTATCTGTCGGCACCGGAAGTGGTATAATTTTACCAAAAACTACAATTTTGACAGTTATTTACGATCTTCATAAACAAATATTATTTTTTTGAAAAATTATATGACTCAAAGAGTGTGCCCTTTCAAGGCGCAAAAAATGTAGGAAGCAGTTTTTTTAATTTCGATTTCATTTTCGAGCAAATTCGATTAAGAGGCTAAAAATGGTGTAAAATTGGCCTATTTACAACCTATTCAGGCTTTTCAGATTTTAAAATATTTCTTCGTAACTTTTATAAACTTGTAGCTATAATCCATACGAAGAAAATGTATGTTAAAATTCGTTTGTAATATAAGCAGTTGCCAAGAAATGGGCAGTTCTGCATAAGTCACTGTTTTCGTTATTTTGCCTGTAAAATAGTCAATTATTATTGGATTTTTATAAAAGTGACATCATTTGATTCAAAAAGCACGTAGCGTCATATCAAGTTGATTACAATTTAAAATTGACACCGGAAGTGACATCATTTGGTCAAAAAATGCATTTTACACTTTTTTAAATCAATGTTTTATTCAACCAAGAATAACTTAATATGTATTAATAATTTTAACTTTTGGTTTAAATTCACATATAAACAAAACTCATGTGGTCATATAGATATCATAAAATGGTTTCTAACTTGTTCGGTTGCCGAGAAATAGACGGTTTTCTACAGGTCACTTTTGAAGGTTTCGGGGCCATAAAAGGGTCAATTATTATTCGATTTTCATAAACGTCACACCATGTTATACCTAATGCCATTTGGGATTTCATACAAGTAATTTAAGATTTTCATTATCACCGGAAGTAACGTCATTTTGGCAAAAACTGTATTTTTAGCCTCCAAAACAGATATTTTATTCAAATGAGTCTGTTTTGAAATCTTTTTCAAATTATGGTATTTGATGCCAATCAACAAATAGAATGAACCCATACGATCATACAGATACCACAAAATGGTTTCTAACTTGTACGGTTGCCGAGAAATAGCCGATTTTCTACAAGTCACTTTTCAAGTTTTTTGGTCTTTAAAAGTGGCAATTATTATTCGATTTAACGTTTTTATTTATAAATATTATTTAGTCGTGTTGTGCACAGAATTAAAGAGTCATCTGACTAGCGCAAAAATGTTAAAAAAATTTGTCTCAGTAATTTTCCTTGGCCGCCATTAGCTAATTCAGTTTTTCAGTCCTAGATTAATTTTTTATTGTTCGATTTGTATAAAACAAAGTTCATATGCTTCGTTGTCCCAATTGTTATTTCTTTTATTACCAAAAGTGTTATCTAGCAAATTGGATTAAGGGGTGAAAAAAGGCGTAAAATTGACCTATTTACAACCCATTCAGGCTTTTCAGATTTTAAAATTTTTTTACTTAACTTTTATAAACCTGTCACTATAATCCATACGAAGAGAATGTATGTTAAAATTAGTTTCTAATATAAGCAGTTGCCGAGAAATGGGCAGTTTTGCATAAGTCACTGTTTTCGTAATGTTGCCTGTAAAATAGTCAATTATTAATGGATATTCACAAAAGTGACATCATTTGATTCAAAAAGCAAGTGTGCGTCATATCATGTTGATTACTATTTAAAATTGACACCGGAAGTGACGTCATTTAGTCAAAAACTCAATTTTTAACTTTTAAAATCGATCTTTTTTTTCAACCAAGAATTATGTCACATGTAATAATAAAATTAACTTTTGGTTTAAATTCACATATTAACAAAACTCATACGGTCAAATAGATATCATAAAATTGTTTCTAACTTGTTCGGTTGTCGAGATATAGGCGATTTTCTGAAAGTCACTTTTGAAGGTTTTTGGCCCATAAAAGTGTCAATTATTATTTGATTTTCATAAAATTTTCACCCTTTGAAGCCTAATGTCATAGACGATGTTATAAAACTAATTTAACGTTTTCATTATCCCCGGAAGTAGCGTCATTTTGGCAAAAACTGTATTTTAAGCCTTCAAAACCGATATTTTATTCAAATGAGTCTGATTTGTAATGTTTATACAATTATGATATTTGATTCCAATCAACAAATAGATTAAACCCATACGGTCATATAAATACCAAAAAATGGTTTCTAACTTGTACGGTTGCCGAGAAATAGACGATTTTCTACACGTCACTTTTCAAGGTTTTTGGTCTATAAAAGTGGAAATTATTATTCGATTTACATAAAATTTTCACCATATGATGCCTTATGCCATTTCTGATTTCATAAGACTAAGGGAACATTTACATTATCACCGGAAGTACTGTTATTTTGTCAGGATCAATTACATGTAACAAATGTATAAAATAAAATTGCTGGATTTGTTTGATTCTGTTTCCATTTTATTTGATGTGTGCAATGCTTATGTGGAAACCTGTATATTGGTTTCATTGGTACCGGAAAGGACATATGTTCAAGGGTAACGTAGCACCAAAAGTGACACAAGTTCAAGTTCAAAGGTAACATGGCAAAAGTGAAACCCGTCATTCCTGCATGCAGGTCTAGTTCTATATTATATTGGTATTAACCATGTTTCCAGAATATAGAATTGTTCGAAGAAGAAGTGAGTTGTTAATTATTGTATGATCATTCTTACACCCCCAATTAGATGGGTCATACAATCCATCATCTTAGATTGGACTTACAAGCCAGTTCTAAAACCCCAGGCGATAACTACATCATAATATGAAGGATACATTTTGTGAGAGCTAAATCGGTCTATCACAGATTTTTTTTCTGGCTTCAACCGTTATATTATAAATTGTTATGTTGACATTTATGTACCCCACAAGCAGCATTCTAGATCTGTGAACCTAATAACTGAAATAGGTGATAGTTTGATAATTGAGACATTGTGTATTATCTTGTGTATGACAATCAAAGCCGTGCTACCTTTTGTGAAAAATTCAATTTAAAGTTTATTTCCATACAGTATTTTGGGGTAACAAAACAACCCTTTTGTATAAAATTGTCAATATTCATCATCCAATATCATATCAAAATAACCACACATATCATCACTTGCTAGAGTGGTGGTCACTATGATGACAACACATGTCCACATAACAGTATATGGATCTAAAAATGTTGAAATGATGTATACACACTTGTTTTGGCCATTTTCGGTATTAATCTCTCCTGAAGCTTCCAAATCCTTAAATAAATCTATCCAGAACTGACAACCACCCTGTTTTGCAGACCGCCAGAATCTTTCTATCCGCTATAAGAGACGATCATTGGTATATACTAAACATGTAACAACTTCAACAAAGATAAATTGCTAGACAACGAAACATACACCCACAGCATACAATTCACCCGAGCAGTGCACAGAGGGTGTCACATTTATTTATTCTTTCAAACGTAATGCATTCACAAGACACTACTAGTTCGGTGGTTAAAGGGGGAGGGGGAATCGTCACCCGACCTGTGAATTTATGAGACCGAGTTTTTCTCAACAAGTTTTTTGTGTAGATCCGAATTTGTGGTGTGGCCCCATTTTTTGCGGTCAGATTTTGCATTTTAAGATTCAGACATAGCATCGCAACATTTCAAAACTATTTCTGATCGTATTACTTATATAGTAATTGCAGGGGGACAACACCACACATAATTTACATAAAAACAAATATATGGACAAGACATCATACTCAGAAACCACAATTAAACAAACAATTCAAAACAAGTGAATGGATTCGATGTCAATTTTGACATTTTTGTAGGCGTGGCAGATTGGGCAGATTAGGGATGTACCCCACTGAAACCAGTCTTCGAAGGGATAAATGGCAATAACTCTGAAAGTAATTATCAGCCACTTCATCTCATGTACATAAATACTATAGTCAATCGGTTAATCACTTACGCTTGTAAAGAGTCCACAAGAGGTTCAGATTGATTAAGGGTGATCAATGATCGTAAATTTCAAGAGAATCGGATAACAACTTTAGCAACCACAAAATTTTATAAAGAGACCATGGGTCATAACACGCATATGTGGATGCCAGACTGACTGAGGAAAGGCGGACAGACAAAGGGCGAATAAAAGGGACTAAATTGAAAATGTATTTGGTATTCTAAAGTTTGAATTTTTTTAATAAAAGAAAATTACCTGATTTGCCGGTGATGGTCCATACAAAAAGCTTTTTTCACCAGCCATGTCATCTCCATGATACCATCTTAGTGACTTCTGGATATTCTCAATTATTTTGTTCTCTGTGCCTTTATCGGCTCTAATACATCGAGGAACTCCTATACGTTTAAAATGGGTATTATTATATGGGATTATAATAAATAGATGGGACATATTAATTAATTGCATTTACTTACATCGGAGCATACATTGTTTCTTGTGTGTGTGTGCTTTCATAAAGCATCGTGCAAGGCGGGGGGCAATATAATCATATGCGATTAACAACCTACGATTATGTACGCATCATTTTGCCATTGAAAGGGACAGATCTCTTAAGATACCACGTGGTTCGCCCTCGTCAATAATACCATACGAAAAAAACTGGAATGCTACAATATTTGGGAACACAATAACAACAGCGTAGTACAATAGCCACAAGTGTCGCATTCTATGCCTCCCTCTCTCTCTGTATTGATGCACATTTCAATGTTTCGTGAGAAATTTCACATTATGCTTCTACTCTCACCTTCAATTCCAAGCAAATATTCTAAAAAATAGCCTGCAACCACCTCTGGATCATTGTTGGTTCTACCAACACGAAGCCATAAAATTCGTCTAGAATATCTGAAAATAGTTAATCTTAATCTGTAATACAACTTATTGTGATATGCTGAGCTGTTAACAATATTTTCAATCTCTCAGAAACAGAAAACAGGCAAAATAAACTTATTAGTGAAGCTGTAAGGTTCATTATTTCAAGTTGACATTATTCTTTTTTTGGTAAAGCTTTATAAAACTTGTTTTATTATTGAGTAGTCCAAACAAATGTAAATAAAACTAATAAAAGCGCAGGCGAAGCGCTCCTGGTTGCTTCTTGTTAGCTCTACAGTTTTCTGTAAATTAGCTTTTAAATCCAATTAATCTTTCTATAGATATTATTTATTTTTACTGATTTTATAGATTTATATTTTCTACATTTATTGTAGCGCACCTGAACACTCATGTGAAATATAGCTCTATATAAATGTTGTATAATAATAATAGAGCGACAGAAAAATATGGTTTATCGTCCATTCAACACAAACTAAATCATTTCGGGACTAATATAATAATTTTCAATTGCATTTCAATAATTTCCTTGTGCGGAGAGATCTTTAGCAGTGCGAGGAAATCTGAGGACACAGAGAAATATAACATTAAAATAAACACTAATAATAATCTATTAAGTAAACTTTATTTAATTCTGGCAGGTGGTTTCATTAGGATAAAAGGGCATATCATAATAACACTAGCTACAATTTCATGGAATCATAATTATTGAGTTTAATACTAAGCATCCATAAAATTGTACCTTGTGTTAATATGTTCTATAACTATAAGTGCCTATCAAAGAAGTCATATTATAATACAGTTTTTCTTACCCACATATTCCACCATGTATCGCAAAGCCATAGGCCTTCAACTTGTCATACCCATCTATGTGGATTAAATAGTTTGGACCTTTGTTGACATATATTCTCCTTGACAGTTGGTGTTTCTTGCGGAGGTTCACCCCTTCGGGGTCCATTAACTTTAATAAAGTGTAAACCTTGTCCCTGTAAGTAATACAAGCGTATTACTAGAAACAAAATATATATTTTATCAATCCTTCCACATTCCACTCAGAAATATTTCATTTTTCATAATATAACATGTAATTGTCTGCAATATCACTTTAAATAAAGCTATTTCACACACACACAAGAAACAATGTATGCACCGATGTAAGTAAATGCTATCATAAAGGACTTTTGTATGTGTGTGTGTAGTGGTGCAGGGAGGGGGCGGGGCACATAGCCCTTCACTCTTTCAAAAGCAGCCGTGAATTGTCAGGGACTACCTGAATCTCATGCTTACTGAATTGTTTCCTGGCGATACTAACTAGAGCTGGCAATGTGGTCAAGCTTTTAAGTACTATGCTGTCCAGGAAGTTGCGATACAAGTTTACACTGGAATGTAAAAGTTAAATAGTTTAACATTCAAATTTATTTCGTTTGAGGACATGTATACCAAGTGTTATTGTTATCAGTTCAAATCTGTAGGGGTGAGGCTGCTTTCAAATGTTTGCGACAAATGTAATCAACTTTCGATGAAATTGCCTAACTCTGCTTGACCTTCATTTTATGATTAAGACACTACTAAGTTCAAGAATGCCAAGTTTCATTAACACGCAGTTGGATTGCAGAACATGATAGAAATACCTAGCAACACGTAGGCCATGTTTTGACAGGAGTCTTTTCGCTAAAGCCCTGTAACCAAGGCACCGTCCACTTCCAGTCAATTCCTCCTGAAATAAAAGAATTTTTTTTTCATTTCCATGCCAAACCATTAAAGTGGTTGGATTTAGAGAGAGAGAGAAATGGGGTTTAACGTACACTCGAAACAAACTAGGTCATTTCAGGACTAACATATGGTTTCAATTTAATTTCAATAATTCGCTTGCGCGTAGGGGTCTTTAGCAGTGGGAGGAAACCGGAGTGCCCGGAGGAAACCCACGAGGTTGAGAAGGCGTCCCTATCTCCATGCCACATACGCTCACACCAGGGATCGAAACCACAGCCGCAAGCCAGATGTGACCGGCCAGCTAGAGGTCGAAGCGCGGCACTCTAGACCACTAGGCCATCCCAACCCCCCCGGTGGATTTAGAAGCCTATATCTAAAGCATTGGTCATTATCAAGGCAGGGTTAACCATTAGGCTAATAAGGCTATAACGCAAGCCCTTTAAAAATATTTAGGCCTACAGATCTGGCTGGGGGGGTCGACTAAATTTTCTAAAGATACCATTGAAAATATCAGCAAATGTTGAATAGTCTTAGCTATCTGACACAACTAAAATCGCCATGGATATCTCAATCATTGTCTAAAAACTCTGTTGTTAATATTTTCATTGCAAAAGCCATCGAAAAACGCAACATACGGGGCACACTGGGTCAAAAAAAAGTTTGGTTTTACAATGATCTACACAGAAATAGTTTCAATTTATTAACTTTTTAACAGCACTATTAAATAAAACATATGACTGGCTTCAACTGAGTACATAGTTTGATTCTCTGTAGGATTTCACTTCTGGTCAATTTACTAAAAAAAAGAAATCATGCCCACTGTGCTCCGCTCTCCCCTACCCTTAATACGACCCTAACAGTAACTACAGACTGTACCGTGGGGTGTGGGATATTGCTGTTGATTCTCGTTATTCCCACTTTCTGTAAACCGGGGTCATTTCTTCACAAGATATGTAAGGTTTCCGAGGGAAAAATTTAGCCTATTACGTAGGCTTCACACCTACTCTTATAGCAGCTGTTATAGACTCTTCGTCATTTCCACCTCTTCGCCTATGACCATATTTTTTAAGAATTCTTCTTATTTGCCTTTCACTGAATTAATAATAAACAAACGAAAATACATGATTTTAGTCATTTTCTAGAAGAACATATTTCTTTGCTTTTGTGATTCAATATTCATTATAAATTTCCATAAAATCAATGACACACACCATACCACACACACCATACCACACAATCACAACAAGAAAGGCCTACCTTATTGATATAGTGTGTCTTAGAAATAATAATATAGAGACTTCAATATTGGTGTATCCGCCAAAAAAATACTCACGAATGAGCTCATCACCTGTAATAATAAGCATAGATAGGAAAATCAAATGTCTGCTCGTGGCTCAAAAACACACGTTTTGACTAAAATGTAAAACATGATTAATATAAAAATGAGATTAAACAATCAAAATACAAATTTTGCGACTTTATAACCAGTGACAAAAATGTAGGCCTACGTGTTGGATGAACCCCATTCCGAAACATGTCCATTGATGTATATAAATTCGCCATTTTAATTGTTTATACTTCGCCGACTATACGACCAAGATGCATTGTTTAATAATTACTCTCAAAACTTTCCTTTTTTTCAATTTTTTTATCCTATAATTAGTTAATTTCGTGTGTAACAAATAGTTATTAAAAAATCTGGACAAACGTAAATTTCATATGCCGAAATTGATCAAATGAAATTTGCATTTTGATAGATATTGTTGAAAGATTTTTTGTTGCGCACGAAAATTAATACTTGCACTTCCGAGGCGAGAACACGAGAAGACGAGATTGTGACGAAGCGAGGGAGCGAGAACACGAGAGGACGAGATTGACCCAAAGGCGAGGGAGCGAGGGAGCGAGAAGTCGAGGTTTTTCAAAGGCGAGAACACGAGGGAGCGAGAAGTCGAGGGCGAGAAATCGAGGGCGAGAAGTCGAGGGAGCGAGAAGTCGAGGGCGAGGGAGCGAGAACACGAGGTTTTTCAAAGGCGAGAACACGAGGGAGCGAGAAGTCGAGGGACGAGAAGACGAGAAGTCGAGGTGAAAGTAATCTCGTGTTCTCGGGGCGAGATCCTCGTATTCTCGCCCTGTTTCCTCGCGTTCTCGCTCTCTCGCTCCCTCGCCCTCGACTTCTCGCTCCCTCGACTTCTCGTCTTCTCGTCTTCTCGCCCTCGACTTCTCGTCTTCTCGTGTTCTCGCCCTCGACTTCTCGCGGCGAGGGGACGAGATTCGAAATGGCCGCAATAGGCTTCCATACTGATCTGTGGAATAAATATGGCCAGTAGTAGAGAAATAGCACCAATGATTGAAAAAATCTGTTATTTACTGGAAACAAGTATTTTTTCAAAACTATTTCAGTGAAACAATATCCAAGAGAAATATATACTAAATACACATGAAAACGATTTTGGCATGATTGAAATACTGGTTTGGTACTATAATTATATATAATGTATGTTATAAGCGGCACCAGTAGGAGGATTATCAATGTTATAAGCAGCACCAGTATTCCGCTTGGTTTGAATACACCCCATACTGAAACATGCCATAAACTATTTCAAATTATACCAAAAATATTTTTGAACTGTTGTAGCAATATTGCTGGGATTTTTGCTCTTTAAATTAAGGATAGTATTATATTGTATTAATCAATTATATTGTATTAATCAATACATTTCTCCAGTAAATTTTCAATAAGTATAAAGATGGCGTTCAACGTCATTTGGTTTAATTCATCAATCTCTTTAATTATTTACATCATAATATTAATATGTCAGCTCAAAAACATGAGATTTTACAAAAATGGATACATATTATCGAATGCATCACAATGATAGACAAGTAGTATTGAAGGTTGGGAAAAATAATAAGTTTACGGAAGTAATGTCCGAGATTCAGCGACGGCCAAATTGACCGATGGAAGTGCAACCAAGCGTAATTTTAATTGAGAAATAGTACAAAAAACACGGGATTTTATTGAGAGGCCACTCCCGTTAAGCGGTCAATCGTAAAAATTCCCATGGATGGCTGCTTAATGCAGATTCTACTGTAATTGACAATTCGATAATTGAAAGTCCAAAGCTACAAAACTACCATTCTTGAGAGAATTTGTCAAACAGCAGACAGATTCAGGAAGGGAGCATATGTCCAAAATTCTATCAGCAGACTCTCCCCAGGGAGCCTGGTTGGCTAGGGTTTGAGAAAGACTTTAGTATTGTATTCCACTATGCTTGTATCTATGTATCCGGCTATGTTTAATAAAATGTAAAAACGAACTGGTGCATTGATCTTCCTGGTAAGACAGACTTCCTAACTGAGATAGACAATAAGAAGTAATACACAACGTGAAGGGGAAGAAAGACAACCATAGACAAATTCTAGACGATCACAAGGCTACGAAGATATGTACATGTAGTAAGAAAAGAGGCATGGGTCACAGGGGCGGACAAAGAGAGGGGGTTTGGGGGGTTGGGGGTCCACCCCCCCCCCCCCTGCTAAGCTACATAAAAAAATAATGCCTTGCATCAATGAAATTACATCACAAAGTGATCCTACATCAGTATAAAACGATTTCTCTGTTTAAAAAGCTCAATTTGTATGTATGCCTATGTAATTTAGAGACGATGGTGGCAGATTTCCCTAACCGAAAGCTGGCAAATCCCCTCATGCAAAAATTCCTGGATCCGCACCTGGGCCATGCGTAGAGAGAGAGAAAGAAATGGGGTTTAACGTCCACTCAACACAAACTAGGTCATTTCGGGACTAACATATGGTTTGATTTTATTTCAATAATTCACTTGCGCGTAGAGGTCTCTAGCAGTGGGAAGAAACCGGAGTGCCCGGAGGAAACCCACGAGGTTGAGAAGGCGCCCCTATCTCCATGCCACATACGCTCACACCCGGGCCAGCTAGAGGTCGAAGCACGGCACTCTAGACCACTAGGCCATCCCAACCCCCCAGGAGTGACCGAAGGATTTAACTTGTGGGCTTTAGATCATAAGGTCCGCCATTGAGTCAAGTGGCGTGGTTTCGTTTCCCCGCTTGTAAGCACTTTCACCATTTAAACAGAAAACACTTTCGCCATTTAATCTATTTTCTTTAATAGAATTTCGTTTACCGACGGACAATTTTGTCATGCGATAAGACACCCTCTGTAAGACCAATGTTCCCGTGCCAGAAATATGCTCATGAGTCAAATATCACCTCATCCCGCCTCTGTGGTTCCCCTTGTCAGTGATGCAGGACGGAGGGCAGTACAAGGACAGCTGTCTAGTCGTTAGGATGTGACGAAAAATCTACTTCACGTGTACACACTGGCATGCACTTAAAAGATCCCTTATCCCTTGACAGTTGGAATTCGATATAAGAGTAGGCCGTAGCGCCACTGCCAAGGCAAATTTTCCCTTATAGCACACTGTATGTCGTATGTCCGTTTTCATTAGCCCACTTGAGGCGCAAAACAGTAGGACGTTAAACCCCATTTCATTTCATTTCATCCCGCCTCTGAATCAAGGGCAATAACTCATTGAAATTCTGTAAATACGGCACATATTGATGACGCCGCAATAAATCTTTCGGATTTTTCCATAAAACTTTTAGTCGGGATTTTGAAGAAAGGACAATAACTAAAGTTGTTCAAAACTGATGAAGCAAGGACAATAACGCATTTAATATGCAATAGAATTTTCTAAGGTATTTTAAATTAGGACCCATCTTTATGACGTAACAACAACCCGCGTTATATTCAAAAAATTGTACTTTTTGCTTGTACACAAATGGGTGACGGATGGAAGAGTTATCTGCGGTGACTCAGTAAGTAAGACGCTGGCTCACTAACCAGGTCACGGGTTCGCTAGTGGTGATTTTCCGATGCGGTTTCCGAGGTTTGGCAAGGAGAGTGTCTAATCGTTCAGATAAGACGAAAAATCGACGTCAAAACGTCCCGTGTATACGTTGGATATTTAAAATTCGATATGAGTATGAGGGTAATCCTTTAGGGGCAAACCTCCCCGCGTATCACGCCGTGCGGCATTCACTAGCATTCATCCTCCTAGTCGATGCAGAAAAGTGTGGCGTTAGTTAAAGCGAGAATTTCATATTTTTAAGCTGTATTTTTAAAATGCATTAAAATAAAACCTTTAAATAGATGGTATCTATAAACAGTCCTACCTTGTTAAACAATAATCCTTTATAATTCATTATTGCCAGTTGAGAAATTGACAAAAATGCCATTTTCAACTTCAAATATAAACGTTTGAAGATAGCTATTCCACGGGAAATAGAAAAACGAGGGAGGTGTGAATGATTTTTAAGTGATATTTGGCAAAAGACACAGAAATAATTTTGTTTTGACATTCTTAGAAAATATGAAATTCTCGCTGTAAATACAATTTCATTTTATTTTTACGGAAAAGCGGACAGTGGTGATTACAAAATAAACTAGCTTATATAGAGAGAGTGTACTAATTACAATATCTAAAAATACTAAATATATTTGTTTTCAACTTTTAAAGTTTTCAATATCTCCATGTGGAAAGGTATTACATTTACAATGAAGTGTCTGTTGTGTAAAACGGACAAATACAAGTAAAATTCACTCATGTTTTTTAAGCGAATAACCTCGTCTCTCCTATTATAGGTTTAACAACTTTTTAAATTTACTTCCTTCTTCATAAAATATATACATATTCTGCTAATACAATATTTTTTTTAAATTCCAGTCATAAAAAAGATTTTCCACACAATCAAACATGTATCAAGGTCTGTTATTAGAAATATCATTTGTCCAGTTTCGTTTTATTTACGTTAACCATGGACAGAGACAGAGGGGGGGGGGGTGACTAACATATGGTTTAATTTTATTTCAATAAATCGCTTGCGCGTAGGGGTCTTTAGCAGTGGGAGGAAACCGGGGGACCCGGAGAAAACCCACGAGGTTGGACACGTGACCCACTTCTTGTCACGTACAACCGAGGACTATGAACAGTCTTTCACATTAAAAGTTATAACCTAGACAAGCATGTATAAAATATATGTTTTAGAAATGAAGACGCCTGGTGCGATTGGCGGCAGCCTATCAATAGAATAGGCATATAATCAATTCTCTCTGTCCCCTCATTCACGAACAATACACCACGTATTATGATATGAAGAATTTCTATGTGCTTGACGTCTGTCAACATATGCCATTCCTAATAATCGACCTACTATAACCCAGGAGTTACAAGGGGTCGAACTTGTGTTTCCCGGCACTTTAGATAAGTATAACTTGGGTTATATCCACTGATCATCCCGACATGAATCTGGGTTTTGGGCTCTTTTCGGTCTTAAGAATATCCAGAATAAAAAGCTTATAGACAAAGAAATATGTGGATTTAATATTGGAGACAAGCTAATTACTGGTCTAAACCCAATTTTGTTTTGGAGTTACGTCCCTTTAAACTGAAATAAAATTTCTTCCGAACGGATAAGTTACTTGTAGAGATATGTTTTTCTTGGTGACATTCTCAATCAGCGCTCCTTCTCTGGAATAAACCAACGACTAGTGCCAATTAAAGATGCAAACTATGTGTCATTATTCAAAATCAATCTGAAGATTTCTAATGTCGGTCGAATGGGTGCAGGGGCGGATTGGGGTATCGGGCGATCGCCCGAAGGACCGGTCGGACGATCGCTCGAAGGGCTGGTCGGACAAAAAATGAAAAAAAATTTTTTTGTCCAATTCGTCTTAAAAAAACAGCCTTTTTCTTCTGAACATTGTAGGGGGGGGGGGGGTATTGGACCGACCTAGGAGCCATGATGATCATATTGTATGTGGCCGGTGGCTTTAACGGGCCGCCACGCCATCACTTGAGTCTGGAATGGGCTGGTATAATAGACTTTCTGGACCGGGTGTGCTGGGTGTGGTTCAGAATTCGGAATCCTTCAATGGGGATACAAATTTCAAACGAAAATTTAATCGGATTCACCCGACACTGTCTCCCGCAAATTTACTAATTATTAAGTCACCTGCACCCTCTTTGTGGGGATATGCCAGAATCCAAAATTAAAAAGCAGCTTATATGATTTTCATTTTCGTCACTCAGTACCAATGTGTTTCGTGGCCTTCCATCACAGGAGGAATCAACTAGTGCTCCCGGCAACAAAAATGGGACATTTTTCAATGAAAATATTCCTGCTGATTTAATATTTCTAACTGGTTAATCAAATGGTCAAAATTTTCTCAACTAGTCCCATTTTTAAACCAGTACAATAAATTCTCTTCACACTTGACGATAAAATGATAATACCTTAATTAATAATATGACGATATGATAATTTCACAGATTATAAAATATATCATTTGACAGAGATTATAATCAGATATTGCACCAAATCGCATATTTGGGGTTCATTTTTCATAATGTCCAGGGGGAGAGCCCCGCCCCCCCCCCCCCCCGCCCCTTCGTCAGTAAAAGGGCCGTTCCGACACGGGAGCCCGGGTCGGTTCCCGGCCCCAATCCGCCCCTGAATGAGTGCCAATGGGCAGTCCTTTTCGTAAACTAGGCGGTAGTGTTTGCTAATTGGGAAGTTCTCTGTTGAGCAAGTTTATGGTTGAGTGTGGTGAAATAAAATCAAATGGGGTTTAACTACTGTCCTACTGTTCTGGTCTGAAGCGAGTGAAGACGAGGTCACGTCATGCAGTGCGCTATGGGGGATATTTGGCCTGGACAGCGGTACTACGGCCTTCTCTTATATCGAATTCTAACTGTCATGGGATCTTTCACGTGCACGCCAATGTGTACACGGGACCTCGGTTTTTCGTCACTGTCGAACGACTAGAGCACCTGTTAAAAATCAAGATGAAGTTTCTCGGCCAATGCAGTGATTGAAGTCCCGATCGCGGGTTGTGGGGAATTACCCACGAATTTGTGGTAGGGTGTTATAGCCCCTTTAAATATTTTAGTATGGTGTTATAGCCACTTTAACTATTTCAGTCAGTTTCCATTGTCTTGAGTATCCAGTCAGCCTTGTCTTTCCAGTGTGATAATTACTTTAGTTTTTTAGTTTAAAGATGCTATTGTTATATGGTAGTGAGCAGATTTCAGTCCCTTGGAAACCTGCTTTGTTGATTTTGGTTACTAACTTCACTCTTCTATTTTCTACCCATCTTTAAACATCTCTACTTAATTATAGCACAAATTGATCATTTATTTCAAGTGTACCTCATCGTGTTGTATGTAAAGTGTATAACTTTATAACTCGGCTTTATTTGCCTGCAAAAGCACCCGTCTTAGCTGTTTTTTGTTATGTGTTTCAAGTGTATTTTGTCCGGAAATAAACTGTCGAATTGTTAATTGGTGTCAACTGTTTTATGCAATTTTACCCACGACCTGGAATGTCGGATACTCCTGCTACAAATTGATCCAATCAGAAGTTATAAGAGACAATGTTTCAGTTCGCATACGTGTATATAGAGGTGTGGCGACAATACCTCGAACGTTATTCTTTTTCCATTGAATGTAGTAGAGAAACAATATGCCCTGCGCCAGAAGCAGAAGGGAGGGGGCGGACTTCTTGGACCCCCCACCCCACCAACTGTAGTCTCTGACGCCTTCACGTAGGGATTTCGGGAAAGAAGGTGATAACTTCGGAATGAAATGTAATGTCATGGATCGAGGAATCTCAACATGGTTCGTCCTCTCATGACGCCCAAAGCTACTGACCAAACCATTGTAGGCTACATATTTTGTGACAAAGTGATCTCTACATCATATTGAAATATAAATATACAGATAGAACTTTCTGACCTCTGCTGATTTTTGATCATTAATGATATTGACGTGTTCAACTCGACACAACTTCTTCAAGGCACGGACTTAATAAAACAGCTAATGTGTTCAATATGTTATTTACGGACTACACACGAATGGCCTCTGCTCGTTTTGACAATAGGCACGATCTCATTCACGATCTTATTAAATATGCAGTGCAGTTACAGATACTATAATCTCATAAATAAACAATGCCAAATATGTACATCGCTTGTGTATCACTTTTCTTAATTAATTGTATGCTTTATAAGCCAGAGTTTACTGTTAGTTTCAGAAGACTTGGAATGGCGCTCCTCCTGGAGTATGCCTATTTCATGCTCTCAATAAAGGTCTATCAATTATGCTGATATTCTGTTATCTGTATGTAGTGTTACAGATATCAGATTTGGATGCCGTGACCGTCTTGGGTCGTATCAGATTTGGCGCCGTGAATCAGTGAACCAGACAGAACGGGATCCAGTCCCATGAAGCCGCTGGCAATCTTGTTAGACAGAATTCTCCAGTTAATCTGCAAGTTGAAAAGATTTTGGTTTCATTAGTAATCAACCGGGATTGTTAATTACAATTAGTCAAGATATCAGATTTGGTTGCTGTGACCGTCCTGGGTGGTATCAGATTTGGATGCCGTGACTATATGAACCTGGGCTTGAATCGCCATACCGGCGGGAAGTCTTACCAGTGATAATGCCAATAATTACAGCTACAGCCATCAGTCATGGAATCACTGACGTCCAGGTTCGTAACCGGGAGGAAACCCATGGAAGAAGAAGTTTCCAGTCGTTTTTAAGGTAGGTGCATATTTCCTTTTAACTGACAATGGAACGCCAAAAATGACCAAGGGATAATTTTAAAATTGTTTAAAGATTAGGGATTTGATCAATATAAAGTTTTCGAAAAAATGGCAAACTAGTAAATAATTAAGTTAAGTAAATAAGAGTTAGTTTTACACATGGGTAAATAATTTCTATAAACGTCGGTATAGATAAGAATTCTAAAACTGAAACAGTATAACTAAGCTAAAAGAAATCAAATGAAGTCTCCGTTCTATAAAGTTAGAGATCGTAATAATGTAATGTAGTGTTATGTCCAAGTAATGTATATGTGTTTAACCGGGTATGGTTAAGGTATGAATATGTGTAAAATCGCGTTTAGGTTTTAGGGTTATAAAGGAAAATGCCCAAGAAAAATTAAAACTTAATGGCCCTTTGTGTGTGTTGGTATTAGGTTTTAAAAAATGTTTTAAATTGAAACAGGGTGCATTGCAATATATAGCGAGTAGCTTATGCAATATAACTGTTTCTGAGTTATTCGTGTTGTTTTGTTAAAAAATTATAAAGGAGAATAAGTTTTAAGTAATATTCAAACCAAAAACAAAGTATAACGTGGTAAAATAAATAATTTAAAGTTGAATTTGAATGTGCGATTAGCTGTCGAATACATTTTGAATTACCTGATAGGCCATGAGTAGTGTTGCGTAAAACTATACTAATGTATTGGAGACGTCAAGAATTGTAAATTGTTATTTTGTTATATGTGATAAATGTCAGGAATATCATAACTTATGGATTATGGTTATTTATTTTATTTTACAACCAGGAGTATAATACAATTAGGGTCTTGAAATAAATACTGAACCCTTGGATTCTAGAAGCTGTTTCTCGTTTGAATGCAGAACGAAATGTTAATAGGGAGTATCTATATGGACATCTCACACAGGCACATGTCTGTCTTTTCTGTTCTCCGCGTGTAAGATAGCACCCCTTGGCTACAAGCTTGTGATATATACACGGAGCTCTATATAGCACCAATGTTAAGACGGGTTATAATCTTAACCTGTCACTGTCAATTAGTAAAGCTGACTACTAATGAGTTTCAATGTTATTAATGACTTTAGGTGATAAGTACTAATTAATACTGCTTATTTTTACTTAGGGGCAGATTAAGTTCTATTGTTAATAGTTTATTCAATTAAAAGTAAATAGAATTAACGATTATTAATACAGGTTATTCCCAATGAAGTAAATACAATTTTAATTTTAAATAAACTGAAATGTAAGAATATGATTAAGTATTATCACATCCAATTAAAATCAATGTTATAAATTAAGGGTAATGTAAATTGGTCTAATTTAGCAAGTACGTTGATCTTTTATGGGATTTAGTGTACCTTATCTTAACGTACCGCAACGTTGAACCAGACCAGGGCATTCCAGTATGTCAAAAGCTATGACCCTCAAGCCCAGTTTGCAGAAGTGCCTACGTGCATCAAATTAGCTGTGCAAGGAAAAGAACAATTCTAACATGACCTGAACTTATTCAGTGGTGGCAACAGTGAAATTATTGACATTGAAAAAGTGTTTTTTGATTTTTTTTTTCGGTTGGAACGTATAACCGAGTATTTATATTGAACTTATATTATTGTAGCGAGTATTTATATTGAACTTATATTATTGTAGCATGTTTATCATTGTAATTGTTTTTATAGAATTAGGACTTGACTTTGTGATGTCCATATAAAATGTTTTCAAGTGTTGATATTGATATTGTATTGTATTTAATGTATGTTAGATAACGATAATTAAGGGGATGGTGTCGGCTGAGACCGAGGACGAGAATACGCTCCATGGAACAGATGTTTCCACACCAGCACCAAGAAATAAACAAGTGTCATTCACTTTGTCATAATTAATCAAGAGGAATGCCAGAATTTAATGGTATAATGGTATCGTCCTACAAAAGTCTAGGACCTAGTGTTCCGAAAATATCATATAACTATATAATCGCGTGTGTTTTCATTACTATTATTATATCGTGTGTGCTCTTCTTAATTCGTGTGTGATTTAACTTAATTGTGTGTACCTTAAATTGATAGCGATGAAGACAGCGTCCCACCTGTGAGAATGGTATTAGTTATTTATTTTTAATAAATAACTTAAATGGGTGGGGATGGAATGTGACAAAGTGATCTCTACATCATATTGAAATATAAATATACAGATAGAACTTTCTGACCTCTGCTGATTTTTGATCATTAATGATATTGACGTGTTCAACTCGACACAACTTCTTCAAGGCACGGACTTAATAAAACAGCTAATGTGTTCAATATGTTATTTACGGACTACACACGAATGGCCTCTGCTCGTTTTGACAATAGGCACGATCTCATTCACGATCTTATTAAATATGCAGTGCAGTTACAGATACTATAATCTCATAAATAAACAATGCCAAATATGTACATCGCTTGTGTATCACTTTTCTTAATTAATTGTATGCTTTATAAGCCAGAGTTTACTGTTAGTTTCAGAAGACTTGGAATGGCGCTCCTCCTGGAGTATGCCTATTTCATGCTCTCAATAAAGGTCTATCAATTATGCTGATATTCTGTTATCTGTATGTAGTGTTACAATTTCACATTTTGGGTAAAAGGTAGAGGGGGGGGGGCAAAACTCCAGAACAGAAGGTCAAATGTGCATTAAAATCGAACTAAGCCAACATGTCGCATATTTTAAGTTTCGTCGAAAAGGGGTAAAAATTGTGTGACCTCTATAGAGCAGGCGCGGATTCAGAGGTGGTCGCACCCGGCGCTCGCCCCCTCTATTTTTTGAGGTGGCGAACAATTTTTAGCTCCATATATTCTCGCGAGGAGAACAAAAATAGTTTAGGTTTGAAATCGTAATTTACAGTACTAGTATGAAATTAATCCTTGTGCCCTTTTTTTCACTAAAAAATCACGGTTCCGGGTTTCGCACTCCCAAGTGGGTACAGCACGCCCCCTCTTTCTGAGAATCCTGGATCCGCCGCTGTAGAGGATCCAAAAACTCAAAACCTGATTTTTCTTACACCCGTGGCAATATTCCAGCTGTAACGGCCCGAAGCATCTCAAGCTTTAACTCATTCAAGATCTTTTTGATATAAACATATCTTTTATGTCTCGTCAAAACTGATAAAAATTGTGACATTCAGAGGGCCCACAGGCGAAAAACGCGACTTTTCGTACAATCTGGTACTCTGGGACAATATTCCGTATAGATACGCCCGGTACGCGCCAAAATCGAACCCATTCGAGATCTTTGGGATACAAATTGATGAAAATGGCGGCGTATAATAAATACACTTTGTTTCTCGCCACGTCAGCTCAAACATGGCTATATATTACGCCAATATAAAAATAGCTACATACAGACCCATGCAAATCATCTTCAATAGAAGACTTGATCTCGCCTTAACTCCGTACTAATTTCGATTGGTCGCTGGCCCAGCTGATTGCAGACTAGTCTAGCAACAGCTAGATGTTGTTTAACTCGTAGTTGTTGCTTCATATAAGATAGCCACACAAAAAGATGAAATTCACCCACGTTTTATTTTTCTTTTACTAAACTTAAGGAAAATACCTTTCAAGAAATCCTCTAACATGTTCACGGGCTTGTAATAAATATATCTCGGTCACAATGTTTTCGATAACTTCGAAACGGGATGTCACAGAATTATCCATATGGACAACAGGGCAGTAGTTAGCCCAAAATTGTTAGGGTGGAGGCAAAGGCGTCTAGGCGACGATGGACACGCCTCCCTTGGAAAATAGGGTTTGTACCTGAAAATGGCGGAATATTTCAATTTTAAAGCTGAATTTACGATATTGGCGTATCATGATATTTTGATATGAACATTATAAAAATTTGAAGGAAGGAATACGACTTTAACGTACCGGGATAATTTATTAGAAAAATGAAAAGTTCGCAATCGGGTTATAGTGCGACTTGTTTGTATTTTGAAGATTATCACGCCGTTTTGGGCGTGAGCGCTAAACCAATCACACTCGGCAAGGGGCGCCCTGCCATTTTTACTATGGGTGTGCGACCCACCAATCTCGGCATTATGGAAGCCCCCTCGAGGATGAGGTACCCCACCAATCATGGCCTTTGGGGCAACCCATGGATCAAGTCAAGGGCGCCCAACCCCTCTTACTCGGCATTGCATTTTGTGAGGCCCGACAATCATATATTGTCAATATAAGGCGCCTAATCAATCTTGTCGTGGTCGCCCAACCAATGTCACTCGGCTTTATGTGGCGCCCATACTGATGTGGGCACGTTGCTCGTTGCAGCCATTATGGGGGAGCAGATTTTTCCCCAATGCGCAAAGGGGAACGCGCTCATCGGGCCTGGACATCTATTATATGGTTCCCGCCAAATTTGAAAAATCCATTAAAAACTATAGCCCCTATCGCGTTGGGGCGGGTTTAGGTGGCCTAGTGGTCTAGAGTTCCGCGCTTCGACCTCCAGCTGGCCGATCACCTCTGGCTTGGGGCTGTGGTTTCGAGCCCTGGTGTGAGCGTATGTGGCATGGAGATATGGGCGCCTTCTCGATCTCGTGGGTTTCCTCCGGGCACTCCGGTTTCCCCCCCCCCCACTGCTAAAGACCCCTACGCGCAAGCGAATTATTAAAATAAAATTAAACCATATGTTAGTCCCAAAATGACCTAGTTTGTTTTGAGTGGACGTTAAATCCCATTTCTCTCTCTCTCTCTGTATCGTGTTGGCATTTTTCGCACAGAGATTCACAACTTTATTCTTGGAGAATAGATCTTTGCCCCAAACGGTCGATCGCTATATCCCCAAGTTAGTATACTCATGTTTTGTAATGCGGTTCTAGTTTTCTACTCCGTTTCACTACTGTCGAATACACGTACACAAGGACTATTTTTTCACTTTTATTAAATCGAAGCAGAATGAATAACTTTTTAAGTATATACTTAGTTTTTTTAATAGAAATGGGGATTAACTTCCACTCGACACAAACTATGTCATTTCGGTACTAACATATAGTTTAATTTTATTTCAATAATTCGCTTCCGCGTGGGGGTCTTACCCAAACTGATCCCGCAGTGAATATTCGCTTGGCCGCTACAATCACTGATAAGCATGACATCGACGAGGCTTAATAAGTACGGCATATTAACTTTTTTACTCCGACAAATTAAATTCTCAAACATTTTTTTGAGGTAACAGAAAAATAAATAAAGACGTTTGAAGTAATTGAAGTTAAAAAATATTTCCTATTAAGTGTAAATGGGTATTAAAATGAGTAAAATGCGTCATTTTGCCCGAAGCAGTTAGGTGTTAAGTAAACATTGCACGAGCCGTTGACCCAATGACTGCAGTCAACGCACGTGCTATGGACACTCATCTGTTACAGAGTTAATTCCTAAGTAATTCTCTGTGAAACAGATTGGGTCTTACCCAGAGAAAACCATTGAGACTGGACAGGCGACCCTACTCCTTGCCACGTACAACCAGGCATTCAAATCAACAACAGTTGACTCAATGGCAGGCCGTACGATACAGCGCGCACGCTAACCATTCTGTCATACCCCCTTCCCCCTGGCTGACAAACGGGCCGACATGGTGACAACTGTATAAAACAAAAATAGAAGAAAAAAAATCTTAGATCATTAATAAAATTTAGGAGATACGGAAACTCGTAATTTTATAAACAGTCATCCAGATCCTAAACTTTATTCAAAAGCTTTTAAATTTACTGTCAAACCGCGAGTGTTTAATTTCGCGCAGAAGCACTGCGAGCGAAACTAACTTCCCGTTGTCGAATGTGACATTGCGAGACAACTAAGTACTTCCTGATTCGGGGGAATGTCAAGAAGAAACCCTGTATTAATTGATAATTACTTCTAAACCCGGACTGGTCGTAAAGGTAAATTCTTACATATATACAACAATTGCACTTTTACAAAGTGTACATACACAATGCTATCGTCTAAAGTAGTAACGGCGAACTGGGACAGTTTACTTTATAAAAAAAACTTACTAAAACCACGACACGGGAAATTGTCAACTTTATTTTAGTGTGTCATCCTCAACCAGTCGTAATATTTTGCTGAAGGCTAAACTGCCCACGAACTAATGAATTTTATTAGTTAAATACAGGGAGAGGCATGTGTATTTTATACAAGGAAGAAACACGCCTGATTTTCTTTGTATCAAACTTTATTTTAATTTGAAATAAACTTGTAAACATTGATGACAATGCAATGTGTATATTTTTAGTACACACGAGATAATAATGGCCAACACATAAGTGAAATAGGATACTATCCTATATCCCCTAAGCTGTTAAGTTTTAATTGTATTAAATTGTTTTTGTTATTGTATAATTCTGTATATATTTTGTCTACATTTCACATATTTGTAGCAGTTTCTTGATAAATACGGGAGTTATATCAATTACACATGTTACAAATATTTGTTTATTTTTTTCTTAACATACCTGGTTTCAAATTCGGTCCACATGTTTTTATATTTGAATGTTATATTCGTTACCTGTCATGATTTCTTACCCTTGTTAACCTGTGTGCACAGGTAGACAAATGAAAACAGATTCATGTTGAGTTGGTGGATGTTTTCGTTGTGAATATTTGCTGTGTTCTGTCTGTATGAAAGTTCATTGGGATTTTCTGGCATGGTTCTCCATGGTTTGTAGAAGTTTCAGGTCCTGCTGAGAAACAGCTGTCTAGTGGTTTGGATGGGATAAAATTTAAGGTCCCGTGTACACATTGGCATGCACGTTAAAGATCCCTCAAATGGCAGTTGAATATAAGAGTAGACCTTAGAGCTGCTATCCGGCAAAATTTCACTCCTACAACACTGTATGATCTATGCCAATCAGTTTCACAGAGAATTACTGACGAATTATCTCTGTAACAGATGACTGTCCACAACACTTGCGTTGACTGCTTGAGGCGTCAGTCATTTGCTCAACGGCTTGTGCAATGTTTACATAACACCTAACTGCTTCAGGCAAAATGATGCATTTTACTCATTTTAATACCCATTTACACTAAATAGGAAATATTTTTTAACTTCAAATACTTCAAACGTCTTTATTTATTTTTCGTTTACCTCAAAAAAAATGTTTTAGAATTTAATTTGTCGGAGTAAAAAAGTTAATATGCCGTACTCATTAAGCCTCGTCAATGTCATGCTTATCAGTGATTGTAGTGGCCGAGTGAATATTCACCGCGGGATCAGTTTGGATCTATGCCTGTTTTCATCAGCAGCAGAGCAGTAGGATGTCAAAGCCTATTTCCTTTTTTGTCTTGTATCCCATTGTTCGATCCCTGTGGGGGGTGTGGTCGAGTGGTGTAATAAGTTCACTCAAATGGCATGATTTCAATCTCAAGTTTGTAGAGGACAAACTGGTAGATTTTCTTTGGTTTCTAAAATACCCTGATGCACTCTATTGTATCATGTTAATCACGAAATGACCTGAGTGCTGTATCAGACTCTGACTTAACCAAACACTAAGCTTCTGTTAATACAATTGGAATTATGCTTATCATCCTTATAGACTAGTGCCCTACTTATGTTATACTTCAGTTATTTACTATGTTACGATAGTCATTATTTCCATCTGAAGATAGATGGGTTATAGTTTGTTTCCTGGTGGCAGAATAATTAGCAAGTGCACACTGTATCATAAAGCCTTTCATGGAGTCAGCTGGCGTAGTTTTGATTCCCCGGTTGTTCATGACCGGGAGTAGGGTTGCCCGTCCACCCTCATGGGTTCTCCCATTGCTAAAGACCCCTTACATGCAAGCCAATTATTGAAATAAAATTAAGTCGAAATGACTTCATGAGCCTGTTTGGTCTCGAATAGTAGGATGTTAAAGCACATTTTATTTCAGCTTCTCAACCTCGTGGGTTCCTCCGGGCACTCCGGTTTCCTCCCACTGCTAAAGACCCCTACGCGCAAGCAATTATTGAAATAGAATTAAAACATGTTAGTCCCGAAATGACCTAGTTTGTGTTGAGTTTACATTAAACCCCATTTCCATATCTTTATAATTTTCTTCCTCAAACATTGTGTAATGTGTGTGGTGTGTAGAGTTGTTGAGGAAGGAAGTATATGTTTGATATAGGTTGTATGATATACATGTAGGTACTAGAGCAGGTGCTTGTACACAAATAGTAGTATATGAGACAGGTCTTTCAACTCAATATCATCCACAGTCTCAAACATTGCAAACACGACTTATTGGTCAATTTAAAGCAACACTGATGCTGTTATTTTACTGTGAAAAGGTGAGTTTCTGATACCAATTTTTGATATAAAATAAAAATATCGGCACACAAATCACATACCAGAATGCTTTTGAGTGCTAATTATTAAGCGACTTGATGAACAATGCTAAACATATGCCGGAAGAGAATATTACCAGTGTAGACTGGAATAACCAGATGTCAAAGACCATTCAATTTGAACTCTTTGGGTATTTCAACGAACATATCGGATTAGAAATTACAGCAAAAACAGAAACGATTGAATGTAAATTAGTTTATATAGGCCCTACATTCATTTTACTTTTATTTGTCCCCCGCCTTTCGAAGAAAGTTGGGGGACAATTAAAATGGGTTCGTTCGTCTGTCTGTCTGTCCGTCTGTCCATCACACTTTTTTGGGACACAATAACTCTCTTCCTAATTGAGCTAGAATGTTCAAACTTGGTGTATGTGTTTATTAGGTCAATGCCTTGATGGAGTTCGAAGATGAGCATTTTCCGCTTAGGGTAAGCAGGGATAAGCAATTTGATTGGCTGATGCTTTGGGACACGATAACTTTAGTTCTAATTAAGTGAGAGTGATGAAACTTGGTGTATAGTTTCATTACAGTAATACCTTGACTAAGATCGATAATGAGCATTTTCTGCTCAGGGTAAGCAGAGCGATAAGCAATTTGATTTGCCGAGACTTTGGAACACAATAACTCTCCTTCGAATTCAGTTAAAATGTTCAAAATTGGTGTGTATGCTTATTAGGTCAATGCCTTGATGGAGTTCGAAGATGAGCATTTTCTTCTTAGGGGAGGCAGAGATAAGCAATTTCATCTTAGGTTCATCTTGATTGATGATTTTTATGCCAATACAATGACTGCATTCTCTTTCAGTAATGGATACGACAGTAACAGTGTATCGAAACGATTGACTCAGACACGAGGGCCCTTTCCCTTGGCCAGAGGAGCCCTTTTGTCAAGCGTGGGGGCCCTTTGGTCTGCCTTTAGGGTCCCCCTAACTAGGGTACATTTTCATTTTTCTCATCGGTTTTAGCATTTTTCTTTATAAAACACTTTTGGATGACACTTCGTGTACAGTTTGATTGCTCGATACTTGAAAAAAATAAATGTGCAATTAATTAATATGTGTCATCTATTTATTTTGGGATTTCGGCGGGGGACATCAGCCTCACTGTTGGCTTGTTATATGTGTTGCGACCCAGTAGTGTTCATTTCCAGGTGCAAAAGTAAAGAGATTTGGCTCCTCTAATATACATGTATGGACTATATTGCTAATAGCAGGTGCTTGTAGAGTTGAGGAAGGATAACATTGTAGTTTGTATTACATTCTTACTGAGATAGATGTGGTTAATGCATGGTATTTTATATCTCTATATATATTATACATACATAAATAAAAAACACATCCAGGATGTACTTTCTATTTATTTATGCATTTATCTACCGTAAACAAAGTAATATCTGTACTTTATCTACTTTAATATATATAGGAATGACATGCAATATGTACATAATATGTGAGAGTGGGTGGTTACACTGATAATGCATAGTGAAATATTGCAAATAGAGGTTCATGATGAGTTGTGTATATTTATTGTGTGAGTTACATAAGTATTCACGTGTGAGTTATATGTATATTTACCTTGTGAGTTATATGTATATTCATTGGGATATACATGGTAATACACAGTAGACCAATGCATATTGAGTTTTAGACATGAGTAATATGTATATGTGGGAGTTATATGTATATTCATTGGGAGTTATATGTATATTCTCTGGGAGGTGATGTATATTCACTGGTAGTTATATGTATATTCACTTCATTGTGTGAGTTATTTCAGCCAGGTGGTATATATAGATTCATTATGTAAGATTGTAATAAAGAGCTGAATATAGATACTGAATATATGAAAGTTTCAGTCAAATTACTTTATTTTGAGCAAAGTTATCACTGTTTGAAGTTTTGACCAAAGTACTTGTTATTTTGAGACAGTCCCAATTTTAAGTAAACCATAAATCCATAGCGCTACATTACATATCAAAATGTTCCTAAGCACTTCACAAGATTAATCATACATGTAACACTGTCCGAAAAGATGAGTTTTCAGTTTACGTTTCAATATTTAATATGAATTTGATTGTCTAATGGTTACAGGTAGGTTGTTCCAGAGTTTGGCAGAATTACAGGGGTATGAGAATTGGCCAACCCGTTTGTTAAATTTTGGGATTGAAAGGTGAGTTATGTCATCGGCTGAGCTCAGATTAGATCGTGGTTTGAATAATATGTGTGAAGTTCTTTCAGACAGACTGGATGGGAATCAGAGTATTGTGAATTGTATGTGTTGTACAGTATTGGTCTAGAGAGTTGATTAAAGTCTTGTGATGTTATTAAATGCATAAATTTTAATGATAAGTGATGTAACACATGAAGCCAAACAAATACCCTGCAATACGGTGATTCAGCTGTGTTATGGCCTTATTGGGGAATGTGTACTCATTGTTTATAAAATGATATTGGTTTTACATCCTGCTGTTCTGGTCTGAATGGACTAATGAAATCGGACATCAACGCTAGGTTCTACTCTTATTCCATTCTACACAGGCAGTGTTCACCTGTTTAGCCTCGTTCATCTAGTTGCTTCATTACAAATAGTGCTTGAAAATATTCTGGCATACGATTAAAGTACCATGTTTAAAATGTTCATTTGTCTTTGGTGACCTATTTTGGGGAAAGTTTATGCCTTTGATTTATAATTTGCATAATGTAGAGGACAAATTAATATCCTGTACCAGAATATAAGTCATTGTCTCATATATGACAAATAATTGATATCCTCATCTTCCTTCCTACTACACGATTCTTCTATCGTCTTTATGGCTCACATCTCATATCAACGATAAATTTTGAATTCATTATTACTATTGATTAAACATACATTATGCAAGAGCTAAATTCTCCTTTTGCATCCTTTAGGCCTGAAATATTATATATATTATTAATTTGACATTAATTGACATATCCAGACCATAATCAACTTTCGATGTCATCGCTAACCTGCGATATTTACTGGATAATCAAGACTTTATCATACCGATTTTAGTAATGGTGGTCGAGACTAGGCCTGACATTCAATCGCTAATATCTGGGTTCAGAGTGGGACAATTTGACTTAAACTTTCAGCATATTCTCTTTAAGTTATCTTTGTTTTAACTATTACATTGTCAGTTCTTATCTAATCTCCCATAATGCCCCATAATAAATTAGGCACATGAAATCAGAAGAACTGTCATTGAGTCAACTTGCATGGTTTTGATTTCCCTGCTTGCATTTGACAAGTATTCGGACTGCCTGTCAAACCTAAACCGTCAACTCATGCGGCAAAATACAGCGAAAAGACCTCATGTACCGCTCTATTGCGTAAATAGATTTACATAATTGTTTTGTTTTTTTAATTTAAATTGCCAGTTAATAGTTTAGGAAAAAGTTGAAGAGTTTTGTCTGTGGATCTTCCTAATTAGCAGGTCGTTAACACGCCCTGATTAATTAGATTAATTATTACACTCTTGAATAACAGAAATAACTTGAAGATGGCTCATGTCTCCCCAGTGATATATAGACACTGCAGATTACAAGTCTGTGGAATATAATTACTGATTATTAATGAGTGATATTTATTGAGATGACAGGACCAGAGGCTAAGCCTGTTGCCCAATCCCACTCAGACAACGCGAATAAAATATTGTTCCAAAAAAAAGAAATCTATGTGACAAGGAGTAGAGTCACCTGTCCAGCCTCGTGGGTTTTCTCTGGGTACTCTGGGTTCCTCCCACTGCTAAAGATCCCTACGTGCAAGCGAATTATTGAAAGAATTAAAAACCATACCCAAAATGACCTAGTTTATGTCGAGTGGACGTTAAACCTTCAATTCTCTCCATAATTAATCAAAACCAGATGACATCGGATGGCTCAGTTTTTAAGTAGATTCAAGTGTTTCTGCAATTTACTGATTTATTTTGAAAATGGAGAAGTGAGGCTGAGACTCGAAAGACCTGTACGATTTACCATCAATGCACACATCTTGTCAAAACTTTGAGAGCGTTTGGTGGTCGAATGGTTTACAGTCTGTCATTGAATCAAGTGATATGGTTTCGAGTATGGTCGTCTGTCCAACCCCATGGGTTTTTTTTCCAGGTCCTCCAGTTTCCTCCCATGAAAAACCCCATTCCTCTTTCCCTATCTCTATGGGAGAATGGCTTGCACATGCTCGCTGTATCATAAAGTCTGTCATTGAGTCAACTGGCGAGGTTTCGATTTCCCGGTTGTACGTGACAAGGAGTAGGTTCACCTGTCCAACCTCGATAGTATTCTCCAGGTCCTCCGGTTTCTTCCTACTGTTAAAGACCTCTACGCGCAAGCAAATTATTGAAATAAAAATTGAACCGTGTGTTAGTCCAGAAATGAACTAGTTTTTTATACCCCATTTCTCTCTCTCTCTCTCTCTGTCTCCTTTCCCCTTCTGTAGTTGACACCCCTGACTAATAAAAACTGGGCTTCTGGATTCTTTCTGATATTCAAAGCCACAACACACACCAACATATGACTAATAGGAAATGTAGTTTATTACAGTGATATATTTACTTTTTGACATCCCTTTATCTTAAAATAATGATAGAGATTGTCTAGTTTAGGTTTTATATCTAGGACCAGGAAGTAGATTAATATTTTCTCAGATTCAGAGAGGCCATTTTGTGTTCATGTATTGTGAATACGTGAAGCCCGATTTCTTTTTTAAACATTCCTAAGGTGAAGTATATATATTTATATGAATATATGTCACTTGTTTTTGTTGATACGAATCTATGTGTATGTAAAGCAGCAATCGTAGATTTTTATAGTATAGATGTTGATTTAATGATAGGTTATCTAAGATTTAGACACAGAGATGGTCGTTCTCGCTATAATAGTTTAAAAAAAACATTATGATAAATGAATATATGAAAAATTTCAGTCAAATTGCTTTATTCTTAGCGAAATTATAAATGGTTTAAATTTTGACAAGATATTCTCAATTATCAAACATACATTATGCAAGAGTTAAATCTACCTATTGCAGGTCTTTCTTGAGGCATTAAATGTTATCTAAATTATTAATTAAACATTTATTAACAAACCGAGACCATAATCAACTCTCGTAGCCATTTGATGACTTCAATATTTACAAGATTTGTGTTTGATTAAATAACAATAAAAATGGATAATCAAGACTTTGTTTGTTATTTTACTAATGACAATTGAGGCGAGACAAAAATTGTATTTTGGATCAGAGTTAAGTAATTTGACTGAAATTATCTTTTTTTTAAAACTATTATATCAAGAACTGTCAGCTCTTTATCTAATCTCCCATAATGAAACTTGAAGCACCATTACAAAGTCGAGATTAAATTATTAAATACGATATTTATAGTCAACCATGATATCATCAACCATGATTTTCACAGAAATCTTTTAATAGACCTCTTTTTCTGTCCGATTAAGTTTCGAGCCCTGGTATGAGCGTATGTGGCATGGAGATAGGGGCGCCTTCTCAACCTCGTGGGTTTCCTCTGGGCACTCTGGTTTCCTCCCACTGCTAAAGACCCCCATGCGTAAGCGAATCATTGAAATAAAATTAAAATTAAATTAGTCCCGAAATGACCTAGTTTGTGTTGAGTGGATGTTAAACTCCATTTCTCTCTCTCTCTCTGTCCAATTAAATCTCAGCAAGGAGATTATATGTTTTGATTTTTCTTCATTTTCGAAATGAATAAGATTTAATAAGTGTGAAAATGCTAATCTGTAGCGTTATATATTTAATATATTACAACCATTATAATCATTATTGTCTTTTTTCACTATCTATTTTTAAACTGTCAGCTCTTTATCTGAATCTGACATAATTCATCTATAATATAAGAAACACTGTCATTTTAGTTGAATTTAATTATAAGATTTATATTGTATGAAAGATGAAACGCTGCTGATGTCATCCATTCAGTAGACATTATGTCTCCCTTGCAACAAGATCCTCCTACCTTAAAAACCCTTTCATAAACACAAGTTATATGATGATTGTAAATATTTTATGTTATTAATATCCTTGGGAAAATATCAAGAGATACATATATCTGACCACCAAATATTCCTGACGCAATGGCCCGAGAAATCCCTCTCTGACCATTGCTGGAATAGCGTCTGTTTCTTGAACTTCAACTGGAGTGTGTCTATTCTTTCTGTTCAATAAAAGCTATCACTTAAGTACAGCAACATGACAGTCCTTCGTTTAATCTGAGTCTTCCCTAAAACTTTGGACAGTGATTTAAGGTATTAAAACGGTGAAAGTATGTTCGTTTCCAAACAGTATTGTTTACATTTCATTCGACTCGATAGCATCGTTTGTCACACAATATTCTGCTATGCACGGGTTAATTAGGCATAATAAAATCGTGAGTCATGACGTAACGTTATGTAAACATATTTGGTCCAATATTGGCACTCGTTTTAAATGTAAAGCTTTTGTAGGGCAGCTAGTGATGGGTTGGTAGACGGACTCCTGACCAATCAAAATTTAAAACAACAATATCCACTCATAATAGCAGTGTGTAGTAGGATTACCTCTAATCAAATGCAACACTGCGCGGAGTATGGACCCCCAATGTAGAGGGATTTCAGGGAGATGACGAATATCAGGGATATATCGCACATATCGTCAATGGTTTAGTCTCGACTCTTATTCCATTAGTTGAAATTAAATAGGCTTTAACATCCTACTGCTCTGCTCCCACTAGGCTAAGGGAGACAGGGCCCTCAGTTGAAGCCTTATGGAGCTGTTTGATGAATTTCAGATTTCTAGAAACTGAAATTTTAATTGATTTCACTGAAGTAATATTAGTAAATGTTTATGTGGAGACAAAAATAAGATCCAAGTTCTGTTACTATTACTTGTTATAATTAGAATGCTAAATAATATTTGTTCTGATTTACTTGAAAACCTATTTGAATTATTTGAGGGTCTACCACTCGGTCAGTACATGGATATACATCTGTACTCTTCAATATGTACTTACGAAGATAAAACAGTATATATTCTTCTAGCAAATATTCTGATTTCTAAGAAGAAAAAACAAACTTCCATCCTCTTTTACTAGCAGTGAACTATCTTTCAACCTTTACAGTAAAATATTAGTCGTCAACATTTCACAGCCTCCACTGAAGAATTGTGTTATTTTGAATGGAAAACTAGCCAGCATGTTTTCATTTGGCAAATAAACTGACTTCTAAATAAAAAAAAAACACTTCCCCTGTTATCTTTTGGCACAAATTCCTGCTGTCAAAGATTCTTTTATGAAAAACTGAGATCCTGTGGTCACCTTGGTGTGAATATAAAAGATTCCTTGGCTGTTGGAATTCAAGGAAGATTAGGCAGAAACTTCTGTGTCCGGACAATTTCCCTCGTAGCACATTGCATGACAGATGCCCGTCTTCATTATTGACTACATTTACGAGAAAATGGTTCTTGTCAATAAAGATAGGTCATTCTGTATGTCATTGGTTCGTTTTCATTAGCCCAGATGGAGCAGAACAAAAGAATGGTAAACCTCATTTTATACCATTGGTATTTAGTTGTAAGTTCACTCGGAACAGTAAGACATTTAACACCATTTTATTTCATTCAATTGATAGTTCAGTAGTAAAACATCATCTCATTGGTATTCATTTGTTAATGCAATGTATGTTGAATATCTCACTTGTTTTAAGATGTGAACGGTGCAACAGCTTATACAAATAACCAACAAAATAAAGCAATGGGTTTGTTCATTCGATTGGGGCTATCCTTTATTTGTCTTTATTTACAAGCACATGTACGTCAATATTTACATGGAACAGGGAGAGTGTAGGTCAGTTAAAACAGTGACCATGTTAAAAGGAGGTAGTAATTAGACAAGTGGAGCTTGTTATTATTACTAATAGGATGTAGTCAGACCTTATAAATGTTCATTTCTTACTTGGTTTCCCCTTGTCAGTGATGCATAACGGAGAGCCTGATAAGGACAGCTGACCAGTCATTCGGATGGGACAACAAAAAAAAACGAGGTCCTGTGTACACATTGGCGTGCACATAAAAAATCCCCGGGCAGTTGGAATTCGATATAAGAGTAGTACCAATGGTAAAATATTTATTTTGTCTTAAATACATTTATTGGATATCAGAAGCCCATCTTTTCCCGGTAAGATTACAGCATCAATTTTGATTTAAATTGACAAATAATTTGTGTTTTCAATGTTGAAGATTTTGAATGATATTGATATAGAGACTTAGCTACTTTGATATGCTCATGACGCATAATAGACTAGTGTCTAATGATACTCAATTCTTTATTTCTTTAAGTCTACTGACTCATCAGATAACATATATACACAAACACAATATAATTTAAAACACCAACAAATAAGTTTCGCATTGATTGGAGTGTATGTGGTGGTTTGAAGGTAGTTTACTCCTCTTTCAAACAGCCAACCTCAAAAGATTAAGTAGACTGGCCCAGTCTCTTCTATTTATTTTACATTTCGATTTATATAAAAGTATTAATTTTTAGTAAACCAACACTTTCGTTTCCATTTGTATAAAAAAAAAAAAATTGAGTAAACCTGTAACCAGCACCAGAGACTGGACAATTTGCAAGCTTCACAATAAAATGGCGTTCCTGTCCTGTTCCTGTACTGTTTTACGTTGTTCCTTATTTGGAATGATTGACAGTTGTCAAGCAAGCCCCGAGTCACGTGACACGAATTTGTAAATGTAATGTCTAAGATAAATTAAGTTTGATATTTACCTTCATGAATCATGCGTCTCGAATGGAGTGCAAAGCAGTCATGCTGAAACCGTCTGCGGGCTGATGTCACGTTTTTGTTTCCATTCGCCATTCGGCTTCGTCCCGATACGCATGAACTGGCTTCGTTAAGTTGTTATAATGATGTCGTGTGTAATTATTTATGTTCATTCACCTCATCCCATATGTTGTATCCGTTCATTCGACAGGTATTGTCTGTCAACAAAATTCTTAGATCGTTAAAGTATCACTAAATAACAATAACTGTTATCCACAACAAACATCTCGCACCTACACCAGTTTGCCAGGGCAAATGCAGTAATCACGTGCACGACGTCACACGACCTACATAATGCAGATTGACCTACTAGATGAGAATGAAGCTCTATTTGCCCAGTCTCTAGAGATTACGTTTTTTTTTTTTGAGAGGACTGGCCAATTTTTGGTGTGTGGAGAAGACTGGCCACCAGTCTAAAGATTAAGTGACTGTGATGGATTCTCGATGTTTAGGCACTCCTTAGAAAGTTATAATAATAATTAGATTCTTTATGTGCTTAATCTTCCTGTTGCAGGTCTTTCTTTAGGTCTGAAATGTTATATAAATTATTAATGACATTTCTCTGATTTAAAAATGGAGTAGCAAGACTTAGCTTTGAACAACAAGTACGGTGGTTGCAGTTATTGTTACACACGTCTTGTCAAACCTTGATAGGCTAATATCTTTGTTCACAATAGAGTAATTTTAATGAAATTTTCATATTATCTATTTTACATTATCAATTTTCAAACTATTATAACAAGAATGGCTAGCTCTTTATCTAAATCTTAAAGCATATTTGAGTCTTTAATTTGATATGTCCTGGTCATTTGACTTGTTACAAATGACATCGTTTTATTAAAATTCTTTTGATTTTCTCTTGAAATGGTATTATATTTTCTCCTATGTTGTTTTATTGTTTATTATGGCTATACATGTGGTTATACAATCTTTCTGTAGTATGTATATCATACACTAAATGTATATAAGATAACCTCTGGATATGAATAAAATATATTTCAAACCATTACAGATGATTAAAGATGACCATAGGAAGTGTATAATCTACCATGATCTTGAATGGTCATGCCCGTAAACTCCCATTAAAATGGGCAGATGTGGGTAAGAATACACTTGATTGTGTATTGATTGTGTATTGTTTGATTGTGAATTGTTTGTGTATTGATTAATTGTGTATTTTTGAGAGTGTATTGATTAATTGTGTATTGCTTGATTGTGTATTGTTTGATTGTGTATTGTTTGATTGTGTATTGTTTGTGTATTGCTTGATTGTGTATTGTATTGATTGTGCATTGCTTGATTGTGTATTGCTTGATTGTGTTTTGATTAATTGTGTATTGATTGATTGTGTATTGTTCTATATAATTGATATAGTATTGACCTCTTTGATTTGATATTTAAAATGAAATTCTATGTATGGTATCTGAATGTATATGATCTCAGGCTCAATATTTACATTGTTTACATGTATGTGATATTGGACTGGTTGATTTGATCGTGTAATCAACTCTGTATTTTATTTTGGGTATGAATATGTTTGTGTAAATATAGTTGGATCATGTATGGTATTTAAACTCTATATTTGATTGTGTATATTATTTAACTCAATATTTGATTGTGTATGGTCTGCATTTTTGCATACCATTATATATAATATTGAACTCTATATTTGTATGTGTATCATGGTAAAACTCTATTTTACTATTTGTTCATATGATCTTACACTCTGTGTTTGACTATATGGTATTCAATTCAGTATTTGATTGTGTGTGATCTTAAAATATGTATTTGATCGTGTGTGACCTCAAATTGTGTATTTGATTGTGTGTGATCTTAAACTGTGTATTTGATTGTATATACTGTGTACTTGATTGTGTGTGATCGTAAACTGTGTATTTGATTGTGTATACTGTGTATTTGATTGTGTATGATGTTAAACTGTGTATTTGATTGTGTATACTGTGTATTTGATTGTGTATATACTGAGTATTTGTTTGTGGTGTATACTGTGTATGTTAAACTGTGTATTTGATTGTGTGTCACATGTCTTACACCATGCATAGCATCATGTGTATGGTATTATATATGAACTTAACCTTATATGTTTATTTTATTGTATACGTGTATCATTTGTAAATATCTGTTTGGCTATATATTTATGCTGTAGCCTAAAATATCTTTAACATGGATGTCATGTCCCACTGTCTGTCTGTCAATCACGTTAAGAGTGAGTTGGGACAAAAGAAGAATGAATTATTTCTGTATTGTTTACATGTATAAAACATCACATCAGTCTAATATCAAATTGTATTCTCTATTCATAATCTTTTTTTCTTACTGATCTACTAATAAAATCCACACCCCTGTACTAATACATGTATCAGAAATATTTGTGACGTGGCCAGGAAAATTGTGGGATCTATTTACATTAAAACTTTACTTTCCATAGATTCAAAGTGGAGTTTATGGAATATACTTTGAAATGAAGTTTTTATACACACACATTTTCATGTATTTTGTCATCGTCCTTGTCTGTCCGAACCTCTGTTCACATTTTGTTTGTAAATATCGGTCAATATTAGTCAACTAATCCAGTCTATTTAAATCATGTTTCACCCCCCCCCCCTTTTGTTAGTGGTCCAGGACAGAGGGTCTCAATTAAGGGACAATGTATAGTCATTTCGATGGGATCCTGTGTACACATTGGCATGCATATAAAAGAATCCATGAATGCAAAATAAGCGAAGGCCATAGCGCCACTGTCTGGGCAAAATTTCACCCATAGTACACTGTAGGACATACCTTTCATCATAGCACACTGTATGTCATTAGTGGGTTGGGATGGCCTAGTGGTGTTGACATGCATTGCTTATGTGGAGGGTTGGGATGGTCTAGTGGTCTAGAGTGCAGCGCTTCGACCTCTAGCTGGCCGGTCACCTCTGGCTTGCGGCTGTAGTTTCATCGCTGGTGTGAGCGTATGTGGAATGGAGATAAGGGCGCCTTCTCAACCTTGTGGGTTTCTTTCGGGCACTCCGGTTTCCTCCCACTGCTAAAGACCCCTGCGCGCAAGCGAATTATTGAAATAAAATGAAACCATACAGTATGTTAGTCCCAAAATGACGTAGTTTGTGTTGTCTCTCTCCCTGTATGTCATTGATTGATCTTCGTTAGCCCAGTAGGTCTTAACCCCAATTTCTTTTCATTTCTGTCGTTTCTTTATTCTTTTAGCTGATGTGATCTTGTAGAGAATATAGGCATGGGAATAATTTGCTGTAAAAAGGGGCCAGTTCCCCCGAGTCCCCGTAAACCCCTCCGTTCCCTCCCTTCAGCTGTAGAACTCAATGGAGGGGGAGGTCAGATATCTCCACCTCGTCCTCTACCTGTTAACGATGTACAGGTACATGTACAAGCGATCACCGTAGGTATGTTATAATTTATAATAACCCCTCGCTTATTTCATAACCTTCTTTTATCATTACAGCTAATATAACATGGGTAACGAGTGCTGTAAGTTTGGTCACAGGCCAGGTAAATCAGGCACACCGCCATCTGTGGGGGTTTTAAACGGTGGGGCTGGGTCCGCATCACCCACCTCACCCAATGATGTCACAATCGCTATGACAGCCTTGCGACCCTTACCCCCTCCACCACCTGAAACAGGTTTGTATGAATTAATTGTTAATAAATATAATATAAAGACTCAATAATCAAGCCTCTGTTGTCATGGTTGCACAGTCAGCAATCTACCGGGGGACTGAGAGAAATTAAATTCAGAACTTTAATGGGTACCCCACGTTGTCATCATTGCCACTGCCATTTTGCATTTGTTCAAACCGGCACAACTGTCGCGGGGACTTTGCTTTTGGTCTCTTGACGGAAATTCACCTCAGTTTGGCCGAACCAGTATTAAAGAGAGTCAGTTTACTGATATGTTGCGTACCAAAGACTGAAGTCAATAATGACTATTAAGCATCAACATCTACAAATTTGGACGCACACAAAACATACATGCTTAGAAATTATCTGCCTTTTCAATAACATTTCTTCCGCCAATTAATCATTGAAATATATTTTACCTCCGATTTTTAATTTAAACCTCGTTTCCCCTTCTTCCAATAACACGATATGATCAACGATTTACTGTTTTTGACCTACACTCCCCCCCGCCCCATTTTTCAATTTAATTTTAAATTTCATTTTAATTTTAGAATAGAAGTAACACAAATCTTTTTTTATTGCCAGCATTCTTTATTCACAGCTTTTTTTAAAAAAATTTATTGAAATTTTGTTACACATGGCTATTGAAATGGTAATATTTATTTAAATGGGAAATCAGATTTTGTTTAAAAGTGAAGAACTCCCGTAATCTGGAAAAACCTAGCAAGTCAAATTTTGGTGAAAATTGTGTTAGACCCATATTTGGACTTGTAATAATAATAGTTTTTTTTTTTCTCCGTCACCGAAAGGGCTTCTAATTATCTTCATCTAAAAAGACAAAATAAAATTGGTGTTATATTCAGTAGCTTAATAAAACAGCTTTCCTTTGTTTACTCAAAACTACATTCAACAGAGTTACTAGGTTTTTCCACATTCTGGGAGCAAAGTATATTAGCGAAGAGGGTGCAGGGTGGGTACATGAGATTACAATGTATTAAAAAAGCAGTAAGCAGTTATTGTTTTTGAATGCTCATATGCTCATGTTATAATGGATACATTTTCAACACATAAAGATACTTAAAGGGACAATAACATTCTTGCTAGCTTGGTAGCTCCAGAAAATAAATAATACCCTTATTCTAAGTACTAGATGTTTAAATGTCCTACCTGTTGTGTAAATTATCCATTACAACCTATTTTACTTGTCCAGAGGGTTCGAAAATATTTTAAAATCCAAGTCACATTTGAAAAGGTTTACGTTAGACTTTTCAAATCAATTGGTTGAATTTTTCCAATTTTTTAAATTAGGTGTGTTAAGATGAAATTTATATCATCATTTAATTGGAATATTCTAAAATAATACGATTTGTTGACCAGAATGAAGATTGGAACATATTTTTCAGTTACAACAAGAGTGTTATTGGGGCTTTAATTAAAAAACTAAATCGACTTAACTAAATCTTACATACTACATGGTTAAATTAAACAGTATGACATGATAAATCACCCATCGCCATTACAATATTTCAATTATGATATAATGAAATAAATCAATTGAATTTATCTGGAAGCATTTTATTAGTTGACTGAGAGAGGTTATATATTATTATTTCCTCGTTGAAATTTGCTATTATAATATTTAGTTACATTATTGAATAGAGTGGGATTCTATTGAGGAAAAATTGATTTTGAAATTTAATAAATAAATGTACAAATTGACTATTATAGAGGCTTATAATATAATACAGCACAATGTCATGAAAAATTTAAAAGCTAAAATTGGACATTCTTACTTCAAATAATTCAAAAACAGATAATTCAAAATGAATATATTGTAAATTTCATTCAAATTACTTTGTTCTGAGCCAAGTTACGACTGTTTCAAGATATACTGTAGATCATTGATTATCATAGCAATGGATGGGGAGAGGGGATTATAGTCTTGCCATGTGAATAAATTTAAAATTTCTAAAACATTTGAAGCCAGAAAAAAGACTTGCTATATTCTATATGCCGAATATAGTAAGGATGATTTTATCGACAGGAACAGACTCCCACTAAGCCACTCTATCCGATGATTTTAGAGAGTTGATTAAAGGCGAGATTAAACATCAATCGGCAAAAAAGGCGACAAAAAAACATATAGTTAAGAACACTGCATAGATGCCTATATTGTACAAGCTATCTATGATTGTATTGTATAAAATGACTATTGCAGATGCCATGTATGATTGTATTGTATTGTAGATGCCTATATTGTACGGGCTATGTATGATTTTGAGGGAATGAATGAAGATGATTTACCGTTTAAAAAAGGGGACAGATTAGAAATTGATGAAACAAGGTGGGTCTATTGATTATTTTCTTTTTAAATTCTTAAAGAATTCCCAGTAATTGGTGAAACATCAAAGTGGCATTTAGATTGATTTTAATACAAGGAGGTCCCTTGTTCGATCCTTCTTTGGCAGAGAAAGTTCTTCAGCATTTCCCTATGTGGTTCCTCCATGTCAGTAGTGTAGGACAAGGACCAAGGGCCTGGCAAGGGACAACATATAGTTGTTCAGATCAGAAAAAAAACGGGGTCATGTTTCTGCATTGGCATGCACGTTAAAGAACACTTGGCAGTTGGAATTCGATATAAGAGTAGGCCCGAGTGTCACTGTGCAGGCAAAATTTGCCTCATGCCACACTGTATGGCGTATACCAATCTTCCGTCAGTCCTGTCGGAACAGAACCGTAGTTCGTTTAACCCCATTTCATTCCATTCCAGTGTTGACTGTGAAAGCTTCCTGAGATTTTTCAGTGAGATTTCTTCCTGTCGGTGGTGCAACAGGATCCGGTCCATGAACAGGATCTAATTGTTTGGTTGGGACAAAGCACAGACATGTTGATCACGCACTTAAACAAAACCTTGACAGTTGTATAAAGCATTGATTGAATAACAGGTTAATAGTTGTATCATAACGTTTCCTCCCACTGCTAAAGACCCCTACACGCGAGCGAATTATTGAAATAAAATTAAACCATATGTTAGTCCCGAAATGACCTAGTTTGTGTTGAGTGGATGTTAAACCCCATTTCTCTCTCTCTCTCTCTCTGTATCATATAAGGTTTGAGTCAACTGGCGTAGTTTCGATCCCAATTGTACGTAACAATGAATTTGCCAGGTTCCCCCCACTCTCTCTCTCATAGCAAACCTGTTAGTCCCGAAATGACCTAGTTTGTGTTGAGTGGAGTTAAACCCCATTTCTCTCTCTCCTAGTAAGCCGGTCTTCATGAGCCTGCTTGGTCGCGAATAATAGCATGTTAAACCCCATTTGATTTTCTTTATTTCAGTCAAACTGGTGATTGGTGGGTAGCAACACATTTAAGAACAAAACAGAAAGGTTATATACCCAGTAATTATGTCTGCCAAGATGATAATTCACCTCAAAGTCAGGAGTAAGTTAAAATATTATTTTATTAAGGCACTTCTGGTGTATTCCACATACTTGATATAACTTTCAGATGTCCGTGTTAGTCGAGCGTTAAGACTACTGGACTCAAGATTATATTCAATATTGTTTATTACAAAAATAGTAATTTCTGACGTATACCTCGAACGGTATGCCAGCTTCAATTCACAGCATGGACTGAAAAGAACATACAAGATCTGTTGGTCTGACTAGGAATTGGGGTGGGATGGAAAAATAATGCTCATCCACGCACCCATTGGTGTGCATGTAAAAGATCCCTTGACTGTCCTCTGAATGATAAGCGGAATATCGTTTGATTGTAGTTTTGATGACGGTCATGTTAAAATGGAAAACCCTGTCTGATTATGGCTGTATAATATTGATAATTCTATATTTAAGTTGGTGGTATGATTTTGATCGAAGAGAATCAGATAAAATGTTATTATTAGCTGGTAATCCAAAGGGTACATTCTTAGTCCGTGAAGCCACAGGTGAGTTGTTTATACATGTTGCCACTCCAACTCGTATTTATACATGTTGCCACCCCAACTCTTGGACACACTAACCTACAGGTCCAGGCTTTTATACATGTTGCTACCCCAACTCGTAGCACAATGAAACACGTACTGGACTTACGAACCTAGAGGTTCGGGGTTTAATACATGTTGCCACCCCAATTCGTGGCTCATTGAGTCAGATACTGGACTCATTAACCTAGTGGTCGGAGGTTTTATCCTGGTAGTCTTCTTGAGAGTGGTTTCCTTTGTCTGTAGAGCAGGAAAATGGATATGGCAAGGAATAAGACCTAGGCGTTCAGATTGTATGAAAAGTTGAGATCCTGTGTACACGTTGACAGAATTCAATAAGGGTAGGCAGAAACGCTGCAGTACAGGCACAATATACCTCATGTAAAACTTCACTGTGGAAGCTCGTCATTATTTCCCCAGTTAGTGCCGACATGAAACAACCATATTCTATTATTCATTCATTCATTCATTCATTAATTTGCCCAATTGTGCGAAACAACATGAAACAGTCCCTTCATAGCTTCCTTCATTCATTCATTCATTCATTCAATTATTCATTCATTCTCAGATTCTAGCCTCAATTATAAGGTTCCTTTGTTATTCTACTTCTAAAACTAAATAATCTGTCATACCTTGCAAGCTTAGCATGTGCACCTTGTTTCATACCGTCTGTTATTGAGTCAACTGGCACGGTTTTGATTCTTCAATTGTACCTGACGTGGAGTAGGGTAGCTGGTCCAACGTTGTGGGTTTCCTCTGGGCCCTCCAGTTTCCTCCCACTGCTCAAGACCTCTACGCGCACGCGAATAATTGAAATCAAACTGAACCATATGGTTGTGTCGAATGGACGTTAAACTCCATTTCTCTCTCTCTCTCTCCCTTACAAGTTCTATTTTCACTGATTGATATTGTTGTCTCGAATCCTGCCTCAAATAGATGTGTATGTTAGATAAATCATATATATATATATTGATAATTGTTTTTATTCCAGATAAATCATCGTATGTGTTATCAGTGCGAGACACCGAGAAAACAACGGGAGATCCGTGTGTTAAACATTATAGAATTCGTAAAATGGACAGTGGCGGATTCTTTATCAGTCCAAAACGTACTTTCAAATCTATGGTAGATTTAATCGAAAACTATAAAGGTAATTATTTTATAAATGATTTAATTTCGAATAGCTGATATTGCATTTGGTGGCTATTGATAGCAGTGGAATCAATATTGAAATGGGGATGTCTCTCAGTTAGGTATACTGACTTGAATTATCTCCCTTTATGTACATATTTGCATGACATTATAACTAGTTGCCATCATCTTCATTAGAAGCAGGCGCGGATCCAGAGGAGGGGTCCACTGGGTCCGGACCCCCCTGCTCAGACTTGAACATTTTTTATGCGATTTTATTGGTGATTTAGACTTGTAATTTTGGAATTTACCTTCCGGAAATACGTCAGAATGAACCAAATTGAATCTAATTTACCAAATTTTTCTGGGGGAGGGCCCCCCGTTAATCGGTTGAGCGCAATTAGTTAAACAGTTATCAAACCTAGACCCCCCCCCCCTGCAAAAAATCCTGGATCCGCGCCTGAGAAGGCTTGATCTCGCTTTAACTTTGTACATCTCATCAATGCCTTGAAATGACGGTCAACTGGCTTACTGTCCGTTCTCAAGCGAAGCTAACTTTAGACAGACAGCCTATAAGTTTTGTATGACACATGAAGAACCCTCATGTGAGGTTTGTTATTAGTCATTGACAAAATAGAAAAAACAAATATCTCTCACACACCAGATTTATTGTCTATTTTATATGACCTTTATTTATGGGAAAAAAAAAAGACTTTAAATTTATCAAAGGTCTGTGTTTTCAATAACTTTTCTATGAAGTTTAAACTGTAAAGCACCTTTATTTAAACGTTTCTTTTTGTCTTTAAAATATTTATCAGTCTAAATGCTTGATTGAACTGTGCTACAGGTACAGGTATAGAATTCTCTCAGTCTGATTATAACACATGATCCTATTTCGTTTTATAGTTCAAAATTTTGTTTAACTTGTATTTACTACACTAGGATCTGGAAGAGTTGCTATATAACAGGCATTGTAGTTGATGTGAGGGATTAGCCAATGAAGCGATCTGTTATAGCGAGTTCTTGATCTCTTTACACATAAAACTGTGGGTAGACCACTAAAAATTAATGATTGATTAATCATTGTTTGACATCATAGGGGAGGTTGGGATGGCCTAGTGGTCTAGAGTGCCGCACTTCGACCTCTAGCTGGCCGGTCACCTCTGGCTTGCGGCTGTGGTTTCGAGCCCTGGTGTGAGCGTATGTGGCATGGAGATAGGGGTGCCTTCTCAACCTTGTGGGTTTCCTCCGGGCACTCCGGTTTCTTCCCACTGCTAAAGACCCCTACGCGCAAACGAATTATTGAAGTAAAATTGAACCATATGTTAGTCCCAAAATGACCTAGTTTGTGTTGAGTGGACGTTAAACCCCATTTCTCTCTCTCTCTCTTGACATCATAGGGTAAAAACTTGCACATTTAACCCCTGACGTGAACTTCCGCTATAACTTTTCAGATCTTCATGTAGTGTAGGTCATCAGAAGTATAAAAAACGAAACAAAATATAGACCTGTATTGTAATCCGATTGAATTCTCTATAACAATGACAAATTTTATGTAATGGTTTTTTTTTTTTTAGAGGAATACCAAAAGCTATTTTATTATTATACTATTCACATTTTCAGAAAACCATGATGGTTTATGTTGTCAGCTGAGTGGTGCTTGTCCTAGAATAAGACCATCTGTTCAATTCCGAGAATTAGAAGTCAATCGAGATGCCATAAAATTAATGGAGAGGCTTGGTGCTGGGTGTTTTGGAGAAGTATTTAAAGGTAAGATTTATCTGGTGCCAAAAAGCCCGTTCGGAGCTGAGATTCCATAAAATTTCATTCATTCCTTCATTCACTCTGAAATATAGATCTGCATTTTGATCACATTGTTAGTCACTGAGAATTACTATGCCCATTACATATACCTTGTAAAAGCTTGATGGGTCATAGTTTTACAGATTTAGAGATTGTTTTGCTTGTCGAAATTCTGACAATCTCATGGAATGAATCATAGACATAAGAACTGTAACTGTAGGGTTATTATTGTCTTTGAGCGAGACCATCCGGTGAACCTACCCATTGAAATCAGCAGAAAGGCACAAGACTGGTAGTATCAAGTAGCTACAACTGATTCAGGGGCCAGCCATAAGCGTCCACTACGCTCTACAGTGACTTACCTGTATTAATACAGGCTTCACACAAAGGGGAATCAGTTTGAACGTTCTTAAATTGACAATGGAATGAAAAGGGGGATTTCATGGAACAACCCATGCGTCAAACAGATAATATCTCCACCAACGATGACAGCTAAAATATATTTGTTGTGGTTGATTACATCATGATTCTACTCCCACCTCCTCCGATGTCGGGACTGATGAATTTGAGCATCCGCAAAATGACAAGCAAAGTCACAAAAAGGGAAGCAACCCAAGGAAAAAAAAAGGAATATTTCTCGCTAACAATAATGGAAGCAACCCTAGAAAAAAAAAGAGGAATATTTCTAGAACATACTCAAAGACACGTTGTTTATTTTCAGGTAAACTACGAAATGTTGTGGATGTGGCCGTGAAAACTCTGAAAAAAGGCACCATGTCGGCTGATGCCTTTCTCACCGAAGCCAAATTGATGCATCGTTTACGTCATCGAAAATTAGTAGCATTAATGGCTGTGTGTTCACAATCGGAACCTATTTGGATCATCACAGAATTCATGGTTCATGGTTCACTTCTAGATTATTTACGCAATGATGTGGGGAAAAATGTCCGCTTTCCAATATTAATAGAAATGGCATCACAGGTTAGTTGATATCTTTTGTTTGTATTTTGGTATTGAAATCCCATTTTTTTTTTTTTTTACTTTCCATGGTTAAGGGCGTTGAGTAGTCTAAAATGCAAATTTTAAAGCTAGCACTGTAATTTTTGTTGATAAGATATGACATTTTTTGTTATTTGGGGTGATAAACTACATATTAATCACCAAATAAATACCAATTTTATTTACCAACTATGTTCCAAACTTGGCCCAAAAGCATGATAAAAAGGGGTATTGATGACAACAAAAGTAGAATTTTCTCAGTTATGCCTGCAGATATTTTCATCAAATTTGGCATGAACAATGCTAATAGCAAGTCCCAAAAATACACTGGTCAATTTTTGGTTATAGGTTGTGGTTTGTCTTGTATCCATGGAAACGCAAAAAAAACGATGCGTTTTCTTGGAAATTCTATTAGTACAAGCTCAAAAGATTTATTGATAATCCCACCAGTAGATCGAAAGAGGAGGTTATAAGCTACATTTTGACACCAAAAACGTTAAAAAATACCAACTCAAAGTATTTTAAAATTGTTGTTCATTATTTACCTTCAAACGAGATTTTGCGATTTTGGGTTAATTCTTTGAATACGTCGACAACAAGTATTAAAATACAACAATTCGGATGTAAAAGTAAATAATTACTTCACTGCACTACTCCACCGCACTGTAAATCATGTTATGCATTCAAAAAATAGTAATCTTTGACCATAAAAAAAAAATCCGTCATGTTCCTTTCGTGATAGATAAGTAGACCTGGATAATCATGTCATATAGTAAATAGACCTGGATAATCGCGTCATACAGGGAATTCCTTCTGGTCACGTGACATCTTCCACTCCTGTTGAAGCCACGTTTGTGTTGATCACGTGACTGGCGTGCACGACGTCATAATTTATTCAACACCTGATCTAGGTCGGGGAATCAGTCTCGTTTGCTATAAATAGTTTTATTCCTCCGCCTCGTATCTCCATTGTTACACATAAAACGACGCGACTTTCGAGAGTTTTCTGAGTTATTTTATAAGTGGAACAAGTTTGCAAAGACTTAATAAGATTGGCGTTGAAAAGTTAGTGCGAATCTTAGACTGCTCAACGCCCTTAAAGATGGAATGGCGAACAGGCATTCTTTCAAATGTATTTTACATAATCGTATAGGCATTATTAGATATTTAATGAAAGTAGACCTATTTTTAGTATTTATTTGAAATATTTAAACTTTGTATTTACAGATTGCGGAAGGCATGGCGTATTTAGAAATGGAGAATTTTGTACATCGAGATTTACGTGCTGCAAATATTTTAGTGGGAGAACATTATGAAGTAAAAGTTGCCGATTTTGGTCTGGCTCGTATTTTACACGAGGAAGATATTTACGAAGCGACAGAAAGTAAGTTTTACTTTTAACTAAAGGGGCTGCAGTGGATCGGTGAACTAAACGTTGGCTCATGAACCTTCTCTCAATCCCGATATTGGCCAACAAAGTTCTTCAGGATTTTCCGGCGCGAGTCCCCTTTATTCGGTGGGGCAGGATGAAGTGTCTGGCAATGGACAACATATACATGATTGACTTTAAGATTTATACCCAGTGTTTAAGATCGTTAGATGAAGAATCCTATTGATTTTGAACGATTACCGATAATTACCGCACAAGTTATGACCCTTGATCACATGAAAAAATCTTGTAGACATTCTTGAGGCCAAAGTTAATATCCGATTGACTTTAAATTTATACACAGTGTTTACGGCCATAACACGAAGAACCCTATTGCTTGGCAACAATTTCCAGAGTTATGGCCCTTGTTGAGAAATCTTGTGGTTGTTCTAGAGGCTAAAGTTAAATTAAATTTATATCAGTGTTTAAGCTCGTAACAAATACTAATGATTTCTCACAATTACTTAATGGGTTCTTACTCGTAATCAGATTTTAGTGTGTTGTAAATTTTTTCATTACTTAAAAAAGAAAAAATATGTGACAACCTTCGGTGATTACTCTGATGACTTAGTTGTTGTTGGAGTATGATTTGTTGCCTAATAACTTATCTTTCACTTTTATTGAAACTGTAGAGCCAAGTGAATGCTTATGGTTTGCGCCCTGGATCTCGTCACTAGATTTGATATTTATTATTTATTCTTACGATTTTTTTCTAGTTTATCGTGTCCGCGAGATTGATGTATCAGATTTCTTTCTCTAGTCCTGCACCTATTTGAGAATATAATATGACCTAAATCCGTATTGTTTGTATTTCAGATACCAAATTCCCAATTAAATGGACAGCTCCAGAAGCAGCGTTAGATAGAAAATTCAGTATAAAATCTGATGTCTGGTCGTTTGGTATTCTCTTATATGAATTAAACACATTTGGTCGTGTTCCTTATCCTGGTAAATAATTAACACAATTTTATTTTTAACAACAACCAAGGGGCGAATGGTTAAACATTTGCGCGTTAGATGGTAATGTCTATCATTGAGTGGTTTCGCTTCACTTGTCTATGCGACGGAATAGAGTTGTTTGTCCAATCTTGTGGGTTTACTCTGATTTCCTCTCGCACCTAAGGACTGTCTTCGTTAGCACGTGGGTGGGATTGGGTGGGAAAAATTTACCAAAAAGAGGGGCATAGTGTGCATATCTCATGTCCACCAGTGCAACTGACTACCGCTTTCGCTGTCTTAATGAAGAATAGATTGAATACATTATACTACGTCATCATCGGAAATGTCACGTGAGGATCGGTGTTTTAATCAGATTGTAATTTCAAGGTTAATTCATCATTCATCAATATATTATTTCATTTTTGTTTTAAATTATGTTTTGTAGGTATGTCTGGATCAGAAGTGCTGAGTCGATTAGGTAAAGGGTACAGAATGCCGAAACCAAGCGGCCCGGTCGGTTGTACGGATGCTTATTATGAAATTATGAAGAAATGCTGGAACAAGAGACCGGAAGAACGACCTACATTTGAATCATTGCACAATCTATTTGATGATTATTTCATCGCCACGGAACCAGACTACAAGGAATCAGACGCCATCTAAAACACAAATATATTATTCTGAACACTGATAATCGTTAAGAAGCAATTGTCAGCATGAAATTATTGACAATTAAAATGATCAAGTAATTATAGCTATCTGCCATTACTTTCATTTTAAAATGTCAGATGTGGCTCGCAGATTAAGCAAACATTAAATATTTTAAGCGGTCATTAAATTTTTGCTTTGCCGTATTGGAAAACCTGATTGGGTTTGATATGTGACACAGAATAAGATTTTGATTCTTAGATAATATTTGTGCACTCCATTTTGTTGCTTTTACTGAAATTCAGGGGACTTCGATTCGATGTTTGGCAATCTGCATAAATGCTCAATCGGATTAAAACACAGAAACATCAATACTGATTGGTTAAACGAATGTCTGATGTCATGGGGTCAAAAGCCGCTCTTATGACCTCTGGCTATCGCTACAACTGACCAGTAGTGTAGGCCATCGAAAGTATAAAAAACAAACCAAGATGTAGATCTGTATTTTGATTAGATTGCATAAATGCTGCAACTTGACAAAATTTGATCAAGTTTATTATTTCAAAGATTTTAGTGTGAATGAAAACGTGGATAAGGCGGCAAGTAATAGTCAACAGTCTTAAATATGGGAAAATTTGATGCAATATAAACAGTGAACTTAGTTCCATAATTGATTTAAAATAGGACGATTAAACTAATAATTATTATTGTTGTATTTCATAGATAATGAACAGGTCATTATTCATAAGAATTTAAATTAGAGTATTTTAATAAGCAGCATTTTCATTGGTTGGGACGTAAATTTCTACTGTATATATTAGCTAATAGCCAATCAAATGTCTTGATGTATTTTAGTTTAGTGTTTTTATGAATAAGGGTCCTAGAAAAAGAATAATGTAACATACTAAAATGTTTTAATTTAAAATAATGGTTTCTGACAATCTTGAAATTTTGATTTATTAAAGAGGGTATGACACAGTCAGTGTACGAAACAATCATTCCCAGATTAATTCTGAAAATAATTATTGTATATTTTTATAAAATTGATTTTTCATGTCTTCCATTATTTATAAGCTATTTTTTTTCTATAAGTTTGTTATTATTTTATATTTATAAAGTTAAACATTCCAAAAAATTTACTAAATCTGCTTATAATTTTATTCATTGACCACATTATATTAATAACTACTTCACTTTGCTGCAATAATCTACGAAAACATATACTGGAGAATATCGCTGTTGTTTCGAAATATATTTTGAAATATGAAAGTTTTTGTACAATCAGCCTAGAAATTTGAAATCACTCATTTGAAATAAGGCAAAGTTTAAAAGCTATAAAACCCATTATTATTTTTTATCTTTTGGCCTTAAAATTCTGCTATGCAAACGAAGATAAAGATGTATTCATTTATTAACCAAACTGGGCCTTAAAGTGTTACACTCTCTCTCGCTAGCTTGTACAAAGCAGATATTTTGTCATGTAAATTCCTAGAACTTGGTGATTATATGTAGGTGCATGTCTATAAACTCATGTGCATGTAGCTTTGTGGGCAGGTGCATGTATCTTTGTGTAAAGGAGCTCTGCCATATATTTGGTGTTCATTCTTTAACTGTACCGATATGCTATAGCCTTCCTTTATTTAAAATGCTGACCAAGGCAAACAGTTTTTCTATGTTCACATTTTTTAGCCTTTAATATTTGTAATGAAAGCCTTATATTAGTGCTAACTCTAGAAATTATCATTCATACGGCTTGATACTTCATCTTATCATTATTTAACCTATTTGTCTCGATTTTATTCCCTGATGGGTTGAAAACGTTTTTTAATATCATACAAGTCTTTCGAATTCTTCAGTTATTCAATTCGAATTCTTAAATTTATATTTTTAAAATTTCGATTAGAATTCTTAAATTTATATTTTAAGATTTCGATTCGAATTCTTAAATTATATTTTAAGATTCAGGAGGTGATAATATGAATCAAACGTACACCTTGTGTTCAAAATATCAACATTAAAGATACATTATGTAAGATTAGTTATTATCATAACTATGACATCGAGACTACATCGTCTTCATATGACTGTAACTCCGTTCAGAATAGTCTGTATTCATTCTCTATTTTTGAACTATTTTAGCGAGAACGGTCAGCTTGTTATCTAAATCTTACATAAGGTATGTTTAAAACAGCATTATTCCTTACTTTCATTACGTTAATTTTTTAAAATTATATTTTTGGCCCAGAAATTAGGATTCTAGAAACCACTGAGCATGTTCTTCTTTTTGGGGCGACACCCTTAAAAAAAAATCCCTATGGTCCTGCCGATACAAGGATTATCGCCATGAAACTTGCCATACTTGTTCTATGGACAATTGTGCAATGATTAACAGACTTAAATTCAAAGATAGCTGCCATAATGTTAAGTTTGTAGTAAATCAAGATCAGTGAACATGCTAAGCTTATGAATTTTTTTATAAACAATATTTTTATTGAGATTTGTATGTGAATAGGGATAAGGCAACAGGCAAAGCCTATATTAAAACCTTTCTTGCTTATGATTGAACCCTCTTCGCATGTTACAATTTATTAAAAGAAATTAAACGTTTTATTTTTTCTAACCGAGTAATTAATCAAAAGTAGCACATTATTTTTTTTTTTATGATAATATATATGTACATTGTAATGTCACTATAGCCCTCTTCCGTACAACGATGTTTAACAAAAGGCAACTAGGAGTCACAGAGTAAAACCACGAATAGTGTTGCGATCAAGGCCTCTTGAACAATGGTTAAACTCTTTCACTCAACGCTGGCGAAAAAATTGTTTCAATAGCCTTTAGTAATTCTACTGGAAATACGCTGGTTACAATTCAATACTTAGTTTCCTCCAGGATTCTTTAGTCTTTATGATTGCTTGATGAAAGATTTAAGTGGAAACGTTGCTCGGTAATAAACAGTAAACATCTTCCTTAGAACTGTGACTTGTGTATTTGATAAAGCCAAGTGGAAATATCGCTCCGTCATAAACAATTGAATTATGAGCTGGGTATTACGTTTTGGACTCGATATGACAGTCGATATTGCCAGTAGAACCAAACGTAAGTGTACTAGTGAAGTGTGGGTGTACTATTACATTCTGATATCTATATATATCATCGTTTTTTTGTAAATATATATATATATAAATCCCGTTATTGTATTATAGTCATATTTTATATCAATTGTAAATAGTTTTAGTGATCATAATAATATATTACCATAATAACCAGTCGGTTGTTCGTAAAACACAAAATATTCCATTCTACATATGAAATACAGCATTTCCATTTTCGCTAAAATATCAAATTTCTTGCGACTAAATTCCTGCTAATAATGTTCTTCGATTGATTAGATAATATTTGATTAAGAAAATAAAATCAAAATATATATATTCTAACACTAGATAATCTCATTGCCTATATTCTATCGGATTAAAACTAGGCCTGTCCGATAATCTCATGGCCTAGGTAATCTTCAATCAGATTATTTTAAACTAGGCCTGTCAGGTTTCTCTGCTACCGATAAAAGATGGCAGTGTTTCTTCATTGCAAAAAGCATAGATCGACGAAATTTCAATTTCACATAACTTTGTAGACACTGAACAGATAAAACTAATTTTGGACTGATTGTGGTATTATTGAATAAACTTTCACGCTATTGTAGTTAGCAAGGTACTCCTCCTTATAAGACTGATTGATACATTGAGCCTTTAAAATCAAAATATTGTTCCTACTATACTACTTGTACGGTACTTATCATTAGTAGATGTACGACTCTCATTATGTTTCAAACAATAAGAAATACTGTCTTCATTAAAAGTGTTTATCATAGTTCCATTTAGAATATTATGTCAATTTTAGTCTTGCCTTCTTTTTTATCTCCCTTCAGTTTTTTGATGAGTTCATGTGTCTGTCTGGAACACAATAACACTGCTTCTGATTGAGGTAGAATTTTCAAACTTGGTGTAGATGTTCTTTAGGTGAATGGCTCGACTTGAACTCTATAACTCAGCTTTTAATTTAGGCAGAATATCCAAACGTAGATGTATATTAGGTGAATGTATTGACTTGATTCAGTAATGAGCATTTTCTTCTTGGGTTGGGATGTATTTGTCTAACTTTTGGCTTGTTTTGATAATTTTCTTTTATTTCATACCAGAAACATTTATTTTGTCATTAAATACAATTTTTAATTCAACCTCTTTAGAATAAATTTCATGTGATTGGGATGAGATGTATATATATTTAAGAATTTGGAAAAACCCACATTACATAATTAAAATGATTGATAAATATTTATATTTTATTGTGGATATTTGCACAGAAAAGGAAGCTGGCTTTCTTTATATATTGGTAGTTCACATGCATTCATGTATATAGTTATATATATTTCATCAATTATAATTTCTCTAATATCTCAATCAAAAAAAAAATAATTAAATTATGAAAAAATTTCTGAAATAACGTCTTTTCATTACCTGTCGCATTCCTTGCCAGCAGTGAAATACCATGACCATAGATTCCTTTGTAGAATATTATTTGATTTTCTATTTGTCAATTGAACATCATTTTCTCTGGTAATGTGTATACAATGGGCGTCCAGCTGGAGATAAGGGTCCCACGTGACCTCATTGTTCATCCTCCAGCATTCTTTTTCCTGTACAGGGGGTTGTGATTGCCTAGTGCTCTAGAGTGCCGCGCTTTGACCTCTAGCTGGCCAGTCACCTCATGCTTGCGGCTGTGGTTTCGATCCCTGGTGTGAGCGTATGTGGCATGGAGATAGGGTGCCTTCTCAACCTCGTGGGTTTCCTCCGGGCACTCTGGTTTCTTCCGGGCACTCTGGTTTCCTCCCACTGCTAAAGACCCCTACGCGCAATCGAATTATTGAAATAAAATTGAAACCATATGTTAGTCCCAAAATGACCTAGTTTGTGTCGAGTGGACGTTAAACCCCATTTCTCTCTCTCTCTCTTTTTCCTGTACATGCGTTACGTTCTGGTGTGTTGACAAACGTTTGTTTTTGTCATTAAAATGGAATTTAATGCTCATCAATAAGGTCACGTGGAATCTTGTTATTACTAGCGTCGCCTTCCTTCAGCGAGGACGTCCATTATGCTATGTTTTGCTTTTATCTTATTTTGCAGTTCTCCTTTATTATTTATGAAAGATTGTTAACGAAATTAAGTTTCACATTTCACATGTTCTTGTGGAATGGTACACCATATTGGATGGGCCCTGAGGGATGGGGGAATACTTTCACATCTATTCCCCTTCCCCCACGACACTCCAGCTACTCTACAGTTTATAATCTGTTTTGGTCTTTTATTTCATTTAACATTTATAATTATTTGTGAATTTTTAATAAATGATTTTCTGTACATTTTGATTGATATATCGTGTGTAAATATTATAATATAGCATTCCATTTATTTTATATACTAAAGCAATTAGTTATTATAATAAAAACTCTAAAATATTTATTCCAGTCAACAAATAAAATGCAGTATTTTTATATAAAATCTCAAACAACAAAGAACATATCAGTAGACTCCTGACTTCATTTTAAACCATTCCAAATACATGATTTTAGTTTTGCAATATATGGACTTTTATAGAAATTGGCAATTAGATTAAAAGAATTTAGAATGTCAGATATTACAATAATACATGTCTTATCACTCTTATCAAAATGGCTTCGATAAGCATAAGGGTTGAATTTATATATTGAGTCACCTGACAAAGTGGAGTTTAATTAGTTGGACTAAGTGTTAACATTAGACTTATATTTTAGTGAAAATTTTGAATAAAAATATCAGATGAGGTTTATAGGGAATGATTTGGGGTTGTGTTCATTATGGGATAGAAATTGGATTCTGATCTGAATGTTCGGTAAATACTCTTATGTGAACGCAGTGCTTATTCCGTCATTCATGAAGGACATGTATGTTGTTTGTCTATTATGAGAGGCTAGATACGCTGACTGTATATTGCAACACCGGCCAGTAAATGAATAACCTATTTCATCCGTTTACTTTTTGATCGCAATCTGTTTGCTTTAGTTCAAATCAATCTGAATGTATTCAAAGTGTAATTTCAGAATTTTTAAATCCATTCCCTTTGTTTTAAAGGTAGTCGATATAGCTCCAATATATAGTATAGATAACACATAGTAATATCAACAATAGACTAGACATAGCAATATCAACAACAGACTAGACATAGTAATATCAACAATAGACTAGACATAGCAATATCAAAATTTTATTTTTGTTTCATATATTGTTTATTATGTCATACTACTAAGATACATTTTGTGAATAAACTTTTTTTTTACAATTATACTTAAAGACTTTTTGTCTGTTTCATTTATGCCGCAGTAATTTCGGAAAGCTTGCTTAGTGACATCATATCACCACATGCAGCACTTCCGTAATCTGGAAAAACCTAGCAAGTCAAATTTTGGTGAAATTGGAGTTAGACTTATATTTGGACTCAGTACACATGTACGGTATATAATAATAGTTTTTTTTCTCCGAAAGGGCTTCTAATTATCTTCATCTGAAAAGACAAAATCAAATTGGTTATATATTCAGTAGCTTAACAAAACAGTTTTCCTTTGTTATACTCAAAACTACATTCAACAGAGTTACTAGGCTTTTCCAGATTATGGGAGGGCACGACGGGGGTATGAATTTCCGCCATAATTCCTATCCTATTAATGCGTGTACTAATATGTTTACTTCTATACATGTAACTTCTTACATATTTGAATGGTTAGCACGTGCATGCTGTATCATAAGGCCTGCCATTGAGTCAACTAGTCTGGTTACGTGGTTTCGTATCCCTGGTTGTATGTGACAAGATGTAGGGTCACTTGTCCAACCTTGTGGGTTTTCTCTGGGTACTCCATTTTCTTTCCTCACACTGCTGAAGACCTCTGGCCTATGCGCAAGCGAATTATTGAAATAAAATTAAACCATGTGTTAGTCCCAAAATGACCTAGTTTGTGTCGAGTGGACGTTAAATCTCATTTCTCTCTCTCTCTCTTTAAATTGGCTGTTTACTCATGTTAAAGACACCATTCAGCTCGGATCAACTAATGCAATAATATCGTATGTAAATAATGCAGGACAGAGAGCCTGATAAGGATAGCTGTCTAGTTGTTTGGATGGGATGCAAAACTAAGGTCATTTGTACACACTGACATACACGTAAAACATCCCTTGACAGTTGGAATGCGATATAAGAGTAGGCTGCTGTCCGTGCAAAATTTCCCTCATAGCACACTGTATGGCGTATGACTGTCTTCATTAGCCCAGGTTAAAGCAGGACAGTTGGACATACCTAAAACAGACTTGAATTCAAAGATAGCTGCCATAATGTTAAGTTTGTAGTAAATCAAGATCAGTGAACATGCTAAGCTTATGAATTTTTTTATAAACAATATTTTTATTGAGATTTGTATGTGAATAGGGATAAGGCAACAGGCAAAGCCTATATTAAAACCTTTCTTGCTTATGATTGAACCCTCTTCGCATGTTACAATTTATTAAAAGAAATTAAACGTTTTATTTTTTCTAACCGAGTAATTAATCAAAAGAAGCACATTATTTTTTTTTTATGATAATATATATGTACATTGTAACGTCACTATAGCCCTCTTCCGTACAACGATGTTTAACAAAAGGCAACTAGGAGTCACAGAGTAAAGCCACGAATAGTGTTGCGATCAAGGCCTCTTGAACAACGTTAAACTCTTTCACTCAACGCTGGCGAAAAAATTGTTTCAATAGCCTTTAGTAATTCTACTGGAAATACGCTGGTTACAATTCAATACTTAGTTTCCTCCAGGATTCTTTAGTCTTTATGATTGCTTGATGAAAGATTTAAGTGGAAACGTTGCTCGGTAATAAACAGTAAACATCTTCCGTAGAACTGTGACTTGTGTATTTGATAAAGCCAAGTGGAAATATCGCTCCGTCATAAACAATTGAATTATGAGCTGGGTATTACGTTTTGGACTCGATATGACAGTCGATATTGCCAGTAGAACCAAACGTCAGTGTACTAGTGAAGTGTGGGTGTACTATTACATTCTGATATCTATATATATCATCGTTTTTTTGTAGATATATATATATAAATCCCGTTATTGTATTATAGTCATATTTTATATCAATTGTAAATAGTTTTAGTGATCATAATAATATATTACCATAATAACCAGTCGGTTGTTCGTAAAACACACAATATTCCATTCTACATATGAAATACAGCATTTGCATTTTCGCTAAAATATCAAATTTCTAGCGACTAAATTCCTGCTAATAATGTTCTTCGATTGATTAGATAATATTTGATTAAGAAAATAAAATCAAAATATATATATTCTAACGCTAGATAATCTCATTGCCTGTATTCTATCGGATTAAAACTAGGCCTGACGGATAATCTCATGGCCTAGGTAATCTTCAATCAGATTATTTTAAACTAGGCCCGTCAGGTTTCTCTGCTACTGATAAAAGATGGCAGTGTTTCTTCATTGCAAAAAGCATAGATCGACGAAATTTCAATTTCACATAACTTTGTAAACACTGAACAGATAAAACCAATTTTGGACTGATTGTCGTATTATTGAATAAACTTTCACGCTATTGTAGTTAGCAAGGTACTCCTCCTTATAAGACTGACTGATACATTGAGCCTTTAAAATCAAAATATTGTTCCTACGATACTACTTGTACGGTACTTATCATTAGTAGATGTACGACTCTCATTATGTTTCAAACAATAAGAAATACTGTCTTCATTAAAAGTGTTTATCGTAGTTCCATTTAGAATATTATGTCTTGTTTTTCTCTCCCTTGAGTTTTATGATGAGATCATACATCTGTCTGGAATGCAATAACACTGCTTCTGATTGAGGTAGAATTTTCAAACTTGGTGTAGATGTTTTTTAGGTGAATGGCTTGACTTGAACTCAATAACTCAGCTTTTAATTTAGGCAGAATATCCAAACGTAGACGAAGATGTATATTAGGTGAATGTATTGACTTAATTCAGTAATGAGCATTTTCTTCTTAGGTTAAGTAAAGATTATCATCTATTTTATTTGTTGATGACTGGAATATTATAACTTTTGATTCTTTTTGAATAACAGAATTTGGTGTTTCATTACATTAGTACCTTGATAAAGAGCAATAAGAGCATTTTATGCTTATGTAAAGTAAAGTGATTGCTCGATGATTCATTTAAAGATAAAGGAATCAGGAATTAATAAGTTTCATCTATTTATTTTGGAATTGAGGCAGAGGGGATGTATTTGTCAAACTTTTGGCTTGTTTTGATAATTTTCTTTTATTTCATACCAGAAACATTTATTTTGTCATTAAATACAATTTTTAATTCAACCTCTTTAGAATAAATTTCATGTGATTGGGATGAGATGTATATATATTTAAGAATTTGGAAAAACCCACATTACATAATTAAAATGATTGATAAATATTTATATTTTATTGTGGATATTTGCACAGAAAAGGAAGCTGGCTTTCTTTATATATCGGTAGTTCACATGCATTCATGTATATAGTTATATATATTTCATCAATTATAATTTCTCTAATATCTCAATCAAAAAAAATTAATTAAATTATGAAAAAATTTCTGAAGTAACGTCTTTTCATTACCTGTCGCATTCCTTGCCAGCAGTGAAATACCATGACCATAGATTCCTTTGTAGAATATTATTTGATTTTCTATTTGTCAATTGAACATCATTTTCTCTGGTAATGTGTATACAATGGACGTCCAGCTGGAGATAAGGGTCCCACATGACCTCATTGTTCATCCTCCAGCATTCTTTTTCCTGTACAGGGGGTTGTGATTGCCTAGTGCTCTAGAGTGCCGCGCTTTGACCTCTAGCTGGCCAGTCACCTCATGCTTGCGGCTGTGGTTTCGATCCCTGGTGTGAGCGTATGTGGCATGGAGATAGGGTGCCTTCTCAACCTCGTGGGTTTCCTCCGGGCACTCTGGTTTCCTCCGGGCACTCTGGTTTCCTCCCACTGCTAAAGACCCCTACGCGCAATCGAATTATTGAAATAAAATTGAAACCATATGTTAGTCCCAAAATGACCTAGTTTGTGTCGAGTGGACGTTAAACCCCATTTCTCTCTCTCTCTCTTTTTCCTGTACATGCGTTACGTTCTGGTGTGTTGACAAACGTTTGTTTTTGTCATTAAAATGGAATTTAATGCTCATCAATAAGGTCACGTGGAATCTTGTTATTACTAGCGTCGCCTTCCTTCAGCGAGGACGTCCATTATGCTATGTTTTGCTTTTATCTTATTTTGCAGTTCTCCTTTATTATTTATGAAAGATTGTTAACGAAATTAAGTTTCACATTTCACATGTTCTTGTGGAATGGTACACCATATTAGATGGGCCCTGAGGGATGGGGGAATACTTTCACATCTATTCCCCTTCCCCCACGACACTCCAGCTACTCTACAGTTTATAATCTGTTTTGGTCTTTTATTTCATTTAACATTTATAATTATTTGTGAATTTTTAATAAATGATTTTCTGTACATTTTGATTGATATATTGTGTGTAAATATTATAATATAGCATTCCATTTATTTTATATACTAAAGCAATTAGTTATTATAATAAAAACTCTAAAATATTTATTCCAGTCAACAAATAAAATGCAGTATTTTTATATAAAATCTCAAACAACAAAGAACATATCAGTAGACTCCTGACTTCATTTTAAACCATTCCAAATACATGATTTTAGTTTTGCAATATATGGACTTTTATAGAAATTGGCAATTAGATTAAAAGAATTTAGAATGTCAGATATTACAATAAAACATGTCTTATCACTCTTATCAAAATGACTTCGATAAGCATGAAGGGTTGAATTTATATATAGAGTCACCTGACAAAGTGAGTTTAATTAGTAGGACGAAGTGTTAACATTAGCCTTATATTTTAATGAAAATTTTGAATAGAAATATCAGATGAGGTTTATAGGGAATGATTTGGGGTTGTGTTCATTATGGGATAGAAATTGGATTCTGATCTGAATGTTCGGTAAATACTCTTATGTGAACGCAGTGCTTATTCCGTCATTCATGAAGGACATGTATGTTTTCTGTCTATTATGAGAGGCTAGATACGCTGACTGTATATTGCAACACCGGCCAGTAAATGAATAACCTATTTCATCCGTTTACTTTTTCATCGCAATCTGTTTGCTTTAGTTCAAATCAATCTGAATGCAGTCATTGTGTAATTTCAGAATTTTTAAATCCATTCCCTTTGTTTTAAAGGTAGTCGATATAGCTCCAATATATGGTATAGATAACACATAGCAATATCAACAATAGACTAGACATAGCAATATCAACAACAGACTAGACATAGTAATATCAACAATAGACTAGACATAGCAATATCAAAATTTTATTTTTGTTTCATATATTGTTTATTATGTCATACTACTAAGATACATTTTGTGAATAAACTTTTTTTTTACAATTATACTTAAAGACTTTTTGCCTGTTTCATTTATGCCGCAGTAATTTCGGAAAGCTTGCTTAGTGACATCATATCACCACATGCAGCACTCCCTTAATCTGGAAAAACTTAGCAAGTCAAATTTTGGTGAAATTGGAGTTAGACTTATATTTGGACTCAGTACACATGTACGGTATATAATAATAGGTTTTTTTCTTCTTCACCGAAAGGGCTTCTAATTATCTTCATCTGAAAAGACAAAATCAAATTGGTTTTATATTCAGTAGCTTAACAAAACAGTTTTCCTTTGTTTACTCAAAACTACATTCAACAGAGTTACTAGGCTTTTCCAGATTACGGGAGGGCACAACGGGGGTATGAAGCGGAATTTCCGCCATAATTCCTCTCCTATTAATGCGTGTCCTAATATGTTTACTTCTATACATGTAACTTCTTACATATTTGAATGGTTAGCACGTGCATGCTGTATCATAAGGCCTGCCATTGAGTCAACTAGTCTGGTTTCGTGGTTTCGTATCCCTGGTTGTATGTGACAAGATGTAGGGTCACTTGTCCAACCTTGTGGGTTTTCTCTGGGTACTCCATTTTCTTTCCTCACACTGCTGAAGACCTCTGGCCTATGCGCAAGCGAATTATTGAAATAAAATTAAACCATGTGTTAGTCCCAAAATGATCTAGTTTGTGTCGAGTGGACGTTAAATCTCATTTCTCTCTCTTTCTTTAAATTGGCTGTTTACTCATGATAAAGACACCATTCAGCTCAGATCAACTAATGCAATAATATCGTATGTAAATAATGCAGGACAGAGAGCCTGATAAGGACAGCTGTCTAGTTGTTTGGATGGGATGAAAAACAGGTCAATTGTACACACTGACATACACGTAAAACATCCATTGACAGTTGGTATGCGATATAAGGGTAGGCCATAGTGCCGCTGTCGTGCAAAATTTCCCTCATAGCACACTGTATGGCGTATGACTGTCTTTATTAGCCCAGGTTAAAGCAGGACAGTTGGACAGAGAGAGAGAGAAATTGGGTTTAACGTCCACTCGACACTAACTAACATGGGTTAATTTTATTTCAATAATTCGCTTGTGCGTAGGGGTCTTTAGTAGTGGGAGGAAACCAGAGTGCCCAGAGGAAACCCACGAGGTTAAGAAGGCACCCCTATCTCCATGCCACATACGCTCACACCAGCGATCGAAACCACTGCCGCAAGCCAGAGGTGACCGGCCAGCTAGAGGTCGAAGCCCAGCTCTCTAGATCACAATGCCATCCCAACCCCCCTTTACGTGTAACACATTTCATTTCATTTAAATAATCCAATAATGGACCTAACAACAATGTAGAGTTACCACTTTGGGTTTCCATAATTTGAGAGCCACACATTCATTTGTCGTCTGCTACACGTCAAAAAGTCTGTGTTATACTGATCTTCACACATGAAAGTCTGGAAAGTGCGGCCTTTACGCTATCATTCCAGAGAACTGGTCCACACAAAAGTGTAAGAAATTTAAGAATCGGGAGATTATTTTATCGGCGAAATTTGCATAATAGATTTTTGTTCAAAGTTAAGAACGACATTAAAGAAATGTCTCGTATGTCTGAATTAGGGAATATTTAATAATAGCTTTTCATTCATTTAAATGTCAATCCAGGTCTACTATATATGACTTCAGTAATTTTGACGCCACTATCTTGCTGCTTGCAGTCATTAGCCTTAGGGACACATGTGACATACGGTAACTAAAAGATATCTATTATTTACACGGCTACCAAAGCAAGCTATATGGCCGACCTTACCTAGTTTAACTGGGGTATTAAATTGCTTTGTCACATGCAATTGGCGTACCGTAGGCTAAATGTAATTGAATCTTTATGAATCATTGGGTCGACGTTAGTCACGATTTGACAGCCAACTCAGACAAACAGGTAAAAAAGTGTTTTTGTGTTTTTCTATAAATACTATTAAATAATGTATACCAACACTGTTCTCTCTCATTCTTTCCCCTGTGCATGGACATATAATTTATAGTGGATCAATATTATTTAAGCCCCAATAACACTCTTGTTGTAACTGAATAATATGCCCCAATCTTCATTCTGGTCAACAAATTGTATTATTTTAGAATATTCAAATTAAATGATGATATAAATTTCATCTTAACACACCTATTTTAAAAAAAATTGGAAAAATTCAACCAATTGATTTGAAAAGACTAACGTAAACCTTTTCAAATGTGACTTGGATTTTAAAATATTTTCGAACCCTCTGAACAAGTAAAATAGGTTGTAATGGATAATTTACACAACAGGTAGGACACTTAAACATCTAGTACTTAGAATAAGGGTATTATTTATTTGCTGGAGCTACCAATTCAGCAAGAATGTTATTGTCCCTTTAAAATATGGATTTGAATTTAGATTTAAAATGATTATGGGGGGATTGGGATGGCCTAGTGGTCTAGAGTGCCGCGTCTGGTTTTGTGCCCATTTGATGGACACCTCCCCGCACTGAGCCTCAAGACTATATAGTAACGATGTGTGTTGAAGGGTTGGGATGGCCTAGTGGTCTAGAGTGTCGCGCTTCGACCTCTAGCTGGCCAGTCACCTCTGGCTTGCGGCAGTGGTTTCGATCGCTGGTGTGAGCGTATGTGGCATGGAGATAGGGGCGCTTTCTTAACCTCGTGGGTTTCCTCCGGGCACTCCGGTTTCCTCCCACTACTAAAGACCCCACAAGCGAATTATTGAAATAAAATTAAACCATATGTTAGTCCTGAAATGACCTAGTTTGTGTTGAGTGGACGTTAAACCCCATTTCTCTCTCTCTCTCTTTAAAATGATTATGAAATAATCAAACTATGACCAAAAGACATCTGTGAGATTGACAGCCGATTCTATGACATGAAAAAAAAAAATGCCGAAAAATAAAAGGGAAAGTAATTGTGATATCTTGGGGAAAACACCTGATATAGTCCCCATTAAGCAGAGTCCCTTGTGCCAGTGGCAGGGCCCCCAGGAGGTTGGACAGGCGACCCTAATCCTTGACACGTAGAACCGAGGAATGGAAACCAAGCCAGTTGACTCCATGGCAGGCCGTGTTATACATCACTCACACGCTGACCATTCGACCATCCAGCCCCGCTCAAATATAAGGAAATGTTATAGTTTATTCTTAGATCTCAATGTTGTAGTGTGACGTGCTTAACACCCACCCACATCAACAAGAATTTTAAGTTGTCGGAAATGCATATTAAAATTTTGCTTTATGTACTTTGGACCCCCTCTTCCCACACAAATACTTGGTTGCTTATTTCCGAAATTGCTCTTAGTTTTTTAAAAGTTTAAAAAAGACAGCTTTCAGTGATGCTATTAGCCTATTTATCAAAGATCCTGAGAAAGCAAAATGGAATTAATTTGGTGTAATACTTGTGGTGTATGACCATCTCCAAGAGTCATTGTTAATATGACAAAGTAAAACATTAAATAAGCTAAATCGTTAACATTTGGGACCTAGAAATTGACACAAATTATTCACAACGCATATAATCCTCTAATATGAATGTATATAAATTGATTTACATTCGGTTGTTTCTGCTTTTACAGTCATTTCAAATCAGTTATGTTCTGGGAATGGCAATCCTTAGCGTCTGGTTATTCCAGTCTACAATATTAGTATTTATTACGCATGCTCTCCACATAAGAATATGACGTCACCGTTTGAAATTACTTGTGGAATATGCCTAGCTTCATTCTTCAAGTCTCTTGATACAAACAAGGCTAAAACGGATTATAGTACACGGTTCGTGTACCAATGGTAAAATGTTTATTTTGTCGTAAATATTGGAATATGAGAAGCCCATCTTTTCCCTGTAAGATCACAACATAAATGTTGATTTAAATTGACAAATAATTTGTATTTTCAATGTCGAAGACTTAAGATGATACCGAGTTAGAGACTTAGCTACTTTAATGCCCACCCCCCTTTTCATTTTATGTGACATTTAGTAGAATACCACTAAAATCGATTGCCAAAGCAGTAGCTTTATATGTGTTTTTGGCTGTTGATAAGAGAGCTAAATCAAATTTGGTGGCAACCGTGTATAACTGAAACCCTTTAGATATACATGTAGTATATTGTTTGTATGAATGTATTGTGTATGCTATATGACTAAGGGGAGTGGGATACATGCTGTATCATAAAGTCTGTCATTGAGTCAACTGGCGTGGTTTCAAATCCCCGGTTGTACGTGACAAGGAGTAGAGTTGCCTGCCTAACCTTGTGGGTTTTCTCCAGGTCCTCTGGTTTCCTCTCACTGCTAAAGACCACTACGTGCAAGCAAATTATTGAAATAGAATTAAACCATATGTTAGTCCCGAAATAACCTAGTTTGTGTGGAGTGGACGTTAAACCCCATTTCTCTCTCCCTCTCTTTGTATATGACTATGTGTAAGTGTATTTGTGTGCATACTGTCCATAATGGACGTTTTGGTGCAATAAACTTCTTATTATCTTATCTCTTCTAATAAACTTCAGTTTTATTACGGTTTTATCGTACAAGGAAGTTTATGAATAGGATTTATCAACTTTAAAGCCAACTAAGAGAATACAGAATGAGGTGCATGTATTATAAATTGTGGAAAGTATGTGAAATTCAGACCATTCATTATGAGATTGAAGAACAGGCATTGCCAATTTAAACCCTCGCCTATAATTAGGCCTACTAATCAGTAGAATAAACCTGGGTAACAACTCACTAATCCGTGTCACTAGAATATAAACTGGATTGATGTGAGATTTAGCTTTTCATTATTTCAAATAATGGTACAGGGCCTGTACTACAGGCATTGTGTTTCCTCCCACTGCTAAAGACCCCTACGCGCTAGCGAATTATTGAAATAAAATTAAGCCATATGTTAGTCCCAAAATGACCTAGTTTGTGTTGAGTGGACGTTAACCCCAATTTCTATCTCTCTCTTTATAGAACCATTTTGTTTATTTCAAAGTTAAAAGAAATTGAAACATACACCCCTTAAGTTCTGAGTAGTGTTCATAATAATAATACTGAATTTTCGGTTTTGGAATTTGTCGAGAGAATCACACCAAGAACTATTAATAGGGTCTAGTAATAAGAGAATACACTTTAGGGTTGATTCCTCTTGTCAGTGGCGCAGGACGGATTGCCTGACAAGGACAGCTGTCTAGTCGTTTGGATGGGACAAAAAACAAAGGTCCCATGTACACATTTTCATGCACGTAAAAGATCCCTAAGAGAAGGTTGTAGCACTGCAGACCTGGCAAATTTATAGCCCAGTCGGAGCAGAATAATAGGACGTTAAACACCCATTTCATTTCGTTTTATAAACACCCATAGGCCTATGTATAAATATAGTTAATTTTTAGTTTAACCTGATATCTAGGATGTATTGTATATGCATATCTACTTCATACATAGTGTGCTGTATAGGCCTACCTATATTTATATCATATTTAGTATTGTTCGGTTTATAGAGTGCATACAAGTCTACTGTATTCAACGCAACAAGGGAAGCCCATTCCAAACAAACGTTGAAGAGAGCGAGACAAATGGTTCATTGAATGAAGTGGTATAGTTTTGATTCCAAGGTTGTACGTCTGCCCAACCTCCTGGTTGTCCTTCACTCCACTGTTAAACATTGATTCTGATTTACACACAAGCGTATCATTGAAATAAAATTGTAGCATATGTTAGTCCTGATATGACCTAGTTTATGTCACGTAAGCATTTAACTCCATTCGTTTGTGTTGTTTAAGTAAGGTGTGAGGGATATACATAACTTTATTAAGTTTTTATTTCTCTGTTTTGGTTGTCAAGTACATTATTTACATCCTTATATTACAGTCAGTTATAAAACCTGTTTAATGGACAAACCCTAAAAATATTGGTATTCCCTATAATGAAATATTCAATAAGGGTACATCTATTAATAGAAATGGCATATATTCAATTTGTTTTTATCATTTCAGCAATGGAGGGAAGATCTTTCACAATGCACTGTGTATAGCGGTACAAGGTTTATGAATGAGGAAGTGAATTTATAACAGTTTGACACCGACAGCAGGAGAAACAAGGTGCTTCGCATATACTAACCCCTAAATAACGTGAGTGATTTTTATTATTATTTGCCTATATGTCAAAGGGACTTTGATTTGGGAGGCTTAGGATTAATAAGTTGCAAAATGTTTGATTAAGGTTAAAGTGACACTCTTTGTAAATAATAATTAATATCCTTAAAGAGTTATTATCATGTAAAATTAATATTATTTTCTTGCTGTTTTCAGAAATATTTTGAGCATTCATATTATTTTTAGTGATAAATTTAGGCAGAATTCCTTGTAATTCAGACATGGTCCTGCCCTTATAGATAATAATCTGTTGCTTCTGCTGTGAAATTCAAGTGAAGTCAGCTGTCAACTGTATAAATATTGTCTGTAGAGAGGAAGTAAATTATTTGAGAGAGAGAGAGAGAGAGAGATAGAGAGAGAGAGAGAGAGAGAGAGAGAGAGAGAGAGAGAGAGAGCTCTCCTTGACACAAACTAGGTCATTTTGTTACTAGCACTATATATGAATAGTTGAATAATTTGAGAGAGAGAGAGAGAGAGAGAGAGAGAGAGAGAGAGAGAGAGAGAGTTTAAAGGACAATATTGGTGCCAGTCATTATCACATATGTGATAGAACTGATTAAACACTTTCCAAATATAATATTAACACAGAGATCATCGCTACCATAGAGGAGTAATAAAGGATTCACGAATCGGAAGTGACGAACGCCAAAGGAAAACACGAGTTATTCCTCTATATAACTAACTGAAGTGACTAATGATAACAGATACATGGGCGAATATCTGCTCACCAATAATTCCCTCAAAGACCTAAAGTTGCTGTGTGACGCTGTGAGAGAATATCTTACAATTCATGAAACGAATTGACAGCCACTAGATAAGAGAACAGGAAAGAAAAACAGATTAAAAGTCCGTGCATTACCATGTTTTTATAAGGTAGGGGAGACCGGGACACATTGAACCACCATGGATATATCCTTATAAATAATACTATACAACCCAACACTATACAGATGTGAGATAACTTCTTAGACCCATTTCTAGATCAATAAGCCACATGCTGTCAATTATTTTCTTAGGCAGTGGATTTTTCAAAAAAGCGCTTAAAAGAGAAAAATTTTCCATACATGTTAACTTCTTAGCCTACGAAATTCTTGTACTTAAGTTCGTAGATGTCTAATCTATACAATCCAGATAAACCGGGGTTTGATCCATATAAGAGAGCATATTGCTTTTTATTAATTTTGATCATGAAATAAAGAGATCTTCTAATAAAAACATTTGATATGAAATGCGTACAAACATGTATGTGAACAAAGCGGTTCAATGTGCCCCGGTCTCCCCTATAGAATGAATAAAAACAAGGGGCTGTACGGAGTATTTCTATTTTTCCTGTGTTCTCTTATCTTATGACACTTAATTACTTTATTGTATCGTCAGATAACCTCTTGCGGTCCCATATAACAACTTTTTGTCTTCGAAGGAATTATTAGTGAGCAGAAATTCGGCCGTTTATCTGTCATCACTCTTAACTTCAGTCATTCACATAGAGAGATAACTCATGTTTTCCTTTGGCGTTCGTCACTTCCGATTCATGAATCCTTTATTACTCCTCTATGGTAGCGATGATCTCTGTGTTAATATTATATTTGGAAAGTGTTTAATCAGTTCTACCACATATATGATAATGACTGGCACCAATATTGTCCTTTAACCTCCAATGAACATAACATCAACTTTTCATTTGGGACCAACATATGGTTAAATTTTACTTCAATAATTCTCTTGCATATAGGGATGTTAAGCAGTGAAAGAAAAACGAAAAACACAGAGAAAACCCTCGAGGGCATGCAACCCTACCACTTGTCCGGGCCCCATAGCCAGTTTATAAAATTGGGGGGGGGGGGACTACAGAATTTTTGGGAGGGGCTGGCAGACCTTATGATCTAAATCACACAGCCGTTAAACCAATCGGTCACCTAACCCCACTATTGTATGTTATTTGACTTTGATCACCGTGATGAAGTTGAACGAACAAGTGAAATATTATGTTAGTACGATTTTTACCAAAGTTTTATTGAGTGTCTGTGATTGCTTTTATAAATTGAACTTGTTCACAAAGTTTTATGTAGCGATTGTGATGACTTTTAATAACTGAACTTTTAAGCTATGTTTTATATAATGCTTGTGCAGTCGTTTTAATATCTTCCTACTTCTGAAATTTTCCGTGAATATACCGGTATGTACAATTCATTTTGAATTCTTCTGCGTCTACCTTTTTACAAAATGTAATAACGCCGCAGAGTAGTAATTTTTACTAGAATGCAAGAGCTTTATAAATTTGTTATATTATTATTTGCTCTATATATGTTTATGTCATGTTTCAGAATGGGGTGTATTCAATCTTTGCGGAATACTGGCGTTGCCTATAACGTTGATAATTCTCCTACTGGTGCTGCTAATGGTGATGAAGGCAGTGTCAAAAAGAGACGAGTATTACCGCCAGTACCTCCAGAAGAAGGTTTGTATTTTGAGATGTTACAGATCACTGGTTGAAGCTAAAGTATGGGGATGCTCACCAATCTGTGGGTTCATTAGTCCACGGATATCTATTGTTAGGGTTGGGTTAGGTTTAGGGTCCATTAGTCCACGGATGTCTATTATTAGGGTTAGGGTTGGATTATGTTTAGGGTTCGTAAGCACTGATTAGCCCAGCGATATCTATTATTATGGTTAGGGTTGGATTAGTTTTAGGGTTGGGTTTATTGATACCAATATTTATAATATTTCTTATAGCAGTGGACTAGTGCACCCACAGACTAGTGAGTCCCTCTCAAATCTAGCCCCGGTTGGCTTCAGTATGCTTAATATATTCCATTTCTGAATTGTTGTGTTCTTAACTTGCAACTTCAGATTGCTTGTTCTCGATACGCATTATGCCAGATTTTTCAAGGAGGGAGTAGAATTTTCCAGACTCAACATTGGGGCAGCAAATCAGATAGAATGCTGATTGCTACTGTCAGGAATCAGAACTGTGACCCCAGACACAGAGTCTATATGCCTCTACTGTCAGGAATCAGTCAGTAGAAAGTATATTTAGATTCTCAAGGCACCACAGATATACGAACAATCACAGGATACAACAATATAGACATCCCAAGATGTACCAACAATCACAGGACACAACAATCTTGACATCCCAAGATGTACCATCAATCACAGGACAGAACAATGTAGTCGTGCCGAGATGTACCAACAATCACAGGACAGAACAATGTAGCCATGATGTACCAACAATCACAGGACAGAACAATGTAGCCATGATGTACCAACAATCACAGGACAGAACAATGTAGCCGTGCCGAGATGTACCAACAATCACAGGACAGAACAATGTAGCCGTGCCGAGATGTACCAACAATCATAGGACAGAACAATGTAGCCGTGCCGAGATGTACCAACAATCATAGGACAGAACAATGTAGCCGTGCCGAGATGTACCAACAATCATAGGACAGAACAATCCCTAGTTATACGAACATTCTACTAGAACAATCCGTAGATATACGAACATTCTAGAACAATCCCTAGTTATACGAACATTCTACTAGAACAATCCGTAGATATACGAACATTCTAGAACAATCCCTAGATATACGAGCATTCTACTAGAACAATCCGTAGATATACGAACATTCTACTAGCACACCTCATGTTTACAGTCCTGCTATACAGTGAAGGATGTCAGATTCTTGAGACGACGTAGATTTGATGACAATATGATGTTTTATTATTAGTTCCGCCATATACCGAAATAATCCTATACCACATGTCTTTGACTGCAAGTGTGTTTCAGTTTGATTACAGGGGGGATTTGGGCACAGCAGTGGATTTCGTGTTCTTATACTGACAGAAATAAATATTTAAGATCGGAAATTGTAATGTTCATAGTTGTCTCTTCTCGACCAGAAACTCTTCTTGAGGTGCGAATGCCAGCGAATGTTCTCGAGGGGCAACCCCAGAAACTGTTCTCGTGGTGCGAACACCAGGAACTGTTCTCAAGGGGCAATGCTAGGAACTGTTCTAGAGGGGTGAGGTCAGAAACTGTTCTCGAGACACTCTTCAAAAAAAAAAAAGCTGAAGGCTGCACCAATTCAAGTACAATTGGCGTGAAACTTAACACATTTCTTCCGTTAATAATTTTACATCAATTGATGACATTCATTCCATGACTACTGGTTCAAAGTATGCTTATACTTGTTGTTATAGAAATTCAGCAGATTCTAACACCTTGGTATGATTTTAAATATTTGACTTGCAGATAAAAGGATCGTACGAGCATTATATGACTTTATGGGAATGAATGCAGATGATTTGCCATTTAAAAAAGGTGATCGACTTGCACTTGATAACGATAACGATAACAGGTAAGATGAATAGAAAGAACTGGATATTGATGGTGGGTTGGGTTGAGGGGGGTGGGGGAGTACTGAACATGCTATATCGGTTCCCCCAAAGTCAGACAGAAGATTGGCCCCCACAGTGGGTTTCACAGATTTATTGTGAGCTAGGGTTGATTTATGCCTAACTAACACATTTATATCCCCAAAGCCAATTATAAGCTCCCTTCCCCAACACCCAAACTCCATATAATAAAGGCCAGCATCTACCTGAACGTGAACAGAACAATTTAGATGCCCCCATGTACAAACAATCACACAGCACACTAGTAATTTATATTGTGTATTTACTCTGACCCTGTTTTCTGATATAATGTCCTAACACTATAAACCTCAGAATGCCTTGTTTGGCATTTCTGTCCAAACGTGGTAAAAAAAATGCCTAGTTGTCTAACAGAAAGCACAATATAAATCTGCTTTGAATTAAGGGGAAATGTCAAAACATGGTGTTGATGTTCATTAGGTGATCGAATGTCTTGATTTAGTTTAATGTTGAACTAAGCAGATGTAAGTAACTTCATTTCATTTATACATATTGATGCTTTGGTAAACGAAGACTCAGATTCTAATTGACTTTTAGCGTTAAAAAAATAGGTAAATATACCTTTACCGAGTTTGATAAATAGTAACTCGGTTAATTGCATTTTCAAGTCGTGTTTAACAGAGTGATAAGTAATTGATTTACAGAAATATAAATTAGCTAGAAAATTGATGAATGTCATTTTTTATTTTGGGATTGGGAGGGGGGAACACCAGGATCATAGTTGACTTGTTTTTGGATCAAAATGAACTGGACCCCAACCACGACTTATTTTGTTGTTTATGTTTTTCTTGTCAACGTGAATCTTGTCCAATTGAGTATCCATTAATAGACTTTGATTTTGGATATGACTTCATAATTCCAAGATGGCTACGATGAGGCCCTACTCAGTTCCAAGATGGCTGTGACGGCATCATTGATTTCGATTGCAAGATGGCCGTGACGATGGCATTCTACTCGGTTCCAAGATAGCTGTGATGGCCTCATTGTTTTCGATTGCAAGATCGCTGTCACGATGGCATTGTACTCGGTTTAAAGATGGCTGTGACGACGGCATTGTACTAGGTTGCAAGACGGCTGTGACGGTAGTGTTCTGCTCACTTCCTATTATGCCGATAAATGTTCTGTGAATTAATTTGTGTAAAATATTTTGTATTACAGTGATAAAGGAGATTGGCTATTAGCCACGCATGTTAAAACTAGAAAGAAAGGCTACATTCCTAGTAATTATGTTTGTAACGATGATAATTCTATCGAAAGTCAAGAGTAAGTATACTCCTAATTAACAATTATACCAGCGTATGATTTGGATTTCACAAGTGGAGGGGGGGTGCGTGTGGCCAAATGGTTGAACGCATGTGCATTACATCACAAGGTTTATCATTGAACCAAGTGGCACGGTTTCAATTCACCATTATGTTTCAAGGAGTAAGGTCACCAATCTCTCCTTGTGGATTTTCTGTCATGGTCCTCCGAGTCCCCCTCCCCTCTCTGCAAAGAGATTACTGAAATAAAATTGAGCCATATATATCAGTAACAGACACACCCAAAATGCCATGGCCCTAACTAGAATACAGTAGTTGGCACATATCCTGTGTTCCCAAAAATTAACAATTGTGCCAGGATACGTAGAATACTAATACCTAGCAGGTATGGAAGAGGCAAAAACATTTTTATTTCTTCAAAAACGCATTTTTAGCCCCAAAAATCAGTTTGTTGCAACCACAGTTTACCCCCTCTTTCATACATGCTAGGTATTAGTATTCTACACCGCCTGGCTAAAAATTTATCTTTTTTACAATACAGTAACAGTGCCCGCTAATCTAGCCTAGTTTTATGGGTGGCATTTTGGGCGTGTCTGTTAGGGTTAACCCACCTGGCAGACTTACATTTTGATGATACCAGATATACATGCATTGATACCATATAGGAGAAAATTTGTACAATTCTCAGCTAGGTTAACCCCCTGGACTCCTGCTCTATTGATCAAATTCCGTCTTTTTTCCTTCACCCAAGTCAGATCGGCATTATGTTCAGAATTTGACTAAGTCAGTTTCGTCTCGATGGTCTAAAACACTGTTAGCTACTCCATGCCCAAAATGCTTTCCCCTATCATTTGGACTCATATCAGCCTATTTGACAGTACGAAATAATAGAATTTTCCCGAAAAGTCGAAACACACTGTCTGCTGTACGATACACTTTCTGGGAAAATTTAGGACATTTTCTAAGATGGCGACAAAACGGAAGTTATCTAACTTGCACATACGATCAAAAGCTTGAAATGTGCAATGGAATCAATTATTATCCTGCTCATGCAGTTTATGTCTAATCGAGCCAAGATTGAATTTCGCTAAACTTGGATAAAATTTGATCTGATTTATGTGAAGTTTACTGTATAACATTTGAGTTTATCCAATAGAATAAGTACAACTGTCTGATAATTAAGTTGATCGTATAATTTTATAAACTTAAAATGAAATAAAATGAATTTGAGTATAACGTCCGACTGTTCTGCTCCTAAACCAGGTTTACATTGTGCATTGAGAGAAATTTTGCCCGGGCAGTGGCACTACGGCTTACTCTTATATCGAATTCCAACTGCCAAGGGATCTTTTACGTGCACTTCAATGTGTACACAGGTCCTTGGTTCTTTTGGCTTGACAGCTGTCCTTGTCAGGCCCACTGTTTTATATCATAACTGTTGGTATGATTTTATATTTTAGTTGGTGGTATGATTATAACAGAAGAGAATCCGATGGAATGTTGATGAGGGTTGGTCTTAAAAAAGGAACATTTTTAGTCCGCTATGCCACAGGTAAATATGTAATCAACTCAAAACTCTAGTTAGCAAAACGAGTAGGACCAGAGTAAAACCCAACAATGTCAATATGAGACTTATACTAAAGCCTTGTTACTCATTGTCTTTAATCACATCTAATCCCAACTTATCTGATGTTTCATCTGATCCCACCGTCTCCTGTTTCATCTGATCCCACCATCTACTGTTTCATCTGATCCCACCACCACCTGTTTCATCTGATCCCACCATTCCCTGTTTCATCTGATCCCACCATCTCCTGTTTCATCTGATCCCACCATCTCATGTTTCATCTGATCTCACCATCTCCTGTTTCATCTGATCCCACCATTCCCTGTTTCATCTGATCCCACCATCTCCTGTTTCATCTGATCCCACCATCTCCTGTTTCATCTGATCTTACTATCTCCTGTTTCATCTGATCCCACCATTCCCTGTTTCATCTGATCCCACCATCTCCTGTTTCATCTGATCCCACCATCTCCTGTTTCATCTGATCCCACCATCTCCTGTTTCATCTGATCTTACTATCTCCTGTTTCATCTGATCCCACCATTCCCTGTTTCATCTGATCCCACCATCTACTAATTCATCAGATCCCACCATCTCCTGTTTCATCTGATCCCACCATCTGTTTCATCTGATCCCACCAACTCCAGTTTCATCTGATCCCACCTGTTTCATCTGATCCCACCATCTCATGTTTCATCTGATCCCACCATCTCATGTTTCATCTGATCCCATCATCACCTGTTTCATCTGACCCCACCATCCCCTGCTGCATGTGATCCCACCATCCCACCAGTTTTAAGTATATAATCCTTCCTGTTTTATGTTTTAGATAGATTATCCAATGTTTTATTGTTTTAGATGTACTATCCTTCGTGTTTTCTGTTTTAGACAGATTATCCCATGTTTTATCGGTCCGTGATGAAGATGAGGAGGGAGAACCGTGTAACAAACATTACAGAATAAAAAAGATGGATAATGGTGGTTGTTATATAAGTCCAAAACGTACTTTCAACTCAATGATGGAACTTATTGAAAATTATCAATGTAAGTAATACTTGAAGGACAATATTGGTGTCAGTCACTATCACAAATGTGATAGAACTGGTTAAATACATTCCAAATATAATTGTCCTCCGCCTTTCGAAGATGTCTGTCGGTCTGTCTGTCATTCACACTCTTTGGGACACAATAACTTTCCTCCTAATTTAGCTAGAATGTTCAAACTTGGTGTAGGTGTTTTTTAGGTTCATACATTGATGGAGTTCGAAGATGAGCATTTTTGGCTAAGGGTAAGCGGAGATAAGCAATTTGATTGGTTGGTGCTTTGTGACACGATAACTTTAGTTCTAATTAAGTGAGAGTGATGAAATTTGGTGTATAGTTTCTTTACATCAATACCTTGACTAAGTTTGATAATGTGCATTTTCTGCTCAGGGTAAGCAGAGCAATAAGCACTTGGATTGGCTGAAACTTTGGAACATAACTTTCCTTCTAATTGAGCTAGAATGTTCAAACTTGGTGTTGGCTTCATTACTTGAATGCCTTGATGGAGTTCGATGATGAATATTTTCTGCTTACACTAAGCAGAAATAAGCAATCTGATTGGTTGATGCTTTGGGTCAAGGTAACTTTGGTTATAATGAAGAGAGAGCGATGACAGTCAGAATATAGATTCATTATATCATTACCTTGACTAAGTATGATAGTTATAATTTCCTGCTTTTTAGGCTAAGGAGCAATAAGCAATTTGATTGGTCAAGACTTTGGAACATAACAACTCTGCTTTTAATTGAGGTAGAATGTTTAAACTTGATGTAGATGTTCATTATGTGAATGTCTTGACTGAGCTCAAGGATTAACATTTCAAGTTGAAGCTAAGCAGAGCTAATCAATTTCATTGGACGATACTTTGGGACAAGATAATCTTCATTCTATCTGATAGAGAGTGATGAGACTTAGTGTATAGTTTGATTGCTCCATACTTTTGAAAAGAGAAATGTGCGATTAATTTATATGTGTAATCTATTTATTTTAGGATTTCGACAGGGGGACATCAGCCTCACTGTTGGCTTGTTTTGATCCCTTTTAAGTGCCTGTTGTAGGAAGTAATGATATATCTTTTAACTTTAACTTTTAGCTAATTCAGACGGATTATGTTGTTTATTGACTGATCCGTGTCCTAAAGATAGACCAGCGTGTTTACCATTCAGACAACTTGAAGTTAAACGAAGTGCCATTAAATTAGAAAAGAAGGTTGGAGCTGGATATTTTGGTGAAGTTTGGAAAGGTACGGACATATTTCATTTCATGGAAAATAGAGAAATTGGGTTTTGTAAAGAGAGATGAAATCTGCGGTGACAGAGAAAAATGTGTTTTAATGTCCACTCAACACAAACTAAGCCATTTTGGGACTAACATGTGGTTCTGTTTTATTTCAATAATATTCGTGCACATAGGGGTCTTTAGCAGTGGGAGGAAACTGGGATACCCAGAAAAAATTCACTAAATTGAGCAGGCAACCCTACTCCTTCAAAAACAAGTGGGGAATCGAAAACCACATCCCTTGATTCAATAACAGGCAATCCTAATAATATAATATAATAGTATGTATTGATTAAAGCGATCTACACTTCGTTTCAGAGCGCTCTACAAATATGAATAAGACAGTTTACACATTTTTTAAAAAAAAAGAAAAAAAAAAATTATAACAAATGACTGACTAGACTATAAATTGACTTGTTTTTTAAAATAAAATGTTTTTAGTCCGGATTTAAATGTCACTAGATTTGGTGATTGGCGCACGGCGCACACTGCGTGGAAGCTCATTCCTACTCCTTCGCAAGGACAGGTGGGGAATCAAAACCACATCACATGATCAATTCCAGACCTTATGATCTAAAGCTTGTTGGGTAAATCATTCGGCCACCTACCAATCTGATTAAAACACAGATCCAATTTCGTTTCGTTTTTTATAGTTTAAATTACTTGTCGTCACTACTCTTGGATCTGGAAGACTTGTTATTTAAGTCGTGTTCTTCCTGAAATGAGCTAGGGGTCAGCCAATCAAATGGTCTGTCGAATCGACCGTTTGACCTTTTCATGTGTGGAACTGTGGGTAGAATTCAAAACAAAACAAAAGTAGATTTTAAAAAGCATGACGGTCGCTAATTGGTTAATCAAATGACTGACGTTATCGGGTCAAATGTCCCGTGCTTGATACCTGACGTCATAGAACATGAGCTCCCACTATAACTTGTTAGATCTACATGAGTGTAGGCCATCGAAAGTATAACAAAACGAAACGAAATATAGATCTATATTTTAATTAGATTGGCCACTTATGTGAATGATTTCAATTGTTGTATCTTCAGTCTGTTGTGTAGTTAGTAAGTTTGTATAGTTAGTAATTTTATTATATTTCATTTATTTTATTATTTTAGGCCAATTTCGAAATGTTATAACTGTTGCTGTAAAAACCCTAAAAACAGGTACCATGTCAAGTGAAAGTTTTCTGGAGGAAGCTAAAGTGATGCATAGGTTATTTCATCGTAGATTAGTAAATCTTTTAGCTGTATGTTCGGATTCCGATCCTCTGTTGATCGTGACTGAGTTTATGCCTAATGGTTCTCTTCTACATTATTTACGAAGTGAAGAAGGAAAAAGGTTACAGTTATCCGCTATAATTGATATGGCATCCCAGGTACATATGAGAGAGAGAGAGACAGAGAGAGTTTAACTTCAACTTGTCACAAACTAGGTCATTTCGGGACTATCATGGTTTAATTTTATTTCATTAATCAGCTTTCGCGTAGGGGTCTTTAGCAGTGGGAGGAAACCAAAGGTTGGACAGACGACCCTACTCCTTGTCACGTACAACCGATGTCTCGAAACCAAGCCAGTTGACTCAATGACAGGCCTTATGATACAACGTGCACATGCTAACCATTCGGCCAAGTCTAGCCTTGAACTTCACTACTAAAGTCTTTACGATAAGAAACATTAACTCAAGTATCCATTTTTTGATTTAATAATTAATAGACGTTAAGCAGCAGATAAGATTGTAAAAAGTAAATATCAAGGGCTAGCCCAGCCATCGAGGGTAGATTTTAGTCTGGATAAGTTAATTTATGTACAATTGATAATTTAGATAACATTTCAGGCCTATAGAAAGACGTGCGATTGGCAGATTTAGCTCTTGGATAATGTATGTTTAAGGAATGGCTATCATATATCGGGGAAACTGTCGCTTTATTTAATATCTGACAATTATATGTTTAGATTGCAGAAGGAATGGCATTTCTAGAAGAGAAGAATTTTATTCACCGTGATTTACGAGCTGACAATATATTGGTGGGCGAAAATCTTGAAGTAAAGGTTGCCGATTTTGGTTTGGCTCGATTAATAGAGGACGATGATGTATATTCCGCCTCTGAAAGTAAGTTCAGTGTTTAAATTCCCATGAATAAGTTCCCAGGGCCCTGATTCACAAAATCTTAACTAAAGATAAAATCCAAATTTTAGTAAATACTTCAGTCTTGATTGGCTAAGCACTAAAATCAATCTAATATTATCCAATCAAATAACTAAAATTTGGATTTTATCTTAGTTAAAGTTTCGTGAATAAGTCCCCAGGGCTTCTAGTTAAATACTGACTGGTAGTCCTCTGTTACTACACATTTATAGACGGGATTTCACCTTTTTTGGTGGGTGCTATCTGAGAAATAAAGAATTTCTTGGTCATACTTTGTTACATAATGACAGATTTCATATTTTACCACCTTTAATGACTACCCACCTAAATTAGTAGAAGAAGTAATAAAAAAAGCACTATCAGACAACACTGAATTCAAATGACATAATAACAGATTTCATAGACGCTTGTGCTATCTTGACATATCAACCCGTCTGCTATCGACATAAACTGTCTTTGGCAGGATAAGCAAACTGCAGGCGCGGATCCAGAGGGAGGCGCACCCGGCGCACGCCCCCTCTATTTTTTGCGGTGGCGAACAATTTTTAGCTCCATATATTCTCGCGCGAAAGGAGAACAAAAACAGTTTAGGTTGGAAATCGTACTTTTGCATTACTAGTATGAAATTAGTCCTTGTGGGCATTTTCGTCCACTCAAAAATCATGGGTCGGGCTTCGCACTCCCAACTTGGTGCAGCACGCCCCCCCCTTTCTGAAAATCCTGGTATGATATAGTAGACAGGTGTCTAATGAGCTCCTTTGTCTAGAAGGGTTTTATAAACCCAGAACAGAAACGAATCGACAGTCTAGGCAGGTCTCGAAGTATGAGACGAGGTGAGAGCATCTAGGAGTTGGCACTAGGAGCTAAGGCATGACTCCCTCCATATAAGTTAGCTCTTGGGTCGTTTATATTACGATGTTTGTACCTAATATGTAAAAAACAGAATAAAAGTATTATTTGAAGTTATACCGGTGTTGTCATCCACAAGTTGTCTTAAAGAACCAAATATTGTCACAACTTGCAGACAAGTTGAAACGTAACGTGACAGCATTTAGCTTTATTATATATTTTATTCAGATACAAAGTTTCCAATTAAATGGACGGCACCAGAAGCAGGTTTATATCGTAAGTTCAGCATTAAATCTGATGTCTGGTCATTTGGTATACTGTTGTATGAATTAATCACATTTGGTCGCCAGCTATATATAGGTAAGTTCCAGCCAGGTAATATCGATACAGTATAACACAGTACCCAGAGCGAGAGACCATTCTCGGTAGCCCCAGTGGTTTCCTTCTGTTCAACTTCACTAACCCCTAGGATTATAGTGCGGGTGATATCACATGATATCTATTAATATATAGAGAGAGAGAGAGAAATGGGGTTTAACGTCCACTCAACACAAACTAGGTCATTTCGGGACTAACATGGTTTCATTTTATTTCAACAATTCGCTTGCGCGTAGGGGTCTTTAGGAGTCGGAGGAAACCGGAGTGCCCGGAGGAAACCCACTAGGTTTAGAAGGCGCCCCTATCTCCATGCCACATACGCTCACACCAGGGCTCGAAACCACAGCCGCAAGCCAGAGGTGACCGGCCAGCAAGAGGACGAAGCGCGGCACTCTAGTCTTCTAGGCCACCCCAACCCCCCCAGCCGAGAACAAAGCGATTGAAATATTCACATAGACTCGGTCATCATTACTAAAATCATTAATATAAACAGCATAGTCTTGATTATCCACTTGATTGATTTGAGTTTTGTTGAGAATCGTTTGATAAATCATTCAGTAAATAGACATGAATATGGTTATCTACCCTTATAAATCAAAGGCGAAATGACTGTGTTATATCTCCCCAGGGGCGGATCCAGAGGGGCCCCCCCCCCTTCAGCTACATAAAAAAAAATAATGCCTTGCATCAATGAAATTACATCACAAAGTGATCCTACATCAGTATAAAAATGATTTCTCTGTTTAAAAAGCTCAATTTGTATGTATGCCTATGTAATTTAGAGACGATGATGGCAGATTTCCGTAACAGAAACCTGGAAAACCCCCTCCTGCAAAAATTCCTGGATCCGTCCCTGCTCCCTGGTCATATATCTCAAGGATTGCATCGGATTTAACTCGGATTGTAATACACACATACGAATCTAATCAAACAATTAAAGTAGTGATCACATGATCACGTGTATATAAGTAACCTTATATGGAATACATACATATTCATCAGACACTACAAACTGATTTGTAAACTTTATTTTGAATGGTTCGTAGACATTAGGGCTGGGTATCGATAGTGATTTTTACTATCGATAATCGGCAATGAAATGTCGGTCGATAATCGATAGTATCGAAAACAAACTTATTTTCACGGTTGTCATCAAGACTGGATACAGTGTAAGTTCAAAGTTCAACACCATACGAAGTTGCGAAAGATCGTTTGCTCCTGTGCTTCCACACAGCTTTTTTAGCTTTGCCGGTAAAATCAACAAGCGTTTTGACGTCCATGTGTACTATTTATTGTACCTGGTACTCTATTACTGAGGCACACGTACAGAAATAGTGAACTGTTCAGACGAATTCTGAAGCTTGCAAAGGGAAATGAAATAACGCTAACTTTATTTACACATCCGGGTATCTCCGATTTAGCGATATTCAACAATAATTTCTTCAAAACTAAAGTAACGTTTCAATGAGAGTGAATTTATGAAAACGGCTGTTCAATAAGCAGTCACAATTTTGTTATGTGTTACATTGAATACTTCACTTGATCGTAATTAAAGTGAGCGGTGTATTATGATTAACTGAAAGGAGCCACTGACATTTCAGACGCAAGAAAAATAGACGAAGAGCGATAATCGATAGTAACCCACCGCTATCGATAGTGCTTTTCAGGGCCGTCCAATCGATACTATCGATTTATATCGATATTTTACCCAGCTCTAGCCAGGGCAGATAATTTTAAATGGTGGAAACACTATGGAGAGAGAGAAAGATTGTAATCATGGATATGTTGTCAGTAATGTTACTGTCCTTAAATGTGTGAATACTTTGACCCCACCCTTATATCAGAGCGTCTGGAATACCAAAAATCCATAGGGAGAGAGGGGGGTAGACGGACACAGAGAGAGGGTGAGAAGAGGGAAGGGGGACAGACATATGGTTCAGATTTGTTTTGTTTTTTTAAGGTATGAATGGAAACGAGGTTTTAAATAGAGTTGATAAAGGCTACAGACTTCCAAAACCAAAGACAAATGAAATGTCGTTGGAGTGCCCACAGGTTTATTACGATATAATGTTATCCTGCTGGAAGAGACAGCCATCAGATCGACCAACATTTCAATATCTTTTTGATGTATTTTCTGATTATGACAATTCTACAGAGAATGGTTACCAGGATCCAGCTACGGCCATCAGATAAACTGTTGTCATAATATGTGACACAACAGATCCTAATGGTATTTTCAAAATAAATAGTAAATTCTTAAAATATGTAAATATCACCAGAAGTTAAGCGACAATTTCATATTTTAGGTTGTATTTTTTAAAATGTATTAAAATAAAACCTTGAAATAGATGGTATCTATAAACAGTCCTACCTTGTTAAAGAGTAATGCTTTTAATCCAATAATTCACTATTGCCAGTTGAGAAATTGGCAAAACTATCATTTTCAACTTCAAATTCAAACGTTTGAAGAGAGCTATTCCATGTGGAGGGAATAGAAAAACAAGGGAGGTAATTGTGTTATTATTTCTGGTGTGAATGATTTTTAAGTGTGAGAATTATAAGATCGTATAATAGTGAGTTAACTACCTATTGTGCAAAAGACAAAGAAATAATTATGTTTTGACTTTCTTAGAAATTATGAAATTCTCGCTTTAAATGTATGATGGATTTATAAATTTATGTTAGAGAAAAGTTACAAACTGTGATTTTAATATTATTCTAATGATTTTATCAGATTTATCGCAGTTTAACATAGTTTCTTGATCTGTTTTCATTGACTGGTCCATACAATTATTTCTGGCATCAAGGATTGTCTCATCTTTATCACATGTGCCATAATAATATATATTCAAAGATGCCTGATCAAAATTGGTAATTCCTTTATTTGTGATTGCTGCGTTTTGTTTCTTGTCCATATAGTTGTTTTTGTGTAAATCATGTTAATCGAAAATTGAATGACAGGCTGAATTGGATCCAGATATTTTTAATACCAATCAAACCAGCATCACCCTGATGACCATGCACCCTGATTTCAAATTGGAATATTTCAGATGTTAGTTTTTTGTATTATTTATCTTATAAAACTGCGTATTTATATATTAAGCTTTTAAAAAGTTGTTGTATATTTCAAATTGAGAGTGGGTCTCAGATTTATCTTTTTGTGTTAAGGGGTCAACAAGCCTGGTACATAACCAGTGTAAAGCGATATTAACAAGCCAAACAGTCGGTGTATAGGGGTCAACAAGCCACAAGGCCTGTGAAAAAGGGTCAACAAGCCACATGGCCTTGTACACATATCATCTGTAGTTTTATAGTAAATTCATGGTTATTTCTTTTGATTTCATATTACGTCCAGACTGGGAGTCCCAGCACCAGTGTACTTACAGAGGCTGGATATAATGTATGGAAGACCAAACAGCTCTTTATTCTGTGTTCTTGGTCCTTAATTCATAGTCCTTCATTCTTATTTCTTCATTTGTCATTTTTTGTAATTGTAGCTTTTGGAGAAATTATTTTAGAGAAATGTTTTGCAAGATTCGAATTTTGAAATTTTTTATTTGAAATTTGTTTTTCATGGTATCTCTGATGAAATGTAAATGTAGTCTACTATTTTGATTTTTGAAAGTAAATTTTATCTTTATAGCAAACTGCAGTAAATTTTTAAAAAATACAATTTAAAAATCTGGTATGACAAATGTCTGATTTTTAAAACAAATATTGATTTTAAGATTCATATGTTAAGAATGTCGAAATATGACTACAAATGGGGAGAGAAGAATTAAAAACTATGAAGTAAGAATTAAGAACACTGAATAAAGAGTTGTTTGGTCTTCCATAATAATGATCCTATTTCTGCCTGACAAAATGTCAATCACTAATGTGTTGTTTAATCGGTTTTTGTTTCTTAGGAGTTAGATTTATTATGTAGAACTTGGTCTTTCATATATTCCATGATATTTTTAGCGTCCAGTCATCATCAGCAGCAGCAGCAACGAAAGTGATCATTCCGTACCATAATCATCATCATCATCATTATTATCAGTGCCATATTATCCTAAAGGCTGACTAGGTTGAAACCTAGAGGTCCCATCAAAAGCAGGGACCCCCGCAACCTTTTTTTTCTCCAAATGTCCAATGTTAATAAAACATACATTGTGCAAGAGCTAAATGTGCTTATATCTTGGTTCAGAATGAATTCAGCAATTTGACTGGAATTTTCAACATATTTTGTTTCAGCACTTTATCTAATTTTTTCTAATGGCCCTTTAACGTTGTTTGTTAACATGATGTTATTTTCTTTACTCCATTTATTACTTCATTTGTAGTAAATTGTACCAAAAGAATAAGGGGGGGGAGTATTTGGTATTTGTTGGGTGATGTTGTGAGGACTAAAGAAGCTCGAAGTCTAAGGGCCGTGTCATGGGCTAATACGGTACTGGTTGTTGTCCATTGCACATCATGATGTCATAGCACCACCATCATTTGTATAATTCATTATTTCATCCATCATCACTGGTCATCATTGAGTATCTATTTTTGAAATGTTTATCTAGTTTTGTTACATTTTTGTATAAATAAAAGGCAATTAGATATATTTACTTTTAGACTGTTTTTTGGTTTGTTTTTTTTTGTTTTAAATGATTTCGTAATTCATGGCACTGTGACATTTTCTACTTAGACATTTAACAAATAACGGAAGCCAAAGTAGTGCACAATTTGATTAAAACAGTTCAATATTTTCTGGATGATGTGAGGGATTAGCCGATGAATAGGCAGGGTCTGTTACAGCGAGTTGGCATGCACGGCCCACTGGAAACTTTAATGCTGATTGGTTAATCATATGTCAGACATCATAGGTCAAAAGCTGTTCATATGACCCCTGATCAGATCTTCATATAGTAGAGGTCATCGAACTGAAATATAGATCTGTATTAAATCAGATTGCAGTAGTTCAGTGACAGTTGCAGAGAGAGAAAGACGGGTCCAGTCGACAAACTAGCTCATTTTGGGGACTAGAATATGTTCAATTTTATTTCAATAATTCTCTTGCGCGTACGGGTGTTAAGCAGTGGGAGGAGACCGGAGAAAACGTAAACCTTACAGGTATCTTTATTGAAACGTTGTTATGTAATAAAGCAAGAAATTAAATGAAATGGGGTTTAACGTCCTACTCTTTCGCACCTAACCTGGGCTAATGGACGGGCATACGCCATACAGTGTGCTATGAGGGAAATTTTGCCCGGGCAGCGGCGCTATGGCCTACTCTTATATTGAATTCCAACTGCCAGGGGATCTTTGACGTGCACGCCAATGTGTACACAGGACCTCGGTTTTTCGTACCATCCGAACAACTGGGCAGCTGTCCTTGTCAGGCCCTCCTTCTGCATCACTGACAAGGGGAAATCACGCTGGAAAATCGAGATGAACTTTCTCGGCCAATGCAGGGAATCGAACACACGATCTCCAGACTAGCGAACCAGCACCTTATCCACTTAACCACCGTTACCCCCAATAAAGCAAGAAGTAATAAATCCATACATTTCTATGAATATTATACGTCTACTTCAAAGGTTTTTTAATGATGGATTGATTTCAGAGGTAGGATAACATTCCTTGTCATATATTAATAGATATCACCGATCATCACCCGCACTATAATCCAAATTATTATACCTTTGTTTTGACAAGGATTTAGAATTTGTGTGCATGTGTCAAATTATTGGTTTTCCTCAGTTTTTTCTGGCGTTGTTTTTCCCTTGTCAGTGATGAATGCGGGACCAAGGGTGTCGCAAAGGAAGTGTGCATAGTCCTCTGGATGGAATTAAAAACCAGGGTCCCATGTAGACATTGGCTTGTACGTGTAATAACATTTGACAATTGGAATTCGAAATGAGAATAAACCTTAGCGCCGCTATCAGGGCCAAATTCCTCACATAGCACAAGGTATGCAGTATGTCCGTCTTCATTAAACACCATTTTAATTTATTTGTTAAAAAAGTTGTATATCCAAATAACTTTAGGCAGGATATAAAGTATTGGAATGAAATCAATTAAGTAATTCTATTAAGATAATTTCGCCAGTACAATTTGTTTAAAATTCCTGTAAGTATAGCATTATTGTATCCATGTCCCTAATTTATTAATACTTCCCCCTGTTTTTAAAGTTGTTAAAACACTGTTAATATTGCCTGGTGTCTGTCAGTAAAATATGCGAGGAAAAGTCGAGTATAAATACGTCTTAGGCTTAACTAGCTACAACATGGCTGAGATTAACAAGCAGAAATCGGTGAACGTTCAGCTCACTTCAAATAATGTTACCAGTGGAAGATCATCTCACTTCACAGATTTTTCTTGTCTACTAATCCTTTAAAACCTTCTCACATCTCGTGGTCTTACAGCTTGGCTTCCCATTGTCAGTTGTCCATGCATGACTGGATGGAGGGGAGGGGTCTGGGTCTGGCAAGGAATATCATCTAGTTGTTTACGCCGACAAATGCACAAGATTCCCTGACAGTTGGAAACTTGATTGCCATTACTACCCTTGTAATTACGATAATTATCCAATTTTACAGTAAAAACTGCACCAACCCCAAAACGTATGGCATTGAGAGTTGATTATGGTCTAATTAATATAACAATTCAGGCCTAATTTTAGCTCCTCCGTAACCCTTGTCCCATTTCTCATTGATGCGTCCCTGCACTTTGAGACTTAATAAGGCTTCAGGCAGTAAAAAACAAAATTTGTACACCATTGCTGTTTTCTTTCTATTTTATTTTTGGGATGGGGTTTGTGGTCTCTTTTTTTGTGGGTGGTCTGGTCGGTTCAAATTATTGCTCATTAATTGCAAACCTAAATGAATATTTCTATTTTATTTCAATAAATCGGGGGCTGTATCATAACGTCTGTCATTGAGTCACTTGGTGTGTTTTCGAATCCCCGGCTGTAAGTGACAAGGAGTAGGGCTGTCTGCCAACATCTTGGGTTTTCTTCAAGTCTTCCGGTTTCCTCCCACTGCCAAAGACCCCTACGCACAAGAAAATTATGGAAATAAAATTGAACCATGTGTTAGTCCATGTTGTATTTTGTTTACTTTAATTGTGAGGTGGGATTTGAAACCGCCTCTACCCCACCCCCATATAAACTAGAAAACTTGCACGTGGTGCTCGGCTCCTGATTGCGTCACTTGCACTGGAAGCGGGGGGGGGGGTATGTGCGTCATTCGGTCACATTTTGGCTACCCCCCCCCCCCCCCAAACGAAATCGTCATGTACGGCCCTGTCTCTCTCTCTCAATAAAGTTCACGATTAAAAAATTAATAAAGGCGGTCGAATTAGTTATCTATAATTTGAGCTATAATTAAGTCTTACAATTCGTGTCTAACTATTTTATATAGATTCTTTAACGTATAAAGAAAAAATAAAGGATATGTCAGTTGACCAATCAAATACATAATTAATCACCCTCTCTATCTAGTTAAGCCTATAATCTAATTAATAATTGACAAAACAAAATCAACGATTAATTCACGGAGCTCGGACTGAGGAGTGTCATGGTTCATGCTCACCTAGGCGTGAATGAATTGAATGTTCGATATTCCCACACAACATTAGACGAGAGATCGAACAGAGTTATGTCCCTTGTAGAAAAGTTGTATTATTGTGACACAAAGGGGGCTCCATCTCGTCACAAATACAAGCCTGTCAAATGATCTGTGCGAGTTTAGCTGATATGAGATTTTATTACTTCCTCGTTTACTACAGACCGACAAAATGTAACAAGGATTAAGTCGATAAGGGAAAAACAAAAACCGGCGTTAATCGTGAGTAGAAACACTTCTTATTTGTCTTTTCATTTTGGTTTTGTTGTGTTTGAGGAGAGTGAGCGAGACCGAGTAAGATAGAGGCAGGTCGATATACATGTATACAGCATGTTGTTTAATAATGCCGATTGAAGGAGATGAATAATCGAGGTTGATATTATATATGCCTAGTCCTATATACTGATTCAATTGTATGACTAGACAAGGATGTAAATAATATCCTTTCCTAAATTGTTGAATTTTCACACCCGTTTACTGACGAATTTAATTGACGAGTCCGAATGTTTAAAGTACATCCTTGCCTATAAAGATTCCAGCTGAGAAAGTTATTCCATATATCTCAAATCAAAACTCAAAGTCTAGATTTATACTTGTATAATTCAGTTTTCAAAAACAAAAAACAAACTCGGACATTCTGCCAGATATACATGTATAGTCAGATGTGAAGTGATTTGCCAAATGAAGGAATAGATAACGGCTAGTCAGATCTACCAATCGACAACTCCATCAGAACAATATAAAATACAATATAAAATAACCCGGTCTGCTAAAGAAGCGACCCAAGATAACCATGTAATCAACTGGTCGACAGGCGACCATTTCTAAACTGCATTAAAACACACCCCACTTCAACTAATCAACCCTCTTATATAGGCCAACGGCTCGTGCACTCCAAGATTATACAAGAGTTTGGGCGATCCATACAGGTAGTCGAGTCAAGGAAGCCCATCAAATGTGGTTGAGTTTGGGAGAGCCAAACCTACTCTGAACGTTAGAAACTCGTCAAGTTACGAGATCACTACAGATGCGTACATGCGTGTGGGTGTGATGGGGGTGGGGTGCGTCTTTCTCTCAGTCCCACCTCCCACCCTGATAGACAGTCGGTCTCAAAATAAGTGCAGTCACTGCAGTCGGGTGTCAAAATTATGCATCCCAAGTAAATGAATTAATGAAGTAAACACACTACCCCCAGTATGCCAATAAGGGATTCCCTATAATATTATCAACTGATGTTTCATCTGCATCCGATGAGCTCGGTTTGCCAAAGCTCAAATTAGTAAAAACAGTTACGAGTTCAGTGATGAAATAGGAACGTCTGAATGAATTACTGACTCTTGCATGTGGGCGTCACCCGACGGACATGATCGATCTTGACAAAATCGAAGATCAGTGCTCAAAGGTGACTAAATGCAGAGGCTTGATGTTTTTATTATTAACATTTTGATGAAAATAGTCATTTTCATTTTGTCCCATACTCACACCAACCTTTTGAGCCTGACCCTGGTTATTAGGGCCACTGTAGAGAATGGGATTGAACATGAATCTAGAACCAGGAAGATAAACTGATATCTCTGTTGTATGGCACTATGTTATATTTTAGATATACCTTGGTACATAGGAAACCACAGTAATATATATTAGATATACCATAGTTATATGGAATCAAATACTGGGCAAAACATGCGAAATCCCCTGGGGTATTGAGGATATACATCACAGTAAAATAATAGATACACCACGGTTTATAATGACTGAAGTAATATACCATGGTCCTGGAATGAAATCCCTGGGGGTATATTGAACATAAATCACAGTGATATAATAGATATATACCATAGTATATCATGATTTGAGGTGATATATCATGCCTAATTAAATAACCAACTGTGTGTATTCACCACTAATTAGCTGTGTTTAATGACTGAAACTGATTAGAGTGTTAATTGATTATGTGCTACTGGATTTAATTCACACTCAGTTCATCCCTACCCTTTTGTTTCGATTGTATTGGGCCTGTAGCTAGCGACGGGACAAGGAGGGCGGGTCCAGGATAAAATTTGCGCTATTTGGGTGAATTAAAACGGCTTCCTCAATGGGCACCGAATGAGCCCTTTTCAATGGACACAATACAGAGCCAACGACCAACGTGTCCATATTAGTGACATTGATTCAATTAAAGACCTTATAATCTAAAGGGCACACAATAAACCATTCGACCATCCAACCCTTTTTTTTGAATCGTTAATTAGTGATAACCTTTATTAGGTATATATACATTGTATTGGTATTTCATTGTGTGTCATTTCATTGTATGTTTATACACTGTGCACTATTCTTTCCCAGTTAGGAGTTTCTCCTCTGACTAAAATATGTCCCCAATTACCATCATGGCTATAATTTGCCCCCAATTCCCCCCTTGGCTAAAATTCCACCTCAATTTCTCGTCAGACTCATATGGCTCCCTTGGAAGATTTCTACCTCTTGTTTCAGAATGTTTATAGAGGTTTTAATTTAGTTCTGCATGTACAATAAATGTCTGTATATAAAGGTTTTAAATCTGGCGTACTGTATGTTTGAAATTAATGCACTCAGCTGAAAAACAGTTAATATGACAAGGAATTATATATTACTATTACTCATATGACATTATTGTGTTGCTTTAATCTCTATTCAATATCCGTGTACATTTTAAAGTAACATGATCACTTTCAACAACAAACTAAAGCCTAAATGTCATTCTGTTTTGCCTCAGTATACTTGGCTAATGAAGACAACCATACGTCATGCAGTGTGCTGTGAGGAAAAGTTTGTCCTGATAGTGATTCACTTCCAACTGTCGAGTTCTTTTAACGGAATGACTACAAGCTATTCCTGATCAGACCCTTCGTCCTATATTTTACGCTGACATTTTATTGCTTTAAATCTTCCTTGTGCGAAAGCGCACAATTGGACCTTTTGACCTCCGGCTTCACTTAGAACAAAGATGAATTGAGCAAGTTTACATTTTGAAAGAGTGATTATTTTTGATTATTTATAGCATATTTTCATGATACAAGAATGGCTGCACATTCACTTTCAGTGCATGTGAACTCATTTGACCTTTGACACCAAATATTTCGAAAACGCCCCAACGACGGACTGATTACAACTCGGCATCATAGTTGGGTCTGGTTTTGTGCCCATTTGAGCCTCAGGTCTTCAAGGCCTTCCATCCTACACCCCTGACAAGGCCCTGACCAGGCTCTCCATTCTACAACACTGACAAGAAAGGCCTTGACCAGGCCCTCTGTCCGACACCACTAACTAGGCCTTGACCAGGCCCTCTGTCTGACACCAATGACAGGGAAGGAGAAACCACAATCGACCAAGTGTCATTGCCCCTTCAATGTATTATATCTACATGTCCAATAATACAAGACACATCTGCATGGATTATTTTATAAATATTAGAAATCAGTCGTATTATTTTCTATAACCTTAAGGCCATCATGATCAAAGCTATTTTAGGCAGATCACTGTAATTTCTCTATTTGAGAAATATTTAATGAGTTTATAATTAATGATATATAGTTACATATTATTATCACGGCCGCATGTAAGATTTTAAAAGTGGGGGTGCAAAAGAGTTGTTGGGCGCCAATATAATGCCCATAAGTTAGTGATATTGATCATAATCAAGTGTATTATTTTATAATTGAAAGGCTGCAATTTTTTATCTTTTTTAAGGGGGGTGACATATTTTTCTGGGGTGCAATATACCTCCTGCACCCCCCTTCCGTACGGCCCTGGTTGCTATTGGTTAATTGGTTTTGTTCTAATCTGATTATAACACAGGTCCTATTTCATTTTGTTTTTTATACTTCATAATTTTGTTTTACCTCTCTATCTCTACATGTTGCCTGTCCAACCTCGTGGGTCTCAGGGTTAATCCCATCTGTCTGTCTGTCTGTCTCTCTCTCTCTCTCTCTCTCGCTCTCTTTCCCCTCTACACCAGTAATGGAGGCCGTTGAAAGTATAAACCAGCAGTTGCCATGCATAATACGCCCACATTTTGCAAAAGATGGAAAGAGAACAAGCTGTAAAAGCAATTTTTTGTACAATCGGGGGCCATAATCCAGGATGATACTGTCCGACATGTGACAATATCAAAATCAACCAAGAACTTTGGGATATAAACATACATTTTAAGTTTCATCAACATGTTTTTATTTTTAAACTTCCTGGCTTACGATTGTACCAAAAATTGCTTGTATTTAGTTTGTTCTCTGTCCATCTCTTACAAAATGTGGGCATATTTTGCATGGCAACCACTTGTTGATAACGTATTCTATTAATGTATCAACATAATCTGAATGTCTGTAATTGGTTTTGTGTTCACTATTTTCTATTGATTGAAAAGTTTCTCAAATGAAAACGTGGGCGGACAAAAAAACAAAACCTAATATAGATCTGTATTTTAATCAGATTGTGTTGCTATCGGTTACCATTTCCATTTTCCATGTGATTTTGTTTTAATCATACTCGGGTAGTTTTGTGATATCCTTATCAGTGATCTTTCACATAAGTACAGGGGGGACTGCAGCACACACAATTACAGAAAACAAATCTACAGACAAGACAGGCAGAAATCACAAACGCACATTATATCAGATTGCGTGAATGGTTCCGGAGGCCAGCCGTAAGCGTCCACTACGTTGTATATTCCCCGGGCTGTAATGCTATGGGTCGGGTCATTCAAACATTTCTTAAAGATGCCTTCCATTGTACGACCTGTTTATTTATTGATACCTTTGGGGAAAAAACATATTCAAACTAATTAGTCTATCAATGCTTTGCATCAAATCCCCATAAAAATTTCAAATCCCTGATTGTACGTGGCAAGGAGTAGGGTTGCCTGTCCAACCTCATGGGTTTTCTCCGGGTCCTCTGGTTTCCTCCCACTGCTAAAGACCCCTACACGCAAGTCAATTATTGAAATAAAATTAAACCGTATGTTAGTCCCGAAGTTACCTAGTTTGTGTTGAGTGGACATTAAACCCTGTTTCTAGTTCCCCCTCAAAAATGATTTAATTGGAAGAAGACTACCCCGATCTGTGGAAATCTATTTTAAGCAATCTTCAGTTGAATGGGTTTAACTAGTTTAAAAATGCACAGGAGTGTTAAACCAGTTTAACTTTGCCTTCTGAACGCAAAGATGGGGTAAATAAACTAGTTTGAAAAGGAAACAGATCTCTACACATTCTTTCAAGACGGCTTATTTGGTCATCTGAATGGTTCGGATCATTCATCAAGAAGATTTCCATTAACGAAACAAAGATTTGAACAAATTTCATTGCTAAATATCTTACATTTTCACGGAAAGCTTATTTCTTAACCATTTATTTCAATAATCGAGATTACATAACTACGGAGTATTAACCATTACCCCAATAATCAGGACTTCAAAATTACTTAGTAATACCAATTGCAGAACTTGTAGAAATGAATATTGGAGCATTTCCATTGGTTATTCTGAAGATATCCTAGACCACACCTCTTTCAAGATACATGTATTTTGAAACCATTTTAGGTTCCCCGATGGAAACAATTTGTCCATTTTGTCAATGAAAATGCCTTTTTTCTAACTTAGAGTGAAGTTTATTCTGCAAACACTATAAGAATGTTTTGAGCAGGATCAGTTATATAGACATTCTGAATTTATCTTTAAAAGATAAGTGAGAAGTTACATGTATAAACTTCTATTTCTATTATTTTCTTATCAGAAAACTCAAAGAGAGACTAAGTTCTATTATTATTGTTTGATATCATAATTCTCAAAGAGAGAGAAGATTTTCACATATGCAGCTCAAAAAGTTTTTTTCCTTTTATGAGAAATGTGTAGATATAGAAAGAATATAGTATATAATAGGTAGTTTGTATCAGTGATATCCTATAAAGAAAGCTTCTAAAGATTTGTTTAAATGGAGTAAATATTTACGTGTAATGAGTTGTATCAAGGAAATGGTATAGCTGTAGTTATGAATGAGAAATATATGATTTTATAATGAAGCTAGGTAGGAAAGGAAAGGTATTAAGACTATGATGAGAAACGCTGATTGTTGGGTTAAAGATGATATATATAACAGATGTGCCTTAATGATGGTATAATGATATTCAGGAAAAAACATCTGTTTAACACATTACACTTATACCACATTACATGTACCATATACCACAGTATATCTACAATTCCCAACACAATTATAATACTATTATATGATATGTCTACTATATACCACAGTACATTCACTATATACCACATTACATTTACTTTATACCATAGTACATTTACTATATACCACATTACATCGACCATTTACCAATGTACATGTAATAGCCATCTTTTTAGGGTTAATCAGGGGAATATCACTTTCTCTGTGAAAATGTATGTTAATTAAAATTTTAAACTACAATTTTGTTTAAAATGATTTGACAATCAACTGATCTGAAAAAGTAGAATATTTATTTCGGTACATGATATTTTTTTTGTTTTTTTTGCACCATTCGAACAGCTAAACACGCTTAACAAGTGAAAATTGAGTTTCAAAAAATCGTTATGGCTCTTTGGCCTACACTGCGACCCAAACACAGGACATTCTATTCGAAGGAGCAGTTCCCTACCATTTGTTTATCGATTGTCTATAGCCTCGACTGCTTGTAGTGGGGTGTGGGTTGCCAAACGGTTTAACATAAGGTTTGTCATTGGGTTAAGTTGTTTAAGTGGCATTTAGTAACTGGATGAGGATAACACATGACACAATTATATGGAATATAAGTTACTAATAGGATTTATTTCAGCGACGTTTATGCTTGATAAAGACGCAAGAATCCTGGTCGAAACGTCGCTGAAATAAATCCTTTAAGTAACTTGTATTCCATATAATTGTGTCGTGTGGTATTGGGTCAAGTGATATGATTTCAATACCCTGATTGTACGTTACAAGGGATAAGGTCACCCTGTCCAACCTTGTGGTTTTCCAACGGATCCTTTGGTTTCCTCCCACGTTCCGTCTGTCCACTGAACATTAAGGGCCATGGCTACATTAAGGGCCAAGGCAACATTAAGTAAGGTGAAATGTTGGAAATAAATAGTAATCTGTATGATTAATAATGCATTTATTGATTGTTAGATTTCGTTCCTCCTAGGAATGAGGGCGGGGGATGGGTGGATGACCGAATGGTTTGGAATCTTCGGTTGTACATGACAAGGAGTAGGGTTGCCTATGTATATCTCGCGAAATCTGCCATTTTGTGTTTTCTGCTCTTAACTTAAGAAATGTTACGTGACAGTACCTTTCATGATATATATATATATATATATATATCACTAAATATATTTGAATGCTTTAAGATATTCTACATGTACCCGCATATATTCTAGTCAGGTTTATTTTCTTTCTTGTTTGTTGTAAGCGTATCTTCAAAAGTACATTGTAATATTGAATTCGGTATTATGCTCGATTTAGACATCTTTACACATAGTCCTTGAATCAGTAGTGAACAAGGCAACGTTTATCTGTTTATGTTCTAATGTGATTTTCTTTCATTTTGATAATTGTATGCTGCTCCACGTGGGCGTTTTTATGCAATAAACTTACTTACTTACGTACTTATCCAACCTCGTGGGTTTTGTCCTGGTCTTCCGGTTTCCCCCACTGCTAGAGACCCCTAAATTATTAGAATAAAATTAAACAGGGGGAAAACGATCTAAACACTGTTTCAACAAACCCCAGTTAATGGCGCCATCTGACAGCAAATTGAATAAGCTTTCTGTGGAACAATCAATTTCAGGTAAAAACGATCAGAGTCACATCGAACCAATGCCCTTCTAAAATGACCACCCAGACATATATGTCCATCGTACACTTTATTTGACCTTAATTTGGCTGAAAAGTTGAAGTCAGTTGTTGTACTGGTATTATGATTCGTATTAAACATCATTTCGAAGTTGTAATTAGACCCGCGTGTTGTTCTGTTCGAATCAAGTATTCTTGTCCAAAAGTTTGTTTTGATTTTTATGCGAAAAGACAAAAATGTGAACCTAGATCGTTCTTCCCGTGGACTTTTCATACATGTATGTAAGTCCCGAAATGACCTAGTCTCTATGTCAAGTGAAGGTTTAACTCTCTCTCTCTCTCTCTCTCTCTCTCTTTTTCTCTCAATAATTCATTGATTTATTCTTTGGTTAATCTAAACATAAGGCTACTGCAGCATTCTGATTATTTTGGCAACAGTGGAGAAGTTTCTAAAAAAGATTAATGTATAGGGTATATGTCTGAATGTCACATTTCTATCATTCATTCATCCATCTGTCCATCGTGACATAGTTGACAATTTCTTTTCAAGGTATATATATATATCTATTTGTCTATGTAATATATGTATATATAAAGGACATGGTATTCTTCATTCCTCCATCTGTCCATCTTGTCCATATACTGTATTGTTAACATTTCTCATCTGTTTTTGCTGCCAAATAGTCTTTATTCATCCATCTTTCTATCTAGGCATAGTTGACTTATATTCTCAGGCCATCAGGGTATATATCTGTTAGTGTCTATATGCTAGGTATAACACATCACTGAGAGGCAGTTGACCGTATGTATATCTAGGTATATTCATCGGGTATATACAGGTGTTTTCTTCAGGTAAATGAGGATATGTTGTTTTGATGTGACAGGTAAGAGATAGGCATGGTAAATATAATAGACAGTTGTAAGGAGTATTTGTTGTGTTTATTTTGGAGTTGTAGAGTGGTCTAACTAGAGCTTTAGATGTAACAGGTTGTTTCACTTGGTTATATCGTAGTTTTGAACCCACATTGTATGTGACGAGAATAGGTTTGCCTGCCTAACCTCGTGGGTTTTCTCCGGGTTCTATTTTTTTCTCCCACTGTAAAAGACCCCTACACTGGAGCAAATGATTGAAAGAATATGTCACCAAATATTAGTCCTGAAATGACCTATTTCTCTATCTGTACCCAATGAGAGGTTCTTACATAGACTATGCCTGAGGCTATGCCTGTTCCCAATCCAGTACAGTTCTGAATAAAATATTGTTAAAAAAAGCAAATTGAACAACTTTTGTACTAGTGTGTGTAAATAGTGAGACGAAGCCCAAACACGTATTGAAGTATACTGCGCTTGTTTATTTTATATACACATTGAAGAAGTATACTTCGTTTGTTTATTTTGTTACGGTACTTACATGTATAAAATGAAGTGAAATAAAATGGAGTTTAACGTGCTACTCTTCTGCTCCTAAACTAGGCTAATGAAAACGAGCATACACTATACAGTGTAATATGAGGGGAATTATGCCTTGACAGCTTACTCTGTTATTGAATTCCAACTGTTCAGGGAACATTTATGTGTACATGAACCCCTTTTTTTCCCATCCGATCAACTATAAACATAGATTGTCCCTTGCCACGCCCTCTGTCCTTATGCAAGAATTATGGGATTTATTGCGGAAAGGGGTGCAACTCTTACTTGACTCGGCCATAAGATACTGAATAATCAACACATTAAAAACCAAACTCCCGGTTACGTATGGGTAAAGGACTTCGCGTCAATATTGAAAACTTTCCCAGACCCTCCGTAAGTTGAAGACTAAGAGGTTCTGGGTGACCGAGACTATCTTAGTCAACACAGGGATAAAACACGAGACCTCCTGGTTAGCAAACCAATGTCTAACTCACTGACTCACGGTGGCTCCCTTATGATGAAAATCAAGTTTGTTTCTATAAAGAAGTTTATAACCTCACCCCCTCTCTCTCTCTCTCTATCTCTTACTCTCTCTCTCTCACTCTCTCTCTCTCTCTCACTCTTTCTCTCTCTCTCATGAAATAAAGCCCCCCCTCTCTCTCTCTCTCTTACTAATGAAATAAAGCCCCCCCTCTTTCTCTCTCTCTTACTAATGAAATAAAGCCCCCCCTCTCTCTCTCTCTCTTACTAATGAAATAAAGCCCCCCTCTCTCTCTCTCTCTCTCACTAATGAAATAAAGCCCCCCCTCTTCTCACTAATGAAATAAAGCCCCCCCTCTCTCTCTTACTAATGAAATAAAGCCCCTCTCTCTCCCTCTTACTATTGAAATAAAGCCCCCCCCTCTCTCTCTCTCACTAATGAAATAAAGCCCCCCCTCTCTCTCTCCCTCTCTCTATCTCTTACTAATGAAATAAAGCCTCTCTCTCTCTCTCTCTCTCTCTCTCTCTCTCTCTCTCTCTCTCTCTCTAATGAAATAAAGCCCCTCTCTCTCACCCTTGTTTAGTCTATGTAGTTCAACTTCCTGGTTGAATGTTTTGTAAACAGGATTTCATGTTCACTGAACCCAGATCAGGTCAGATGTCAGATCCAGTGAATATCCGCTAAATGATTTTTGGAGAATAAACTGTTACATTGAACTGTTGTTTGTTTACTGGATCAAACATGCCAACTATTTGACATGTCTTATTGATTAATAAGGTCAGACTCGCTATCCTGGATGAACCAGGTCAAGTTTGGTGTAAGCTGGGACAGTTCCTCAGGATTCTTTCAATCAGGACAAATTTTGCATTCCTCTCCCTCAACAACACAGCTCAACCTCTCCTTTTTTCCTATACCAATGCTACAACTATGTTAAAAAATTAGGGTTCCTAACTTTCCCCTTGTATATATAGCCAGAGTTGAGAAGGCATCGGAATTCTGGGCCTCTGAGGTGACATTTATCCATTTGACATGATTTGAAGCTTTTCAATATGAATGTGTGAGCCAAAAGAGCACTGGATACTCTCTCTCTCTCTCTCCATCTCTCTCTCTCCCTCCCTCTCTCTCTTTCTTTCTCTCTCTTTCTCTCTCTCATGATGAGTGGATGAATGTATTAATACAATCAAGTGTTATCTAACCACTCTCTCCCCCAGGACTGTTTATACCTCCTATCCTTTCCCCCTCTCTCTCTCTGAGTATTGTGTTATATATATATATATATATATTGAATGTTGATATATGTATATTAATCATCAACAGGATCTATTATATATATATATATACATGTATATATTAGTCATCTGATACTTATATGTCACTGACTAACAATACATGTATCTTTATATTACATGTAATAAACCTCAGAAGCATATTTCTAAACCAGTTCAAAATCACTTTTTTTAAAGACAAGATCGTGTTGTGTTCAGCCAAACCATTTTGACTATATATTCTGACCTCTTCGGTCGGGGATTAACTACACATCTGTAGTTTCATATTCTTTATTCGGCTCCTAGGAATGTAACTTACTGCGTACTGCACATGCTCAAAGTGCACTTGAGGAGTCCTGGTTTTTAAGCCATCCCTTTCAGACAACCAAGATGAACCAGTTTAAAATAAAAGGCCTTCTCAAAGACTGTTTTTTTTTACCTAGCTCCCCAAGTATTTTTTTGTTATTTTGTAGGGTTGGGTGGCCGAATGGTTAGCGTGCATGCGCTGTATCATATGGCCTGCCATTGAGTCTACTGACATGGTTTCGAATCGCCGGTTGTGCGTGGCAAGGAGTAGGGTCGCCTGTCCAACCTCGCAAATATTTGAAATAAAGTTAAACCATATGTTAGTCCTGAAATGACCTAGTTTGTGTCGTGTGGACGTTAAGCCCTATTTCTCTCTCTCTTTTTTGTTATTTGATTATTTTTTAACATTTGACATGAATGCAGTATCACAAACACTTCCAATATTTTTACTCGTGTATATTTATTTATCGGACTCTATGATGAGTGTACTAAACGACCCAGTTGCTGATTAACCTTTGATACTTGGTAGGATTGTTCATTGAATCAGTTATTACAGTGTCCGTTTCTTTTGCGCGTTTGGTGAGCCACGATGGATCTATGCGTAAGGCACTTTCACTATCCTAGTGTCGGGACGAGTACGTTAACCCATTGAACACTGACTATACATGGGGTGTTGCACGTCCTTCCTTGGATTTACAGGACGTCATATTAATTATGACGTCAACGTAATTGGAGCTTGACACGCCCCAAGCCGCAAAACCGACATTTCGGGTATATGCGATACAACGTCAAGCCGGTTTTGCGTCATTTCGGGTTCTAAGGGTTAATTGCAATTTTTCTGCGTGTTTATCCATGTCAGTATTGTAGGATGTAGAATCTGACAAGGACAGCAGCCTCAAAACAGGGGATGAAATCAGGATATGGTCAAAATGGACAGACGTAAACCTAATGGCTAAAATATTTGTTCAAATAAATAACTGGATTCGTATTAAATAAATTAATAATCGATTTTACCATAGTGACTAAAATTTCTGTCCAGTTTTAGCAGGGGGGTTGGGATGGCCTAGTGGTCTAGAGTGCCACGATTTGACCTCTAGCTGGCCAGTCACCTCTGGCTTGTGGCTGTGGTTTCGAGCCCTGGTGTGAGCGTATGTGGCATGGAGATAAGGACGCCTTCTCAACCTCATGGGTTTCCTCCGGTTTCCTCCCACTGCTAAAGACCCCTACGCGCAAGCGAATTATCGAAATAAAATTAAACCATGTGTTAGTCCCAAAATGACCTAGTTTGTGTTGAGTGGACGTTAAACCCCATTTCTCTCTCTCTCTCTCCCAGTTTGAGCAAATGTTTACCAAACTCTAAGGTTTTTTCACACAAACCAGCGTCATTTTTTAAGTTACAGTGAACTTTTTTCATCGTCAACTGTTTCATCCGATTGATCCAGGTCAAGAGATTTTCCACCTTTAATATAATTTGATTTTGTTGTCTACATAAAATGTTAAAAATGGTATAAAATCAGTATGAATAGGCCTACAATTTAGCCCTGAAATCACAAAGCATTCTCATGCTTAAATTAAGAGAGAGAGAGAGAGAAATGAGGTTTAACATCCACTCAACACAAACTAGGTCATTTCGGGACTAACATATGGTTTAATTTTATTTCAATAATTTGCTTGCAACAACAACAGTTTTATAAAATGTATATGTAGAGCTATATTTTAGTTTTAAAAAAAGGCAAACAATTTTGAGTAAATTCCTAACTTAATTCTGAGAATGCTTTGTGAACTCGGGGCCAAATATTTGATTAAAGATGAGTAATAAAGTGTCCGTTCAGACAGATAAGAAAAGGATACACTTGAGATTTAAGTCCTAGATGTAAATGACTATGTGCGTTTTTAATTTTCATACCAGGAAGTATTTATGGAGACTGATAATACTCAAACTGGAGTTTCCCACAAAACAAGGAAGGTAATTAAATAACGGAGTAGCCATTTTATACTGTAACAAATACACTGTAAAGTTCGGTAAATATGGATATATTGTGGAAAGTGTTTTATACACGGTACATACAGTAAGGAATTGAATAGAATCATTTTTACTCTTCAACAAACTTTAAAGTAGCAATATATTGTTGTTATTAGTTCGTGTTAGTTCTGTTAATGTGGGTTAATTGTGGTAAGTGTTTTATTTACTTCTACTAGAATCATTTGCTGTTAATAGGGAATTGAATGGAATCATTTACATCTGATAGGGAATTGAATAGAATTATTTACTTCTAGTAGACAATTGAATAGAATTATTGTTATTAAAGATACATTATGGGAGATTAGATAACGAGTTGGCAGTTCTCATAACAATAGCTAAAAACTACATAACGTAAAGGCAATGTGTTGAAAATTTCAGTCAAATTGATCAACAAGTACCATACAACTAAGCGATTGAAATTTTTGCTTATCCTCGGTCATCATTACTAAAGTCGGTTGGACAAAACCAGTAGTCTCGGTTATCCATTTTTATTGGTAAATCACGAAGAAAAATAATCTCATAATCTCATGCTGGCCTCGACATTGAGAGTTAATTATGGTCTAAATAAGTTAATTAATGTCTAATTAATAGTTTTTATAACATTTCAGGCCTAAAGAAAGACTTGTAATAGGCAGATTTTGCTCTTGCATTATTCATGTTTAATTTATGAATGCCTTAACCCTTTATGGAAACCAACTATGTCGAATTCTTGTTAAAAATAGTGGATACTGGTTATTCATTTATAAAGACCAGCCACATCCAGTCTTAAATATTGGATATCAGAAGCCCAACTTTTCACCATAAGATTACAGCATCATTATTGATTTAAATTGACAAATAATTTGTGTTTAAAATGTCAAGGACTGCTTCCTTTAAACTGATATCCAACCTTATGGGTTTTCTCTGTGTCCTCCAATTTCCTCCTCTGCTAAAGACTCCTACTATGCATAAAGCGAATTATTGATGTTAAATTGAACCATATGTTAGTCTTGAAATGACCTGGTTTGTGTGTCTCTTTCTTGTTTGAATTGTTAGCATTTTTAGAATGATTTTATATTCACCAATAAGTATGATTAAGAACTGACAACAAATAACTCTGATTTACATAAAATCATTCCAGCTTTAATTATTCTCTTTTGTGATTTATTAGAAGTATGTGATTTTGTCAGGTATTTTCTCACCTGAGCAACTTAAGTGTCCGATTAAATTTGTGAAGTTTTTTGTAATTTCTATTTTGAATTCTTGTGTTAAATGCACTGGGTTAATAATTTGTCATGTCCCGAGATTACTTTTTCACACCTGCCTGTAGCTTGTTGTAAAATAACGTTTTAAAGTTTCATGACATATAAATAATGAACCAGATGATTATCATTTAAGGGGGGGGGGGCTGAATAGCTAGTGTGTCCATTGTGTATCATAAGCTCTGTCATTGAGTCAAGTGGCATGGTTTTGATTCTGGGCTTGTACATGACAAGAAGTAGGGTCGCCTGTCCAACCTTCGTGGGGTTTTTTTTCAGGGTCCTCCAGATTCCTCCCACTGCTAATGCCCCTATGCGCTATTGAATTATTGAAATAAAATTGAACAATATGTTAGTCACCGAAATGACCTAGTTTGTGTCCAGTGGATGTTAAATCTGTTGATGAGTTTTTGTTGTTAATCTTCTTGAATCTAACTCAAGAGATTCCCTCCGCTGTTGATGTTTTGTTTTCTTAAATGATCAACATTAATATGAGAACATTGTCAACATAGTTTAAGCTGTGACAACTGGGAGCACAACTCATAGCTACCCAAATCCACCAAACCAACTAATATTATAATAATATCTATATTGGATAATATACTATTCTTTATTCCGTATTGGCATTTTAATTTAAAATTGTAACGTTTTGTTTAAAAAATTGTAACGTTTTTGTTTCAAAAATTGTAACATTTTTGTTTCAAAAATTGTAACATTTTTGTTTCAAAAATTGTAACGTTTTTGTTTCATATATACCCCTCAAAATGCTATTTCCAAGCAAGCGATTTTTTTGAGTACACGACTATCGGCACAAATCGTTGTGATGTAAGTTATATCAAAGATGCAGTGTTGGATTTGGTTACAACTTCCAAACTTTCTTAGAAATCACATTTTGTGGTGCATTTTTGAAAAACACCCATAAAGGACAGTATCAAATATAGATATAAATCATGACGATATAAGTTACAGAAATGGTGGATTTAAATAAATCATACTGCACGAGAGAAAGTAGAAATTGTCCCCATAAAATATGAGTGACAATCAATAATTTGTGAACTTTTAATTTGGCAGGTTTCTTTTTCTATCCAAAACAATAATACTGTGGAATGTGTTACTGTATGGTCTTAAGAGTTGTGTCATGAATCTCAAGATGGGTTTTCACTCACAAGATTAAATTTAATTCGGGTTGGCAGGTGAATATTTCATTTGGACGTCTCTCTCTTCTCTCTCGATAGACTCGAATGTTTGCCTTGGAAATAAGCCACCTGTCTCAGACATAGTCAGACACAAATCATACATGTTAGTCCCAAAATGACCTAGTTTGTGTTGTGTGGATGTTAAACCCCTCTCTATCTCTCTCTCTCTCTCTCTCTATCTCTCTCTGTGGAGCAGAACAGCAGGACCTAGTTTGTGTTGTGTGGAGGTTAAACTCCTCTCTCTCTCTCTCTCTCTCTCCCTTCCCCTTAAGCTTCAAGCTACTCAGGTATGAGAGAATAAAATACCTAATGGGTAAAACCAGTTGTACTGTCACATTCAGTATCTATATATAAACATAAACTGTTTGTCTTCACTTAAAGTCATCGTAAAAAACTGTTAAGACTCAAACTTGGGTTGATATCATGGTCATGTAAAGCTTGTATTATGTTGTGACTGTTAGTAAAAAGTCGTGTTGGTTTGTAGCCTACCTGTGAATTACCGGCCTACAGGTAACTTGTTACAACCCACCTGGCCGACCTGTTGACATTATACTTGGTTAACCAGTTTTTACTGATTTGGTTTCAAGATTAGCAAACACGACCTGGGGTTAATCTGGATGGTTATTATGTGTAATGTTCAATAAACATTTATTGTAAGAATATGTAGTTCAGCGGAGGATAAAAATTAACAATTTAGAGGTGATGATAAGAATGTGACTCAGTCTGTTGATGAAATAAATTAAAATGAATGGGACTTAAAGGATGTGATTCAGAACTAACTCAGTTATATGGGTAAACAATCGCTAGTTTATTACACACCAGCACGACATCTAATCGCGAAATGCCAATAGAGGATGATGTGATTCAGGCTGATGACAATAAATCAAAATAAATGATACACAATATGACTTTTAAGTTTGTATCTCATTTGAGAGGTTGAAGAAGACACTTAAATTATGTACGTGTACCATATAATGGATCAACTAGATGACATTAATTTGTGATTATAAAATTATTTTAATTGTGATTCAGTCTGATGAAAATAAATCAAAATAAAGCAATGTGAACAAATAAAATATAAACTTAAATTGACAAGACTTCGCTTAGTTAGATGTTGATTTCACCAATTTGTACGTAAAATTGCGTCACTCTGAACCAGGCCTGGAAATAATGGTTTTAGATGAACCTGACAAAAAGTCAGGCACTAATGAAATGGTACCTAACATTTTCAACATAGTGCCAGACATGTGTTGATAATATCAGTAAAAAAGACAAATCAGTGTCGGACAAAATGACAGGCCCCAGAGGTTTTGTGCCTGACAAAGACTGAATCTGTGCCTGACATTGTCAGTGACACGTCACATGCCTTATTTCCAGGCTTGCTCTGAACCTAGATTTTAAATTTTAATTGATTTGTACGATAATAGACATAGTCTTAATAATCCATTTTTACATTAGATTATCCATCATAAAATGTATTCAAATCCACTAAATATAGCACGCTAACAATGGCATTGATAATTGAATATGATCTTGATAAGTTAATAAATGTCTAATTAATAATTTATATAACATTTAATGACGCTTAAAAAAAGACTTGTAATTGTTAGATTTAACTCTTGCATAATGTATTTTTAATATATATGTCATTTTAATGTATGTCGCGCATGTGTGAAAAATAAATCCAGAATAACAATATATTTATATCATGCAAGGGTAGCTCTGGGCCCTTGGACCTACTGTTGTTCTTGAGCCTGTATTGCGAGTGAAGAATATGTGACATGATAAGAAAACAAAACTAGCTTTATTCACCTTTTCCGCAATGTTACTCCTCGGATTTAGATCATATTTTTCAGGGGAGTCGAAGATTTATTTTATTTTTTTTCAAAACACCCAAAAAGTCAATCATTTTTATTCTCAATTCTTGGCCCTCAGACCACATACAAAGGTTTTAGGTCCTGTGTGGTTTTCCCTTGTCAGTGATACAGGACGGAGGGCTTGACAAGGACGACTGTCTAGTCTTTTGGATGGGATGAAAAACCAAGGTTCTGTGTACACTTTGGCGTGCATGTAAAAGATCCTTTGATAATTGGGATTCGATATAAGGAGGAGGTTAAACCCAATTTCATTCGGGGGTTGGGATGGCCTAGTGGTCTAGAGTGCCGCGCTTCGACCTCTAGCTTGCCAGTCACCTCTGGCTTGCGGGTGTGGTTTCGATACCAGGTGTGAGCGTATGTGGCATGGAGATAGGGGCGCCTTCTCAACCTCGTGGGTTTCCTCCGGGCACTCCGGTTTCCTCCCACTGCTAAAGACTCCTACGCGCAAGCGAATTATTGAAGTAAAATTAAACCATATGTTAGTCCCGAAATGACCAAATGAAAAATTTTTTTATACTTTCAGATATAATATTTGTGAAGTCTCATGTTGGAGTGATCCAGTGTGCCGCCGACGACGGGTGTTTAAACTTGTGTTCAGTCTTGTGACATTCGTAGAACTATAATAGTATTATTTATAAACATGGGGTGTATCAATACGAAAGCAACGGGGGGATTTGACGACCTGAAAGGACCTAAAAATGGAAGTATAAAAAGCAGTGGCTCTCGACGGAAGAACAGCTATACTCAGAACCCTGTTGGATTAACGCAAACTGGTCCTAGTGGTAGGTCATATATTTAATACATCTCCACCATATCGCACTTGGTCGAACTGGACATAAAACTCCAAGAATGAATGAACCAATGGTACAGACTGTTGAGGCAGTATCTAGTCTTTCAGTTGGGGCTTTAAACTTTTGTCCTCTGTATGTACACATTGGCATGCATGTAAAAGAACCCATGAAAGATTCATAAACCCCTGTGATATTGTTTTAATTTGTCTCGTTAATTTCATCATGTTTGGCACAATATAGCCTGGTTGGAGCTGACGTGCCATTAAGCATCATTTTATTTCATTTCGATTCCCATGAAAGATTCCGTTCAAATTAAGTGTAGGCCGTAGCGTTGTTATCTGGGTACAATTTACCTCATAGTACACTGCATGCCCTAAACAAGAAAGTGGTATATTAACCAATTTTCCAACTGACACTAGTGAATGATAGGATGAATAGGATTATTCTTTAACACGGTAGGGTGACATATATATTAGGGATTTATTTGAACAAATTCTAATAATATCAATGTAATTATCATTTGTTTAAAACATATTTTATTCACTATAAATGAATGGGAAATTGGGGAGTCCCCTATCCCTGTAATTATCATTTAAAGATAATGATTTTACCCTATTCTTACACAATGCAGAGATAATAATGGGGCTTAACGTCCGCTCGACACAAACAAGGTTATTAAGGGCCAACACATATTTGAATTTTACATCAATAATTTACTTGCACAGGGAATGAAAACCACATCAGTTGACTCGATGATAGGTTTTATGATACAGCGTACACGCGCTAACCATTCAACCAATCGCCTCATAAGTTATATAAGTATGTAAGTGTGATATATAATATAGAGTTGAAGTATGTATTTATTGTTATCGCACGTTTACCATATTTTACACTCATATTAAAGTCAAGTAGATATACTTATATACCCTGTATATAGTTTCAATTTTTATAGTTATATCTCTTCATATAACTCTTATTTACTTAACATCCTGGTCATATTTCTACTCATATAGTGCCGCGCTTCGACTTCTAGATGGCTGGTCACCTCTGGCTTGCGGCTGTGGTTTAGAGCCCTGGTGTGAGCGTACATGTATGTGACATGGAGAAAGGGCGCCTTCTCAACCTCGTGGGTTTCCTCCGGGCACTCCAGTTTCCTCACACTGCTAAAGACCCCTATGCGCAAGCCAATTATTGAAATGAAATTAAACCATATGTTAGTCTCGAAATGACCTAGTTTGTGTCGAGTGGACGTTAAACCCCCATTTCTCTCTCTCTCTTTCTACTCATAAAGTTGCTTGGCTCTTACAATAGGCATTAAATGAGTGGGGGTATTCGAAGGACCAATCCGTGTGCATTTGATCAAAAGGTCTGCCTTTGAGTCAACTGTCGTGGTTTCGATACCCTGCTTGTATATGACAAGGAGTGGGGTCGCCTGTCTAATGTCATGGGTTTTCTCCGGGTCCTTCGATCTCCTCTCACTGCTAAAGACCCCCACATCATTATTATAACGAATCCTTGCGTATGCTATTATTTATAGGCTCATTAGACCTGTTACCTGGGAAAAAAGTATAAAAATGCGATTCACTGGCCATTATTATGGTCTACATGTATAACACGATTATTTCACAAACAGCAAGTTACATATTGCTACAATATACTGTATCTAGTTACTGAGATATTGGGCTTCCCTACACATCAGTATTATAGTGAAACATTGTTGGATTCAGACCACTAATTCTGTCCCTATTGATTGCAGCGTTAAATCTACGCTACCCGTTGTTGGGCTCAGACCACTAATTCTCTCCCCAATGATTTCAATGTTAAATGCGTTGACCTATGACAATTCAAATGATCTTAATCTTTATAACCTTAACCCTTAGAACCCGAAATGCCACAAAACCGGCTTGACGTTGTATCGCATATACCCGAAATGTCAGTTTTGCGGCTTGGGGCATGTTCAATCTCCAATTACGTTGACGTCATAATTAATATGACGTCCTGTAAATCCAGGGAGGGACATGCAACACCCCATGTAAAGTCAGTGTTCAAAGGGTTAATAAGCAAGTCACAATAATCCGATGATAATATTGAAGTTGACAACAATCTCAATTTGTTGTTACACCCAGTCAAATGAATGTACAGGTTGTGACGTCATAGGCAACTTCCTGATAATCTTTCTGTTTCACAATCATGAATATTCACCAAAACTTGACAGAAATTCTAAATTCAAAGATTCATCTTTGATTCTAAACCAAAAATTCAACAAAAAATGAGATGTAAAGCTGCGAAAATTGAGAAAGAGAATCTGCTATACATGTATATTTATATAGACAAACGAAATTTGTTTTATCATGAACTCAAGGAGTACAAACTTTATAAACTTTTCAACAAGCGATCGTTTAAACCTTTATATGCCTGCTTTCCAATTCCATGTAGATGCTTCAATTCAGCCGACAAAAGGTCTGTCGAATGCAAATATAATGGGACCATTTCCATGAGCGACTGTTTGGTGCGTTTTTTCTCACCGGATCTGTACAAACACAAGTTTACTTCCACTAAATCAATCAACTGCTCTTCATTCAAATTCAGTCTGCAAATGACAGGTTGTTTTTGATATGTTGTTATTATAAAAAGGCAACAATTCCTGGCTCTGTGCTGTAAAGATAAATTTTCGCGTGTAACGCCATTTACCTCTGATTCCTTGATCTTTTTATTGATTATTCTGTACATGCGGATATACTTATAATGGTGTGAGGAAACACAGAGTTTGAAAGTGGGCCTTAAGTTGTGACTAAACACTGTAGATCTTTCTATAGTTACGCCTAGGAAGTAATACACAATACGATACAGTGAAGTATTGTTTTAATATCTCATTTCATATCGGAATTACGCACTCAAGCTTCAATTCATTTCAATTTTTTGATTGGCTAAAAACAAACACTTCGATGATCCAACTGGTGCATATTCTTGGGGATTTTCGATGCTATGGTTTCTGAGATGGAAAAACACGAAAAATTTTAACTTGTTTTAAAATCGCACATCATTAATATGAAATTTCCAAACATCAATCTGGCAAGTCTATATGAAAAAAAAAAAAAAAAAATTGGTCAACTATTATGTTTTAGTTCAATTAGAAGAGTATATAATCTTTTATACAAGTGTAGTAAGGGGTTTGAGTGCCGACCGGGTTAACATGTGGGCTATAAATCTTAGGGTCTGTTAGGGTTTGAATTAAGTAACATTCTTTCGAGCCCCACACAAGGAGTTGGGTTGGCTGTCTTACCTCGTGTTGTATGTTTTTAGGTAAAATATTGTTTATTTTTGGTATGTATATTTTAGGTAATAAAATATTGTAAAAGTATAGGTAAAATATTGTATAAATATAGGTAAAATATTGTATATTTTAGGTAAAATATTGTATAATCATAGGTAAAATATTATATATTTTTTGGTAAAATATTGTATGATTTTAGGTAAAATATTGTATTGTATATTTTTAGGTAAAATATTAACAGCTTTATATGATTATTCTGCAAGAACACAAGATGATCTGACCTTTAAAAAAGGCGACAAAATGAAACTCAAAGACGACAGGTGAGTAAATGACCTATGAGGTTTGGGTGACCTTATGGTCCAACACATGCCCTTAATATCATAAGTTGTGCAGGGGCTGATCCAGAGGGGAGATGGGGCTGGGGGTTCGCCCCCCCCCCCCCCGCTCAGCTACATAAGAAATAAATAATGCCTTGCATCAATGAAATTACATCACAAAGTTATCCTACATCAGTATAAAAAAAACGATTTCTCTGTTTAAAAAGCTCAATTTGTATGTATGCCTATGTAATTTAGAGACGATGATGGCAGATTTCCGTGAAAGAAACCTGGCAAATCCATTCCTGCAAAAATTCCTGGATCTGCCCCTGTTGTGGCCGAGTCGTCTAGCATATGCCCTTCATATCAGTGTGGGTTTCTATTTGGGGTGAAGATGACTATCTAGTCTAGCACTACATGCCCTTCAAATCAAATGCCCTTATTACCAAAGTTTGTTGAACACCTAGTCTTAACACATGCCCTTCGAATTGTATTAATTGTCAATTACAGTGATGATGATTAGTCATCTATATATTAATTGTTTATTACAGTGATGGTGATTGGTGGTTAGCAATACACGATAATGGATCAGAAGGATATGTACCAAGGAATTACGTAGCTTTGGAAAACACTCTCCAATCACAAGAGTAAGTCACCTGAAAGTATCAATATATCAGAAAAATAAGGGCAATAAGGGCTGAAAAGTAGCATGCTAACTCAAACGATTACACAAAATGTCAATTCATGATATCCGAATGATCTAACCTCATGTACTTTAGGTCATAAGGTCTTTCATTGCGTCAAGTGGTGTGGTTTCAAGATGGTGCACGTGGGGCCTCCCTGAACCCCATGCACTTGTTTTATATTGTTTTGTAATAACTACTGGACACGGCTTTCTGAAATTTAGTGACTTTGTCTCCTATATATTTTTACATGTAGCGAAGAGTTCGGTATTCATCAGCTTCCCACATGCAGAGTTCTGTTACATGCAAAACTTGAAATATAGGTTTATCACTCCAAGATCTAGGTTCCTTTCGATATTGGCATGTATCGGACTCTAACTTCATGCATTATGCCCCCTAATTGTACGAAAAATCATGTTTTTAGCTTGTGAACACTGTAGAGGTCACAATATTGAACCAATTTTGATGACACTTGAAATGCATGTTTATAACTCAAAGATCTTGGTTCCTTTCGATATTTGAGCCCATCTGATAGTAACTTCCTGAATTATGGCCCCTGTTTGTCTGAAGGTCAAAATTATTATCCGATTTAAAAAAACATTTGATTACATCACCGTTTCTTGGTTATGAAGGTTGAGTTCGAATTCGTGAAAATTGGACCAAAATTGATGAACAAAATGGTCGTCGTTTGTACGCAAATAGTGTAAAAATATGTTATATCAAAGTTGTGGATATCAAATTGTAACTTCATAAATTATGGCCAATGATGGTGGGAAAAATCATTTTCTTTTTAGCGTGTTCTCTATCCGTCTCTCGAAAATGTGGGCGTATACTGCTTGGCAGCTACTGGTTGCATCAAGCGTAGCAATTTTGTAATAATTATTAAATCTTTTCCAAATGTCAGTAAAATGTTTTTGTCTAGTAATTTAAATGTTTTTCAGTTGTCAAATATGAATGCAAATACAAACTAAACCGCTGCTTTTTAATTCAAATATATCTGTACCTAAAAACTTTGAATTATAACTGGGGTCCATAGGGACCCCTTGATACCTGCTATGTGATTCTCACAATGTGAACTGACAAGAGTTAATGAAAAGGCATAAATATTGATACATGTAGATGGAGATAATCAGCCCGTAGCTTTCAAATTTTACCCTTTGTTACATTTCTCTTTTTTTGGGAGGGAATCACAGTGGCTAAGGTGGCAAGGCGCTGGCTCACTAGCCTGGAGGTCGGGTGTCCGATCCCTGCATTGGCCGAGAAAGTTCATCTCAATTTTCCGTCTTGGTTTGCCTTTGTCAGTGATGCAGAAGGAGGGCCTGACAAGGGCAGCTGCCTAGTCGTTCAGATGGGACCAAAAACCGAGGTCCCGTGTACACATTGGCATGCACGTAAAAGATCCCTTGGCAGTTGGAATTTGATAAAAGAGTAGGCCGTAGCGCCGCTGCCCGGGCAAAATTTCCCTCATAGCACACTGTATGGCGTATGCCCGTCTTCCATTAGCCCAGATTAGGTGCAGAAGAGTAGGACGTTAAACCCCATATCATTCCATTTACATTTCTCTCTTTTTTTGTATGCATATTCCTGTCTTGATTAACCCAGATTGAGAAGAAAAGTAGTCTGTTAAACACATTTCGTTTCATAATATGTAAAGTGAAAGTAGCTTTCATAACTTACACTATGAAATAAAAACCAAGTACGAACAATCCAAACCATTAGACAAAATTCAAAGTCCTAAAAAACGATATAGGCAAATAGTGTAATCAGCAAATGGACTGTTCACCGTGTACAAAATACACGACAAACAGTGGTAACAGGTGTTCGGAAGAGTAAGCTTACATTTCTGGAGTTTTATTTATGCATATTCCCGTCTTTAACTCATTTCTTTTCTTATTTATATATATATATATGTGTATGATTGTTATTTTAGATGGTTTATGGGACAGATTACGAGAAAAGAAGCTGAACGTCAAATATTAACACCAGGTTTAAGTGTCGGAACATACCTAGTTCGAGAAAGTGAAACATGTCCAGGTTCGTACAGAGGAAGCAGGGAACTATTAAAATGAGTTTGTCCTTCTGGTTCTTATTATATTAGCCTGTTCAAACTTGGCATAGTGATTCATTAGGTGGATGACGGCAGTTCGGTTTGCCAGTGGTTTGGGATATGTTGACTTTGATTCTAATTGCGTGAATAAATTGACACTATTGACAAATTCTCTTACTTCGCATTGCACATGTGACCAAACTGTTCATAGAAATAAAAATTACCATGTGGCGTGTATTGTGTTTCCGAAACACTAAACAGTAGCGTCACTTGTCAGCAAAATCAGCAAATCACTTTTAGAGTGGGGGTGTTGGATGGCCGAATGATTTCGTTTCGTTTCGTTGTCATGGTTTCGTTTCCGTGGTTGAAACTGCTTGTCTGTCGCGAAATGACCTAATTTGAGTCAAGTGTATATATATGTATGTTATATTTTCAAGGGTGTTATGTTATATTATATTTCAGGGGCGTATGTATTAACAATGAGAGATTACGTTGAATCACGAGGGGATTGTGTTAAACATTATAAAGTACGTAGCTTGGATAATGGCGGATGTTATATTACGGCAAGGAGAACATTTGATAATGTTGTTGACCTTATTCACTTCTATAAGGGTAAGAATAAAACTTAGTAGATAAATGTTAAATGTGACCCATGATAGGTAAATGAGTCGCAAGTCTTGATTCAGGAGCCACGGTGAGTAATGCGTTGGTTCACTAGCCTGGGGGTCCCACGTTGTGATCCCTGTGCTGCCCGAGAAAGTTCGTGGGGATTTTCCAATGTGGTTCCCCCTTGTCAGTGTTACAGGTTGGAGGGCCTGGGAAGGGACAATGTATAGTCATTTGGATGGAATTATAAACGCCAATGTGCTGTGTACACATTGGCGTCATAAGCCCATACGGAGCAGAACAGTGGGAATTTAATCACCATTTCATTTACACATTATCGTGCACGTTAAAGAACCCTTGGCAGTTGGGATTCAATATAAGAGTAGGCTGTAACGCTGCTGTCCAGTCTAAATTACCTTGTAGCACACTATATGGCGTATGCCCGTCTTTATTAGCCCTAAGGCTGTGCAAAAATATCGATATAATCGATAATCGGTAGAAGTTATTTAGCGATACGATAATCGATAATGAAATTCAAATATCGATTATCGGTATATTTACCTTCTGACGGCAAGTTACGGTCACTTTCACACGAATAAACTTGCCGTAGTCTGTCATTAGCAGACGAATGAATGAATACACGACGTTAAGACAACAACTATTTTTCCCCTCTGCTTACAAACTGGCACATTTTAAATATATATTATTGTAAAAAACTAAACTTTAAGATTAAATACATTATTTTAATATTTTCGTTGTTTTTGTTGTTTCTACTAGTTGAAACTAAAATAGGTCACGCACTTTGTGAACAATGAAAATCGCACGTGATATAATAAAATTAGGATTATCTCCCTTCTTTGCTCTTGATTGATTTGTAGAGAAACTACACAATAAAACTAATTGTATTATTAATGATCAACTCGGCTTTAATTACTAAATCATGTCAGATACAGTCCATACACGTTTCTGACTTCCCGGGACAGGCAAAAAGCGAGGTATGGAATTGTTTTGGTTTTTACGGAACCGACGACCGTAATATTGACCTAATACAGTTATCTACCTTCATGGACTCTCTAGTAATGAAGATAAATAACTTCAATTTACTTTCGTTTGATTTTTTTATTCCGATTGAGTATTGACCATAGAGTTATATATAACTCTATGGTATTGACAGATTGTATCAGAATATTAATAAATATGATGTGTTTAAATAACAGTAACAAAGACTGAATATGTTTTCGAATATTTTTATTATACAATACTATTATTGAACATGACTGTTGAAGAACAAATACAACAAAATAGTGGTAGCCTGTGTCGACAAACACAATAACAGGTCGGTAAAGTTCGGAATTTTTCCGGAAAAGTGATAATCGATTATTATCGATAATCGCTGAAAATTTCTTGCCGATAATCGATATTGAAATTTCATATCGATTCCCAGCCTTAATTAGCCCAGTCAGAGCAGGGTGAACTTAGAAATATGTTTGTTAACTCTACAAAAGGTGTGGTATGGGGACAAAACTCACTTATCTCATTTTTCTTTCTTTCCAGATTCAGCAGACGGTTTGTGTCGCCAATTAACAGATCCATGTCCAAAACCAAAACCGGTTATGGATGATTTATCAAAGGAAACCAGAGACGATTGGGAAATTCCACGAGAAACTTTAACGTTTGGTAAACGACTTGGTGCTGGTCAATTTGGTGAAGTATGGAAAGGTAAATTGATCGTTAATATGATTATTACGATTATTGCATTATATCCATATAACTTATATGGATATAATGCAATAATCGTAATAATATGATATAAGTGTGTTTATATTTAGTGAAATCTATTTCTATATATGTCTTATAAGGATTTGGGGGGGTTGGGATGGCCTAGTGGTCTAGAGTGCCGCGCTTCGACCTTTAGCTGGCCAGTCACCTCTGGCTTGCGGCTGTGGTTTCGAGCCCTGGTGTAAGCGTATGTGGCATGGAGATAGGGGCGCCTTCTCAACCTCGTTGGTTTCCTCCGGGCACTCCGGTTTTCGCCCATATGTAAGTCCCAAAATGACCTGGTTTGTGTCGAGAGGACGTTAAAACCCCATCTCTCTCTCTCCCAACTTGACCTAGTGTAATGAGTGGGTGTTAACCTAGTTTGTGTTGAGTCAGCGTTAAACCCTCGTCGTTTTTTGCAGGACAATATATGGACTCAACAGATGTAGCCATTAAAACATTGAAAGTGGGAACCATGTCACCGGAAGCGTTTTTAGCGGAAGCTCAAATCATGAAAGAATGTAGACATGATAAGCTAGTCCGACTTTATGCCGTCTGCACCAAGGAGGAGCCTATTTATATTATAACAGAATTGATGTCTAACGGTGCATTATTAGAATATTTACGAGAAAGTGATGTGATAGAATTACCAGTTCTTATCGATATGGCTGCTCAGGTAATCATAGTAAATCATTCAATGAAGACGAGGTGAAAACACTTTTATCTGGGTTCGATGACTAAAGCTTGCACTGTGTATCATAAGGTCTGTCATTGAGTCAACTGGCTTGGTTTCTATTTCCCTGGTTGTACCTGACAAAGAATAGGGTTGTCTGTGCAACTTCATGGGTTTTCTCTGGGTCCTCCGGTTTCCTCCGACTGCTGAAGACCCCTATACATAAGCTAATAATTGGAGCATATGTTAGTCCCGAAATGACCTAGCTTGTGTCAAGGGAATGTTAAACCCCATTTCTCTCTCTCTCCCATCATTCCATTGATGATTTATAAAGTATGACCTACCCCAACTTGAGTTCAGTTGATAATTTATTATATTAGTCATTGAAATAAAATTTAAAGATCCTCGTGCAACAGCGTGACAAATAAACTGTAGGTAGTTGAGAAGATTTATTGCACAACGTTTCGGGTGGCAATACCCTTTTTCAAGTGCCTCGTGAAATGTTGTGCAATAAATCTTCTCAACTACCTACAGTCTATTTGTCACGCTGTTGCACGAGGATCTTTATATTTCACTTTATTACTCCTACTGCCCCGCCGGTATCAGTCTTTGATCCTGTATCCAAAGAGATGCCGAAGGCTGTCCAGCTTTAATACAGTTTTAAGGGAGTGTTCGCCATCCACTGTGTCTTCTTCTAGTCTTTGAAATGATAATCTGATATTTTCGTAAGTAACCCCGAGTAGAGATGAGAATTTATTATTATATTTAAATATAGATTGCAAGTGGTATGAGCTATCTAGAAGGAAAGAAATTTATTCATCGTGATTTAGCTGCTAGAAATATTTTGGTTGGTCAGAATAATGAAGTAAAAGTAGCCGATTTTGGTTTAGCTAAAGTTATTGAAGACGATGAATATAACCCCAAACAAGGTACTGTAATAATATTTGATATTGTTTCTATTTATAAATTAGTTTGTATATGCCAACATTTCAGGGTGAGTGTATTATGTCATCACCCTGTCAGTCCATATGTCAGTCATTATGTACTAGGCTACCGACAACCACTTTTGATTCGCAAAGGGGGTTGGATGCCTGAATGGTTAGCACGTGCTCGCTGTTTTATTAGGCCTGTCATTGAGTCAACTGGCGTCTTTTTTATTTCCTGGCTTGCGGCTGTTGTTTCGATCCCTGGTGTGAGCGTATGTGGCATGGAGATAGGGGCGTCTTCTCAACCTTGTGGGTTTCCTCCGGGCACACCGGTTTCCTCCCACTACTAAAGACCCCTATGCGCAAGCGAATTGTTGAAATAAAGTTAAACCATATGTTGGTCCCAAAATGACCTAGTTTGTGTCGAGTGGACGTTAAACCCCATTTCTCCCTCTCCATTGCAGTGGGTTTTCTCCGGGTCCTCCGGTTTCCTCCCACTGCAAAAGAACCCTACATGCTTGCGAATAATTGAAATAGAATTAAACCATATGTTAGTCCCGAAATGACCTAGTTTGTGTCGAGTGGACGTTAAACCCTATTCTTTCTTTCTCGCTTTTGATTGGCAATAGCATGAAGGTTTATCCTTCTGTATAAAATGTCAAATATAATTTTATAAAATGAAACTGAATTCTCCGTGTGACATTTTCTTCTTGAATTACCCAGACACAATTCATTGTGCTATATAATAACTCTATGAATCGGGACTATCAAATAGAGAATCAAGTCGTGTCACTATGAGACGTGTCAGTTTCAAGTAAATATATCAGTATTCAATTTGAAAAAAAATAAATCCAGTGTATCCCCAGCATATTGTGAATAAAATTAAAAGAGATAGATACATGTAAAGGTATTGTAAAATGAGAAATCAAATTAAGCATTCCTGTAAAATATTATTATCACATGTGAAACCAGGCCGAGATGATCAGAATCAACCAACAATTGGAAGGATTGGGGAACCCCCTTGTTAGGCAACGCCAGAACAATACTCACTTTCCACCATGGCTCCATATTATATTGTGTTAACAAATATATGCTATTTTTCTAACTCAATCTATGTGTATTACAGGTGCTAAATTCCCTATTAAATGGACGGCGCCGGAAGCAGCTCTATATGGAAAATTTACCATTAAATCTGATATATGGTCGTATGGTATTCTAGTTGTAGAACTCATGACAAAAGGACAGGTACCATATCCAGGTAGGTGTTTAGAGTATGTGCACTTTAGATCGTAAGGTCTGACATTGAGTCAAAGGACATGATTTTGATTCCTACAATGAATTTGACAAGACCTTGGTTATCTTGTGGATTTTCTCCAGACCCCCTGACGCAAATGCTTTATTGAAATAAAATTAAACCATGTTAGTCCCGAAATGACCTAGTTTGTGTTGAGTAGACGTTAAACCCCATTTCTCTCTCTCTCTCCACTGATGAGGGTGGAATCCCACTACAAATTCTTTTTTATATATAAACAATGTTTATTTAGAAACTGTAGGGATTGGGGAAGAGGTAAAGCCTATATAAACCCCTCTCCTGGATTCCTAGGGAACTGTCGTAGTCAACACTGGGTTTAACTTTAAACCACCCAAACCTTCATCGGCCAAATTTGATTTAATTCAGTGATTATTTATTTATAAACCAAATCAACAATTTTTTGCTCTAAATCCATTTTGGCAATTTATTTGTAATGTTGAAGTGGTTTATGTTTGGTTCCCCTTTACTAGTGGAGCAAGGGACAGTGTATAATCGGGACAAAAAACAGGTCCTGTGTACACATTGGTGTTCATGTAAAAGATCCCTTGGCAGTTGGAATTCGATACATGAAAGGACAAAATTTCCTTCAAGGCACACTATGCATGACGTATGCCTGTCTTCATTAGTCAATATAAGGGAGAACATTTGGACGTTAAACCCCATTTCATTTAATTTCTTCAATTCATTTTTTGTTTGTTTCTTACAGGTATGGGTAATCGTGAAGTCTTGGATCAAGTCGAACGAGGATACAGAATGCCACGCCCTAAAAATTGTCCACAGCCAGCTTACGATATGGTTTTGAAATGTTGGGATAAACGCTCAGAAAATCGACCAACTTTTGAATATTTGTTTAATTTTTTCGATGATTATTTTATTTCTACGGAACCAAGTTATAAAGATGCGGAATAGATCGTATTTATTTATAATTCCAACATTCTAATTGTTATTACTGTCTAGGGGATTTGTTTATATAAACCCGAGGAGCTACTCAACCCCTTGTTTTACTATCTAAAGCAGGGTTTTCATTTCAATGAAATTGACAGGCACTTGTCATTCAGTTCACGTCACATAAAATTCAAAGTTCAAAGCATTTAAAAACCATGAAATACACTAAGTAAGCTCGAGACCATTAAACAACTTGAAATACAGACACTCCGCATGTGCTTTTAAAGTGAAATACATCACACAAGTCCAATATTTCACAAGTATAAAATTAATAAAGTATGATTGACAAGTTGTCCGTACAATTATTTGAAATAATGGTACGCCGACATCAAAGGTTGACATTTCTTGTAATAATTCGGCTGAATTGTTTAGAAAATGTTGGCTATTTTATATATTTTCACATATTTTAACCAGGAACTATTAGTTGTAGAGCCAACGTTCTTCTTCTTCTTCTTCTTCTTCTTCAAAAAAAAAGCCTAAGGCTCTGTCGATCTGAGTACAATCGGTCAGAAGTTTGTTGTTTAGACAATGAATATGGATCGATATAACATTGTATTTCCAAGGTGGCCGTTTTCTGGCTTATAGTAGTGTAGTATTTGTTAATTAACGAACTATTTAATTCCTGTGTATTTTTATTTGTTAATGATTTTCTTGTTTTTACGAGACCTTGTTATTGAGGACAACTGTCAGTGTTTTTAATTTTTTTTGTTATTGAGATCAGCGTTAATTAAATGAAAATTTAGTTAATTTTTTATATTTTCTAAAAAGTTCCTTGTCTTATATAGGGTTTATATCATGTAGTATCTTGCTCAAAATTTCCTCCATCTTCATATAGGTGTATTATTAATATATTAATTTAACAACAAATCATCTCTCTGTAAGCTATGCAATGTCATGTGCGGGTAGCTAACGGTGATTTTAATCAACCAATCAATGGAAGTAGCAGGAATACAAAGTTGTTCAAACTTTATTTAACCATAACCACATTTACGTAAATTTACTATGACTCTATGAGTAATTTTACAAAAGTATTGAAAGGGACACAAGGCCAGATATTATGCACTTGTCATCTAATTTTTCAGTAATACCAGGCCCCGAGTTCACAAACTTTAGTTGAGAATTTGCTCAACTTTCAATCACTGTTTATAAGAAACATCTTTGATGCAGAAACCAAAAATTTTGCGCATAGTTTCCTTATAATGCATTTGATACATAAAAACAACAAAATTATTATAAATAACAATATTTTAGGAAAAATAAGGGGAACAAATTTGAGTAAATTCTCAACTTAAGTCTGAGAATGCTTTGTGAACTCGGGACCTGGTAACATCAGTCCATTAAATTTGTAAATAGGTTTGGCTTTAATAGGCATTTAGAGTATAATTGGACAATTTGATGGATACACAATTACTGAGTTTAACACGTTTTCGACGAGGATATTTTCGTCTTTATCAACTAAAGGGTGTGGATGGTGGAGAATTATAATATGCAACAACATCCACTCAACACAAACTAGGTCATTTTGGGATTAACACATGGTTTAATTTTATTTCAATAATTCGCTTGCGCGTAGGGGTCTTTTGCAGTGGAGAACCGGGAGAAAACCTGGGGAATCGAAACCACACCAGTTGACTCAATGACAGACCTTGTGATACAATGCGCATGTTCTAACCATTCGATTAGTCAACGCTCCGCAACTACAATAACCATGAAATACAAATCAAACCTACCGGTATCGTTGCGTTGTAATAAACTCAGTAATTGTTTATCCATGCTTGTAAATATGAATATAGATACCTCGATGGCCTTACATAAACATTTATATAAATATATAACTCTAAAATCTTGAATATTTTTTATACGTACGTATATTTTCTACCAGTTTAATAATATTAGATATTCGTTTAATTATATATTTATTATTATCATATTATCTATTTCTGTATTATAACGATCTATAATTTTAGATTGACGATTGGATATAAATCTATAAAGCGAACAGGGTCAGATATACATAGTTGTTGGATAAGGACCCTAGTACAAAGTCATCAGTGAGCTCTGAAATTTATTGTTGCAGTGGGCCCCTAGATACCTGTTTGCACTCATCTACAATAGAAGGCTAGATCTTGCCTTAACTACGTACATCTTGTAAAACTCGCGGACGGTGCTTAAGGAACATGGTTGGCGCTAGACTAAGGCCCTTCTATGCATATTGGTAAATCTGTGTTAGGATTTTTGATGGTGTTAACGGGCTACAAAGCCTGTGGCAGATAGAGAAATTAGCCCTGTGCTCTATTTTAGTATCGGTATATATGTGGATTCTGCTTCACAAAACTAAATTACCATCACTTACTCTAAATTTCCAGTTACGGAAGTTTTTAAATTTGTTTATTTGTAGATAGATTAATTTTTATTAATAATATTCTAATATTGCTTTATGAAAAAAGTGTATTAAATTTAAAAAAAACAACTGTGTCAACACACCATCAAGACCGTTTTCCTGGAAAAATTCACTAGACAGACTTTTTTGCTGGTGAACTAATGACACATAAGGCCTAGTTTACGTTTGCACGTTTGGTAGCATGTCGCTAGTGAAAAGGGCTGTCTAATACAGTTGTAATAGGACCGAACGAACGCCACAAATCTCATGAAAAACCGGCTTTACACTTTATTTCATCGTGAAGATATTTTAAGTTATTTGTTTTCTACAAGAAATACTGGCAGTTTTTGTTATGTTTAGAATATTGCCAAAATCTCTGAGTGCCTTTTACATCGTGATTTTCTATTTTATAAAATATATTTCTATCACTGTTTCATGTACATAGTTCAACAGATACCAAAATCATTTTCTTTAAAAGAATGAATCATAGATTTAAGTGTTTTTTTTTATGTCATTTGAGTATTGATTCCTTTGTTATTCTAAAATAAATCAAATCGTAGATTAACGTGTTTATATGTCAATTGAAAGTTGATTTCTTCGTTATTCTGAAATAATTGATTAAAATTGATCTCTATAAATGTTCTCTTGTTTACGAGTCATAATATAGAACGAGGGATATCACCATGGAAATGTATTTATTGATAAACATCCAGTCGATTTATTGATTTATTGGTCATCGACATTGTTTTATAGACCATAAAAGATTAATTTGTTTGGGCCTGTAAAAATAATGTCCACATCAAGAGAAGACATAGATTTGATAAATCTAAAATTTCTGCTGTTTTTATTAAGCCAGTCTATTATTGAAATCAAGGCCGACAATCATCAATTTGTTGAGTTTTAACTTTAGATTTAATGTCAACAAGATAGTTAGTCATTGTAAATGTATAGTCACAATATTTTATTATCTTTAAACTTGCTTCATTCATAGTTAATATTTTATATTACGATTGGTCTGGGTCAGAATATCATGTGTATTATACCTTGAGTGATCAAAGACATGATCAAACCAGTCACCATATAAGACTATAGTGATGGACGGGCTGTATCAGGCAGGTTATGTTTACACTTTCTAGAATACCTGATTCTATTTTTTTTTTACTTTTACCCGAAAAGGTTAGCCAATGTAGTCCAGGTTTCGGATACAGGTTGTTACGTTGGCTTGACACAGTGAATATAAGAAGAAGTAATAATTAGAGAGAGAAATGGGGTTTAACGACACAAACTAGGTCATTTCGGGACTAACATATTGTTTTAATTTTATTTCAATAATTCGCTTGCGCGTAGGAGTCTTTAGCAGTGGGAGGAAACCGGAGTAAACCCACGTTGCTGATAAGGCGCCCCTATCTACATGCCACATGCGCTCACACCAGGGATTGAAACCACAGCCAAAAGCCAGGGGTGCCCGGCCAGCTAGATAGAGGTCGAAGCGCAGAACTCTAGACCACTAGACCATTCCAACCCCCCAGAACTCTAGACCACTAGGCCTTCCAAACCCCCACGGATTAATTAACCATACTTGGATTTTAACTCAGAATGACTGCATCTTTAGAATATTTTAACGGCTGCATCTTTAGAATATTGTAACTTAAAATTTTGTAAATAAACGCCCCTGTTTTTTAACTATCATATATTTTTAAACCACTTTAATATTGGATAAAATATCTTATTTATATCAAAGATTTATTTGTATATTAGTGCAATCATCGATGTACGTGTTTTTGCGACGACATTCTTTTTCGATGAAAAATGACTTTTTGTTTTGTTAAGATTAGTTTAAAGCTGGATTACTTAGATGATTGGGGCCTTGATGTTTGGGGCCTTGATGATTGGGGCCTTAATGATTGGGGCCTTGATGATTGGGGCCTTAATGATTGGGGCCTTGATGATTGTTTTGTTAATGAAATGAACGTTTTGATTCTTTTTCTATTAGTGATATCGCAGACAAATTGTCTTATTTTATTATGTCTAGTGCACGCTCAGGGTCTTTCTTGCAAGAAGTTACCGTGGTACCCAGAGTAAACCCACAAGGTTGGGGAAGCGCCCCTATCTCCAAGCCACATATGCTCACAGCAGGGATCAAAACAATGGCCACAAGTCAGACTTGACTGGCCAACCAGAGCTTGAAACGCTACACTTTAGAACATCCCAACCTCCTGAGAAATCCAGCTTTATAGTATGTTTAGTTTATTAGGCCAAACTGGTAACTACCAGAGTTTATGATTATCCTATCGGGACCCAATTTAACCATAAACACATAGTTTTTTGTTTGGCCTTACAAGTGTGGAATATTTTTTATGTTTGATGTTTTGTGCTTCTGTTTGTATTTCTTTTTGTGTGAAATAATGTAAATATTTATAAAATAAATATATAATATATTACTCTCCGTTTTGTTTCTCTCGATCACGTGCTTATGTTAGTCATGGTAGCCATGGTGGCTAAGTGAGTAAGAGGCTGCTTGCTAGCTAGCCTGGAAGTGTTGTCCACGAAAGTACGTCAGGATTTTCCTCCACAGTTTCCCCTTGTTATTGGTCTAGGCTGGAGGGACAAACAAACACAGCTATCTAGTAGTTTGGAAGGGATGAAAAACTGGCGCCCACGTAAAAAATCACTTGGCAGTAGGATTTGAACAAGAGAAGGTCGTATGACTGCTGTCAGGGCAAAATTCCCCTGATTCCACACAGTATGGCGTATGTCCTGTCTTCATTAGCCCAGTCAGAGCAGAAGAGTAGGACGTTAAACCCCATTTCATTTGTCAACCTGGCACTAGACTGTTGTCCTTCAACAACTCATTTCCAATTAAGAAATTTGTTTATCAAGAACAAAAGTGTATTCATGTCTAGATCAAGACAATTTTCTTTATCTAGAGGCATCTAGATCTGTACCGATTCCCTGACAAACAGGACAAAAAGAGCGAGAGAGAAATAGGATTTAATGTCCACTCAATACAAATTAGATCATTTCGGGACAAACATATAGTTTAATTTTATTGCATTAATTCACTTGCGCAATTGGTTCTTTAGCAACGGCAGCAAACCACAGGACTAGGAAAAATCCTCGTAGGTTGGACAGGCAACCCTTTTTGTTATGTACAAGCAGGGAGGTGAAACCACTTGACACACTGATAGACCATATGATCTTAAGTGTATACAAACCCCCTGAAATTAATGAGGGTTTAACGTCTGCTTCGACTATGGACTAATGAAGACAGGCATACGCCTTACAGTGTGGTATGAAGGAAATTCTGCTCGTACAGCGACACTATCACGTACACCCATGAAGGAATCTTTAACGTGCATGCCGATGTTTACATATGGACCTCAGTTTTCCATCCCATCCGAATGACCCACGCCCTGCACCACTGCAGGGGAAACCAAAGGAAAATCGATAGCGAACACGAGACCTCCAGGTGAGGGAGCTACTGCAGGTCCCCGATGAGGAAACAGTCTAGTGACAGATTGACCAAGTGACCTTTTCTTTCTGGAAGGCATACACCATCACTTGTACAGCACACAACACTACTCATATCTAATAACTGATGTTTGAATCCAAGTTTCAATTTTATATACAATCCATGGTAGTATTTTGTTAATAATCACATTTGAGGGAGGGAGAGATACATAATACTTCTATCTGAATATTTTTAGTTTGAGCTACCCATAAAATTTGAGGAGAGAGAGAGAAGGAGAGAGAGAGAGAGGGTTTAACCTCCACTCACACAAACTAGGTCATTTCGGGACTAACATGATTTAATTTCATTTCAATAATTCCCTCCTTGCGCGTAGGGGTCTTTAGCAGTGGGAGAAAACCCATTATGGACAGGCCACCCTACTCCTTGTCACGTACAACCGGGGATTTGAAACCACCCCAGTTGACTCAATGGCAGACCTTATGCACAATTGATAAACACATCATGATAAATTGGTATCTAATTTATTCTTAGACAATAAAAATCATTACAAGTTTATAATTACTGTTTTCTTCTACAGATTTGGAACAGCACATTTATTCTACTCCCGTCTCTTTGCATAGTACATGCTGACCAGTTAATATCTAACAATTTGCATACATAATACTTCTATCTGAATATTATTAGTTTGAGCTACATGTAAAATTTGAGCTAGACCTAATAAATTGAGCTAAGTATATTCTATAAATGGCATAAAATAATATTTATAAGATACAAAGGACATGGAGCAATTCAAAAAAACCCAATATTATTGTTCTACAATATATGTGACCCGCTCCCACAAACCCCAGACTCTTGGTCATTTTTATAAAAATACAGCTGGCAGCATATTGAATAGTCCACATCCTAAGCTTTCCAAATTTGTTGTTTCATCTGGAGTTGAGTTCGGCTCATTCACCCCATCAAGAAGGCATACAGTTTATGCTTGTGTGCTGTAGTACAAAATGGAGTAGTGCAACAAGTGTCTGGTTTCGTGGGGAATGAAATAAAATGGGGTTTAACGCCCTACTGTTCTGCTCCTAACCTGGGCTAATGGAAGACGGGTATACGCCATACAGTGTGCTATGAGGGAAATATTGTCTAGGCAGCGACGCTACGATCTACTCTTATATCGAATTCCAACTGCCAAGGGATCATTTACGTGCATGCCAATGTGTACACGGGATCGTTGTTATTCATCCTGCATCACTGACAAGGGGGAAACCAAGTCCGAAAATCTGGATGAACTTTCCTGACCAATGCAGGGATCGAACACCCGACCTCCATGCTTGTGAGCCAGTGTCTTATTAACTTAGCCCCCATGATCCCCCTGGTTTCGTGGGAGCAGGTCACATGATCATCTATGAAAAAGTCCATTGCTCAGCGATATACAATATATAATAGATAATCATGTCAAAGGCCTTTCATGAACTAGTGTTATAAACATTGATACAAGTCAGCAGTCTCGGTACATCGTCTACTACCAGTAATTATACAAGATTTACAAACTACGATTGCATAAACAACGATTTTAAAATATATTTTACACAAACATTTTCTTCATAAATTTAAAACATTATAAAACTTGAAATTTCTGTGCCGTCAATTTTATTGCAAATTAAAAAAGATGGCAACAAAATCATGTCGTAATTTGATTTGACACAGGTTTACAATATCATTCAACTTGCCTATATTTTTTTTTATCTTAACCCTTTAGTACTTGGTAGATGTAAATATTAACTACCTCGGTCAGTTCCTTGACGTAAATAAGACACAAGTGATATATAACTACAGATATATCTCTGAACAGACTGAAACCACCGTTTCTTACCTTTAAGTGCTAAAGGATTTACTCGCTTTACTTAGTCATGAAATTAATACGAAATTCTGGCGTTCACAATTATCAAATTTCTTTGTTTCTATGGCAACGAGGAAAAGAATTGGAAATACACTATTAGACACAATTGTAAACTTACTGGGTAATGTTTATACTTGGCTTCTTTATAGTCTTTATCAACAGGGCAAGCAAGTAATGGTTTATCAAGCTATAACTGCGTGGAGTACAATTACTGTTGACTACTGCGTAACATTTCTACTAGTCTTCTTTATAGTCTTCATCTACAGGGCAAGCAAGTAATTGTTTAACAACCTATAACTATTTGTAATTGAATGACGTTTTGAATGAATTTCTCTAGTCTTGATTAAGCAAGTAGTTGTAGGCTGAATTATAACTTTACATTCGTAGTTAATTGTTGATCTTTAGCAGTAAAAATACAGACTCAGACCATGGACAAGGCGAATATACAAAAACACACACATAGATTAATATAAGATAGGAAAGAATGGAAGCACAAATTATACACAAAATACAAAATTAACACTTTGGTAGTTAAAAGCAGTATAAAAAACTTGGAGGATAAACTTCAAACGTACTCTATTGATATGTATGGTAGTTATTTCACTAAATTATCTCCCCTGTCTTGGTCAGATTCTGGTGCAGAATTTAAAAACACACAACATGAACAGAATCTCATGGTAATAATAAGTGTGATTTAATGGTCGAGACTCAGGATTTTAACATACATTATGCAAGAGCTAAATCTGCCTATTTCAGGTCTTTCTTTAGGCCTGAAATGTTATCTTAATTATTAATTAGACATCAATTAATTTATCCATGCCATAATCAACTCTGGATGTCAATGCTAGCCTACGATAATGACTGGATTGAATCCTATATGCTGCTTAACATGCATTGATAATTAAATCAAAAATTTGAAAATCGAGGCTATGTTTTTTATCCTACCGACTTTAGTAATGATGATCGAGGCAAGGTGGAAATTTCGTTCACTTAAGTTGTATGAATATATTACACAATGTTTTCATCGAGACCATTAAACAACTTAATCTACAGACACTATTCCGCACATATATTTGAATGAAATTGTTACAGGGGTCAATTATTTCATCTAGTATAATATACGATTGACATGTTACCTGTACCATTATATCATATATATAACGGAACACCAACATATAAGGATTACTTTTCGTCTGTATTTTAAGGTCTGATATATAAGGAACTATGACAAACCTAGGGGGGAATCAAGCAAGTCTACAACTACATAGTATTTTAAGAAACTCAAAAACATAATTCCAACATTTTCTAATTATGCACCGATTTTTGTGGTTTCAAAGTTTCTGAATTAGAAAGCTGAACTAAAATGCTAAAGCAATAATTATATTAAAGACTTGATTTTTTCAACTTAAAATCCTTTTTAACAAAGCTTTACACATTTATAACCTCATTTCAGCAATAAATATATACATAGTAATATAATAATTAATATAAATCACTTAACTGACATATAATAAAAATTAAATCGGGACTATATTCTCAAAAACAATTCTGATTAATTTAATCCTTATAAGACATATAGAAATAGATTTCACTAAGCACACTTATATGGATAAACTACTTCTGAATTTTATGTTAATTAATCATTATTTGCCAATTAATCAATTTTGTTAACTAATCACTATTTGCTTGATAACGATACCTCTATGTGTATTGAAACGTAGCATGTTAATAAAATTCAGAAGTAGTGTAGTTTATCCATATAAGTGTGTTTATTTTGATTTATTGACATCAAAATAAAGTATTGAACAATTCGATGAGTGATTGAGGCAAGCTCTGGACTACTGCTGATGCTAAAAATTGTCACATTCTATGGGGAATAGTAGGAAGGTACACCCCATTTCGTTTAATTTTATTTCTTTGGAAATAATATCTTGTTACTTTGAATGGAAAAAAACATATTACATCAAAATTGACAAGCAAATTTTTAAAGTGAAAGTCCTGCCTATACGATGGAATTATCAAGCAGAATTTGCTGATTTGTTTTCTACTTTTATTTTGTTTCAAACTGTAAACTATTTACAGACAGTTTGTTATAAACATAACTGGATTTATCTATGGACGCAAAGTTTAAAAAAAAGAAAGATGAAAAACAAAAAATTAACAATTAAAATGCGATTTTTACCCCTTTAATACAAGGGGATATAAACATGTTGGAATACCCCTTAAATTATTCAGTTGTTTCCGGCAGGCTTCGTCAAGTTGTCGTCATGAACGGCTGATTCCATGACAAACCAACAGTCCACAAGAGGAGAAGAAAATGTGATCAAATGCCATCTGTTGCTAGCAATACGTGTCAAAATAGTTTGGGTGACGTCCCTCTTGTTTCAACACAAAATTACTGAATGCACTGCTAAGACCACACTGATTCCCTGTTCTTCGGTAACACCCGTAAAAAATAACCTTCTTATTTCTTTGAGAATAAATCTTATTCAAAAACAAAAAGTGCTAAGTTGTGCTATTCAAACAGTCTTAGTTCCAAAATTTGTAATCTTTGAAATCTATCACAGCATTCAAGCGACTAGACTCTGATTTAACAGAAAATTAAAATGATGTGATGTAAGGCATAGCTGTAACTTGTGGTTCTATCAATTAAAATTCATAAATAAACACAATTACAAAATTTCTTATTGTTGTTTAAAGACGTCTAATTAATGTCATAAAAATCCTAGAATATTGTCATTTATATATGGATATACTAACATCCAGACTTAACTTAATAATCAATTTGAATATATTGATTCAAGATATAATTATGTTAGATTTAGATAGACGTACAGCTGACCATTTTTGCGCTATAATAGTTCAAAAAAAGATAATACAAAATGAATACGTTGAAAATTTCATTCAAATTACGTTATTTTGAGCAAAGTTATGAGTGTTTGAAGTTTTGACATAGGTTGTTTATTATTGTAGCAAAGTTACTTGATAATAGAGACTAAGCCTTGCTTTTCTTTAAATCTGAGCCATTTGATGATCTAGAGAGTTTATTATAGGCTTGTCATGTGATTAAATGTCTAAATAATAATTTATAGATATTTGACGCTAAAATAAAAATCTGTAAGAGGTTGATGTAGCCATTAATTACGTCACTTGCAATAAGCATAAGAAAGATATACATCATTTCGAAAAATGGAAAGATTGTATGACAGTTGAAAAAGGTAAATTGAAATCGAGATGTTAGTATATCCATTATTCTATTTCTGATCTCTATATACAAACCAGTCCATCAAAATCTAATTTCTAGCAAAGTCTATTTTGATTTTCGTTGACAGGAAATAACTCAACATCCTTCAACAATTATTTGGAATATTTCAAAGCATTTAACATGACGGTTCGTAGAATTCGTTCTTTTTCTATTTTTTCTTTGGCTTCGTTGATTCCACAGTCTAGAAGTGCAGCTACCAACGCTATAGGAATCACCTGTTGGAATAAAAACAAGACAATTCAATTCTAATTATTACATTTTCTTCTGCAATAAAAACTAATGTAAACAACTTACTCACATAAACATAATTGAAATATTTTAAGAAGCTGCGTATTGACTGTTAAAATTCCAATAAATTAAATATTTTAAAAGAGTTAAATCACTAATATTTATCGACCTAGAAATTGACACAAATGGATTGTAACGCATATAATATTGTAATAGAAATGCATTTAAACTGATTTACATTGAATCGTTTCTGTTTTTACTGTGATTTCAAACCTGTTATGTTCAGCAATATACGACAGAAATCTCTATTGGCAATCTGTAGTTATTCCAGTCTACACCGATATTATTTATTATGCATGCTCCCTAGAAAAGACATGACTTATGGAACATGTAGCCTCGTTCGTCGAGTTCCTTGTTACAAATTTAATAAAACACTGTATGGCACACAATTGTTTGCAAATGGTAAAATATTTATTTTGTTTTAAATATTGGATATCAGAAGCCTATCTTTTATCGATAAGATCACAATATCAATGTTGATTTGTTTATCGATGTAAAATATTCATTTTGTTTTAAATATTGGATATTAGAAGCCTACCTTTTATCGGTAAGATAACAACATCAATGTTGATTTAAATTGACAAATAATTTGTGTTTTCGGTGACGAAGACTTTCGATGATATTGAGTTAGAGACTTAACTACTTTACGATAAGGATGCCGCCTTTTTAGTATGTATAATATTATAGTTGACATTTTTATGTATCGTTCCTCTACGTGTATATATATATATATATATAACAAGGGGCGAGTTGTATTACCTTGTTTTTATCTGCTGCTATATGTATATGACTAGTAACAGGGGCTAGTATTTGTTCGTCTGTTAAATCATCCTCTTCATAAATCGCTCGTAACAAAAACTCTGTACATATCTCACTCGCTAATCCACTAAAATTCTAAAAAAAAACAAGCACACATCAAATAAAATCGGGTTTCTATTCAATATATTAACATTTGTCTTTTCGATTCTGTTTGGTGTGTAGTGCAGTTCTTCAGCAATTAACTATATCGTACAACTTTATTTCATGTGGCTAGATATTATGATCCAAAGAGTATCCCTTACACAATTCAGCTAAACCTCAACTCCCATAAAATAAAATCTTAGTTTAACGTCTTACAATAAGACTAGAAAAGACAAGCATACACAAAGCAGTGTGCTATCTTAAACATTTTGTCTGGACTGTCAATCAACTGAGAGTTGTAAATTATATGAGCATGCCAACGCATAAACCTTGTGATCCTTTTAATACGCAGATTATCCAGACCTATTATAATCTTATCTGAATAACAATATCTTCATTTATATATTTTTAACAAATCTGTTATTTGCTATCATGCTTTATTAATATATCTTTGTAAAGTACACATGAGCATATTTATGCGGCAGTTGTAGAATGTGTAATAATCAAAAAACAGAAACATTCATAGTCTTTTTCATAACACATGAGTGGACGTGTTTTTTTCCGTGCTAATTTCTTTTTTTCGTCATGACACATATTCTTCACCGCGTTGAAATGAAATAGGGTTCTACTGTTCTGCTTCAGTGCGATGGGAGCCCCAGGAAATCAGTTTGTCCCATAAATAAGAAATAAAATATTGCTAAGCTACCTGAATAATATTAACAGCTCTATAAAACAATTTGTTATTGCTGAAACAAAACATAAAATACTTTTATCAATTCTTCCATTTAAATATAACATAAATATTTTATTTATGAAATCAAAAATGAAACCATTTGTGAAAAGTTGAAAGGGTTCTCTTAACCCTGAAGCAAAACATTTTGAGCTGTTGTGGAACATCGTAGAGTTGATTTTTGACAACACTTGACACTGGTGTAGCAATATGACTACGAAATAGAGAAGACCAGAATTTATTTGAACCAAAAACTTCAAACAGAAGTCTTCGCTTTACTGAAGTTGACCGAGTAAAATAAGATGGGTTTAAAATCCTACTCTTCTATTTCAAATGGTGTAACGAAGATGGATACAGTGTCTCATCCAAACACTGTTTAATGTCAGGCTCTCTATCCTGCATCACTGACAAGAGGAAGTCTATATATATAGAAAGCCACACTGAGCCACATGAGGCACAAACCTCGAAACCCATGATGTAAACGAATTATTGTGTGTTCTCCTTACTTATACCCGTGTCAGACCAGGGTGACGTCCTTACTTCGCTGTTAAGGCAATGGTAAATTGTCTTAGAGCGCATTACGATCACTATAAGCGAGGTGGAAATGCCAGCTATCGTGCTATGGTCACCATAGTTGCCGATGATCTCTGAGTCACAGCGTTTATCTTAAGCATGTTCAAATCAAATGCCAAGGTTCTGTGATCTAAACTGGAAAGCAATGAGAATACAACTTTTTTGGACATTTTGGCGCGTTATGTTCACATTTTCTGGCGACCTTGTGCACTTTCTGGTTGTCGTACGGTCGCAACAGCGCAGTAAAGACGCCACCCCTATCATGTGCCACAACAAGGGCAATAACTCTCATAAGCTTGATCCACATACCTTGCTTTTAAATCTATCATTATATTTTGATAAACTTTTCCCACTAAAACATAAGCACCAGTAGAGATAGAATTTAAAATCCATTTTGTTGCCACTTCATAATACAATTGTTTATATTCATCGAACATTTCTTTAGAAGTAAGCTGCGTTATTTCCTTCTGAGAAATTGTAACTTTTAAGAAGACATCTATATTTGGATTAAGTGTTGTTGGCTGAAATGAAAATTAATCAGTTTTTGTAATTCGGACATTGTTTGACATATTGAAGATAAACGCCAGGAAGGGTCTATTCTACAGTTTCATTCTTTCCTTGTTGATATCCAGGGGTCTGGTTGTTCCGCTTGTCGTTAACTTAGAGGATATTTGATTTAATAGTTAATTTGAACAATTCAAATTTAACCAAAGGTCTGTGTCATTGTAGTGTCCTCCATAATAGTGACAGTTTCTACAGACGTTGGACATTCGGGTATCGTTATCACTAGTACCATAAGGCAGAATATTTGTAACAGACCACAAATAGCAAAGGTGTAGTGGACAAAATATGAGAGTAATTTTTAGCTAAAATTCAAACCTTTTGATCGGACGTGTTGACGACTATCACAACTTTTTTACATGGTTTCATCAACAGATTAGCATCAGGTACAAAATTACTATCTGTAACAAAATATATATCAATTATTTAATATGGCCACAGCAAAATTACTATTCATAAAAAATATAACAATTATTTAATAATAAGAGATAATAGTTATAGATTAATATACTGAGCGCCATAGAAAACGCTTCACTTAGTTTTTCGTATAACAAAACCAAAGATGGTTATTTATCAGTAGCACGTGTGTCCTTCACTGGCTCTTACGCATGCTGTGCAGCACAATTAACCATCTTTGTCGTACTTTTGGTTTTGACCCCCCTGACTTTGTATCGTTGATTACAGATTAAACATCCATAAGTGTGCAAATGTGTTGTTATTGATGTGTTCCCATTTGAATATTGTTCACAATAAGAAGCCAAATAAATAAGATATGTTTGCAGGATCATTTTGTTATACAAAAAATACTAGTAAGTGATGCGTTTTCTATGGTGTATATTATAACATTAATAATATCTCATATGATAGGGAAAGAGGGAGAAATGGGGTTTAACATCCAGTCCGCTCGACACAAACTAGGTCATTTATAGAATAATACGTGATTCAATTGTATTTCAATAACTTGCTTGCTCATAGGAATCTTTAGCAGTTGGTGGAAACAGGCGACCTTACTCCTTGTCACGTAGAATTGGGAAATCAAAACCATTTGGCCATCCGCTCCAACACCCCCGCTCCCATTCCACTTACCAATAATATCCTGTTATTTTGGACATGAATCTACATCCTGTTCAATCAATACCGAGATAAAACATTGGAGCACGAAACATTTCTACTTACCTGTAGTCAGTAATATAACGATATCTTCATCTCGTAATCCCGGTAAAATATTGCTGCTAAAATCTTCTATACTGATTAAATAATGTTTACCCTAAAATATATCAGCAACACGGTAATCATACATTAACATTCTGTTCTGTGGTCTAGAAAGGAGGGCCTCACAGGGAATGGGGTCTAGTCATTCAGATGGAATGGGGTCTAGTCATTCATATGGAATGGGGTCTAGTCATTCAGATGAAATGGGGTCTAGTCATTCAGATGAAATGGGGTCTAGTCATTCATATGGAATTGGGTCTAGTCATTCATATGGAATGGGGTCTAGTCATTCATATGGAATAAGGTCTAGTCATTCATATGGAATCGGGTCTAGTCATTCAGATGGAATGGGGTCTAGTCATTCAGATGGAATGGGGTCTAGTCATTCAGATGGAATGGGGTCAAGTCATTCAGATGGAATAGGGTCTAATCATTCAGATGGAATGGGGTCTAGTCATTCATATGGAATGAAAAAATGAGGTTCTGTGTACACATTTGTGTGCAAGTAAAAGATTCATTGACAATTTGAATTTGAAATAAAAGTAGGCTATTTGACAATATTTCGATTATAACACACTGTATGGCATAGGTACCATTTTCATTACCCGAGTGAGGGCAGAACAGTTGGATGTTTATACCTATTTTATTTCATGTTATAAGGCTTACTCTCACTACTAAAATGATCATTTAAGATAGTACTGGATAAACGTTACAAATATCTTCAAGATAAGTCCTTCAGATTATTGTTCTTGGTTTCGACCCAGTTGAGCTCCATCCATCTTTGTAAAGTAGTTGTAGAAGTCAGTTTATAGGAAATGTTTTGTACTGTAAAGTTTATCCAGTACTGTGACCCAGCCCTTATATGGTATGTAAACTAATTTGTTCAATGGATGTGAAGCCTCAAGAAAACAGAGTTTAACAGGGTTTAACGTCCTACTCCTACTCTTCTGCACCTAACCTGGGCTAATGGAAGACGGGCATCTGCCATACCGTGTACTATGAGGGAAATTTTGCCCTGGCTGCGGCGCTACGGCCTACTTTTATATCGAATTCCAACTGCCGAGGAAGGGATCTTTTACGTGCACTCCAATGTGTACACAGGACCTCGGTTTTTCGTCCCATTCGAACGACAGGCAGCTGTCCTTGTCAGGCCCTCCTTCTGCATCACAGACAAGGGGAAATCACGCCGGAAAATCGAGATGAACTTTCTCGGCCAATGCAGGGATCGAACACCCGACCTCTAGGCTAGCGATATCAGTACTAATATTTATTTCATTCAATCAGAGGTCTTTAGCAGTCAGAGACGACCGGAGAACCCGGAGAAAACCCACGAGGTTGGACAGGCGACCCTAGTCCTTGTCATGTACATCCAGGGATTCGAAACCATGAAAACCTCAAGAAAATCCAATACTGTGACCAAGCCCTTCTCTACATTAATAAACAATATCTTACCACATGCGATAAACTGCCTTCTTTATTTCTAAGATTGCTATAACTTTTATATAGAAAACCTCGTACTTCATCTAGGGCTGAAAAAAAGAAATAGTTACAGCTTATTTATTTCAACAATCAAGAAAAAAATATTGGTTAAAATCCACTGCTTGAAAAAATGTCTCACTGTCGTTCGGTCTACGCTCAAAATTATCAATCAATCAAGCAAGAAAACAAAAAACAAGAAAGCAACAAATTTTGTTTAACATTCACTGTAAACTCTGAATTATGTCAGTACTTAGCCATTGTGGTTCCAAACTAGGACTAGTACCAATTTTATACTTATGACATTCAAATCGCGGAAAAGGCCTACTTCCAACTGATCGCGGTAGCTCAGTGATTAAGGTGCTGGTTTACTAACTATGACGTCCTTGATGGAAGCAGTTTCAGGCGGAAATGAACAACATCTGTGATATTCTATGTGGAAGCGGCCGTAAATCTCTAATACAATAGAAGGGAATAAATAAGGGGGAGAGGGTGAGAGTTAACGTCCACTCAACACAAACTATGGCGTTCCAGGACTATAATTTTCAGTTTTATTTCAATAATTTGGGGTCTTTAGCAGTGGGACCCCGCAATAAAGCCACGCAGTGTGACAGGTGACACTCCTCCTTATTTTAATAATTTAGGGTCTTGAGCAGTGGGACCCCACAATAAACCCACGCAGTTTGACAGGTGACACTCCTCCTTGTCACATACAAGCTGGGGATTGAAACCATGCCACCTGATTCAATGACAGACCTTCTGATCTAAAACGCACACCAACCCCCTAAGGAATGAATAACGATATGAGTATAACTAGTTGCTATATACCTACAAGCTCCATAGGTTGGTCGACACTCCGATGCGTCCATCAATCCCATAATTCCCAGGCTATCCCAGCCAACATAGTATATACAGCCACCTGAGTTTAAACTGAAAAAAAAACCCAGAAATAAAATAAAATAAAGCAAAACAAAGGTTGCTACGGAGATGCAAAGGGCAATAACTCTTCAAACAAGTATGAGTGTACTAGGAACCAGGTACTAAGCCGTCGCAGAATTGTGACCTTATTTTGAAAATCCAATCAATGTGAAATTGTCAAAGGGAAATGCATACCAGGTTTCATGTTGATTGTATTTGAAATGGCTTTTTTCAACGAGCGTTGATCCCAAGAACAAGATTGATGAACGTTCTGTTAAAATACAGATGTATATTTCTTTTTGTTTTTTATACTTTCGATGGGTGACACTACATAAAATAACATTCTGATTGCATTGTGTATAAATAGTAACTGATCAAAAGAGATCCGATTTCAGCATTTCTGCAAACAGAATTTCAACGATTTTCTCATGCTTGGTGGAGGACCATCTCAACCACAGCAGTTGGCCTCCCGCCATCAATTTCCCTCTGCCTCTCTGAAATCCCTGCTTGTGTTGCCAATGGGAAGGTCTATTCCACCAGAATTGCCCGATTTCCATATCTGATTGTTGAATTGGATGGAAGTATTAACCATGGTCGATCCACTGATCATTAACTACAAGCTGATAATATGAATTCAATCCAGCCACGAATATGATATATCTACTTTACCAAATAAAATAACTTACCTTTTACCCGCGAGTTTAACAACTTTAGCAATCTGTTCTTTTTCCTTATATACATTTTGATAAACTGTTTCGTACGAATTTAACACTAACTGAGCTCTAGAATTTAAAACAAACATTTAATCAGTTTTAAAAACACAAGAATTATAGACGACAAAATATGCACCAACTGAATATGATATAATAGAACTCAGTTGGTTACACCACATCTTCAAACTATGTTATCTCGGGACTAACATGGTTCAAGTTTAATTCAATAATTCACTTTCAACTTTAGCAGTGGAAGGAAACCGGAAGACCCAAAGAAAACCGACGTGGTTGAGCAGGCGCCCTTACTTCTTGTTATATACAACTAGGGAATCAAAACCCTGCCAGTTGACTCAATGACAGACCTTATGTATGATACAGCGCGCATGTGTTAACCGTTCGGCCATCCAACCCCCTGTTTAATAGAACTGTGATCATTTCGTACCTAAAGAACTATCTACTATACTTCGAGAATAGACCTCTGCCCTTAATTGCCACCATATCTAAAATTCAGTATTCTATTTTGTAATTCGGTCCTACTCTGATTCACTTCCATCATACACAAAATTACCAAATAAACCTTTTCAATTTTATTAAATAAATACTTCTCATGAAATGAAACGGGGGTTTAACGTCCTACTGTTCTGATCTCAACTGGGCTAATGAAGACAGGCCTACGCCATATAGTGTGCTATGTGGGAAATTTTGTCCGAACAGCGGAATTATGGCCTACCCCTATATCGAATTCCATCTCTCAAGGGATCTTTTACGTACACGTCAATGTGTACATGGGACCTTGGCTTTTCACCCCATCCGAATGACTAGATATGTGTCCTTGTCAGGCCCTCCGTCCTGTATCACTGAATACTTCTCACAATTTGCAAAGTATAATTAGTGTTTTTGACTAAAATGTTGGTCAGCATGTTCGACATCAACCCCCCTCACTCTTTATCGATCGAGCAAATATATGTACTAAAGCCTTATAAAGAAATGAACATAAAATCATATATATGTTTTAAGCTTTGGCTCTTACTTACATTATATTTTGACCTTTGACATGTAATGTTGATAAAGCACTAACGAAGATAGATTCTAGTATTAGTTTGGTTGCGGTTCCTCCCTTCATTCTACTAGATCCTGTTATTGGTTCCGGCTAAAATAACAAACAAAAACAATAATAGAGAGAGAGTAATGGGGTTTAATGTTAACTCGACACAAACTAGGTTATTTCGGGACTAACATATGGTTTAATTTTATTTCAATAATTCGCTTGCGTGTAGGGGTCTTTAGTAGTCGGATGAAACCGGAGGACCAGGAGAAAACCCATGAGGCTGGACATGTGACCCTACTCCTTGCCACGTACAACCGGTGATTTGTATAGGATACAAACTGATTAAAACACAAAAACCTATTTCTTTTCGTTTTTTATTGTTCAAAATATAATATTACTTCTTTTTATTACACTAGGATCGGATTGCTGATTGATGTAAGGGATTAGCCAACGAAATGATTGGTTGCAGCGATTTCTAAGTGTGTTGTGCAAGGAACTGTGGATACTTCACTAGAAACAAGATAGCTAGTATGTCACCCGACACGACCTTCCACTATAACTTGTTAGAATTTTCTTGTAGTGTAGGCCATCGAAAGTATAAAAAACGAAACGAAATATAGATCTATATTTTACTCTCTGTAAATGTGTATCAGATATGAAATCTTTAAGGGTGTGCCTGTTCCCCGATCCCACTCCTATATACCAAACTTCTGAACAATAATTGAAATGCTTCACTTTTTATCTGTATATTGTAACTTAACTATTCCTTTGTATTATTTTGTTTATTTGTATATACGTGTATGTTTTGTTTTTCTTTTTTCATTTTATAACATATCTACATTGTAAAGCCCCACAGAGTAGTCAGACTGACTGAATGTTCAGCGCTATAGAAAATGATTATTATTATTATTATTATCCCATATAAAAAAGTATTAAAAGAAATATACTAACCCCAACTATTGGATTTATGAGAAAACCTTTTTTAAGGCCTTCTACTGATATTAAATCTTCTAATACTGAAACATAAAATAGAATAATTAGCTGTGGATATGGGTCTTCTCGCAGGGCTCTCTATAAATTGTCTGTACGCTCAATTTCATTGGGTATGTTCGTTTGCTCTGATGTAAGACATTTTTACAAGGCACATGACATGTTTTCACACTAGTCAAGTTCAAAACTCTAATCTCATGTGTTTTACACCAATATAAACGGAAAATTTAATTCTGTATTTTTAAGTGAATTTCAGTCAATCGATTTCTCGATCCGTTAGTCATCTCAACCAAGAGAAAAACTTTCTATGAATAAAGTTCATTTAATATTTCCCTCTATCCACTGTGTAGTAAATGGTAGGCTGTTATCCAATCCATTTAATATCTTTTATTTCATAACGACATGAATCCAACATAAAAACTATATTTACCTTGTTGGAATGTTTTATGCCAATTTTCTATTGGTAAATTTCTGTAAAAAATAAATTCACTGTTCAGTATATATTAAGTTTAAGTTCCAATTGACATGTATTAGGTCATTTTTTGACTAACATATGGTTCAATTATATTTAAACAATTCTTTTGCGTGTAGTGGGAGTGGGAGAAAATGGGACGACCCATAAAAAACCCACGAGGTTGGACAGGTGACGTTATCTCTTGTCACATACAATCAGAGAATCGAAATCACGCAAGTTGACTCAAAGGCAGACCTTATGTTCTAAACCAAGTCACTTGAACCAATGACAGACCTTATGAACAAAACCAAGTCACCTGACCCAATGACAGAGAGAGAGAGAAATGAGGTATAACCTCCATTCAACACAAACTAGCTCATTTCAGGACTAATATATGGTTTAATTTTATTTCAATAATTTGCTTGCGCGTAGAAGTCTTTAGCAGTGGGAGGAAACCGGAGTGCCTGGAGGAAACCCACGAGGCTGGACAGGCGACCCTTCTCCTTGTCACAGGGATTCGAAACAACGCCAGTTGACGCAATGACAGGATTTATGATACAGCATGCACGTGCAAACCATTCAGCCGTCCTACCGCCCCCCCCCCCCACGATTGAGTGACAGACCTAATGATATAAAGTACATGTGTCAGACCATTTGACCAAGACCATTCGCCAAGACCATTCGACCATCCAAACCACCTTGACACAGTAAACTAAAGAGTATAGATTGGTTCCTTACCTTGCTAACTGAATTGGATTAAAACCTATAACGACTGGTATAAACTTGTCTAAATGCTGTAGACAGTAGTCTAATTGTCCAGCCACAAAAGGTGCTGACAACCCACATGTTATGCCAATAAATAAAACCTTCTTCTTTCCTTTCGTCGCCTGAAAATATTAAAATTTGGTTGAAACTCCAAAAATAATACTTGGTAGACACCATCGGTCCCTTGGATAGTCCATTTGGATGGACGGAAAACTGAAGAGCCATCAAGATACAGATTTAGATCTCGGCATATTGTATGGCGTATGTATGTCTGTCTTCATTCGCCAGTATTCTCTCACCTCATATTGTTATTTATGGCCGTATATTAGATTCAAATTTCAAACATGAAATCATCTAATGTCTAATGTAATCTTTTAAATTAAGACAATGTATAATCCAACTTCTTTATTTGTTCAGTGTAAATTTTAATTCTCTTTCATCTTATTTCTATTATTTAGAAGGAAAGCATGTTCTTCATTGATGCTTTACAATAGAAGTTACAAATGACATGAATAGAAGTTAAAAATCACTTATCCAGAAACTGAAATTCTTGATTCCGAGTCAACTATTCTTTAGGTTTAGCCATGTAATCATGTTTTATGTATAATTTGATTGTATTACCTTTATCAGCTGATCGCGACCATTGATGGGATCATCTTCACCAGACTCTTGTGATGTAAACAATGCTCTGTAATACATAAAATATATTGTTCAAAGCTCCAAGCGCCATTTATATTTCTCACAGCTTAATCCACGCTAATATGTACTCCGATTCATGATTTAACATTTAAACAGGAAATCAAAATCAAAATATCAAAGCTAGACAACTTCATTTGTATTTAAACTAGGCCCACCAATTTTCTCCGTCATCAATAAACAACAGGAACTTCATGTTACAGTGATATAAAGAGACTAAATTTTCATTTATCATAACTTTGTAAACACTGAATGGTATTGAACTAGGTTATTTCGGGACTAACACATGGATCAATTTTATTTCAATCAATCGCTTGCGTGTAGGGGTATTTAACATTGGGAGGAAAACGGAGCTCTTGGAGAACGAGACTGGACAGGGGACCCTACTCCATACGCGGAGGTCAATTTTATCTTCTACTAGCAGTTGACCCATCGTAGCGTGGGTATAGCCTAGAACCAAAAGTAATATAACTCTGAAACTCAAAGTTATAAGCCTTTGCCACTAGGCTTATGTTACTTCCCGGTTTGAGCTACTCCTATACACCAAATGTAAGCCTTGGAACAGTCCCAGTGCAGTCATCAACCCTGAACAAACATTAACAGAACACAGTTTTTACAGGTTACAATCACTAGTTTTTATTCTAAAAGTACGACATTTCGACAAGTATTATCGTTATCAATTTTGTATATATTGATCTCAAGTTTACTAAATGTCATGTGAGGTTGATAACGATAAGAGGATACTTGTCGTGCTTTTAGAATAAAAACTAGTGATTGTAACCCATAAAAACTGTGTTCTGTTAATGTGTTTACCGATCGCTAAATGCCACTTAAAGATTTTCCTGAACAAACAATACATAGTATAATATAGAAGTATAGAAGATATAGTATAGATAATAGAATAACTTACACATCACCCCCAGCTAATAAATAATCAAAACATGGAGTAATACCAAACTTTCGTAATTTATCATTAAAACTTCTCTGTAATAAAACAATACAAGCTGTGTTAGTCATTCTTATCTACTCAAAACTAGGATCAAACTAATTCAATGTTTCATTCTTCAGTCTCTTTATTTATAAACAACCTCTAAAGTTGTATGACAACAGAGTTTTTTATAATTGCTAGCGTTACTTAATACAGTAATAAAAGATTACCAATAAAGTGTGATACTTACTGCAGTGATAAAAGATTACCAATAAAGTGTGATACTTACTGCAGTGATAAAAGCAAGTCGACCAGACGTCCCACACCCACTCAATATAATACTGTTCCTTGTCGAATTCTGCAAGTGAAAAAATAATAATACCATAACCAAGCCTGGAAATAAAGCACCTGTCACTGACAATGTCAAACACAGATTCAGGCTTTGTCAGGTACAAAAGCTCTGGTGCCTGTCGTTTTGTCCGGCACGGTTATGTCTTTTGTATTGATATTATTAATATATCACAGCCACTGAGTTAAAAATGTCAGGTATTATTTCATTAGTGCCTGACATTTTTTCAGGTACATCTAAAACTGTTATTTCCCGGCCTGATTTTAACAGGGATGTAAATAAGATGAAATTAAATGGGGGTTTAACGTCCTACTGTTCTGTTCCGACTCGGCTAATGAAGACAGGCATACGCCATACAGTGTGCTATGAGAGAAATTTTGGCCGGACAGCAGCACTATAGCTGACTCTTATATCGAATTCCAACTGCCAAGGGATCATTTACGTGCACGCCAATGTGTACAAGGGACCTTGGTTTTTCATCTCATCCGAACAACTGGAAAGCTGTTTTTGTCAGGCCATCTGTCCTGCATCACTAACAAGGGGAAACCACGCCTTAAAATCTGAATGAATTTTCTTGGCCAATACAGGGATTGAACATGTGACCTCCAGACTAGCGAGCCAGTCTTAACCACTTAGCCACTGTGACCCCAGGCCCCGATTGTGATTAGAAGTCAGAGATGTTTAAGTTGAGGATACATGTCTGATATATCTTTAAAATTAAACTGGACATTTGTAAAAATTCATGGATCGAAACCTGTCTAAAATATAAATCTCCACTTACTTTTAAAATACTAACAACTATTTCCGATACAGTATCAATATTCTTCTGTATTCTTTCATTGTAAATATCCTGAAAAAAAACAAAAAACAACTGTCTCACGTCAGTAAGTAAAATAACGACAGAGAGAGAAATGAAGTTTAAGGTCCACTCAACACAAAGGGTCATTTCAGGACTAGTATGTAGGTGTATTAGCAGTGGGAGCAAACCGGAGGACCAGGTAGGAAAGGGAAACCCTACACCTATTGGGGAATCGAACCATAACACTTGACTCAATGACAGACCTTATGATGTAACGAGTACACATGAACCATTCGGGGACCCACGTGCCCTGAGCTACTAAACATGGCCGTCTAATAAAACTGTGTGGATCTATAATTTTCTGGTATATAATATGAAACCTTGGCTATTTATCCAATCGAAAGATTTCACCTTGCCAGACCCTCCCCGTCCTGCACCACTGACAAGGAAAGGGCTGGATAATCCAGATTACAATTCTGAGTCGACAACACGTTAGTGAGAGAAAAAGAAATGGGGTTTAACGTACACTCGACACAAACTAGGTCATTTCGGGACTAACATATGGTTTAATTTTATTTCAATAATTCGCTTGCGCGTAGGGGTCTTTAGCAGTGGGAGAAAACCACAGTACTATAGAAAACCCACAAGGTTGGACAGGCAACCCTACTCCTTGCCACGAACAACCGGGGATTCGAAACCATGCCAGTTGACTCAATGACTAGTCGTATGATACAGCACGCGTACGCTAACCATTCGGCCATCCACCCCCCACCCCAACAGGTTAGTGAGCCAGAACCATCCTACAAATGGTGGACAAACAGTTAAACACATTCATGGTCAAGATCACCCTTGATTTATTTACGGTTAAGGTTGTCATTGTCGGCTTATATGGTTGCCTGTCTATTCTCATTGGATCCCCTCCCCCCCACTGCTTAAAACAACATATATTTTATGTAGGTAATAATGTTTATATAGCAGAGGATTTATCCAAGGCAGTAGTAAATATCAGTGACCAAAGGGAAAAATAGGCTACTACTTACAGGATATTTTTCCCATCCTTTAAAAATCTCTGCATCACACTCTTCTAATAATGAAACAATTTCTAAAAGAAGAAATATATAATAATAATCATAAATTCTTGTCTTAAAGTCTCACTAAATAGTAAGTGTAGGAGGATCGCACTACACGCAAAACAAAAATCTACAAGATAAACCTGCGGACATTGGCCGACAAGACAGAAAACAGATATTGTAAAAAACAGACAAATATCAAATCAAGTGAATGGATCCAGGTCATTGATAGTGAAAGTGGAATCTGAAAAGATGTAATGAGGTTTATCATCCTACTTATCTGTACCAACTGGGCTGACGAAGACCGGTGTCAAAAGGGACGATCTGTCAAAAACGGTTCAATTCCTTTCAGTATACAATGCAATGACATTTGTCAACATTGGCGTGCACGTTAAAGAACCCTCGATAGTTGTAATTTGATGATGAGTTGGTAAAAATGCTGCTGTCCTGGCAAGATTCCAATCATTGCACACTGCATGGTGTATGAGCATCCTTATTAGACTTGTTAGTGCAAGTACGACATTTTTATGGCTGCCAAGATTCATCAATGAATCGATGAATCGTGATAATTTAAAAATCAACGATGTCCGTATCGTGATTCGTTATCCAAATAAAAACTTTACAAAAATAGACTAATATTACTTTAATTGCGTAAATAAGTCCATGAGAAAAACAACTTTTTTACTTTCAGCTAGTGTTTTCGACACTTGAAGTGGCTTATTAGTTCATCGACAAAACGTCACATTTAAAGTAAATTATAACAGTAAGCCTATTTTGTAATTTATTTCCTATCACCATATTAATCATATAGTAGACTATGAATTGTGGCCTGACGTATCGTTGCAGCTCTAGATATTACACCTCATTTAATATTATTTCTTTTTCATTGAACCTACCTAGTGGTGAGGCTATATTATTGAACCTACCTAGTGGTGAGGCTATATTCCTATTATTGAACCTACCTTTATGTGAGGCTCTATTCCTATTATTGAACCTACCTATAGGTGAGGCTCTATTCCTATTATTGAACCTACCTAGTGGTGAGGCTATATCTATATTATTGAACCTGGTGAGGCTATATCTATATTACTGAACCTACCTAGTGGCGAGGCTATATCTATATTATTTGTCTTAGGATTTATCCGCTCTGTAATTGGTTTTTCGGGTGTCATACTGGTGATACATTGGATGCCTTAAAAAAACAACAATAACATAATCAACAGTCCGGTCCAAACAAAAAAAGATTTTAGTTATACCTGACATTTTCAACTTTGTGTTGGGCATGTAGCCTCTTCAATAATATTACTTAGTAAACAACGACCGATCTGTGTCTGACAATATCCATAACAGATGGCTAAGTGAATAAGATGCTGGTTCACCAGTCTTGACGTCTAGGATTCATTCCCGATATTGGCCGAGAAAGTTCATCAGGATTTAAAGGCATGATTGTCCCCTTGTCAGTGATGCAGGGTGGAGGGCCTAGCAAAGGACAATGTTAGTTGTTCGGATGGGACAAAATACCAAGGTCTCATGTAAACATTGGTGTGCACATAAAAGATCCCTTAGCAGTTGGAATTCGATATAAAGAGTATCGTAGTTTGTAATGCTGCTGTCCCTTCAAAATTTCCCTCATAGTACACTGTATGAAGTATGCCTGACTTCTTTAGCACAGTAGGAATAGAACACTAAAACACCATTTCAATTCTTTTAATTTTCGTAACAGGTGCCATAATTAGAGGATTAATTATCAGTAATTTTATCCCAATTGAAATGTAGATATTATTTGTCGATTATTGAGAAATAAAATTAGCAACTGTATGTATAAATAAATAATTGAGGTTAATTTAAGTTTCACACCCCAATATCTACATCTCCAGCTCAGTAATCAATAAACTCAGTATAAACTAATTTCATTAATAACACCTATGATCTCTACTCATTTTCTTTCCCATTCACGAAATGAAATAAAATGTAGTTTAACGTCCTACTCTTCTCCTTCGACTGTGTCCAACCTCGTAGGCTTTCACTGGGTCCTTCGGTTTCCTCCCACTGCTGAAGACCCCTTCACGCAAGCAAATCATTGAAATAAAATTGAACCATATGTTAGTCCCAAAATGAACTAGTTTGTATTGAGTGGACGTTAAACACCAAATCTCTCTCTCTCTGTTCCAACTGGGCTAATAAAGACATACATACTCCATACAGTGTGCTATGAGGGAAATTATGCCAGGGCAGCAGCACTACAACCTAATTTTGTCTTATATCAAATTCCAACTGCCAACCAAGGGATTCTTTATGTGCACGCCAAGGTATACACAGGACCTCAATTTTTCGTCCCACCCAAATGAGTAGACAGCTCTCTTTGTCAGGCCCTCCGTCCTGCATCACATTTAACTTTTCATTTACATGTAAAATCATTGAAATAACAAAGTCAAGCCCCCAAATTGGAATACAACCAAGAAAAAACACAAGTAGAATTATCATGATTACTGTTATAAAATCTTCAAAAAGATTAAATATTAAACAGTTGAAATTCTGGTCGACCCTAACCATATTATAGCTTTGAAAGACTATCTGAATATATAGAAATATATGCGGTGAGCACTACCACCAAGGCAGAGTATATCTTTTAAACAATTAAAACCGTGGTGGTTCAATGAATAAGACGTTGACTCGCTAACCATGAGGTACTGTCGAGAAGTTTTGTGTGGTTCCCTCTTGTCAGTGATGCAGGATGAATGGCCTGGCAAGACAGAATGTCTGGTCATTCCGATTGTAGGAAAAGTTGAGGTCCTGTGTTCACAATGACAGTTGTTATTCAAAAGAGAATAGGAAATGGGGCCAGTGTCCGAGAAAAAATTTCCTTCAAAGCACCCTGCATATCGTATTTCCATCTTCATTAGCTCAGTCTGTGCAGATGGACACTAAACTAAATTTCATTTCATATTTAAGAAACCGTCCAACAATTTTTCTATTATTATATCTTACCTGATCTGTACCTGGACATTCAACTTTTTTCCTAAGATTTATTTGGATTGCGGACCGATTCTTAATTACGTCTATATTTCATATATCATAGTAAAGTTATTATTAATAGTACGCAAGTGGTGTACCACACAGGAAGACAGGAAGACAGGAAGATGTGAAAATAAAATCCAAAATAGAAACAATTATCAGGTAAACATAGTAAACCTACCAATTAACAAGTTGCTTGATGTTAACATAGAATATAAAATACCTGTTGGTCTAAGTAACAGGACTGTATTATATCACAGGTTTATAGGCCTACACTGCTAATCTACAAATCCTTATCACAAACAATGTCAACAGTAGAGATCAACCTGATTGTTAATCTAGGCAGGTCCATGGTCCAGCCTTAACTCATCATAAAAAATTCATAAATAAGCTGACTTCGCAGTTCTTTTGACAGCTGCCTGCACACAATGTAAATCTGTAATCAATCAGCATTGAGAAAAAAGGGCGTTTCCATTCATTAGCATTCGATTGAGTGGGAATTACTGATAATAAAAGAAGACGAAGAATCGGCTATAAATAGTTAATCTAGGTAATTAACGGTGGTATCGCTGTGTAAGCAAGTCCGTATACTTACCCTGGATTGTAAAATATAAAAAATGAGGTCATCATAATCACATGATTCATATCACACTAAAAACTTACATGTTTACTTGTACATCGTCCCTCTCAAGGATCTGACAACTGACCTCACGTGCTTTATTACACTGGTTAATCATAGGTTCAATATGTCTCGATTGGAGTTTTCTCCCCTACACAGTCCGAATAGCGACGTTAAACGGAGTCGCCTCCCTTTATCTATTTTTTTTAATTTTCATTTTTATGATTTTGAAAGATATTTTTTTTATTTAAAAGTAACAATTTATTTATAATTTAAAAAACTACTTTTTAATAAATATCACTTTATTGACGAATTTGGGTTTTTTCTTAAAAGGCTTGAGATTTTGATTTTAAATCAAGTTTAAAGTCGACGCCGGCACTTCGAATTACAAAATTACACCCAATAAATAATGTTTGATTTGGGAAACTAAGGTCAAATTGCAAAAAAAAAAAAAAAAAAAAAAAAAAAAAAAAAAAAAACCTACAAAAATTGCTTGGTCCAGAGAACAACATATCAAAAGTTGGCCGAAGTTGACACCCCAAGAAGGGGCCAAATTAGACTATTGTTGCCATTTGACCCAAATCCCCAATTTGTCCAGGCATCTTAACCCAATTTTGCACCATCCCGGCGGTTGGTGCAATATAGATAACAAACCTTATCTCTCCATCATCAGTATTATCTCAACATTTTTAGCTACGTTCTCGTAGCTAGGTGCAATATAAATGCCGGCCACGATTTATGGCCGATGTAGACGTATATAGCCTAGTTATCTACATAATAAAAAGTCCCAGTCCGAATTCCATGCCCACCCAAATGGATCAAATTAATTGGCAAAAATCCAAAATGGCAGCAGATTTTGAATGGAAAATGTCCATTTTTAGCCATCATCATAATACGATCGCATTTGGTATCAAAAGCTATCCTTTTGTGATAGATGATTCAATTTCCTGGCATACACATTTTGGTGATACGGCGGAGTCGATAATGTGAAATAATTCCAGATGGCGGTTAGTTTTGGAGGGAAAATCGAGTTTTACACGATGACCACATTTGGTGTCAAATATAGCCTACATTTTGGAGGCAGTTGATTCCATTTTCGACACATTTTTTCGTTTTGGTAATTAACTGGTTCCCCCGACTCAACATATGTGAAAATGCTATTGGAGATTTGGGGATGAATTGAAGAGTAGTAGGCCTACATGTAGCCCAGTCCGCTTCGGGTGTAATACTGTCGATTCATCAAGCATCAACTAAATTTCATTCATTATACTCTCTGACCGACCACTGTTCATGTTATTAAGCAGAATAGCAGGCATGTCGACACGTACCTTTCAGCTCACTGTGGACGTAGCGTGGCGAGCATGTCCGATTTCGATCACCAACCTCGAAAATTGAGCCAAGGTGCATGGCCAAACATACTGATGCAGAAAGCGAATTTATTTCACAAAAAGATTCAAATGGATTCCGATATGGAGTGATCAATTTGATAATGAACTGCTCTCCGCCATTCAGAAAATGACGGAAAGATAACGAGTATTGGAGGTCGACAATAGTGAGCCAGTTGCGATCCCTGGACCAAGTTCAATAATGAGCGCAATCTGAACGACAGACTTACCCTACCTGCAGAGAAGTGAAAAAAGCCAGCTACCATTTAAATTTCGTAGTTATTTTCGGAATAACGTTGGACAGATCATTATCAAATGGTTCAATGCATATCTGACAAACAGGAGATACCGCGTGTCTCAAGTAGGCTAATATTTTATCAGAAAAAAAGTCTTCGTCATTTCTATGATAAGAATATATTTTTTTGTTAAATATTATCGACCTTTTTTTTTGTCTTCTTTCAGGGTTTTGTAATTTAGACACACCGTCATTAGGCGACACTTTTTTGATTTTTCGTTTTACGGACCCGCCGACTGAAGCGTGAATCGCCCGATAAAAAAATAGATATGTGAGTTGAGAATTTATTTTTTTTTTATTTCAGACCCATACACGAAATGGGGCCATATCTGTTGTTTGGTCTCATATTTTTTTATTAATGTTTATCAAATTTCATTTTGATGAACCCTTTATTGGCTCCAATGTATACGTATTTTAAGATTGATTATGTTTAATATATTGACATAAGTTAAACAGTGGACGGTATGTAGTACACTGGGTTAGAGAGAGAGAGAAATGGGGTTTAACGTCCACTCGACACATACTATGTCATTTCGGGACTAACATATGGTTTAATTTTATTTCAATAATTCGCTTGCGCGTAGGGGTCTTTAGCAGTGGATGGAAACCGGAGTGCCCGGAGGAAACCCACGAGGTTGAGAAGGCGCCCCTATCTCCATGCCACATACTCTAGCACCAGGGATCGAAACCACAGCCGCAAGCCAGAGGTGACCGGCCAGCTAGAGGTCAAAGCGCGGCACTCTAGACCACTAGGCCATCCCAACCCCCGCCCACTGGCACCACTGGGTTAGAGGAATATTGCTTCTCATTATACTGCTAAGACTGCCATAGGCGTACGAGGCCGAACTTGTTTGGGGGGGCCAGCAAATTTATTTCTTTAGAATCCGCAGAGCGGCGGGCGGCGAAGCCGTCCGCCCGCGAGCGCCGTAGACGCGAAGCGTCCGACTGGGGGTATGGTGGGGGGGGGCCGCCCCCAGAAAACAAGAACAAGTCGAACGATTTACTTTTGCCACATTTTTCATTTTATGACACTTCACATTTTTTTATCCAGATCTCAGATGTATAGAAGACTTGTATATACTTTATCTACTTTTAATATATGAATGACCATTTTATAAAAGTTCAAATTTACAATCTATATATTCCGTATTACGATTTACTTTTGCCACGTTTTTCATTATATGACAGTTCACATTTTTTATCCATATCTAAGATAGATACATCTAGAATCAAGATAGAAGACTTTTTGAACTTGTAAGATTTATATACTTTAAATATATGAATGACCATTTTAGTTCAAGTTTATTTACATCTAGTGCACTATATTAAACCAAAAGAAGAACAAGTCAAACGATTATTACCAACACAGTACCGTACTCAAGAACTGAGAAAGGCCATGTGTACGTGCTAGTTCTATTCAGATGGTTAACGTGTTCATCATTGACTGGACTGCTTTCTTTCCGCTTCCATATTATTAAAAATATTCCAAACCCGACAGACGGCGCGACGCTTCCCGACAAACTGAGCATTCATTCCCGACAAGACCATAGCCTTCCCCGACAAGGCCATACCCCTACCCCACCCCATTTTCAAAAACTCCTCGGCTAATGACCGATCTAACAATTCTGGGCTCTTTTCAGATTTTTTTTTTTCATGAAAATATTTTTTTTTTTGGGGGGGGGGGGGGCGTGCCCCCCCCGGCCCCCCGCCTCGTACGCCTATGAAGACTTCGATAAATATTTAACGCCACTGGAGCATTGCAAAATTTTGAAATGATTAATTAGTTATGCCCGTAAAATGTGGAAGAGTTGATATTAAAATTATTTTGACAAATATGGACTGAATTATGTTTTGAAAGAAAGAAACAAAATAGAGATTTTCTGCGCACACTGTGCTATAAATATACGGGCTTACGTCATGCAGTGCGCTATAAATACGGGCTTACGGCATGCAGTGTGCTTTGTCTGCGACATCACTTATGTGGAAGCGGACGTTAAACACCAAGTAGTGATAGTAGTATGCAGTGGGCTTATTAGGGAAATTGTGATCGGTCATCGGCGCTTTGGTAGTCCTACCCTTATTTCGAATTGCAACTTGTTGTTTCTCCCATTCCAACGGCCAGACACCGGTCTTTGCTAGATACTAGCCTGCACCACTGTGACAAAGTTATTTTTACATAGAACTTTGCTAGATTTGACATTATATTATATTTGACGTTTTCAACTATATACAACTTCTGCTAATCTGTTCAATATGTTATTTACGGGCAACACACGAATGACCTCTGCTCGTTTTGACAAAAGGCACGATCTCATTAAATATCTTATTTATTTATATGTTATTTATAACCTACACATGATCTATGTGTTTAACACTCGGCAGAACTTCGCGACATTAAAGGGAAGATGCAGTGCAGTTATAGAAACTATACTCTCAATTCCAAATAAGTTAATCTGTCATGTATCATTATTCTTAATGGCTGTATGCTTTATAAAGCCAGAATTAACTGACAGTAAGTCAGACTTGAATAGAGCTCCTTCCGATCTATGTCTATTCCATGTTCTCAATAAAAGATCTACAACCTATGCTGATGGTCTGTTATCTGTAGTGTTACAGATATAAGAAATGGTGCTCGTGATCCAGTGAACCAGAAACAACGTGAACCAGTCCTCATATGTAGCCGTAGGCCATCTTGTAGACGCCAGAATTCTCCAGTTACATGTAATCTCCACATTGAAAAGGTACGTTAGCTTTTGTCTTTGTTAATTTTCGATTATGGCTGAACATCCTGAAGTTGCAACTTTATTTCAGAATTTAACTGGGGAATTAAGTGGGCTGTCTACAACTTTAAAGCATCATGGCATTTCTAATTTAGTTGAGTCTTTTTCGGGGGACCCTAAAACTTTTGAACCCTGGATAAAAAGTATTGAAAAATATTCCTTTTTGGCAGAAATTGCTACAGATAAGGTTAAATATGTGGCTTATCAATCCAGTAAAGGTACGGTGAGCGATTTTTTGAATAGATATTTAACGGAACACCCGAATTGTACTTGGGAAGTTGTAAAAAAGGAATTGGCCACACGATATGACACTATTGTTGACCCGCAACATGCGTTAGTCATCGTACAACAAGCACAACAATATATTTCTGAAAATGTACAAATCTATGCTGAACGTTTACTTTCTTTGGCAAATAAGGCTTATAGTTCTGCTGAAATTCTTTTAGAACCCGTTCAGCGACAATTAGTAGGATATTTCATAACGGGATTGTTAGATGATCGGTTAAAGCTAAAATTAATTCGCGACAATCCTAAAACTCTTCAAGAAGCCACGGTTTCGGCTATGACAGAACAAAATTTGCAAGCTCGATTTGCGTTACGTCTAAATCAGCGTTCTACCCCTCGATTTACCAATAATCATGAGCCAATGGAAATTGATCATCTTCGGCCCATACAAAAATGTCAAAAATGTTATAATTACGGCCATCGTACTAATGAGTGTCGGTCCATAATTAGTTTACCACCTGCCATTAATAGTGTTCAGGATACTAAACCACCTTTTTATTCCAGTAGGTCTAATTTTATAAATAAACCCCCCTTTTCTCCAAATAGGTCAAATTTCACACACCGACCGCCTTTCCGGCGAAATCCACATATTATTTGGTGGAATTGCAATAAACAGGGACACATCAGTCGAAATTGCGAGCATAATAGGTATGTTCATCGCCCTCCCCATCCACCTAGGTTTAATGGTTCCCGGCGACATCCCCATTTAAACTAAAACGCTCTTTTCATGTTGAAGCTAATGGAAAGAGCTCACAAAAATTGCCTTTATTTAATTTAAATATTTCTAATAATCCAAGTTCTTGTTTACTAGCATTAGGATCTCAAAACTTCCGATCGTTAATTGACAGCGGAGCTGAAGTAAGCATAATTAATAATCGCATATACCAAAAATTACAATATAAACCTAATTTAATCCCCGACAAGGTTAATTTACAATCGGTCAATGGAGAGTCGCTAATTATTCATGGCTATGTCGAATTACCCTTTACAATAGGCAAAACTAAGATGACACATAAATTTTATGTGGTATCAAATATCAATCGGAATTTTATATTAGGGCGCGATTGGTTAATTAATAATGGCGTTAGATTATATTATGATTTAGGGTGCTTAAAAGTTAAGGATGAATATATACCTTTGGTTGAAGATTTAAATATATCTTCTTTAGTGCGAATAGCTAACCAGGTAATTATTAAACCTCAAACGTCTCATTTATGTTTCGTCAACGCCAAACCAGTTGCTAATTTAATGCATGACGATTCTGTTATCATTTCGCCTGTGGATTTTGGCTTCATTAGTAATCAACCCGGGTTGTTAATTACTAATGGGGTCAGTAATGCGACTAAGCGACGTAGATTTCCCCTTATGATAACAAATGGCACTAATCGTACGTTTAAACTTAAAAGGGGATGTATTGTTGGTAGGATTGAAAATATTGCCTCAGGCAAACTAATAGCTTTCACTGAAATTTCTCAAACAAATACGGCCCAAACGCCGCCGGCAGTTAATCTCAATGATGTTGATGTACCCGCACAATTTAAAGACCGATTACATAATCTTATCTCCAGTAATAATGACCTATTTGCAGCCACAGATTTAGATCTTAGTCAAACTGACACAGTTAAAATGACGATTAATACTGGATCACACCCCCCAATTAAACTTCCGCCGTATAGGACACCTCTTAATAAGCGACATGTAGTTGATCAAGCAATTGATGATATGCTTAAGGCCAATATTATTCGGCCTTCGTGTTCCCCTTGGTCATTTCCTATAGTCATCGTTTCCAAGAAAGATGGTTCGAAACGGTTCTGTGTCGATTTCCGGAAATTAAATAAAATCACTAAATTCTCATCATATCCCCTCCCCCGGGTGGACGACATTTTAGCTCAATTGCACGACAAACAGTATTTTTCAAAATTGGATATGAAATCGGGCTATTGGCAAGTGTTAATGGACAAAGCTGATAGAGAAAAAACAGCATTTTCATGTCATCGCGGGCTTTACGAGTTCAATACTATGCCTTTTGGGATCGCCAACGCCCCAGGACTTTTTCAAGGATTAATGGCTATTGTTCTTCGTGATATGCAAACATTTGCTATTGCATATTTAGATGATATTTTAATATTCTCTTCATCCTTAGAGGATCATTTTAAGCATATTAATTTAGTTTTTGACAGGATTCGTGTTCATAAGCTCAAATTGAAATTAAAGAAATGTAGTTTTCTCCAAACTGAGACAACTTATCTAGGTTTTGTTATCACGCCCAATGGCATTAAACCCGACCCTCAGAAAGTCAGTGTGATCAAAAATATAAGTCAGCCCCAAACTGTAAAACAAGTTCGATCTATCATTGGCATGTGTTCTTATTATCGTCGTTATTTTTCTAATTTTTCCAAACTTGCTGAACCATTGATTGCTTTAACCCGCAAGAATGCAAAATTCGAATGGACTCTTCAATGTGAAAATTCATTTCATGCCTTAAAACAAACATTAGTTCAAATACCAATGTTATCGTACCCTAATCCAAACAAACCGTATATTCTGTATACGGACGCGAGTAATTTCTCCGTGGGGGCTTATCTTTGTCAAACTAAACGTAATTCTAAAGGCATAGAAGAAGAATTGCCAGTTTATCTGCTGTCTCATACACTTAGTAATACACAAAGTCGTTGGTCAACTATTGAAAAAGAATGTTATGCTATCCATTATGCATTACAAAAGTTAGATTTCTATTTACATGACGCAGAATTTATTATACGTACTGATCACAAACCTTTAAAATATTTACTTGATTCACCGATGAATAATAAAAAACTTGAAATGTGGTCTTTAACAATAAGTGCTTATAACTGTAAGATTGAATATTTATCGGGTAAACAAAATGTTATCGCTGATTTTCTTAGTCGAATGCCGACTCAATTTCAGGAGGAAGAACTGCTTAATTCAGAAGTAAACGATAATACACTAGAAATCAACGCCATAAATTCGAATCAGTTTGAACCACGGGAATTTGCAAAGTGCACGGTCGATTTAGGTAATAACGCTAATACCGTTAAACCACCTACTTTAGAGGGTTATAACATGATTGAAGAACAGGTTAAAGATAAGGATATTGTCAATATCATTGCACAGTTAAGAAGTAATAAACCATGTGCAAGTAATAATAAATACTTATTAATGCAGGATGTCTTACATTACATTTCTGATCCTAATGATGAACCGACTCCGAGGTTATTTGTACCAGATCATTTACGATCTGATGTAATTAAGGAATATCATGACATGTTTCATTTAGGTATAGATAAAACTTACAGTTTTATCAAAGAAAAGTATTATTGGCCTAATTTATATAAACACATTTATCAGTATGTGTCCAGATGCGTAACATGTCAAAAGCGTTCATCAAAGAAAATTAAACCTCCATTACAAGAAACCGATATCCCACCATACCCCTTTGCTAAAGTTTCTCTTGATTTGTCTGGACCATACCCATTATCACTCTCGGGTAATAAATACATTATATCATTTGTTGACTGGTATAGTGGGTGGCCCGAGGCATATGCAGTCAAGGATAAAAGTGCTGATAACGTAGCTCATTTATTAATTGACGAAATCTTTCCTAGATATGGCACACCGTTACAATTAGTTACGGATAATGGGAGCGAAAATGAAAATCGCACTATGCATCAAACATTAACTGCTTTAAATATTCACCATATAACAACATCATATTACCGGCCCCAATCGAACAGCCGTGTTGAAAGATTCCATCAAACGATGGTTAGCGTCCTTTCAAAAAAGTTAGAAGATAATTTAAATACATGGGATTTATATTTAAACCAAACATTGGCAGCTATTAGGTTTAATATTTGTGAATCTTCAAAATTTTCACCATTTTATTTATTATATACAAGAGATGTAGTTTTGCCTATTGATAATTTGCTGAAACCACGACGGAAATATTTAGGTGAAGAATTCCATCAAATTGCTCTTGAAAATCAGCATAAAGCATTTTTGTTAGTCCATAAAAACCTTAAAAAAGCTAAACGTCGCCAGGCTCACTATGCGGATAAAAATAGTAAAGCCATTGCTTTTGAGGTTGGAGACCCCGTTTATATCAAAAATCATTTACGTAAAAGTAAACTTCAATCCAAATGGAAACCTTTTTATAGAATTCTCACAAAAACAGGTCCTCTGTCTTTCATTGTTAAAAATCAATTAGATGGCTCAACAACAAAATCACATGCTGAACATTTGCGTCTAGCCAATTTAGATAACTGGGACATCCCAACTGATAATATTCCAAAGTTAAGGCAAGCTAATTATGTTGTTCCACCTGACGATTCTTCAGATGACGATATGGACCATGTAAACGATCTTGACCCTACACCCTTTGATATCACTGACCAATATAGACGTGAACGTGACGATTCCTCTGACGAGGACGATATTCCGCTCATGGAATTAGCCAAACGCCTTCGAAACAAAGATCGGATTGCATCTAAAACATATGTGCCTCACACGTCTGATGAGAAATCCGAAACATACATTGATGATCAATTAGAAACGTGCCGTGATGATAAGCTCGAGCCATGTGTTGATAATTACGTTCAAGAAAGCATGGACGTTGATGCTGTTGATATTGCGATAACTAATTTGAATACCCATAATGATCCTAATGCTAATTTAAAACAATTACTTACGAGTATACTTGGCATGATTAAGTAAGCTTCAAATGTTTTCCTTGTATATATTTTAGAATTTTTTTTTTATATTTTATTTTGCGGTATTTTTTATTTGAAGGATTAAGATGAAACTCTCACTCATTTTCATTTTTCTTGGCGGTATTAATTCTTTCCTTATTCGTGAAAATGTTGTCTTTCGACAAATAAGTGAATTTAGTACATCGCGATCTCGTTGGCTTGTCTCTTTTGTTATTGATTTAAAGCCTTATAATACATTTATTTCCTCGTTAAGTCGCGATAAAAAGAAGGGAATTGCTACTGCCCATCAGATAATTTCTAAATATATTAAGCAACAAACCAATATGGACTATGCTAGTTTATTTGCTAATCGTTTGCAAGATATTCAGGATATACAATCTTTATAAACAGAACTTAGAACAAAAGCAGGTGAATATAAGCTGATAGCAAGTACAAGGCCTCGTCGCGCAATTTTACCAATAGTAGGCAAAGCTTTGAGTTATTTATTTGGCACTGTTTCCCAATCAAAATTTAATACTATCAAACATACTGTTAAAAAATTATATAAAAATCAGGAAAGTATTATCCATGTGGTAGATCAAAGCTTATCAATATTAAATGTTTCTCGTATTGAAATTTCCAAATATAGGGCATCTATTAACTCGCTAATTTTAAATTTAAAACAATTTGAATTACAATTCCAAGGTTTAGTGGCCAATTTAACAAACGAAGTTACATTAATTAAAAATTTTCTTTCGCTTGACTACAAACTTAAGTTCATTTTAGATGAATTAAAACATTTAACTTTACAATGTTTAAGATATGTAGAGTATTTCAATGCTCAACTCAATATGTTATCGTTAGGTCACATCTCTCCAAGTGTACTTAAACCGGCTGATCTTAAATCGTTACTCCTTGAGATTCGATCTCAACTGCCAAGTACAGTACACCTTTCGGCGGATCCCTCATTGAAACTTTGACATTATTATAAATTTTTAACGTGTTCTACTAAATTAGATGTGGACAAAAAAATTTACGTCATTTTAACCATTCCACTTTTACATTCAACTAAAAAACTTGAAATAGTTTATGCTCATAATTTACCTGCACCTATGCAAACCAAATACGTTCATGCCAAAACACCCCATACTTCCGGATTAGTAGCGAAGTATCAACTAGAAAGTCAAATGTTTGCAGTTAATTCGGAAAGAACACAATATGTACTTCTCACTGCATCCGAAGTTGAAGTCTGTACCAATCGGCTTGTAAAAACTTGTTCTATCAAAAGTCCACTGTATCCCATTAATTTAAGTAAATTATGTGTAATCGCTTTGTTTATGCAAAACACAAAATTGAGTAAAGACGTGTGTACCGTAAATGTTCAACCTACAATAATTTTGCCTTTAGCTGAATATCTAACCGATGGTTATTGGGCCGTATCCACTCAAAATTTATTACGTTTTTCACTTGTTTGTAATCAAAAAAAATATTCAACCTCAACGTTATCCATTACTGCAAAGCCACCTATTGATATCCTAAAGTTAAATATGTCTTGTTCGGCATCAAATGAATATATTTCTCTTTTACCAATTTATAATCGAGAAAGCACTTTTCATATCCAAAATACCTTTCAAAACATTAATACTCATTTTAATATTTCAAGTCTTGCCTTGTGGAAACCTTTATCTATAGCATTTCCAAATCTTGAAATTCCTGAACTTCCCCCTACCCTAAAAGATGTGAAAGAAATACCTATTAAGAAATTTATCAAAGAACTCACACCTCTTAAAGTTGTAGACAAGCCATGGCCTCACACAAATTCTGTATTAAGTATTATTGGGCTCATTTTAACTATTAGTGTCGTTACTTATCTTTTGGTACGATACTTTCAAATTCGTCAAGGAAAATTAGCCAAGAAATTCGAAAATGACAGAGTCAGGGCAACGTATGCTGCTCATAAGGAGATGGTGTCGGCGGAGACCGAGGACGGAAATACGTTTGCTGGAACAGATGATTCCACACCAGCACTACGACATAATCCTGTGACATTAACTTTGTCATAAGTTTATCAAGAAGGATGCCAGTGGAAAATTAAATATTATGATGTCAGTACCAAATTTAATGGTAACAGGAACTGTACACTTAGAATGGTATCGTCCTACAAAAACTTCTAGGACCAAGGTTGTTCCGGACTTGTAATATAAATATATATATATATATATATATATAATCGCGTGTGTTTTAAGTTTATCATATGTACTTTTATTATTTCATGCGTACTGTTGTTATATCAGGTTTGCTGTGTTATATCGCGTGTGCTCTTCCTAATTCGTGTGTAATGTAATTTTATTGTGCGAAACATCAATGTATACAGATGAAAACAGTGTCCCACCTGTGAGAATGGTGTTTGTTATGTCCTTTTGGTACATAACTCATGGGTGATGAAGGAATGTGACAAAGTGATATGAAACTTTGCTAGATTTGACATTATATTATATTGGACGTTTTCAATTGTGTTTGTTATGTCCTTTTGGTACATAACTCATGGGTGATGAAGGAATGTGACAAAGTTATTTTTACATAGAACTTTGCTAGATTTGACATTATATTATATTTGACGTTTTCAACTATATACAACTTCTGCTAATCTGTTCAATATGTTATTTACGGGCAACACACGAATGACCTCTGCTCGTTTTGACAAAAGGCACGATCTCATTAAATATCTTATTTATTTATATGTTATTTATAACCTACACATGATCTATGTGTTTAACACTCGGCAGAACTTCGCGACATTAAAGGGAAGATGCAGTGCAGTTATAGAAACTATACTCTCAATTCCAAATAAGTTAATCTGTCATGTATCATTATTCTTAATGGCTGTATGCTTTATAAAGCCAGAATTAACTGACAGTAAGTCAGACTTGAATAGAGCTCCTTCCGATCTATGTCTATTCCATGTTCTCAATAAAAGATCTACAACCTATGCTGATGGTCTGTTATCTGTAGTGTTACACCACCGACAGAGTCGAACCCGTGAACTCCTGGTTTGCGAGGCTGCGTCTTACTCACGGGGCCTATTTTGCGGAAGATTGACACTACATGCATTTCGGTAGAATCTCTTCAGTAGCCCATAACAGTTGGCACTTGTCTTTTGTGTAACCATATAAACAAGCTCTGCAAACTTAAAACAACTGTCGCAAGAAATGAAATGAAATGGGTTTTAACGTCCTACTGTTCTGCACCTAACACGGGCTAATGAAGACGGTCATACGCTATACGGTGTTGTATGAAGGTGCTACGGCCTACTCTTATATTGAATTCCAACTGCCAATGGATCTTTTACGTACACGCCAATGTGTATACGGGAACTCGGTTTTTCGTCCATTCTGAGCGGCTAGACAGCTGCCCTGCATCACTGACAAAGATGTTCGACTGATATGCTTGGCCGTGTCTATAATTCAAATGATTAATAGTAGATTTGAACACCTTTTACGTATCTGGTATAATCGTTTAGGGGCATTTAGTAAATAGATAGAGCAATACACAAAAACACATACTGGTGGAACAGAAGCGAATTCAAGGTGGGGGGGGGGGCGCAGAGCCCTTTTTTACAGCTGAAAGTGCCTTTTGTTAGACCCAAATATTATGTCCGTTCCGAACTGTTACTTAGACGACAATATCAGCTCTTGGTCCGTCTTGGAATGGCTATAGATGCAAGGAAATGACGGATAAAACCCCCCACCCCACCCAACCCCTCTTAAGTGGCGTGCCCCGTCTCCACGGTCAGTGCCCTCATTTGACGGCGCCCCCCCCATTATTTTCAAAATTCCTAGAGCCACCCCTGTGGAATTCGAGTAGCAGCCTTTATATGTCTTTACTATGTTGTTTATTAAACATGCATTATGCGAGATTTAAATCTGCCTATTGGAGGTCTTTCTTTAGGCCTGAAATGTTTTCTAAAGTATTAATTAGACATTAATTAACCGATCTAGGCCTTAATCAACTCTCGATGGCATCAGATTTCAGAGATATTAGACACATTAGGACGCTTCAGCGATACTTTTATTTAATCAAATATGGAGGACCGAGACTTAGCTTTGATCATCCAATATTGTGGGTGAAATTATTGCACACGTATGTCAAAACTTCGAAGGCTAATATCTTCACTTGCAATAGAGTAATTTGAATGAAATTTTCAAATTATTCATTTTACATTATCGACTTTTGAACTATTATAGCACGAATGTCCATTTCTTTATCCAAATCTTACATAATGTATCTTCAAAGAACGTGCGTGATATCTAGTTCTAATGGTGTATCATAGTTCACGTATTACTAAACAGGGTATTTACAGCATTGTCATTTATAGCATTATAATTGATAGCATCATCACTTATACCATTGTTCATTCATAGCATTATCACTTATACCAATATCACTTATAACGTTACAATTTATAGTATTATCAATTATAGCATTATAAGTATAGCATTGTCACTTCTAGCTGAGAACAACGAGGGGCGGGAAGTGTCCTCGGGGGGTGCTGTAAATTGACGGACAGTGTATATCTATGGTCGACAATTTTTCACGGGGGGGGGGGGGGAGACTTTTTCCACCCCGCCCCTTAGTTACGGTCCTGGGTGAAACAGTCATGCCAGAGCTTGTACGTGTACGGTTTAAGCTGCTCTTAGAAACATCTCTATAAGCGGTGTATAATTATTCATAAAATCATATTTCCAAAATAATTCATTAACTGCGCCTGGATTTCTTGGTTTCTTGATAGGACCATTTGGGTTACATTCTGCGCATGCGTTGTACCACCAACCACCTTGATACTCTTGGGCACAGTTCCTACCAGCATCCAGATCATTATCTCTGTCAAAAGTGCTGAAAGCTGAACCATTTAACCCAATCATAGAATCACCCAATGGTATTGACTCTATGGGTTTGGTCCAGTCAGGATCAGCACTTGCTTCTGTCTGAGTCCACGGAAAACTACCAGAATACGTCATACGATAGTTGGTGGATTCATCTTCAACTTTAAAGTTTTCATATTTCCGCCATCTTCCTTTCCAGTCTATATCACTAAAGACTTCTATAAATAAATGATGTGGACGACTTGTAGTGATGTAGTGAAGTTTGTCAAGACCAAGCCAATAATTATCTCCAAGGGAACCAAAACCATCTTTATAGGTGGCCCAGTTTTCATTCATGTTGACAAAGGGAGACCATTCCGAGTTCTTCATCATTTTAAAACATCCACCACCGTCTTTCATATTACAATGAACTTCAAAAGCTGTCGGGGCTAAAGTAGGTTTTATAAAGTAATTAACGTACTCAACACCATCATAATGTCCTGATTTAAACCCTTCCGTACAATCTGAAAAAAATCAGAAGGCGTGTGTAGAGAAGCATCAAATAAATATAATAAAACATGGACCAAAGAAATTAAAATCCTTTCCAAGAAAATGAATTAAATCAAGGTTAGGAAATGTTACAATACAGACAATGACACTGAACATCTGGACATCTTGAGATAGACAACTCTATGGTTCCCTGACACAACAATAAGACGGAGATAGACACAACTCCATCACAGAGATAACAGTAGTAGTGAGGGGTCTACAGGAATAGTTTTTGAAAATGACGTCATTTGCTTAGGCCAGTACTGCTTTCAGTAATGTTAATCAATCTTTGTCCCAAAGATTCTTTGCTGGTGTTTTCTCCTTGGATCCGTTCTGGGTCATGCGCAGTTCAGTCTACACTGCTGCAATAGGTAACATCATTCAGGAAACACGGCCCAATTACCATCCCCAACTGCTAGACCTACATAACATATTACATCCGTTTTAAAAGATTTACAATAGCGACCAAATAATCTTAGAATCAATTTTAAGATCACTATCGTGAATTATCTTAAACCATCAGCTGCATCTACTTATTTCACTGATCTAATTAATAACAACATATATTCCAGCGAGGACTTAGTCACGTTGTTCAGTACCCAAATCTAAACACGGAGAAAGCGATAGGGTCACTTCACGAAGCTCACCTGATGTTCAGAAACCATCGTAACACAAGATAAGCCCACATCTCTAACATGGTCCTAATGCTTCACATCAAATTTGGAAGAATATCTTACAAGAACTCTATAGCTTCCAGCACATTTATAAAAAAACTGCTGACGGACGGACGGACGGACGGACGGACGGGTGAAGAGTGAGATAAATGGAGAGTGGTAAGAATATATAGGGTTTATCCTTCGTGGTTCCAATATTTATTTCACACTAGATGTGTTCAGTATGAAATTGCCCAAACTCTTAAAGGATGCGTTTCTGGACCACCTTTAGTCGTTCATAACAAATTGGACTGGAATAATAATCTGCTATACTTATAACAGTAGAAGACAAGAATAATAACTTACCCATCATAAGACGTTCACATGTATCACCAATATAACCATTATAACATTTACATGTTTGTGTTACAGGATTCAAGGTTCCACTGTTGAGACAGGTCAGGGGTGTGGTCTCGATCATCCCCTCCGTAGTAATAACGGTTTCCATGGTTGTTGTTGCTTCAGTAGTTGATGCTACTTCAGTGGCCTGTAACACATATTTCAATTCACGTCAAAACGAGAAATCACACAAAAAACCGGCATAATAAATTCTTATTACCCAACGTAAGAATAATAAACCAACTTGTCTTCATTACAATGATACTAGTTGTTGATGGGGAATCATAATTTAGATATCTACAAAGATTTAATGTAAGTTTACTTTACTTTATTACAAGGCAAAGAAAATCACTTGCTATAGCCAACATAAATACATAGAATATACTGAGTGAATATTGCACAACAGATGAGGAATATAAAGAACATAATTAACATAATTATTATAGAAGATAAATAATAATTTTTAAAAAAAACAACAAAGAAAAACAAAATAAAAAACAAAACAAATAAATAAAAAATAAATATAGTATTAAATATAATATATATGTAAATAAAGCAGTTTCAATATATATACATGTCACGAAAATAGTACAAAAGTAACAAAAACAAAAATATTAAATATAATATATATGTAAATAAAATAGTTTTAATATACCGGTATATATATACATGACACGATAGTACAAATGTGTAAGAGAAAAAAAAGTGTGTGTGGGTGGGTGGGTGGGTGTGTGTGTGAGAGAGAGGGAGAGAGAGAGCGAGAGAGAGATCCCAATAGGTATTTAGTTTCATTTTTGGCTGTTTAATAATTGATTTCGTAATTTCATACTCTGATAGAGATATTTACCTAAATAGATTATGTGTTCACGTTTGGTTTTAGTTAAAATATTTTAAATTTATATATGGAAGGAAAGGACCAAAATCTGCGCGGAAAGATCTTGCGACGGAAATTCATATAATGCTGTGCAACAGAGGAGAAAGTGGTGTTCGTCTTCTACGGCGTTCGATTTGCAACATGTGCAAATTCTACTTTCAAGGTCTGTTTTTTGTATATCGCCCAGTTTCAACATTCAATTTAAGCATGCCACAACGAAACTGACATATTATATTTTGATATTTACGTTCAAATTAGGAAAATTTCATGTTCATGCACAGTCTTGAACAATTAAAAAAAAACGCAATTTGCTCAACGCTTTAGAAAAAGTAACTTCCAGGTAAGCCATTTGTGCCCTGTATTTCAACTTGAACTGTAACCTTATACTTAAGTAACAGAGGGAAATTCTGATTTTTTTTCCAAATACGTAAGTAGTCAAACATACAAACGTGCATCATTAAAATCTCATAATCTCTGACCTGTTTTTTGATTGAAAAGGACAATAATTCTTCAGGTAGCTAATAAGGCAGGACTAAAATTTTGAAAGTTTATTTTTGTTATTACTAGTAAATAATATGGAAGAGTTCAAAATGCAAAGTAGAAACACGATAATTACTCCACTGATATAAAACACAGACGGCTATAACTTTCAATAACTATGCAAATAATAAACGCATAAGTTGAAATTTCATATATACGAGTAGCCTACTTGAAAGGAGTAATGGTATATATACAACTTTTCCACTTCAAACAGTCACCTTCTCTTGATTCGATAGTGTTTATATTCATTACAATAATGTCCTAATTGTTACAATCTGCTTAAAACACAGATCCTATTTCGTTTCGTTTTTACAGTTCAAAATTTTGTTTTACTTGTCTTTACTACACTGGGATCTGGAAGAGTTGTTATCATTGACGTGTTCTGGATGGCGTGAGTGTCTGTTACGGCGAGTTACGGCGAGTTCTTGGCCTTTTGATGCACAGAACTGTGGGTAAATCACTAGAAACGTCAACCCTGATTGATTAATCAATGTCTGACGTCATATGGTATACTTGTCAGATCTTCATGCAGTGGAGGCCATCTAAAGTATAATTAAATTAAATATAAATCTATATCTTAATCAGATTGTCGACTTATTATTCGCGTTGTTTTTCTGTTTGGTTATTTGTGATGCGGTCCTCCTATACCAGACAAATAAAAGTTACACGACACAATTTAAAGTAGCTAAGTCTCTAACTCAATGTCATCCAAAATATTTAACAATGAAAACACGAATGATTTGTCAATTTAAATCAACATTTACTAATATTTAAAACAAAATAAACATTTTACCATTGGTACACGAATCGTGTACCATAATGCGTCCCAGCCTCAGTCCCAGTTCTAGCAAGACCGAGGCTAGACACATTGCACCAAATCAAACGGCATATGTAGACTGGAATAACCAGACGCTAGAAATTTGCATTCGATTGAGATTACTGGCTTATTTCGTGGAACATAACTGATTTCTAGGTCCCAAATGTCAGCGATTTAGCTCCTTTAAATGAGAACATTTATAACACAAATAAATATCACGGGCATTTGATGTCAGAATGTTTTATTTTGTTTTAAATTGTGATTTCAACAACAAAATTGTCTACAACCCTGAATCAGGTTTGAGAGAATTTGCGATGGTTTTGTCAAACTAGGGTTACTTACCTTTAATTTGGATACAAATAGACCACCCAGACCCAAAGATGCTGTGCAATTCAGGTGATCGTCAGAATACATGTAACAAGTTTGAGATCCATCAAAAGTTGCCGATAAACAACTGGAATCATGACTACATTGACGAACACAATCCAACAACCAGTCAACAGTAAGTGATTTATAAGCTGTAGCTGTTGGTACTGTCAAATGTTGACATTCGTATTTATATTCTAATGCCGTCAGTTCTGTTACTGATAAAAGTACAAGTATCCACATTCTGGCCATGTCTGATAACCGTCTCAGCCCTGTTCGCCTTGTGAAGACATCACAAGACAAATGGCATACAATATATCTGTAATTGATATAGTGTTTAATTTTTTTTAAAACCCAGCATAAACATAAAATGCCGATATAGAGTTAAATTTATGAAGCTAGTAAGTAACTGATTATATATTTGAACGTACCTCAACTCTAAATCTATTCTTGTTTGAAAACCCTGATCTGTAAATATAACAACCTTCAGTAAACGCGCTTTATAAATGACAATCTTATACTTATTACTGTTATGAAAACAGAACGATGTTATTATTATTATTATGAAAACAGAAACTATCGCTAATCGCTCAATTAGCATCGATTTATGCAGAATCTGATTAATAATTCAATCTTAAATAAACAATTCGTTTGGTCTCGAAAGAATATTAAATTATTCGTCAACATCAATTCGAACTTATACATGTCTGAAACTGTAATCCTCTATTATCCAAATATCACAAAAATAAATGAAATGAAATAGGGTTTTATGTCCTACTGTTCTGCTCCGAACTGGGCTGATGAAGACGGTCATACACCAGACAGTGTGTTATGAGGGAAATTTTGCACTGGCCTACTCTTATATGGAATTCCAACTGCCAAGGGATCTTTTACGTGCACTCCAATCTGTACACGGCACCTCGGTTGTTCGTCCCATCCGAACGACTAGGCAGCTGTCCTTGTCAGGCCCTCGTTCTGCATCACTGACAAGGGGAAAACACACCGGAAAATCGAGATGAACTTTCTCGGCCAATGCAGAGATCGAACACCCGACCTCCAGGCTAGCGAACCAGCGCCTTATCCACTTAGCCACCGTGGTCCCCCTGTTCTGAAGAGGTTAGAGTAGATAGCTTATACTACTGATAATTATATTATAATAGTAAACAGAAAAGTCAGGTATGGTTGATATTTCTAATTGGTCAAATATTTCTGTCGGCAACACAAAGTGTCAATAATAGTACGCCATATAAAATTTATTGATTGGCGATTGTCCAATGAACAAACTGTAGATATCAAAGATCTAGTTTAAAGCATATGGGCACACAGTTTCCAATTTAGGACAAAGGGATGAATTCCTTTCCCATGGACCAATCAAGTAAATCCTACCCCGTTATTCTCGGGACATCAGCCTTTAAAAGAGCAGAGCATTCCGATCCGATTGAGATATGTTAAAGGGCCAATCCCGATAACTTTTTAGGGAATAAAACTGCGTAATTTTGTGTTAAAATCCTTTAAAATCCATAACCTAAGGCCCACCTACTAACCCGATATTTGTGATACGCTTGTAAATAACTTAAACCTGACAGTCTTCATCTGGAAATGGAGACCGTTGTATTATACAGTATCTGTATAAAACCAGAATTTTTTCTATAAAAATAATATGTAGGTGAAATTTACCTTTTGTTATCAAGTACAGGGCATGTGTCATTCACTGTATAGACCTCTCAAGAAACATTAATCGATTATCAGGTCACCCAATGAAAAAATTGACCCGAAATCTTAAAAGGGTTACGTGTTCGGATAAGCAGTGTTGACGTTCACGTCCAAACGATTCAATATTTTGAGCTGAAATTTTGAGACAAGGTAAATACACCATGCCACTATATTTTGGTCCGTAAATTTCATAAATACTCGGACTTAAATTTTTGAGACTCTGTTCTTATCGGGATTGTCCCTTTAAAGCTACAATTTCATATATTTAAGTTATATTTTTAAAATTTATTAAAATAAAGCCTTAAAATAGATGGTATCTATAAACAGTCCTACCTTGTTAAAGAGTATTCCTATTAATCCTATAATTCACTATTGCCAGTTGAGAAATTGGCAAAAATATCGTTTTCAACTTCAAATTCAAACGTTTGAAGATAGCAATTGCATGGGGTGGGGGGGGGCAATAGAAAAACAAGGGAGGTAATTGTGTTATCATTTGCTGTGTTAATGAGTTATAAGAGTGGGGAATAATGCCCATGATCGTATTGTAGTGAGTTGACAACCTATTGGGCAAAAAGACTTAGAAATAATTATGTTTTGAGTTTCTTTGAAAATGTGAAATTATCGCTTTGACGTTGCTTCCCACGGCTTATATTTGTTTGTTCGTGATACATGATTGAAAGGTATTTCACGTAATTCGCTCATTTAAAACGCTCACTACATGGCACATGGTAAGGTGCACATGAAGAATAATGTTTTGGCGTTTCTGCCAGCGGGAAAACCCCGGCTACGAGACCCCCACCTACCCCCCTGCAGGATCCTATATCACAACTTTATATCGCTTTAGAGGCGTGACCGAGAGTAGGATCGCCTTTCCAATTCTCTCTCTCTCGGAAACAGTGGCTATTTGTAATCTGCGTAGCTAATGTATTCACATGACTTTATAATAATAATAAGGTATGACTGTCTCGATTTTTTTTAAAAAAAAGAGATCTATATCTATGTCTATGAAAGCACAAAAATTCATCAGTATTGTGGTGGGATTACGGTAATGGGCTACTGACGGATGCAGCTCACCAATTATTCCTACGCCGTCATGAAACAGGGGACAAAGTTATTTTTAGTCTTTCTCTCCCTTTTGCTCCCTTTGCATGGCGATCTTTGTTGACATTTTGGTAGAAAATTTGGGAAAAAGTAAGAGCCGGTCCGAAGACGAGAATTAGACTTGTTAAAGGACAATATTGGTGTCAGTCATTGTCACAAATGTGATAGAACTTGTTTAACACGTTCCAAATATAATTTTAACACGAAGATCATTGCTACGATGGATGCGTAATGAAGGTTTCAACAAACGGAAGTGACGAACACAAAAGGGAGTGACTAGTGACATTAATTTCTGTTTTTAATTGTAAGATATCGTCTCAGTCTCATATAACAACTTTTGGTCATGGAAGGAATTATTAGTGAGCAAAGTCATTCGTTGACGACACCAATATTGTCCTTTAAAAACAAATTTAGTAGCAAATCCGTTTTACAGAATTTATTCCGCCTATAAGTATTTGGATTATATTTTCCCTTGGCTGTATTCACGGGATCAGCATCTTACAAATATGTATATGTGGCATGGAGAAAGGGGCGCCGTCTCAACCTCGTGGGTTTCCTCTGGGCACCTCGGTTTCCTCCCTTACGCGCAATCGAATTATTGAAATAAAATTAAAACCACACGTTAGTCCCGAAATGACCTAGTTTATGTCGAGTTAACGTTAAACCCCACCTCTCTCTCTCTCTCTCTCTCTCTCTCTCTCTCTCTCCCTGTAAATTTTGTTTGGGCCTGTACTCTTGGAATATATATATATATAATTATCTTATTGCAGTTCTTATATACCTTACATCTTACTTTTACCTCGTTGCCAGTGACAACCTTTGATAAGACCGTCCTGTTTATTTCCAATACAGGCATAACAGTATCCGTGTACCAGAAATGAACAGCGCGCATTCCAGAAAGAGTATTGTTCATTTCTGATGCACGGATACTTTTATACAAGCATTGAAAATAAGCAGGGTGAAAACAAACACATAGAAAGTCATAAATTTTATTACAAATAAATTTCAACGGACGAATCGTCCGCCGATGCACACTTTCACCAGGATTGACCCACGTTTTGCACTTTACATTACGTTTAATATCATTGCAGTCGTCAACGCCAGACACAAGTTATTTTGACGATGTGGCTGGCCCTGTCGGCTGAGCCTCTCGACCAAAACTGTCCTGGGGCCGGTTGCTCAAAACTAAGTTATTTTAACGACTCGTTAAACAAACGGATCGTTATCTTTCATGTGTTGTTTGTTAATGGTCCGTTAAATTTCTGTTGTTGGAAAGTCAATGTCATTATTTGTTAAAGTTAACGGGCTTCCAGCAACAACCTTTCTCTCCGTTAAAGTTAACGATCTGTTTACTCCATGCTAACGGATCGTTAAAAGTTAACCGAGCTTTGAGCAACCAGCCCCTGATCTTCACCGATAAACTTGGGAAAGTGTGCTAATATCTACTACGTCCTGCAACTTTTAAATTTAACGATTATATAAGGTGACTTACTTCATGGTTGTCATAATAAATTGAAAAGATAGATCAATTATATCCACACGATACAACAGATATGCCTGTTTCTCCGGAAATTATTGCCTTATATTTTTTAATCAATAACTCCGATATAAATGTGTACTTTAACCAAATAAACGTAAACGGGGCCAATATTCAAGGGCAATAAAGTTCGTATGCACCCAGGTCTCAAAAAGTTTAGAAAACACCTTTCTTTTATCTCCCGCTCGACAGTAACTAACCCGCCACTCTCAATTATCAGAGACCAATCATCACGTCATCATACATTAGCAATACGTACACAAACAATCTTAAATTGTTTGTCTCGACGTACATTGACCTACATGTATATAAATATCGTATGGATGCCTAAAATTCTTGAAAGTCCACGAATCTATTTTGGCCCAACGACACGAAGATTCGTGGTGTTCTTTAATGCGTATCCATGTGAATTGCGCCAGGTATCCGGCAGAGTGAAGTAAGCTTGTTGATTTTCGTTTTTTTTCGACGTTGGTCAATATCGAAAAAAACCGAGCTACTCGTTTTTCGATATTGACGAATAACGAAACACGTATAGCTAGCTTTTCGATATTGACAAATGTCGTTTTTCGATATTCAGACTTAAATCCAAAAAAGCAGATCTAATGGATGTGCTATATCTACAGAATGTCTCCCAAATACATTTGTTTAAAAAACATGATTTCTAATGATATCATACATGAAGATGCCTGGGCAGTGGATTCACATTAAAACTGCATTTTCTCTTTTGTTCGTTTTTAGAAAACTGATTTAATCAAATGTGTTTGGGAGACATTCTGTACATATGCATGTACATCTACCCAATCTGCTTTTTTCCGCCCGTGGTTTTGGAGTAATTCAACCGGATTTGATGTCGAAAAACATTTAAAGTATGCTTAGCTCTTTAGTCCTCTGCACTGTTGTACTGGTTTCAACATGGCCAGACACATGACCCGACGTTTGACGGGTTGCTGTAACGGTTGGGAGTAGACTTCGTACTCTTCTTAATCGACAACCTAGTAGCAACATATCGCTTCCCACGTTTAGCTTCACGAATGCTTGAAAACTGAAAAAAAAATCGAATTCATTGTTTATTTTAATTAAAGTTAATATTAGAATTGATCCTACTTTTACAAGAGCCCACGTTTGCGTTCATTAAATTACCACATCCTTACATCTTACGAAAGTAAAAAGCTAATAATTTGGAGAATTGTATGAAAGATACAACCCGGCGCGTGCTCATCTGCAGCTCGTGATTAAAACACAGATCCTATTTCGTTTCGTTTTTATGGCTCACCTGTGTTTACTATACCTGGATCTGGAAGAGTTTATATATAACCCGCGTTCTGAATGATGTGAGGGGTGAGGGATTAGTCAATGAAACGGTCTGTTAAGCTGCATTTCCGTTAGTACGGATCCGGTCCGGCTCCGGTCCGGTTGTGGATTCAGAAAAAAAACCCACTTTCATTGAATTTTAGTAAGAGTGTTTCCTTATGTGTGGGTGCGGATACGGTTCTCTATGCGGCGTACGGTACGGTTTTTCGAAACGGACCATGTCGCGTTCGGTCATGCGGAACCGTGTCCGTAAACATACATAACGCACATAAGAAAACACAGTTTGGGTAGCCCGCACGGAAAAAAAGTTAAAAAAAAAAAATAGGTCGAGAAATTCCAATTTTCGCTCTTTCTTAGACACTTACCATGTTGAAAAGAGAGTCCTTCCGCTTGAAAAAACGCATATAAGGATACACAACCTGCCATGTGTCATGTCTGCTCCCGGACCGGAACCGGACTGGATCCGTACTAAAGTAAATGCAGCTTTACGGTTAGTTTTGGGGTGAAGGGCAGCGGACTGTGGTGGACAACCCACTAGAAACACCAACGCTGATTGGTTAATCAAATATCTGACGTCATTGTGGTTAGAAGACAACTACAACTGGTCAGTATATACAAAAACTGAAAGGAAATTTCTATCTGTATTTTGATAAAATTGGTTTGCGTCAGTGCGCCTACACGCGATGGCTTAGGGGCCTGGCATAAACGGAAACTTAATCAAGGCAATCCAAATAATTCAACGAATGTTTGCCTGCAGTCGCTAACCAATCTTTTTCTTTCTCCATCTGAGACACCGACATATCTGTCAGCTTAAAAGTAATAAACCCGACTTTTTCGAGTACGTCGGGGCTTTACCGATTGGGTGATAACTCCATATGGACGCATATTAGAGAGTCACGTAAAAGATCCTTTGGCAGTTGAAATTCGGTATAAGAGTAGGCCGTAGCAACACGGGCAAAACTCCCCTCATAGCACACTGTACGGAGTATGCCTGTCTTCCATTAGCCCAGATTACGTGAAGAAGAGTAGGACGTTAAACCCCATTTCATTTCATTTCATTTCCAACATTGTAATTACGTACCACAAAACTAGTTCAGTTACGTTAAACTATAAAAAACTGTGTCAATGAAATACTACGAATACAAAAGTAGACGAGCTACTTAACACAGATACGGGGATACACAGTCCATCCGGTACACAGTTTAAAAATATTTTTAAAAATACACAGAACACTCCATTTATTTATCTACCAGTAAGTATCAGGTTCTTACAATAACACCGATCTTTAACTGAATCAAAGTATATTGACTGTGATGATGTTATTTTCCAAGCACAAGCCAATAATCATGGGTTTATTTTGAGGGGAAAGTTCTCATGAGGTGTTTCAATCGATTCATAACTATAATCAGTAGTTTTATATCTTTGAAAGGAGGCGTTGAATGTTATTTCTAATTAAGAAAGTCTGGTTTATACACAAAGCGATGAGCTTTCTTTCAAGATTTTCTATTCATGTTTGTACATCACAGATTTCATTGTTACATGTATTGGCTTTAATAAACCAGACATCATAAAACCGCGTGTAACTGTTAATATTCTTATTGTATTAATTGCACAAGTACCATGATTCAGTTATTGCTTCCCTCGGTTTTATTTTATTTAATTGAAGCAGGTTCGGTAGAATATAAATATACATCTCCCAAATCATGTCAACATCTGACAGTACCAACAGCTACAGCTTATAAATCACTCACTGTTCACTGGATGTTGGATTGTGTTCGTCAATGTAGTCATGATTCCAGTTGTTTATCGGCAACTTTTGATGGATCTCAAACTTGTTATATGTTTTCTGATGACCAACTGAACTGTACAGGGATCCATGGACCTGGTGGAATGTTCATGATCAAATTGAAGGTATGATCTTGAAGAATGAAATTCATTTTCTTGAACTGTTGTCAATCATTTTGATCAATGTTTAAACAAAACCAAAGTCAATGTTTGTGGTTATAGTAATTACAAGGGATGTTAAAGGTTTGTTTACCATTTCCATCATTATAAATACGGATATATCTAACTCGGTTGGTTTTTTTTTTTCAGGGTTTATTTATTTTTTTTTTTGGTTTTTTTTTTTTTTTGGGGGGGGGGGGGTAATCATAATAACATCTTCTTTTGCTTTGGTGTGGGGAGGGTGGTGTGGTGGGGGGGTAACTCATATAGCATCTTTTTAAGTTTTAATAAACATGTTTTCGCTACACCATGATGAATGAAGATTATTTGATAGATGGGATATCTTGTCGGTAGTCCTCCGACATTCTGCTTGAATTTAAAGTTGCATTGTGTTTTTATTTCTGATTCGTACACCTTGCACCTTATAGAGAAGAGTTGATGGGAATTGAAATTAAACCGATATTCTTGTCGCTTTAATAACTCACCGCCATCACTAATATAATGCAATTAACAACGCGTGTATTTCTTCATCTATGTAATCTGAATGAAACACGGTCCCTATTTCGATTCGTTGTGTGTAGTTCAAAGTTTCGTTTTACTTGGCAAATATTGTAGGAACAGATTCTTCAAATAAAATAAAACCAAGTACGAACAATCCAAACCATTAGGCAAAATTCGAAGTCCTAAAAACCGTTATAGGCAAAATAGTTAGGCAAAGTAGTGTATCAGCAAATGGACAGTTCATCGTGTACGAAATACACGACAAACAGTGGTAACAGATGTCCGGAAGAGTAAGCTTACCCTGCACGTGGTGAACATTGTTAGCGGTGTATTGACATAATCAGAGAGATAGTAAATAGGATACGCGTCAATTAAATATATCAAGAATAAAAGCTGAGAGCGACATGTTATATTTACAAATCAAGTCAATATGACGGCCATAAAACTTTTTAAAGGATTTTATAAGTTTAGTGCGTAAGTATCCTTGTAGATGTAGCTTAGTTGACAAATGTCTCGATCTACTTAAAAAATCAGAATAAAAAGAACAAGCTCTCGCGTAACGAATTAGCTGAGACACAAACACTCCATAAGCTGGTGATACAAGAATGTTACTACTAATAAATGGAAAGTTAACAATCAGAAAGTCAAAGTCATCACGTTTATCATACAATTTAACACTCATTCTATGGCAATTGTCAAAATCGAGACGCAGATCCAAGTAGGGAGCGTAATTGTCACTGTCAGTAGTATTTTTAATTTCAAGCTCATCAGGATATATGAATTCTACATAATCACTAAATTTAGGATTATTCGGTGAAAGAACATCATCGATATACCGATAAGTAAAATTAAAATGTCCGACTAATCGTTTACTTGTTTTAACTAGTGCCTGTATGTACTCGGCTTCATAGGAATACAGAAATAAATCAGCAAGCAAGGGTGCACAGTTGGTGTCCATGGGGATACCAACCACTTGCTGATATATTTCACCTTCAAATTCAATAAAGATGTTATCAATTAAAAAATCCAACATCTGAATAATCTTGATGGTGGTGAATTTATTTTTTGAATCACTATGGTTCTTAACGAAATATGAAGAATTGTAATTAACAACTAAATATTGATATCTAGCAGTTCCCGATTTAGATGAAAAGACACTGTGAATAATATCTTTCAACCGAGCTTTTTAATTTACTATGGGGAATTTTAGTGTACAAAGTGGAAAAGTCAAAAGTTTGAATAGATGAGATCGAAGCAAGGGATCTAGATTGTAAACCATCAAGTAATTGCTGTTCCCTCTAATAATGCACACAGTTGTTTTTGCTGTATGTCCGAGAGCCCTCTTGGTGCGAATTTGACCATTGTTCGTTCCTCCCGTTGAGTTAAAATTTTCTTCTGACTTTCCACTGAATTTGCAGTATTCATATTGGTGTGCCTTGCACTGCTGTTTAAACCGTAAGGGCGGGTCTCGGTCGTCTGCCACTGCTGACACTAGAGTTTATGATACTCCGTTCGGCATTTAAATGTCCCTGGGGGGCTAGAATCGACCACCCAAGGACTTACACTGTTCCGGTTGCTCATTAGAAGTCGCAGGAACACAATTTTTATTTTCTTGTTTTTTTATGTGAATTGAAATATATTTTATAGGCTATTTCATTAACCACTGTGATTACACCTCAAACAACTGTGGAACCAACTACTGAACTAGCATCTACTACTGAAGTAGCATCAACTACTGAAGAAACAACAACCATGGAAACCGTTATTACTACGGAGGGGATGATCGAGACCACACCCCTGACCTGTCTCAACAGTGGAACCCTGGATCCTGTAACACAAACATGTAAATGCTTTAATGGTTATATAGGTGATACATGTGAACGTCTTATGACGGGTAAGTTAATATTATTGTTTTCTGATTTTAATTGGGGATAAGTAGAGCAAGAGCAGATTATTATTCCAGTCCAATTTGTTATGAATGATTAAAGGTGATCCGACAATGTCCGATAACGCAATTTTACACGGGATAAATTTAGTGTGAAATCTTGGGACCATGAAAGATAAGCTCTATATATTCTTACCACTCTCCATTTGTCTCGCCGTTCATCCGTATGTCCGTCCGTCAGCAGTTCCTTATAAATCTGATGGAAGCTAGAGTTCTTGTAAGATATTTTGCCCAATCTGATGTGAAGCTTTAGGACAACGACCGGATGGACTGTTTTGATTTTCACTGTTTTCCACCAACATGTTGGAGATGCGAGCGTTTCTTGTGTTACGACTGCTTCCGAACACCCGGTGGGCTTCGTGAAGTGACCCTATCATTGAAGATCACTTGTAACTTATTTTATTCATTTGAAGGAGAAGAGACAAACTCGCTTTCTCTATGTTTAGGAACTGAACAACCCAACTTTAGTCCTCACTGGAATATATGTTATTATTAATTAGATCAGTAAAATAGACAAACGCACGTGGTTTAAGATAATTACCGACCTTAAAATTGTTTCTATGATTATTTGGTTGCCATTGTAGATCTTGTAAAACGGATGTAATATGATACATACATGGGAATGGTTGGGCTCTGTGTTCTGAATGATGTTACCTATTGCAGCAGTGTAGACTGAACTGCCCATGACCCAGAACGGATCCTAGGAGAACACACTAGTCAAGAATCTTAGGGGCCATGATTGACAAATGACTAACCTAAACATCTCCTTATTATAACGTCATTCGCACAAACTATTCTTGTCGACTCCTCACTACTACGCCAATCTCTGTATCTATCTCTGACAGGGTACCATAGGGTTGTGTCTCTCTATGTCAGGGAATCGTGGAGCTGTGTCTCTCCCCAGAAGGTTGGGATGGCCAGTGTCATTGTCTGTATTCCTTTTCCTAAAACTGATTTCATTTATTTTCATGGCAAGTGTTTCAACGTCTTCAGTTCATGCTTTATTTATCTATGTGTGATAGGGTATTTCGTTGATGCATTTCCATTTGTACACATGCTTTCTGTTTTTTTCAGATTGTACAGAAGGGTTTAAATCAGGACATTATAACGAGGAGGAGTACGTTAACTATTTTATTAAACCTACTTTGGCCCCGACAGCTTTTGAAGTTCATTGTAATATGAAAGACGCTGGTGGGGGCTCTACTGTCATGAAGAATGCGGAATGGTCTTCATTTGTGAACAGAAATTTCAACTGGGCCACCTATAAAGATGGTTTTGGATCCCCTTCAGATAATCATTGGCTAGGTCTTGACAAACTTCACTACATCACTACAAGTCGTCCACATCATTTATTTATAGAGGTCATCAGTGATATAGATTATAAAGGGAGATGGCGGAAATATGAAAACTTTAAAGTTGGAGATGAATCCACCAACTATCGTATGACGTATTCTGGAAGTTTTCCATGGACTCAAGCAGAAGCAAGTGCTGATCCCGACTGGACCAAACCCATAGAGTCAACACCATTGGGTGATTCTATGATTGGGTTAAATGGTTCAGCTTTCAGTACGTTTGAGAGAGATAATGATCTTGATACTGGTAGAAACTGTGCTCAAGATTATCAAGGAGGTTGGTGGTATAACGCATGCGCAGATTGTAACCCAAATGGTCCAATCAAGGGTTCTCGAAATCCTGGGGCGGTTGATGAATTATTTTGGAAATTTGATTTTATGAATAACTATACACCATTTATAGAGATGATCCTACGAGCAGCTTAAAACGTACACGTACATGTTCTGGTATAACTGTTTCACCCGAGCGAAGCACACGTATTATAGAATCTCAGAGCCTTGAAACCATTTCCCCAGAGCGAAGCACAAAATGGTTATTATAATGCTACAAGTGATAATGCTATAAATGATAATGCTATGTTTGATAATGCTACTATTATAATGCTATAAATGATAATACTGTTTGATAATGCTACTATGATAATGCTATAAATAATGAGGCTATATTGATAATGCTAGGTATGATAATGCTATAAATAATAATGCTATAGATGATAATGTTAGAGATGATAATGCTATAAATAATAATGCTATAAATGATAATGCTATAGACGACAATGCGTAAATACCCTGTTTATTAATTCAAGAGATACTATACCCCATTAGAACTAGTAATCAGGCACGTTCTTTAATAAGGCACATAGTTCAGACATATAAAAGCTAAAAAATACCGAAATTTAAAACTATGACGTCAGACTAAACGAATGTCAATATTCAATGAAAGTAGAACATATGAATCTAAATTACAATACAATCCAAGACGATTCGGACAATTTTTCTATGTTGAATATTGTAATAGGTAAAACACTTGTTTTATTAAACCTTTGTAGATTTATATATATTGCATCACTCATCAAAAGATTTGATAATTAATTATTATTGTAGCACAAAATAGAAATTTCCTCGATTCTGATTGGTCGAAAAGTGTGGTCGAATGGACAATAAACCCCCTCTGAATTATCGAGGCGAATTACTGCGTATAAATATTACAGTGTACTTTTTTTCATTTTTGTAGTCAATGATCTCCCTCAACTCAAATCTTTATTGGCAAATATCTTCAAGAAATTCTGCACATATGACTAACACACCATTTTCAATCATCATCTTTTATGAAAACACATTTCTGAAATACATAAAACAGTAGAAAATCAGTCATAAATTAATTAAAATCGTTTTCAGGTATCGCGTCTCGTGTTCTAATGATTCAAGCATGGTTAAATGGACAATAAACCCCCTCTAAATACGTAACAGGAAGTGTTTATCTCCTAATTGAACTATTTACTATTTAGATAGATAATGTACGTAATGATTTGATACAACGAATTCATGACGTGAATTTAAAAAGTGTTTATCTGAGAAATCCTAAATGAATAATTATAATTTGTTTTGGATTATTATTATTGGAAAGTATAACATGAATATAATTTCATTTTACCGTGTATGAAGTTGTGATTTTAGAATAAGAGATATTGTATATCGAAAATTATTTTGATTTTATTTTCAATATACAATTTGGTATTTATTTATATTGGAAAGTAGGTAATCTAGATCAATTGGAAAACAGACTTTAACCATAGAAATAAATACTGACCAAGTATTTGTTTGCTATACATAGATTATATACGTATTGTAATGCTTTAATCAAGTAAATGCTTTATATACATGTATTATATTGTTGTTAATGTTAGATGCATATTGTTTTCTTATGGATATATAGAGAATCTCCTACGAGTCTTTTTTTATATCAAAAAATATCAACACGGGTTGATAAAGTAAAAAAAAAACACAGACTCTGTCGAGGTTTTTTTTTAAATTATCAGCGAGTGTTGATATTTTTCTTATATCTAAAAAGACAATCAGGAAATTTCATTTATCACCCAATCTTTTCTTACACGCACAAATAAAAATAAATATACTGAATCTGATTACATTACAGCGTAGTGATACATCTTTTTTTTTTTATAACGCTAGTCAGCCATTGCAACGTCCTATTTATTGGCCTAGTACTTCTTTCAAGGTCAATTAGATTTAAAAAGTTTCTTTTTAACAAAAAAAAAAAAAGAAATTACTTTTATCTCCTAGGAGATATGGCAGTAGATTATGTAATTTATCACACAAGTGATATCTACTGTCATGTGTGTTATTGGGTGACAAAGTCCATATCCATGAAAACACTTTTTATTTATAATATTGTGTTAAAGTGCCAATCCCGATAACTTTTTGGGGAATAAAACTGCTTAATTTTGTGTTATATTGTTATGTGTTATTTAAAATCCATAACCTAAGGCCCACCTACTAACCCGATATTTGTAATATGCTTGTAAATAACTTAAACCTGACAATCTTCATCTGGAAATGGAGAACATTTTATTATACAGTATCTGGATAAAACCAGACTTTTTTCTATAAAAATATGTAGGTGAAATTTACCTTTTGTTATCAAGTACAGAGCATGGGTCATCATTCACTGTATAGACCTCTCAAGAAACGTTAATCGATTCGATTATCAGGTCGCCCAATGAAAAAATTGACCCGAAATCTTAAAAGGGTTACGTGTCCGGATAAGCAGTGTTGACGTTCACGTCCAAACGACTCAATATTTTGAGCTGAAATTTTGAGACAAGGTAAATACACCATGCCACTATATTTTGGTCCATAAATTTCATAAATACTCGGACTTTAATTTTTGAGACTCTGTTCTTATCGGGGTTGTCCCTTTAAGACTTATAACCCTATTGATTAGAACACACAATAAAACGTTATTATTTATCAGAGTTTTGTTATATTTAGTTTGTATTGTTGTTAATCTTTATTGATTCCGATGATTGAAATTTGAGATCTTGTTAATATATTGATTGTCGAGATATTGATATAGACCCAATCAGTTTTGTAAGATTCTTGATACAGGGGAGATAATGTCTGATTACTCAACAGTGTTTGTACAATTGTTACATGGCGGTAATAGGGGCGTGTTGGGAATATTCCACTAACTAACTTTATTTGGCATTATCTTCTGACATGCCCTAGCATATATCGTCCCAGGAATAGGCCAGTCTAGTCGTTCGGGCGAAACGTAAAAGATTCTTTAGTTTGTTCGCTAAATTAACGGTGTATCCGTTGACCTAAAATTAAATATCGAATGTAAACAGATACGCTACAAACCTATCAAAACATCAGTGTTAATTAATATTGGTAATAACGATTTGTTTCGAACCAAAATAATCACCAGGATTTACCCAAACCTTCAACATTTTTTACGATTTTAATATATGGGACCCAGTACATAGTTATATTACCTGTTATAGACATGCTGGTTCGGCAAATTTTGGTAAAGATGGAAATTATTTGAAATACACATATATTATGAGCGGTCCGATTGTTCACCATTGATTATCCAGTCGGTAACCATTTCATGTACAAAATATGCGTCTCTGGATAATATATCTATTCAGTCAAACGATGTGGTTTCCTCCCCACTGTAAAAGACGCCTACGCGCAAGTGAATTATTCATATAAAATCGAATCATGGGCCTATCCTGGTACCGTTATCGGCTCTCTCTCTCTCTCTCTCTCTCTCTCTCGCTCTCTCTCTCTGGGCTATTCTGGCTTTATTCCACTTTTGATGTGTACTCATTAAGTTTGATGTCCAAAAATTTTAAAGTTTTAATTTTTCATTTCATATTTAACGTATCAAAATAACAAGCTCACATCCATCACTGAGTTTTATTTAAATTGCTTCTTTAAAAATTAAATTTGTTTTATCGACCTTGTTTGATATTGAATTAGAATAGTAGCTCATCATGACTTGTTTTTTTCACGCGAACTCGCTTAACTATTTGGCTTTTATTGAGTTTAAATGTAACACAAAACCTCCAAATTACTGTCAATCAAACACCGAACTTGTGTGAAAAACAGAGCTAAAACTTATTACAAATAAAATCCACTGAATGACTTGACATAAAACAATTTATATGGAAAATCAATCATTTGGTGTGTACCGATATAACACGGCTTGGTGGTTGTTGTTCATAAAAATGCCATAACATTTGTCACCGTTTAAACAATTAACCAAATGAAATGATAAATAATTGGGTGTTTTTTACAGTATAAAGTGTTATGAATTATATCCTAATAAACTTTGCAATTAGCTCATTTAGAGTATTTTTTTTAGAATTTAAAATTTAGTATTCTTTTTAGAAACTAAAACTTTGAATATTTTTAAGAATCTAAAATTTATGATATTGTTTAGAATCTAAAATCTAGTATATTTTTAAGAATCTAAAATTCAGTACATATTTGAGAATCTGAATTTGAGCATACCTTTTTTAGAATCTAAAATTTAACTGTTTTCGTCATCAATAGACTCGTTAGAAATTAAAAATAAACACACTTATATGGATATACGACTTCTGAATTTATTAACATGCTACGTTTCAATACACATAGAGGTATCGTTAACAAGCAAATAATGATTAGTTAACAAAATTTATTTAGTTTATCCATATAAATGTGTTTATTTTTAGTGAAATCTATTCCTATGTGTCTTATAAGGATTTTTCGATAGAAATTGTTTAACCATGTAAAATTCGACCGTGTTCCCGCTCTTACGTTTTCTATCATAGTTTTGTTTGTGAATATATACATCACAAGGTACAATTCAAATAGGCCTGGTCTTGGACGAAGTATATACAGTGACTGAAAAACACCTTTTTGTTGCATTCTGATGTATGACAATGAAAATTTTGATTTTATAGTCGACCAAACATTGACTCTTTGTCCACTTTTGTCTCCATCCTCCCATAAATCTGGTACTGGTGATAGGCCTAGCAGAGATTGATGTTTAGTCTATCGGATGGGACGTAAAACCGCGGTTCCGTGTTTACGTTGGCATGTACGAAAGGGAACACCCATGACAATTGGTATTCGATATTTAAGAGTGGGCCGCTGTGCGGGCAATGTCCGTCGTATCTCATGTTACCTCCTGTTTTTTGTCTGGTTCCTCAAGTTTTCATCCACTGCTAAAGACACCTACGACCAAACGAATTGATATAAAATTGAACCATACGTCAGTCCCCATTTATTTTCCCGTCCCACTAGTGTGTGTCGAGTGAACTCTAACCCCATTTCTCTCTCTCTCTCTCTCTCTCTCTCTCTCTCGCTCTCTCGCTCTCTCTCTCTATTCCTCGTCCATAAAAGTATAGATCGTTATTGCTGGCCAGTCTGTCTATATCGGGGGTGAGGGTGGTGGGTGTAAAGTACAAACTTTAACGAAGAGAATATAATTATGGAACTTTCTGCAAGTTGAGGTGATTTTATAGAAACAGATTCAACAATATTCCTTTCAATTATAAAATCCCAGTGTCCTTGTCCATTCTGTATATATTTCCCTTTTTTATGTTTTGTATGTATTGTTGTATGTGTGTTTTATCCGATGGGTTTTTGACCTAAGGGAATAAACAACTAGAACTGTCACGTCCAAATTGAAAGTACAGATCTTAATGCTGATCAGTTACAAATAATTTTATTAATAAAACCAATTGGTTGATAACCGCATTAATTATTGAATACATATAATCAACGTGATTTATAAGATTACCGGGTGGTCTAATCGTAACTCGACAAACCGATCAGATTACCGTTATATCTGATTTAACATAACGTAACTTTCAGATTTGTATTCGTTTGTTTACGCCACATGTAATCGACCTTGACGGTCCCATGATACGAATAACAGCTTAGTTACCGTTATTATTATTTCTTGGTTACCTCGACAGTGGTCCAATCAGGGAGTATTCCATTCACTGATTCATATCAGTTTGGTTCAAACACTAATTGTTCCTGGTCGACCTGGGTCGCCTTAAATACGCAACATTTTTTAATTAATCTCCATATTAACTGATACAAGACCAGTTAAAGTGTCGAGTGCCAAAGACAACGTCGCCCTGGAGTAGTTCTATCGTTTATTTCAATTCATTTAAATTTTCATTATTCGGATTTTTTTTAAAAAGAAAAACATAACTCGGTTTTGAGAATGGGCTGCGAACAGTCGAAATCTGTCAAAGTTCAACCAGTGCTAGTTCAGTGCGGACATGACAACCCTGGTTTGGATGTCGGAGTTGAAGATGGAACTCAAACGCAGTGTGAAGATAGTGCTAATTCCATAAAAGGTGAATTTTATTTCGACGCGCGGGGAAAAAAGATTTATGGAAGTAGGAGGACGAGTCATAGACAGAAAAAATCCGCCAAAAGTCTGAAAACCTTGGGTTCGTGTGAAAGTTTGAACGATGATCGTTCTATGGACGAAGGTGACCGTGGTTTTTCAGCTACCTCCAAGGTTTCCAAACAAAGTACCGATTCTGGACTTGGTGAGGAATATTCTCATGTAATTACAGAATTCTCGGAACAACATCTAATCGAGGAGGTTGAAAGCACATTTCAAGACAAAGGCGATTTACGTAAGTCTTTTATTCCTTTATTTACAACTAGCGATTTGACAGTCGCTGCTGGGTTGAAAGTTATAACTAGTGATTGAGTAGGTGATGTACGGTTTGAAAGTAGAATAACTAGTGAATGAGTAGGTGCTGCATGGGTTGAAAGTAGTATAACTCCGAACCCGGAAGCGGAACTCGAACGCCATCTAGCCTATGTTACTCCCCAGTCCGCGCTACCCCTATACCAAATTTCAGCCTCGAGACACGCCTAGTGCAGCCATCAACCCTGGACAAACAGACAAGCGACAGTCACGAATACCAGTAAATAATATAATATGGTATCCTCTTGCTTTGGGTGTATAGAGAGAGAAATGGGGTTTAACGTCTTCTCGACACAAACAAGGTAATTTCGGGACTAATATAATATAGAAATAAGCTATATATATTACACTATTCGTAGAAGTTCTCGTTGTAATAGGGGTAAGGGTCAAGGCGGGGGTGGGGGTGTGTTAGTATTTACTTTCTGATTAAAAACATGCTGTGCTTATAGTAAGCTCCCGTCAAAATCGACCATTGTTATGTGCCCGATATATGAATGGCATATTTGATTGAGAGTATTGTTCTATGACCGGTATAGGAATGACATGTTTTATTGTGAGTATTGTTTAGAATTGATTGTTATGACAATGTTGACAATCATCGTGTCATATATATAAACATCGTGTGTATATAGGTGTTTAAATAACCTACATCACGTGCGGTCGTATTCCATACTTATATTTCATATTTAGATAAAGAGCTGGCGGTTATCGCTATAATAATTAAAATATTTGATAATGAGAATAAAATATGCTGGAAATTTCAGATTGCGCCACTCTGAACCGAGATATTAGACATTCAATTTTATACTAGGCTAGTCTCGATCGTCATTACTAACGTTGGTATAACAAACAATGTCTCGGTTATCCAGTTTTAAGTTAAATTATCTGATATATGTACATAGATGTATAATAAGATTGTAATCAAAAGTGGCATGTATTGGAAACATGTTTGGGAATTAAGAGTAGGCTGTAGCGCTGCTGCCCGGGCGAAATTACCGTTATAGATCACCACATGACGTATGTCCTTCATCAGCCCGGCCCTTCTTCATAATCCCGGTTGGTGCAGTGAGGTAGGACGTTTAACCCCATAATAATTCATTTGTTTGGGACATGAAACTACACCCACAAAATGAGTGAATTGAATTAACTACACTATATTGATACAGCCTTGAAGAAATACCCAAGCGTGTCATCTAATCTAATAAGTTGATATGTCAAAAACTGTATAAAACAACCAATACGACTGGATTATCACTAAGCAGTTCGTTCGCTCGTTGGGTTTTAGCGTTCACTTCCATCGACAGTGATATCGCAGTAGACTAATCCGTTTAACGCAACTGTTTAATATCGAATTAACTTCTGATGGGATTAGAGTTAATCTGTCCGTGTACTAAAAGGCAGACAAAGGCAGCTTAATGAATTATACATATAATCGTGTTTATTTCGATATAAAGATTTGTTATAAGACATGCGACTTGAACCATATTATAATTAATTCAGTATATTAAATAGCATCTATCCTATTTATATCAAGTATGGTATTAAATAATAAATCCCGGGAACAGACTGTCTAATCACGTTATATACTGACTGTTTATATTAACCAATTATTATGTCATTTCATATATTCATCCGTTTTATTATCAACATGTGTAGCAATTTCATTCATAAACTCACAACTGTTAATTAGTTTGTAATAATAATAATAATATATAGCTGTAAATCGCCATTCCCTGCTCTACTGGTACATGTATTATAAAACCAATATATGGTGTGAAATATATTAGAATATATAAAACCAATATATGGGGTTAAATGTATTAGAATATATAAAACCAATATATGGGGTTAAATGTACAATAATATAGATTATAAAACCATTAAATGGGGTTAAATGTATTAAAATATAGATTATAAAACCATTCAATGGGATTAAATGTATTAAACTATAGATTATAAAACCATTCAATGGGATTAAATGTATTAAAATATAGATTATGAAACCTACTAAATGGAGCTACATGTATTGAAATATGGAATATAAATCCAATAAATGGGGTTAAATATTTTAAAATGTAGATCATAAAACCTGTATATGGTGTTAAATTATTAGAATATGAATTATAAAACCAATATATTATGGGGCTAAATGTATACTGAATACAATACAAATACATGGGATTAAATGTAGGCGAAAAAAATCGGGAGTTAAGACAGGAAGAATATTAATAATTAAGTAATATACCATGCTTTAACAAAGATTCGAGACACATGCATAACTTGTAAGGAAATTAATTTAATAAAATGATTTGATTTATATTTTTATTATTATTATTATTTACAGAGCTGGAGGTATCCGGTACAGCATGCCCGACCAGATTAACCGCCAAAGAGAAACTGCGACAGGAAGAGTCAAAGATCATGCAAGCTCTGAGAGAAGAAGGTCTGATCACTCGACCAAAAACCAAGTCCTCTGGTGGGGTTAGTTTTGAAATCATTCAAGATAACAATACGCTTGAGACTGCCCCAGCACGACCCCCAGCAAGATTAGCCAAATTGGAGAAACGACGTAAGAAGAAGAAGGTTTTAACAGAAGAACAAATCAAGGAGAAACTAGAACGGGCTGAAAAACGACGAAAGGTAAGTTAGAAATAAATTCTCGGCCACAACTCACCGGCATCTGATCTGAGTTTGGTCGTATGGGTCTTTAGTAGTAAAACGCCACAGCTTGGCAGCCAGATAACAGGAATAATGTCGTCAACACGCCACTGAAATCCTGCGATGGCTGAGAACTGAGTGAGTTCAACGGTTAAACAGTTTCTCTGGTGACCGTTACTGAAAGCAAGAACTGAGTTTACGTAATTTCAAGACTGAAATGGGTTTTGACGTCTTACTTTTACACGGACAGCCTCCTCTCATTCCGACTGTCACGGGTTCTTGTACGTGCATGTATGCCAAAATGTATACGGGACTTTGAGTTTTCGCCCCATCCGATCGACTATTATAAAACGGAACTCTGTGGCCTTATGAGTGAAATTTTACACAAAAATATTTAAGAAAGTAGCTTTTCCATCGATTACGAGCTAAGACTCTGCTAGGATTTTGACTGCTTACAATGTCCGTGTTGTGTGTTTTTTGTGTTTTTGTCTTGTCATGTCGTCCTCCTGTACCAAAGTTTTGAATAATAAATAGCCTATTGCTTGTTCAGATCTAAGAGACGAAGCAAATTGGTTGTGCCGATAGGCTATACTAACAGAAATAACTATTGCATTTCAGAAAAAGGAGGAGGAAATGGTCGCTAGAATTAAAGAATTGGAAAAACACGAAACCGTCAGTGCTTTAGAAAACTTTGCACAGCGACAGAAAAAGAAAGAAGAAATAAACTGCCAGAAAATGGTGAGCGTCGTTGACAACCGCGAGAAGAAACTGAAAGAAATTCGCGAGAGAATGAAAGAACGAGAACGTCACGCGGAAGAGGTGAGAAGAAGAAAACTTATAAATGTTGACACCATCACGAATGAAACAGGGGAAAATGAAGAAGTGGCAGCAGAAGCATCTTAAATTTGCATTTTCAGTAAAAATATGAATGATTTACAAGTTGATGTAACCAGAGACAAGATATTATTGTAACAGATTTTTTGATAGACAATAAGGAGAACTGTACGCTAAAATATAAACAGGACAGACCATACAGGAATATAGATCATACAGAACAATGATATTGACATGATCTGTTTATTTATTAGTCAGAGGTGGACACGTTTGATTGCAGATTCACTCATTCGTAAATAGGAGCGGGGAGATTTCATTGGGATAAAAAAAATGAATATGGAAGGGAGGATTCCTAATAACAGACAGCTGTGATCAGTTGTCAGGCATCAGGGCCAGATATCCCTTGACTTGACAGAATGAAGGGCTGGTGCTTCATGATCTTGGGTATGTAGCCAACAAAGTGTATAATATTGTTGGGACTGGCATAAGTCTTTCTTAATTAAACGAACTGAAGTCTTGAACACCTGTCATCATCCTTAGCTCAACTGTGTTTAAAATGAATTATCTGTCGTTCTCTAGTCGTGAGCGTGAAAGGGGACTCCTGTCAGTTTAATTCAGGCTAAGGGCAATCAGGCGGATTAATGCCCTTTCAATATATGCCATTACTACAAGTACAAAGAGTTAAATAGCGTGTTGGTTAACGATTTATACTGTTAATAATTAATTGTTCAAGGACAAATGGATAAATCTGACTATTTATATCAATAATTTATTCTATTATCAAAACTTCTCGGGTATCAGAGAATCTGTTCTTTATCACAGGATTAACAATGTTATGAAATTATATACGTATGTATATATATCTCTCTATTTCTCTCTTGTCAGTTGAGTTGGAAGCGGACGTAAGGCTCAACTGACAAGGCCAAATAAAGCAAAACCTTTTGTATACGTAAAACAACATGCAAACCAGTAAAATGGGGTTCTTAAAGGAACCTTATTGTATACGAACCCTCTTGTGTACATGACCCCTCTTGTGTATATGACCCCTCTTGTATACGACCCCTCTTTTACATGATGCTTATTGTATTCGACCCCTTTTGTATACGACGTTCGTGGTATCCGACCCCTCGTGTATATAACGTTCATTGTATACGAACTTTCTTGTATACGACGCTCCTTGTATACGACCCTCGTGTATACGACCCCCGTGTATACGACGCTCATTGTATACGAACTCTCTTGTCTAGCTAAACCGTGTAAATACAACTGTTAATTTATAAAGATAACCTATTTTAATTGTACATAATACTATTTTTAATATTTTTAATGATGGCCATACACTGTTAATAATAAAACTAATATATTTTATATTTAAACATAAATGCTTATTGTTTTATCTTTGCACCCCACCGGATGTAATTATACCGTTTGTCATCCCACCGGATGAGATTATACCGTTTGTCAACTCTTCAATTGCTTTAAAACACGGGGATTGGATGGCCTAATGGTTAGCACGTGCGCGCTCTATGATAAGGTTAGTCATTTAGTCAACTGACGTGGTTTCGATTCCCCAGTTGTACGTGACAAGGGGTAGGGTCACCTCAATAGGGATAATCCTATTGAAATGCATCGCACGACAGTGTGACATGAATAATTATAAAGAAACAATTGTTGAAACATAATTTTATATTCCAGGGGCGGATCTAGGAATTTTGAAAAGCGGAGACACCACAAAATGAGGGTACTGACCACGGAGATAGGGCACGCCGCTGAGAGGGGTTGGGGGCCCCAAGAAAAGTATCCGTCATTTCCTTGCATCTGTAACTAAATCAAGAGCTATTTGGCTGATATTTTCGTCTAAACGTTCGGAAATCGTTGCAAAAGAGCCTCAAAATCGAACAAAAAAGCTAGTTGAAAGCCACTTTCAGTAGTAAAAAAGGGCACTGTCGAAAATCCGCCTCTATATTCTGATTCAAAATAAAATGAAATGAAAAGGGCGTTAACGCCCCACTGTTCTGCACCTATATCGAAATTCCTGGGTCGCTAAACAAGTTCGATTTAATGGCTGCTCGGTGAGTACGGTACTATTTTCACCGGGATGCTGGTCGAAAGGATGGAACTGAAAACCAAGTCCCACACGAGCATTCGTACGTGCGCACATAAAATAAATGAAATGAGGTTTAACCTCGTATTGTTCTGGCCAAGAAAGTTCATCGGGATTTTCTGACATGGTTTCTCCTTGTCAGTGGTGCAGGACGGAAGACCTGACAAGACAGCTGTCTAGTCATTCGGGTGGGACAAAAAACCTAGGTCCCCGCGTACATATTAACGTGCACGTAAAAGATCCCTTGACAGTTAGAATTCGACATAAGAGTAGGCCATAGTACCACTCCCCGGGCAAAGTTTCCTTCATAGCACTCTATATAGCGAATACGGTCATATAAAGGAACATTTGATATGTTGAATTCCGCCGAGTTTCTGGGTGATTAATAATAATAATAATAATGATATTTACTATTCAATCCAATAGGGAATGCACTAGGCGCTAGAAAATGTTCTCACTTTGGAGTGTTAATGATAGTGACTAAATAACCAAGTTTTCACTTTGGATTTAAAAACCGACAGAGATTCACAATGTCGGATATGAAATTAAATAGGGTTTAACGTCCTACTTTTCAACTCCTTTCTAGTCTAATGAAGACGGGGATGTGCCATACAGTGTACTTTGAGAGTGATGGATCCCAGCTGTCGAGGGTTTACATGAAACCTCGGGTTTTCGTCCCATCCTTGCCAGGTCCATTGTTCTTACATCTGAGGGAAGTAGTAGGGTCAACCAGTAACCAATTAAACATGTATTTCCACGCAATTTTAGAAATATACAGGAGTCTTCGAGAGACACCCACAGGGCGCGCACATGTCAGAAATGTAAGAGCAACTGACAACCGCTAGGATGATTAGGTAGCGCTAATGTATGGGTTGATGGAATGTCTAGCGACCGTAAAAACAGTAAGAGACTTAAACTTACAACAATCTCGGCGATTAAACTACGGAAAAAGAAATTGGCAGAGTATAATCTAAGAATTTATCACACATAATGATGAATGCACTTTATTCATGATACGTGACAAACAATGATATTTAAAATAGATCTTCCCGGCTTCGGGGTATAGTTCCTTGCGATTAAAATGTTTAAGAGGGTTTTGAAAAAAAACCTTTGAAAGATAAATTAATTTGTAAATGTTTAGTCTAAATATATCATCAAACGACACGCGGGACGACATTTTGAAAAATGCAAAATTCGTAAAAAGGTTGGAATGAACAATTAATGTACAGTGGAGGAGAAAGAGGTGGGTGATCCCCGCGATTATTTGACAAATAAGGGTTACAGCAAGATAATAAAAGCGTTGTAGTTTTATTTAATTAATTGTTGAGTATTTGCGTAAACAAATAAACAAATCAATTTACTTAAAGAGGGTGGAAGCATATCCAAATGTCGTCTGTTATGAAAGTCTCTTTGATCAGACATTTCACACCTGGCAATTTGTACGATTTTGAAAATTCTTCTCAATGATTTGATTAATCAAAACATCTCCGGGAAAATCCATTCCGATAATTCCGTATGATACACAATGTCTGCGTTCCTCCTGACGAAAAAACTTCCACAAATGTCTGTTCAACCGCATAGCAACGGCATAGGGAAATGCCATGAAGCTGGCACCGGAAGTGTAACCTAGATGAACCCGGCTATCGCCTGTCCCGCCTGATATCCGCTTCAGGTGTGCTTTAACATGACGCCATTTTGCCAGCAGATGCCTTCGAGATAACCCAGGCACATTCCAATGGTCTTCAATGTTCATAGATCGATACGGTACCCAAATAAAGTGATGCGTGTCAAACTCCTGTAAGATGATTATTTTACCTCTTGCCTGTCCAAGTGTCGGCCATGTAACAGATTGCCAGAATCTATGCTGTGGATACGAATTGATACAGTTTCGTATGGAAGTTGTTATGCTCTGGGTACTGTCCCGGGGAGCAGCTTCCTCCCGTATTCTCATTAAGATCATTTCCCGAGGGTTCTGGTTAAGGAATTGCACTGTGTCATTCATAACTCCGTACAGATCAATGTTTTGATGCATAATGCCATGATAAACCGGAAGTTCATTCTCGATATGTCGACATCGAATATCAACGAAGCGAATACCCGCCTTGTATTGTTCCAGCAACGGTAATGTCTGACACTGCGCGTATGGTCCCCCGAAAAAACTGACCGTATTGTGAGTTCCTGGAATTGATATATCTCTAATGGTCCGACTGTTCGGGATAAGCGAAATCCAGTCTTGATTGTCCAGACTCGTGGTAGATGTTGTACTGTAATATTTATTTTGTATGGATGCGGAAACTCCATTTGCTTTTGATAAGAAAGCCACGAACCACAGTAACGTCAAGATGTATAGAACAGCCATAATCGAAGGAACCAACACTAACAAGCTCTAATTACCGTTTTCTGAAGAGATGTAATAAAAATCACTAGATTTAACACTATCTCACAGCACTTTTTCTTTTCTGAAGAGATATAACGCAACTCCAGTTTGTATTGTTGCTTGTTTAATCCACGGAGACTAAAATCTCATTAGAAATATTCCAATATTATCGACAGTATATCTGTATAGAAACAACCCGTTTTATCAAACATTCTAACCAGAAATATTGTTATATAATCCACAGTTTCCACTGGAAATTCCAAATCTTGAGTCTTCGCAAAAACCTATTTTTAAACAAACACATTCAGTCGATCCCCTGTTTTGTATAAAATAAAACGATTAATAATAATCAGAATTTGATCTGTAAAACCACGGCGTCGACCCGTCCACTTTGCTTATTTCCGAACGGAACTTTGATATATCCGTTTTTCTATACTTGATAAACTGAATTCAGTTTTTCTTCCGCTTGTTTCTAGATTACTTAGGTTTACACTTGAATTAGAAACATAATATATTTGGGGTTCATTAAATTGTTCATTAAATTACAAAAATAGAACTCCGACACTCTGAAAATAGCACAACACTCAGGGAGACTTCCAGTGCTAATTCGACCCTTATGTTGTACGCTGTAAGGTCGCCATCTTTACATCGTGGGTTTTCTGCGAATCTTCCGTTTTCTTACCACTGCGCAACCGATTTATTCAAATAAAGATTTCATATATTACGAAATGACCTAGTTGTTTTTTAAGATTAACCCCCATTTCACTGACACTATACCTATAAAGAATTTAAAATGACATCCACAATAAGAATAATATCCTTAGAGCAAAATAACTTCAATAAATTTCATCCAGAGGTAAAAAAAAAATTAAACCTGCTGGACAGAATAAATCCATTGCGTTAATAACGTGACTCTATCGTTCTTTATCTAGCGATTCTAGGCGTCGTACGATACGACTACTGTACATGTACAGTATACGGAGAGATATACGAGTCGTATGATTTATGATACGAATACTATAATATAGAGTATAGGCGGATGGAGAGCTAAGTATTTATTCGTGTTTGACATCGTGTCTGTCGCCATCTTTAAATCACACAATCCCAGCTTTATTTAAATATCTGCCAAGGTTGGACCTTTAAAGACAGATCATGCAATTCTAATATCGCTGTTGAATACGAATAGTTGCATAGTTTAAAAAAAAAAGAAGAAAATGTCAAGGAAAGAAACTCAATATTAACTATCATACGGATATGCGATCTGTGGGGGTCACGGTGTTTAAGTGGTTTAGACGTTGGCTCGCTTTCCTGGAGGTTGCGCGTTCGATCCCTGCAGTGTTTTCCGGCTGGTCTGCGAGTTATATACCAAGCCCTACGGCGGGATGTGGTCTAGTCTTAAACATCATTAGGCTTTTAATACAAATTCTACAGATGATGTCATGAAATGGTTTTTTTTTTTTAACGTCAACTCGACACAAACTAGGTCATTTCGAGACTAACATCTTTTATTTCAATAATTTGCATGCGCGTAGGGGTCTTTAGCAGTGGGTGGAAACCGGAGTGCCCGGAAGAAACCCACGGGGTTGAGAAGGTGCCCCTATCTCCATGCCACATACGCTCACACCAGAGCCGGAAACCACAGCCGCAAGCCAGAGGTGACCGGCCAGCTATAGAGGTTGAAGCGCGGCATTCTAGACTACTAGGCCATCCCAACCCCCCGAAATGGGGTTTAATGCCTTAGTTGTTTGCACCGTATTGAACTATAATCGATCCTAATCAGTGATGGAATGGAATAATTCGGAATCAGTGTGCAAATATATAAAAAGTGACGGAAATAGTTGTTTCTCTTTTGAACGTTTGGCCAGAGCTCGTGCCAAGTTTACTTTTGACCAGAAGACGCGAACACAGGGTACAATTTTATGGAAACACAACTACTACTGATAAAAACGAGAGTATCCTCGTTGAAACGTCGCTTAGTATTAAACTCACAATTGTGTATCCCTAAAATTTTACACAGTATTAAATTTGGAAATATTACACGAACAAATAACTGTTGGCCATAACATACAACAATATAATATTCAACTGATGGTTTATTTGTAACCAGTTTCATGGCTGCTCGAATAAAATATAATAAAATCATCCAAGCCTTCGATTTTATACTAGATGGATTTCCTTGTCGTTTATCTTTTCTAAATCAACCAACTCTATTAATAATAATAAACGCAGATTTAGATGTAAAATCAGATACCAATACACGAGTTCAGTACATATTTATAGCTGGCTACTGGAACTCCCCAAATATGGTTAGCTACTGGAAGTCTAAAACGGTTAGCTACAGGAAGTCCCCCAAAACAGAGATCAATGTGAAGGCACTATCCAAATATAACTAGCTGCAAACGTCTCAAATATAGTTAGCTACGGAAACTTCCCAAAAATTGCTAGCTACTGGAGCTTCCCAAATATGGTTAGCTATCAGAATCACACAAATGTGGTTAGCTGCGGGATTTGTCAAATACAGCTAGCCATGGGAATTTCTCAAAATATGGCCAGCTACGATACGAGAACATATTATATAACTTAGGAATATAAAAGCAATATTTTATTGTCATTTCAAGCAATTAGTTTTTAAATATTATATTGTATTTTTTCAGCATTTATCAAATATATAATTACATGTAATATATAAAACTATAGAAGATATACAGGAATATATAATAAAATGATATAAATGGCAGTATTATATATTTTAATTCAGAATTCACAGACGGCGTGAGGGAATGGTGACGTTGTAAAGTAAATCGGTACAACACCTGCTTGTTTCCATGGGTGTCGATCGGTAAGGTACTGGGCTCTCGACCAGAATAAAACCAGTTTAATTCCCGACATGGGCTGAGAAGACCTACATATTGGTGTCCACGAGAATCGGTCGGTAAGGTACTGGGTTCTGAGCCAGAATATAACGGGTTCAGATTCCGACATGCGCCGAGAAGAACCTGCATGATTTTTCAGGGCCGATTCTCAAATGTACGAGACGGTGCATTCGGAGCCGAGAAGGAAAGCGTGACTATATTCCCTAACATTTCAACTTTCATATTCTACCACTCCCACAAAACAAGCATTAACCATCATCCCAAAATAATAACACCCACACCTCACACAACAAACAAATTAATAGAAAAACAATGAATAAAATTACAGACATTCTTCAATTTAAAACTTCTAAGATAGGTTGCCAGGCAACAAAAAATACGTCCACAGCAGCTAAGTCCTCCGGTGGTCAACAAGAGTTGTCATATTTTAACTTTTGTAAGTAATGTAAACATTTAGCACTAAAACTTGATAGGGTAACAATCTAGTAAGTTATTTTAAGAAATCATTAAAATTTGTTTTGATTGTTTGTCTGATGACCTTAAACACTGTGTATAAATTTATATTAACTTTTGATTCTAAAACATCCACAAGATTTCTCAAGTGATCACAGGCCATCGCTGGTAGTAATTATTGGAAATTGTTGAAAAGCAATAAGCTTCTTCATCACATAACCTTAAACACTGTATAAATTTATTGTCCATCAGATATTAAACCTAGCCTTAAATGAGTCCACAAGCAATTTTTGGGCTGTATCGACCCTTGAACGAGGGCATGGCAACACACGAGGACATGGCAACACAGGACCACATTTCAATGCGGGCAAGTGAGAAAAAAGCCAAACCAATGATATTTTTATTTTTTGAGGGGATTTCCTGCAAATGAATCTGGCCAACTATTTAACTAAATGATTAAAATAGACTGATAGATAAGATGATAATTATCACTACCAGTCGGTGAAAACTGGCTTTCACTAACAAAAATATAATAACAACCAAAATATTTAACTAAAATATAATTTCTAAAATATCAAGATATAACAAAATATTATAATATCCAAATAAACTATCAGTTGATTTACTAATTAGTTCCTATGTGCCTGACATTTTGTCAGTTGTAATGATTATTTTTAAGTCCAGGAAACTTATTCAAGAAGACTTCAATGTTTTATGAAAGCAACCTTTTAATTGGCCAAAAGCTAAAATTTGTGCTATGATTTTAGTGCCAAGTCAAAGGAACGTCACTTTTCTTAAAACATTTTAAGTCTAAAGTAGTTAAATCTATAGCTCAATATCTGATATCATCCAAAGTCTTCAACATTGAAAACACAAATTATTTGTCAATTTAAATCAACATTGATGTAGTGATGTTACAGTGAAAAGATGGACTTCTGATACCCAATATTTAAGACACGGTGACGTAATATTCTTATCAGGAGAACATTTGCAAAAAATACTTTCGTGTAGACTAGAATAACAAGACACTAAAGGTTGCCATTCTATTGAGACTACTGGCATATTTCCCGGAACATAACTGATTTGAGATAAGAGTAAAAATGGAAACGATTGATTTCTAGGTCCCAGATATTAGCGATTTAGCTCCTTAAAGTTTTCACGATTAAGACTTGAGATTGAAAATCGATATAAGTAAAATGATTATTTGAAAATAAAATGATTATTTGAAAGTGATATTATAATACTATTAGGCTGTAGAATTGATTTCTTCTGAATACTGATGTATAGCATCGATATAAACTCCTAAATGGTCTGGATCCGTATCTTTCATAACACCGTGACCTAGATTAGCGATATATCTCTGAGTACCAAATTTCTGTACCATTTCTTTTGTTGCCTTCTTGATCTCTTCCTACAATTACCAAAAATAATAAATAAAGCTAACTGTTATGATGAAATTTATATCATCATTTAATTGGAATATTGTAAAATAATACGATTTGTTGACCAGAATGAAGATTGGGACATATTATTCAGTTACAACAAGAGTGATATTCGGGCTTTAAAGCAATCCACAATCGTACACCATAAAATGTGCTTTGATGTAAATTTTGCCTGATGAGAGTTGCTACGGCATACTCTTATATCCAATTGAAACTATCAAGGGTTCTTAAGTGTGCACATCGCCTTGTACACAAATCTCCAGTTTCCGTGCCATCTGAATGACTAGATACCGGCCTTGCCAGACTCTTTGTCCCACACCACTGACAACGGGAAACCATGTTGAAAAATCCAGGAGAACTTTCTCAACCAAAAAAGAGTTTGAACCATAGACCTCTTTCTTAGTGATCCAGCACCTACTAAGCCACCATGGCTCTCTATTGCTGCTTTTCAAAATAACTTTAGTTATCTACGTATATTGAATGTATATTATTTATATTTTTAAACAATCAAATACGTCCACTGAAGCACTATAAAAATTCTTATTTTAAGACTATTTATGTTAAATGGTAATGATTTTTAATTTAAAAATACATATTAAAAGTTAAAAATGTTAAAGTTATTAGTTTTTAATTTAAAAAAAGAATATCATTAATTTTATTTACCTTGGATGCAAACATCATAACAGGATCCATGTTGCCTTGTAAAGTTACGTTAGATCCAGCTAATCGTCTTTAAATATAAATAACATATATTAAACAAGACTAACATTTGGTACAATAAACTATCTATAAACCAACCAAACATTACAAGGAAAAACATGACGAGAATTACACTCTTACATAAAATTCAATAATTGTGAAACGGTCCATTATGAATATTGTTTAATTATACCTGGCATGAGTAGGCTTCATTGTCCAGTCTAACCCAACCACATCGTAACCACTATTAGCTAATTCTTCTACAGCAAAATGAGCATCTTTAGCAAATACTATCTGTAATAAAATTATATGTTAAAAACATCCACATATCATGGGGAATCACCATTTTTAATGGCTGTCATGCACTTCTATGTCAATAACAGAGATATAGGGTTTAATATCCACTCAACACAAACTGGATCATTATGGTATTTTTTTTATATCAATAATTTGTTTGCAAGTTGACATATACAAGTTTGTAAGTTGTCACATATAAATGTGGTACTAAACTCACTACTTGCATAGATGACAGACCTATGATCTACATCCTGGACCCTTATCCCCTTAAACCTGTAATGAGGGGAATTTTGCCTGGACAGTGGGATTACAGTCTCTTTTATTTTGCACTTTAATAATAAACAGTTCTTTTACATGCATGCCACCTTGTTGAATCTACATGTAGATATTTTTTAAATTTTCAATCAAAGTTTTGATATTCAATGAATGTTAAATACATAATATTAAATGATAGCCAGGTTTCAATCGAGAACCCCCTCTATATCTTACCATGGGAACAGGTTCAAGTTTTTCTTCAACTAATCTTTTTTTAACTTCATGAGATATTCTTCTTAAACATGGTAATTCCATTTCATTAAATAATTTAGGACCTAATTCACCACCATATGAATCAAAAACTTGTACTATCTGAAAAATATATACATTGTACATCAATAAAACCTGAATTGATCAGATGCAATCAAAAAAAAAAAAAAATTTAAGAGTGTTTGTGTAACTATGGATATTGTCTTTTTTATGTTTTTTTTTAAAGTGGCAGGTTACTTACTAAAGCCACAATATATCGTGCCACTACTAGTATTTAAAGCTATATTACCTGCGGTAATCAATTAGATATATTTAAATCTATATTACCTGTGGTAAACAATTAGATATATTTAAAGCTATATTACCTGTGCTCCAGCTTTTATTTGTAGAACAAGATGTGTTATAACTGCATCTGTTAATATCTCTAACAGTTTACGAGCAGCTACCGGATATTCTACTAAAAATCGTCTCGCTCTATTCGGATTAGGACCAGCACTTACATTCTCTATCATAAATTTTACTAGAGTCCACTGTAATAACAAAACACACAGCATGTACATTCTGAATCATTAATTAACAAAACATTTGCTTTATTCATTTAGGTTCAAACCGATTTTTTACCCTAAATAAAGTGAATAAATTATATTTTGATATAAAAACTTGGAACATGCAAGAGCAAAATCTGCCTATTGTAGATCTTTCTTTGGGCCTGAAATGTTATAAAAACTATTAATTAGACATTAATTAACTTATCAACTCTGGATGTCGAGGCTAGCATGAGATTTTTGTTGGATTGTAGTTCGATTCACTGAAATATTTTCATTTGTGATTTACCAATAAAAGTGGATAACCGCAACTACTGGTTTTGTCTTATTGAATTTAGTAATGATGACCCAGGCTAAGCGAAACTTTCATTCACCTAGTTCTAAGTTAATTGTGGATCAATTTGACTGAAATTTTCAGCAAATTACCTTTACACATTAGCTAGTTTTTAACTATTATACTGCCAACGCGTTATCTAATCTCCCATAATGTATCTAATTGGCCTTTGTTTCACTAAACTTTGTAAGAACATAAAATGAAATGGTTTTATGACATAAACACTGGGAGAGAACCCGAGACATCTTGGTTAGTGATTGACCGAGCCCCCCTTCTAACACTGTCCTTATTAATTCTCCAAAACCCAATACCCAAACATGCATTATGGAACATTAGATAAAAAATCGATAATGTAACGGTAATACACTGAAGATTCGATTGTCATAGTTACCTTTGTTACGATAATAAATAAAGTTTGATTATCTGATTTTACGGTTAATCAGCAAAGGATTGATCAGATTCGAATCAAATGAAAATCAGACCCATCCATGTGGCATTGAGAGATAATGATGGTCAGCCATGTTAATAATAGTCTATATAACATTTAAAGTCTAAAGATCTAAAATAGGCAGATTTAACTCTTGCATTTAATAACTTGTATAACATTTCAGGCATAAAAAAAGATCTGCAATACTCAAATTCAGCTCTTGAGTAATGCCGTTTGAATAACGTATCTTTAAGCATATCTTTTTTTATTACTGGGGTGTGATTTTTATAATTATACCATTTAGTGAAATGAGCCCCAGACTACAGGATGGCTGACCTTCTTCAATTAATACCCACTGCTTCCCTAAATTACTTACTGGTGCTCCTGCAAATCCAAATAATGGGACTTTTCCTTGTAATGTCTTCCTAGTTAATGTGATGGCTTCATAAACATAACCAAGTTCTTTCTCCATATCTGGTTTAGGATTTAATCTATCTACATCACTAGGTAACAATATGGGGTCAGCAAATACAGGACCCTGGAATAAAAAAAATATTTCTCAAACAGGTTATATCTGATTGTAATGAATGGCAACACCAATAAAATTATCTGATTTTAGTGAGTGCTAACACAATATAGCCTATGCCGTATGGCGGACAGTTTGAGGGCCGGGCCGTAATCAAATGATGGTAGGTTTTTGTAATGCACTACTCAAACTGCCTCAAATGTATCGGGGTGGTTTAGGGTGAATGGGGTGGGGGAAGGGGATAGAGAGGTAGTCTAGATGTGAATGACTTCATGCTGTTTCTCAACTTACGTCTTACTTCCCCTGACAAGAGGACATCATTCCGGCCTGCTTCACAGACAAGGATGAAACCAAGCTGGAAATTCCTGTGGAATTTTTTCCGATAACACTCTGGGATTAATGATAAGCATTAGATTAAATGTATCGAATGTGTCTCACTTTATCTTTTATTTTTCTGATGCATATATATTTAGGAGGAATTACCTGTCCTGGGTCGTTAGCTACAGTTAAACCCACAGCTAAAGGTATGATAAGAATATCAGAAAATATGATAGCAGCATCAACTTCAAATCTCTTTACAGGCTGAAACAGAAAATTAATGGTTTAGATGGATGGACAATTGAGTTAAAAGCTGAGTGGTTTGAATAATGTTTTTGATATTCTCATCATCCTTAGTGGTCTCATTCCGTTCTACTCCACTATACCTTGGGTCCATCCATAGGGTATTTAAAATATCTGCCCTTGATTGTTGCTTTAGAGAGAAAGAGAGAGAGAGTGGGGTTGCTAGTTATCATCCACTGTAGTCAAAATATCGTGTTTGCTTAATTGTGGTCCGAGGAAGGAGATTGGTAGCCAATCTGGTGAAAACGCAGAACCTATGGTTCAAAATTAGCTAATAAAATACCCACTTAACACATCAATGTTGATTGGTTAATCAAATGTCTGACGTCACTCGATCGACCCCTGACGTGACCTTCCACCATAACCAGTCATGTAGTAGAGACTACCAATCGTATAAACAAACGGAAGGAAATATAGATCTGTTATTTTAATTAGATTCATTGCTAAAAGCCCCTTGAGTGGAATAACCCTGATCCCATTTAAACCGGTCCTGACAAAACATACTCACCTGAATAGTGAGTTCGCACACCAGTTCGGGATCTCTACATGTAGCAAAGAATGCTTTATCACCTTTTGCTGCTTTATATTCTAAAAAGAAAAACATTTTTACATGATCATACCGTTCCCATGATCACCTGTGATCACTTTATGTTATATTTATAGCACGGCTTTCATGATTCAAAAGGTTTAAATGAAATGAGGTTTAACGTCTTATTGTTCTGCTACAACTAGGCTATTGAAGACGGGCCTACGCCATACATTGTGCTGTGTGCTATGAGGGGAATTTTGTCCGGGCAGCAGCACTATGTCTTACTCTGATATCAAATTCCAACTGTATGTACGTGAATGTATACACAGGACCTGTTTTTCATCCCATCTGAATGACTAGAGAGTTGTACTTGTAGCAGGTTTAACCACTTATGGCTTAACATGCTTGTTGTTATTGCACAGTAAACCCACCCCACTTCTCCATCCAATAGTACTAGAGCAAAATCTATCTGCTTATTCAAAGAAAAGAAAAAGAAGGTTTCCCTATCTATGTTAAAAATTCTTAAAAGAAAAACTGGGGACCTTCATTGAGATATTTTGTATCATTCAAAAAATAACAGGCACTGACCATTTTAGAATCGTGACGTCATATCAAAAATGATATCCAGCTGTCCAAATAGCAAGCATTCCAAGATTCCTGGCTCCAAGTTCACAAAGCATTCTGAGACTTAAGCTAAGAATTTACCCAGAATTGTTCGCCTAATTTTAACTAAAATATACCCTTTTATAAAACTTTTATTGTTTTAATGTATCAAATAAAGCATGTGCAAAGTTTTATGTTTCTGGATCAAAGATACATTTCCTATAATCAGTGAATGAAAGTTGAATAAATTCTTAACTCTGAGAATGCTTTGGTCCTTGGATTGTACTAGAACTAAAGGTGCAACTTCAACAAGATTACAAAGTTCATGGAATCACTTCCTAATTACCTGGTAAGTATCTTCCAGCCTGTCTCATCACCCATACTGGAACTCTTTCTGTTTTCTCTCCTCTAGCAGCCCGTAATATCAGATCATTCTGTAGAGGGGCAAACACCTAAACCAACAAAACAATTATTATACTTAATTGTTGAAATCAAATGTAAAGCGGTTTGATGTTCGACTCTTCTGCACCAACTGGGCTAATAAAGATGGGCATCCACCAAGCAGTTTGGTATGGACAGTGGCACTAAAGTCTTTCTTATTTCTAACTTTAAAAATAAACAACTCTTTTACGTGTTCGATCTACATCAGGTTTTGGATCAAAATTTTTTCTCCCAGCAGGCTACTGTGATGGATGATGGGACAGGAACACAACAATTCAGCCATTTTGAGATTAATATATATATATGGTAATTTGGGGGTTCTAGGAAGCGCAGCGGAATGTTTCAATCAACTCTTTACTAAATTCCAACTGCCAAGGGTTCCTTTGCGTATACCCCGGACCAGATTAAGACCTATAGCCGAACGACTATCTAACCCCCCTAGATCTTAGAGGACTGCCAAAACAACCATGCTTTAAGTGTGACGAAGTGCCCCCCCCCATACACTTCCTTATATCAATTTACATATCGTCGGTGAAGTGTCAAAAGGGTGTATCTCAGAATTTCTAAGATTAAGAAATAGAACCTTTTGTATTTCAAAATTTCCACAAACCAAGATACAACATTTGGACAAATGATACCCAGAACAGTTCTAATTGGTGTATAGATACACAGCTTAGACCGAAATTTGCATATCAATTAGGAGATGTTAAAAATGCAAAAAACTGTATTTGACTAATTTCCTGGGATACACCCATTTGACTAATTTCCTGGGATACACCCTTTTGACACTTCACCAACGATATGATGTTGTTTGTCTACATTTTAATGATCCATTTTTTTTTTTTTATGCATGGACAATGATGTTTTAATGAATGATCCATAATCTATTTTTTTTTATATGCATGGATATTGAATATTGATGTATTGTTCTTAATGGACGTATTTGGCAAACCATGCATGGCTTGGGATTGGCTGGTTGAATGGTTCAATATCTGCACTTTTAGATCATAAGGTCTGTCATTGAATGAAGGAGCATATTATTGAGGACACACTTGAACGTGACAAGGAGTAGGGTCACCTGCCTAACCTCTTGGGTTTTCTATGGGTCCACCCACAGCGAAAACCAAATAAGCACAAGCAAATTATTTACATAAAACAATAATTGGACCATGTGTTAGTCCAGAAATGACATGATAATTTGTGTCTTATGAGGATTAACCCAATTTCCATTTTTCTCTGATAAACCAACTCTGGTTAAGTCTATAAACATAAGAACTTTTTACAGCTCTGGTACAATATGGTTACATAATAGATAATACCGGCTATGCAGCATGTGACCTAGTTATTGGCTGAACCAATAGAAATTATATAACTTTCAGAATCCACAGTTTTATATAGCATTAGTGCCATTAGCTCAAATTAGACCCATATTGTTCACTGTTAGAGTTTTACCCATACAAAGCTTAAAGCAAGAGTAAAAATAAAAGATAGGCTGGCACTGCCAGGCAGGATACGCCCACATTTTTGAGAGATGGATAGAGAACAAGCAATACCGAAAGTGATTTTTCCTACATCATTAAGTCCTGTATTTCATACTGTATTGGGAGCAGCCATTTTGTTGGTCAGTTCCAGTCTGATATTCATGAAATTCGAAGCCGACAATGATTATGGTGTGACGGTACACAACCTAGAAATGTTACTTTTCGTCAAAATCGGATAAAAATTGTGACCTGTAGAGAGTCCACAACCATGATATACCATATTTTTACGATATTCGCGTACAAACGGTGACCATTTCGTCTGGCAATTTTGGTACTATTTTCACGAAATTCGAACTCAACCTTCCTTAGGGTGCAACAGTAATATAATCAGAGTTTTTTTTAAAATCAGAGAACAATTGTTCGAGAGATAGACAGAGAACAAGCAATACCGAAAGTGATTTTTCCTAGAATCAAAGGCCATAATTCATTAAGTTACAATTTGATATGCGCAAATATCGAAAATAATAAAGATCTTTAGGTTATAAACAAGCATTTCAGGTTTCATTAAAATCGAATTAAAATTGTCACCTCTACAGGGTCCACAACTTTGACATACCATATTTTTACACTGTTCGCGTACAAACGGCGGCCATTTTTTCTGGCAATTATGGTCCAATTTTCTCGAAATTCGAACTCAACCTTTCGTAGGGTGTAACGGTGATAGAGTCAAACGTTTTTTCAAATCGGATAATAATTGTGACCTCCAGAGGGACCATAAGCGATTTTTCGGACAATCAGGGGCCATAATTCAGGAAGTTACGATCCGATATGCGCAAATAACGAAAGGAACCAAGATCTTTAGGTTATAACCATGCATTTCAAGTTTCATCAAAATCGAATTAAAATTGTGACCTCTACAGGGTCCACAACCATGATATACAATTTTTTAACAATATTCGCATACAAACGGCGGCCATTTTGTATGGCAATTTTGGTCCGATTCTCCCGAAATTCGAACTCAACCTTCCTTACGGTGTAACGGTAATATAATCAACCGTTTTATTAAATCGGATAATAATTGTGACCACCAGAGGGACCACAAGCTAAAATAAGGCAATTTTGCGTATAATCAGGGGCCATAATTCAGGAAGTTACGTTCCGATATGCGCAAATATCGAAAGGAACCAAGATCTTTGGGTTATAACCATGAATTTCAAGTTTCATCAAAATCAAATAAAAAATGTGACTTCTACAGGGTCCACAACCTTGATATACCATTTTTTAACAGTATTCGCGTACAAACGGCGGCCATTTTGTATGGCAATTTTCGTCCGATTTTCCCGAAATTCGAACTCAACCTTCCTTAGGGTGTAACGGTGATATAATCAAACGGTTTTTTAAATCGGATAATAATTGTGACCTCCAGAGGGACCACAAGCTAAAAAGGGTGATTTTTCGGACAATCAGGGGCCATAATTCAGGAAATTACATTCCGATAGGCACAAATATCGAAAGGAACCAAGATCTTTGGGTTATAAACATGCATGTCAAGTTTCATCAAAATCGGTTCAAAATTGTGACCTCTATAGGGTCCACAAGCTAAAGATAGGCTGGCACTGCCAGGCAGGATACGCCCACATTTTCGAGAGATGGATAGAGAACAAACAATACGGAAAGTGATTTTTCCTACATCATTAAGTCCTGTATTCCATACTGTATTGGGAGCAGCCATTTCGTTGGTCAGTTCCAGTCTGATATTCATGAAATTCGAAGTCGACAATGATTATGGTGTGACGGTACACAACCTAGAAATGTGACTTTTCGTCAAAATCGGATAAGAATTGTGACCTGTACAGAGTCAACAACCATGATATACCATATCTTTACACTATTCGCGTACAAACGGCGACCATTTCGTCCGGCAATTTTGGTACCATTTTCACGAAATTCGAATAATTCAGGAAGTTACGATCCGATATGCGCAAATACCGAAAGGAACCAAGATCTTTGGGTTATAACCATGCATTTCAAGTTTCATCAAAATCGAATTAAAATTGTGACCTTTACAGGGTCCACAACCTTGATATACTATTTTTTAACAGTATTCACGTACAAACGGTGGCCATTTTGTATGGCAATTTTGGTCTGATTTTCCCGAAATTCGAACTCAACCTTCCTTACGGTGTAACGGTAATATAATCAAACGTTTTTTTAAATCGGATAATAATTGTGACCTCCAAGCTAAAAAAAAAGGCGATTTTGCGTATAATCAGGGGCCATAATTCAAGAAGTTACGATCCGATATGCGCAAATATCGAAAAGAAGCAAGATCTTTGGGTTATAACCTTGAATTTCAAGTTTCATCACAATCGAATCAAAATTGTGACCTCCACAGGGTCCACAACCTTGATATACCATTTTTTAACAGTATTCGCGTACAAACGGCGGCCATTTTGTATGGCAATTTTCGTCCGATTTTCCCGAAATTCGAACTCAACCTTCCTTAGGGTGTAACGGTGATATAATCAAACGTTTTTTTAAATCGAATAATAATTGTGACCTCCAAGCTAAAAAAAAGGCGATTTTGCGTATAATCAGGGGCCATAATTCAGGAAGTTACGATCCGATATGCGCAAATATCGAAAGGAAGCAAGATCTTTGGGTTATAACCATGAATTTCAAGTTTCATCAAAATCGAATCAAAATTGTGACCTCCACAGGGTCCACAACCTTGATATACCATTTTTTAACAGTATTCACGTACTAACGGCGGCCATTTTGTATGGCAATTTTCGTCCGATTTTCCCGAAATTCGAACTCAACCTTCCTCAGGGTGTAACGGTGATATAATCAAACGGTTTTTTAAATCGAATAATAATTGTGACCTCCAGAGGGACCACAAGCTAAAAAGGGTGATTTTTCGGACAATCAGGGGCCATAATTCAGGAAATTACATTCCGATAGCCGCAAATATCGAAAGGAACCAAGATCTTTGGGTTACAAACATGCATGTCAAGTTTCATCAAAATCGGTTCAAAATTGTGACCTCTATAGGGTCCACAAGCTAAAAACGTGATTTTTCGTACAATCAGGGGCCATAATCCATGAAGTTTTGATCCGATACATGCCAATATCGAAAGGAACCGAGATCTTTTGGGGATAAACCTATATTTCAAGTTTCGTCAAAATCGGATAAGAATTGTGACCTGTAGAGAGTCCACAAACAAATTGTGGACGGACGGACGTCCGGACGGACTTCCGGACGGACAGGGGCGACGACATAATACGTCCACATGAAAATGTGGGCGTATAAAAACGTGATTTTTCGTACAATCAGGGGCCATAATCCATGAAGTTTTCATCCGATACATGCCAATATCGAAAGCAGCCGAGATCTTTTGGGGATAAACCTATATTTCAAGTTTCGTCAAAATCGGATAAGAATTGTGACCTGTAGAGAGTCCACAAACAAATTGTGGACGGACGGACGGACGGACGGACGGACGTCCGGACGGACGGACGTCCGGACGGACAGGGGCGACGACAATATACGTCCACATAAAAATGTGGGCGTATAAAAACAAAAGAATTGCATTAACTGTGGGTATAGAACTATATTATATAGGGCTCTTTTTTAATTTTTATCATTTTATTAATAAACATTTGAGTAAACTATTAAAATTAACATTATATCAGAGAACATCGGTATTAGTATCTGACATCCTCCAGACACCACAACGTGTCATTACTCCAATGGGCTATTTAATATTATAGGCTGTTTTCCGTGTCAATTATTATATGACATGGCTATATTTTCACTCATCAAAAAAGTCAATAGGAGGCCTAACAATAACCGGTACTAAAAATAGTCACCGGTATGTGTATAAACCATTATTTGTCAATGTCTCCTCGAATAAATTAGATCATGGTATAAAACAACAGTTTGTCAATAATGAAACGAATCTCTATCAATAATAATAACTTTATATCTAACAAAATGCACAATTAATGCCACAAACCTGAACGTCTGCACTTGTTGATTCAGCCATGTCGATAGAAAATCACGTTTTAATTCGAGTTGCGTCCCTTTATTTCTACGGTGCAAGGGAGACAAATCCATTTTATAACCCCACTTAAAAATCTTTTTCGTCATTTGCCATGGGTAATTTATTTTTTTTAAGTTAATTTAATTTAATTGAAGGAAATATTTAAACAAAAACATAGATCTTTATTTTATTTTTTTATTTTCTGTGATATATATTTTTTTACCACTAACCCTGCAAGCAAAGTATTCACAAAAAATAATATAACAAAAAAGAAATAAACAAACAGAAAAAATGACTAGATTAATACAATAGTTTCAAGAATTCAACAAAACAAAAAATACAAAATAAAAATTAAAGAGACATAAAGGCCTGGAATGGTTATATCAAAAAAAGAAAAAATATGAGAACTTGAAATATAAGGTAATAAATAGATAAGAATAAATAATACTATAATAAATATTCCCCCCTGGTTTACAAAATTCCTGATTGCCCATATATTATTACATTGTAATAATAAAAACCTGCCCCAAAAATGAATGAACATCAAACCTTTTTTTTAACAAAGAAATGGAAATCAAAAAATCACAATTCACTTCCATAACATGATGAAATCGAAAACAATAATTATTTAACAGTTTTATAGGAAACAATCACTGGTTTATATAAGCATGGTGTTTAAATAACAGGGAAACGTCTCAAAACATTGTGCTACTATAATAAACCAGTGAATGTTCATATGTCTCTCAAATTACTACATGTAAAGAAAATTTAACAATTTATAACCATTATCTGTGGTATATGAAAAAAAAAACCATTTAGTTTTATTTTATAACATCTTTGAATGGTTTTGAATAGTTTTTTGTTAGATTGGAATTTTTTATTAACTAGTTCTTCAAGACATGAAATATCTCTTTTAATAATACAAATGGAATGCCATAGTTATCACTTCGTAAGATTGCAATGGTATCAAATTATTTTATCACAATTACTTTATTTTTGAATGTGTATTTGGATTGGAATACTTCATTAACTAAATACATGGTATATTTACAAAAATACAAATTTCTAATTCTTTATAACTTTGTAAATATTGAATTTATTGACAAGTGAATCATTTTTCGACTGATATTCTTCATTGAGATTCAACTATCATGATATTGTAATTTAAAAGGGAGTCAAAATCCCTGAAAGGAGGACGAGGGAGTGTAACTAGTCCCTAATATATAGACATATCAAATTGGTTATAAATAGAATGCTGGTGTTATTACTTGATAAGAATTGATCTAAGAACAGACAATAATAAATATGCTCGTCTGAACACAGCTTGATAACGTCTGGAGTTTCATTGTTCTATTGATTAGCTCAATACTGGGCTTTCTTGATGTTAAAATTCATATATATAATGAAGACATACATCTCATGTTATTCTGTCCAATAAATAAGTAAAAACATCTCAGAGGCTGTTCCGTCAACATCATGCAAAAGACCTGGCATAGAAGAAGAAGAAGGAGGAGGAGAGAACATGAACAGTATTAAACCTCAAATGGTGCTAGCACCACGCTAGTAAAAAACAAAATATATCACAAGAGAGTCTAGTTGAATAATAATAATATGTAAATATATATTATGACAATAAACTAATAAAGTTTCAGTTTGAAACAACAGATCAATTAACTGGATTATACATCCATCACATTTTGATTTGATATCACATTATTGTATATAGACAAAAATTTTCATCCATTTTTATTATGTCATTTTGTCTAAATTGACCATAGAATTTAAGTAAATTGTTTAGACTGATTGTACTTGTTATACATACATATTATACACAGTAATGATCGTATAATTATAACTTAAACATACATTATGCAAGAGTTAAATCTGCCATTGCAGGTCTTTTTTTTAGGCCTGAAATGTTATCTAAATTATTAATTAGACATTAATTAACTTATCACGACCATAATCAACGCTCGTTGTCATCGCTAGCCTGCGGTATTTACTAGGTTAGAATGCTATCTTGCTGCTCAACACTCATTTATGATTAAAGCAAAAAATAGATAATCAAGAATACGCTTGACTTGAGTAAGTCCTAGGTTCATAATGGATCAATTTGGCTGAAAGTTTCAGCGAATTCCCCTTTAATCTCCCAAAATGTATCTTTAATCAACGGATCATTATTATGTTAAGTAATTAACTACAAATTATTGATGACAACATAATGGCTTCAATGGCTGCTAATTATAATAAGTGGCACAATATTAGTTCTTTGAATATTAATTATCAAGACCAAGACTTAACTTTTTGAATTGAATTATTGAACAGCCATTAAAAGGGAACAGATGAGCAAGAGCCAAAATATTCCTGGAATGTCTTAACACACAAATATCAACAAAACATATTATTATGATGAATAGGGACAGGATATTTTGATCAGTAAAATTCTGAATATGTCAGACAGAATTCCTTCCACATTGTCTAGTATCATAATTTTCAGATTAACAGTAAAATGCATAAAAGTATTATATTATATGTCATACATGTACAACCTTATAAAAACATTTTTTAACATTGATTGCTAGAGACAAAATACTATAAATCATATAATCCACTGGTTAACATTGATTGCTATAGACACCATAAAATACTATACATAATAATTGATAATCCACTGGTTAACTAGACATAATACCGCCACACTAAATTAATTTTATGTTCTTTGGAAACACTTGCATGAAAAATTTCCTTTCTATTTTTTGGGGGAAAAGTATGGTGTTAAACACTAAGTCTTTAAAATCTTTAAAAACAAAAAGTACTTGCTTGATTGTGCTGTTCAAAAGCTTTAGTTAATAAGTTATAAATTTGTAAGCTTTGATATTTGAAACTAAACAACTTTCTTGTAATTCAAGTGGCTTGATATTTATCAAAACCCTTAAAAGCAGAAAATCAAATACTGGTTCAACCACTGGTTTCAGTTCTGAAACAATCATTGATGATGATGAAGCTATTAGAGTACACATACTGAATGGTACCTGTAACTGCAATGAAATGATGTTTGTAGGATGATAGCAAAGCCTGTAGACATATACAACAAGTTGAAATAAACACACATAGTGATGTAATATCTGCATTCTCATCAAATGACAATGAATTCACCCATGTAATAGACGCAATGTAGAACCGATAATACTTTAAATTGTTAGGGAATGACCTTGATTCAAACAATTAGCTGCCTAAACAATAAGACAGTTAATATTTGCATAATAATGTTTAAAAGTTTAATGACGATAGTAAGTTAATGCTGATGTTCATTTGTGGTCACATACTTCAAATTTGGTACATGTACTCTGTCATGTTGTCGACTCACAAAAAAATATATTTCTTGATTTTTCGTATTTCTGTGTTTGGTCAATATTAATTCATCTGTTTCATTATACTACAAATTCATAATTGGTTGCACAGGGCCATGATTTGGAAACATAAATTACAAGTAAAATTCTCTGGCTTTGCTGGAGTTTTTGTGCCTGTGCTTTCCAGAGGAATTATAACCCTGATGGTCCAGTTCATCCTGGGTGCTTGATCCAGTTAAATTACCATTATACAACTGAACTGATGCTCCCAATCCAGAATCACTTGCAGCGCTTCTTTCATCATCATAAAATTCCTCGCCAATCAAGTCCATGGAAGTGTTCTTAAAACAGCTGTCAACCTCGTCAATTGCCACAAGTAACTCTGACAAATCTGTTTTAAATGAAATAACTTTCTTTAGTGCTCTACAGTTTCTTTGCAAAACAGCCAATTGCTGGTTCTTCTGGCTCATTTGTTCTTGCAAAATTGTGACAGTTCTCTCTTTCGCTTGGACTTTCTCCTGCAGCATGCCTATTTCCATTTCCTTAGCAGACGATAATTCAGACAGCTTTTCTTGGTGGAATTCATCTTTGGCGTGTAAGGCTTCGTTTTGTTGCTTTACGAGTGCTTCTAGTTCATAAACCTTTTTGTGAAGACCTGTTATGTGTTTATTAGCTTCGTCTATCGTTGTTCTTGGTATCATATTCATTCTTCAACCAGAAATTACTCTATGAACGGCGACGAAGATATTTTACTGAAATTTATTTCTGAAACCGGAAGCGGAAATATTTTGTCTATTATTCAAATAGATGTTTGGTCAATCGAGACTACAATATTGCATCGACAAATGAAATCACCTGGTACAATATTTGCGGATTTGAACCAATGAAATAGTAGTTTACTGTAATGAGGTTTACTAAGCCGCCATTCAGGTTCGCGCGTTTTATCATCTGCTCAAGGAACCGAAGATAAGAAAGTCTACAATAAAGTACATTCGTTCAAACCTTTGTCTGAAATATGGCAAAAGTAAATGTTTTGAATGTCAATGTATTAGACAACCCATCACCGTTCGTGAACCCGTTTCAGTTTGAGATAACATTTGAGTGCATTGAAGATTTACCCGAAGGTATTTTATCTTTTGCTTTCTTCAGTCAAATGACAAATGAAATAATAAAGTAGGTTTTTCCAAACAAAATCCGCCTAACTTCTCAAATCAAGTGAAATCAAGAGGAGTAGATTAGACCTAGCCTAGCTACAAAATTAGAATTAACAATGAAAAGGATTTGAAATAATATGCTTACGTTTTTTATTTACTTAGATCTAACCAAATTTTGAAATTAAAAATGACTAAAATAAAAAGACAAAGATCACTGGATGATGATACTGATGTCAGTGATGATGATGATGAAAATCAATTACTACATGTATGCTTTAAACAATGATTTAATCAATTTAGTCAATTTTTTATCTCAAGGAATGTAGCCACGGAGAAGGGGGGAGGGGCTCAGTACATGTAAGTCGGGCTTACCACTTTTCTCTTAACCAGTGTTGACTTGGCCGACCAAGAGAAGGTTGATTGATGCTTTACCTACGATATGTCATTACTCATTGTCATTAATGTAAGATGGAGATCATGGCATGGAACAGAAAATAGAGATTCCATGTCAAAGTTGACATTTGGAATTTTTGAAAGAGTTTGGGCTAAATGGGGTAAAAGAAGTGTGAAAAAGTAGAAATTGTCGAAAGTTTAACCCTATTTCATTTGTTATCCCAAGTTGCATGGCTTCCATATCGATTGCAATGTACATTTAGTCATAGCAAAACTAATAAACTACACATGTATCCTTGAGTTGATCTATTTCTGTTGAATTTGACCAAATAATGGATTCCTGTTTTTTTTTGTCTGACATGGGCTATGATATATATTTACTCTTCATTGCAAACGCTTTCATAATGTGTAAATATAGAATAACCGGTTTAAACCAGATTATTTACAATTGTTTAATTATAGTATATTGCTCATTTGCATTAATATGATGTCGCGCTTCGACCTCTAGCTGGCCAGTCACCTCTGGCTTGCGGCTGTGGTTTCGAGCCCTGGTGTGAGCGTATGTGGCATGGAGATAGGGTCGCCTTCTCAACCTCGTGGGTTTCCTCCGGGCACTCCGGTTTCCTCCCACTGCTAAAGACCCCTCTGCGCAAGCAATTATTGAAATAAAGTTTTAAAAACCAAATGTTAGTCCCGAAATGAACTAGTTTGTGTTGAGTGGACATTAAACCCCATTTCTCTCACATTATTATGAAACTGTATATGATGCATTTGGGGGGTCCACTTATTTGTTTGGGGGCGGGGTTCGGCTGACTTATTGGTTGAATGCATGCATTTCCATCATACATGTAAGGTATGTAATGAGTCAAGTGGTGTGGTTTTGATTCCCTGCTTGAAGCATCATCTTTTCAGGCTTGTGTGACGTTTCTCCTGATCCTCCGGTTTCCTCCCACTGCTAAAGACCCCTACACGCAAACAAAGTATTGAGGTTAAATTCAACCATATGGTAGTCCCAGAATGACCTAGTTTTTGTCGAGTATAACACCATTTCTCTCTCTCTCTCTCTCTGTCATTGTGATAAGTGCTTCCTAACTGCTGTCTTCGATGGTTTGTTTGATTTCTGCTTAAATTCGTACTTGAAATGAAATAGGGTTTAACATCTGCTCTGCTCTGACTTGGCTAAAAAGGAAATGTTGCTTGGACATGGAACTCCTTTTTTATTGTCCTATCTGAAGAACTGTACATTGTCCCTTTCTAGGGCCTTCTTCCTTCACCACTGGGAACCACTCCAAAATCCTGACAAAACTTCTCCATCAACACCAGAATCGAAACACGAGACCTCTAGACTACAGGGCCAACATCTTTCCTACTGAACCACCATTGCTGTGCCAGGGCTCAAACAGTAGATTTAATCTAAGGTCTAAGACTATATTTTTTTCCCTCTTTTTTCAGATTTAGAATGGAAATTAATTTATGTTGGTTCAGCTGAGACAGAGGAACATGATCAAGTTTTAGAAACAGTTTTTGTTGGACCTGTTCCTGGAGGAAGACATATGTTCGTGTTTCAGGTATCAACATTTGTTAATTATTGAACAATAAAACAGGACAGAGGCTTATACATAAAGTGTCATAGAACTGGTCATTTAAGATAATTCACAAGTCTGTATCCATGTTTACGTGTATCAATGGTTTTATTTACTACACAGGTTCCAGTCACTTTCTTGTTTGTAATATTTGCTAGTTGATCTGTTGAAATTATTGATAGTAGTGTTTAGTTTTTTATTTATTGTAATAGTTAAGTTTTCATTCTTTTGGAATGTGGCTCACCCCTCCAACCAGCGTGCCAATGCCCATTTTAAAGTGAAAGTATAATATACTAATATTTGTGTTATTTTGCAGGCTGATCCCCCAGATATAACTAAGATACCTGTAGATGATGTTATAGGGGTCACTATCATATTATTAACTTGTTGCTATAGATCAAAAGAATTTATCCGTGTTGGATACTATGTAAATAATGAATATGATGACCCAGAATTGAAAGAAAACCCTCCTACCTCAGTCATATATGAAAAGGTAAATAAACAATTTTCAAAGATATCTGAAATGATTCCAAGAGGACATTGAATACAATCATCTTTGTAGTTGATTATGGTGAAGGATCGTCAGAAGCTGGAATGCCACTGTCTTGGCAAAATTCTTACTCTTCCATAGCAAGTTGAAACGTCAAGCATTGAGCTTTGGCAAATGTCATAGAGCATATATTTATATAAAACAAGGGAGATCATTTTGTTTCAATTTCCAGTGTTATTATTGTTAATTTAAGTGTTACAATGGTTCCTATTTAGCCGAAACACAGAAATAATTAATATTGTAGAAAATAATCTTAAAGATTTGTGTTATTCGTCTGTCCATCCTCATGGGTTTTCTCTAAGTCCTTGTGTTTCGTCCCACTGCAAAGATCAATGTACACCAAAGTAAATTCTTAAAAAAAATTGATTCATGTTAGTCCCAAAATGACTTGATTTGTGTAAAGCAGATGTTAAACCCCGTTTCTGTCTTTCTCTGTAAAGTTTTGTATTCATGAAATCATCTGTATTTTTCAGTTACAAAGAAACATCTTAAACAAGCCCAGGGTAACGAAGTTTAAAATCGACTGGGATGATAATACAGCTACTGTCGCTACTGGGGAAAATGGAGAAAATGTTCCGCCAGTTGGAAATATAGAAAATATGGAAACAACGTCCAATCAGATGTGTGAACCTGCTTGTGCTCCGCTTGGTGGTGCCAATAACTTTCAAGAGAACAGTAATAGTGTCAGTATGGACACGTCTGTGAAAGCAATGTAACAGACACGTTTGATAGATTCGTGATTACAAAGTTTTTATACGTGTGACTGTATTCATCAGTAAACTATGGAATAATTCCTGTATTATTCAATATAGGATGGAATAAATTCAACCAGTGCTATAATAAATGGGTTATATTGATACTACATTGTATTTTACTGTAGCATATCGAGAACAGATAGATTGCATTCAATGGTGTCTGACTACATTCAATGGTGTCCAAGCATCAGTATAATAGCCTGGACTACTGGACTCTGCCCGCCATTTGAGAATCGAAATCAAACAAACCAACAGGCAATAGAGTAATAATTTAAAACAAAACGGATGTGAGATTCTAATTATTTTATAACAAGAGGCAGTTCAAACATCAGGATTTCATTTCAAGTATTTAACTTAAAATTCAGAAGAAAGCGTCTTAAAATGAACTGATTTGAAATAGGGATTTAACCATTTAATGTCATAATGTTCTGCTCTAACTGAGCTAATGAAGACGGAACACATCTTATAAATCAAATAAACAATTATCATTATCCTGTCTTGTCTTACACCAGAAAATAAGTTAAATTAGTTTCCATGTAAATTTCTAATTAGCAAAATGCACAACTACTATAATAGGTTGTTGTGTGTACCAAGATTTCTAAGGATATCTGCAACAGTTTGTGAGGTTACTGGTTATTGTCTGGAAACAGAACCATGACTGATGGACCTCATTTCAAGGATGGACCTCATTTCAAGGATTTGCGACGGGATAAGAATATTTTATTGAGTGACACTGTTAAATTTTGTTTAGCATGTTGAAATGTACATGTACGTTCATGTACTTGCATACAAACAATGCGCACTACATGTACGAACATTAATAAATAAAAGTTATACACCCTAAAACTAACCCTTGGCAAAACCTTGATCAGATTAATAATTGGTTTTCCAAGAAAATTAACATTGTAGATATTCATCAAGGCTATTTTTGATCATAATAAATTAAAACTCATTGTACATGTATTTATACATGTATGTATAATTTGTAAAGAAAATACATCTTGTGGTTTAAGTTTAAAGTGTAAATTAATTTGGTTTGAACTCCACATGTATTAAATCCAGAAATTATTATTTATGAAACCAGGAATGACACCCTAACATGCAGTTATTTATATTCAGAACCATTTCCCATACACACAGTATCACTCTCCTTACTTTCTAAATCATTTTACTTATCAAAACTGGGAGAGCTTTCTTTTTTTTTTTTAGAGGGGACGATGTTTCAATTTGTTGATTAAGGGGAGCTTTTTTCGGCTCTCCTCTAAAATACCAACGACTAGATGATATCTTTAACTCCATATAGTCTTCGACTCGGTAAACACAACTTATTGGTCAATTTAAATCAACGTTGATGTTGTTAATGTATCTTACCGTGAACAGATGGGCTTCTGATGTCCAATGTTTAAGACAAAATTAACAATTCGCGTGCCAGATTGTTTTCGAACGCAATTTGTAATAAAGTGACTTGATGACATAGGTTAAACATATCCCACAGAAAAATTATACAGGTGTAGACTGGAATAATCAGATGGCAAAGACTGCCATTCAATTTGGACTTTAAGCAGAACATAATGGATAAGTAATAATTACGGTAAAACAAAATGATTGAATGAAAACTACCTTAGATACATTATTATTGGTGTAGTAACCCATTAGTGTCCCATTTCTAAGACGTGCCAAAGAATTTAGATTTAGCTCTTTTAAAATGAAGTCCTTGCTATGTGTACTCCAGATCTACATGTATTGTGAATGAAAATAAACTCTCCTTATTTAGTTTTTTTAGGAGTTTGATTTTTGGAAATTAATAACTCTTAACTGATTGAAGAAAAGAAATGAAACAATTTGCTCAAATAGATTGTGTGTAATTGATTAATTGTATTACATGTACTAGAATTAAATATTAAAATGACCAAAGCTTTACGCCAGAAGAAACGGCAAAATGTTATGCAATGAGAATGCTAAAAAAAAATGAGTCTAGTACAACTGTACATGTTTACTTAAATTCGCCATTATGCAAATCTGAGGATTGATTGCAGGTCTTTCTTTAGGCCTGAAATGTTATCTAAACTATGAACTGGACATTAATTAACTTATCCAGAACATAATCAACTCCATGCCATCGGAGGTTTCAGATATAAAGTAGATTAGAACAGTTCAGTCATATTTAGATTTAATTTGAAAATGGAGAAGCGAGACTTAGATTTGAACTACCAGTACAGATGGTTGTTGAAATTATTGCACACCTTCAAAGGCTAATATCTTGACTTGCAATAGAGTAATTTGAATGAAATGTTCAATGTATTCATTTTGTGTTATCTATTTTTGAACTATTATAGCAAGAATGGCTAGTTCTTCATCTAAATCTTATATAATGCATCTTTAAAATGTTGTTTGCCATCTAATATGACCGCATGAAAACCCTTGTTAAATAATAATAATTTTATTTGAGATGGGTAAAGGATTAGGCTATAGTAGCCTTTCTACTATCCTGCCCTTGATTGAAATACAATACTAAAGATAGCACAACAATTGAGTAAAGTATTCCTTAGAATGCGGAAACACCAGATGGGAACTTTTACTTGTCCATACTGATAAAATCTATAAGTGGGCAAGGTAACAATGATACCCTTTATTTATTTATTGTAAGTTAATTATTCACTTGTTGTCTGTAACATTATAATTCATTTACACGGAAAAGTAGATAACACATCTTTCATGTGATTAAACTGGCTATTTTATTTATCAGGACGACAAAGTACATGAAATCAAAATATCCATGGTATGTAAATGTAATATCCTGGGGCCTTATTGATTCACGAAATTTTAACTAAGATAAAATCCAAATTTTAGTTATTTGATTGGATAATACTAGATTGATTTTAGTGCTTAGCCAATCAAAACTGAAGTATCTACTAAAATTGGATTTTAAGATTTCGTGAATCAGGAACCTTGGCTTTGATGGAATTGAATTTTTTTTTTTTTTTTAAATTCAGCAAAACTGATATTTAACTGTGGCTGACATTATGCTGTTTATATTATTTCCAAAGAATGCCAAGTTTTGACAGATTTTCTCATATTATCTTTGTAAATAGCGAACACAAGGAACTATATCGCAGTTAGCAGATTTAAAATCCCTCAAATGTCAATAAGAGTCTTTAAAGTTCCATTATCCTCTTAATAATAATACAAGTTATTTTATGCAACTGTTTGTTTATATTATTGTTTATCTTGTAAACAAAATAATAAATCCATCAATAAAACCTTTATTACAGTTTTTTTTCTAAGTTTCGAAAATCGGTTTTCTGGTTATATGTGCATGGAAGGAAATTCCATCTTGATTTGTCAGTGATGCTAGACAGAGGGTCTAGAAAGGGATAATATATTATTATTTGGATAGGATGAAAAAGGGAGGTCCTGTGTGCACCTAAAATAACTCTTGGAAGTTGAAATTCAATATAAGAGTACGGTACGGCATAATGCCATGTCTTGGTCAAATTTCCCTCATAGCTCACTGTATGGTGAATGCATGTCCACCAGAAGAACAGTAGAATGTTAATACGTGTATATAAAGTCTTGGTTCAAATACTGCAATGTTACAAATAATATCTGCTGATGAATGCAAGGGTTGTTCTTTCAAAATCTTTATTTTTCTTGCTATTTGGTGCTTAATCATGATTTGTCACCTAAAATTCTTGTAAGGAGTCGAAAACATTTTTTTTTTTTTTTAAAAAAAAACTCTGAAGTAAAAATCCTAAAAGGTTTTTTTTTTCTTTTTAATACGAACTTGTTTAAAAGTAAATAGCTTATTATGATTTGTTTAAAAGTAAATAGCTTATTATGATTTGTGGCCTATGTAGCACCAAATAATAGGAAGTACGGTAGATTAAAGAATTTGAAGAAAAAATCAAAACAAAGAAAATCAAAGGCGCACGTTCTTGTCCTCATGTGCCTGTGAATAAAGCAAGTCAATAAATGTCCAGGGACTTAAAATTTTATGGGTATGTTATGTATAAATCCCAAATTCAGGAACAAAAGTTATTGCTATGGAAACCTTCAAATCATTAAGACTGGATAACAACGGCTTACTGTGAGTCTTTGGCTGAATGATTGAAGCTACTTCCGTTTTCCTTAGAAACTGATTTGTATGTACATCCGGGCATTTCAAACATGTCAGCCGCCAGTTGTCTGTAAATTTTACACCTTGTTATCGTCAATATTATTTGAACAGCCAAAATGTCGGACGGAGACGGCAAAGGAATATCTGATAAAGAGAAAGAGTCAGCTTTACAGAATGAAAAAGAAAAGGTATTTCATTCTGCCTTCATACATAATGATAAATCTCACCAAACTCTATGCCCAGACAGCCACTCAGCTTTGGCCCAAGTCTGGCCCACATCTGGCAGCCTCTGGCAAAATGATTGGGCCGGATATGGCATGCCACATGTGGGCCAGATCTGGCAGACATGGGCCAGACATGGCCCAATCAGAGCCAGATCTGGGCCAGATTCGCTAATGCACACGCTCGCCTTGCATGGCCCAGATCTGGCAGGCTTTGGCAAAGATATGGCATGCCACGTGTGGGCCAGAGATGGCACAATTGGCCCTTGTCTGGGCCGTCACTGGCCCAAATGTGGCCCACAGATGAAATTCATGCCATGCCAGATGTGGGCCAAAGAGGTCAACCCGTTATTCCCTGTCCTATTTCTTCTTCGTAAACTGAGAGGCATGGCCATGGTCTAAGTGGTTTAACACTTCCTCATGAAATTAGAAGGTCAGTCCACCAGTCAAGTGGCTTGGTTGCGAAACCCTGCTTGCATGTGACAAGGAGTAGGGTAGCCTGTCCAACTTCGTCAGTTATCTCTGGGACCTATATTGAAATAGGGTTGAACCATATGTTAGTCCCAAAATGATAGTAGAAATTAAGGATATCTTGCATGCAGCACAAAAAACATACATTAACAACAAAAGCAAAATCTTAAATAATGAAATTTATTCATCCATATAACACAGCACACTTCCATGGATAACAGTCACTATATAAATTATATACACACAACGTTTTGACAAGATTTCACTGTTTGGACAAGATTTCACTGTTTCGACAAGATTTCACTGTTTGTTATAAGGCATACAAATTATCCATGTCAATATCAGTCTCCCCTTCTTCCTTCTGCAGCTATCTCCTCCTCCTCTTCCCCCATTCAGCCATTTTGTTTACAACATTTTGAAATTATTTTCCATTGCATCCTTGTGGTGAAGTTATTTATCACACCTGCAATAAATGCAAAAAATGTACATAAAAAAACATGTTTTTCCTTCTTTATATCAAGCATGACCAAGGGGTCTGTCAATGCAAGTACCAAAGTATTAAGTCAAGGCAAAAGAATAGTTAAATGAAGTTATTTAAATAATGAAATCACATAAATCTTATCTAATTTAATATCATTGTAGAGAAAGTAATAAAATGTACTTATCTTTTTATCTTTAGCTAAGTCCTGTGAAAATAATGCACAGTTTGTATACCACTGCAATGTCTTCAGTTTCTTGTTAGTACTAAATTCTATTAATTTGTTGTACACTGAATTTTACAATTTTAAATTCAGCCAATGAAACAGATTTCAAGATAGTAAATGGGCTGTTCATTATGCTTTGTTGAAAGATTAACATGGTTGACCTGCTAGCTTCAACAAATTGTATAAACTGAGTACAGAATCTGCTATAGTAATTAAAATCTAGCTACTTTGTAGCATGATACCCAACACTCAGACTGTGTTCTAATAAACTTTGTCTTTATTTCATTGATTTCTTTAAAGAATAATTTATTATTTTTGCTTTAAAGATTTACATTTACTGGCTTTTGGGGGAGTGTGGGGTGAGAGGATTTCATTTATATTATATATACAGTACATTCAAAAAATATTATTTTTAATATTTATTTGTAATAAAACTAATATAGAACAAGGGAAAATTCTACTGGAAACTAGATGTCATATTATGAGCTTAAATTTCTTGTGTTGATATTTTGAGGCATTTGGCCAGTTGGATGTGGGCCATCTCTGGCCCAGATATGGCAAACTTCTCGCATAATATTATTTTTTTCAAATGTTTTGAATATAAAACAAAAAAATTAAAACTGTTAAACAAACTGACAAGATATTCTTAGATATCAGTTGCAAAAATAAGTTTAATTCATCAGTAGTGAGCCAATAGTTGCCAAGTGTTAGCCAGATATGGCCCACATCTGGCACCATCTGGCTGGATATGAGCCACATCTAGCCAGAGGCTGCCAGATGTGGGCCATACTTGGGCCAAAGCTGAGTGGCTGTCTGGGTGTAGTATACGTTATAGATATTTCATTTGTAAACACAAACTAGGCCTACATTAACATAATAATAATAGTACAAAGAAGAAGCAAAGCCGAAACGGCGAATGCTAAGTGAAAGTCTAGTCTAACAAATTGTAGGCAAGATCCTTTTGGATCTTATGAATATTAGTGGAGTACGGTGGGGAAAAAGGTACACATCCTACGAAGAACAATTCAACTTTCTAAACTTTAACTAGGCAAGATCCTTTCTTTAGATCCTACTAGTACTACTACGAATAGGTCCAGAGCCGCACTCAGGGGGAGTACGGTGGGGAAAAAAGAAACAACATATAATCATACGAAGAACAATTCAACTTTCTAAAGTTAAATTGTCTTTTTAATTATAGATTAGTAGGCCTGTTATTTGCCTATGACTATATAATAAATATAAGGTGACAGGTCCATGGTAAAATAAGGTTTCCTGGTCAGTGTCTCATATTATATAATAATTAATAATGTCTACTCTGAATCTGAACTGAAGAGACTATTGACTATGGTACCATTTATTGTATTCCTGCACTGATTATCAGTTGCTCTTCCTTGAATGTTGGGGGGTTGGGATGGCCTAGTGGTCTAGAGTGCCGCGCTTCGACCTCTAGCTGGCCAGTCACCTCTGGCTTGCGGCTGTGGTTTCGAGCCCTGGTGTGAGCGTATGTGGCATGGAGATAGGGGCGCCTTCTCAACCTCGTGGGTTTCCTTCGGGCACTCCGGTTTCCTCCCACTGCTAAAGACCCCTACGCGCAAGCGAATTATTGAAATAAAAATAAACCATATGTTAGTCCCGAAATGACCTAGTTTGTGTTGAGTGGACGTTCAACCCCATTTCTCTCTCTCTCTCCTTGAATGTTTCTTGTTCAATGTTAAGCCTAAGGGTGTTGACAGAAATAAAACGTTGGACACAGACTTAATTAAGTCTTGTGACAGTTCTGCCAGCACCGAAAGCAGACTGAACCAGTGAACCATAATTTTTTTCATTGGTGAACAGTTACACTCCAAAATTCTTGTGTTAACTTGATTAACAGTTCTCTACTAGAGAGTAAATTCTATTGAGGAACCTTCAGTCAAGTGCCCTTAAAATTTGGCCTACTCTATTAGCCGCTACGGTTGCATAATAATGTTAACAATATCAATAAGCACCCAATATTTCAGAATATAATTTTTAAGCCAATACTAGTGAGAATTTCTTGTTACATATCTACTGACACAAAAACTTATATTATCTTTTTTTTCAAGGATACCACTAACAGTAAAGATGCAAGGGCTTCAGCGAAATCTAAGGCGTCAACCCCATCAGCAAAGGGTAAAAGTCCGACTAGAAGTAAACCTAACAGTGCTACAAAAAGTCCTAAACCAGGCACTAGCGCCAGGGGAGACAAGAAAGGCACCCCAACACCCAGAGGTAATAAATAACATGAAAACATCCTTGAATCTCTTTATCTTTTGAGCAGACACGCAGGGCAGATATAAGATTTTTCAAAATTAGGACTGTATGGCAACATCTGTCATTTTTACCATTTCTAAATTGGTCATTGGAAAGTCGATAAAATGTTTATTATTTGAATGTCTTGACTGAGTTCTATGAATTAACACTTTCTGCTAAGGAGAAGCAGCAATATATAAGCAAACTGATTGGTCAATGCTTTGAGATATGATAACTTTGATTGCCTTAGGGACACTGATGAAACTTGGTGTATAATTTCACTACATGAAAACTTTGACTAATTTAAATTGTCACCATTTTCTGCTTTGGAAATGTTTGAATGCTCAAAGCTGTACTAAAAGATAAATGTGCAATTTATTGATATGTGGTCATCTGTTTATTTTTGGACTGAGGCGCAGGAAACATCAGCGTTGCAGTTGACTTATTCTTAGTTAGTTTCCAGAAACTCAACTATGTGTATATGATGGATATAAAGAGATACAAGTAGAAAGATTTAAAATTTGATATATATTTTTCAGGTAAGGGGAAAGGTAAAGTTGAAGAAAAGAAAGCAGATACACCTGTAGCAGTCTCAACAGATGGAACAGAAGATGGTGGTAAAGGACTTTTTAAATATTCGTTTAAGATTTCAAGTTACTAGTGCAAGAAGTCATATTGGCTATTTATCACCATAAATAAGATTTCAAGTTACCAGTGCTAGAAATCGTATAGGTTATTTATCACCCTAAATTTTCCTTCAAATACTTTCAGTGAAGATAGGCAAATGTTTGTTTTCAAGGCATGTGTTAAACTTTATTTGATATCAGCATTACTTAACGTATCATGTCATTAGTTATGAAATATCCTACAGGCCCCACCATTTTCATTTTCTGTTGGGGGGTTGTATGGTCGAATGGTTAGCACGAGCGTGTTATATCATGTGGTCTGTCATTGAGTCAACTGGCGTGGTTTCGACTCCCTGGTTGTACGTGACAAGGAGTAGTATAGCCCGTCCAAGCTCATGGGTTTTCACCAGATTCTCCGGTTCCCCCCCCCCCCCCTTTGCTAAAGGCCTCTATGCACAAGCAAATTATTGAAATAAAATTGAATCATGTGTTAGTCCCAAAATGATGTAGTTTGTGGTGAGTGGACATTAAACCCAATTTCTCTCTCTCTTACTCTCTCTTTCTCTTTCTCTCTCTCTCTCCCTCTCTTCCCCTTTCTCTCTTTCTCTCTGACTGTTGCATGACTATATCTTAAACCTGTGATATTTTGTTAATTGTGAATTGTTGTGTTTTTGATGAAGGTTTACCTGAGAATGCTGTCCCACTTTTTATGACATCAAAAACTCAAGAATTATTCAGTTGTCGTTGTGATGAAGATGTTAGCCAAGAGATGCCGTTCAAAATGTTATCGAAACAAGACATATTGGATGATATGAGAAATCGTGCTGCTGTTTGTGATTTCTCTGTTATAAAGAAAGAAATCATGGTAAGACATTTATTCACAAAAAAAGCTGACAAAAGCTTTGATGTGAAGTTCTCGTATAAAAAGATGTGTTGTTTTAGAAACCATGCTAATGGGACCACAGTGGATCAGTGACGAGGTCTATGTGTTGTCTGAGAATGTTCCTCAGGAATTTCTAGCTGGTTTCCCATTGCCAATGAAACAAGATGAGGCTGTCTGGACAGGAAAAGTATCTAGTTGGTCGAATGGAATGAAAAACAAAGGTTTCATGTATGCCTTTGGCAAGTCTGGACATAAGGCGCCCATCACAGTATTTGTCAAACACAAATAATGACAACCTTTTATTATAATTATAATAGATACGTTGTGTGACCACTATCATCTGACATAGCCTGTGACAGGTATCTTATGTCAAGGCTTGCATATAGACAACACATAAAACTCCAATGACAGTTTGAATTCGAAATAAGAGTAGTGATGCCGTTCAGGAAATATTTTCCTCATAGCATACTGCATGAAATATGTTCAATTTCTCTATATTGATTGTTGCATAAGATTAGGAGACTGTTAAAACTCATTTCTCAATTTTTATTAAGTAGATAAGGGTAGTTATGCCTAACAAAGCCTAACAAAATCCAATGAAACCTAACAAAGCCTAAATCTGGACTTTTTCCAGAGTTGAAGAAATGAAGAATTATTTTTACAGACATTTTATTTAATTTTTTAAACAGGACTATCCAACAGATGAGATATTGGTTGTATATGATTACGATTTTAAATACGGCCAGAATTTCTACATTGCTTTAACAGAAGAAGCCAAAGATAAACTCATGAACGTAAGTAAAATTGTTTCTCTTCGATCGTGTTTAACGTCCGATTAACTTTAGTATCATACTCCATAGAACTCTGGTGTTCATGTATGAAATGTTGTTGATTTAATTTGTTCAATTACTAAATGTTGTTTAAAGAATATGAAAATGAAATTATTTAATCCTTATATAGAAATAGATGAGAGAGGAGACTTTAAAATCTATTTCTATATGTCTTATAAGTAGTTTATCCATGTAAGTGTGTTTATTTTTATGATATTATTTGTTTAGCCACCACAAGAAGGTAGAGAAGGTTTGGATGAAGATGAAGAAGACGCTGAACCAGTTATATATAAATATATTCCTCCTGAACGTAAAGATTGGGTCTCATACGGCAGTGAGGTCGAGGTCATAGAAGAAACTGTTAAAGACAACCGAGAAAGGGTAGGCAATATATAAAAAGCAATTTCTGTTCGTATAATAAAATAGAGAGAGAGAGAAATGGGGTTTAACGTCCACTTCATATCGTTGAATTTGTCCGGTACATGTGAGGAATCAAAACCTTGCCACCTGACTCAGTGACATACATTGTGATGTCACACTTACTTTGCCTGTCTATCCATGTGGGTTTCGTCTGGGTTCTCTAGTTTCCTCCCACTGCTATAATGTAAGCCATATGTTAATACCAAAATAACCTAGTTTGTGTCAAGTGGACATTCCATCCCATTTCTCTCTCCCGCTAACCTAGAATATAGACCGGCTACTGGGTGCCACAGCTAATTGATCACACAGCATGATCTAGTAATGGGTGGGCCTGATGTAAAGTCAGCTATATTTTAGCATTGAAAATCCTTGAACATACATATATACAAGAGGTAAATCTGCCTATTACAGGTCTTTCTTGATTGGATTAGAAACATATATAATGCTGCTTAACGCTCATTGATAATTAAATCAAAAAATGGATAATCAAGGCTACTCTTTTTTATTGTACTAACTTTAGTAATGATGATCGAGGCTAAGTGAAAATTTCAATCCCTTAAATCTTGGTTCTGGTGGATCAATTTGACTGAAATTTTCAGCAAATTCCCTTTACATTATCTAGTTTTGAAGTATTATGGTGATAACTACCAGCTATTTATCTAATCTCCCATAATTTATGTTTAATTATTCACTGATTGATTTTGATATTGTTTTAATTTAATCAGGTGAAGATCTCATTCCGTAGAAAACGATCAGAATTTGGAGCACCAATTAGTTTCTCTGATCGGAATGTGGCTGACGCTAAAGATGGTTTCGTGGAATGTGTATCTTACGAAGACAGGAACTATGATCTAAATAGAATGGAACTCGACAAGGGAACTCAGGTAAGGAAACTTACATTTTCTTTCTCTAGTTTTTTGAAAATTTCTCCCACTTGTAAATATCTACAATTTAAAGAAGCTAAATCTGTAACCCATTATTTTTCATAATATTTGAAATTAAAACATGATTTAGAATTTGTCTATTTTAATCAATATTGATGCCGTTATCTTATTTCTAATATTCAAGACACAATAGTCCTTTTTTTTTAAATCAGTACACGAGTTGTGTACTCTATGACTGCTATAAGGCAATCTGGACGTAATTTGTAAGCACACTGAAACGACTGTTGTTCCATTTGTACTGTGCAAGTATTTCACCATTAGTCCTGTTGGAGGAGTACAGTAGGACGTTATACCCAATTTCATTTTGTGTTATGTCCTGTGTTTTTGTTTTGGCATGTAGTGATTCAATGTCTATTAGAATTTTGTCAAGTTGTGACTTTACAGCTGATGGGACTGAAAAAAAAACTCTCTTGTTTTGCTACTTCAATTCGATAATTATATTTTTCAGGCTATTCCTGAATTTGATGTAGCTGGAACACAAACCAACTGGACTTATCCGCGTAATGCAAACACACAATACTATCCTAGACTGTTTACAGAAGATGAACAAAAAAAGATAGAAGCTTCAAAAAATCTACACAACTTTTTAAATGACGCTGCTCCACGGTAAGTCTTTATTCACTGGCAGACTGGAGAACTTACATGCCATGAATCGCTAAAACAAATGAAATATGGTTAGATTTGTAGTTTTAATGTGAAAATGCGTAAAAACGAATTTGGATGTTTAAAATGGTCATTAACTGAGGAAAATGTATCTTGCCATTCTGAAGGTAGTAGAATTCTAATTTTCTTCAAGGATCTGCTCATCAATATTTACAAAGAGTTTAACTATTAACTAAGTTCTTGTATAATTTCAGATTCGAGTTAGCTCTTCAACAGAATGAAATAATGAATGTGTTTTATAATGATTGGTTACATCTCGGAGAAGAAGAAAATGCTTTAGGTATAAAGGCAGATAATCATCTTAAAGTAAGTTCTCATCAGTTATACCATGGTGTCACAGCCCACGATGGAGCTGCAGTACTCAAGTTACTAAGGTGCTGGCTCACTAATCAGCGTTGGTCGAGAAAGTCCCCTGGGTTTTTCCCTTGTCAGTGATCCACTAAAATTCAAGAGTCACAAGTTTGAGTGATCAACAATGAGTGAAATGATATTAAAATATTTGAAGAATTTTAATCGATTATTTTGATCAAGTGAGATTTATGTAGTTTTATATTTTTATTCTCCCAGGAATATTATTGGTTTAAGTGGAATAAAAGAAATAATGTTTTTATTTAATTTTTTCCCTATCAGGAATATCAATCATTTACCGATCTACAATTTAGTAAAGAAAAAAGAATCACCTGTATACAGTGGCATCCGTCAATAAAAGGTACGTGGGTTTTCTCAAGGTTCGTCAGGTTCCTCCCACTGCTCAAGAACCCTACATACATGTAAATGCGATTTATTGAAATAAAATTGAACCTTGTGTTCGTCCCACCAAAATGATATAGTTTGTGTTGAGACCTTACATGCAAGCAAATTATTGTAGTACAATTGAACCATATGCTAGTCCCAAAAAGATCTATAGCTTGTGCCAAGTGGACGTTAAACCCTATTTCTCTCTCACAATATTGCAGTTTAAAAGTAATGATCCAAGTCTTGTATAGCAAGTAGTAGGGTCGCCTCTAAACTTTCATTCCACTGTGAGTAAGCAAATTATATGTTTGTCCGAAAATGACCTTATTTGTTTTGACTAGACGTTTCTCTCTTTCTCTTGTTGTATATATATATGGTTGGTATATTTACCAGGTGTGGTGGCAGTAGCTGTAGCACAACGTTTATCGTTTGATGAAAGAATCGACAACGCTAGTAAAATTATCATGAATCCGTCTTTAATTCTAATCTGGAGTTTTGCAGACCCAATACATCCACAGGTTAGTACAGTTTCGAACACATGAAAAAATAGCGACACACCTGGCTTAATATATATATGAACAAATATTTGTAGTTTGCAAAATGAAAACATGGCAAGTCATTGACGACATAGACACGGACTAGTCATAGACACATCGAATGACTCAAACCAAATAAAGAAAAACACTGCTTTGAACTTACTTTATTGCAGTGTATCGAATTTCATCTGAGAATCACTGGGATAGTACTAATACATCAATAGGTTAGCGCAAGTATAAGTTAATAGTTAATTCCGGTACATGTATATTTCTTGTCTTTCAGTTATTATTAGAAGCACCAGATGATATTTATAGCTTCCAATGGTGTCCTAGCGACCCGAACATCATCGTTGCTGGTTGTTATAATGGACAAGTGGTATTATGGGATATATCAACAGTTGCTGATAGACTCAAACAACGAGGTCAAAATAAAACTAAGAAAACCATGGTTTTAGTAAGTATACTATATCTTATAATTTGGCCTCAGTGACTCAGTGAGTAAGATGTTGACTCGCTATATTCAGTCCTGGGTGTTGGCAAAGAAAGTCCATCAGGTTTTCTCCACATGGTTCCCCCTGGCAAGGCAAGGGACAAGATATAGTCGTTCGATGAGACAAAAACACGAGGTCCCGTGTATACATTTGCGTGCATGTAAACGAACCCTTGACAGTTTGAATTCTATATAAGAGTAGGCATTTCCCTCATTGTACATTGTATGGTATATGTCTGTCTTTCATTAGCCCAGTTTAGAAGCAGTACAGTAGAAAATTAAACCCCATTTCATTTTAATTTAAAAAGTACTTTAAATCAGTTTTTTAATGCTTGTTGTTTGTACCATACAGGCCCTACTCGTTGCTTACGAGGTCACACTTGTTTACTTATGTAATTCTTGTTTATGAATTGTTTTAGCCTGGTTTTGAAGATCCGAATGCTCTGAAGACACCAGTAGTTCGTTATTGTGCTGTATCTAGTATTGAACACAGTCATAAAGCGAGAATAACGGATATACAATGGATACCAGATCACATGGAGGTTAGTTCTATTTATAGACCGCAGTTATGGGTTTTCCCCTGGATTTTCCGGGAGTGGTGTAGGGTTTGTTCTACTGGTTTGGTTTTATTTTAAAGATATATTTATGAAGCTTTATGCATACATCAAACTATTAAAGTAGTGGTGCCCTTTGCTAATTAGATGTTTCACAGATTTTAATAGTTCTTGTGTTTCCATGGAAACAAATTGACATAGCTGATGATTGAATCTTCTTCTGTTTCCAGATTAATAAATTAGGAGAACCAAAAGAAAATAGAAATAATCATTGTGTACAAGTAATGACTTGTGCTGCGGACCAGTAAGTTAAACATTTACTTCTGTATAGATTCGGGGCGGGGGGGGGGGCCTAGTGGTCTAGAGTGCCGCGCTTCGACCTCTAGCTGGCCGGTCACCTCTGACTTGCGGCTGTGGTTTCGAGCCCTGGTGTGAGCGTATGTGGCATGGAGATAGGGGCGCCTTCTCAACCTCGTGGGTTTCCTCCCACTGCTAAAGACCCCTACGCGCAATCGAATTATTGAAATAAAAATTAAAAACCATATGTTAGTCACGAAATGACCTAGTTGTGTTGAGTGGACGTTAAACCCCATTTTTCTTTCTCTCTCTGTATAGGTTCGGGTGAAAAATGGTTAGCTCATGCACGTTGGGTGCCCGAAAAGGATTATGTATCATAAGGTCGGTCATTGAGTCAACTGCCGTTGTTTCGATTCCCAGATTGTATGTGACAAGGAGGGAGGTCGCCTGTCCAACTTCATGGGTTTTCACTGACTCCTCCAGTTTCCTCCAACTGCTAAAGACCACTGTGTGCAAGCGAAATGTTGAAATAAAATTGAATCGTATGTTTTTGGAGTTTTTTATTCACAATGTAAGCAAATTTATGAACTGCGCAGATAGATGACTTTTGCTGGTTTTTATCGTGGAGTAATCATGATGGTCCTACGAGGCCCCATCATATATTGAGGTCAGTCGTAGCGATCATGCTTATCGTATCGAAATGTACCAGGATTTATCTGCACATACCAGATGGTTGACTCAATAAAGACAATCCTTTCATATCAAAACGCATCATACGACTGTGTTAACCGCATTTTTAGCTGCTGTGGGCTCACGTTTGTTGACTGGCAACCTGTTTGTTTTGACGACTATCTCGTCAAATTTATAATTCTTTATTGAAGATAAAATGTAATTTTTATTTGTATTTCAGTTGTGTTTTACTGTGGGACACGCGACCTATGAAAGTTTTACAAACGAAAGACGATGATAAAGGGCCGAAGAATCCTATGGGTGTTCCGAATACATTCAGACATCTTGATTTAACGTGGAAACCGCTTTTAAAAGTAAGTATTATTGATTATAGTCACCTTCCGTGACAATTTTACCATAGAGGAATGAATTGTACATTAGATATTTCATTTTTGGAGGAATGATTTGAAAGTACACTTACTCTGAAATGCCAATAGATAGATTCTATCAACTTTGCTGTAAAACTTTAAAGGTGAAATTATATTTATTTCTAGGTTCAGTTACACAAGTCAGAACCTGGTGGTGATCATAGTCCTGTTAAATTTACTATACAAGAAAAACAGGGGCGAAAATGTAAGTTCAGATTTTGTTTATTTTGAATATATGAAATGAAACAAGTTTTAACGTCCAACTGTTCTGCTCCGACTGGGCTAAAAAAGACAGGCATACTCCATACAGTGTGCTATGATGGGAATTTTGCCCTGGCAGCGGCACTACTGCCTACTCTAATTTCGATTTTCAACTGTCAAGGCTTCTTTTACATGCACGCCAATGTTTACACAGATTCTCAGGTTTTTGTCCCATCCAAATGACTAGACACTGTTCCTTGCCAGGCCCTCTATCCTGCACTACAACAAGGGGAAACCACTCCAGGTAATATTGGTAAACTGTAGAAGCAGTGAATTATGAGAAATAAAATGAAATGAAGATGCATTCGCCATATAGTGTGCAATGATGGAAATTTTACCTGGGCAGCGGCGCTACGGCCTACTCTTATAGGGAATTCCAATGGCAAAGGGATCTTTTACATGCACGTCAATGTGTACACATAACCTCAGTTTTTCATCCCATCTGAACGAGCAGACAGCTGTACTTGTCAGGCCCTCCGCCCTGCATCACTGACAAGGGGAAACCACACTGGAAAATCTAGATAAACTTTCTCTGCCAATGCAATGATCGAATACCCAACCTCCAGACTAGCTAGTCAGCATTTTACCCACTTAGCCACTGTGATTCCCCTTTAACACAGTATGTTGAATATTTACAGCTAATAAAGGTGGAGATTTAATAGAGAAAGAATCTGGTCAGTCAGTTGGATTTTCATACAGTAAACCGTCATCAGGAAAAGAAAAGAAAACTTTACAAGATGTCAAAACACATTTCTACGTCGGAACTGAGGTAAGTTGTGATGATTAATATTGTGGGCCACGGTATTAGCGAGTGATGAGAGCACTGGCCCATGGAATATTTCATGAAAGTATTAAAATCTGTGATTGGCATTTGTTTCGCCTGATATTCAAAGGATTTTGTATGGGATTTCTATATCACTTAAATCAATGTTCGAAGACTTTAATCAGTAATTATACTAAGATTTTATTTCTTTGCCCGGAATAAAAAAAAATGTATGTTTACCATACTAACAAAGTGGTACAGACACGTGAATTATCAATACTTTGTCATCAATAAAAACATGAAATATGGATTTAATTTGCCAAGTTTCCCTGCATTATGTTCATTGGACCTCAGGTTTTTGTTTGTTTGTACCATCTGAAGGACTAGACACTTCTTGTTGGACCCTTTCGTACTCCCCACGGACCAGGGGAAACTATCCCGTGAAATCTTGTTAAACCCATTCCTCTCTCTATGACAACACTCCCTATCTAGTAAATATTGTCTACCTTATATTAAAATTACAAGGGCCTATTTATCTATGATAATATTTGTGACTGTCAATCGTTTTCTGTTCAGGGTTGATGGCTACATGTTAGGACTATCAAGCTGAAATTTTGTGCATAGGGATAGGTTGGAGTCAAACTGAGGAGCAACAGAGGTCTGGTGGCGAAGTAATATATTATGATAGGCAGCATTACCATTTCATTACATAAGTTAGACAGAGATTGTGAGCCATGATGAGAACTTTTAAAAAAAATGAAATTTAGATGAAAGATATTTTTATGTATGCTAATTATTTTTACAGGATGGAGAAGTTGTGTTTGTTGATTGGATGCCACAGAAAGATCAAGATACCGGAAAGATTCAGAGTAAGAATATAAACACACTGTCCTTATTTTACACACACACTGTCCTTATTTTACACACACACTCTGTCCTTGTTTTACACACACAATAGTAGTTGCCTTAGTATCTTGGTACTTTAACGCCTGCTTCCAAAGAAGTGATATTGCAGACAACACACACACAGTGTCCTTCGTTCTTCTTTTACACACACATACGGTCCTTCTTTTACACACACACAGGGTCTGCTTTTACACACAGTGTCCTGCTTTTACAAACACAATGTCCTTCTCTTACACACTCAATGTCCTGCTTTTACACAAGCAATGTCCTGCTTTTACACACAGTGTCCTTCTCTACACAAACAGTGTCCTGCTTTTACACACACAGTGTCCTGCTTTTACATACACAGTGTCCTTCTCTTACACACACAGTGTCCTGCTTTTACACACACAGTGTCCTGCTTTTACACACACACAGTGTCCTGCTTTTACATACACAGTGTCCTTCTCTTACACACAGTGTCCTGCTTTTACACACAGTGTCCTGCTTTTACACTCACAGTTTCCTGCGTTTACACACACAGTGTTCTTTTCTTACACACACAATGTCCTTTTACATACACACAGTGTCCTTCGTCCTTCTTTTACCCACACAGTGTCCTGCTTTTACACACATAGGGTCCTGCATGTTTTGTATGAAATGTGGTTTAACGTCCTACTGTTCTGCCCCAACCAGGCGTAATAAAACTGATGTATGTGGGAACGAAGAGTTTGATCTGTGTGCTTTAGATCATAAAACCTGTTGTTTTAGCCAAGTGGCTTGGTTTCATTTTCTTGATTATACATGACAAGGAGTAGGGTCACCTGTCCAATCTCTTCGTTCTATTCTCAATATAAACAAAATATATTGTTACATTTGATTTTATTTCAGCTCCTAAACCTGACTACTACCATGCCCTACATGATGGTCCAGTCACTACATTACAACGATCGCCGTTCTTTAAAGATATCGTTTTATCGGTGGGAGGTTGGACGCTGGCTTTATGGAAGGAGGGAGTCACGGTTTGTACCATCATTTATTACTAAACACTTAACAATCTTATTGTATCAACGTACATTCAGTTATACCTCAGCTTTGGCTTTATCATTAGTTGTTATGGCTGCAATAGGTGTGCCGTTTTGGGTACAGTACCATGCTGTCATAAATTTCTAGAGATTTTGTGGGCAAACAGAATTGATAAGCTTAGTTTAAAGTCAATTGAATCCAAGTTGGGAGGTTATCCAGCGATGGTATTTTGATTTTGTTTTCTGAATTAAATGTTAAATAATCAATCTTGGTACATTTTAGCGGAATTATAAACTATGAGAAATTTAATATTTTAGCGAAAAATATGGACGATGTATCTTTACTTTAACAAAAACAATTAACAACGGAATTTCAAATTTTGTTTTTTCTCAGAATTCCAAATTTTGTTTTTTCTCAGGTCAAATTGTGAGCGTCAAACTTATAAAAAACCAAAGAACCATCTTCCACACATTTAATTCCCGGAAATGCCACTCTCAGACCATTTAGCAGATCTTTCGATCTATATTTACAAAGTTGTTGCCATCAGGGTTGATTGCTGATGTTAACATGTCTATTAGTATGATTATAAAATTTACGATTTCTGATTTCAGTCTGGTCCTATTTTACATTCCTGTGCCGATTCGGTGAAACTGACCGGTGGTCACTGGTCTCCATCTCGACCTGGCGTGTTTTTTATCGCTAAATCTGATGGTAATGTAGATGTGTGGGATTTATTGGATAAAACTCACGAAGCCTCAATGTCACAGAGTATCTCTGGTGCGGCCATTACTACACTTTATCCTCATCAAGTTACACGTAAGTAATAACGGTATATCTTTACATTTATAGATTAGAAAACCTCCCAGCTATACTCCCTACACCTCTAACTTCGGAACCAACCGAGCATCCTGCAGCTCTTCCTACCCAACCATGCATCCTACACATATTCCTACCCTAAATGGGGTTTATCGAGGTGCACATGTAATGTCTGACAAGAAAAATTTTGAAATAGCAACACTGCCTTCGATCGACAACTCTCGCAACTCTTGACCACAATTCTCCCAACCTCTCTCCATTTTGTTTATATGATGTTACAGGACGTTAAACCTTATTTTATTTATTTATTTATACGATGTTATATGAGGTGTCTTGTATTATTGTAGAGAAACAACAATTATTAGCAGTAGGAGATAACTCTGGTACCCTTCATGTTCTAGAAATACCCTGGAGTCTTCGTCACCCAACAAATAATGAGGTAAAAAAAAATATATAATTTTTCGCTGAATGTGTGAAATGAAATGCAGTTTTAAGACTTCCGTCCTGTGTCTGTGGTAAACACACCCAAAATTCCTGAGTACCTTTCTCGCTTAAGACCGGGAGCAAACCAGTGACTTACTCATTAAGCCACTACTGCTTCCCATTGCGTGAATGACGTGATCGTGGGACATGACTAGAATGTCCTGGGTTCTCCTTCCTAGCATTGCACACACTGGTAAATTTTATCGTTACATTATTTCATTGGTTTATTTTATTGTCTGATTATTTGCAGTATAATGGTGTACATAATTACTTCGATCGAGAGATTAAGAGAAGAACATTTGTCGTAGAAAGATGGGATTTTAGAGAGAAAGAAAAGAGAGAGTTGGAAGCAGAAGCCAAACGAAAAGCAGGAGTAAGATTCATCTATTTTTGATTTTTTCATCTGGATATAAATCAAAGAAATAAGAGAGAGAAAGGTGGAGAAATGGGGTTTAACATCCACACGACACAAACCAGGTCATTTCGGGACTAACATATGGTTTAATTTTATTTCAATAATTCGCATGCGCGTAGGGGTCTTTAGCAGTGGGAGGAAACCGGAGTGCTTGGGGGAAACCCACAAGGTTAAGAAGGTGCCCCTACCTCCATCCACATACGCTCACACCTGGGATCGAAACCACAGCTGCAAGCCAGAGGTGACCACCCAGCTAGAGGTTGAAGCGCGGAACTCTCGACCACTAGGCCATCCCAACCCCCCACAAAGCAATAAAGGCCGAAAAATAATACAGTAGAAACTGTTGGACCAGCCACACATTGTAAGCAGTCACAATAAATCTTCCCCCACCTAGAAATTCTTTGGTTTTGATCTCTTTAATAAACAATCACTCCTCTGACTTGGCCGACATTTAATCAAAACATCACCAAGTCAACGGCCATTGTTGACAGTCTAGACCACACAGTCTCTTCATTAAACTATCTGTTGTACCATACTTTGCTGAAGGACTGGGTATTCAAATAAAAGGGGAATTCCCATGACCCGGCATCCGGGTCACATCATATCCAACAAAGTTGGTATTTACATCTCCTGCAGACAGTATAAATAGCCAACACAACTAATAAGTGTTGGCTAAAATAAAACTCTCCATGGACCTCTGATTTTATCATTGTATTGTCTTGCATAGCCATATAGTAGGGGGACTGCACCACACCTAATTCACACAAAAACAATTATATAGACAAGGCATCACACTAAGAAACAAACAAAGAATTCAAATAAAGTGCATGGTGTATTATGGTAGTCTGTACCCTACTAAGGATACCTGATTTATCTCCCTTACATATTACATGTTGTAAGACTTGATAATTTGTTATTTCAGATTGCACCTAATGTTGTTTTAACTGATGAAGAAATAGAAATAAAGCAGAAGATAGAGTATCAGGCATATTTAGACGAAGAATCTTCGTTTCTCCGAGAGCTAGGATTAAAGGATGATTCTGAACCGTTACCTGAAGTTTAACAATGCCAAGTATTCTCCAGTAATAACTTTTCTCCGATTGGAGAATTTCACTATGGGCAGTTATTGAGAAATAGAGTTGGACATAATTAACCTTATCGATTGTTGGATCTCGTTTTTATTGAAGGAATAAAACCATGCCCTCCGTTTTCACTTTATATATTTATTGTAAAATACTGTGATGGCGGGATACGTCCATAAATTATGTAAAATATTTTTTAAAATAATCATAGGCTTACATGTGATAGGAGCGCTAAAAATTCTGTCCAATTTTATTGATATAAATCGACCAAGAAATCTGATGGCAGGGGGATTTTTTTTAATTGTTTCGATTTTTATACATGTATATATTGACTACTCCCAATTCCTTGAAGAAAATTAGAGAAAGGTGACTTAATTAGTTCATATGGGTAGATCCCTCAACCGTACCAACCAGCCGGAGAATGGTCCAATTGCCGTATACATGAATACGATCGATCGTCTGCCCAACCTTGTGGATTTATGGAAATAAAATTGGTTCGGAAATGACTAGTTTGTGTGGAGTGGATGTTAAACCCCATTGCTCTTTGGTTCTCAGGACTGTAGCCTCTGTGAATAATTTATATTAAAGATATTTTCAAGTTAGGTCATATTGTATTTATCATCTGTTTGTTACTGTATTTATATCATTAATATTTGTTATTTATTTCCTCAAGCTAAAAAATGTGAAAAAAATGAATATTTAAATAAAACACATGTACAACTAATTTGTAAATTATGTTGTGGTTTCTGTATTCAATCATGGGCCACGGTGACTCTGTAAGACAAATTGGTCAGTGCAAAAAAGTAAGACCTCATTTCATTTCTTTATTGAATCAAACTCTGTCCAGACCAATCTTATTAAAATATAGATCTATATTTCATTTTGTTTTTTATACTTTCGATGGCCTACACTCATGTAGATCTAACAAGTTATAGTGGGAGCTCACGTTCTATGACGTCAGGAATCAAGCACGGGACATTTGACCCGATAACATCAGTCATTCGATTAACCAATTAGCGACAGCCATGCTTTTTAAAATCTACTTTTGTTTTGTTATGATTTCTATCCGCTGGTAATATTTACCCACAGTTCCATGCATGAAAAGGTCAAACGGTCGATTCGACAGACCATTTGATTGGCTGACGCCTCATTTCAGGCAGAACACGAGTTAAATAACAAGTCCTCCAGATCCAAGAGTAGTAAAGACGAGTAAAAACGAAATTTTGAACTATAAAAAACGGAACGAAATAGTATCTGTATTTTAATCAGATGAGGTCCATCCATTCACCAAATGAATATGGGGCATATGCCATGCTATGAAGGAAATCAGGTTTTCATACAAAAGACTCGACACTGCCCTTGTCAGATACTGCACCGCGAACATGGGGGATATTCCAGAGAACTTTCTCAACCCGAACTCCTGACCTGGTTACTGGTGTAGTGAGCCATTGTGGGCACCCTCACCTAATGAAGATATCTACACTAAGATGTAAGAGAGACAAATGGGACTCAACACAAACTAGGTGATTTTGGGATGAGCATAATGGTTTTTATTTCATTTCAATAATTTGCTTGCATGCAGGGGTTTAGCAGTGGGAGGACCCGGAGAAAACCCACACGGTTGGAGAGGCGACCCTACTCCTTGTCACGTACAACCAGGGAATCGAAACCTCGCCAGTTGACTCAATTGACAGACCTTCTGATACAGAGCACACATGTTTACCATTCAGCCAACCATTACACACACCCCCCCTCCCCGCCAGACTGAGACGTGAAGGAGTAAACAAATAAATTATAAATAGAAACAATATGTTGATATGACCTTAATTAAACTCTGTCTATAATGTCTACCAATTTAACTTTCTTAAGAAATAAAACAAACTGCCAATCTCGAGAAAAGACCAACACTGTAGAGAAAGTTGTGTGGAAATGTATGAATTTATTTTACAATAATGTGATTTTACAGTGTTTTCATGATTTATGTAAAACACAGGTGAAAGAGAGGAAATGGGTTGTATCCATTAAAGGCTTGTCCACCCACACACATAATGGACAAGACGCGAAATACCGATGAGTGAAAATAGCACGATGTTACTATTTGATAGATGTAAACATACAAAAAACTATAATCCTTCTCGGGGTGGGGTAGTTAGGGGACTTCCTATTCCCATTAATTCCGACAAGATATCATGGACAATCTATTAATTACTGCAGACCAATAAAAACAGTTAACAAATAATCTGTTGTGTGTGACGCAGACCAAACTGATCAGAAAAAAATGGCCAAATGTCGTAGCAATAACTCCAGTCGACCATTAACTGTTCATGTTCTAAGTGTTTTACACTTAATCAACAATTGAATCTGCACACAAACTGATGATGTGTAAACAATTAAATCGGCACATTATTTGATAATGAAATAAATAATTAATCGCGATCTCTGTCACGTTCCCCTCGATCTCTGTCTTTCTTTTTTTCACTACCTGATTCATTCGATTTCTTCGAAGCTGAAACAAAAAAAAAAACGACATTAAATTATATCTTGGTTATAGAAAAGACATTCTAGTGTGACGTCCAGCCACATCTAACAAAAGAGGAGTGGTTTAAATACAAATTGTGTCACTTTAAGACAAAGAGAGAGAAAGAAATGGGGTTTAATTTCGGCTTGACAAAAAGTATGTCATTTCGGGACTTAATAATAGTTGAATTGATTTCAATAATTCACTTGAGCGTAGAAGTCTTTTAGCTGTAGGATGACCCAGACGTTGGACAGGCGACCCTACTGATTGTCACAGACAAGGAGGAATCAAAACTATGTCATTAGACCCGATGGCAGACCTTATGATCTAATACCCACACACTAAACCAAGTCTGGGATGTAAGCCCACAAGATACATCAGGTATATGTCTATTCCTTATGATGTACATGTCTGACATTTACCCCTATTTCTGTGTAAACCTGGGGCCTGTTTCACGAAATTTTAACTATGATAAAATCCAAATTTTAGTAATTTGATTAGATAATATTAGATTGATTTTAGTGCTTAGCCAATCAAAATTGAAGTATCTACTAAAATAGGATTTTATTTTTAGATAAGATTTCAAGAAACAGGCCCCTGGCATGTAAACCTATCCCTGTGATGTACACGCTTGTGATAAGGCAGGAGTATCCTATTCATTGTCAGGTACAAGCCTGGGATTATAACCACAACATTTGGACCAAGATCCTCTGTATACATTTGGCACCATTCAACATCTGCAAATCTTCAATAGCCCAGTTAGTGCACACAAGTGTGACTCATGAATATTAATTAGTTTTGTACAGTATAGCGCACGTGCAGTGAGAGGACGGCTCGGTTCTTGTGTGTTTGTGGATCATCATTCATCACTTTTATGTATGTAGCCATGAAAGCTAATAAAGAATATATAATTATAGTTAACCTTCATTTAACACAACACCCTTTTCTATTCCTAGCCCATCCCCACAAATCAACAAACCAGCTACTTACTATCTCTCATTTCATCTCGGGCTCTCATTCTTTGAACGTAACCCTTCGATTTATTTTTACGGAAAGCTTCAAATGGATCTGCATGATCATTTAGTCCAATGCCTTTAAACTGGTCCTGTTTCTCCCGGACCTCAGCAGCTTCTATTGGATCCAGTCGACCTTGTTCTGCTAAACCCAAACCTTTACCTCCCCATCCTGAAACACAAACAGATGTTTATAAACATACAATTATTATAAACCAAAACATGCGCTTTCACTCCTACGCATCTCAACTTTCCTTCGGGTGAGTCATTAAACAGTCATGCAAATTAGCTAAATCGCTCTCCTAAATATTACAATTAAGAAACTACTTTCCGTTTTTGTTTATCTTTAGACTGCATATTTTCGAGAATAGTTGGCGTATTGTAATTCTAGACTTAAATTATTAAGTGTCCGAAGCGTTCTAATATGCTCAAAATCGAAGCCATTGATGATCTAGAAAGTTGATTATGGGCAAGAGTCATGTTTATAAATTTTTAACAATATTATTTATAAAATTTGAACCGAAACTAAAGACCTGTGATAGCTAGATTTATCTCTTGTACAATGTATGTTTAATATTTACGTACCCATTTTCAACATGAGCTGATGACCTTTGTTACTATGGCCTAGAGGAGATTCTACTGGAGGTGCTTGACCAAAACCCCTGAAATATAAAAACAATTCAATATCACAATCTTCAAAACATTTTGCCAGCCAATCAATATTTGACGTAATTTGGGTCACTAACCAGGATGTTAGAGGTTCGATCCATGTATTGATTGAGATGGTTCCTCAAGATTTTCTAGCGTAGTTTCCACGGGTCAGTGGTACAGGACCGAGGGCCTGGTAAGGATAGTGTCTTTACGATGAGAAAAAAATTGAGATCATATGTACACGTAAGCATGCACATAAAAGAACTCTTGAAAGTTGGAATTTGACAAAATTTCCCTTAAAGCCCACCATATGCCTGTCTTTTTTTAAGCCCAGACGGTGTTAAACCCAATTTCATGTCATTTCATAAAAACAGCCTCAATCTGTGTTATTTTCATGATGCATTGATGGCTTTGTAACTCCACTTACAACATCGGTGCTGGTGGCGTGGGGCTCCGTGATATAGACCTCTTCATTCGTACCGGGGATGGAGATCTACTACTTGGTTGATATGGTAACGGTGAATTGTCCATACGTCCTCCTCCCCCTCGTCGTTTAGGTGAGGGTGACCGTTCCAAAGATCTTTCTCTCCTCCTCTCCATCGACCTTGACCTTTCTTTAGATCTAGACCTTGACCTTTCTCTAGAGGGCGATCTAGATCTATTATATCGGACTCTTTCCCTGGATCTGTAATACAAGAATGATAAACATCCGATTAGTAAGCTGATTACTAATTAACACTTACATCTAGCGCTTTTGCTATGTATTTTATTATGGTTCGGTTTCGGGTTTGTCATCAACACAGGGGATTGGATGGTTAAATCTTTAAAACATAAAACAATGTCTTTCTTATATCTTGAAGATGTTTACCTAGATCGACTTCTTCCATCTCGATATCGTCTACGAGGCGGAGGAATAGGAGATCTTGACCTTGATCTTGCTCTCATTGGAGGCGAAGGCATGTGTTTTGGAAACGGTGGTGACCTTGATCGACCTCTCGGTTGCATTCGACTCCATCTTTGCATGTCAGCATCCCTTTCTTCTTTGATTTTTTTGCATCGTTGTTTGGCTTTAAAGAATTCATACAGACCAAGTTTCTCCCATCCATCACTAAAATAGAATCAATCAATTCAATATAAATCAAAAAGCAACACACCACACACACGTCAAAAAATCCCACACAAAGCAAAACACAATGAAACATAGACGTACAGGTTTGATGGCATTTTGAGCGGCAGAACCCCAAGTGTTCAAAAAAATTTCAGGTTGCAGACGGCACCCCCTGTCTTCTGCAATAGCGGAGGAGTGGAGCTTACCTTGTAGGGATCACCCAAGAAAATTGTGGAAAATTTGCTGGCTGTAGACCAAATAAATTTCGCTCCAAATGTATTAATCCCTAGTCAATACAGTACAAATTCATGGTATTCAATTAAAAGAAAAGTAAAGTAAGTGTTTTATTAGATTTTGGACATACCACACATAGCACACATAGCATCACACTTTGTGACAAATCACACCACGAGACAAACCAGACATAGCAACACACCACACCCAGTGACACACCAGACTACACCATGTGACAAACCAGACATAGCAACACACCACACCCAGTGACACAGCAGACTACACCATGGTGACAAACCATACATAGCAACACACCACATACAAGTAAAGGGAATGGAAGATGAGAAATAACTTACGTATCTCTGGGTCGATCGTGTGACGGAGGAGAGTAAAAGGCTTCAACAGCAGCTAGTAATCTTTCTGTGGGTGGCATGGGTGGTGGAAGACGAATATCTCGTGGATCTAACGGCTTATATTCAGATTCTTCTAACTACATAAAAAAAATATCATAGTGAATCTGATACAGCTCATAATTCATTTTCCATTTAATTTTGATAATGACAATTGAATTTCTCAATCACTGTTAAAAAATTGATTATTGATGTATAATGATTTTAATCATTCTTGAACAGTAGTCAGGAAATTAAATGCTTGTAAATTGTAACAATGTATTAGACAAATAGCTGGCAGTTCTCACCCTAATAATAGTTAAAACTAGATAATGTAAGTAAAGGGAATTTTCCTGAAAATTGAATTTTGTGCCTAGCATCATAACTCAAGTCGGTACGATAAAAATACAGTCTTGATTAGCAATTTCTTGATTTAATCATGCCATCAAGAGTTGATTATGGTCTGGATAAGTTAATTAATGTCTGATTAATAATTTATATAACATTTCAGGCCCAAAGTCGTTCAATAGGCAAATTTAGTTTCTGCATTATGTATGTTTAAAGCTTTATACTACTGTAAAACATGAAATTATTGCGAGCATGAAATTATTGCGACAATTGCGAGCGAGGCCCTCTCGCAATAATTTCATGTTCGCAATAATTTCGTGAAAATTTGTTAAAATGTCGGCCATATTGAATTATTCCCCCTTCATTACTCTTCACAAGACAGAGTCCCAAAAAGTTAAAATTTGTTAAAATGTCGGCCATATTGAATTATCCCCGTTCGTCAGCTTGGAGTTAATAATCAAGGGATTAAATTAAACAATAATTATTTAAAAATGGAGTTTGATAACAGGTCTTTAATTTTCTTTAATCTGTTGAATACAGACTCAAAGCCATAATCCTCAATAGTTGTTTATTTACTGTTACTAATGATCACCAATCAACCGATGTTTTGAAGAGCCGACTGTCACCTCAAAACCAACCACATTTTATAGACAAATTTAAATTCGCAATAATTTTTTCCCCACTACAGAAATTCGCAATAATTACATTTCGCAATTATGTTTCACCACCCCAACTTGCAATAATTTCATGTCGCAATAATTTAGTGTTTTACAGTATTTAAAGCTGCTTCTAATAAGTTAACTTGACTCTACCTGGACTAATGGTGCCATTAAACCTGCGGGTAATTCATAATAAGGTACCGATGGTGTTAGATCCATGTCTAATGGTAACGGTGGACCCTGTGGACCCTGTGGGCCGTGTTGGCCCTGTGGACCAGGTGGGCCAGGTGGGCCAGGTGGACCCTGTTGACCAGAGGGTCCTGGATGTCCTTGTTGAGCATGTGGTCCAGGTTGTCCATGGGGTCCATGAGGTCCATGTTGACCAGGCGGACCCTGTGGGCCCTGTGGACCCTGTGGACCTTGCGGACCCTGTGAAAATCCTGGAGGTGGTCGACTTAGATCTGGAACAAATGGAGGCATCTGTCCTGGAGGTCCTGGAGGTCCTGAACCAGGTGCTGAGGCACCACCCCCTGGCTGGTATCCTATAAAAGTTCAATATACATCATTAGTGAAAAAAAAAACCCAATAAAATGGGGAGAAAATTGAGTTTAACATCCACATGCCACAAACTGTGTTATTTCGGGACTAACATACATGATGGTTCAATATAATTTCAATAACTGCTTTGAGCGTAGGTGTCTTTAGCAGCAGGTTGAAACCGGAGGTCCCAGAGAAAACCAACATGGTTAGACTGGCGACTTTAATTCTTGAACTATAATTGTGCAGCAAGGATATGTAAAGAGAGAAGTATAAAATCATATTTTTGATTACTCGATTCTCTTCTTGAATAAATTGTTTATGTAACCCTATTCCACTCACGAAGCCCCTCATGAATAGGATTTAGATGGAGAGGTGCCCTAGTCTATTCCACTTATGAGGCCCCTCCCAATCCTACTCGTCTGCCAGGAGATCTTTATGAGCATGCTAATGTCAACAAAAGACCTTGTGTTTTTGTTTTAGTTCCATCCAAAGGACTAGACTGCTGTCCTGATCAGTCCTTATAAAGGCGATCTTACTCATTCTTACATACTTTTGTAGGATGAACTAACGGGCCGTTTAATCTAAATCGTATTATTTAACCATTAAGGAATCCCCCTCCCCCTATCCCTTCCCCCAACGACATAAGAAAATACAAGTTACCTGATCCCCCATTGAAATTACCTGGAGGAGGGAAATCTGGTGGTGGTCGTGTAAAATCAGGTGGGGGTCGAGATAGATCTGGGGGAGGACCCAGTAGATGAGGGGGTGTAGGTGGTGGCTGGTTTGCTGGTGGACCTTGACTAAACCTACTGAACCTTCGTGGCTGACTCTAGAAATATATAAAAAAAAATAATATAGTTTGCTATGAGGAAATCCTCTCCTTCTGCACTGACTAGCCATACGTAATACTGTGTTTTATGAGGAGAATTTGCCAGGTCAGTGGCGCTATCACTTTCTCTTATTTTAAATTTCTACTTTCAAGGGTGTTTCATGTGCAAGCAAAAGTTTAAAAGGGTTGTCGTGTTTTTTGCATTATCTGAAAGACTAGACACTGTTCCTTGTCATGTGCGATGTCTTGCAACACTGATATGGAGAAATCATGCCTTTCCTCTATATTTTGGTCTGTGATTTGAAAATCTAAAAGTCATTGATTTGGAAAATATCTAATAGTTTTTCAAGGCTTTATCTGCGCTATAATCTACTCAATTTGAACTTTTAACGTTTTATTATGAAAATATAATCAGAATGTCCTCGCTTGTATTCAGTTGGTTTTAAAAAAATGCCCATTAAAAGATTTTAGCAAAAGGGTCCCAAATCTTGACATATCTTAAAGCGACAATTTCATATTTTCAAAGAAAGTCAAAACATAATTATTTCTATGTCTTTTGCTCAATAGGTTATCAACTAATTATACGACCATAGGTATTATTCTTTAATAAGGTAGGACTGTTTATAGATAGATACATCTATTTTAAGGCTTTATTGTCATAAATTTTAAAAAATATAACTTAAAAATATGAAATTCTGGCTTTAAAAACTGAAAGGAATGGAGCCAATTAAACTTGTAAAATCTTGTAAAGGATTGAAAATTACTCAATGACAATCAATGTCTAAAACTTGCTTGGTTCACTTAGATAGTGTAATAGAAGAGTTAACCATTCAATCAATAAAAATTCGGCATAAAATGTATAAAGGGAGGTAACTCCTCTTTTATGTCCTAAATGCAATATTATCTCCCCTTAGACCACATCTTTAATATCTGATCAAAATTACAAAATCTTTTCTCCGATGAGAAATACTTAACTATTCATCCCATACAATACAATATTTGGCAAAGCTAAATCCCTGTTTAGTATTTACAAATTTACAATAGAAAATGTGTCAACATTAAGCATTCGATGCAGAAAATATACGATTTGAACAACACTAGCTATTTTTGCTGAAATCTTTTGATGGAGCCATCTTTTAATCCAACTGAATTCAAACAGGGATTTTATCTACATTTGATAGTTGGATTTTATTTTTTTAAAGCGAGAGAGAGAGAGAAATGGGGTTTAACGTCCACTCAACAAAAACTAGGTCATTTCGGGACTAACATATGGTTTAATTTTGTTTCAATAATTCGCTTGCGCGTAGGGGTCTTTAGCAGTGGGAGGCAACCGGAGTGCCCGAAGGAAACCCACGAGGTTGAGCAGGCGCCCCTATCTCCATGCCACATACTCTCACATCAGGGCTCGAAACCACAGCCGCAAGCCAGAGGTGACCGGCCAGCTAGAGGTCGAAGCGCGGCACTCTAGACCACTAGGCCCATCCCAACCCCCCTTTTTTTAAAGCAATCAATTTGAATTCATTTCAGTGTGAAATAATCCATGGAAATCACACACGGTGTACTGAATCAAAATTCTTCCTTTCTCAAAAAGATTATATTATTATTATAATCAAGAATCAACAGGCTTTTAATTAATTTAAATCGACACTAAAGACTTTCGCGTTTCGACAGTTTTACCAGTAGAGCCATTACTAAAAGCATTCTGAGCATGTGTCTATATTGAGGAGACGCTATATAAAACCTCTTTATTATTATTATTATTATTATTATGTTACCATAGCTGTAGGAATCTGTTGGCCCTCTTCTATTTTATCTGCTGGTGGTTTATCAGGGACTGACGTTACAACAGAAATAGCAGACGGGGCCTGACCATTCAAACCCACTGAAATAAAAACAATTTTAATATCAAAACCACTGAATGAAATAATGATAATTTTAATGTCAATGGTTGATCATAGGAAGTTCCATATCTCCTGTTTATTTAAAGAGAGATAACCATCTACTTGACAAAAACTAGGTAATTTGGGGACTAACATATGGTTCAAACGGTCTTTAGCAGAGGGAGGACTACAAAATTGGAAATAATATTCAAAATTTTAAATAAATCTTAATGATATTTACTTGAAGTGGGTGGTTGTTGGGCCTGTAGCTGGGCTTGAACCTGTGCTGCCTGAGCTGCTTGAGCCTGAGCCGCTTGAGCTGCTTGAGCCTGAGCTGCCTGAGCCTGAGCCTGTATTTGTGAAGCTTTCTGCTGCACCAAGGACTGTAATTGGGACTGCGTCTGCTGAACCTGACTGTGTAGATGAGCCACAAATTCTTGATGTTGATTTTGAAGGACTGCGTATTGTTTTTGTACGCCTGATGTGATGGACGAGACATCGTCTGAGAATTCATTGATTAAATTGGCCTGAAATAAATAAAAATACAAGTTAGCCGTGTTCCACCATTCAATACACTATACAAGAATTATGCTATAGAAAGAAATAAAATGGCGTTAAACGATTGTTCTTAGGCCACTTTGAAATGAAACGACCAGAATAGAGTCAAAAAAAATGAAATGGGGGTTTAACGTCCTACTTTTCTGCTCCTTACCTGGGTTACGGAGGACGAGCATACGCTATACAGTGTGCTATGTGGGAAATTGGCCTAGGGAGCAGCGCTACGGCCTACTCTTATATAGAATTCCAACCGCCAAGGGATCTTTTACATGCACGTCAATGTGTACACAGGACCTTGTTTTTTTTTCGTCCCATCAGAATGTGAGTCAAAAGGGATCACTGACGTAAATCAGTTTATTATTCAGTTCACATTCCCTTCAATATAACCAGCCTTCAATAAAAATAATTCATGGTAATTCGTTATTCTAAATAACAGATGTAATTACCATAAAGAGAGAGAAAAATGGGGTTTAATGTCCACTCCTCATAAACTAGGTCATTTTGGGACTAACATATGGTTTCAATTTCATTTGAATAATTGGCTTGCGCGTACGGGTCTTTAGCAGTGGGAGGAAACCGGAGTGCCCGGAGGAAACCCACGAGGTTGAGAAGGCGCCCCTATCTCCATGCCACATACGCTCACACCAGGGATCAAAACCACAGCCGCAAGCCAGAGGTGATCAGCCAGCTAGAAGTCGAAGCGCGATTACCACAAACAATAAGACCTGTTAAAATGAGATTTAATGGCTGCCCAACACAACTAACTTGGACACTAGTTTAGAGCAGCCTTAGTATAACATATTACCTTGTAATTTGCTAAAGTTGGAACAGGATTTTTTAATTGCTGAAAACAAAAAAAAGAATTGATCATATGTTTGTTAATATTGAACACAATGGATCCATTGTTGGATTGATATTCTAGCTAAGAAATTCTACTTTTACAGTACTGTAGTTTACAAGGACTTTAACCAAAGAGAGAGAGAGAGAGAGAGAGAGAGAGAGAGAGAGAGAGCGCTCTACTTGACACAAACTAGGTCATTTTGTTACTAGCACTATATATGAGTAGTTGAATAATTTGAGAGACTTGCACGTCGGGTTCTTTAGCAGTGAGAGGAAACAAGAGGACTCAGAGAAAATAAACAAGGGTGGGCAGACAACCCTAGTTCTTGTCACGAACAGATGAGGAACAGAAATCACTTGATTCAATGACAACACCAATAGAATAAAACCTTTCTTACCTCAATTGTTTCCAGATTAAAATAATGATGTCTCTCCCACAGATTCAGAAGCTACAAAAACAATATAATCAATAAGTTATATATAGACATCGGAAAATCTGTGTAACCCCCTAAATGTTTGGCACTGATGGGGTTAATTAAGGAAAATGAGTGTAACCTCGGAAACATCCTTCTGTTTGCCACTGATGGGGTTAATAAAGACACTCTTACAGGCTTTGCACAACTCAGAACACATCAAATTCCAGGAGTTTTCCAGGAATTATGAATCACATTCCAGGAGTCCCTGTATAGAATTCTACATCATAATATATTTTTTTACGTTTGAAGAACATTTAAGGCCACAAACTCACGAACTATGTTCAGTTTTTTATATTAAAATATATAGCGAAACCACAAATTTTCAAGGAGTAATCTTGTTTTTCCAATATTTTTCAGTACTGGAAATCACATTTTCATTTTTCCAGCACTTCCAGGAGTTTCCAGGAGTATGTGAAACTTGCCTTATACAGGGAGATTTTGCCAGACAATGGAGCTCTGACTTCTCTTATATTAAATTCCAACTGTCATCATCAAAGTAGGCTTTTCATCTGATTTAATGATTGGTATAATAATTTTACCTTCATGAGTTTTTCTCTGCCCTTGTCATCTGTTTCTGATATAGATGTTGTAAACGTCGGTAAAACTATTCTCTCTATTGATGATTTCAATTCACTATTACCTTTCCTCATACTATAAATACAAAAATATTTATTTACTATAAATACAAAACATTCATTTACTACAAATACTAAACTTTACTACAAATACAAATAATTCATTTACTACAAATACATAAACATTCATTTACTACAAATAATTCATTTACTACAAATACAAAACATTCATTTACTACAAATACAATACATTTACTACAAATACAATACATTTATTTACAAATAATTCATTTCATACACTTGGCATGCAAATAATGAGTGCCTGGATAAGCGTGTCTATACACAGTGCTAAGTAATCATCATAATTATCCAGTCACACAAACAAAAGGAGAAGAAAATCCCTTTTATTTTTAATTAGATATTTATTAACATGTCAGGACCACAATCAACTCTCTAGACCATCACATGTTTGCGATTTTCAATGGATTGAAACATGATACTTTGTTTATTAACGTTTGTTTATCATTGTAAAGAACGTTACTAGACAACTGAGACTATAATACGAGCACATCAAAGCCTGATAACTATGCTCACAATAAACCAATTTCATATTCATTTTTAGCCATTATCTACTTTATAACTATAGCAAGAATTATCAGCTTTTAACATGAGTTACCATTTCTTAACAGCTAAACATCATGACACAGTAAATGGGTTATTTCATCACATTTTGGCATTTAATTCAAACCCTTTAATTATAGTGAAATCTTGTATAAAATAACTTACCAATGATGTAATAAATCATTCATCAGATATGTTAGATGAAGTCGTATTGAGAATTGACAATCAGGAGCTAAAATTCTGAAATACACAAGATAAATTTAACATCTTAAACAAATTTGATTGTTTTTTAATCCAATATTATGAAAGTTCAATACATGAAGTATTAGTTCAAAAGAAAGCCACAGTGCTTCATTGAGTAAGATGCTGGAGGTCCCGTGTTCGATCCCTGCGATGGCCGAGAAAGTTTTATCAGGATTTTCCAACAAGGTTCCTTTTGTCAGCGATTCAGGACAGAAAGTCTTCCAACGGAAAACATATGGTCATTCGAAAGGGAGTAAAAAAAACAAAGCCACGTGTACATAATAATTGGCATGTATCTAAAAGATCCCTTGACCGTTGTTGGAATCTGCATTTGACTGTAACAGAATTATAACACCATAAACAAGAGTTGTATCCCTTTTACTATGTTATGCGCAAAAAGACACTAAACACACAATATTCAAATAATATCTCTAATGGTATGAGCAAGTCTACATGGTTACTGAGCGATAAAAATAAATTAGCTTACCTATGCAGCATATATTGTGCGATTAATTCACAATGTTTGGCACTTATTCCTTTTTGCATTATCCAGTTCTTGCAATTCTAAAAATAAATAAAATAATCCTGTTTTGATCTAGAATGACATTGTTCGTATATACAAACAAGTATGTTTTAATCTAGTTGTATACCAAACTCATTTAATCTAGGTGTAGACTGAACGTATGAGATACTGCATCGTGTAAACGTAAACCTGCATGCCTCACTAGTACATGTAGTTACCTCACTATTACTAAGATCTTGGCGTAAATGTGATCAATACTTTTGCATTTGGTTAGTGCTTACAGGCTTTATCACCTTTAGTTAATGTAAATCAGGATGGTTATTATATTTTGTTTAAGTACGTTTTACAAAATGATACGTTTCGACTATCATTAGATCATATTGATTTTCATGTGCTCAGTGCTGGATTTACATGACAAGGGCCCCAGGAGACCTGGAATTACCTGCCAAGGGTCACAGGAGACCTGGAAAAGGTGCATAAAATTTTTGACGCTGTTCTTATACATGCTTGATCATCCTCCACGGCTTTAATAAATTGTTTTGAAAATAAACTTTCAGCTTCCAGTATTGCGGGGGGAGAAATAAAATAGGGTTTTAAGTTAAAGTCCTATTGTTCTGCTCCTAACCTGCGCTAATGAGGGCGTTGTGGGGAGGGGAATTGGGAAGTGCCTACTACCTCTTTGCATCTATGTCCATCTATATCAATAGATAACTTACTAGTATTCCATCTTTGGTACATGAGTCTATTATTGGTTGAACGGCTCTATCTAATTCATCTATCGATACTTCACACTCCATTGATAAACGCTGTAGTCGCGATTCTCTCGCATTTCTAATACATTGATCAATCTGGGGCTGAAATAAAATAAAATAGGGTTTAACATCCTACTGTTTGGCTCCTTAACTTGAGCAATGACAGACCGTATGATGCAACGTGCAGGCGCTACCATTTGGCCATCAGACCCCCTGGAGAAATTGAGACTGACAAAGCCTGAATTCTATAAATAGAATGATTACATTTATCAATCATCTGATTAGCCTTTTTTCATCCATTTTCTTGAAGCAACAACCATGAGTTGTACAACATCTAGAATGGTATGCAATTTCTGAACTTATACAAATGTATCTGTTATCTCCCTTTAATGCAGACATAGGAACAATATCGTCCAATCAAACCCACTCAAATCAAACATGGCGACTTCCACAGAAACCTTGACATTGAACGAACCTTGAACTTTGCACCTCAATTATAACAGGTAGTTATTTCAGCTGGAATGCGCGAGACTTGGTACTGGCAATGATCGAGGAATCTGATAGGCTCCCCAGCACGATCAGAAACCAATCGAAATATGCAGGGGACTATGTGAAGGGCTTGATAAGATGTACAGAGTAAGAGCAAGATCATGCCTTCAATTGAAGATGTTTTCGATCAGGCCTTAAGTAAATCAGAGTTACTTACCCCTTGTAACTGAAGCATGCTCTGATATTGAGCTGCCAAATTATTTTCACTCTGTCTCACACTTTCGTCCTTATTACTCTGTAGCTGATTTAAATTTTGCTGAAGGGCCGAAATCTGTTGTTCGAGAGTCCCACTAACGACAGGTTGACTTGTTGCGAGATTGGTACCCAGGCCAGGACTTGGACCAGTACCTGGCCCGAGATGTAGGCCAGGTGGTGGCTGAGACAAGGTTGTCACGGGAGGAGGTAGGCCAGACGGCTGTGACATCATATGCTGTATCACTGGTTGAGATGGAGGCCCACCTGGCTGACCACGCATTATACCAATACCAGGACCGGCACCACCTGGCAACGGTTGCCATGACTGCGGCTGGATCGCTTGTAATGGTGACTGTTGTGGCTGGTGTTGATGTTGAACTGAAGAAGAGAGAAAAAACAAAATAAAATACAAAATTAAAAGTTCTGGGTCAGTATGTGTTTAATCTACATTTTGTTAACATGGCCTTGGTTGCCATGTGAGTTATCAAAGTCACGTCTGCCTGCATCAACAAACGGCATTCTATTAGTTTCAGGTCAGACCTGTTGTAAAACTTGACCAGAGTTGTCATGTCAGTCATTTTTTGGCAGTGATATGAAATAAAATGGGGTTTAATGTCCTACTTTTCTGCACCGATATCTTGGCAACGAAATTTACACGAACACTGACATATTCATTGGAAAAACATCTTGCAAATTCGAATAAAACAAAATAAAAATAACTTTTAATTCTGTAAGTTATTAGTGAAAGAGAAAGAGAGAAATGGGGTTTAATTCCCACTCAACAAATTAGGTCATTTTGGGACTAACACATGGTTCAATATTATTTCATTAATTTGTTTGTGCTTAGGGGTCTTTAGCTGTAGGAGGAAACATTCGGCCCCAGGGGAATCGAACCATGCCAGCTGACACAATGGCAGACCTTAAGATACAGAGAGAGGGAGAGAAATGGGGTTTAATGTCCACTCGACACAAACTAACATATGGTTTTATTTTATATCAATAATTCGCTTGCGCGTAGGGGTCTTTAGCAGTGGGAGGAAACCGGAGTGCCCGGAGGAAACCCACGAGGATGAGAAGGCGCAACTATCTCCGTGCCACATACACTCACACCAGGGATCGAAACCACAGACAATGGAACCCCCCACTAGGCCAATGGAACCCCCCCACGCTAATCAACTGTAAGACAGACGGATTAAGTTTATTAGTATAACTTCATAGCAATTAAATCGTCCGTGGGTCAGTTTCACTGTCTATCAGTCACGACTGTTGTGTCAATTCTGATGAAGACAACATCGGATATGAGATGAGTCCTTTAGCATGCATTTGTGGGTGGAACCAGTGTATATTATTATCATTTTTATATACATATACACATTCAATCAAGTCAATATACCCAGTGTAGATATTGAATCATGTTATATTATACACAGTGTAGACATTCAATCATGTTATAATATACACCCAGTGTAGACATTCAATCATGTTATAATAAACCCTGTATAGATATTCAATCATGTTATAATACACAGTGTAGACATTCAATCATGTTATTATAAACCCTGTGTGGACATTCAATCATGTTATAATAAACCCCATGTAGACATTCAATCATGTTATAATATACACCCCAGTGTAGACATTCAATCATGTTATAATAAACCCCATGTAGACATTCAATCATGTGATATTATACACCCAGTGTAGACATTCAACCATGTTATAATACACAGTGTAGACAATCAATCACGTTATAATAAACCCTGTGTAGACATTCAATCGTGTTATATTAAACCCTGTGTAGACATTGAATCATGTTATAATAAACCCCATGTAGACATTCAATCATGTTATATTATACACCCAGTGTAGACATTCAATCATGTTATAATAAACCCAGTGTAGACATTGAATCATGTTATAATACACAGTGTAGACATTCAATCATGTTATAATATACACCCAGTGTAGACATTCAATCATGTTATAATATATACAGTGTAGACATTCAATCATGTCATAATGTATACAGTGCAGACATTCAATCATGTTATAATAAACCCTGTGTAGACATTCAATCATGATAATATACCCTGTGTAGACACTGATTCATGTTATAATAAACCCAGTGTAAACATTGAATCATGTTATAATAAACCTTGTGTAGACATTGAATCATGTTATAATACACAGTGTAGACATTGAATCATGTTGTAATATACACCCAGTGTAGACATTCAATCACGTTATATTACACACAATGTAGACATTCAATCATGTTATAATACACAGTGTAATACACAAAGGGGGTGGGGGGTCCACAAGGTTGGACAGGCAACCCTAAAACCTATCCCTGTCATTGAACTTAAAATAAAATGACAACATGCACATGCTCCATGTTTTCAACCAATGAATTGTCTTTAATCATGACATTTTTTAATTCCACCTGTCCTGCAACACACACGGGGTAAAAGTACAGTGAACATACTGATATCTACATGTATACTAATTTGTGAATGTTGTTTGTGTTTTCAGGGTTGGAGGTTACACTAGACTGTCCCGAAGCTGAAATTTGGTGTATTGAAGTAGCTTGGACCAAGGAGTAACATAGGCCCATTGGCGATGTTCTACCACTTCCTGTTTGTGAGTTATGCGAGTGGGCGTAGCACCACTGCCCAAACGAAATTTCCCTAAAAAATATGGTATGGCGTAGGCCCGTCTTCATTAGCCTAGTTTAGGAGCTGAACAGTAGGACGCTAAACCCTGACATTGCATTTCTCACTCCTTCCAAGGCACAGATGGGGAAAGTAGGTGGATCGAGATCTATCGACAGTGTTGACGTAAGTGTTGAAATATTTATCACATAGCACTGTTAATATATTTCTGTTTTTTAAACAAATTTCGTCAATGAAATAAAAAGCAAATTCTGTTCCTATCCATTTATTCAGTCCATTGAAGGGATGGTTGCAGATTTTTCTAATGCTTAATTGGATGTCAAAACATTATTACACATATATAGGAATCTTTCTAGCACTTGAAATAAAATAATACAACAAAAAAAATTATTTCCATCGTTTTCTATACTTTTCATGGAATTGGCAAAGCCTTGATAGGTGAACTTCAAAATTATATAATTTATAACTTTCTTAACTAGCGTGGCATGTAGAGATTGTTTATTATGTTTACTGGCTTTATGTTAACATAATATGACTGTTAACTACCGCTTCAAGTGTCAGCAGGATGTTTTTGGTCCAGTGACCTTTCAGACTCTACAGAAACGACGGTTGGATTTTTCAGACGCAGTCTGACTACTTTTTGCTGTTCGAACAAGCAAATCTAATGGGACCATTATATATAACATTCCATTCGTAAAAATTCAACATAGGAAATATTGCTGTTCCCTTAGAAATCTATACAGCGTGTGATCCACATTCTGTACTTTATAACGAACAGTAAATTTTACCTGCATGTTATTTTCATAAAATCAATTTTGGGTTATTACAAGCAGATCTGATGGTTGTCTTCAACCTTCCCTTTCAAATTATTCCCCGAGTCTGAAACATCGCCTTCTCAAGTCCAAAACGTCAAGGACATATTTTTCTGAGTTAGGAAGGTGATCAGTCCGAAATGTCAAGGGACCAAAATGTCATGTAATCTTTGAAACCTGTGACAACAACCTATACATAGTATACAATATTAATGACATGCAAAAAAGAGTGAGAAGAGAGGGTTAACATCCTTTCTGACACAAACTTGTTATTTTGGGACTAACACATTGTTCATACATGTAGGGGTCTTTACTTGTGGGAAGAACTCAGATGACCCATGCGGTTGTGATCTGGTGTCCATGCCCCATCTCCATAGTCCAATGCATATTCGATTAGCTTACAATAGAAATGGGCACCGTAACCTGGTAACCATAGCAATCAGTTGGTAACCATAGCGATCAACAACAAAACGATAAACAGAACAACATAATATGGTTTAAATATTTCTAAGCTACAACACAACAAAAAACAATAGAGACCTAACCTGATAACCATAGTGACCATTAAACAAAACATATCAATGGCATGGTACCCTGGTAACCATAGCGACGAGGAACAAAGGGGTTATATCATATATTATACATACATGGTATTAAATATTTCTAATCTAATATTAAATACATGAAAATATTTATAATGTGTAGTTTACCGTAGTGTGGTCTATTTTCTCCATCTATGTTACTATAGTTACGTGACATCATAACAGATGACATCATTGGGTCGTCACCTGTTTTTAAATATAATAATCATTGACAAGGGAGGTAAGCCATCCCTTGTTTACATAAAGACAGTCGTATGCCTAACGACACACAACTTAATCTTTCTGCTTTTGATAGGTTTTTTTTTTAATCAATACAAAATAAAAAGTATACATGGTGTAACATATAAATATATAGAAAATACAATTTTATTTATGAAAGAAGTTTTGGGATAAAAAAAAACATAGTGGTGTGGAATGAAATGGTGTTTTACATTCTACTGTTTCAAACCGACTGGGATAGTTAAGTGTGCTTAGAGGGGAATTATGCCCAGACAGCGGCGCTACAGCCTACTCTTATATCAAATTCCAACTGTCATTAGCTCTTCACATGTTCATTGAACCCCCAATAAAAAATTGACAATGTTGAGTGAACGCTCAATGAAACGTCACTTTAATCAAAATAGTAATATTGTTACATATTATGTTTTTGTGTTTATTGTGTTTCATTTAAAGAATGAATAAATGTAGTTGTTTCTGGCAGGAAAGTGTTTAATGACAACTCAACACAAAATAAGTCATTTCGAGACTAACATATGGTTTAAGTTTATTTCAATAATTTGGTTTTGTCGCTTTGCGTAAGAATCTTTAGTTTTGCATAAGGATCTTTAGTCACGGGATGAAACTTTATGACTCAAAGAAAGGTGACCCTACTTCTTGTCCCTTTTAAAAGGGAGAGGGAGAGAGAAAAATGGGTTTAACGCCCACTCGACACAAACTAGGTCATTTTGAGACTAACATATGGTTTTATTTTATTTCAATAATTCGCTTGCGCGTAGGGATCTTTAGCAGTGGGAGGTTGAGAAGGCGCCCCTATCTCCATGCCACATACGCTCACACCAGGGCTCGAAACCACATCCGCAAGCCAGAGGTGACCAGCCAGCTAGAGGTCGAAGTGCAGTACTCTAGACCACTAGGCCATCCCAACCCCTATCCGTTTAAAAGGAGAATTGAAACCATGGCACTTGACTCAATGACAGACCTTTAAACCATTTGGCTACCCAACACCTGTTAAACCATAGGACAATGACAATTGGGAAACAGGCTGGAAAACTTGGTCAACTGAATAATTTGTAACCCGGTCAATCGAGGCTGTATAGCAAACAATGACAGTATTTTTCTTCAATGATTCTCTTATCATTTTCAAGCACAATCTAATTATTTTGTCTATTTGCTAACCAACTAGTTGCATAACTTATTATGTCATAACTAGAAAACCACTATGGCCCACCTTTTAACAGACAGCTTATATAAGCATGTATGCCATTCGCTTTAACAATAAGTTTACATTGGCATGTCAATGTGTCATTAACTTGGTAGCCTACTAACCCAGGTAATAATAATAATAATACATGTTAACAACACCTATGCAGCTGTTGTTATGGCAGACAGTCAGACAGAAATAGGGTTAAATGTTCACTCAATAAAAAAAAACAGGTCATTTAGAGACATGTCACTAGAAACTGGTCAGCAGCAAATTTGTGTAAATTGCTATTTTGTGAATATTCGATTAAAACATTTGTTTGTTAAAATCTTTAACGTGTATATCATTCACAAATTTTTCAGATTAGGTAAAATAACTCGTAGAAAACTGATAATTTATAGGAGAGGGAGAGAGAAATGGGGTTTAACGTCCACTCGACACAAACAAGGTCATTTCGTGACTAATATATGGTTTAATTTTATTTCAATAATTCGCTTGCGTAAATGGAGTGTGTAGCAGTGGGAGGAAACTGAAGACAGGTGACTCTACTCCTTGTCACGAACAACCGGGGATTCAAAACCACGCCCGTTGACTCAATGACAGGCTTTATGATACAGCGCGTACGTACTAACCATTCTGCCATCCAACCTCCCTGATAATTTACAGTATTTTTCCTGAGGAGTATGACCACAACACAACAAATCTTTTAAAAATCTATTAAAACCCTATCGTGTTTTGGGAAAACGGACATACTTCTGGGCCAGGAACAGAAGGTCCGATGTGTACCTAAGTCAAACTAATCCGAAATCATAAATGTTTAGTTTCATCTGATACTAGGGTCTCGAGAGGGTCCAAGAACTTAGTATAAATTTTTCTGTGGTAATGGTAGATCATTTCATGACCATGCCCATCACCAAGGATGTCACTAAAAACTGGCAAGCTACAAATCTGTGTGTTGATTATATATGTTGTTCATAGTTATAATTCATAGTTCACACGTTGTCTGAGAAATACAGGAAATGGGGTTTAACATCCTACTTTCCTGAATCAACCAGACTGATGCAGCGTGGGATCGAACCCATGCCACTTGACTCAGTCACAGACCATATTATCTAGAGGTTTTCATTGTCTAGACACAATTTCATGTATATGTATTCATATGGAGAGAGAGAGAGGGAGAGAGAGCATGTAACTTCCACCCCACACATAGCCTACTAAGTCATTTCAGAACTAACACATGGTTCAATTTTCATTCATTGATTTGCTTGCACGTAGGGGTCTTTAGTCGCACTTGGGAGAAAACACCGGAGGACCGGGAGAAAACCTATGCTGCACCACTGACAAGGGGGGAGAGAGAGAGAGAGAGTTTAACATCAGTCGTTGTTTTTTGTATTTCAGAGGAGAGCCAAAAAAAGCTCCCCTCAATCAACAAATTGAAAAAAATTGCTCTCCTAAAAGGTTCTCCCAGTTTCGATAAGAGGAATGGTTTAGAAATTAAGGAGAGTGATTTAGAAATTAAGGAGAGTGATCTGATATTAAGGAGAGTGATTAATAGATAAATGTTAATAGACCCCTTATGACTTAGTACAGGAGATTGATTTTCAATTTTAAGGGGAGGGAAAAAACCTCCCCTCGGTCGACCTTCAGGCGAGCTGTAGGTGCTCGAGAGCGATCACTCGCCTTAAAAAACAATGACTGTAACATCCACCCAACACAAACTAGGTCATTTCGGGTCTATTGAGAAGGGTAAACGACAATGATACATTTACATCCTAGGAAACTGGGATTGAACCCCACTGTGGCCCCTGTATAATATCTTGATATAAAGATGAAATAAATTAAACTTACTGGCTCGTTCCGAGTTCACCTTGTACTGATAATAATTGTAATATTCACCACCAAATAAAAAAGCAAATCTTGGATTATCCTTCTGTTTCGATTTCGTCATGTGTTCAAATTCTGGGCCATTTCTCGCCACAAAGTTGGCTAACTTATCAATTATATTCTTCTGTTCTTGATCTGTAATTAAAGTGTCAAATTATAGAAACATATTCATGTAGGTTGCCATTGATCGGAACCATTGTACTGGTTATTCAAGCCTTGGCCCTGCTTCTCCATTTTTTAATATAGGGCCCACCCATTCTAATCTACGTAAAATCAGAGCCATCTAATGGCATCATGCCTCAATTATAATCTTGTCATGTTAATTTAATGTATGTAACATTTAAGGCCCAAAGAAAGACATACATTTAGCCCCAACTTCACAAAGCATTTTCAGACTTAAGTTGAGAATTTACTCAATTTTTAAACACTGTTTATAAGAATCTCTTTCATCCAGAAACCCAAAACTTATTGATGTATTTGATATATAAAAACAACAAAAGTTTTATAAAGGGCTATATTTTTGTTAAATTTGAGTAAATTCTTAACATAAGTCTGAGAATGGGGCCAGATAATTCCTGTTCAAGAATATAAAATCAAAATATCAAAGGTCGGTAATGGTCGGATATGATTATAAAAAATGCACTCAGTGATCCCAAACATACATGTACTTGGTGTTTATGTACATTGATCTTGTATGGATCACCTGTTTTAAATGTAGGTATGACTGTTTGTCAGCTATACAACAGAAGGTATATTCACACCTGAATCATATCCCTCTCACATATCAAATCATATCCTACTCACACCGGTACCTGTTGACATTGAACTGATTACATAATATGAGAGAATTGACACATGCATTTAGGTGCAACACAATAACAATCGTAATAACAGGTTGTTTATCTGGGTTTTTGGTTGAGGAAGTTACCCAAGGAGTTTGGGGAGTGGGTTCTAATGTAAACATATTGGTTGAGAATCTTCCCAGGAATTTTGGGGGTGGGGTCTACAATAAATATATGCCATGCACACAACAGTTATTGGGGCTTTTATAAAAATGTCCACAGATATAATTATCAAGTTTCAAACTAAACGGCATGCCCTGGCCATGCCCTGAAAACATCGGTGTAGGTTTTTTACACTTGACAGATCAAACAACAGACTAATTACCGGCAGATCAATTAAATAAACCCCTTTTGATTGTCCTCTCTACACCTACATGTCTTTCTCAAAATGCTGATTAGACAAATTAGGTTAACAGTTAATACATCTTCAGTACTACTTTAAGACCTGAGGCCATATCAATAAAAATTTAAACTAAAATATTTTCAGACTACAGTCATTTCATTGGCAAGAGGTATAACATTGGAACCACGCTTTTCTTAAAATAATTTAATAATCAAGTCCTTGTGATTAAGCCTATAAGAAATAGGAATGGGTTTATAACATCCATTCATTCATGTGACATAACTAGGTAATATCATGACTAACATATGGTTACATTTCATTTCAGGGGGTTGGGATGGCCTAGTGGTCGAGAGTGCCCCGCTTCAACCTCTAGCTGGCCGGTCACCTCTGGCTTGCGGCTGTGGTTTCGATCCCTGGTGTAAGCGTATGTGGCATGGAGATAGGGGCGCCTTCTCAACCTTGTGGGTTTCCTCCGTGCACTTCGGTTTCCTTCCACTGCTAAAGACCCCACGCGCAAGCGAATTATTGAAATAAAATGAAACCATGTTAGTCCCAAAATAACCTAGTTTGTGTCAAGGAGACGTTATACCCCATTTCTCTCTCTCACATTGTATTTCAATAATTTACTTGGAAGAGAGCAGAAGATCTGGAATTCGCACGAGGTTGGACAGACAACGCCTCTTAGACCACCACCCTCCGCATTTTTACTGCGTCCTGTTCGTGATATGAAAAATGAATCAATTGAAAATTCATTCCAATTACTCTATTCTGAGCGAAGATATTAGCCTTTAATGGTTTGAGAAGATGTGTGCAGTGACCACCATGCAGGTTATTTGAAGCTTAGCCTCGCTTCACCTTTTTTAGATTAAATCATTGAATAGCAGAATTCTTCTAATCTACATAATATAGGAGACCACAGGTATCTGATGGCATAGAGCGTTGATTATGGACCATTATGATCATGTTAATAAATGTCTAATTCATACATATTCCTGAAGCAATGGCCTGAGAACTCCCTCTCTGGCCATTGCTGGAATAGTGTCTGTTTCTTGAACTTATGCGGGAGTGTGTCTATTCTTTCCGTTCAATGAAAGCTATCACTTTAAGTACAGCATCATGACAGTCCTTCGCTTAATCTGGGTCTTCCCTAAAACTTTGGACAGTGATTTAAGGTATTAAAAACGGTGAAAGTATGTTCATTTCCAAACAGTATTGTTTACATTTCATTCGACTTGATAGCCTCGTTCGTCACACAATTAGTTTTACTGCAGTATTCTGCTATGCACAGGTTAATTAGGCATAATAAAATTGTGAGCCGTAACGTAACGTTATGTAAACATATTTTGTCCAATATTGGCACTCGTTTTAAATGTAAAGCTTTTGTAGGGCAGCTAGTGATTGGTTGGTAGTTGGACTACGGACCAATCAAAATTTAAAACAACAATATTCACTCATAATAGCAGTGTGTAGTGGGATTACCTCTAATCAAACGAAACGCTGTGCAGAGTATGAATTTATACACGTAGTCATGTAGTTTATGTAACATATAAGATATAAAGTATTTTAATACTAACCCTAAGCCTAAGCCTAGCCTTACAAGGCTTAAAGAAACCTGCAATCGGCAGAATTACATGTAGCTCTTGCATAATACATGTTTAAATTCGAATGATTGGGAAAGGGTTGGGCATACACTTTAGATCATTGACATTAATCAAGCATCCATAATCCAGTGACATGAAATCGACTTCTGTTTGTCCTGATCCTGATGACTGTCTCAGTGTGAGTGTCTGGTGAGTGTTTTGTATAATTCTGACACAGTCAGCGGAACAAGCAACCATCATGGTGGACCAGTTGAAGCTGGATTGACTTGTTTATAGAAGCCATTTTTAGTTCCCGGGGAGGGGGGGAGGATTTAATACTTTAATGAGTACCCCACATTGTCATCGATGCCATTACCTTTGCCGTTCGGTCTGACCGGCGAAACTGTGGGAAACTGTCCTTTGCTTTCGCTTTCTCACCGAGATTCGGATCATAGAGTTAGCCAAACCACTATTGAAGACAGTGTTGTACAGGCCCAGACAAGGCGGGGTGGGCTTTTCCTGCACACTTACCGTCGGGTGGATTCGGGAGATCCATGATGATATTTTCTTCTCACTCAATTTTAACGGGTTTCTGGGTTACACCGTGGTTATTTCCATCAAGACATTTTGCAAAATTTCCATGTTGTAATTCTTGAAATTAGGTCAACAATGACTTCCAGTTCCGGTTACGCATACGAAACTTTCCGTGAAATCTTGGAAGTGAAAAAACCTAAAACTAAACCCATCTCTGTCCTAGATTTGGTTACCGTTCTCTAAAATTTAAAAAAGGAAAACATTTTTTTATTTAAATTGCAAGGAAACTAAATTATATTTCGTTTTGTTTATTTACCGTCACGCGCTTTTGTTCTCATTTGCATTATGTAGGGTAATATATGCAGCCTCGTTCCCGATTTTCTGTGTTGGAGGCTATGGTATTGAAAAATGGAGTTTGGGTTGCGCGAAGCACTGCAATAAATTCGTAAAACCAAGATTTGCTGAGCATGGTAAGTATGAATTTGACTTTAATTTCAACAATAAGCTTATTGCGGACAAATTGCATTGATTGTCACGCCCATCTAAGTTCTGTCTCTTGCATGAAACTGCTCTAGAAAATTCCGTCAAGCGGGTATGATGTAAACAACTCCACGCCACACTATAAACATTTTTTGATTGGTCCATATTGGGGGTAAAAAGGTCAAATCATTGATTATAAACATGACTCATTCTCCACGTCGCGTGCTGATGTTTGGGTGATATATATAAAAGCGAGCTTGGCGCTACGAACAGTCGTAAAACGAAACATCAGAGAGAAGGATAATGGAGTAGTAGTTAGTTATAAAGAAGCCACTCAGGCTAGGTGTTATGGGTTGTACCGTTAAGATAACAGAACGACAGAAATCAAAAAGAATTTGATAATAACGACGACGGACCCGTTCCTTTGTTTTGAAGATTAATCAGTTTTTACGGATTATCGGACTAAATTTACTTAGTTCAACTTCTATAATTCTGAATTCGAAATATGAGGACGGTAAGTAAACAATCATATATTTATTTAATGTCGACAATGGTCACAAAATATTTGAATTATTGAACAACAATTTAATCAGAACACGGGTGTACGAAGCCCCAAGTGCATTGGGTTTGGGTATTGGACGCTGGCATCTCAACGTAAACACTGCACTGTCATACCGTTATCAACAATAACAAAGCGTGTCTATTTTTAGTAACAGTCTCGGGCTTACCTCAGTCAGTCATCAGTGAGAGAGCTTCTAGAATGTTTCCAACTATTTCAATTACATTCATATTTGTTTTAAACGGAAACGCACTTTACAATGCATGAATTACTCAAAAAAAAAGGTTCTTTATAAATTTACAAATATATACATTCATAACAACAGTTTTAGTTTAATTTGCACCATTGTGTTGAATATAAATTTGTCACACTAACTCACTTACCTAAAACCTTATCTTCTGCATTTAACTTTTGGAATAAATCCAAGTATACTTGCTGATGGCATATCCATCAGTGCATCAAAATCAAAAGTTTTTTGTGAATACTATTACTATACATTAATTTATTCTATCAAAAAATAGTTTATATTCTGTATTGATAATAAATAATTTGATAAAAATTCTACAATGGTGCACCAGAAATGAACTGGCCTGATTTACTCATTTTGAATCTCATGTGGGAGGGGTCTGTAAAAGGGTCAAGACCTTGAGTCTTGTGTGGCGGCTACATATTCACTGAAAGTCCTATTTATAATTTCTAACCCTCACTACCCGCCGTCTTTCAGTCGAGTGGTACTTAAACCCCATTTCTCTCTCTCCCCCTGACTACCCACGGTTTCCTAATATTATATAGCTTTAAGTAATTGATTCGATTGTTGAGTCATTTTGACTATGGAACAGTGAGTTATAAAAAGTTATAGGTGAACCTTTCACACAAATCAAGTGCTGTTTAATTTGTATACATTGTACTTTACCTGTGTCTTGTAAACCCACTTAAGACAGATACCTAGGACTAGTCCTTTTATTCAGCCCTTATCTGCATAGATCCATTAAATTCATTTTTGGAAAAGAAACTGAGCCATAGACAAAAACTTGCTTGCTTTCTGGGTGGGGCGAGGCTCTTTGAAAAAAGTCTTAGACGGTTTATGACACACTTTTACCAACATCAATATAAATTACCTGTATCAATCTAAAGAATTTCATGAATTATTTGAAACAAATTGATTAAAAAATGAAACAATAAATTTGTAGTGTTTACTTGCAATTAAATGAATCTATTGTTAGATAGAATATTGGATTTTGGCTAGCCATTGATCCAAAAGAGGCGCATGTTTCAAAATGGAATTATCGAACAACTCGAAATATTAATAAATTATATGTATGACTTATGGAAAAACAGCTACAAAGTTGTAGGCCTACTAATTTATTTGGACAATGTTTCCAAGGGTAGTCTCTTAACCTGATATATTTGGTGAAGTGGAGGATAAAGCAACCTGCAATACATACAATGTACAGTACAGTAGTACAAATAATGTGAGACAAATATACATTTAATTATACAGGAAAATTATAATTCATGAATTTGAAATCATACATTACGAGAAGATCTAAACCTAAGGACTCCAAATATTATTGTTTAAAGTACTTGAACACTTTTTGTAAATGTGATCAGTAATTCCTATTTAATTCAATATTATTGTTTCAGAATTAACTAAAGACCCCAACCCTAAAAATAAATCATGATACGTGATAAATGACTGGGAAAATATTCTGACGAAATTGAGTACCAATAAGTAGGGCTACACCAATCCTCGAACTTTTGGCCCAGTGCCTGAATTTATTTATAGTGATTCAACAGAAAGAACTGTGCGAATATTTCTACTGTTTCTGCAATTAATAAAAACTTTCGTCAGGCTTTATTGTATAATTCATAAAGTTGGCATTTTGTCGGCATATCTCTACGTGATGATGAAACATTTGAAAAGATTCTGTCATAGCTATATTTAGCGCAAAAGAAAAACCACGTATTGGGAAATTTGCCGGACGTATTCATCGGGAAATATTATGACAATCGAAACAAGGATATAAATAAATAATGAGATTCATGAATACGTCACAAAATTGTGACTAATAATAAAATACCCACACTTTGAGAACAGAAGGTGGGCCATGTTCTATTTAGGGTAGCCAATATTACTAATATTCGGCCTTCCCTGACTAACTACATTTCTCTTAGACTTAGACCCAAAAAGTTACGCACTACTAAATTATCAAAAAAAGACATAATAATAAATATAAAATCTGTCAATAATAATCTTAAAAGTTACGCACGACTAAATTAGCAAAAAAGAAAACATAATAAATAAAAAATCCCTCAATCAATGAAGTCGACTAAACGTTACATAAAATTCAGGCCATTTGAAACACTTGGATGGTTTCCAAAGTCGAGAAAAGTCGGTTAGGTTGTTTCAGTGAAAGAATTCGCAAAGTCAACCCCCAGCAACGCACCGCACAGTCTTGCATGCCTTGTCAGATATGAGAGGTCATGTGTTGTCAGGCATGCTAATGGTATCTTTTGACTGTACGACATAATCTGACCAATCCACGCAATCGTTACATCAGTTCCACCAACCCTGACATCATTTTCATCCAATCAAAATGCTTATTCAGCAGCAGAGCACTTTGCATTTTACAAGACAACTTTGAGCAGCATAAGTTTTACGATAGACAACAAGACACAAGTGAAGCCATAGTGCAAGCCAGTGAAGCACCCAAGTGGAACGAACAATTAAGATATCCTCACATTGAATACCATTGCTAATAATAAGTAGACCAGTTGTTAATTAAAGTCATTAGTCATTAAGTGGCTATTGTAATGATTTCTACTTCCATGCAGTTTTTTGACAATTGGCTTCAATTTACAGTTTTGAGAAGGTATTGAACAAATTGTTTTGATCTTGCAAATCCTCAATGTCAACTGTCGCTCGTATGAATAAGTTGATCGCTGTTATCTCTTCTCGTGTTGTTTTATCGCTGTTAGCTTAGGATAATATCTAGATTTGTCCAGCTGTGTCGCAGATAATTAGGACTGAGTCTATAAGCCGTTGTTCAATATAAAATAGATATTTGACTCACGGTTTCAGTATTCCAATGACAGTCCACTTTCACCTGTCGAAGTGTGTAGATCGCTGCCTACTCTCAAGGCTTATGACAATCTGAAGTTTACTGTTCAGTGGAATAATAATATACGGCAGCTCAGGTGGTGGCTAGGGCTTACAGCTGAAAGACTTTACACTAGTTTATTTTTCTGCTAGAGAAATTATTTATTTTTACTTCAACATGAAGATGACACAGGTGTGTTTTGTCTTTTGTTTGTTTTTTTTCAACCATAAAAAATTTGCAGGCCCATCCATGCATAGGATTAGGAGGAGGAACATTTGATAGGACTGGGATAAATTTAGGCGTCGTGAAGTTGTAGCCTTGTCACTTGTGTTTCACATTTTATGACAATTATAAATTAATGCAGTTGACTTGTTTAAAAATAAACCTGTTCTTGCATCTACATACATAACAAACACATCTTCACATAAAACCATGGCGTTCAAGGATTATAGTATTTTTTGTGTACTGGTAACTTTGTTGAGGAAAAAAAAAAAACAATGATGACAAATACATTTTTACAAAAAGTTTCATCATCAGGTAGTTCTGCTGTGCCAACAAAATGACACCATATCTATAAATAATAATGTGCTTACTTACTTTTATTTCAGCAAATTTTTGCAATAAGCTTATACATGTGTGTTTATGGAATGTTATATTGGTGTTTATTTTACATTCTAGTTTGATGAAAAGATACCAACGCGGCCAAGCCGACCGAACAGTTTGGAACTTGATAACTGCCTTACAATGGATAACGAATGCTTCTTCCCCGACTTTGTGAATAATAATACACCACCCCCGCAACAAACACGAAATAGGAAAAGAAAAAGAAGAGCAGCGGATATTCCAGTTAAAAAATTTAATGGTAGGTAGTTCACTGAAGTCATTTAATCAACAAAAAACATTTTTTGTTCAGCGTTATTTTCAGACTTGATTACCTATTGTCGTTGAATGACACCATTATGCAAAAATCTAAATGTTTTATGTGGGCCTGCTTTCGGATCAAAACTTTCCTCATAGTTCTGCCGTCTGGTGTATTCCTGTCTCCATAAGCCAAGTTTATACAAGAAGTAGAAGATAGAACCCCATTTGATTTTAAATTAAAATGAAAACTATTTCACAATGCAATATTCCAAATGTTTCACACAATATTGGTTTATCTTTCAGATTTGTACAAAGCTACCGGAGAAATTTTAGGACATGGTGCATACGCTGCTGTCCAAACGTTTGTTAATTTGGCCAACCAGAAAGAATACGCAGTTAAAGTTATCGAGAAGAAACACAATTTGAATCGAAGTAAAGTCTTCAAAGAAATCGAAATTTTCCATTCGTGTCAGGGCCATGAAAATATTTTAAATATGGTGGAATATTTTGAAGAGGAGGAACAGTAAGTAGAATTTATATTTTTATTATTTTGAAAGTTTTTATTGGCCTTTTATTTTGGCCTCTTAAGATAAATTTGAATTAGTTTGAAGAATTCATCTGAGCATATACGACTGAATAATTAATTGTACATATTCATGTAAGTTGACAGCTGTTATTCTATCAGTTGAAGAAAATTTGTTTGCAACAAATTCTCTTAAAATTACCTATCTTTGGATGTCATAACTGCCGAAATTTTCTGGCAAAAGCAGAGATAACAATTAACAAAATCAGTTTTGAAGTGGTTGAATTATGCTAATAGTCTTTTTACAGAGACCCTTTCAATAATTTTTAAAACTCTTATCTTTAGATGCACCTGTGTATCTCATTAAATGTACATATTTGATTTATTTTAGATTTTATTTGGTTTTTGAAAAAATGGAGGGTGGAACTTTATTAGCCAACATTGAAAGACGGGGACACTTGACGGAGAGAGAGGCCAGCTTAGTGATCCGTGATATCGCTAAAGCATTGGATTTTCTTCACCAGAAAGGAATTGCCCACCGAGACCTAAAACCAGAAAATATTCTTTGTCTCAAGGCTGATGAGGTATGTTAATTGGTTTAAATCTTGGTAGCCATTAAATCTTTAAATATTGTTATTGTGTTAAACTGGTTATTGGGGAAAAGTGATAGTTATTGACTTTGAAGATTTTAATTTACAGTTCTCTTGGGTAGAAGTGTTGAGTTGTTTTCTTTAATATTGTAACGTTGTTGCTGATAGTCAATAAGCCACTCATGTGACTCACAATGACGCTCTTCGGAAATTTTCTTAAATATTGGAAAATTTTGCAAAGAGCATTTTGATTTCAATTTTTTATGTTTTATTATCTTTGTGTATTTCAGGTTACACCAGTTAAAATATGTGATTTTGATTTAGCGAGCGGCATTCCTTTAATGACTGACCAAGATGCAGATAGCGTTAAAACCCCGGAATTATTGACCCCAGTTGGATCCGCAGAATATATGGCTCCAGAGGTGGTTAACGCTTGGATTGGTGAATCGTTTTCCTATGATAAAAAATGTGACCTGTGGAGTTTGGGAATCATATTGTAAGTATTTATTTAAGAATTTCATTACGATCTTTGAATGAACAAGGATTTCAGATAGCAATTAGGTTCAACAAGTAGCTCTGGCCCCAAGTTCACAAAGCATTCTCAGACTTAAGGTGAGAATTTGCTTAACTTTCAATCAGGCTTTTTGAGAAATATCTTTGATGCAGAAACACAAAACTTTGCACATAGTTTCATATTGATGTTTTTGATACATTAAAACAACAAAATTATTATAAAGGGCTAAGTTTTAGTTAAAATAAGGTGAACAAGTTTGAGTAAATTCTCAACTTAAGTCTGAGAATGCTTTGTGAACTTGGGGCCTGATCTTATAAAGTGACCTTCTTGATGTTGTATTTCTGTAGGACGTTAAAACCTATTTCATTTCTGGAAGCACAGCAATGCCTCCGTACAGATTTCATTAACAGTCAAGATATTGAATCATATTAAAGTATTCAATACTTCCATTATAATTACGCCAATCTTGACAGTACCTTATTGTGGTTTATTTTATTTTTCCAGGTATATTACTTTATGTGGTTACCCACCGTTCTACGGTCAATGTGGTGAAGACTGTGGCTGGGAGAGAGGAGAAGCCTGCACAGATTGCCAAGAAAGTTTATTTTTACGTATTCAGGAAGGAACTTTTGAATTCCCAGATGTAGAGTGGAGTTGTATATCTGAAAAGGCCCGGGATTTAATTCGACATCTGTTAGTACGTGATCCAAGATCCCGCTTTTCAGCTGCTCAAGTTTTAGCCCATCCGTGGATTTCCCAGCCCCCAGCAGCCACGCCCCTTGCTACTCCACATGTACTTACAAGGTATGTTAATTTCTCTATTAACGATGAATATATCAAAATGGACATAATTTTGGTGCTACCCTGCCAGATTAAACTTTGTTGTAGCCAAAATAAAGATAAAATTTAATCTCAAAATGATCTAATTTTTATGAGGCCCAACTGAATATATTGAATGCTATTAAGTTGACAACGCATGAGTAGATACAGACTCTCCGAATGATGTTAGTGACTTCATTAGAGCGTGAAAAACGATATGAATATTTCTGCCGTATTATTCGCTTGTTAATAGAATTTATTGTAAATAATTTATCGTTGATCAAAAAACTTATCGAATTTACCTTTTTGTCTTTTCAGAAATAATAGTACCAAAGATCTGGAATCGTTTGCAGATGCCGCCATTTCTATCAACCGTATGATGCAACAACACATGATGATATCAGAAACTCCACGATTTTATGTAGGTGACGAGCGAGATATTAGTGAAGAGGATGACAGCAGTATCGATCCCGATGTGTTTGATCGTTGTATGCGATTATCGCCCCCAGGAAGTTCTAGCCTCGCCAAACGACGAGTTGCATTTCAAGACAAAAACAATATGTTTGGTTCAAGCACGAGTGGGGATAGTGTGTCATTCCCTAGTTCTGGTAGCTGGTCGTAAAAAAAATATGTTACACAAGTGTAAAATATATCCAAAACTTTACGACAGCGTAATCGTTAAGATATAAAAATCAAGTCACCTTTCATCAAATGTCAGCCTTGTCTTTCATAATAATAACATAGGTATGTAACAGATTGAAGGTAAAAATATATAATATAAAATAATAATTAATATACAATGACCTCAGCTACATGTGATTAGTGATAATTCCAAATGGATTAAGTTTAGAAAAAAAATAAAATATAGCCATAGAGGTGAAAAACTTATTATTGAGAAAAAAAATATATATATATAATATAATCGAAAGATGTTTGTGCAAAAGCAAAAAAAAATATAATAATTCAGTATTTTTTATTTGTCATTGTTTTAACATGACCGTTGACTTCCATCGTTTTATAATGTTTATACTTTAATACTATTTAATAACGAGTTTGCGTAAAGTTTCAACTTCCGCTAATATTTTAGAAATGGGAGTAAGGACGGAATAAGTGCTACCCATTTAAACTGTTATATTCTTCTAGTCGGGTGATAAATGTAGGTGGTTGTTGGAATAAATAATCTAAGTTTTGTGTATCGTAATGTTCTAGGACTTGTTTCAAGTTTTCGAAAGCTTTACGATACCAATCTTTTGATATCTCTGACAGTTGACCTCTTGTTCACTTCTTGCACCATTTCTGCGGGAAGTTTTTAATTCATCTTTTTTGATGAGGTTAGTTTTGTTATTCATTGTTTTCATTGTTCAAATAATTTCATGTGAAATCCCCATTTTAAGCATTACCATGTCTTCGTCTTATTACATCAATTATACTCAAACCTGATTGGTTAGATCAATTTCTTATACTCAAATCTGATTGGACTAAAATTCAAAAATGATCATTCCATATTATATATTATGTATATATATAAGCAGAATATACTCAATTCATATAAAATTAAATGTTTTGTATCATATCAAAAAAAAAATAATGCCAAGATCGATCTCCCAAAATAGTGTTAAAATCTGCTAAAAGAAAAAATATTTGAACTCTTTATCTTAACAAGGAAGGGAAAGGACAGATCAGCTCAATTTTTTTTTTTACTGTAAAATGGCCACTGGCATAATGAAAAGAGACACTTAAAAGTCGATAATTAAGAACCAGAGTTTTCCACAAAAGTCGACTGGGATGTAAATTTCCCAAAATAACTGTGATATGATAATTGTGTATTTTAGTCGAACGAAATGTTTGCTAACTCTGAATGTTGGAAGCAATGCAGAGAAGTTTGTGCCTTTTTTTTTTAGAAAAAGAAGTGATATATTTAGAAAGAAAAAGAAATAATTGAATCTCCGTTTTCATGGAAACCACAAAGAGTTTATATATTATGCTGTATTTTTCTCGAAAAGTTATTATAGTCTTCGATGATTTGGATTCATGGATCATTTCCATAATGACAATCAGATAAAAAACAAAGAACTATAAAATTCCAAAGGAAAGAGAAAAACAAATTCCAAATAATGTTTTGTTGCAAAACCATAGTCTGTGTGTTGAAAGCATTTAAAGTGCAATGTTATAGTGTTATTAATTCTAATTATGATGTATTTAATTAATCAATTTGCAAGATTGGGCATTTTTATATAAATTTGATATATTGCATGTTCCATTCAACAAAAGAGCTGTTGTATAAAATGTGTTGAATAGAAAGACTGAGAAAACGAACAGAAAAACTATTTCGTCCAGAGTACTGGTGCCATTTCTAGCCACAGTTATAATGAAAATATTTAAGTCATATGCTACAGAATGATTTTAAATTTTCTGTCGTTTTTCTACTGTTTTTTCTCAGTCTTTCTATTATGTGAGGATTCCCAGGGCATTGTCAACTTCCATAAATATTAAAAAGCTTTTCTTTCTCCAAAATGTAATAAATTCCATGCCACATTTCTTTGAAAAACAGGTCATTTTCTTTCGAAATTGCAAATTATATTCCATTTTCTCATTAAACCAATAAATAGTATCTATTTTATTTGAGGTAAGTGGAATTGGGTAAAGGATATAAAATCTTTTTGTGTAAAAAAGTGGTTAGAAATGGAATTATTGCGTTTTGACCAATAAAAAGCTTTTTAAGTACAAGTAGATGAATTTATGAAATATTCATGCTTATTATTCCTATTGTTACATCATATCATATTATCATCAAATAACAACATATTGTCACTAACAGACATATGTACATTATGTATATATTGTCATATTGGTGACGTCAGAGATAAATACCACTCCAGACAAGATTTTTCCATTTTTGTATAAAGTTCATTGGGTCACATTAAAAATTTAAGAGAAGTAAAACTGAAAACTTGAAAATCGAAAAAAGTTAAAACTGTGTAAAGTTAATGCCCTTAATAATCTTATTGTTATTTTCATATAAAGGTGCTTTGTAACGGGGCTCTTGTTGTTAGTAATATGTGCCGGTCCTGACCGACCAGTATTTAAATTTGACCAGATGATAAATTTGCTAGTCGGTCAATTTACATGTAATTCAGAATCTAAATATCCTTCATACAATTTTAGTAGTATTTTATCAACATAAAACGCTTGAACAAAATTGTTGTCTCTTAAACAGATTTCTGTGTTTACATGAGAAATTGACTGGCTAGGAAACTGGTAAAGAAAGAGCCCTGCATTGTAATGTGTTATTCCTATGTTTTAGGCAGCCAGGTTTAAACCGGGGTTGTAATATTAAAAATTGGTGCCAAGTTAAAATGTAAAATCTTGTCGTATATAAACCGATCTCAGGGCCTGAAACATTGTTCAAATGACAAAATTCAGACATTTTCATTGAAAATCGGTGACAAGTAATGTTTGAATTGATGAAATTTTAAGAAATGCGTTGTGAAAAATTTCATGATGAAATAAAATGTTTTATTTTTTACAAGTTAATCATTTTTTTTTTTATTGTTTTTGTCTGTGGATTGAACAGTATGAAATTATATGTATTGAAGCAGTCAGTAAAGGATATATGAAAAGTGCAGTATTCTCTTGAATACTAGGCTTCTGTTGAATACTAGGCTTCTAGAAGGTTGGGTCAGAATGGAAACTGGTATTCAGTTGAATACCATGCAGATTTTTGGAATACAGTTGAATGTCATGGGGATTTGTTGGATACATAGTATTTTATTGGGATGGGTGGAAATGCAGAAGGCATGGACAGAAGGCGTGACTTAACAACGATAGAGGAAATAAATTTGGGTTTAATGTCCTACTGCACCTGACCTGGGCTAATGGAAGAGGGGCATGCGGCATACAGTGTGCTCTGAGGGAAATTTTGCTCGGGCAGCGGCGCTACGACCTAGTCTTATATCGAATTCCAACTGCCAAGGGATCATTTAAGTACACGGGGCCTTAGTTTTTCGTAACATCCGAATGACTAGACAGCTGTCCTTGTCAGGCAACAATGACAATGGGAAACCACGTCGGAAAATCGAGTTGAACTTTCTCAGCCAGTGCAGAGATCGAACACCCGACTTCCAGGCTAGCGAGCCAGTGCCTTACCCACTTAACCACTGATGGTCTAGGAATCTAGCGTATAGATCGGCCGATGTGGTTCAGTGAATAACGTGGATTGATAATCAAGAGATCTAGTTGTTAGGATGGAAGGAAAAATGACGTCACACTTCGGAACACACATTAAAGAACCCTTGGCAGTTGAAATGGAAACGAAGAGTAGGCCGTAACTACACTGTCTATTAACACACTGCATAGTACATGTCTGTCTTCACTACTCCAATTGGTGCAGATAAATAGGACATGAAAAGAGGTTTAACGTCCTACTTTTCTGCTCCTGTAGTCCCGAAATGACCTAATTTGTGTCGAGTGGACGTTAAACCCCATTTCTCTCTCTTTCTGCTCCTGTAGTCCCAAAATGACCTAATTTGAGTCGTGTGGACGTTAAACCCCATTTCTTTCTCTCTTTCTGCTCCTAAACTGGACTAATGAAGACGGCAGAAAAGTAGTGCGTTAAACCCCCATTTCATTTCAGAGTAATACTATTATCTAAAGACTATGTATTGAACTGGAGTAAGAGTGTTCCACAAGAACCTCGGTTTTTTGTCCCATCCGAACGACTAATCTAATGTAAGAAGATATACAATTGTGGAATGTTGGAAGGTCATTACTGTCATATCAGATGTTTTATTGGGCGGGTAATCGATTATCTTTATAATCATAAACAAAAAATAAATGATGATGTATATATCAGTTATCCATCTTGTCTCGGACACCCAGAACATCATTAGAGACTACTACCCATGTTGTCCCGGATATCCAGAGCCTTGGTAGAATATTCGTCCATCCATCTCTCGCCCATTATTGTCATTATACGAGAATTATATGGACTTTTTATTATCCATAGTTCAACACTTTCTAGAAGTGTCTTTTTATCAGGTCACGCCTGGTTCGTACATTTGTACTACAAACTACTGATTATCGCGTGCATTTTTGACCAATGTAGGGGTGGGGGTGGCCGAATGACTACCGCTTGTGCAGGGGCGGATCCAGAGTGGGGGGGGCTCCACACACCCCCTCCCCTGCAGAAACATCAAAAAAAAAAAAATAATGCCTTCCATTAATGAAATTACATCACAAAGTTATCCTACATCAGTATTTCTCTGTATAAAAATCTCAATTTGTATGTATGCCTATGTAATTTAGAGACGATGATGGCAGATTTCCGTAACCGAAACCAGGCAATCCCCCTCCTGCAAATATTCCTGAATCTGCCCCTGTTGTGCTTTGTATTACTAAACTCGCATGACATTACTTTTGTAAGTAAGCTCAAGTGAAATTAGTTTTTTTTTAGTTAATTTATCCAAAATTAGTAAACCCATCTTTTAAAACTAGGGTATTGCAAGTAAACTCTTTTGAAATAGTTTTATAATGAAACTCGCCTTGAATTAGATTTGCAAGTAAACTCATCTGAAATGGTAAACAAATTTACCTGAAATTAGTTTTGTTTACGTCGACCTACCATTAGAATTGTTTAAGGTTGTAAACAGGAAGTTGATATGAGAAAGGAAAGTAAACTTGACTTTAAAAAAAAAACAACTTAATAACAACCATCACGCACAGATACGTAAAATAGATAATAGCTTAGTTTTTTCCCCCTTTGTTTATAAGGTATTTTGGATACCTTGGAAAGTGTACGATCAAGTGGATTATTTACCGTGTAGTTTTACATTTGATGCAATCTCGTTCCCAGAGGCAGCCGCGGAGCCGAAGGCCTCTGGCACATTAGAACGTCCATTTTTTCCAATTTTTTTTAAACCTAAGCCCCGCCCATTCTGACCTCCGATTGGTCAATCTTTTTGGGTCGATTTCTCGAAAACTAGAGGTCGGATCGTCGGTTCGTTTGTTGTAAAATTAATGATCCTTGAGTCAAAGTCAACTCGCTGACATATAAAATTGGATCCTAAACGAACAAATTCAAGTTTTTGTAAAGATCTATTTTTCTACGCGTGGGTATATTTTTAAGTGATTCGGTCATCCAGGCACGTAAAATCAGGGGCGTACGACGCAAATAAACGAGGAATTTCGCGCGTAGGAATTACATGTCATTTTCCGTGAAAATGGCTACCCCGATTCACCAGAGAAATTTCTTCAAAAATTTTTCTGGTTTCGAGATTGCATTTGATGTTTACCAACTTACCGAGGAATTCGTGGGTGCAGCACTATATTATGATATCTAGTACAGGCTTACCTGTCTCGGATTTTAACTGAATAGTTAACCTTCTATTCTTCTCATTCATAAAACCGTTTACATGTAAACAAATAGGCCTATATTTGAGAAGATCTTGAGCAAATTTATACATGTGCTACTCGACATTTTAGTCTTAGATTTGAAAGCGATGGAGAGAATATTGTTTCCACGTGTGACTTGGTTTTGTAAATATATTGTAAATATTATGGCCTACTAGTTTTAAGTTCGATAGCACGCAGTGTCAACTGGTGTCCTTCAGGGGTAAGCAACACGTGCCGCAATTTAGTTAGGGGGATGGGGAGGGCGAGGTAGGAGGTCAAATGACAGCGATGGTTCAGTTTCATACCAAGAATTCGCTAACGCGTAGAGGTTTTTAGCAGCGGGAGAACTCAAAGAAACCCAATGAGAATGAACAGGCGATCCTACTTCCTGCCACGTACAATCTTCGTAGAATCAAAACTGCCCCTCGACTCAATAAACGATTCGCCCACCTCCACCCAAGCGTTTTTGTCATCTATACTATTCAAAAAAAGTAGGGGATATTTGATTTTTAAGTGTTATTAAAGTCATCTAATGAAACTGACGAAGAAACAAATGACAAAATGATCGTTAGACTAAGTAAGGCACAGAATGACCATTATAAGGGTAAAATGATACCCGGGGTCAAACAGCAAAGTTACCACAGCATCACAACAAAGTCAGTAACGGATAAATCCTCCTCTGTTTGCCAAACAGGCATTGATCCGACGTGGCATACTCCTAATGAGACGTCTAAGGTCATTTTGGTCCAGATTGTCCCATTCCTGTTGCAACGCAGCAGCAAGTTCTTGGACATTGGCAGGACGTTGTTGACGTTGACGTAACCTCTGTCCAAGCATGTCCCAGACATGCTCGATGGGGGAGAGGTCGGGACTCAGTGCTGGCCAAGGTAATGTGGTGATGTTCTGTTGTAGGAGGTAACCTGTAACGATCCTGGCCCTGTCCCAGACATGCTCGATGGAAGATGAAACGGCGGCCATGACGTCGTGTGAACGGCACAACATGGACTGCCAAGATGTTGTCCCGGTAGTACTGGCCTGTAACACGCCCTGCAACAACATGTAAAGCCGTTCGTCCAGCAACAGTGATGCCTCCCCACACCATAACAGAACCACCCCCAAATCGATCATGTCTGATGACGTTAACGTCCTGGAAGCGCTCGTTTCGACGACGCCACACCCTCCTACGTCTGTCCAAAAAATCAACAGTGAACCTTGACTCATCTGAAAACATCACATTGCTCCAGCGTCGATTATCCCAGTGTTGACGACCCCTACACCAACGACGTCTTGCCTGAATGTGATGATCTCTCAAACAAGGGGTCACGCAAGGACGTCGGGCGCGAAGGTGACCCCATATGCAGTCGATTCCGAATCGTCTGGCCACTCACTCTCACACCAGTGTCTGTTTGAAGACGAGCGCTGATCTGATTTGCTGTGATGACACGATTTCTCAAGGCCAAGGTACGGATAAATCGATCCTGGGCTTGAGTTGTCGCCCTTGGTCGACCTGAGCGTGGTCTGTCCTGTACAGATTGTGTATCACGGTATCTGGACCATAGCCTGCTTATGACAGACTGAGAAACATTCATCGTCCGCGACACAACCGCCTGTGTTGTGCCGATCTGTAGCATGCCAAGGACACGTAACCTTTCATTTTGGGTAAGCCGACGCAGATCAAAATTTGTTTTCTGGTCACTAAAACAATTAAACTGATGTTTCCACCCTGGAATTCAATGCCACAATGACTGTAACATTCAAAGTCAGAGTCGTGCAAATCTTGGGTTGGACCCCCATTATGATCCCAAGCATCACCCGCATTCCATGCGGTAGCTATTGGTGCGTTTGGGCGTCACATGTAATTGGAAATGTTTCTTCTGTTAGGTTCTAAAGTGACTTTTTTCGTAGTCATTTGCATATTTTAGTATTATGCTCCCAAAATCAAATATCCAAATATCCCCTACTTTTTTTGAATAGTATATTTGCCTTAGGTCTGTAGATGAACATTGCATGATGAATATAGTCTTGGTGTTCAAAATTAGTTGTCCGCGGGTGGGGGGGATTCCCTGCTTTGTACACAACACCATTTAAGCAGATTACGCTGACATACAAATATGGTGGGTTTTATTTCAAATTAGCATCGATATTATATCTTACTACTCATCACTAATATAAGTGTCTCTTCGTAGGTGGCTGTTGGATGGCAGAATGGTTCGCACGTGCACGCTCTATAACAGGGGCGGATCTAGGCCTTTTGAAAAGGGGGGGAGCGCCGCAAAATGAGGGCACTGACCGCGGAGACGATGCACGCAGCTGAGAAGGTGTGGGGGGGGGGGTAAGAAAATTATCCGTCATTTCCTTGCATCTGTAGCCAATCCAAGAGCTATTTGGCTGATATTTTCGTCTAAACGTTAGGAAATCGTAGTAAAAGGGACTCAAAATCGAGCAAAAACGCTAGTAGAAAGGCACTCTATCAGTAGTAAAAACGGGCACTGTCGAAAATTATGTGGGGGGTGGGCTTGAATCCGCCTCTGCTCTATCATATGGCCTGTCAATGGAAACATTTGTTAGTCTCGAAATGACCTATGTTGTGTCGAGTGGACGTTAAACCCCATCTCTCTCTCTCTCTCTCTCTCTCTCTGCCGCCCCTCTCTCTCTCTCTCGCTCTCTCCTCTCTCTCTCTCTCTCTGTTGCACATTTATAACGGCCAGGGCTTGCTATCTGACTGGACTAGTTTTAAGACAACTATCTATAGGCAATCTGATTAACATACAATGACCTGGATGAATGAGGTGAAGTGACTGGATGAATGAGGTGAAGTGAGGTGGAGACTACATATAAAATAACCCTTATATTGAAGACGAGTAACTTTTGGATAATAAAAAAAACTCCAGGAAATAGAATCTGTTTTTTAATCAGAATAATCTATATGTATCCGAGTCCTCCTTATAAATGAAAAAAGAAAGGAAATAGGGTTTAACGTCCGACTTTCCTGTATTAACTGGGGAACGGAGGGAAAATGTGCGCAGACAGCAGCGTTACTCCCTACTCTCAGCTTTGAGCTGTCAAGGTTTCATTTTCATGCACCGATAGACCAATTATTTGCTTCCCATCCGAAAGACTAGATGCTTCCTACACCACTGCTAATATGAAACCAATCTGGAAAATTCCGAGTAATTTGCTCGATCGAATCCGGAACCTGCGGATAAGCCATCGTCTTAGCCATACGATCATGTGTACCTACTTCAAGAATACACATGATGGCAAATGGCCGCCATTTAAAATACTACGCCCGCCTCTTAGAGACGATAACTTAACTCGCTATAAATTGTAAAAAAATTTACTTCGGCTAGAATTAAAAAACACCTAAGATTAACATTTGCTAAAAATTTCTAAAAAAACAACCTAAATTTATGGAAATGGGGCCAAATCAAATCAGGCAAATTACATCAAATAGTCCATGTTAAACGTATAGCAAAAATTTTAAACTAACGCGAGCACGCGCGTTTCTAGACAACGCCATAGCGGGTCATAGCAACCAGTGAGTATAAATTGGAAATCCCCAATGACGTAGATATTATAAATTGGAAAGCCGAGTCTGTCTTAAAATAAGTAGTACCGTCAGTAAACAAGATGGAAGCCATCTGCTATCGTGTTTGATCATGGAGTAGGCAAGCACATGTGTGTCGTATGCGTCTTAGCCTTACTCAGTAACTCGGAAGCCACGCTGGCCGAGAAAGTTCATCACCAGGTTTTTCCTGCAGATTCTTCCTTGTTAGTGGGGCAGGACATGGGCGACGGTGTATAGTTGTTCGGATGATACAAAAACCTGAGGTCCCATGTAAACATTGGCGTGCACGTAAAAGATCTCTTGGCAGTTGAAATTTGATATAGGAGTTAGGAGTAGGCCGAAGCACCGCTATCCGGGCAAAATTTCCCCCATGGCAGACTGTATGGCGTTCGTCCGTCGTCATTTACCCAATCGAAACAGAGCAGTGGACGTTAAACACTGTATCATTTTATTTACTCGGTGAGCCAGCGACTTGTCGATATATTATCCGGTATCTTATATAAGGTGAAGGTCATGCAGTGAAAGTGGTGTGTTAATTGTCAACAGGTAGCTTAAAGATCAGAGGTCAGGGCCATCTTTACTCCATCAACAACCTACCACGATAAAATACTTACAGTTTGATGTGGTATTCAAGTACTTTCTTCTCCGGTTACTTCACGAATAAAGCCACGCGATATTCGCGGATAAAAATCAAGATGAAAGGGGGTTTAACGTTTAACGTCCTACTGTTCTGTTCGAACCGGGATAATCGAGAATGGCATACGTCATATCATGGACCTTATACTATTATAAGGTCCATGGTAATACAATGTGCTCAGCCCCCCCAGGCGCGGATCCAGAGGGGGGGGTTGGGGGGGTCCAAACCCCCCCCTGCTCAGCGACATAAAAAAAAAAATAATGCCTTGCATCAATGAAATTAAATCACAAAATGATCCTACATCAGTATAAAATGATTTCTCTGTTTAAAAAGCTCAATTTGTATGTATGCCTATGTAATTTAGAGACGATGATGGCAGATTTCCGTGACAGAAACCTGGCAAACCCCCTCCTGCAAAAATTCCTGGATCCGCCCCTGCCCCCCCCCCCCCCCTTGACAAAAATGTCTTACATAAAAAAAACAATAGATATGTCCGTCAGTTTTACAACACCTCCGAGAATACCCCCCCCCCCCCGCCTCGTTGCTGTGATGGGGCTGGGTGGAACATTACAGCCTAATCTATTTCGAAGTCCAACTGTCAAAGGTTCTTTGAAACGCACCGAAATCTGTACACAGGCCCTCAGGTCTTCGTTCCATCCGAACGACTAAACAATGTTCCTTGTCCACCCTTGGAAATCCCGAACTATTTTCTTGGTTACCAGCCTGATGGAACCGTGGAGCTCTGGGTAGTTACTATAGTTACTGGTTTGTGAGCATGTGCCGTTCTCCCTGGGCTAGTATTACCAAATTAGCTTTTAGATCAACGAAACCTAATCGGGGTTAAATGTCTCATTATTACATGCTTTTATATCGTACCCTTTCGCTCTATTAGAACATTAGTCATCGTCTGGATGAATATTCATTTACATCTAGTAGTTTTAACATATAATATCGGCATCTTTACCTCTTATTTATAATTCTTGGTATGCCTAAACAACTCAGCATTTTGTACATGGGTTACTAAATGATATCGTAGAAATGATTATTAAATATTGGTAATTCCACTTGACAACAAAATAATAACAATTCAATCCCATTCGTTATTACGAACTAATAACTAGAATTATACACGACAGTACGATTTTATATCCCGTGACTACAAGTATTATACAACTCCATGCTATTAATTCCGCCCTCGAGGGAAACTATTGAAAAAAGTAGAGCAGAATTATTCTCTGGTAGGACAAGAGCCGATATGTCAAGGATGATGGTAGCCTAGAGGTTCGAGTAAGAACAATCATTTTATTGAAGTGAGTTACCGGACAAACAGCTTCATGGAATGACAACAACCGGCGAATATGACGGGAATTTTCAACAATGAGCAGAAATGAGATGGGGGTTCAATGTCCTACCTTTCGGCATCAGACGGGGGAAGGAAGGCGAACATACGCTATAGAGTGTGCCGTGAGAGACGTTTTGTCCGGACGGACAGCGGTGGTTAAGTGGGTAAGGCACTGGTTCGCTAGCCTGGAGGTCGGGTGTTCGATCCCTGCAATGGCCGAGAAAGTTCATCTCGATTTTCCGGCGTGATTTCCCCTTGTCAGTGATACAAAAGGCCCGGTCGTTCGGATGACCAAGGTCCCGTGTACACATTGGAGTGTACGTAAAAGATCCCTTGGCAGTTGGCATGCCCGTCTTACATTAGTCCAGGTTAGGTGCAAAAGAGTAGGACGTTAAACTCCATTTCATTTCATTTTCAAGTTTTGTCCGGATGGACAGCGGTGTCATGCTTCCTATTTCAGCTGTGATGGGTTCTTTAACGTGCATAGATAAAGACGGAGAACCATCGTTGACATGCCGCCAGAAATAAACCCTTCAAGTAACATGTATTCCATATAATTGTGTTATTGTCATTCAGCTACTAAATGTCCGCTCAAACAATTTATTTTATGACTTAATGAATTGAATAATGCAAGTCTTTGATACAACTGGTAATAGAGACTTTTGGCAAGCGTAAATTTCTGGTCCGTATCGCGTATCCGTATCGATTTTGTGTGTGTGACGTCAACAATGCTTGTGTATTTCTCATACGTGATATGGCACACGGATACGGCAGCACGTATCGAACAGCTTTCATACGGAAAAGGTCCATATAACATCGTCGTCTTTTTACCATACTTTTTGCTACTTTTAGACGCTGAAATGTTGTATCATAGTAGACACTTGACTAGTACTGAAGATCTTGGTAGAAAACTGACATCATGCTGTAATAGAACTAAGCTAGCCCAGCTACCCAAAATGTACACGCCGCGAAAATCTGCCAAAACTCTAAAACTACATTGACGCAACGTATCACGTGGCGATAGGGATACGTGATACGGATGCGGAAAATTCCACTTGCCAAAAGTCTCTATTACCATTCCTCGCGCTACCTTCACAAACACTTCTTACCCACCAAGTGTTATTACCCATATATTCAAGTGATATTACTCATATATTACCCATTGACTCACTATGACATTAGTCATATCTTCCAGTGGTGTAGTCACCGTAGCTAAGTGGGTAAAACGCTGACCCGCTAGCCTGGAGGTCGCGTGTTCGATCCTTGCATTGGCCGAGAAAGTTCATCGGGATTTTCCGGCGTGCCCCCCCCCCCCACACCCTTGTCAGTGATGCTGGATGGAGGGCCTGGCAATGACAACTGTCTAATCGTTCGCATGGGACAAAAACCGATGTACCTGGTACATATTTGTGTGCACGTAATCGATGCCTTGAAAGTTGGGATTCGATATAAGAGTAGGCCGGGCAAAATTTCCTTTACAGCACACTATATGATGTACACTGTTTAAATAACATCAACTGTTCTGGGAAGAGTTGGTGCCTTTTACTCATTGTATATACCCGTTGACACTAAAATGGGAAGTAAATTTTTTATCTAGGTATAGTTTATTTATATTTCTAATACTTCAAAAGAATGTAGAATTTAAATTGTATATTTTGTAGATCTTTAAAAGTTCTGGTAGTGAGACTGTATATTGAATGAAGGGATGACAATTTCTGCTTACTGAAGAACGTCAGCAATAACAAGTCTTATAAACAAGATAAATTATGACAATAAACATCTACCTGTCTTTTTTACCTGTCGCTTACCCGGATGACATTGTAGTGTTTCACCTTTAATGAATAACCTCTTTCTTACCTGTAGTCGTACAGAAAAAACATATTATTACGACAGGTGTTTTTTTTTGTGGATTATTTTTCGGTGATAAATTACAAGCTTGCCTTGTTTGCATAAAATAAGCTAAACAGTTATAACCGCCCTGGGACATAGTGACCGCTGATTGTGTATACATGAAGGAAAAAGACGTCGTGGAAACACAAAACAACCCCAATATTTTATATCGTTGAATGGGGTGAGGGATATTGGGTGGGGTGTCCTCTTCCATGCATGGGTCAAAAGATTATGGGCTGTGAGGAACATGCCTTGGTAAATTTTTATGTAAGCCCAGGTATGTTTGACATTGGGTGAGCATTAATATTTTTTCGGACGTGGGGCAGACAATGTTTAAACACATGAAGCAAAGGCACGTCATCCTCCCCGACCACTTAATCCGCCCACCCCTTTCCCCTTAAACCCTGTAAGCCCTTTAATTGCTTTCTTGTAACGTGAACGTGACATATCAAAGTTGATTGTGCACATTTAAAAAAGAAATTGTCACCCATTATTTAGTTCGATAACACGTCCATGGTTATGTCTGACCTATATTTATATGAATGCAATATAGATGTTGATATAGGTTTATGTATAAACACATTTGAACATAATAATGGCTTTAGCATGTACACTGTACGGAATAAACTCAGTCGGTTAATGCAGTCGCGTTTGGTTTTTTCTGTCAGCAATTTATCATGCTAATCTACATGTACATTAAATTGTATATTTTATCCTGGTGTTGTATAATCTTCAAGCTATAGGCTACGTGTAAATATAACTGAATATTTTATTCCGGTGATGAATAATCTCCAAACTGTAAATACTTGTATATCGTACTTAAAACATTTAACTTGAAAGGTTTGGTGGAATATGTCAACGGTCTATGTTGTTAATTGAATGACGTCACTCGATGAAGGACACTCATAGCCTCGAACTGTCCCAGCAGGCGATTTGGGTCGATCATTAACTTTTATTCGTTACGTGTTTTAGATTAATTAACAAGGCAGTGACTTAGCAAAGGCATCAGAGCCAGGGCGAACGGAAGTTTCTTTTAAGTGCACTTGACGGCAGTTTTCCGTGCCCTTTGAACAACCTTGCAACGCCCCCATCCTACACCTGACAAGGGGAACACACCGGAAAATCCCGATGAACTTTCTCTGTCAACACAGGGGTGGAACACGGAACCCCCAGGTTAGCGAGCCGACGTCTTACTCACTGGGTCACCGCGTCTCTCTAACAAGTTAAACCAAGGCCACTAAAAGTCCTGTCCCCGAGTTCATAAAGCATTCTCAGACTTAAGTTGATAATTTGCTCAACTTTCAATCACTGTTTATGGATCCAGAAACACAAAACATTGCACATAGTTTCTTATTGATGTATTTAATACATTAAAACAACAGAATTATTATGACGGGCTATATTTTAGTTAAAATAAGGTGAACAAGTTTGAGTAAATTCTCAACTGAAGTCTGGAAATGTTTTGTGAACTTGGGTCCTGGTAACAGATGAGTAGAAGGTAGGTAAGATATATATATATATATAACTAATATAGACACCTTTTATCTCACCTGGGATTCTATAAGATCTTTAATTAACACAGGTAAAATAACAGGTGATTTAATCATTCTATTTATTACTGATTAGATATTACCTATTTTCACCTTGATATCGTAAACAAGTTAAACGATTTGAATATATAAATGATATAAACATTCTATATATATACCGTACTCCATGATTGATAATATAAACAATATCTTTATTCATACCGTAATCCATGACTGATAATATAATCACTATTTTTTTCAAGTATGTGAGACTGGGATAGATGAGGAGAGGTGGGCTTAAGGGAGAGAGGGGGTGGGGTGGGGAGAAGTGGGCTTAAGGGAGAGGGAGATCCATGAACATGTTGACAAGGTTATGTATACTCGTTGGCTCCCAGATTCCCCTCCTTCTGTACCACATACAAAAGGAAATGGTGACAAGACTACTGTAGTCCATCGTTGTAACGTTGTATGTTAATGTGCCCCGCACATAGCACTGAAACAGCTTTGGTTTGTGTCATCGACGCTTTAAAATCATCTGTCGATTCAGGTAGCATCGGCGTCCTAGCCCTTTTAGATCTATCGGCTGCCTTCGACACAATCGACCATAGCAACCTACTTGACCGACTGAAGACTGGCTACGGAATAGCAGGATCTTGTCTACAGTGGTTCGGCTCATATCTTACCAGTCGATACCAGTATGTTGACATTAATAACTCTTCATCAAAGCAAGTGAAATTATCTTGCGGGGTACCTCAAGGTTCAGTATTGGGACCCCTTTTATTTACACTGTATACAAAATCCCTTGGAAACCTCATCGATAGATATAAGATCCAGCACCACTTTTATGCCGATGACACACAGCTAATCGATAAATTTAACCTCAACTCTGTCAGCCAGCTCTCCACAATTGGTAATTTAGAAAGTTGCCTAAATGGTATTAAGAACTGGATGTCCGCCAACATGTTAAAACTTAACGATGACAAAACTGAGCTTCTTCTTATTGGACCTGATCACAGACTTAATACATGCACTGTGAAATCTCTCAAAATAGGCAATTCAGATATTCCGATATCAAATGTTGTAAAAAATCTTGGCGTGTTCTTAGATTCAAACCTCAGTTTTGGCTCTCACATAAACAACATCTGCAAAATCTGTCATTTCCATCTCCGAAGAATAGGATCAATCCGTCACCTTATATCTGAAAGTGCAGCTGCTGCACTGGCTCGATCATTCGTGTTGTCCAGAATTGACTATTGCAATGCCATACTCTCTGGAGTAACCGATGAACAAATTTCCAAGTTGCAAAGGATCCAAAATCATGCTGCACGCATTGTCACTAAAGCTAGATCAAAATCACACATCACTCCCATCTTAAATAATCTTCACTGGCTTCGAGTGCGCGAAAGAATTAACTTTAAAATTTTAACCCTGACCTACAAGACATTAAATCAAACGGCACCTCAATATCTTCAGAATCTATTGACACACTACAAACCAAATAGGTCACTGAGATCTGAGAGTAAACTATTGTTAGATGTCCCAGTTTATAAGATGAAGAAATTTGGTTCAAGGACTTTTCAATATAATGCATCAACTCTGTGGAATTCGCTACCACCTTCAATTCGAAAATGTGAAACATTGTCCATCTTTAAATCAAGTGTGAAAACCTGGATGTTTAGTCACTATAATTAATCCCACGTGAACACTTTCATGCGCCTAGAGCATCCCCAAGTGGGATGAATTGTTGCGCAATATAAATTTCGTTATTATTATTATTATTATTAATTAGACATGTTCCTGAAGCATCGACTGTGGGTTTTAAAACCTGTGATATGAACGTGTGTGAAATCGCTTTATTTAACGTCCGCTTCCATCGAATTGATATCGCAGACATCTGATATGATATGAAGTTAGATCAAGCCTTTTATTTAAGATGTGCGGAGTTAAAGCGAGATCAAGCCTTTTATTGAAGATGCATGTTAATACACCTGCCATTGTTATTCTATTAAAGCGGCATTTTCAAATGTTTAAGTTATATTTTTAAATTTATTAAAATAAAGCCATAAAATAGATGGTATCTTTAAACAGTCTTACCTTGTTAAAGAATAATCCTATTAATCCTATAATTCACTATTGCCAGTTGAGAAATTGGCAAAAATATCATTTTCAAATTCAAATTCAAACGTTTGAAAATAGATATTGCATGGGGATAATGGAAAAAACAAGGGAGATAATTGTGTTATTATTTCCGATGTGAAGGATTTGTAAGTGTGGGACATAGAAATATTATGTTTTGACTTTCTTAGAAAATATAAAATTCCCGCTTTAATAGTTTGTTGTTTAAATTCAAAACAAACTAATCCACCACGATTATATCACACGATTGTTTCTTTCCACATGAAAACATGTAAATATATATATATATATTGATAACATATAATAAACTCATTTCGTGATCATATTATTATCATTCTTATCAAAATTTGTTTTTCAGTTAATAAGGCCAAAATAAAAATACCCGTTTTTACGATTAATTGGCTACAAAACTTAGGTTCAGTCGGTCTGTCCGAAAAAAATATTTGCAATCTATAGACTTTGTGGTGCAATTTTAATGTTTTTATTGTTATTTTTTAATATTTCTAACTTAAACATTGCCCGTTTTTTAGGCCTGAAATGTTATCTAAATTATTAATTGGACATTGAATAACTTATCCAGACCATAATCAACAATCGATGTCATCGCTAATCTGCGATATTCATTGGATTGGGATCCGATTTGCTGACCAACTTTCATCTATGATTTAATCATGAATTGAATAATCGAGACTATGTTTTTATCCTACCGACTTTAGTAATGGTGATCGAGGCTAGACCGCAAATTCCATCGCTAATATCTCGGTTCAGAGTAGATCAATTTGACTGAAATTACCGAGTAAATTTCTGTATGATAAGGCCAACTGGATTTTCTGTTACTCGGGGTCATAATGAATAAATAGCTGCTTGAATCACATGTTGGAACTTGGAACTAACCGCTTCTGAATTGTGCAGCCAAGTTGCACTGTTACTAGATTAGTCTTTCTACCCGAAGTAAAATTTTAACACGTGTTCGTGACGAACATAAAATCAAATAGTTGTGGTCTAAGATCCTGATAAAGCGAGGTTTAACGCCGTTATTGTATTTAATTTACCACGAGGAAATAATCTGCATTTAATTGAAAATAAGGCTAAGGATAAAAAACGGAAATCTATTTCTATAACATTTGTTTTTTTATGCACGTGTTTATTTTATTTGTGATGCCGCCTGTGGATAAGAAATTATTTTTTAAAGTGGCTAATTGTATGGCTATATAACAATTATAATAGGTAATGCTTAAAATATATAGAACATTATATATATGTATAACAGTTATAATATTTGGAATATAAAGAACGGATGGATGAATGGATGGATGGATGGATAGATAGATAGATAGATGGATGGAGAGAGAGAGAGTGAGAGAGAGAGAGAGAGAGAGAGAGAGAGACTGGTTGATTTTCTCCAAGTTCCCCGATTTCCATGCTTCCATGCAAGCCAAGGACCCGTATATATATGTACCAAAGCATACTAAGATTGGGGTGGAAAAATCTATATTTCAATTTTATTTACATATTTTTTAAGTGTAACGATGCGTTGTGCTATGAGCTGCTGGCTGGATGTGGAAAGTACAAAGCAACAAAAACTCGCTACAGCCAACGGGTAACGAACGCATAAGCTCTACCCTGCTACATCTTATTCTCTTCTTGGACTCACGTTGCGTATATGTTTCATCTCAGCAGTTAAGACGTTTATCTACCAGGAATAACATGGCATCAGTTTGTTTCCACGTTTTATATCAAGCACTAGATACATAGTTACAGGCTTAGGTTGTAATACAATACTTAAAATTAACATCTTCTCTCGACCCCAACTCTTGTAATCGTCTAACGTCTGTGGCTAGACCTAGGAAACTGCTGGATCATATGGTCGTCTAAAGAACCCAGGCGGTGTCTTACCTGATGGATGTCAATCCTCTTTAAGCGGCTATCTGTCGATCGACCAGAGTTCTGATAGTTTACTACCCTTCTTGGCTTTCAGCTTTGAATTGGTCAAATATGACGTAATAAAGTATATTGAATGGTTATAAAGCCAAATGATGCAATAGGAATTTTCCCACTATTCGTGATAAACATGATATTCTGGTTTTTGTTTTCTAAATCTTTTAATGTATCAACCCACCTCTTATTTTAATTTAAGAGTGTGAGACTTCTCCATAAAATAAAACCCGATAATTAGTCAAATCCATGTTTAATATAATGCTATTAATTTACAGAGCAAAAAATTCTACAATAGTCTTACACGAGATTTTTCGGTCTTACATCATGTTCATGGCAATGTAAGATATTTAGTATATGAGATCACAATGTTTACATATCTATATTGTATATATTTACAATGTCTGTAAGATATTATTTCGTAATGTTTACATATCAAAAGCTGAATCAAATTCCTAAAATAAAATAACCCACTTTATTCAACTAACAATGATGTACGGTTTGTATACGTCTAACGGTAAGGGATATTTATATTAACATTGTATTTTTCCATTAAAGATATATAATATACCTCACCTGACTTTATTCTTAGGTTTATTCTAAAAATATACTTAATTACTCTATCAAAATACAGTGGTAACAATGAAGACCAAAACGAAATGAAATGGGGTTTAACGTCTTATTGTTCTGCTCCGATTGGGCTGATGAAGACGGGTATACGTCATACAGTGTGCTATGAGGGAAATTTTTCCAAGACAGCGGCACTATGCCATACTCTTATATCAAATTCCATCTGCGAGACCTTGGATTTTCGTACCACCCGAACGACTAGACATCTGTCATTGTCAAGCCCTCCATCCTGCATCACTGACAAGGGGAAACCATGCCAAAAAAACCATATACTTTCTCGGTCAATGCAAGGATCGAAAAAACGACGTCCAGGCTACCGAGCCAGTGTCTTACCCACTTAACCACCGCAGCTCCAGTTAACAATGAAAGCCGAAATACTGACTGGAACAGGGTTTAGCGCCTCGTTAACCTAATAACTCTATTATTATAATATGAGACAAAGGGTTCTTTAAGGTGCACACCGTCGTGTATACAGGGTCTCGGATTTTCGCACCAACCAAATGTCTCTCCTCTGTCTTGCATCACTGACAAGAGGAAACACCGAAGGAACTTCCTGGAGCATTGGAACCTTCGATCTCCCGGTCATCGAACCTATGCCTTACTGATCTATCGTGCTTTCCGCCTTCACTCTAGTAAATTATCATACCGCTTTTTAATTATTTATTGGTAAAATTCAAACAACATATAATTTATACCGTAATTCTCTTCTCTGTCCTGTCATATATAACTATGTTTTTTTTTATATAATTTATTGTCGTGTGATCTGTATACAGCTCGACCTTGACTTATTTTTTATAATATCATAGTATGGTATATTGTAATTGTTCTGTTGACTCAAACTAGATAAACACTCTTATAAAATCTCGTACATTCAACACAGAAAACCTCTTAAAAATAATAGGACTTAAACCTTATAGCTTACTCGACGAATACTGAAATAATGCGTTTGTCACGAAAAAAATAGAAAAAAGAACGCCAAATAACCTTCGATAGCTGTACTAATATAATCCGTAATAAAGCATTTTAATTATGGTGAAAATATAATGATGAATTGGGTTAATCTAATGGCGGTTTTAAGAGAGACAGAGAGAGAGGCAGAGAGAATGAGAACAGAGAGATAGAGAGAGAGGGAGAGATAGAGAGTGGGTGGGGTGGACAGATGACCCTATTCCTTGCCACGTACAAGCAAGAAATCAAAACCACGCCACTTGACTCAATGACAGGTCTTATGATCAAACGCATGCGTTAAGCCAATTCAGCTACCCAACTCGCCGTAAATCGTTAAATTACCGTTTCGAAAGATAAAGCAAGAGTCGTTTTCTTTCTAGATACAGTTTGGTTTTTGGTTGAAAGAGACATGAATCTTAGTGTAGGAAAATACTGGATGAATAGGTGAATGTTAGCCCTGGGCCTAGATTATTAACAATCAACGTTTAATACATAAATCGTGATATTACACGTTTTATCTCGAAAATCTTTTACTAGTGACATAGCTGTTTTCAAAATACGGCTTTGTTTTGTTTTCCGCTGCGATAGCTGTTTTCACCTCATTTATTTAGGATTTTTAATTGTATATAGATAATTTTTACCTGTGTTCTTGGTTATTTAAAAACAAGAAAGCAGCGTATGATAATGTAGAACCTATAACCACATTATTTCCATGTTTAAATTGAAGAAACGACAGGCCTGTTTGTTCACATTTACTAAGCTTAAACCGTCAAACTGTATTATATTATTATAAAGGCCGTGGAGTCGCTGTGGTTCGGTGAGTAAGACGTTAGTTCACTAACCTGGAGATCCCGTGTTCGAGATTTTACCTCCTGTCAGTGGTGCTATATGGGTTGACTAGTATAGGACAACGTATAGTTGTTCGGATGGGACAACAAACCGAAGCATGCAATTAAAACAACCCCAACCTCGTTGGTTTTTCTCCCGGTCCTCTAGTTTTCTCCCATGGAAATGACCTAGTTTGTGTTGAGTGGACGTTAAATACCATTTCTCTCTCCCTTTAAAACAACCCTTGATAGTTAGAATATCAGAGTAGGCCATAGTGCCGCTGTCCGGGCAAAATTTCCCCCACACCACATCGTAAAGCGTATACACGCCTTCGCTAGCACGGGGTGGGGTGGGGTGGGGTGGGGGTGGGGGTGGGGTGGCCTGGTGGTCTAGAGTGCCGCGCTTCAACCTCCAGCTGGCCGGTCACCTCTGTCTTACGGCTGTGGTTTCGATCCCCGGTGTGAGCATATGTGGCATAGGGGCGCCTTCTCAACCTCGTGGGTTTCCTCCGGGCACTCGGGTTTCCTCCCACTGCTAAAGACCCCTACTCGCAGGCGAATTATTGAAATAAAATTGAAACCATATGTTAGTCCCAAAATGACCTAGTTTGTGTCGAGTGGACGTTAAACCCCACCTCTCTCCCTCTCTCTCCCTCTCTCTCTCTCTCTCTCTCTTTCTCTCTCTCACTAGCTCAGTCGGAGCAGAACAGTATGGCGTAAAAACACATTTTATTTCATTTGTGTTGCTTGTATATGGCTGTATAGATTTATTGCACGAGACGATTAGTCACTCGAGATATTGTATGATTCTTTCTTCTAATATAACCATAAAATGTTGTCAACAAAAACACGAGAAAGTCATTCGTCATAATCGATTTATAATATTAATGACGAACAAAAATATAGAAATATTAAAACAAAAAATAATCTGATTAAAACATAGATACTATTTCGTTTCGTTTATCATATAGTTCTAAATTTTGTTTTAATTGAGATTTAAACACAGATCCTATTTCGTTTCGTTTTTTTTTTTTGTTCTAAAGTTTGTTTTCATTACCTTTACTACATTAGGATCTAGAAGGGGTAAACGTTTTTTACCATCCACCGGTGCCTGGTCTTATGACGTCATATGTGGATTGTGGGTTAGGATAAGGGTTAGGCTTGGCCCAGGGTTAGGGTTAGGGCTAGCCCTGTCTACATCTCGAGACTGTGACGAAATCTGCAGGCCACCCTTATCCTAACCCACAATCCACATATGACGTCATAAGACCAGGCTCCGGTGATTGGTAAAAAACGTTTACCTCTAGAAAGGTTGGATCCATTTTTCCCTTTTCTTTCTTCGGTGTAGGCAGAAGAGGACAGACTATCACGATGCCCGGTACTATCTTTTGCAGACAAGGCCAGAAATGAAATGAAATGGGGTTTAACGTCCTACTGTTCTGCTCCTAAACTGGGCCAATGAAGACGGGGCGAAGATGACCAATTACACAGACTTTGCGATAAATAACCGCAAATATGAAATCATAATGACCAAGAATAAAGACTCGTGTCATCTCTTAAGACTGAACTCTATATAAATCTGTTTCGATTCCGCGGTTGTACGTACCAAGGAGTAGTGTCGCCTGTCCAACCTCGTGGGTTTTCTCCAGGTACCCCGGTTTCCTCCCACTAATAACCCCTACTGAAATAAAACTGAACCATAATTATGTAAGTCCCAAAATGACCTGGTCTGTGTCGCGTTGACGTTAAACACCAAATCGCTCTCTCTCTCTCCCTCTCTTTCTCTCTCTCTCTCTCTCTTGTTATTATTATTATTAAGTACAGATGTGTCATAGTAAATATTGTTGTAACGGTATAAACAATATAACTACCAAGGCATGACGATCTCGTATTATCATCTTTGTTATGGTAAGAATTCGGTGAGACACGCGCTTAGATATATTGACGTAAACTCTTGTTGTTATTATGAAGGCGGGTTCGCTTAGGTTTCGCCGAGGATGTAAAAAACACCCAAAACATTCTGAATGAAAATTTTATTAGAGTCATTGAGAGGGAGACTAAATTTAATTTATCCAGTTTTGTGAATCTTCCTGCCAACACCACCAGGCTTTTCTTAGTAGTGGGGGATGATGCTCGCGGTTTAGGCACCCTTACCCCTCTGGTGATATACGCCGCATATCGTTATCGGTGTGACTTCATCTGTATAACGACAACCAACGTGTGTACTATGAATAACGGTGAAGATATTCCTGTATCTATCATATAACCGCACTGTTTCTGCTTAAAATCTCAGACAATACACGGTCGTATTAACTCTTATGGAACTGGAACTATAAACTCCAAACAGAACCAATTAGATCTAACTTGGTTAATTATAAATATCGGCTTACGACACAAAAAGGGCTGATATTTGAAACACTTCTCAATCAATCATTTTTAGAGCAAAGTTGTTTTTTTTTTAAAAATGCAAACCATACTATAGGCTTTCAAAATTGACTCGTCCATCAAATTTTATACAGATTAGTTTCCGAGGAAACGCACAGGAAACATTTTAATTAGCAAAACAAAACAGAGGGAGAGAGAGAAAAAAACTGGGATAAACGTCTACTTGGCACAAACGAGGTCATTTCGGGACTAACGCATGGTTTCATTTTATTTCAATACTTCGCTTGGGCCCAGACGTCTTTAGCAGTAAGAGGAACCCGGGGAACCCACAGAAAACCCACGAGGTTGGATAGGTTATTTTCCCCTGCTACACCAAAACCACGCATCTTGACTCAAAAATTTCGTAAAACTCTCTTTAAATGTTCCTGTAAAATGCACCACGCCAGGATCGAATGCGGTACCTTGTTAGTCAACAGGACCCTTACTCAATGGACCACCGAGAACAACAATATGTCGGGATGACTAGATTTTATTCAAATTAGATTGCATATATATTATTACAAAGATGGCTACATGAAAATCTAGTTATGAATTTCAAATGCATTTCATCTGTATCCTGGAATGCTCTGTGTCAATGCTAAATAGATTTATTTTTACGGAAAATTCGACAAGCGGATAAGAGGTGTGTGTGTGTGTGTGTGTGGGGGGGGGGGGTACAGGAGCAATAACATCAAGCCGTGGGTACACAAAACTTAAGAGAGTTCGGCGGCTGGGTGGACTCAAAACCCATAAAGCAAAACGCTTTATTGCGTCCTCTTCGCTTATTGATTGGTGAAATGGAACCCGAAACTGGAATATTATTTCTGATCAGGATTAATATCAAGTCCCCGATTGTTGAACATGTTTGAAACTGATCTAACGAAGTTATACCATTAACCGGTGCATTATTGGAGATTACATAAAGAGTTGGCTTCAACTAAAACATTATATGACAAATACAAATATGGACTAAAATGGATGATGAACATGCCTTAAAGGAGCGTTATGGGATATAAGATCAAGAGCTGGCAGTTCTCGCTATAATAATCAAAAACTAGATACAGTATTAAAACGGAATTTGCTGAAAAATCCAGTCAAATTGTTCCACTCTGAATAGAAAATTTAGCGATTTAAATTTCGGCCTAGCCTCGATCATCATGACTAAAGTCGGTACGATAAAACAAAAATAGTCTCAATTATCCACTTCATGATTAAATCATAAATGATAGTCGAGCAGCAAATCGGATCTTAATCCAATATCCAATAAATATCGCAGGCTAACGTTGACATCGAGAGTTGATTATGGTCTGGATAAGTTAATTAATGTCTAATTAAACTTAGATATTTCAGACCTAAAGAAAGACCTGCCTGCAATAGGCAGATTTAGTTCTTGCATAATGTATATTTAACGGGTACATTTGAATTAAGCTAGATTTGCACCGAGATGATAACCTCAATACATCTGTCCCCGTGAAGGTGTGAATCAGGTATAATATAACTAACTATGACAGCCAAGAGATTGATTTATGAGATAGGAAAGTAATCGTCGCTAACGGCAACAATATCATCACATCCTCGTATCACTGATTATGACAGGGGTGGAGGGGAAAATGTCACTTGAAAACTCTTTTTAAAATTTTGATTTTAAATTGTCAAAAATTCATATTAATCATTTTTTGTGAAGATTTTATGATCTGGTAAAGTACTGTGGGCGTTGTTATGACGTTTGATTAGAGATGAAATAAAATGAAGCGGTGTTTAAAGTTCTACTGTTCTGCTCTGATTGGACTATTGAAGACCCACCCCATACAGTGTGCTATGAGGGAAATTTGTCGGCCTACAAATGTCAAAAGTTTTTTTTTACGTGCATGACAATGTGTACACTGAAACTCGGGTTTTTCTTTCCACCTGACCGACTAGACACTATGCATATCACGTCGTCGTCGGTAAACCCGAGGAACTGTGTTGGCCAACACCTTGCGCGAACCCGATTCCTGATTAGCGAGATCACGTGTTTTTCATTGACACAACCAAATATTTAGAAGTAGTTAAATTGATTTATTAAATCGGGAATTATTTTTATCTTGTTCTAGTTATTGAGAAATAAATATGGTTTAAAATTCACTCGACACAAACGCCGAGAAAGTTCATCGGGTTTTCCGACGTGGTTTCCCCTTGCCAATGGTGAATGACGGAGGGTCAGGCAAGGACAATTGTCTAGTCTTTCGGATGGAACGAAAAACCGCGGTCCCGTGTACATATTGGCGTGCACGTTAACGACCTCTTGGCAGTTGGAATTGGATAGAAGGCTGTCCGGAGAAAATGTCCCTCATAGCACACTTTATGGCGTATGCCCGTCTTCAGAGCAGAACACTGGACGTTTAACCCCATTTCTTTTTATTTTAACATGTTACGCACTTTTATTTCAATTATTCAGCTGTGTGGAGGAGATATTGAACAAAACTCACAATGTTGGGCGGTAAACGTTTTTTTCCATCCACGGGAGCCTGGTCTTATGACGTCATATGTGGATTGTGGGTTAGGATAAGGCTTCGGCTTGGCCCAGGGTTGGGGTTAGGGCTAACCCCATCTACATCTCGAGACTGTGACGAAATCTGAAGGCCACAGCTCTTATCCGAACCCTTATCCTAACCCACAATCCACATATGACGTCATAAGACCAGGCTCCAGTTGAGGAAAAATCGCTTACCATGTTGGGCAGCCGACTCTAATCGACAGCACACAATGTGATTTATTGACAGACCTTGTGATTTAAAGTGCCCTCTTGTCAGTTGAAATAATCCATTATTCAACACGCACCCACAATTAATTTACCTTTTATGTCTTATATAAATATTTTAATTATTTTTTCAGGTGCGAAATGAAGGTTCTCGTCATAGTAATTAAATAAAATGGTGGCTTCATGTCCGTGTGCCGGGTTTGACGGGTTCTTAATAAAGGTTACGTTAACTGTTAAGTTAATACCGTCGGGTTTAAATGATGAGTTGCGCTAGGATATTCGAATTATAAGCACCACCCCCCCCAATCCCGACTCTTGCGACTATATGGAGAACACCAGGTTTCAGACTAATCGGCCTGCAAGGCAGCATCAATGTCTTGGACATTATTATAATCGAGCAAATCGGAAGATGACCGCGGATGTTTAATACTATAGCATGTGTGTAAAAAGGCTTAATAAAAAGGTCGGAGCTCCCGACATCTTGAAGCCCTAGCTAGAGCGCAGTCTGCAAATACGGAATCAACTGAGGGGTAGCCTACGAGTAAGGCACCACTTGGTTCCTGGTTCCATTGATAACATTCCCCTGGCATTTTAACTCGGGTTTCGCCTTGTCTTTGGTGTAGGGTCTGGCATGGAACAGCTTCTTGTCAGTGATGTAGTGCCTGGAAAGGGGGGGGGGCGTGCACGTGTCATCAAACAGCACCTCGTGTTCTTTGACCTGTTCTATAATCGAAGATAAGACTTTGATCTTTGATCCTGGAACCGCTATCACTCGGTATCACCCGGTATCAATCGGGTCACCATAGTTTGTTTGTTCCTATAGAGAATATAACCATCTGGTTATCAAAGACCAAGGTCACAACGTAAATCTACAAGGTCATTCCTTCTAAATTCAGCATCGTGTAGGCCTACACAGACTGGCCTACTATTTTAAAACAAAGATAGTTGCAAGTTACAAAAATTATGTCTGTGTCTTATCTGCGACTGTTGCTTTTAAATTTGTTTTTTTTCCTATTTTCGATTATAGTCTGTGATATATATATTTACTGGGCTTGGTGAACATCAACGAATTGGGGGTTAACTACATCAACCGGGCATACAGAAGACAGGGATACACCGTTGCCCCATCTTCAAAAGAAATGAAATGAAATGGGGTTTTAACGTCCTACTATTCTGATCCTAGCCTGGACTAATGAAGGCGGGTCTTCAATAGAAGGCCTGACCTCGCTTTAACCCTCTACAATAAGCGGTCGTTGCTTCAGGAATATGTCGTTGTCCGGACAGTGGCGTTTTAAAGGTCTATTTGTTTGCACGCCAACCAGTACACCTCCAAAACGAATCATTACGTTCCATCTTGCCGGTTGGATTGCGACAGCGATACCAATACCGCGAGCATTAATAGCGTTTCACCAATTCAGATCTTGATGGTTTGGAATACTTCAGGGTCCGACCGTCCCTCAACTAAAACATTATATGACCAATACAAAGGTGGGCTAAAATGGATGATAAACCACATTCGTTCATCGGATTATATTTTTCTGAATTCTAGGAAAAAATTAAAGTGGCCTTATGTAAGATTTGGTAAAGTTCTGGCAGTTTTCTCGATATGATAGTTAAACAAATACATAATACAAACAGAATCTGCTGAATATTTCTCTAGAATCAATTTCCTTCTGAACCGAGTTATGGTCGTGAGAAGAACGGTTTAGTCTCGACTGTCATTTCTACCGTTGTTACGATAGTGAAGACAGTCTCAATTATCCAGTTTTAAATTAAGTCATTATATGACCGAACCGGTCTAACTTACTAACAATCGGAGCCATCCCATCAAGAGTTGATGGTGTTCTTGGTAAGTTTAACCGGTCTAACTTACTAACAATCGGAGCCATCCCATCGAGAGTTGATGGTGGTCTTGGTAAGTTTATTAATGAATGATTAATGATTGATATAACATTAAATGCCTAAATAAAAACCTGCAATAGGTAAATTTAGTTTTTGCATAATGTATGTTTAAAATTACATTCACCTAAACCCAGTGTGTTCGTTCTCTAGCTATATGTATTTGGATTGTGTAATATGTACAATATATTTTAAAGTAACCGACAAGAAAACTCTGCCGAACTACTGACAAAGGATTTTATTTCATAGAGTTAGTCGCTCGGATGGCACCAAAATTCGAAGCCCCGTACCGTGTGCACATTGGAGTGCACATAAAAGAAATCTCTCTAGTCGTTAGGATGGGACAAAAAAAACGAGGTCCCGTATGCACATTGGCGTGCACATAAAAGATCCCTTGACCGTAGGCCGTAGTTCCGCTGTCCAGGCAAAATTTACCTCAAAGTTCACTGTATGGTGTATGCCATTCTTCACTAGCCCGGTTTGAAACAGAACAATAGGACATTTAACCCTATTTCATTTCATTTATTTTGACACAAGTTGACGTACTGTTAAAAACGCCCGCGGGAAACAATATATGCTAAATAACTGACGTATTATTTCCTTTAAACATCGTACGATATTATTATCAGTCGTATATCATCCTGTTCAAATATTTTCATACTCTATAGTAATCTTTTTAAACTGTGTTTACCAGGACGTTATTTATCAGGACGTTATTTATCTAAAGTCATATCCTGTAAAATAGATCAACTTTAAAGGGACATTTCGCTTTCTGACAAGTAAAAGAGGGTTTGGGAATGAATGGGGTTTAATGTGAATGGGGTTTAATGTAAAATTAAAGGAAAAGAGGTTTTGGACCATAGATTGGTTAAATCAAACCACAATCTGGAAACATTATTTCTGATCAATTCTGAACTTGGTTATTGAATACAGACCTACGCAATGACTGTACAGCGCGCTACCACCGGCTCCTGATTTCGATTTCCAACTATCAGGCCGATATGAATACACGAGACTTCGATTTTTCATCCTTTCCAAACGACTACTCATAGTACACTGGATGACGGTATTCATTGGCTCAGCTGGTGCAGAAAATTTAGATCGACCATACCATTTCCATTTGTATGATTGCCGTCTTTATTAGCCCGGTTGGAACAGAAAAGTAGAATGTTAAATCCCATTTTATTTCATTTCTCTTTGCATGGGCGTAAACATTTGCCTCTTTAAAGCGAGAATTTCATATGTCTAAGAAAGTCAGAACAGAATTATTTCTTTGTCTTTTGCTCGGCTCAATAGGTTGTCAACTCACTTTTATACGACAATAGACATTATTTCCCACACTTAAAAATCATTGACACCGGAAATGATAACACAATCACCCCCTTGTTTTCTATTCTCCCCATGCATTAGCTATCTTCAAACGTTTCAATTTCAAGTTGAAAATGATATTTTTGCCAATGTCTCAACTGGTAATAGTGAATTATTCGATTGATAGGATTATTCTTTAACAGGGTAGGACTGTTTAAAACTCAGAAATATGAAATTCTCGCTTTAAGTTGTATAGACTGTTGATACAAGATGTTTATGTTGGGGTTATTAACCTGTATTTTGATACATCACACGGGATTATCCTCATGACATGTTCTGCAAGTATTTTAAATGAAACGCCTCCAGTTTTGAATAATCTGGATAAGAAATAAAACCTGACTTAGAGAATGATACTCCATGTTCGTTTCAAGCTCACAGTGGTTAGATGATCAGAGGTTTTGGTTTTTATGATTTTAATATATTAAAGAATTGCGATGGGTGCGTAAATGAAATCTAGTTTAACATTCAGTTTCTGTGGAAACGAAATGAGAAAATTTAAAAAAAAAACGAGATAGGAAATAGATGTCGTTCAGAACTCCATTAATTCGCTTCCAGCAATATAAACAGATATATTTTAATACACAAGAAAACTCCCCGAAGCTAATTAAGGTCGAACGCACTGCTTTTATTTTATTGCCGAATTCCAACTATCAAAGGTTCTTTTACGTGTATTCAAATGTGCACAAGGACACTTGTGTTTTCTTGCCACCCGAAGGACTAGACGGTGTTTATTCCCACACCACCGACAAGGGGAGACGTACGCTGGAAAATCCTGGGAACTTTATCGTTCATTACCGAAAGTTTTGCCCTTGTAGTAAACAAACCGGGACATCTTTTAAGGAATTTTAACACGGTTACAATAGTTGAGCGTGTAGAAAATTTTGAAAAACGGCCATCATTTAGTGTACTTTGGAATATATGCAAGTAGTCGACGAGACACAACAATTTTAGTAAAAAAAACAGTAAAATTTCAGTAAAAGATCACACCGACATGTCCTTTTGCAGTTTTGAAATTATTGATCACATGACATTTTCGTCAGCTCGGCATGAAACATACATTCATGCCGATTTTAATGACTTCTCATGTTTCACCTGGTATGGCTTATTTGATTCTTACTATATACGTGGGAGTATTGTGATGTAGTTTACTAGTTAAACATTATTCAAGAGCAAAATCTGCCTATTTCAGGTCTTTCTTTATGCCTGAAATGTTATATAAATTATTAATTAGACTTATTTGTACCATAATCAACCGTCGATGTAATCACTCCTCTATCCTACAATTCGATTTGCTGCTCAACTTTCATTCATGATTTAATCATGAAATGGATAATCGAGACTATGTTTTTTTCATCATACCGAATATAATAATGAGGATCGAGTCACAATATCAATCGCTAAATTTCCATTTAGAGTAGATTAATTTGACTGAAATTTTCAGCATATTCCCTTAACATTATCTAGCTTTTTAACTTGTACAGTGAGAACTGCCAGCTCTTTATCTAATCTCCCATAATGTATCTGTAAAGGGGGCCCTGGAACAAACGCCTCGAATCTGTACAATGTAGACGCCTAGGTGAATGGAACCATAGACTGCATGCATGAAACCATAGATCGTCTTGTGTAGTTCTTTGACGGCACACGCTCGTCTTCAATCATAGGCCTACTATATATATACATATTGGCTGATAAAAGTTGAAGTGATTCATATTCATATTCAGTTATTTCTTTGTAGGTTCAGCCGACCTGATGTATACAATTACAGTTGATCTAAGCATCAATAATCTTCCACGTATTGCCCTGTAAATGAAATATTTGAACACATCACGTGATGTTTGTAAATATAGGACACGTCAATAAATATTTCATCATACAATACACACAGGGTCGAAACGTCACTGTATCACGTGACAGGTTGTCAACGTCGATACACCGTATCACGTGACAATGCTCTGACAACATGGCACATGACGTGTATTTGTCACCTGATCTCCTCCACGTCTGCCATGTATTTTGTACAACACATTCTCTCGTATGGACACATGGCAGGCGCGGATCCAGAGGGGGGGGGGGGGGGTCCAGGGGGTCCGCCCCCCCCCCCCCTGCTCAGACTTGAAAATTTTTTTATGCGATTTTATTGGCGATTTAGACCTGTTATTTTGGAATTTACCTTCCGGAAATACGTCAGAATGAACCAAATTGAATCTAATTTACCAAATTATCGGTTGAGCGCGATTAGTTAAGCAAATATCAAACCTAGACACCCCCCCCCCCTGCAAAAAATCCTGGATGCGCACCTGCATGGGTCTACATGACTTAATTAAGATCTATTAGAGGCCCGGAGATCATAAAAGATTTTGAAAATGAATTTAAGCGGTGTTTAACGTCCTATATATAACAGCCCGGGCATACGTAGACAGGCATAGTCTACATCATTTAGTATGCTACTGGGATAATTTTTTCCTTGATCGTGGCGCTAAATTCTACTATTATTTCCAATTGCAACAGCCAAGGGCTATTTTACGTGCACGCTAACGTGTAGGCCTATATGGGGTTTGGGTATTTGGTTGTGGTGCCGATATATATATGTAATTCATAATAAACATTAATAAACCATAAAGTATATTTTATTTTTCATAACAAAACAAAATTTAGGGGCCCACTGGTTTTATACACGACATTATTAATTGTCAGAAAATCAGAAAATATAAATAAACTTTCTTAATTGAATTCTTTAATTTTTAGTGAAGCCTGTACCATAACAGGCCCGGGACTGTACAGTGCAGTGGACGATTATTGCTGGCCCCCGGATCCATTCACTGTTTATTTTGTGCGATGTTTATTTTCTGTGTTGTCCGCAGTTTATCTTGTCTTGCGTTTATCAGTTAATTATTTCATATTTGTCGTCAAACAAAGCTGAAATACTGTAGTGCTCCTTTCCCATGGTGTCCTAAGCACGTGCTTATTTTGCCTAAAAATACATAAGAGCCAAATCTACCTATTGTGGGCCTTATTTCTTGATCCAAATTATTAATTAAACATTTATGAATATGGCAAGCCCACAATCAACTCTCTGGGTCATCAAATGGCTCCGACTTTAAGCAAATTAGAACACAATGGCCATTTCAGAGTTTAGCGAAATTTTGAACGGCTCACTAAAAAAATGTGAAAAACCCCAAATGATACCAATTGAGTATTCACTGGCGTCTATTCCTAAATTCATAGCTGTGTTTTTCTTTAGGCTATTTAGTTTTGAGTCATTCTATGTCTCTATGACTAGTCTGTGTTTACGGTTGTATAACGTCTAAGACTTTCCGTGTTTTTATTTTGCCAAATTCTGATATTTTTCATAGATATCTAGGCAGGTGTGTTGCTATTTTTTCACGCGTGCCGTCCTCAATAAAAAGGTTGAGAGCCAGTGCTAGCAAAAAACGACCAGGTCTTCATTTAATTCTTACAAAATGTGGAGATTATTAATAGAATAATGGTGACTGTCTTGTGATGGAATGATTCAACATGGAGGAACAAACACCTGCTTCCTGACGTAGATGCTATTAATAACCATTACTTCACGTAGACCATATCACCGAGGTGACTCAGTCAGTAAGACGTTGGCTCGCTAACCTGGAGATCCCGTGTACGAACACTGTGTTGCCATCGGAATTTTCCTGCGTCGCTCCCCTTTATCAGTGGTGTAGGGCGGTGAGTTAGGTATGGTACAACTTTTAGTCGTTCGGATCAGACAAAAAGCCGACGTTCCATGTACATATTGCCATGCTGGAGTAGGTCGTATCATAACGCCGCTGCCCGGACAAAATTTCCCTCAAAGCACACTGTATGCTGTATGCCCGTCTTCATTAGCCCAGTTTAGGAGTAGAACAGTAGGACGTTAAACCTTATTTCACTAATTGTGCTTCGACCTCTAGCTGGCCGGTCACCTCTGGCTTGCGGCTGTGGTTTCGATTCCTGTTGTGAGCGTATGTGGCATTGAGGTAGAGGCACCTTTTTAACCTCGCGGGTTTCCTCCGGTTTCCTCCCACAGCTAAAGACCCCTACGCGTATGTGAGCGTATGTGTGGCATGGAGGTAGAGGCACCTTTTTTAACCTCGTGGGTTTAATCCGGTTTCCTCCCACTGCTAAAGACCCCTACGCACAAGCGAATTATTGAAATAAAATTGAAACCATATCTTAGTCCCAAAATGACCTAGTTTGTGTCGAGTGGACGTTAAACCCCATTTCTCTATCTCTCTTTATTAATTGTAGACGGGATTAATTAGCATATTATTTTAATATAGCCTACACGTATCGTGATATGATTATTAGGAATATTCATCTCTATTGACAATAACAAGTATAATCCCATCGTTTAAATATACACGTAGCATGATCTGTGGCTGTCTTCCTGCCACGTTGTACATACATACGTATATAATATCTTCATCGTTTGAAAATATATATAGCATAATCCGCGTACGAAGAATTGACGCTGGCCTTCTTCCCGCCACGTTGTGCGGACTATACTGTTCGTATAAAATATACGTGTTGTAAATGATGAAATCGTTGATGGTGAGTTGGATATCCACGTCGGGAACACCAGCTGTTCTATATTATAATTTCATATATTCATTCATAATAATAATCAAGCCACGTACATGCCATGTATACAAACAGAAATAGACAGGTCGTCAGCATGTATCGAATTAATACTTCCCGTAACTAACTCTCACAACATTTATTAAACTAAAGCCTGCGTCACCTTTTGTTTTAATTATAATAAACGGGAGAGAGAGAGAGAGAGGGGTGGGGGGCAGGGCGGATCTAGGAATTTTGAATGGGTGGCGCCGCAAAATGAGGGCACTGACCGCGGAGAAGGGGCACGCCGCTGAGGGGGGGGGGATCCTCCAAGAAAATTATACGTAATTTCCTTGCATATGTAGCCACTCCAAGAGCTATGTGACTGATATTTTCGTCGAAGTAAACGTTGATAACGGACATATTTGGGTCTGTGAAAAGGCACTTTCACCAGTATAAAATTGCACCCCCCCCCTTGAATCTGCCTCTGTCCACTCGACATAAACTAGGTCATTTTATTTCAATAAAACCCATTAGGTTGGACAGGCAACCACTCCTTGTCAGGTACAACGAGGGATTTGAAACCAAGCAATAACAGACCTTATGATACAGCACGCTCGTGCTAACCACTCAGCAATCCATCCCCTGTAATAAACGTTCCGACCGATGAATGAGAGGGTTTATATAAGATATTTTACCGTTGTCTATATTATTTATAGTGGTTACCCTTTTTTGTGGGTTTATGCGCCATGCTTAGCCCAAGACGGAAATTAACAAACCACAACAGGGTCTCTCTATCTCCTTGGTTAGCGTTCAGGAGCCACGATGGCTAACCGGGAAGACCCATCACGTGTTCCTTCCTGGGTTGACCAAGAAAGATCCTCGGCGCGGTGCAGAACGGAGGCTTTGACAAGGAACTAGTTATTCTGGTGGGATGAACAACCAAGGCCTCGTGTACGTAAAAGATCCCTTGGCAGTTGGAATTAGATATAAGAGTAGAACGTAGCGCCACTGTCCTTGCAATTTTTCCCTCATAGCAATTTAGCCCAGTTGAAGCTGAACAGTAGGAAATTAAACCCCATTTCATTTCATTTGGTAACCGACTCCCGACGTCAAAAGTTGTAAACACACATCGATTAAAAGTCATTTTTATGTTTGAAAATTCGTGAACAGGAATAATATTTGAGATTGAACTGTGTATGTAGGTTATTGCATGTAGTACGACTTATTAATTATATTGATATAAATTTGAATTGATCTACTAACATATATTCTTTTTACATCCCCATTGTAACAGCTGGCTACTCGGTAATAACTAAAGGAAGGTATTTGTTATTATCGATTTTATGTTTCAACAATTTAGAATAATAGGGTCAAATATTTCCCATTTACAAATTATTTTGGTCAATAAATATTATATTTATTGTTATCATATTTAATATTCTAAAAGGGATAAAATAAAACGTTTTACAATTATCACCCATTTGATAGATAAATACATGTTAAATATAGAAAATATGAAAGAGTTAAATCAGTCTATTGCAGATCTTTCTTTAGGCCTGAACTGTTATCTCAATTATCAATTAGATATTAATTAACTTATCCAGACCATAATCAACTCTAGATGCCATCTTATCGGTAAGATTTTCACTGGATTTGAATAGGATCTGCCGTACAACGTCCGTTGCTGATTAAACGCAAAAATGGATAATCGAGACTTTGGTAAAAATGACAATCGAGGCTACAGAGATTTTAAAATAAGGTTTTCTGGGCTTATAGTGAAGCCATATGACTGAAATTTTTTAGCATACTGTATTCCATTTACATCATCTAGTTTTATTCAACGTGATATCAACCTCAGCATGTTATTCCTAATCATATCGATATTGTATTGGTTTCGTCAGTACTGTATTAATAATCAACGATTTATTAGTTCCATCAGCATTATATTAGTACCACAACTCAGTCGACAGCCTCCGTTGCGGCAACGCACCCAAGGGCGTTTTTTTCTGGCCACCTGAGGACAATTAAAAGCAGTTGACGAGTTGACAAGGGCGTGGACCCCCGCATGGGCGTGCATCACCGCAGGGACGGGTTGGGGCCGGGAACCCGTGTCGGAACGACTCCTTTTACTGACCGCGGATCCCGGATGGGGGGTGGTGGTCCGGGGGCTCTCCCCCTGGAAAATTTTGAAAAATGAACCCCAAATATGCGATTTGGTGGGATATCTGATTATAATCTCTGTCAAATAATATATCCCGACCGGCAAGTAATTTACAACCATCAACCTGTGAAATTATCATATCGTCATATCATTAAATAACGTATTATCATTGTATCGTCAAGAGTGAAGAGAATTTAACTGGTTTAAAAATGGGACCAATTGAGAAAATTTTGACCATTTGATTAACCAGTTAGGAATATTGAATAAGTACGAATATTTTCATTGAAAAATATCCCATTTTTGTTGCCGGGAGCGCTACTTGATTCCTCCTGTGATGCAAGGCCACGAGACACATTGGCACAGAGAAACGAAAAAGAAAATCATAAAAGCTACTTTTTGAATTTTTGGATTCTGGCGTATCCCAACAAACAGGGTGCTGGTGATTTAATAACTAGTAAATTTGCGGGTGACAGTGTCAGGTGAATTCGATGAAATTTTCGGTTAAATTGGGAATTCCCATTGCTGGATTCCGAATTCTGACCCACACTCAGCACTTCCGACCCAGAAACTCTATTATACAAGCCCATTCCAGACTTCAGTGATGGCGTATCCCCCTCTTCCATATAATGTTCAGCAGAAAGAATTTTTTTAGACGAATTGGACAAAATTATTTTTTTCATTTTTTGTCCGATCGGCCCTTCGAGCGATCGTCCGACCGGCCCTTCGGGCCCCGACTGTCCAATCCGCCCCTACACCACCAGCAAGGGGGGGGGGGAATCACGAGTATATTTCAATATCTTGCCCTTGTTATGTATAGTTAGAATAATATTTTATCCATTATAATAACCAATTTATAATAACATTCCAGTCTGAATGACGTAAACTATTATTATTCATATATATCAGGTGTTACTAGTCTAGAAAAAAATATTACGTCATTCATATCACGCGAGTTTTTTAAGTCATGAATAAATGGAGTCATTTGAATTTTAAAGGGACCCCTAATTCTCTCTTTCACACACACACACACACACCGATTCTAGTGTTTAGGTTAAGGCTGTCACCTGCTTCTCCCCCCCCCCCACCGATTCTCGAGAACCAAGTTTTAGGTTAAGGTTAGGGCTGTCAGTTTGTTTGAATAAGAAAACTTCTCCAACACTATTTCTCAAAGAATTCTATCAATCACTTTGCAACAATTAAAAGTCGTGTGTGTATATATACAGTAGTTTCTGTGAATTTTCATAGGAGAGAAGATTTTGAAAAATACAAGAATTACATAGGAACAATAAAACATTAAAAATGCAGGATTTAAATTGAGTTTGATATTAAACTCTAAACTGTTTCTATGGTCACCGTGTACAAAAGCCCCCAAAACAAACCAGGACCCCACCCTCTACATTTCTCTGGTGTTACACACGCGTCTGGTGTACTGCATTTGTCTACATAGTTTAGTCATCGTTGATTTCACTTTATAAACATTACTAACACTACTTCCATGTCATGTGATTAATTTATTTATACTGATTAGTAATCACACCCATCACATCAATAATCTAACATAACAAATCGAACGTAGATAATATATAATGTTGAATTGGGGCGGCGACGAATGGTTAGTGCATGCGCGTTGTATCATAAGGTCTGTCAGTGCGTCAACTGGCGTGGTTTCGATTCCCCTGTTGTACGTGACAAGGAATAGGGTCAGTCGTCCAACCTCACGGGTTTTCTCCGAGTCCTCCGGTTTCCTCCCCACTGCTAAAAATCCCCACGTGCAATCGACTTAAACCATCTATGTTAGTCCCGAAATGAGCTAGTTTGTGTCGAGTGGACTTTAGCCCCCCCCCCTTCTATATATATATATATTCTGACGACGAGTTATGTCTATTCATGAATATATATATATATAGGCCTATGTATATGAATATTGACCTTGTCGCCGGTTTAACAACCGCGTTCAGATAAACACGGGGATTACCCAGGAGAATCTTCCGGAATCTCTATAATTAGAATACAAGAATTTGTTTTGAATTGAAACTATTGACTGTGTTGGTGATATACCCGATTATATTTACTTACTGGGAAACTAAACATGTTTATGTCGAGTATCTATATATATATATAAGGATGTATTTACTTACTGAAATATTTCTATATATATATATATATCTATATAAATAAAACAGGGTTTAACTTCCTATCATTCTGTTGACATCCAGTTTCTATTTATAGTAACATCAAATATAACCTCACATAACACGATTTTAAAATTTTGGATTTTGGACTAATTCCAGAATATTTCAGAGAGAGAGAAGGAGAGAGAGAGAGGGAGAGGTAGGGAGTGGGGTGGGGGTGGGGGCTTTAATACGGTTGAACGTACACCCCTGATGAAGAGGAGCCTCTCGCGTTAGAAACTATTCAAGGTAGTCGCGGTCTAATGGCTGCATCAAAACTGTGATCGTTATTTGGAGACAAACATGTGGTGCAATTTAATTAGGGGTCTTAACCAGAGGGCCTGATGAAATCTGAAGGGGGGGGGCAGGAAGGCAACCCTATTGCTTGTCAGATCGAACCCACGACGTTACATGAAACAGTGATAGAGCTTGGGTTACCCCACCCCCACCATTCACACAGGTATAGCTTATTTATAAAATAACTTTCACTTTGTCAGTGTTACAGGATGGAGGGCCAGTCGTTCGGATGACACAATAAACGGAAGTCCCCAGTGCCGCAGATCCGGGCAAAATTTCCCTCAGAGCAAACTGTATAGCTTGTGTTAATTGGCCCAACCGGTACAGAACAGGACGTTAAACCACATCTCATTTATAAATATTTTTAAAGGTCGATCATAAATCTGGAATATTGCCGAACGTGTATATTATTATTATCAGTGAACCGTTTGTTTACATTGTGTATATTCAAGGGCTTCTATTTATAGAGATAAATATTGGGCTCTTTTTTATTTACTGAAATAGATTATTATTGACGAACAAATCATATTTATTAGGTCAATGAAGTGTTTGATTTATTTGAAGTTATTGCACAATAAATATATATTTAAAGGACCTGTAGAGGGTGGCGAACATTTATATAGACGCCATTGAAATGAAGGGAAATGAGGTTTAACGTCCTACTTTTCTGCACTGACTGGGCTTATTTTTTTGCACTGATTAGGATAACTTTCTGCAGTGACTGGGCTAATTTTCTGCAGTGACGGGGTGAATGACGAAGGCGAAACGAAAAGACTGAGTGGTTAAAATTGTACGCGGAAGCGATTTATGGGTTTTCTTCCGGACCTCCGGTTTCCTCCCACTACTAAAGACTCCTACGCGCAAGTAAATTATTGAATCATTCGTTAATCTCGAAATGACCCTGTTTGTTAAATCCCATCTCTCTCTCTCTCTCTCTCTCTCTCTCTCTCTCTCTCTCTGTCTCTCTTTAGCTCACCTGGAGTGAACCAGGAAATAATTAACCGGTAGATCAGATCAATCTGATGTTATTTATGTTTCGTCATAAAAATAGATTAAAATCCGGTTAATCCTGGTAATCCCGTGTAAAACCCTCAAAATAACAACCAGTGGTGTGGAAGATATCTATTCTATCTAGGTCGTGATTCCCCTGTGTTGTAGTCGTTCGGTGGGGCAAAAAACCGAGGTCCCGGCGTGGTTTACCTTGTCAGTGATGCAGGACGGAGGGACTGACAAGGACAACTGTGTAGTCGTTCGGATGGGACGAAAAACCGAGGTCCCGTGTACACATTGGCGTGTACGTAAAAGATCCCTTGGCAGTTGGAATTCGATATAAGAGTAGACCGTAGCGCCACTGCCCGGGCAAAATTTCCCTCATAGCACACTCCCAGAAAAGTAGGACGTTAAACCCCTTTTCATTTCATTTGGCTGTATATTATTAGTACTTGATTAAGATGGTGGATGTGTTGATTAAAGATGCTAATTATTACCTGTAGATCCAACCGGTAATTACTTGCTAATTAACCGGACACAAATAACAATTTCATTCTGAAAATATCAAACTGTATAATTCTTTACAGAAAACAGTGAACGACTGAACAATAAAATGGAGGTTAACGTCCTATTGTTCTGCATCGACTGGGCATGCGTCATATGAGGGGAATTTACGTCCATGTATACGTAAACGAACTCTAATTCGGAGTAGGTTGTTGCGCCACTGTCCGGGCAAAATGTCCCTTATAGCACTTTACATGTAACCAAAACCAAGTCGGTGCTGTTTAGTGGGACACTTAATCGAAACCCCAGTTCATTTATAAAGCGCACCCCACCACCCCCACGGCCCAGGTTGGAATTAACCCACTTGGTGCTGGGAAGTGAAAGTAGGAGATCCCGAGAGAAATGTTTATAACGGTTCTGGTTTTGTTACAGGGATGTTTATAACGATGATTCGTGCTGGTCTTGTAACCAGTGATGTTTATATCGGTGATTTGGCTTCAATGTGGTGTGAATAACATTTGTTTAAAATATATAACACGTGACAAGACAAAATATATCCGATGCTGATTTATATTATATAATATACTTAGCCTATATCTATCTATATCTATATTGACATGTCAATAACCTTTGTTGATTAACCTCAATACTAGTTTATGAACTCGGGTATTTTTATTTACAATCCTCAGTGAGTAAGACTTGGCTCGCTAGCCAGGACGTTACGTGTTCGACTCCTGTCTTCACTGAGAATCTCCGTCGGAATTTTCCAGTATGGACCGCATGTCAGTGGTGCAGGAGGACCTGACAAGGACGCTCGGAAAGGACGAAAACCCGGGGTCCCGTGTACAAATTGCTGTAAAAGATCCATGGCAGTTGGGATTTGATATAAGACTAGGCTGTAGAGGCGCTGCCTGGGAAAAATTTCCCCCATAGCGTACTGTATGGCGTATGTCTATCGTCATTAACCCAGTCGGCAGAACAGTAGGACGTTAAACCATATTTCATTTTATTTCATTTGTACCCAACCGTCACAAGATCTGTCATTGAGTCCAGTGGCGAGGTGTCGACCCCTTCAACTGTTAAAGACCTCTACTTGTAAGTAAATTATTGAGATAAACTTAAACCATGCGTTAGTCCCACTATGACCTATTTTGAGTCAACTGGACGTTAAACCCCATTCCAGACGGAAAATCGAGGTGCGCCCGGAAACGACATTGTTTAGGTGAAATTTTCCTCAAAGCCCATTATCACTATAATTGGTGCAGAAAATAGGACATTTAACCCAATTTCTTTCTTGGGCGTATAATGAACCGTATTTAAGCTGTTCCATCATAATGAACCGTATTTAAGCTGTTCAATCATAATGGCGGCTACACCGGTGTTAATTGAACATGTAAATAAATCGTTTGGTTAGTGATAATTTCTTTCTGTTAGACCTCGAAGTGATTCAAGTACATTTTTATTCTTTATTCCATCCTTTATTAATCAACCACCTAAAATTAACGCAATGTTCTTTGTTCTTTTTTCGGAGTCGCGGTAGTTCACCCACAGTGTTGACCTTGGGATTTGTCAGTGGTGCAGGGCGGGGTGGGGATGGGAGAGGGGGCTGCCAAGGACAGCTTTCTAATCGAGAATGATTCCCCTTATAGCACACTGCATGGCGTATGTCCATTTTCAATGGCTTATACTTCTGAGAGAGAGAGAGAGAGAGAGAGAGGGAGAGAGAGAGAGCGTTTATTGGACGAAACCTGGAGGATTCCCAAAAGCTTAAAGGATATCGACCTTACATTTTGTTAGGTACAAGTCTTGGGTAGAAACCACACCGTTTGACACAATGACCGCGACACCACACCCACGCCATTCTTGCACTGACGAACCTGAAATGTACAAAGAGCTTAAGCTGGAGGGTACGTTAAAGCTTCCAGTAGCAACCGGTGGTCCACCATCCTTGAACACTAGACGACCACCCTCCACTACTCATGAAACTTGTGGGTGTAGAAGAAACAACTGGCGATTAATTGTAATCTAAATGTAATTAAAGAAACCAATTCGACTCCTTTTAGAAACCAATTTTAGATTTTTTAAAATCCTGTAACACAATAGAACAGACAGCGAGTGGGATAAAGGCGTCCATTATGGATCTACTTACAACACTATTTACAAATGGTTAAATGGGATAATGTTATAACATGGCGTCCTCAACACTTTGAATTAGGCCGTGGTTTTATTTTTCTATTCCCGGAGGACTAAAAGTAAATCAATTGTTTTACTTCTTTGATAGTTTGTCAATATTAAGTTTAAAAAACTATTTCTGGGCTGGTGTGTGACTACGGTATATTGATATAAAGGGGTTGAAGCTACGTGACAGGTTTTCACAACACCGTATACTAACCTTAAAGGCGCGGTTTCCTTTAAATATTACCTGAACAAAATAACCAAGTTTTGAAATCTATCTGGAGACATGCATGAACTTCACGTAACAAATACACCACTAAACGAAATTCATATTAGGGGGTAGACAAAATGGGGTCGCAGGTAACCATTGTGCACTAAAACACATTTGCAAATTATTATGTCACCCTCGCCCAAAATTTGGAATATGAATATCACTAAGAATTACCCCAAATTTGTAAGCTATTCGCCTTCCTTAGACCACAGTCTTCCTCAGAAAATAATACCCTCAAATCTATGAGTAGTAGCATGCAAAGTCTCCAGAATCAGTGTCAACGAACCAGTCTACGCTCTCCCTATGAACAATAACAAAATATTACCCTTTAAATCAAGTTGGTACCAAAGGATGTTCTATACTCTATTGTCGCCCAAACAGCGGACCAATGAAATCCCAGGGAGTCGTGTACCTAACGGACGCTCTCCTCCACTCGGTAATTCTCGACAGATTCCGGGACCTACATCTAGTCTCTGCTGTATGGCAGTAAGTGATATGTAACTACGCCCATACATTTGCGATGCGGCTACCGGTTTACTTTAACAGGAAAACTTGACGCTATTACAAACAAACAAGACACCACGGGGGTAGCCATGTTTCATCCGGGCCCTTTAAAGTAGTTCCAAGACACCATGGGCGCAGCCATGTTTCATCCCGGACCTTTAAAGTGGTTCCAATATGGCGGAATTCGTCATATAGCCGAGACTAGATATAGGTTCCGGAATCTGTCGAGGGTTGCCGAGTGGGTTTCCTCGTCAGCACGCAGGCCACGCAGGTACGCAGGCATCGACATCGACAGTGGGAAAGAGGAAATGGGTTTATTGAAAGGATGTAGTTTGGCCTTCCACGACTAAAACTATTTGTTAAGGCCAGCTTAATATTTCATCAAGGTCGCTGAGATTTAAATAATGTTAGATCACTAGATTGTCTGTGAGATTGTAGGTTAGGGTTAGGGTAAGCGTTAGGGATGAGTCCGGGGTTAGGGTTGGGAAAAGCGCATCTCGTGAAAATTGATCAAACTTGAAATTTACCTTAAGAAATAGATCTAAAACCTTCCACGGACCGCGCGGTTTCCTTGTCAGTCACGAGTCACGCAGGCGCTGATACCGACGGAGGAAAGAGGAAGCAACTTCATTGAAAAATCCGAGATCTTTCACGGAGCGTGTCACTTTAAATATTTAGAATGACGACGTTACATTTGTTGACGGCCTGTCTGAGTAGAAAACTTAACCAAATCTCACGTACCATAGAGAATATTGGCAAGCTAAAGTTGCAAATGGCTTATGTAGCAAATTTGGATATCTTAAAATACCACAAAACAAAACAAATTTTGAAATATCAAAAACAAACAAATAAAGCATAAAAGATATTCAAAGGGTATTATGTAAGATTTAGATTAAAGTAAGAATTTCATTTTTTCGAATAAAGTCAGAACATAATCGTTTCTTTGTCTTTTGCTCAATAGGTTGTCAACTCACTATTATACGATCATAGGCATTATAAATCAGCATTATATCCTACTCTTATAAATCATTAACACCGGAAATAATAACACAATTACCCCCCTTGTTTTGGTATTCTCCCCGTGCATTGGCTATCTTCAAACGTTTGAATTTGAAGTGGAAACGACATTTTTGCCAATTTCTCAACTAGTGAATTATAGGATTAATAGGATTATTATTTAACAAGGAAGGACGGTTTATAGATACCACCTATTTTAAGGCTTTATTTTAATATATCTTAAAAATATAACTTAGAAATATGAAATTACCGCTTTAAGAGCTGGAGTCTCTCTCTCTCTCTCTCTCTCTCTCTCTCTCTCTCTCTCTCTTGATACCCGCCGTAAACATTACTCAACATAACTTATCACAAAACGTAAAAAATATTCACATATGTTTTTTAGAACTAAAACTGCCCTGGGCTTCCTAGTGTTTTTAAAAGCAAAAATTGCCTTGAGTTACCGATGTATTTTTTAAAAACAAAAACTGCCCTAAGCTACACAATTTTTGGTCAATATTAAAAGTGGATGTTTTACATATTTTTCAAGAAAAAGAAATTCCATTGTAAGACTATTAATTAATGGTAGTTTAAACAAGTGGGGAAATGAACGTCATATTGTTCTACGCTGCATTTGCCTAATGAAGACGGGCCCGCATACGCCATAAACGGTGTTATGAGGGAAACGTTGCGGTACTGCCCCCCCTCCCCGAACTTTACGCGCACGCCAATGTGAACACGTGACCTAGGTTTCTCGTCCCTCCCGAACGACTTAAAAGCTATCCGGCGTCACTGACAAGAGCGAACTATGTCGGAAAATCTTGATGAACTTTCTCGGCCAACGCAGATCGGGCACTCGACCTCCAGACTAGCGAGCCAGCGTCTTACCCACTTAGCCACCGTGACCCGTGATGCTGGTGACAGGTGATATGATTATTTATCAAGTATTGAGTAAAATTGAGGTCGGGAATTATCCGGGATTACTGGAGTTAACGACAAATTAATCCAGTTAACAGCAAATTGACCTTAGAATGATTTACTACCGGGTTGACTTCAGGTGAATATGAAAGCACCTGGTTCTAATATCCTCTGAACGCGGAATCCCGGGGAATCCCCTGTAATATTGTCAACGTTGAAACCCAGAAATATCACTCCAAATCGTTTAATTTACAAATATATTTAGATGTAAACAATGTTTTATTCATAAACGGGAGTGAGAGTGGGGGTGGATTGCCGAATGGTTAGGGTACGTGCGCTGTATCATAAGGTCTGTCATTGAGTCAACTGGCGTGGTTTCGATTTCCTGGTTGTGTACGTGACAAGAAGTAGGGTCGCCTTCAAGCTTCGTGGGTTTTCTCCGGGTTCTCCGGTTTCCTCCCACTGCTAAAGACCCCTACGCGCAAGCGAATTATTGAAATAAAATTAAACCTTATGTTAGTCAAGAAATGACCTAGTTTGTGTCGAATGTACGTTACACCCTCCCACTTTATTCATAAACGAACGGAATTTGTGAACGTGCTTGAAACCTATATCGGCGTTTTCTAGGGTTACAAAGATATATTAAAGAGAAGTGTGTTATTTACAAAATATGTTTAAATCGTGTATTTACAGACAATATATTTAATGAACATATATACAGAGGTTGTGTAGAAGTGTATTTTGCACTGATTTCGATAATAAAAATTTGGGTTTAACGTCTCACTGTCTGCGCAAATTGGGTTAATACGTCATCCGAACGCCTATATATAGACACTGTTCCTTGTAACGGAAAACCATGCCGAAAAATCCTGAAATATCGGCAAACATCGGCATTGAATCCGGAACCTGTTCGTCGACAAGCCAACGCCCTTGGCACTGAGCCTCATTAACTCGAGACCTGGTAGTCGACGAGCCACATTAATTTGGTCAAGAAACTTGTTGTTTATTACAGATTTAACGTCAAATACATTTAATATGAATTAATATGATATTATAGACACATCAAGCGTAAAAATACCGAGTCAACTGTGTTTTGATTTACCTGAAATCTCCGGTGTAACTTTAACCCCAATTACTGTTGATTACAACGGGTGTTACCTGAGATTACCTGTTACCTGTACTAATTACAACACGTGACAGGTGTCAATCATTTCACCTAAGATGACCGGTCAGTTTAAATTACAAGTTCATACTTTTACGACCAGGGTAGAGAATTAGTGCTACTTATTAATTAATTATCCGAGATTATGAATTAATCTGGTTTTAATACCTGGCACTAATTAACTTACCTGTGTCAAACATCTTTACAGGCAGATCATCAATATCTCTAATAATTATATATTCTATATTTTACTATAAAAAACAAACTTATTATTATCTAATTCAGCATTTGACAGACCACCATTACCAACTCGAAACAAACTAGCTCATTTTGGGACTGTAATGTGGTTTGATTTTATTCAAATAATGTGTTTGCTTGCGCGTAGGGTCTTTAGCGGGGGGGGGTGTACCGGGAGAGTGTGTGTGTAGGGAGGGGGGATACTCTGAGAAAACCAACGAGTTTGTGACAGGCAACCGTACGTCTTGTCATGTACAAGTCCGTGTATCGACTTGTCATGTTCAAGCCACTTGACTCAATGACAGACCCTATGATCTAAAGTAATGCGCTAAACCACTCGACTACCGGTGAATAAAACAAAGTCTACACGTCAAGGATTTACAGCTAAACGGAACAGAACTACTTTGGAATAAATGAAATGAAATGAAATGTGGCTTAATGTCCTACTGTTCTACACCAACTGGGCTAATGGAAGACGGGCATACGCCATCCAGTCTGCTATGAGGGAAATTTTGCCCGGGCAGCGGCACTACGGCCTACTCTTATATCGAATTCCAAGTGTCAGGGGTTGTTGTACGTGCACGCCAATGTGTAAAAGGTATATTGAAATGCTCGCGTCGTTAAATTTTTCTTACTTTTTGGAATTTGTACTTTCAATTTTACAATATAGTGCAAGTAATACTTTCAGCCCTTACTTTACTATAATTACAACTTGACCTTGATTAGAATTGTAACAGTCGTGGTTGATGAACCCGACTAGTCAAGGACTATAAAGTCAAGATAAAGAATTAATTACTTGGTTAATTTCAGATAACACAGTGAACTATGGCAGGGCTCCTAGAATCGGTTTCATCGGTAGCCATTCCAAGACGACAGTTAAAATTTTAGACCAGAGTGCCTCGGGTTCGAATCTCGGTTATAGGGGGCTGACAAAGGTGATGTCAGTCCGTTCGGATTAGGCGAAAAACCCAAATCCATCCGTGCACGTAAAAGAACCTTTTACATTGAACATCTAACCATGTGTTGAGAATGTGTTAATCTCTGTTTCCTTCCTATTTTAAAAACAAAGATCTCATCTCGTTTGTATTTTCTATTTTCATATGAATGTATTGAGTTGTTTATGTAACATGTATTATTACATGTATATGACTATGTCGAAGTAGGCCTATATATGTATGTATGCTGTCTATAGTGGATATTTGGATTACATAAATATCTTATCTTCATACAAATTAGGCCTAAGTATCAAAATAACGCGACAAAATTTACGGGGGTGAATTATACATCGTGGTGTAGTAAAACCAATGTTTAATTTTGTGTATAAAACAGTGTGCATATTTTTGTGTATAAAGCAGTACAAGAGAGGTATGTAAGATACACTGTCTATTTGTATTTATTAATATTAAACTTAAAGATATTGTTATCAACCTGAAAGAGTTCTCCTTTAACTAAGCGAGTCTTGAAATGTCAGAGTAGCACGACCTTGGTCAGTACAGTACGTATAGAATGTAGATAGATGAAAGTATGTTCACGCGATCCTAGCATGGCGGCCTACAAACTAAACTTAAACACAAAAGTTTTTCTATTCTTCCCCTTTGCACCCTACCGTCTTTAAATTTCCAAAATAGAATATAAAATCTGACTCAATTTGTCTGGGGTTGACTAATTTAAGGGTAAGAGAGGTTGGTTCGAATCAAGGTATTCTTCTTCTTCTCGTTGGGGCTTAACGTCCACTTTCACATAGGATGATATCGCAGACGTGTGTCTTTTTATCCCCCATTCCCCTGGTTTATGGATTTGGTACGTGATCACGCGATGAAATCATGGTCTACACCTAAAACAACGTAAATCCTAATAGTATACAGTTTCCTACATCTGATAGACTATCTTATAGTTTTAATTAACAACGTAATGAAAAAGCAAAATTCATGAAAGTCATATGATAAATAGCCTTGACGTAATCAAGTCGAAAAATTCCAGTGAAACCTGAACTGCTGTATGCTAAAGGAACCAGTTAGTGGAAGTTTCAATACGGAGTGCGTACACATAAATAACTACTTTCCATCACGATTTTAAATCGCAATATGTAGGCTAGTTAAGATACCGGTGGGGAAATCGTGAAACATACCCCATTCCATGTTAATTATGGCACTACTGCATGGAGGGCCTAGAAAGGATCAACGATTTGTTATTCGGAAGGGACGAAAACCAGAGGTCCCGTGGACAGTTAGATGATGAGTAAGCCCATATGCTCGCCTTCATTATTAGCACGCTTGGTGCTTAATAATCCCTATTTCCCGCAATGTCATTTTATCGGTGAGTTGGGTGTAGGAGAATTTGTTTGATGTGAACAGGACGAACGGTGCAGACAAGAGAGGTTCACAACATACGTTTCAATGAAAATGAAATGGAGTTTAACAGTCTACTCCCCTGCATGTTATCTGGGCTAATGGAAGACGGGCACATGCCATACAGTGTGCTACGGCCTACTCTAATATCAAATTCCAACCGTCAAGGATTTTTTATGTGCACGCCAATGTATACACAAGACCTCGTATTTTCGTCCCATCCGAACGACTAGACAGGTGTCCTGGTCAGGCCGTTCGCCCTGCATCACTGACAAGGGGGAACCACGGCGTAGAATCTGGAAGAACTTTCTCGGCCATTGCAGGGATCGAACACCCACTAGACACTGTGCATCCCCATACGTTTCAAAAGAGAAAAAAACATTAACCCAAATATAAGGCGAATAGATGAATTCCATGCCGGGACGTTTATGTGGCTTAAAACGGGATTCTATGTCATCGTTTCTTATCTGTGAATTTGATATCTTGTCTTTCAACCAGTTTTAACTTGAGTGACCGTGTCACAAAACGGGTTACCACTAGTTACCAGCCAACATAATCTATGTTTAAATGACAAAAAAAACCTTAACAAAACATTGGTCATCTTTATTTGCAGTGATCCAAATTGATGGCCCTGTTTAAAATCAAATAGAATTCAATCCGGGGCATAATCTATTATAGTATTTTGATTTTGTTTTTTTACTTAAACGGTAAATAATAAATATACGTAGGCTACATTTAATGAAGCCGTGAGAAATTTGTATTAGTTGTGCCGATAGGTTGACACGTTAATTCATTGCCGAGTTCGCTTGTTGGGTAAATTTAAATGATGAAATAAAATAAAACCAAGTACGAACAATCCAAACCATTAGTCAAAAGTCCTAAAAAGAGTCGAGGCAAAATAGTGTAACATGTGTCCGGAGAGTAAGCTTACCCTGCCTGGCGCGCCACACCTGCCATAGCTACATCCAAACTATTAGAATTCATGCTGTAACTTTAAACCACTGTATTGTCCGCCTGATGTCTAAAATACATAGATACAGTCCGTTTTTAGAAGAAGGTAAATCTAGAAATTGACACAACTGGGACGCAACGCTTTTAATAATGTAATATGAATGTATAAAAACCACATTCAATCGTTCCCGTTTCTACTGTAATTTCCAATCATCAAAAATAAGCCAGATGTCACAATCGAATGGAAATCTTTAGCGTCTGGTTATTCCAGTCTACAACAATAGTATTTTTGCGCATGCTCTCCAGATAAGAATATACAGACACTGACTGTTTGACATGATTTGTGGAATATGTTGTTACAATTGACACTGAAACGCATTATATTATACATGAATCATGTACCAATGCTAAAATGTGTATTTTGTCTCGAATATTGGATATCAGATCACAACATCAATGTTGATTTAAATTAACAAACAATTCGTGTTTTCAATGTTGAAGAATTGGATGATACTGTTCTAGAGTACTTTAAGGCCTTTACAAAACCCAGTGTCTGATATAGGTGAAGCGAGGCTCTATAGGCTATTCCGCTGTTTCTTATTTTAAATTCGGGGTTATCCGCTTTAATGTAGACAACTTGGTTCTGGTAGATGACCGTTATATAATCTGGGAATATTCTGATCACGATGGTATTGCATGTTACAACTGGCGTTGCTGCATGGTATAATTGATGTCGCTGCATGGTACGACAAATTGGAAAGATGGGTCAGTTGACATGAGACTACAATTATACGGAAGGGATGGAGTAGGGAGGGGGCACTGTCACGAAAATACACGAAAAGCCCCATAGAACAAGTTTATATAAGGACAACTCCATAGAACCAGTTTTTATTAGGAAGATCAACAAACATGTTAAAATATACAAACTAAAGTTAAGTATATCGTACAATGCCATAATAGTTTGACAGGGACATCTGTTTAGTCGTTCGGAAGGAACGAAAAACCAAGGTACCGTGTACACATTGACGTGCACGTAAAAGATCTCTCGATATAAGAGTAGGCCATATAGCGCCGCTGTACGAGCAAAATTTCCCTCATATCATAGCACACTGTATGGCACATGCCCGTCTTCATTAGCCCAGTCGAAGTAGAATAGTACGACGTTAAACCCCATTTCATTTCATATTTTTGCATCTAATGACCATTGATCATGCGATCGAAACAAAACTCAAATCTCTTTAAAGAAGCTAAACCTGTTACTCAATGTTGGAAATTAAAAATTCGAATTAGAATTAAATATTAATATTGATGTTGTGATCTTGTCGTGAAATTATGTAATTCTAGTGTCAAATATTTACAACACAACGAGTAATCTATAATCACTACACGAGTCGTGTATTATATGATTACAGGTGTCATTTCTAATTAATAAAGAGAACATGTCCTATACAAGAAATGACGAAGTAATGGCTGATTCACATACGACTAAATAATAATATAAAAAACGTGTAAAATAGACTAAGCAGGCGTAAACTTTGATAAATTTGGACTGCTCGTGTATTTCACCAAACGTTATTGATTAGAAATTACAAATGTTTTATGAAATTGAATCTACATGTAAATCACCTTATATTTAGACCCATACCAATATGATTTAAACACAGATCCTATTTCGTTTCGGGGGGGTTGGGATGGCCTAGTGGTCTAGAGTGCCGCGCTTTGAACTCTAGCTGGCCGGTCACCTCTGGCTTGCGGCTGTGGTTTCGAGCCCTGGTGTGAGCGTATGTGGCATGGAGATAGGGGCGCCTTCTCAACCTCGTGGGTTTCCTCCGGGCACTCCGGTTTCCTCCCACTGCTAAAGACCCCTACGCGCAAGCGAATTATTGAAATAAAATAAACCATATGTTAGTCCCGAAATGACCTAGTTTGTGTTGAGTGGACGTTAAACCCCATTTCTCTCTCTCTCTATTTCGTTTCGTTTTTGAAAATTCAAAAGTTCGTTTTTCTTGTCTTTTTCACACTAGTGTAGGCCATCGAAAATATACAACAAAACGAAATATAGATCTGTACTTTAACCATACCGCCCATTTCAAAGCGCCAAAGAACGGAGCTATACCTCCTTTAAACTGGGTTAATGTTTATCGTACTCAAATCTTAAACGATTACCACTTAATTCAAATCTGGTTAGATTAGATAGATGTTTATCCCGAAATAATCCTAAACGATTACCCCTCAATCGATAAATAGCCCCGGGTTGAAAATGAAATAGGGTTTAACGTCCTACTCTTCTGAATCTAACCTGGACTAATGAACATAGGCATACGTCATACAGTGTGCTATGAGGGAAGTTTTGCCCGGGCAGCGGCGCTACGGCCCACTGTTATATCGAATTCCAACTGCCAAAGGATCTTTTACATGCACGCCAATGTGTACTCGAGACGTTGGTTTTTGTCAGGTCCTTTGTCCTGCATCCAAATCATGATGAACTTTCTCGGCCAATGTAGGCGTCGAACATCCGACCTCTAGGGCTAGTGTGCCAGAGTCTTACCCTATAGCCACCGTTATCCCCGCCTCGGGTTGGGATTTGGCGATTCGAATTATGCATAGCAGACTTTCATTTCAACACTGTCAATAAGAGTTCAGCCCTGTTTTTTTTTCTTTGTTTCTGTTTTCACGTAAAAGTTAACCAAAACACCGAATCATAATGCAGAACAGCGGGCCTGGCACGACACAAAGTATAGTCGTTCCGATTGGACAAAAAATGAATGCCCCGTGTACATATTGGCGTACACTTAAAGCCCCAATAACACTCTTGTTGTAACTGAATAATATGTCCCAATCTTCATTCTGGTCAACAAATCGTATTATTTTAGAATATTCCAATTAAATGATGATATAAATTTCATCTTAACACACCTATTTCAAAAAAATTGGAAAAATTCAACCAATTGATTTGAAAAGTCTAACGTAAACCTTTTCAAATGTGATTTGGATTTTAAATTTTTTCGGACCCTCTGGACAAATAAAATAGGTTGTAATGGATAATTTACACAACAGGTAGGACACTTAAACATCTAGTACTTAGAATAAGGGTATTATTTATTTTCTGGAGCTACCAAGCCAGCAAGAATGTTATTGTCCCTTTAAAGGATTCCTTGGAAGTTTGAATTCGATATCAGATTAGTGCCGCTGTCCTGGAAACTTTTCTCTCATAGCACACTGTATGCCTGTCTTCATTACTACAACACGGTGAATAGAAAGTTATTTGAAAATGGCCATTTATTAATATATTGTATTAAAGATACATAATGGAAGATTTGATAAATAGCTGGCAATAAAATGGATAATGTAAAAGGATTTCAGTCAATTTGATCCACTCTGAATCGAGAATTTAGCGATTAAATTTTAGGCCTAGCCTCGATCATCATTACTAAAGTCTTACGATAAAAATAAAACGTTAAGCAGCTGATCGAATTCAAAACCAGTAAACATGACAGGCTAGCGATGACATATAGATTATGGTCTGGATAAGGTAATATTTTAGATAAGGCCTAAAGAAAGGCCTGTAACAGGCAGATAACGTGTTTGTATAATGAATGACAAGGTATAAAAAAAATATAAATATGATTGCAATGAAATTTGAATTACGATAAAGATGGAGACCAACAACCGCTGATCCCCCCCTCCCTCTGCCTCTCTCTCTTTCTTTCTCTCCCTCTCTCTCTCTTCTCTCTCTCTCCCTCTCTCTCTCTCGTTACAGATATTGATCACTCTATTCAAATATAAAGACATGCTTATAGCTGGATATTTGACAAGGACGTTGTGTGTGTGAAGTAGTTTATTTTACGTCCGCTTCCACCGAAGTGATATCGCTGACAAGGACGTTAAACCCCATTTTATTTTATTGTTGAGATAGCGTAGGAAATAACCCGTTAAATATCTCGATAATAAAAGCCTTATCCGTATCTCCGATTTTGATTGATATGCTGATCTGGCGTTGACCAAGCGTAATAACTCAGTACATGTCCTTGAAATAAATCTCGCCACGTCAACATGAAGTGAAGTGTACAAGAGCAACAAAGGCCTTAAATTGCTAGAATACAACTTTGATTGGACGGCCTTATGCATAACCCAATTAGAACGATTTAAATTACAAATCGTTCTACAGAATCTCTTATTAATTCAAGCAGTCGATAAATTGACCGATTTATGACGAGATGTTAGCCAAGATATGACATGAAACGAAATGGTGTTTAATGACACGCCAGCACCAACCGGGCTATATGGAGCTTCATCTCGCCAAGGCATCGACAAACCTTCATTTAAATTTACATGATGAGAGACGAAGGATGGGGTTTAACATCCTACTCTTCTGCACCTAACCTGGGCTAATGGAAGACGGGCATACGTCATACAGTGTACTATGAGGGAAATTTTGCACGGGCAGCGGCGCTACGGCCTACTTTTATATCGAATTCCAACTGTGTAGGGATCTTTTACGTGCACATGCAATATGTACACGGGTCCTCGTTTTTTCATCCCATCCGAACGACTGGTACATGCTGAGAGACAGAAGGAACTATAACAACGTGATAATATCCGTCAGCGTGTCGATTGATTCCTTTATAACGATGACGTAATATCATGTCGTCTGTATCGTCATCATACCGGATGTGTTTAATATCTGACGACTTCCGATTGTGTGTAATTGTAAGTGTGTTACAGAGTATGAATTTCGATTGTTTTAAGTCTGTCAATATTGTAATCACCTGATATATATAACAAGTGAACTCCACCACCGAGCCTATCTCTGTCATCACTTTATTAAAACAAGTTGAACTCCACCGAGCCTATCTCTGTCATCACGGTATTTCAAATAAAATATACAATCAACAACTTGTCCAGTATGTACTTATATCAATAGGTACAAGATGCAGGACGGGATGGCTTGGGATAGGACATTGTATTGTCGTTCGCATCGGACGAGAGAAATGGGGTCTAACGTCCACTCGACACAAACTAGGTCATTTAGGGATTAACATATGGTTTAATTTTATTTCAATAATGGCTAGCGCGTAGGGGTCTTTAGCAGTGGGACTAAACCGGAGGACCAGGAGAAAACCCACGAGGTTGGACAGGCGACCCTTCTTCTGGTCATGTACAACCGTGGATTCGAAACCAGTTGACTTAATGGCGGGTTTTATGATACAGCGCGCACGTGCTAACCATTCAGCCACCCATCACCTGGATGAGACGAATAACAATGCTTCCATGTACTCATAGCAGTTGGAATTCGATATAACAGTAGGCGGTATAGTGCCGCTGTCTGGGCAAAATCTCCCCTTGAATAGCACCTTTTATGGCGTATGTCCGTTTTCGTTAAACCAGTCGGAGTAGAACAGTAGGACGTTAAACCCCGATTTCATTTGGATAATTTCGTTCAACTCGTACAGAATCAAGTATTTTATACTTTGATTATAAATGTAAACAATTTAGTCTTTTTTAAATAATGGAACCAAAAACAGGATGTTTGAGTGGGTGGTCTGTAGTAGTCTTGCTTTTTTAACTTCGTAGCCCCCCCCCCAAAAATTTTTAAAGCCGGTTATTCCAGTCTACAACAATAGTATTGTGCGCATGCTCTCCAGATAAGAATATACAGACACTGACTGTTTGACATGACTTGTGGAATATGTTGTTACAATTGACACTGAAACGCATTATATTAATTATATTATACACGATTCATGTACCAATGGTAAAATGTGTGTATTTTGTCTTGAATATTGGATATCAGATCACAACATCAATGTTGATTTAAATTAACAAATAATGCGTGTTTTCAATGTTGAAGAATTGGATGATACTGTTCTAGAGACTTAACTACTTAAAGGCCTTTACAAAATCCAGTGCCTGATATAGGTGAAGCGAGGTTCTATAGGCTATTCCGCTGTTTCTTTTTTTAAATTCGGGGTTATCCACTTTAATGTAGACAACTTGGTTCTGGTAGATGACCGTTATATAATCTGGGAATATTCTGATCACGATGGTATTGCATGTTACAACTGGCGTTGCTGCATGGTATAACTGATGTCGCTGCATGGTACGACAAATTGGAAAGATGGGTCAGTTGACATGAGACTACAATTATACGGAAGGGATGGAGTAGGGAGGGGGGGGGGGGTACTGTCACGGGCCTGTCCGGCAGGTGGGTATAAAAATAGTTTCACCGACTCCACATATAAGGTAAACCCAATTGAACAAGTTTATACACGAAAAGCCCCATAGAACAAGTTTATATAAGGACAACTCCATAGAACCAGTTTCTATTAGGAAGATCAACAAACATGTTAAAATATACAAACTAAAGTTAAGTAAATCGTACAATGCCATAATAGTATGACAGGGACATCTGTTTAGTCGTTCGGAAGGGACGAAAAACCAAGGTACCGTGTACACATTGACGTGCACGTAAAAGATCTCTGGATATACGAGCAAAATTTCCCTCATATCATAGCACACTGTATGACACATGCCCGTCTTCATTAGCCCAGTCGAAGTAGAATAGTAAGACGTTAAACCCCATTTCATTTCATATTTTTGCATCTAACGACCATTGATCATGCGATCGAAACAAAACTTAAATCTCTTTAAAGAAGCTAAACCTGTTACTCAATGTTGGAAATTAAAAATTCGAATTAGAATTAAATATTAATATTAATGTTGTGATCTTGTCGTGAAATTATGTAATTCTAATGTCAAATATTTACAACACAACGAGTAATCTATAATCACTACACGAGTCGTGTATTATATGATTACAGGTGTCATTTCTAATTAATAAAGAGAACCTGTCCTATACAAGAAATGACGAAGTAATGGCTGATTCAGATACGACTAAATAATAATTTAAAATAGACTAAGCAGGCGTAAACGTCGTTAAATTTGGACTGCTCGTGTATTTCACCAAACGTAATTGATTAGAAATTACAACAAGTGTTTTAAGAAATTGAATCTACATGTAAATCACCTTATATTTAGACCCATACCAATATGATTTAAACACAGATCCTATTTCGTTTCGTTTTTGAAAATTCAAAAGTTCGTTTTTCTTGTCTTTTTTTACACTAGTGTAGGCCAACGAAAATATAAAAACGAAACGAAATATAGATCTGTACTTTAACCATACCGCCCATTTCAAGGTGCCAAAGAACGGAGCAATACCTCCTTTAAACTGGGTTAATGTTTATCGTACTCAAATCGTAAACGATTACCACTTAATTCAAATCTGGTTAGAATAGAAAGATGTTTATCCCGATATAATCCTAAACGATTACCCTTCAATCGATAAATAGCCCCGGGTTGGGAATGAAATAGGGTTTAACGTCCGACTCTTCTGCACCTAACCTGGGCTAATCAAGACAGGCATACGCCATACAGTGTGCTATGAGGGAAATTTTGCTACGACCCACTGTTATATCGAATTAAAACTGCCAATGGATCTTTTACATGCACGCCAATGTGTACTCGAGACGTTGGTTTTTGTCAGGTCCTTTGTCCTGCATCCAAATCATGATGAACTTTCTCGGCCAATGTAGGCGTCGAACATCCGACCTCTAGGGCTAGTGTGCCAGAGTCTTACCCCATAGCCACCGTTATCCCCGCCTCGGGTTGGGATTTGGCGATTCGAATTATGCATAGCAGACTTTCATTTCCACACTGTCAATAAGAGTTCAGCCCTGTTTTTTTTTTTTTTTATTCCTGTTTTCACGTAAAAGTTAACCAAAGTTTAACCAAAACACCGAATAATAATGCGGTCCTGGCACGACACAAAGTATAGTCGTTCCGATTGGACGAAAAATGAATGCCCCGTGTACATATTGGCGTACACTTAAAGGATTCCTTGGAAGTTTGAATTCGATATAAGATTAGTGCCGCTGTCCTGGAAACTTTTCTCTCATAGCACACTGTATGCCTGTCTTCATTACTACAACACGGTGAATAGAAAGTTATTTGAAAATGGACATTTATTAATATATTGTATTAAAGATACATAATGGAAGATTTGATAAACAGCTGGCAATAAAATGGATAATGTAAAAGGATTTCAGTCAATTTGATCCACTCTGAATCGAGAATTTAGCGATTAAATTTTGGTCCTAGTCTCGATCATCATTACTAAAGTCTTACGATAAAAATAAAACGTTAAGCAGCTGATCGAATTCAAAACCAGTAAACATGACAGGTTAGCGATGACATAGAGACTAGATTATGGTCTGGATAAGGTAATAATTTAGATAAGGCCTAAAGAAAGGCCTGTAATAGACAGATAACGTGTTTGTTTAATGAATGATAAGTATAAAGGTATAAAAAAAAATATAAATATGATTGCAATGAAATTTGAATTACGATAAAGATGGAGACCAACAACCGCTGATCCCCCCCTCCCTCTGCCTCTCTCTCTTTCTTTCTCTCCCTCTCTCTCTCCTCTCTCTCTCTCCCTCTCTCTCTCTCGTTACAGATATTGATCACTCTATTCAAATATAAAGACATGCTTATAGCTGGATATTTGACAAGGACGTTGTGTGTGTGAAGTAGTTTATTTTACGTCCGCTTCCACCGAAGTGATATCGCAGACAAGGACGTTAAACCCCATTTTATTTTATTGTTGAGATAGCGTAGGAAATAACCCGTTAAATATCTCGATAATAAAAGCCTTATCCGTATCTCCGATTTTGATTTATTTGCTGATCTGGCGTTGACCAAGCATAATAACTCTGTACATGCCCTTGAAATAAATCTCGCCACGTCAACATGAAGCGAAGTGTACAAGAGCAACAAAGGCCTTAAATTGCTAGAATACAATTTTGATTGGACGGCCTTATTCATAACCCAATCAGAACGATTTAAATTACAAATCGTTATACAGAATCTCTTATCAATTCAAGCAGTCGATAAATTGACCGATTTATGACGAGATGTTAGCCAATATATGACATGAAACGAAATGGTGTTTAATGACACGCCAGCACCAACCGGGCTATATGGAGCTTAACCTCGCCAAGGCATCGACAAACCTTCATTTAAGAGAGAGAGAGCGAGAGAGAGAGAGAAATGGAGTTTAACGTCCACTCAACACAAACTAGGTCATTTCGGGACTAACATACGGTTTAATTTTATTTCAATAATTCGCTTGCGCGTAGGGGCCTTTAGCAGTGGGAGGAAACCGGAGTGCCCGGAGGAAACCCACGAGGTTGAGAAGGCGCCCCTATCTCCATGCCACATACGCTCACGCCAGGGCTCGAAACCAAAGCCGTAAGCCAGAGGTGACCGGCCAGCTAGAGGTCGAAGCGCGGCACTCTAGACAACTAGGCAATCCCAACCCCCCTACCTTCATTTAAATTTACATGATTAAAAATGAAATAAAATGGGGTTTAACGTCCTACTGTTTCGCACCTAAACTGGGCTAATGAAGACAGGCATACGCCATACAGTGTGCTACGAGGGAAATTGTGCCCGGGCAGCGGCGCTACGGCCTACTTTTATATCGAATTCCAACTGTGAAGGGATCTTTTACATGCACTCCAATATGTACACGGGAACCCGATTTTTTGTCCCATCCTAACGACTGGTACATGATGAGAGACAGAAGGAAATATAACAACGCGATAATATCGGTCTGCGCGTCGATTGATTCCTTTATAACGATTACGTAATATCATGTCGTCTGTATCGTCATCATACCGGATGTCTATAACATCTGACGACTTCCGATTGTGTGTAATTGTAAGTGTGTTCTATTTTTAGAGTATGAATTTCGATTGTTTTAAGTCTGTCAATATTGTAATCACCTTATATATATAACAAGTTGAACTCCACCGAGCCTATCTCTGTCATCACTTTATTAAAACAAGTTGAACTCCACCGAGCCTATCTCTGTCATCACTTTATTAAAACAAGTTGAACTCCACCGAGCCTATCTCTGTCATCACGGTATTTCAAATAAAATATACAATCAACATCTTGTCCAGTATGTACTTATATCAATAGGTACAAGATGCAGGACGGGATGTCTTGGGATAGGACAGTGTATTGTCGTTCGCATCGGACGAGAGAAATGGGGTTTAACGTCCACTCGACACAAACTAGGTCATTTCGGGATTAACATATGGTTTAATTTTATTTCAATAATGGCTAGCGCGTAGGGGTCTTTACCAGTGGGACTAAACCGGAGGACCAGGAGAAAACCCACGAGGTTGGACAGGCGACCCTACTTCTGGTCATGTACAACCATGGGTTCGAAACCAGTTGACTCAATGGCGGGTTTTATGATACAGCGCGCACGTGCTAACCATTCAGCCATCCATCACCTGGATGAGACGAATTACAATGCTTCCATGTACTCATAGCAGTTGCAATTCGATATAACAATAGGCGGTATAGTGCCGCTGTCTGGGCAAAATCTCCCCTTGAATAGCACCTTTTATGGCGTATGTCCGTTTTCGTTAAACAGTAGGACGTTAAACCCCGATTTCATTTTGATAATTTCGTTCAACTCGTACAGAATCAAGTATTTTATATTTTGATTATAAATGTAAACAATTTAGTCTTCTTTAAATAATGGAACCAAAAACAGGATGTTTGAGTGGGTGGTCTGTAGTAGTCTTGCTTTTTTAATTTCGTGGGGTTGATCTCGGACCGCGCCGTAGCCCCCCCCCCCCCGACAAAAAAAAAAAATCTTTCTCAAACAATAATGATTTCTATGGTCAGGAGTATTCTTTGCCGCCACATCCTCAGCCCTTCCGTTTCCCCGCGAAATTTCATGAGCTTGCTACGGGCATTAATCCCACCGCCCCTTATATACGGCATAAGTTACAGGGTGAACTGGGTATGAACAATCATCGTGTATAGTCACAGCATATTACAATAATGACCAGGTAGCCTACAGTTGCCCAGCGTGGATTTATCTGTGGCATTAAGGAGGGCGGGTGGGGTAACTCTAGTGGTGGGTGGCTCTGTGATGAGGAGGGCGGGGGAGTAACTTTTGTGAGGGGGTGGGAGGGTAGGGAGATCTTTGTTGAGTAGGGTCGGGGGAGTGTATTTTAGGAGCAGTTGTAGCCCTGTTTGCATGGACGAGGCTCTGGTGATTAACAACTCTGGTGGCATTGACGAATGGTTAACTCTGGTGGAAGGTGGTGGGAGTAACGGTTGTGGCAGAGACAGAGGAATAACTCTGATGGTAGGGAAACTCTTGTTACGGGGGCCGGGAAGTGGTTAATTAATGTGGCCGGCTACATCCGGTGCAAACCATTGTCACGAGGTTACCGTTCAACACATAGACCTGGCTTCTGAATTCCAAGTCGATCCATGGACCAGGACCTGATTAACTTTTCTAGAACATTTGATCTAACTTCTAATCTATATTTGAAATTTAAAGTCGTTAGCTAATCTGCCTTTCGCCAAGGCGTGAACGAAATGGAATTCCAACTGCCAAGGCTTATACGTCACCTCCGTTTTAGTTCAGTCCGTACGACTAGACAGATTTTCCTTGTCAGTCACACAGACGCCACCCGGATAATCAGGAACGCGACCTCGGGTTTTTGTCCTATCCGAATGACTAGATAGCCTTTTCTCATCAGTTCTACAGGCGCCATCCTAATAAATGTCGGTTGTTGATCAAACTGTCGACTTGAGTGCTAGATCTAACACCGGCAATAATGTACTACATTCCTAAAGCTTGTATAAATAGTATACAAGGTGAATCAAGTCTGTGTATATAGAGAAATAGAGAACGTATGTGTCAGTTCGTTACGTAAAACACACTTATGAGAGAGAGAGAGAGAGAGAGAGAGAGAGAGAGAGAGGGGGTGGGGGTGGGGGGTTAACGTCCACTCGACACAAACTAGGCCTTTCGTGATTAACATATTGTTAAATTTTATTTCAATAATTCGATTGCGCTTAGGGGTGTTTAGCAGTGGGAGGAAACCAGAGGACCCCACTCTTTGTCACGTACAAGCAGACACTCACATATTTATGGAAAACAGTTACTGATTTAGACGACGTTCAGTCAACATCCTTAAACTGCAGTAGGACTACAGAGTTTTTAGATCGCAATATCTGGCGCTGTTTCTCTCCTTCAGTGTTAACAGTATTGTTAACTGTATTGTTATGTAAGTTGTTTCTGTCTGGTTAAACAGAGCTAAATCTGCATATTGCAAGTCTTTGTTTAGGCCTTAAATGTAAATGTAAATTAGTCATTTATTAACAAGGTAAGATCATAATCAAGTCTTGAGGCCATCGAATGCTCGAGATTAGAACCGTTTGACCGTTTAATAATTTAATTTAGAAATGGTGAAGCGAGGCTAAGACTCGAATATACCAGTACTGCAGTTACGATAATGAACAATGAACACATCTTGTCACAACTTGGCTCAGAATGAAATAATTTAAATGAGTTTTTCAATACATTCATTTTGCATTATCTATTTTTGCATTATCTATTTTTGCATTATCCATTTTGCATTATCTATTTTGCATTATCTATTTTTGCATTATCCATTTTTGCATTATCTGTTTTTGCATTATCTATATTTGCATTATCTATTTTGCATTATCTGTTTTTGCATTATCTATTTTTGCATTATCTATTTTTGCATTATCTATTTTTGCATTATCTATTTTTGCACTATCCATTTTGCATTATCTATTTTGCATTATCTATTTTTGCATTATCCATTTTTGCATTATCTATTTCGCATTATCTATTTTTGCATTATCTATTTTTGGACTAAATCTACATAATGTAACCTTAAATTGAATCTGAAATTGAATGTAATTCATTTGCGAAAAGAAAAATTAACTCTACCACAGTTCTTATTATGAACAAAATAACCACAACTAAAAAAAACTACAACCAAAACCCATACATAAGCATTAAAATGATTCTGAATTGTGAGTTGTTTGTAATTTTCTCACCAGTCCATCCTTTGTTACTAAATATATCCCCCGCTCAGAATCAAGAGTGCCACATAATTCATCTTTTTTTCACATTCATGAGAAAATGTTCTGATGCAACCGTGATACAAGTCTGGTGTCTATAGAGACGGTGCCAAGTATTGGGTCAATGAGGTCTGGTAGAAGAGTTTGCCAGGAATAATTTACGCAGTAGTATTATGCCAGGATGTAAACAGCGTCTGTGTTTACCTGAGTGTACCTGTATAAAACTATGTTACTAGGTGAACTTATGGCATTTACATAACAACAGAGAGAGAGAGAGATGGGGTTTAAACGTCCACTCGACACAAACTACGTCATTTAGGGACTAACATCTGGCAAACACGCAATTACTTAATAAACCTATTCAGTTACATTAAATGGACGCAGAATAAATAGTTCTCTCTCACAAAGGGGGTGGGGTGGGGCTAGTGGTCTAGAGTGCCGCGCTTCGACCTCTAGCTGGCCGGTCACCTCTAGCTTGTGGCTGTGGTTTCGATCCCTGGTGTGAGCGTATGTGGCATGGAGATAGGAGTGCCTTCTCAACCTCCTGGCACTCCGGTTTCCTCCCATTGCTAAAGACCCCTACGCGCAAGCGAATTATTGAAATAAAATTAAACCATATGTTAGTCCCGAAATGACCTAGTTTGTGTCGAATGTACGTTAAACTCCATGTCTCTCCCTCCCTCTCTCTCTCTCTCTCTCTCTCCCTCCCTCTCTCTCTCTCACACAAGTCTCGAAGTATACTTGGCGTTTAGGACTTAAAATGTCGGTCAACTAACTTCATGTCTTTTGTCAAGCACAGCTAACTGTAGACAGACAGCCTAAGTTTAGTATGTATTTACTTATTATTGTCCCAAATTCCAGACCAAATATTATGTAAGGTCGTTAACTTCTCGAATTGCCAGGAATAACCAGCTATTTCAGTGTTATCCCATCTTGTTAGCTGTACGTACAATCAGGTTAAAATACACATCTATAGTTCGTTTTGCTTTGTTATAGGCTACTTCCGGTGGTCTCTACAACATGAAATTGTGATGGAAGGTCGCGTCAGAGCCCCCCCACCCTCCTTCTACAGTAATGTAGAAAGAGACAATAATACTCGTTCTGATTTCATAAAAAACCTGAGGTCCCGTGTACACATTCGCATACTAGTGAAAGAACCTTTGACAGTTGAGTAAAGCCAGGCTGACACTTGCACGACTTTTGGCTACGATTTTGTCGTGCCCATCAGTGTCCACATTGACACGAACTGGCATGACGAGTTCATGCATAGTTTGCGCATTATTTACGTACACGCCGCATTTGCACGACGAGTTTGTGCAAATCGGACGGTGTCGTGCCAATGCGTGCCACGGAATCGTGCAAGTGTCAGCCTGGCTTTATACTTTTTTGTTAAATAAAAACACACCGTAGCGCCAATGCCCGTGTAAAAATTTCCCTCATAGCACATTGCATTGAATGTATTTTTTGTAATTGTATGCTGCTCCTCGTGGGTGTTTTTATGGAATAAAATTTTACTTTTCTCTTTTCCTTAGCCCAGTGGGAGCAGGACAGTGGGCCATTAAACCCATTTTCCTATAATTTTATTTGTATATTATTGTACCTAGTGCCCTGAGAGAGGTCAACGGCCCGATAAAGATTATGTCGCAGGTGCTTGATGAAAGCACCATAGAGATAAGCGTCACGTGGTTCCAGGTGAACCACCGTAAAAACAGCGGTAATGAATCTACGAGAAAAGAAATTAATCGGTTATTGTCTTTCTTCTGTCCAATAATTACATCTGTTACATAGCTACAGCCAATGATCTGACCAATAATTTATATGTTACATATGTACAGCTTATATTCGTACCAATAGTTTCATCGGTTACATAAGTATATAAGTACAGTCAGTGTTCTGACCAATAGTTTCATCTGTCACATATATTGGTACAGTCAATGTTCTCGTCTGGTGACAAACGGAGAACTTCCCTTAATCAATATTACCCAATAACTGTATTCAAACATAAATTATACAAGACCTAAATCTGTCTATTGCAGGTCTTTATTTAGACTCGAAATGTTCCCAATTTATTAATTAGACATTAATTAACTTTTCCAGGTCATAATCAACTCTGATTTCTCCGATATTAAATAGATTAAAACAGTTTAGCCATATTTTGATAAGCTAAAAATGGAGGACAACTAGAACGGTGGTTGAAATTACTTCACACGTCTGCCAAACCTTCAAAGGCTAATATCTTCGCACGCAATAAGAGTAATTTGAATGCAGTTTTCAAATTATTCGTTTGACATTATCTACTTTCTAACTATTATTTTCAGCTGGTAATTAAAAATACATTATGTAAGATAAAGAGCTGGAAATTCGAACTCTAATAGTTGAAAAATTCATAATGAAAAATAAATATAAGGCAAATTACAAGTCAAGAGGCTTTGCAGTATTCACAATATAGCCCCGATTGCCCAGTTCCATTGTTATGATAATCCATTATCCAAAATCTATTTTTAAATTGTTTATTGGCGATCGTGTTTCAATTGTCAGATTTAGCTTTGATTACAATATAATATGTGAATGTTTACTTTTCTTAACATATCACGCTCCTCCCACCCCCACGCTGAAAAGTGTGCCCCCCCCCCCCGAAAAAAATGTCAACCATGAAAATAATAGATACATGAACCGCCGAGAAAACTTCTCCCCCCACCTCCGAGCTAGTTACGGCCGTGTTTCATATATAAGCATCCTTCGTACCCCAATTTCAAACGAAATAAAGTAATTGTGTATATTACAATTTCTGAGGACAAATGGCGGAATATTATATTTAAAAATAGCAAAATTTCACACCGATTTCACGACAATCCGAATTAAGAAACGTCTTGTATATCAAAGAGTACATAATGTTGTCCCAAAAATACCATAGTTGTCATTTTTGCAAAATCAAATGAAATCACCAAAAATCTCATTTTTGTTATTTTTGAAAATTAATTTTTCTCCCCGAGAAGTGGGTCTCTTTAAAGGAGTCAAACCGCTAATATTTGAGGCCTAGAAATTGACACACATGGGTCGCAAGCCATATAATAATGTAATGTGAATGTAAATAAACTGATTTACATTCAATCGTTTCCGTTTTTACTCCAATATCGAATCAGTTATGTTTGGCGAAGCACACCAGAAGTCTCAACTGAATCACAATATATATAGCGTCTGGTTATTCCTGTCTACACAGTATTTATTGCGCATGCTCACCGTTTGAGATGTAATGTGGAGTATACCTAGCCTTGTTCTTTGGGTCCCTAGCCGAAAATGAGCCTGAAACGCTGTATGGTACACGATTCGTGTACCAATGGTAAAAACAATATTTCGTCTTAAATATTGGATATCAGAAGCCCATCTTTTCTTGGTAAGACAACACCATCAATGTTGATTTAAACTGACAAATAATTTGTGTTTTCAACGTCGAAGACTTTCAACGGTTTTGAGTAAGAGACTTAGCTACTTTAAATACCGGAATGTGCCGCGGGATATTGGCTGTTGTTGATTGGGTAAGTAAGTAAGTAATTAATCTGTCGGCTTTTATTATTTTTCCTGGAAAAGAAAATGTGAAGTATCCAGTGAAAGTAGGTTATTTAGATGTAGTTGTGTAGTATACAGGATAAACAACGTCCTTCAACTTTACTTCACATTTAAAAATGTTTGCACTTGAATAAGAAATGAAATATGACATGATGCTCTAAAGTCCGGTTTCCATGTAGGCTACGTGTTTCGGTAGATTTTCCGCCGCGTTTCCGTTGGACATGTGGAGACGGCTCACTGCATTTGCATTAGACCGACTTTTTCATCGGCGAAAGTGGGGCGGGGGGGGGGGGGCGGGGAAACGCCGCAAAAAAAAAAGAAAGAAAAAAAAAAAAAAGAAAAAGAGAAGCGTTCATGGAAATCTGAACTTTCCGTGAACACTGTTTTTAAGAAAGTGGCACTTTCGTGATATTTAAACATTTACATGTAGCTTATATATATTTGTTTTTAGAAAGATATGATTTTTGTAGTTCAAATTTTGCCAGCAGTGGCATATTCTGATTTGACAATTTAAAGTACATATGAAACTATCGCTCCCGGATATTATCTAGAAAACTTGTGTAAGCAATAATGAAACTCGATCCTAGCTGTCTAAGATTAAAAAAAACAAAAAACACATAATAAAAAAAATATGAAAATATTATAGCCGGTAGCGTGTAATCATTATATAAGAAAATCGAAGTTAATGTGTGCCCACAACTTTAACTAGATCTTAATTTTATCTCCTTATTTTGATACTTAATTTGTGATGTGAAAATAGAAACGAAAAACGAATAAGGGTTTTGTTCTAATGAGATTGATGGGATATAGTCGTCTATAAAAGGAAAATCAATTTGTTCTGCAGACGTTCAATTCTCGCGTGCAGTTGATTCTTTTAGTAATGGGCGCGAATTGAGTTTAATATCCTGAGGGAGAGAGAGAGAGAGAAGAGAGAGAGAGAGCCCACTCGACACAAACTAGATCATTTCGAGACAAACGCCTGGTCCAGTTTATTCAAATAATTCGCTTGCGCGTATGCAGGGGCGTACATAATGATTTCGTTTAGGGGGTGTTGAGCCAAAATGCGACCGACTGATGCACATACCCCCTCCCCCAGTGCGAGTGACGCAATCGGCAGCCGAGCACCAAGTGCGAGTTTTCCAGGGAATATGGGGGTGGGGTAGGGGCGGTTTCAAATGTAGGGCGCCATCCACAATACCACCCCACACTGAAAGTAAACAAAATACTAGCTATAACATTAAGCGTCCCGGTAGAACATAGATATTATTATATAATTGTGTAGTTGTTCGCCGATCGTTGTCTCGTCGGAAAGTAGTATTTTTTTAATTCACATATAGTTTATGTCATATCAATGGTGGTGTCCATAACACTGAGTAATTTGAGAAAATTTTTGAAAAATTGACTCAATATCCTGGCATTTGAGGTCATTGCTGGGAGAAATTCCTGTGGACGAGCGTACCAGAAAATGGGACAGAATCTCCAGATGTGTTTTGCAAGAGTTGGCATAACATCTGTACAATCTGACGCCCCCGCCCCATACACCAGTGGAACTACATCTTGGAAGTTCACTATAATCGTGAATATGATAGTGCTGAGACAGTATAAGACAACTGAGGAGTAAAAGAATGATTTTAAAATGAAATCAAGCGCCGCAGGCGCGAAAAAAATTTCAGATATGTAACCAAGTAGATGAATGATATTATAATGGAATTGCGCCGCAGGCGCGAAAAAATTTCAGATATGTAACCGAGCTTTTAAATTTTTGATACTGGGGTTGATAAGAAATGGGACAAAATCTTGAGGCTTATCTGTCAATTTCGCCTGTTTTGTGATTGTATGTTTATCTCATTAATTCATTTAGTCGGAGACCGACTGCGGTGAGTACTTTGTTTTGAGACCGACTATTTTTTGCCATGGTAGAAAACATTTCATAGAACAACATACTCACAACAGAAATACAAGCATACAGGGTTATTTTGTACTATAGTTTTGTGTGACGTATGCAATTAAGGCACACGGATTCCCGCATATACATAGTATTTGGGATCTATTCTGGCATTGTTTTTGGGACCGACTGGAGTGACTGCACTTATTTTGTGACCGGCTATTTTTCTCCCTTGGTGAAATTTTATTGTTAGACCAACATACTCACAACAGAAAAAGAGTGACGTATGCCATTTAGGCTAACGGATTCACGCAAATATATAGTATTTTGGATCTATTCTGGCATTGTTTTGGAGACCGATTGCAGTGACTGCACTTATTTTGAGACCGACTATTTTTCTCCCTGGGTGAAACTACTCACAACAGAATGAGAGTGAAACACAACATCTTTTCAAACATGATAAGTTGACAAGGTTATTTTATACTAAAGACTGCTCCTATTTTGCGATCGACTGCACTGAGTTTGCGACCGACTATTTTTAAACTAAAGTTTTGCGTGAGTAGCGTGACGTACACAGTGAGTACTTATTTTGATACCGACTACCCCTATTTTGCGACCGACTATTTTGGGGGCTGGAGGGGGGGTGTGTACCACCCCCCACATTTACGCCCCTGCGCGTAGGGGTCTTCAGCGGTGGAAGGAAACCGGGGGACCTGGAGAAAACCCACGCGAGAGAGAAATCAAAACCACGCCAGCTGACTCGTTGACAGACCACCTAACTATTAGAGAAATAATAGGAACAACATTTAGGCTTCTACCTAGTCAATCCAATACTGCCTACATGATCAGACTAACTTTTTGTCATGTTGTAATGATAGTTTGGAGAATTATTATCACAGTCGGCGGTTAAATGATAAAAAACAGACTTTCCAAATTTCTGAGAACAGCTACTTAATATTGGGTGAAGTGAAATCCAACTTCTAGCCACATGTAAAACTAAAGCAGGTTATGCCTATAATATATTTAAAATATCGAGTAGGCGTGTAACACGTCACAACAAACCAGTTACTGTCTAGAGTCTATGTTGATTGTTTTCATTACGTCATAAATATATACATCAAAATGTATGTTTCGTTATCACTATAAAGGATGGTTATTGAACCTTTCTATATGTTAGAACTGATAGAGGCTGATGTCGCCAACCTCGTGGGTATGTTCCAACTACCAGAGAAATAAATTTGAACATCTCAGTCCCGGAATGACATGACAAAACTAAAATTATAAATGATTGGTTTCGTCCTAACAATATAGGCGGTTATTGAACCTTTCAAAACGCATAATTTGAGAAGGGGTGAGGTCGCTTGTCTAGCACCGTGGGGATTCTGTTAAAGACCTTTCGTCTAAGTGAATCATTCAAATTTAACTGAACCGAATATTAGTCTCGAAATTAAATAGCTTTTGTCGAGTGAACGTTAAGCCCCCTCCCCCCTTCGCTCTGTTTCTCTCTCGTGGAAAGGGACTGGGTTCAGTTACCGAAATTACCCCCCCACCCTCTCTCTCCCTCGCTCACTCTCACGGAAAGGGGATTTGGTTCAGTTACCCGTCAAAACAACTTATCCACTGACAATGTTCATAATGCTTTATTACGTCATTACTAAACCTGTCTGTCTGCTGGTAACTAAGGGCGGCTATTGAACTCACGTGACGTATATTGGTCGATCTATTCCCGTTCTCTGTTTTCCTGGCTACATTAAAACGGATGCCAGAACGATACAGCAGTGACGTCACAGATATTAAAAATATCATAGTTCACCGAGAGTTGTTTGGAAGGCGAACAACTCAACAAAAGTAGGACAAACGTGCCAGGACAGGATTGTAAACAAAGTTTGTATCCGTATTTCTGAACTGTTTACCATAACAGAAGTAATGCATATGGATAACACATTTAACCTAGAACTAAAGGAAAAACAAAAACATTGCTTTTTGACGGATGTTGTCCCTACCGTTTTGTGGTTAATAGGTTTGTGCTGTGACTTGGAAGCGCGCGGGGTTGGGTGAATTTGGGCATGACAGTCAGTTTGTCTTTTGACCTCCTAACCCAATAATGTAGGCCTACCGTTGTTTGCCGAAAGACTTTGGTGAAACGTTTCTGCCTATGTCCAATTTCCATTCATATAATATGTATATAGTTTAGTCTGCATTGGCAGGTTTTACACGCAGATAGGAAATTATTCATACAAGTTAAACATAAATATAGAAAATGGACTTCAAACCCTCGATGCATAATACTCGTAGATAAATATAACAGTAAAATGTCAACACTGTGGGAGCCCCAGTGGATTAGTTGACAGAAAAACGCCTCCCCCTCGGAATTACCCAGTCTGGCTTCCCCTATTACGAATGGTATGGCCAGAGATCACTAATCATTTCCCCATTGACTTCAATGTTAAGACCGGTTGTATCTTTTTCCCAAATATTCGTTGGGTAAAACGCTTTCTGCCACAGATGGAGCAACATATGGCAAGCTCTTGCTCAAAAGCATGTATGAGGTTCTTCATGAAAAACTTGAGATAGACAAGCTGGAAGTAGAGACAACTAAATAAGCAATTTTCGGCCCTCCCTTTCAACGTAACCAACCTCACAACCCTTGTATCCTTCCGCTTCAAAATCATGAATATTCACCAAAACCTGGCAGAAAATGTATTTTCAAACCCTTTTCTTCGATTCTACACCAAAAATTCAACAAAAATCGCCATGCAAAAGGGGGAAAAAGGGAAAGGGAGAGAAAGACTAAAAATAACTTTCGCCCTTGTTCCGTCGTCCAGTCATTCGGATGGAACGTAAAATTAAAGACCCGTCCGTATACCACGGCAAGACTCTAAAGATCCCGTGGCATATCGATATATAAATAAAACGAATTCATGGCGAAAAATGTTACCCTCACATCACGATGCAATGTGTATACCCGTATTTATTATTTTGATTGGTGCGGAAATCGAGACATAAAACTTCATTCCACGTCCCAAAATGGATAAATTTCGTTCGATTTATTCCACTATTGTTTACGACTTGACACCAGTACTAAGTGATTTAACATTATTTATTTCTTGACACCGGTTCGTGTAATGTATGCTAATCGGCTAAGGATAGAGTCACATAGTATGTTGACCTAGCAAGCCATTAGTTAAACTGTGATAATCCTTATCGAGACTTACGGTACTGCTACTTTCAGATAAACAGGGTGTCATCTGGTCTGTGCAAAGCTCCTGTAGTGTTTCAACAGTGCTCTACATGAACCCATATGAGACATGTACCGAACATATACTTCCGTATCTCCTAGTGTGTGTGTGTGTGTGTGGGGGGTCGAGTTGTAGGTAAAATAGAAACTGCTATCATCTGATACAGAACTGTAAAAGTAGAATGAATTGAACAATAAATGCTCGCGCTCGTTCTGAAATATTCAGTATCATTTACATTATCAATTATTTGAAAACTTTGCATGCTGATATTTGTGTTTGTACTGTCGTATCTAAATTAAGTAATTAGTAACACTACTTGGAATAATTTACAAAGTCGATCCGGCTTCAAAAATAGGTCCACAGTTCTCATCGTACAATACTGAATCTTCGGCGTCGTACTAACTGTTGTTATTTGTGGGTTAGGGTAAGGGACAAGGGTTAGGCTTGGTCCAGGGTTAGGGTTAGGGCTAGCCCTGTTTACATCTCGAGATTTTGATGAAATCTACGGGTCCTAGCCCTTACTAACCCTAACCCACAATCTGCGTTCTCCAAATGTTTAGCACGACGCCGATCGTGTGCGTTCTCATCACTTGTCTCATCACTTGTCTAATCTGTCCGACTTCGATTAGCAACCGATGGGCCAGAAAAGTTTGGTACCAATGTCCAGAACCAATCTAAAATACTTGACCATAAATAATAAAAGGTCCCACACCTTTTAAATTACGTGTAGATTTGTGAGATGTCAATGCGTGTAACAATCTATACGTGCAGTATGACAACTATCAGTAATAGTATTTTGTTTTGACAGGGTAAAAGTTGTTAGTCGAACAAGGAAAACGAGGATATACGAAGGGTATGTTTATTTATGTGTTGAAGGATAAACGGATGTAGTAATCTAGATCTATTAACGTCAAGTACGTTCGCCATGTCACACACATGGGACGAGTTGACCGTAACCCAATATATCATAAAAACACAGAGACGAACTTATTTTCTGAAATGTAAAACTTTTATGAAATTCAATTAAAAGATTGAATGGGGTGTATAGACTGGATTCTATATCAATGTGTTTTGTCTGATTTATGACGAAGTGCCATTTAATGTTTATATTTTAATGTTTAAAGTATCGGTTTCAACTTCCACAGAGGTAGAGGTATTTACCACCGGGAAATAATAGTTCCCTGATATCCAGACATAAGTTATAGTGTAGTTGGGTCGCGGTATCGGTTTCGATTTTCGCTGACGGGCCATCGGGAATAATAGTCATGTCAGAATTTATAGCGTATCTCGAGAAAACGGGTCTCTAAAAAGTTGTAATGGCGTGGTCGGGATATCATTTTCAGAATTCACAGGGGTATACGTGTTTACCGTTCGGGAGACACGATGGCTTACTGAGTAAAATGTTGAGTCGCTAACCTGTAGGTCCCGCGTTCGATCCCGGTGGTGACCGAGAAACTTCATGTAGACGTTGGATTGGCACATGTATTTTACATACTATTACTACTATCCTTTCCATACTATAAACCGATACTGTCGCCATTACCACGAGTGTATAATACACAGTCATTACACCGTAGCCATTACCCCGTGTCTACAATACAGACATTACATTACAACCATTACACCGTGCGTATAATACAGACATTACATTGCAATCATTACACGGTGTGTATAATACAGACATTACATTAAAACCAGTACACCCTTTGTATATACGTTTGCAACCACTATCCCCTTTGTTTAATACACGCATGGGTTAGGTCTAAACATTAAAGCCAACTGCAGGACACTAGATGTAAAAAAGGGCTAGAGCAACAATCTCGTGACCATGCCCTTGACGAAATCTGCCGTTGGCTCTAATTTTTAGACCTGCACATATGACCCTTTCTGTACATTACAATTACAATCAGGACTGGCTTTATATTTTGGAACCATTACCCCCTAATGGAAAAGGTGGGTCCCAGCGCATCAATTTATCTTGCTCATTGCTCCACGACGATGCATCCCTCAAAGTGTCATCACTTCGCGGACGTGCACCCCCAAATGACAAAGTGTCATGTGTAAAATTTTGCTGAATTAGGTTTTTGTTTCCAGGACACGTGTGATTGATGAGTAGACTGTGTACCTAGTTTGAGTTATATTACCTGTACACGTGTAGACTGTACCTGGTTGATATAACCTATACAGTTAAACTAGGTATACACACCTTGTTTTATTATAGGTGTTTTATTGTAGAATAACAGACAACACATCTCACTTAATCAACATATTAACAGGACACAGACCACATTATCTACTTACAAAACATAAATCAGAAAGATTAATTACTTGGCGTAAAGAACTGGTAACAGCGGTAATTCGATATAAGAGTAGACTATAGCGCCGCTGCCAAGGTCGAATACCGTTCGTTGCATGACGTTCGCCCGTCTTCATTAGCCCAGTCAGTGCACAATAGTAGGACGTTAAACCCCATTTCATTCATACATTAGCCCAGTCGGCGCGGAACAGTAAAGTTCCACTTTTAGTTTTGACACGGACCAAAAATGTTTCGCTCCAATATTTTCCAATGTTTGTGGTGAAATCACAATGGACACTCGGACAACTTGCTCCGACATTTTAATATACCCAAAAACTTAGCCAATGAGACGGCAGTCTGTAAAGGCTGTTCTTAAAGGCGTTTAGAGGTGATATTCGGGGGCCACGATGTTTAGGGATAAAAAGTTAAATGAAGACAGTTGAGGGATACGACCTGCACCCTCCTGTAATGTCAATTCTAGAAATATTGTGTGCACCATATGTAATTACAAAAAGCGAAGATATTGTCTGTATTATCTATGATGACTATAGATCTACCGACTGACACTAGACAATTACCTTGGTTGACATTTTAATACCAAAACAAACTGTGATCAAATCTCTCTCTCTCTCTCTGTATCTCTTTCTCTCTCTCTCTCTCTCTCTCTCTCTCCATCTGCCCCTTAAACTTAAACTTAACCACACTAATCTTAAACAAGATAAGAGACATTTAATACTCCAGTTAAAAAAGTTAATTTAAGATAATATATGTACGAGGTTGACAAGCCATAAATCTCAGCTTTAAACTACCCGTTAACTCCCTTAAAACTAGACAAAAAAATAGCGGTGACCTTCAACACCTGTGTGCTTGCGCTAAATGACAATTTTACGACAACTGATTACAGCCTGCTGTCTTTACCAAGGTTTTATTTTGCCGTATATCTAAATCAAAAACAATAATCGCGCAGCATTTTCCTAGTGTCAATATAACAAAGGCATGGACATTTAGCAGGTCATTGCTTTCTACAATAAATGAAATGAAATGGTGTTTAACGTCATACTCTTTTGCACCTAACCTGGGCTAATGGGAGACAGGCATACGCCATGCAGTGTGCCCGGGCAGCGGCGCTACAGCTTACTCTTATATCGAATTCAAACTGCCAAGGATCTTTTACGTTCATCCGAATAAGTACACGTAAGCATCACTGACAAGGGGAAATCACGCCGAAAATTCGAGATGAACTTTCTCTTCCTATGCAGGGATCGAACACCCGACCTCCAGGCTAGTGAGCCAGCGCCTTGCCCACTTAGCCCTTACAAGGGGTGGGACGGGCCTTTTGCTCATAAATTGTGTCATTTAGTCAAATGGCATAGTTTCGAGTCCCCGCCTGTACGTGACAAGGGGTGGGCTTTTCGGGTCCTCCGGTTCCCTCCCACTGTTAAAGACCCCCCATTGCAGGTGAATTTATGAAATAAAATTAAACCCGAAATGACCTAGTTTGTGTCGAGTGGAGGTTAAACTCTCTATTAATAGTACACGACAGGGCCTTGAGTTTTCACCGCGTCACCAACAGATATCAATAATCACTGTGATCGACCATCTACTTGGATAATTTGATAGCATTTCCACCATTTTGTTTACAAGGCTATCAACCTTGTGACTTTATCAAATAAATGACCAATTTGATAAAAGTCTATTACGATGTGTTATACAATAACAACTATATTAATAGTGCATGGGGTACATAAATTTTATAACCTTGTAATTATTGCCAGTAGAGAAACCTTTTTGATATTCAGTTTGGATAACGTGTCCATTTTGTGAGTTAGTGCCGCAATGGCTCAATGAGTAGGGCGCTAGCTCCCTAATTAGCAGGTCTGGGGTTAGATCCCGGTGTTGACCGAGAAAGTTTTCTCCTTATGCAGGACGGGGGGTCTGGTGAGGACATCGTCTAGTCGTTCGAACGGGAAGAAAAAACGAGTTCCTGTACAAAAATCCTTGACAATTGGAATACGAAATGTCTCTCAACTGTATGGCGCACACCCGTCTTCATTAATCCAGATTTTGCAGAAGATTAGGACATTAAACCCCACTTCATTTTGCAGAAGATTAGGACATTAGTGTTTTGTCAAACTACAAACTGTTTTACTTGACGTTTCTTAAAATTTATGACAATATATAAAAGCTATTTAATATACAAAACAAAGCGTCTTTATTCTTACCTGTCATACTTGTCAACATTTACATGTTAAACTCTTTGTATTTTAACATTTACGTATTCATCCGAGGGTTGGGAGCTTTAACATTATAAATGTTTAAATCTAGCTTGACTCAGCGTTCTGTAGACGTGTTTTTACATTTTAACGGTTTCATGAACCCATTTGACGGTTTACTCAACATGAGTAATGAAAATAAATAGGGTTTAACGTTGGAATTTACTGTCTAGACCGGGGCATTGAACACTGGTAAATTACTGCAAGCAATGTACGATGCGTGTTTCCAAATGTCAAGATTTCGTTTCCTTGCACGTAAACGCTAACATGGGATTTCGGTGTTTCGACCCATCGGAGCGACTGGATGATCGTCTGTGACCTACTTATTATTCCCATTATTCCCAAGCCCTGCTCAAGAATTTATTATTCAATGCTATTTCATATTTCATAATAGACCTGAAAGTCTGGGTGGTTCGGGTAATAGGGTGCTTGGAGGTTCCCAGAAAGTTTCTGGATATTTTCAAGCCTTGTTTCTCGCTTAGTCAGTAATGCAGGGCGGAGTGATGCCCCTTTGTCATTGATGCAGGCCGGAGTGATGTCCCATATGACGTCAATGGATGTCTCCTTGTCATTGATGCAGGCCGGAGTGATGTCCCCTTGTCATTGATGCAGGCTGGAGTGATGTCCCCTTGTCATTGGTGCAGAACGGAGTGATGTCCATTTGTCAGTGATGCAGGACGGAGAGCCTGACAATGGACGCCTCGTCGTTCAAATCGGACGATGCATTGAGAAAACGTAACCCTTGACATTTGGAATTCGAAATAAGGGTAGGTCGTAGCGCCACTGTCCGGGCAAAATTTCATTCATAGCACATTGCATGGTGTATGCCTGTCTTCGCTAGCCCAGTCGATACAGAACGGTCGGTAGGATTCCAGTTGGCAGTTGTGAGTTGTCCCTCGATGGGGTATGACAGTTATCTGATAAATAACATGGATATAATATAACATTATTAACAAATAAATCATCAGTGTTTATTTACTGTGTCGAATCCGTAACTTAGGCTAACTCGCCATTTTTCTATCTATCATTTTATGTAGGGCCTACTAAAATCCAAATATAAACTCCCGATACACAATACAATTGTAGAGCTATATCTCTCCCGCCAGCTGGGCTGTTGAATATGGATTGGTGGCTCAAATTCAGGGGAGATTTACCAAAAGGGAAGGACAGTTATTTAAAGGTATATTGATTCAAGGATTGTTTAAATATAGTCTGAATTTGTTGTTACTATTAATAAAATGAAATGGAATTTGACGTCCTATATTGCTGCACCGACCGGCATACTGATGTCAGGCATGAAGCATAGGCCTATAAGACAATTAGAGAAACTAGGTCCGGATAGCTGTATTTCAGCCTACTCGTCACTATCAGCCATGGGTTCTTTTACATGCACATTAATGTGTGCACGTTCGTCCCATCCAATCTACTAACGACTTTTTTTTCCAGACTCTCGGTTGTGCATCACTGACAAGAGGGGTTAACTATAGACAATGAACCATTAAACGCGCCATAATTCAACCATGAGTTAGTAAACAGATAAAAAAAAACCTCCCCTAACATCATGACACCCACTCATCAAGAAGCTCAATAATGCGTTAACAGACCGACGTGTCGGTTCAATCGACTTGTAAACAATGGAAGTATTATTTTCCATTGAAGTTTATGAATAAAGCAATTACGGTACCAAATACGATGCAGATCCACTAGATGCATTAAATATTTCCGAACTCGTTAACTCGTTTTTTGTGTCGCACTCCAGAGAGAAGGAGAGAGAGAGAGAGAAAGAGAGTGTGTTTAACGTCAATGAGTCAACTGGTGTGGTTTTGATTCCCCGGTTGTACGTGACAAAGAGTAGGGTTGCGCTGTCCAACATCGTGAATATTCTCTGAGTCCACCGGTTTCCCCACACTGCTGAAGACCCCTTCGCACAAGCGAATTATTGAAGATAAAATTGAACCATATGTTAGTACCGAAATGACCAAGTTTGTGTCGAGTGGACGTTAAAAACCTTTCGACCATGTTTTAACCCATTCGGCTACTCAATCCTTTTGAATACTGTACAGACTTCAATATAATACGGTAGTCTGCGTAAACAACAGCTGTTCAATTTGAAGGAAATTGGACTCGCGAACTTTACTCTCATCGTCTCTATTGATTCAAGACATCACCAACAAGTCTTTGTCTGAAGCTCCTCACCTTTACTGACCTTTACTTATCTCACGTGACGAGATGTGTACGTGGACACGTGGTTAAAGAGAGGTCAGTGTCTGTGTATTTATTCTTATCTAGACACCTGATAGAATATATGTGAAAGATAAGGATGTTGTTTGGAATTTATTTTTATGGTGTTTTATGATTAACGCCGATAATAAACTGACATTGAACAAAATATAACAGATAAACGATCATGATGATGATGATGATGTTGATGATGATGATGATGATCCTGATCATGATAATGATGAACTGGGGTTTACCGTCCTACTTTTCTGTTTCAAGAGGACATACGCCATGCAATGATGAGGATCGTCACTGCAAAGATTCGTTTACGTGCAAGTCATGGCATACGATACTTCGGGTTGTCATTCCATGCGAACAACTAGTCATTGTTCCGTGTCAGACCCTAAGTCCTGCAACACTGACAATAGAATACCGAAAACTCAGGCAAACCATAGTGGCTCCTATTCTAAAACACAATATACAGACTCTCTCTCTCACCTGTTTCTATATGTTAGTCGCAAAATGGCCTGGCTTGTGTCCAGTAGAGTTGACACCCCCCCCCCCAATCCAAACTCTGTCTTCCCCCAACCTCTGTCTCTCCATCAGTCACCCTAAGCAACCGCTTACATTGTTTGTCAGACCGTCACGTGAGGCATGTTGACCATCGGTCAAGCAGGGTCATAAGTAGATCATCTCCTATAAGTACATATACATGTACATCTATTGAATATTTTTACACAAAACTTGTCTATTTTTAGGTGAGTGAAAAGAAAAAAAAAAGAGAAAAGTGTATTTATATTCGTGTTTTTTGTTTTATTTATCGATTTTATCTGCCCAACTTTTGATCAGTCGAGTGGAAACTGTGGAGATAACATCTGATTTATTTCATCGTAAAATTATTTCCATGTTTTTATTGAGCCTTCAGTGACCTTCGTTATACCATATAATATACTATTTGTAGTAATATCAAATACACTATACCTGCCCTCCAGCAATCCAACACGCCACGCCACGTCAATTATATAGCACCTATATTTACACAGACGTGTAAAAACAGAGACAATTGCAAGAGAGAGAGAGAGAGAGAGAGAGAGAGAGAGAGAGAGAGAGAGAGAGAGAGATTGGGTTTTACGTCCACCCGACACAAACTAGGTCATTTCGGGACTAACATATGGTTTTTAATTTTATTTCAATACCTCGCTTGCGCGTAGGGGTCTTTAGCAGTGGGAGGAAACCGGAGTGCCCGGAGGAAACCCACAGGGTTGAGAAGGCACTCTAGATCATTAGGCCATCCCAACCCCCAGAGATAATTTCAAACCAGGTCCTTTGTCCACTCTGTGCTCCTAGTATAATCCTTCTCGGTTGAAGTAGAGAATGCGAAAATACCGCTGTCTGTTATGCCGGACCGCCTTGATGGATGGACACGCTGGGCGATTACCGGAGATAAACTCCACGATAATCTGTGTGTGCATGTAATTAAATTAAGATAAGATGGTTTTTTTGCATCACAATATCCATTTAGGACAGCATGCATACATATAGACGTATATTTATACAGTCGTGAACATTTAATAATAATATTACATATAGAAAACACACACATGAAATGAAGTGTGGTTTTAGCATCCTACTGTTCTGTTCCTTACCTAATGAAGACGGGCGTAAGCTATACAGTGTGCTATATAAAATGAAATGGGGTTCTACTGTTCTGCTCCGACTTGGGTAATAAGACTGGCATAAGTCATACAGTGTGCTAAAATTTGCTCGGCCTACTCTTAATATATCGAATTTCAACTGCCAATGGATCTTGTACGAATACGGAACCTTGGTTTTTGGTCTCATCCGAACGACTAGACATGTGTTCTATATGACTAACGAGGGGAAAGCATGTTGGAAAATCTGGATAAACACACATGTACACACATGAAATACATTTATACAATCAGTATGGAACATGTTTATCTAAGGGAGTTCAGCAACACGTTGTCAACACCAAAGTTTAATTATATATCTTATCAACAGCACCAAACATATGTAAAGCCACTGCCTTGGCAATCGAATTTGGTGGGTCAAAAAGATTAAGAAATATCAGGGATTTACTGAGAAAGATGAATATTTAAGTCGTGACTAATGTTCAAATACTGATTTTAATGGAAGTAGCAACACAATAAATTAATCTTTAATTTTATCGACCATTTAATTTTTTATTCCTGTCAGTGGTTGTGTAGACACCAGTCCACTGCTCTGTCCCCGGGGACCTATAATGCTATTAAGCCGTTCCCGCCGCTATGTCCGTTTTCATTAGAAGAGGTGTTACAATTATATACGTAGAAGAGGTATTACAGACCGATGATGGTGAAATCTTGGCTAAAGCTAGATCATATGTTTCATTCACCAAAGTTATTTATTTTAGGAAGCCAGATAAAGTTCAGATTGCTAGACAATATAAACCATGCTTCAGCCATCAGGTGAATCAGTGTGGTATCACGCTCTCAACACATTGAAATTAACACGGCCTTCACTAGTCAGGTATTACACTGGCGAGCTGGTTAAAACGGTAAGCCTAGTCCTTCGGAATGTACAAAAACACGAGCTCCATCGTATTGGCCGGAAGAGGGAAACAAATTATCTATAAGTGGATACCATAAATCCCTTTTAAATATTTATGGACTAAGTGATAACAAATCAGTACCGGCCTTGGTTTCCCCTAAACCTGTGCAAACCAGTCCAGATTTCAGCAAATAGTGAGGGTGGAATTATGATTTTTCCAAGATATATATTATAGGGTTTCTCGATCAAATTGAGGGATGAAAGGGAAAGAAACATAAAAATCTACATATAAGTTGATTTAATAGATAGTTATTTAGATAAAGTGGTAAACGTCAACTGAGCGCAGCCTGGTTGAATAAAGAAGTTACAGTAAGCAGGGGGATTGGTGGTGGGGGCGTCACCGTAACTTTTGTCCTGGGGCGCCACATAGGCTTGTGAGAGCCCTGTTTGTGTCGAGTGGAAGTAAAACCCCATTTCGCTCTTTCTACACTAACAATGACCAGTCGTTGACCGTATTGCACGAGGCATATATCTTTGTATATTGTTATCAATGTTATGTTAATTAACATATTCACCAAGATAACAAACCAGACATAACATCGATATCGTCTCATTCTAAACCTTGATAACTCACATTATAACATTTTAAACCTTGATAACTCAAACCAACATTTTAAACACTGATAACTCACATTATTACCCTTCCGTATGTGAAATTATTTCATCAGCATATCACAGACTTCATTACTAATCACTAATGCATTATTGATAGGCCTATACTCAAACCCACAATGATCAGCAGTGAATATTCCCAAGGGCGCTAGTCACTGATAAGGATGACATCGATGCAAATGAATGAGCCCCAATGTTAACTTTTTTCTTTCGACAAATTAAATTCTAAAACATTTTTTTTTTATGTATTTGAAAAATAAAGACGTTTGAAGTATTTGAAGTTAAAAAAAAACCCTTCTATTTTAGTGTAAATGGGTATCAAATTGGGTAAAAGGCACCATTCGGCCCGAAACCCCCTTTTCGCCCGAGACCGTCATTTATATTCATTTCAGTGGTAACAATAGGCCGTAGAACCACTGTCAGGACAAAATTCTCCACATGGCACAACACAGATTGCATGCCCCATTACTTATCCAGGTTGGCACAGAAAGGTTGGGCGGTAAAAACACTCATTTCTTTTAGTGAAAAAAATCTTATTTATAGCAGATTTGTTGTTAGTGTACTTAGTGTTTAACGTCCGCTTCTATCAAAGGTGATATGCAGACAAGTTTATTGCAGAAGACAAAGGGGATACTCGATTCACAGTTCCGGAATTGAATTCCAAAACTGGTGTCAATCGAGTGAAAAGGAGAATTTTGGAGTACAACGCATGCGTCGACTGCATAAAAAGTATGCCAACCAATCATGACTGCTGAAACATATTTTTTACCTAGGAATACGTCACGATTCTACTCACTCCATCTCAGCTGTCGGGACTGGCAGAACTGTGACATGACTGAATTCCGCGTCACTCGATTGTAATTCTGTCTATTCGGGACCTTCTGGACTGTGAATCGAGCATCGCCTATGTATCATGGAATACAACTAAAGGGAGGCAACTCCAGTTTACACAAGAATTTTTTATTATATTTAAATATAACAGGTAGTAAATAATGCATGTATACAATTCATTATGCTTCAAAATATACAGAAATAATAGAAAATAATATATCAACATTTACATAGTAGATTTAGGACGGAGGGAACGTTTTAATGAAGTTTATCTGTAAAGGGAGAATACTATCAGATCAATATTACAGGCAGGATTTCTAAACGATAATTTTATATATAAATACAGAATAATTACATGTCTGATATATTATATACATTCATTATCATATAAAATACAAAAATAATATTATTAGGACGGAGAAATTCAATGAGCTTCATAAAGGGACATTACTCATAAACTTGTACTCAATTGGACAATGGAGATTTTAAGGAGATGATAACGCCCGATAATCCGTCAAGGTTGATGATAATATTTATTACAATACTATTTCTATAAATCACTGAATCCGCATAATTCCCTGTGTAGATCAGACCTTCAACGAAACAGATCAAGGGATGATGACAGACTCAGGCATTAACATCCAGCACGTCTCCATGGAAACACAAAATAAACAAATTAGTAAAAGGCACCATTATAATAGGTTGATATGTGTGTACAAAAAGTTTGATAATATCTATTAGATATACTCTTGAAACAGAACAGAGTTGTTTTTAATATACATCCCTTTGATTGGGAATACACGCCTCACAATGTTACAAAATCATTTCTTGGATCATTGCTTTAGTAATATGGTTTGGCAAAAGAGTAACTAAATCACAATACATGATTTTTTACTTGTTCAATATTTTCACAATTAAATACTCAATTTCATCTTATACAATAATACTATACTAAGGTATGGAAATAAACATTTACAATGCTGTGCTGGACATGTATTATAAATGTCAATAAAAACACAAATCTGTATCAGACAAAATCATAGGCACCAGAGAAATTGTGCCTGATGAAGCCTGTGACTTGTGCTCTAGCAGTTTCCATGGTTTCCTGACAAGGGACAATGTATAGTCATTCAGATGGTATGAAAAACTGAGTTCCTGTGAATAGTGTCCAAGCTGTTTCTCTTGCAAGGGGCAATGTGCAGTTGTTTTGATGGGACAGAAAACCCAGGTCATTTTGAATTTTAAATAAGATTATGCGATAGCACACTGTATGACGTATACCTGTCTTCATGATCCCAGTAGGAGCAGAACAGTAGGATGTTAAACCCTATTTCATTTTCATGGTTTAACTATACTTATATTAGACAATTTATGCAATAACATATTCAAATCACTAATTTTCATATTAATAGTAAAATATTCTACTTTCAATTTACATAATAACGCATTCAAATCACTACTTTCAATTTGTATTATAAAATATTCAAATCACTACTTTCATTTTACAATAAAATATTTAAATCTGAACATTTGTTTCAATAATAAAATAGCACTTTGTAATGCTAGGCTAAAACTTTAAAACAAATACAACGAGGGCATAATAATATTTCTTCCCGTTTTTAAAAAATAAAATAAAAGAGACTTTTTGAAATTTGTTAATGTTTGTCTCACAAATTTCGCCCAAATAAATCAAGGATTATTATGACAGTTTACAGTATTAATATATCAGTGGGTCAATTCCTTAAAAAGGGGAGGTAATTCTAGTTATTTACATCTGCTATCAATTCATCCACACGATCCCAATCTATAACACTTAATACGCTACCACTGTCAACCGATGCCTCTTCTGCGATACGTGTTATTTCATCAATATCCACAGAATTAGCGTACTGGTCGGCCATGACAGCTTCATAATAATCGGACACACCTTCTGATATTTGGTATTCCTGTGAAGTTCCAGCGCCGTAAGCCTGTAAATATTAGGAGGTACAATATAACCATTTTAGACATTTTAACTTGTCACAAATAAAAAGTGCTATTAAAGACAAAAATTTGAATTTTCAACAAATTAGCTTGAAAATTTGAAAAAAAAAAAGAAGATTACACTTAAAATAGAAACAAAATCTGTGTATATTGTATAATGTGTTAAACAGCTTGTGACAATCGTTTCTTCCATTTCAATTGTTTATACCTGCGATGTATTGCTACTGAAGTGAACATATATCCTCCCCCGCCTCTCCCAGAAGTTGTGTGCACCCCGTCTGATCTGATCACTAGCTATGTCTTTCTCACTCATACAGAGAAAACATGTATTTGTTGCTCTCTTCGTGGGGAGGTGGAGGGTCAGAAGTTGTATCTGTCATATTGGACAAAATTCACCGTTTTGACACAGTTTTTCTGTACAATAATATAGTTCTTGACTATTTATGCATTTTTTGGATGGATTCGACAATTTAGCAAAACAACCTTTTTCCTCGCGACGATATCCTATTGAGATATGAAAACATGAAGAATTGAAGGAAAGAAATTGATATTATAAAAGTTACCGTATAAGCCACAGAATGGTCATCATCGTACAACAGTTTCTTCACATCATCATCAACGGACCAGGAACTTAAAACAGAGTGTAATTCATCGCCATCTAAATCATGATAGGGGTCACGATAAGGTCGTGATCGGCCTTGTTCACGAATTACACCAGGTTGTAAAGTCTTAGTCTTTTGCACTGAGAAAATAACAGATAAAAATTGATAAAATATAGCAAGTAATTCAGATTTCATCTTCTTATTCAAAAGATGACCACTCCCATTCATTGTAGTCTCCTAACAACAAATATGTATGAATTGTGAAGAAAATAGTACCAGTATGTTATTGTACTTCCCCCTCCAAAACAGAAGAAGATAAACAACGAAAGTTTGTAACTGGTGAAGGAAATGGTGCTGGTACCTAATTAAAGTTCCCCCTAAAGACAGAAGGCCAAAAATAATGAATTTCCATCACTGTCGAAAAAAAACCCAGTACCATACCTTTTAAAGTTCTACCCAAAACAGAAGCCAACAAATATCTATCACCGATGGAGGAAATAGGATCTTATTTGAGCTTTCTGCTTGCTCTGCATTTTATCAAGGGAAGAAAATTTATTTGTACTTACTGAGAGCTCTGCGTTTAATAGTTTCCGGTGCTTCTGAATTAATAGTTTTTAATTGTTCTACATATGTTTTCGGTTTATGGATAGGTTTATGTGACCTCATTACAGTCCTTACTGGTATCGGAGTACTTCTCTTTCCTGTAAAACAAACAAAAGATATTATTATACTACATGTTCTTTCATCAAGCATAATCCCTCTTGTAATTAACCGGAGGGCTTGAAAAGGACAGCTGTCTAGTCATTCGGATGGGACAAAACCCCAAGGTATCGTGTATACAGTAGAATCTGCATTAAGCAGCCACCCATGTGATTTTTTACGTTTGACCGCTTAAGGGGAGTGGCCTCTTAATAAAATCTCGTGTTTTTTGTACTGACATCAATGAATATTACGATTGGGTGCACTTGCATCGGTAAATTTGGCCGTCGCTAAATCTTGGACATAACTTCCGTAAACATGTCATTTTGTCCCAACCTTCAATACTACTGTCTATCATTGTCATGCATTCGATAATATTTATCCATTTTTGTAAAATCTCATGGGTTTTTTTTGTGCTGACATCAATTGATATTACGCTTGAATGCATTGGAAGCAAACACCAATGCAATACTTCACTTGCATCGGTAAATTTGGTCGTCGCTGAAACTCGGACATAACTTCTGTAAACTTGTCATTTTGTACCATCCTTCAATACTACTGTCTATCATTGTGACGTATTCGATAATATTTATCCATTTTTGTAACGAAAATCGATTAATTAATTTTATTTTATCAAATAAGCACATGAACCAAAAACATCGCTGATTTTGCTACCGATTCACAGGGGGGCGTAACTCTGTATGTAATATAACAGGTGGCGCTAAAAACGTCTATTTAACAACATCGCGGCTTTTAGTCGGTACTTTCAGTTTATCCAATCAGTATCAAATAATGTTCCGTTACTTGTGAAAATAATGGTCAGGTTTGTCGTTTAATAAAACAATAGATTAATTAACAGATTATCCCGGGTTAATTGTTATTTTCACATTTCTTTTTACCTGATCAGTGGGAGTCCACTTAATTGATTGCTACTCACGGGATTAGCGGGGGTGTTACGAAGAACGACAAGATGGTATCATTCAACAATGGCCGTTGAATAGGCGATGTTTTGTTAAATTCATTAGCAAAATAGTGACCGCTGGCCGCGTTAGAGGAGTGACCGTTGAATAAAGAGATGAAACAATAGAATTTTTACGGGGGGAATTTATTGTGACCGCTTACAAGGAGATGTCGCTGAATAGGAGTGGCTGCTCATATGGATTCTACTGTACATTGGCGTGCACGTAAAAGATCCCTTGGCAGTTGGAATTCGATATAAGAGTAAGCCATAGTGCCACTGTCTGAGCAAAATTATCCTCATGTGATTAACATCCTACATTTCTGCACCAACCTCGATTGGTAGAAAGGCCAAAAGTCAAAAAGAAGTCTGAATAAGATTTTTAACATGAAGGTGAGCATACACCACGCATGGTGCTATGTGTCTACAGTCTATAGCTGATTTTAAATTATCAGAGGATAATAACGCGCAGCCAATGAAATGGTGTTTAACATCCTACAGTACTAATGACGAATGACAACAGGTATAACACCAAGGGAAGGTTTGTCTTGACAGCTGCAGAGAGAAAAAAGATAGGCTGGCACTGCCAGGCAGGATACGCCCACATTTTCGAGAGATGGATAGAGAACAAACAATACCGAAAGTGATTTTTCCTACATCATTAAGTCCTGTATTTCATACTGTATTGGGAGCAGCCATTTTGTTGGTCAGTTCCAGTCTGATATTCATGAAATTCGAAGTCGACAATGATTATGGTGTGACGGTACACAACCTAGAAATGTGACTTTTCGTCAAAATCGGATAAGAATTGTGACCTGTACAGAGTCAACAACCATGATATACCATATCTTTACACTATTCGCGTACAAACGGCGACCATTTCGTCCGGCAATTTTGGTACCATTTTCACGAAATTCGAATAATTCAGGAAGTTACGATCCGATATGCGCAAATACCGAAAGGAACCAAGATCTTTGGGTTATAACCATGCATTTCAAGTTTCATCAAAATCGAATTAAAATTGTGACCTTTACAGGGTCCACAACCTTGATATACCATTTTTTAACAGTATTCACGTACAAACGGTGGCCATTTTGTATGGCAATTTTGGTCTGATTTTCCCGAAATTCGAACTCAACCTTCCTTACGGTGTAACGGTAATATAATCAAACGTTTTTTTAAATCGGATAATAATTGTGACCTCCAAGCTAAAAAAAAGGCGATTTTGCGTATAATCAGGGGCCATAATTCAGGAAGTTACGATCCGATATGCGCAAATATCGAAAGGAAGCAAGATCTTTGGGTTATAACCATGAATGTCAAGTTTCATCAAAATCGAATCAAAATTGTGACCTCCACAGGGTCCACAACCTTGATATACCATTTTTTAACAGTATTCGCGTACAAACGGCGGCCATTTTGTATGGCAATTTTCGTCCGATTTTCCCGAAATTCAAACTCAACCTTCCTTAGGGTGTAACGGTGATATAATCAAACGGTTTTTTAAATCGAATAATAATTGTGACCTCCAAGCTAAAAAAAAGGTGATTTTTCGTATAATCAGGGGCCATAATTCAGGAAGTTACGATCCGATATGCGCAAATATCGAAAGGAAGCAAGATCTTTGGGTTATAACCATGAATTTCAAGTTTCATCAAAATCGAATCAAAATTGTGACCTCCACAGGGTCCACAACCTTGATATATCATTTTTTAACTGTCTTCGCGTACAAACGGCGGCCATTTTGTATGGCAATTTTCGTCCGATTTTCCCGAAATTCGAACTCAACCTTCCTTAGGGTGTAACGGTGATATAATCAAACGGTTTTTTAAATCGAATAATAATTGTGACCTCCAGAGGGACCACAAGCTAAAAAGGGTGATTTTTCGGACAATCAGGGGCCATAATCCAGGAAATTACATTACGATAGCCGCAAATATCGAAAGGAACCAAGATCTTTGGGTTACAAACATGCATGTCAAGTTTCATCAAAATCGGTTCAAAATTGTGACCTCTATAGGGTCCACAAGCTAAAAACGTGATTTTTCGTACAATCAGGGGCCATAATCCATGAAGTTTTGATCCGATACATGCCAATATCGAAAGCAGCCGAGATCTTTTGGGGATAAACCTATATTTCAAGTTTCGTCAAAATCGGATAAGAATTGTGACCTGTAGAGAGTCCACAAACAAATTGTGGACGGACGGACGGACGGACGTCCGGACGGACAGGGGCGACGACATAATACGTCCACATGAAAATGTGGGCGTATAAAAAGGGATTTAATCTCCACTTGACCCCATGTAGGTGTCATTTTGGGACTAACATAGGGTTCAATAATTTGCTTGTGCCTATGGGTCTATAATAGTGGAACAATACCTGAGCAACTGAAGAAAACCCATGAAGTTGTAGAGTCGACCCTATTCCTTGTAATGCAAGAACAGAATCTTGATTTAATGACCAGACTTATTATACAGCGCCTATGTGCTAAACACTAACCTATTCGGCTATCCAACCTCTTCTGCGAGTAAGACAAAATACTAACCTTTGAATTTTGAGGTAGAAGCTTCTCTATTTATCTTCTGTAGTTGCTGTACATATGTTACAGGTTTATGAGCTGGACCAACAGGTTTAGATGGTCTGTAAGAACTCATAGCATGACTTGAGGTACCACCTATAATATAATAACTCATAGCATGACTCGATTATACAATTATAATAATTCATAGCATGACTTGATGGACTATCTATAGTATAAGAACACATAGCATGACTTGATGTACCACCTATAATATAAGAACTCATAGCATGACTTGATGTACCACCTATAATATAATAACTTATAGCATGACTTGATAAAACAATCATAATAACTTAGCATGACTTGATAAAACAATCATAATAACTCATAGCATGACTTGATAAAACAATCATAATAACTCATCATAGCATGACTTGATACTATAAAATGAAATGGAATGGGGTTTAACATCCTACTTTTCTGCACCGACTCCTGTATCAAATCCCAACTGTCAAAGGTTCTTAACCCTTACAACCGGAAATGCCGCAAAACCGGCTTGACGTTGTATCGCATATACCCGAAATGTCGGTTTTGCAGCTTGGGGCGTGTCAAGCTCCAATTACGTTGATGTCATAATTAATATGACGTCCTGTAAATCCAGGGAGGGACGTGCAACACCCCATGTATAGTCAGTGTTCAAAGGGTTAATCGTTAGTGCCAATAATGTGTGCATGGGACCTTTGTGTTTCATCCCATCTGATCAACTAGACACTGTTCATTGTCAGGCCATCCTGCATCACTGACAATTGGAAACTGCGCCAGAAAATCCTAAGCATCTTCCCAGCCAACACAAAGAGCAGACCTCCTAATTAGCGAGCCAAGATTTTATGCTTTGAGCCACCACGGCTGCATCAAAAAGTAGAATAAACCATAGCTTGAAGACTCAACGAAATCCCATCAGATTGTACAGGCGGTCCTACTCAAATCCAAGCATGGAATCGAAACCCCTCAATTTGACTCAATCACATAGAGAGAGAAATGGGGTTTAACGTCCATGCAACACAAGCTAGGTCATTTTGGGACTAACATATGATTGAACGTAAGGGTCTTTAGCAGTGGGAGGAAACCGGAATACCTGGAGAAAACCCACTAGGTTGGACAAGCGACCCTACTTCTTATCATGCAAAACCAGGGATTTGAAACCACGCCAGTTGACTCAATAGCAGGCTGTATGATGCAGCGCATGCAACCATTCGGCAACCCCTGTGACTAAATGACAGACCTTATTATCAAACAAGTTAAACCATTTGACTACCCAATCCCCAACTTACCTAAGGACTGCCTTGGAACTAATGGAGTTGAATATTTGTGTTTTGGTTTCATTTCCTGTAAACGTTCAGCATAACTTTTTACTCGACGGATTCCACTTATTTCAGGTTGAGTAGAGCTTCTAGTTATTGCTGGCGCAGTGCCTGTTCTTATTTCTTTAATATCTATAGAAAATAAAAATTAGATTTATCATTTGCACATGTCTTTGATTTTGGTGAAAAAGTTATTATCATCAATTTAGAAACTACCAGGTATATTGGCTTATTGTAATTATTACCTCCACTGGGTATTGTAATATTAGCCACACCGGGTATTGTAATATTACCCATATTGTGTTTCGTAATTATTAGCCACACTGGGTATTTTACTGAGTAGCCACACTAGGTATTTTACTGATTACCCACAATGCGTATACAATTATTACCCACATAAAAGAGACATAATCCGACAGATAAGACAATCCGATAAGAATCCGACAGATAAGACACACAATCTGACAAAAAAGGCAAGACACACTTCCCAGACAGAAAAGACACATCCAATCAGACAGACATACCAGTGGATGATCGATCACTTCTATCTGTATGTGATGCATCACGTGGTGTCAGCGTTGCCAGTCTATCTACGTAAGATTCAGAAGGTCGTGGCTGAATATCTTTTCTTGTAACTTCTGGTCGCTGTAATTTCACCAACTTAGTAAAGGGTTTGGGTTTGTATTCGATTCTTGCTCTACGTTCATCAGGAGATAACTCTCTGTGGAGATCTTCAGGTGATTCGTGCTGCGCCATCTGTCGGACGTATTCCATTAAATCGCTGCTGGTATGAGCAGACGGGAGATATTCTTCACTCTCCAATAACTCTAACTCAAGATCTTCCATATTATATTTTTGAGCGATTTCAGCCAATTTTTCTTCCTTCATTCTTCTTTCGTATTCCTCTTGCCGTTTCTGGTAAATGATTGCAGGTTGCGGAGTTATCGATGTTCCAGATACACGCCCGTCCACTCGCCATTTTGTACGAATGGACGATACACTTGGTTTCATATTTTCCCATTCCTTAGCTTTGATCTTTAACTCGGCTGCTTTTCGTACACTGCGCAGCGCCGTTTTCTTTGGCGGCGGTGATTTCTTTATTGTTCTAGTGGCACTAAATTTGGAAGCCAGCTTGGGCGGCTTGGCTCTTTCAGATTTTGGAGTCAGTGGTTGTTTTGGTGATGGAACTGGCAGCAAAGATGGGGCTGGTTGGTCCACTAAAATATCTCCCATTAATCTTTCTGCTTCAAGCAGACGCTGCCTCATGAACTGTGCCTCTTGTTGACGTCTTATTTCTTGCCGTTCACGTGTATGAGCTTCTATTTCTTTGCCTGTGAAGGTTGACTGAAATATAAAAAACACAAGGTAAATATAGACATCATCACTTTTCATCAATCCCCTTAGAAGCAGGGTTATTGTGTCTCAAAATCCTGGGACCAGTTTCACGAAATTTTAACTAAAGATAAAATCCAAATTTTAGTAGATTCTTCAATTTTGATTGGCTAAGCACTAAAATCAATCAGATATTATCCAATCAAATTACTAAAATTTGGATTGTATCTTAGTTAAAATTTCGTGAAACAGGCCCCGGATCAAATGGCTTATCTTATCTATATCAAGTTTGAAAATTCTAACTTAATTAATTCAGAGTTATTGTCCAGTCTGGACAAAAGGAACCTGTCATCCGACACAAATTATCACTAATGAGTTGTGTAATAAATTGTACCTGACAAAGTCTGTGATAGACGGCTTCTGTCAAGACTTGGTTATTGTGTTCCAACCCCCTGTAACTGACAGACAGATGGACGAACAGACTAACGGACAGACAAACAGACCATTGACTTACATCAAAACCACCAGCTGGGCGATATGGATGAATTTCTTGTTCTCTTAGTTTATCTAATCTCTCGCGATATTCATCCTGCTGCTTGACATGATGATTGGCCATCCATTTCTGTAAAACACGCCTCTTTTCTTCTTTATCATCCGTTGCATCTGTTTTATGTATCAGCTCTTCTAAAGTTTCAACACCAGTCGACCCATAAATAACTCGCCTACAAAATTACATCAATTAAAATAGAAAAGATATTCTGAGATGAGTGACTGAAAGACAGAAATTAATGAAATGTTGTTTAATGGCATGTCAGCTCCAACCGGGCTATATTGCGACATGGAATGGTAAATTAGTGTGCACATAAAACAATCCTTAACAGTTGGAATCCGATGTAGAGCAAGCTGGACTCAGGGACAAGTCGAAAGGGCTGTATAGCTTCTGCATCAAGAACTGATATTTGCTGAGAAAAAAGACATGAATTGGAGAAAAAAGGTCGCTACATCCATAACATTATGAATCTAATTCTACGTAAGCCTGTTTGTACAGCTGTAAAGTAGTAATCTTCTCTTAGATGAGAATTAATTTACCTGGACTCAGCCTTGAATTTTAAGGCTTCTGCTTCTTCATGAGATAAACCTGTTGCTTCAAGATCGACCCCACCCTCCAATAATACTTCCCCAATAATATCACTCAGATCACTCAGACCAGATAATCGAACATCTTCACTGAAATATACAATAAATTCTACTCTCAAAACATGTCTTATTGCAAAAAATATTCTTTATAAAGATATGCCACATTTTGCACCAGATGCATGTAAGACAGAGAATGAACTAAAAAAAAGTGATTTTTTGCACAATCAGGGCCATAATCCATGAAGTTCCGGTACGGTATGCACAAATATCAATGGGAACTAAGATTTTTTGGTTATAAACATACATTTAAATTTCATGAAAATCAAATAAAAATTGGATTAGGTAAAAATGTGATTTCGTACAATCCTGGGCCATAATCCATGAAGTTACAGTCCGATACATGCCAATATCGAAAGGAACTGAGATTTTTGGGAGAAACCTGTATGGAATGTCCACAAACAAATTATGGACGGACAGACAATATATAGCTACATGTGGACATGTAAAAAGGGATAAGAACAATTTGTAACAAATCATCAATCTTTCCCCAAAATAAACACAGCATAATATATTTGAAGTAATATAGGAATATTAGAATCAGGACTAACGTTTGTTTATTTTTTTCTGCGGACCTGCGTGTTGTAGTTCTCGCTGATTTTCTCGCACTAGCCACTGGTGATTTGGGTGAAATTGTTGGTTTGGGTTTATCTTCCTTGCTTGAAGTCATTATCTGTAAAAAATCCAAAATATATCCTCAAAAAATTAGTTTTCCGGGTCCAATGCTAAAATGTACTCAAATTCAATAAAGAGAGAGAACAATTGGGTTTAACATCCAATCGACACAAACTAGGTCATTTCGGGACTAACATATAGGTTTAATCTTATTTCAATAATTTGCTTGCGTGTAGAGGTCTTTAGCAGTGGGAGGAAACCGGAGTGCCCGAAGGAAACCCACGAGATTGAACAGGCACCTCTACTTCTTGTACAAACAATGCCACTCAACTCAATGACAGGCCTTATGATGTAAAACACACGCTGCTTTAACCATTTTGTTTAACTATTAGAGCGAGAACTGTCTGTTCTTTATCGAATCTTAACCCAATATTGCTTTATGTAAACCAACAAAAAAACCTGAAGATGATAATAATAATTCAATCTAACCTCATCTCTATCTCTATCAAGTTGTATTTCTCTATCAGTTAGTCTTGATTGTCCAGCCTCATCTCTAGCTCTATCAAGTTGTATTTCTCTATTGGTTAGTCTAGGATGTCCAGCCTCATCTAATCTCTCCAGTGTACTCATTATCTAAAATAACAAATCATTTAATATACAGTAAAATATTCCATGACCATAAAAGGATGGAATGGGGGGGGGGGCAACTCTTCCTCGGTACAATACTTCTCAGACAAACATGGTAATTCTCATTATCAGGATTACATATGGCAATTCTCATTATCAGGATTACATATGGCAATTCTCATTATCCTGATTACATATGGTAATTCTCATTATTATGATTACATATGGTAATTCTCATTTTAACACTTACATATATGGTAGGCTAACTTTTACCTCAATAACTATGTAAGAAATCAGAGGGGAAGAATTTTGCCTATACAGCGGCAGAGGTTTCACTCTACTCTTCTTCTACGGTAATTCCAACAGCAAAGGGGTCTCCTAATGCGTCGTGCACAGTAGAACTGTTTATTTTCAGTCCCATGCATACAACTGCGCAGATTTAAATTGTAAGCACCACAGGAACAAGTAATGAACAAAAAGGTCCTGACTTTTCTTTACAACTGTAACCAAGCAATCTATCAACAAAATGATGTCCACGAACAAGGTTAAATGTTAATCAGAACAAAATTAAATCATACTGGACTATATTAATATGTTATTTTCAATGCAGGGGGGGTATTTTTCCAAGGCAGCGATTTAGCTTCAAATATACAGATCACATGATCTCAACACATTTTATCATTGGCCCACCTTACAGACACTGTATATGAATTAATTAGGGTCAAGCGTTCTACACGCTGCCTTAGTCTCCGATACACCATGTTATCTACAATAGTCCCCATTAAAAAGTCTCTTACGCATATCACAATTACATACTATATACTTACCCGTCTAGAACTCTCAAAATCTTGTTCAATATTATTCGACATTTCATCAATGGCCGTCACTTGATCATTTAATTCTCGTAATCTTTTAATCAAGGATGTTTTGGAATATCTCATACTTTCTCTCGGTAATATACCCAGATACAAACTGAAGAATAATATCATCATTACATTTTAAACTAGATAAAATTTAGTGAAATAGGGTATAATGTCCACTCAACACAAATTTGTTAATTTTGGGACTAACATATTGTTCAATTTTATCTAAATATTTTGCTCCCGCGTAGGGGTCTTTAGCAGTGGGAGGACACAGGAAAACCTGGAGAAAACCCACGAGGTTGGAAAGGCAACCCTACTCCTTGACTCAATAATGACAGGCTTTATGATACAGCATGCACATGCTAACCATTCAGTCATCTACCCCCCCCCCCCTTACAGAAGATTTATTTCTGTCCAGGTAGATAATATAAAATTATAACAAAGCTTTCGATCTGTTTTGTACACCCATGAATTGTTTCACTGACTTAAATCATCAAGCATCATGATTTAGCAAAAATACATACTTAATTAATTCCACAGAGTCCTTCATTCTCAATATTTATGCAAAATTATATTTCACAAACTTTTAATACATTATTATTTTACATTTTTTCATAATCTCACTTGGATGACAGTAGAATGATGTCATACAGCTGTATGATGTCATAATTGAATGATGTCACTAAGATCAGCAACTGACAAGACAGGAAATTTTCTGGTTATTTTTTTTAGACTAACATGGTAATTTATATGTCACATGACTATCTGTGCAATGCTTGCTGTTGTTATTTCCGCCAATCTTTTACGCCCACTGCTAACATGTGATCAGAATCGTCATTTCTAACATGAGAACAACCGTAGCCTTCATTTTCAAATTTTGGACTAGAAAATATTCACAGTTCAAAACATTGCGACATATCGTCTTGTAAGATTTCAAATAATATCGACTATACAAAAATCAAAGGACTATTTTACTCGGTGGAAGTCTTTCACAGTGAATTGTTTAAATTATTGACCAATCAAAATGCTTTAATGTATATGTCCGCATGTAATGGTCGCATATGATATCCAAGTTACAGTCGCTGTCTTAGAAAATAAAACAATATGGGGTTTAAAATGTCTCACTTTTGGGTTCCATCAAGACTAAAAAAGAGGATTGGTTCTCATAAAATATTGCCCAGACAGTGGCCATTTTCAATGACTCGACACTGAGTTCCATCTGTCACAGTTTCTTGTACACAAACGATGTGTGATTTCAGTTATTCATCCAATCACAACCCTTTCCTTTGCCATGACCTCCTCTCATGCTCTCTTCCAACTAGGGAGATATCACAGAGATCGAACCTGCCATACTCACGGACCTCTCCCGCTGGTTTGTAATAGCTTTATTTAACGTTCTCCCAAGTAACAGACATGTTGAAACACTAAAATGGGTCGATCTGATATTTAAACTGGCATCACCTACCTGTCTTGATTGGTGTATCTGTTTTTACGATCTAACATTTTAGCTGTGACTGGATCGTAACCATAGTGACGGGGAGGTAGAACTGGTTCAAGACTTTCTCGTAACAATTCTTCTGTTTCACCTAAAAATAGAATTAAATAAAAGGCCATACACACAAATATGGTGGTTTCTTAGACAATCTCTCCCTAAAACAATCTGAAGCAAAAGGAAGGTTAATATTTTGTAAAAGTATCACTACTGCACTAAATGATTACTCATTAAAGATACATTACGGGAGATTAGATAACGAGTTGGCAGTTCTCACTATAAAAATTAAAAACTAGATAATGTAAAGGCAATTTACTGAAAATTTCAGTCAAATTGATCCACTATGAACCGAAAGTTAAGCAAGAGAAATTTCTCGATCATCATAACTCAAGTCGGTATGGTAAAAGCATAGTCTCGATTATCCATTTAATAATTAAATCGAGAAGGTAAGTTATGCAGTAACTTGGATCATAATCCACCAAAGATCGCAGGCTAGCGATGGCATCGATTGTTGATTATGGTCTGGATATGTTAATAAATGTCTAATTAATAACTTAGATAATATTTAAGGCCTAAAGAAAGACTTAGCTCTTGCATAATGTATGTTTAACATCACATATGAAGGCACAACATTTATCTCATCAAAATACATACAGTTATAAAAACAACAATTATTTACCGATATCTTGATGTCTAGTTGACGATGGTTGAAAGGCTTCATCCCGTTGTTGTTTATCCTCTCTATCAGGAATATCATTAAAAACATCGGATGCTCGAATATCAACGACGTTTAAATACGATCTTCCACGTTCCTGATTCTATATAAAAAAATATAAACACATGATCTACAGTGACAAAAAATAAAACTTTGGCAAGTTGGTTCCATGTTTCATTTTATATGATTACTGCTCATTACTGGGGGTTTCCAACCTCAACGGTTTTCTCTAGGTCCCTTGTTTTCCTTCCACTGCTAAAGACCCCTTACGCGCAAACGAATTATTGAAATAAAATTGAACCATATGTTAGTCCCGAAGTATGACCTAGTTTAAACCCCACTTCTCTCTCTCATTATACAGAGTCACATATTAAATGGAATTTAACCTTTAATCAAAGAAATAGAGGCAGTAAAATTTCTAACAAGCTCCACTATCAACAATGAATGTTAGACGAGACGAGTCTCTAAAATGCAACGGAAACAGTAGTCTACAATATCTACAACCTATGCAAGGTAAGGCGAGCCTCTAAGACGCGACAGAAACAGTTGTCTATGATATCTAGAACCAATTCTAGACGAAACGAGCATCTAAGATGCGACTGAAACTGTAGTCTACGATATAACCCCTGATGTAAGTAAACATTAAATGCTCCACTTTCTACAACCAATGCTAGACGAGACCTGGAATAAAGTTCTCTACGATATCACCCTCGGTAGAAGCAGACGTTAATATCTCACCTCTCCCTCTTCACCTTGATTAAAACCAAGTTTAAGATAAATATCAGGAGGTAACATACGGCCATGTTGCCGTTTATTGTACTCTATCACAGCTTCCTGTATCGGGTCACTTCCTGAAATAATCACATCAAACATAAACATTTCTACTTGGTCCAAAATAGGAATCATTCAATGTTTATGTTGATTTTGTTTTCCATGAGATTTAAAGCGATAATTTCATATTTCCCATTCTTCTAAGTCACTAACACTGGAAATAATAACACAATTACCTCCCTTGTTTTTCCATTCTCCCCATGCAATAGCTATCTTCAAAGGTTTGAATTTGAAGTTGAAAATGACATTTTGAACTGGCAATAACAAGGTAGGACTGTTTATAGCTACCATCTATTTTAAGGCTTTATTTTAATACATTTTACAAACATAACTTAAAAATGTGAAATTACTGCTTTAAAGATAAAATGAATAAAAGAGACATTGTCTTGGTTATCAAGTACCATTTCTATGATAACAAACGATCTATGCTACATCTTGAAACAGTCGGAACTTCACTCAGAATAAAGTAATTTGACTGAATTGTTCAATATACATGTATTCCTTATCCATTATCTATTTTGAACTATTATAGCGAGAACGACCAGCTCTTTATCTAAATATTATATAATGTATCTTCAAGTATTATGTGATGAACTGTGATTAGTATCATACCTGTATCTTTAGTTATGGATGTCCAGGCGTCTGCTCTACGTGCAGATTCTGCTTCAAGAATTGGATCTGGTTCAGCGATAGCATCAATCATTTCTTTAGTCATGGTTGAGAAATCCACCTGAAATAAATAAAATGAGGTTTAACGTCCTAATGTTCTGTTCCCACTGGGCTAATGAAGACAGGCAAATACATCGATCACTTCAAGTCCAGTTAGAAAATAGCATCTTGAAAAGTGGTTGTGAATCATACGAGGTTGTTGTTGAGTTGAAGTTATAAACTACGAAAGGGGGTGATGCCTAATAAACCATTTTTCTGAACCATTAAAAGAGGCACATCATGAAAACATTAAAGGAAGTTGGGGGTTGCACAATAAAATATGGTTGTTTGCATTGTTGTCAATTATGGTTGTCATTCTGGGCTTAAGACGAAAGAACTCTTGTCGAAACATTGCTAGAAAAAAACTTTAAAGTAACTTGTATTCCATGACCTACAAATGTTTTACATATTATAAATAATAGTTTTACCTTTTTCTTCTTTTGTCTCTGTTCTTTCATCTTTAAAGCCAGTAAATATTGAAATCTGGTATCGGTGTCTGCCTCTGATCCAAGGATCTCATCTAGTCTGAGATGATGGTCGAACGTTCCTACAATACACAGACAGAGAGATAAAACACGGTTTAACAGCCATTCAACACAAACTAATTCATTTCAGAGAGAGAGAGAGAAATGGGGCTTAACGTCCACTCAACACAAACTAGGTCATTTCGGGACTAACATATGGTTTAATTTTATTTCAATAATTCGCTTGTGCGTAGGGGTCTTTAGCAGCGGGAGGAAACCGGAGTGCCCGGAGGAAACCCACGAGGTTGAGAAGGCGCCCCTATTTTCATGCCACATACGCTCACACCAGGGCTTGAAACCACAGCCGGAAGCCAGAGGTGACCGGCCAGCTAGAGGTCGAAGCGCGGCACTCTAGACCACTAGGCCATCCCAACACCCCGTTTCATTTCAGAGACTAACATATGGATCAATTCTATGTCATTATCTGTGTCTCTGAGCAATCTGATTAAAATACAGATGTATATTTCGTTTTGTTTTTATACTTTCTATAGCCTACTCTACATCAAGATCTGTCCAGTTGTAGTGGGAGATCGTGTCAGGTGTCATACAAGTGGCTTTTGACCCTCTGACGTCTGACATTGATTAATCAATCAGTATTGACGTTTCTCGGAGCATACCTACAGTTCAGTGCCGAGAACACCAAGAACTCGCTGTAACAAGACTATTTCAATGGCTAACAAGACCAGTAAACAAAATTTTGAACTATAAAAAACAAAACAAAATAGGATCTGTATCATAATCGGATTGGTTACTGACATTATTTTATATGTTCATCTGTTCAACTTGCTAATTGACGACCATGTCATCTCCCTCTACATTGCCCCAATGCGCATTACACAGAAAAATTACCACCGTTTTACCAGGAAAGATTCCTTTTTTCTCTCAAATTTGTGCCTGACAAATGAGAGGGACTACAGAGGATTGTGCCTGACATCGTCCCTGTGTGTCTTTTGAACAATGTATGTGTTGTTTTTACCTGGTTTAATAGCATAACCATCATGTAATGGTCCTTGTTCTTCTGTCTCACTTTCTTCATCTTCTTCTTCTTCCTCTTCCTGAGGGCAAAACAAACAAATTATTCATTTTTGTTTTTGAAGCAATCCAATCTCAAGAATATAATGGTGTATATATTTACCTGTATAACGTAATGTTATATATTTACCCGTGCAATGTAATGTTGTACATTTACCTGTAAATGTAATGTTGTGAATGTTCACCTATATAATGTAATGTTGTGTATATAATGTAATGTTGTATATAATGTAATGGTGTATATATGTTTACCTGTATAATGTAATGTTGTATATAATGTAATGGTGTGCATAATGTAATATTGTATATAACGTAATTTTGTATATAGTGTAATGGTGTATATATGTTTACCTGTATAATGTAATGTTGTATATAATGTAATGTTGTATATAATGTAGTATATATTTACCTGTATTATGTCCTCTTCTGATGTTTGTTTTACTTTAATAACTTTACTTCTACAAATAGAGAAAGTATATCATTTATTTTACTTTCTTCATGCTTCAACATGAGAGAGAGAGAGAGAGAGAGAGAGAGAGAGAGAGAGAGAGAGAGGTTGAGTTTAACATCCACTTGACACAAACTAGGTCATTTTAGGACTAATATATGATTCAATATTTCAACAAACATTTAAAATCCCTCAACCGACGATCAGTGCATGTAATTCATTTGAATAAATGAACGATAATAATATTTCAATGTCGCATGGTCAATGTCAATCGAAGGCAGTGGTTGGTGGAATAATCCTGGTTTATTTTCGGCAGCACCAACTGGGCTAAAACGTACTAAACTTAGGCTGTCTGTCTACAGACGTGAGAGCAGACACTGAGCTAGTTGACCGACATTTCAAGCCTTTAGTGGCATTTAGCCATTGAGCACAATGAAAAAATAAAAAAGACAACACAGTTATATGTGCTTGATAACGATAAGAGAATACTTGTTAAAACCTTGTGCTTTGCCAAAAAACCATTGATTGCTTTTCCATATAACTGTGGGTTTTTTTTCTTCTCAACATTAATGATTTCAGTTGAGATCACTACATATATTTCCTGAATTTCGAGAATTATCTGCTCCCATATAATAAAATTAACAAGGTTTTATTGGTCTTTGTGTATAACTGATGTGAACCGGAGTAGGGCCGCATTATAAAACAGTATACTAATTGTTGGATATTGCGGCGTTTAAGGGCCAAGATTTATTCTCAAACTAAAGTAGATGGATTTTTGCGTGCTGATTACGGCTAATGAAGACGGGGCTTGGTGATAGGATTCCAGAATATTCTTAATGTGTATTGGAATACCTGTCAAATTTACACTAACCTTTTCTTAGTTGTAACAATTTTCTTTGTTTGCATTTCTTCGTTCGCCTGCTCTTTCATCATCTGAATCTTTTGTTTCTCAGACTCAACTTTTTGTAGAAGTTGTTCGGGCGACAAAAGTTGTTCAGGGTCGACGAACTGACCTAAATGAGACTCCTTCCCAAGTTCAATATAGGGAGGCTTCGTTTCTTGTAATCGCAATAAGGGAATTCCAAACCTGTGTTTTGGGTCTTTTGACAGAGCTATGGATCTCTGTGGTGGTTGCCCAACAGATGATGGTGGTGGTGGTACTATTGGAATTTTATTGGCCAAGTTTTTAAATTGAGAATGAGGAAAACTCTGTAATTTTAGTAACTGTATGGGTTCTCTGGGCTGTTTGTGGTGGGGTTGGTGTTCAGACCAGGCTTCTTGCGGAATCTTTGGGAAGAAAAATTTGGGCTGATTTGTGTCTCTTTCTGCTGTCATCCTTAAAAATTTAGGAATGAGGTTTACGTTATTTGGATCAGTGTTTAACGTAGCATTGACGACATGATGATTATTATCCAATCGGAGCAATGGAAAACCGTTATTCTCTTTACCATGAGATGGTTTACTTTTCAAGCTGCCAGATGCAACAGGTTGTACGTTTTCATGCTGAAGATATTTCAATTCTTGTAACACTCGGTCAACTTTCACAGGCCCTTTTTTGTCCAACTTGTTTGAGCCGCGACGTAGTGATGTTTCTAATTCGTCTAGGTTCATGCTATTATCGGCTGGGTTGTATGATGAGTCGTGCCGACGATCCGGAGATCTGTGGCGTGTGCTCTGTTGTTGTCGTTGAGGTGGTTCTCTCAGTACCCGATGCTGAGCTGGTAAACTTGATACACTTTTATCATCTATAGCTCCCATCATGGCCATCAAACTATGGTGCTGGACCTGAAAGAAAGAACCAAAATATTGAAAATAAGTCTGTGGTAAACAAAATTTCTAAAATAAAATGGGGTTGAACATCTTTTTGATCTGCACTGGCTGAAGGTCATACAGTGTGCTATACTATGAGATAAATTTTGCTAGGACAGCGGCACTACAGCCTACTCTCTATCTGATCGTTTACAGCAATAACATATAAGATTAACTCAATCTACATTTGCCTCTCTCTTTTGCTCTCTGAATTTGATTCCATAGGGCAACAACATCTCATCCCTTACAGCAACAACACACAAGATTGACTCTATCTCATCCCTTACGACAACAACACCAAGAGTTCAAATGAATTTACAAGATTGACTCTATCTGACCCCTTACGGCAACAACACATGAATTCAAATCAATTTACATTTGATCTAAATCAAAGAGGTTATTCAAAAACAAATTTTATTTTATATAATAAGACACATACCTCCATAATTCTTCTCATTTCTGATCGAACAATATTCTGTAGTTGATTGGCTAAACTTGAATTAAAACCAGAATCCAAATGTGGACTTTCATTATAAGACTGTCGTCTGCTCACATGACCCTGTTGACCTTTTGCATCAGGACTTCGACTACGGGATCGGTTAGCTTTAATAGACATTTGTGGGCTGATTGATCTAGCATTGATTTGGGTATGTATCTTAGTACTTGTGGGACTGGTAGATCTTTCTAACGAGGATGTTAATGAGGCTTTTAGGATGGATGATCTTTCAAGTGGACTGTTTTTCGATTGGCTGGGAGAAGAGGCTCTATCGACATTCTTTGAAGACTTCTTATCCCGTGATTTACGATGACTTGTTAGTAATTCTTCTTGCGTACTTGTCGTGGTTTTATGCCGTAAAGACGAACTCTCTACTGTTTCAGTTGGTCTAGCCTTGCCTTTCTTCTTGCTGACAGGTGTACTGGTGTTCGGAGAAGCAGAATTATTTCGTTCGGGAGAAGTGTCAGGATACACGGTTCGATTCAAAAATGACACATCTTCTCTGGTTGGACTTCCAGTTCTAGAAATCACAAATGAAATAAAAAGAGGTTTACCATTCGGTATAGAAATCACCCATAAAATATAAACTTACATCACGTTAAAATCAAACACTATATACCATGGGTTCCATGTCGGCCATATATGCCGGTCGGGACCGAGGGGACCGAAACTGGATCAGACCCGTAGGTCAGTAGGTCATTTTGCACGCCAGAAAAATACCATATTTTGTGCTAAATCATAAAATATAAGCTTATATCAAGTTAAAATCAAATACTATAGTATATACTACATGCATGTCGGTACACACATGAGGTCATTGGATCAAAACTACAATAAATATACTTGTATCCATGACAACCCAACATCCAATAAATTTATAAAATTGAATACTGAAATGACATCATATTGATTTGCACGTAAAATAACCATTGGCAGTGGGCTATGAATCAAGAGCAAATATTATGTCAAGGGGTAGCCATGCTGGAAAACATGAGGAACTTTCTCAGCCAACACCGACATCGATCCCGAGGCCTCCTAACTCATTGACTTACATGTACTCATTGAGTCATTGGCTTATTCACTGATGCGTTATTGACTTATTCACTTGAGACATTGGCTTATCACACTGTACCACCTTGGCTCCCACAGTCACAATAAACACGGTTTATATATGAAAGAACTATGCAGATGGAATGTGGTTCATTTGGAGAGAGAGAGATAGAAATTGGGTTTAACATCCACTCGACACAAACTAGATCATTTTGAGACTAACATGTGGTTTAATTTCATTTCAATAATTCGCTTGCGCGTAGGGATCTTTAGCAGTGGGAGGAAACCGGAGTGCCCAGAGGAAACCCACGACGTTGAGAAGGTGCCCCTATTTCCATGCCACATACGCTCACACCAGGGATCGAAACCACACCCGCAAGCCAGAGGTGACCGGCCAGGTAGAGGTTGAAGCGCTGGTTCATTTGGTGTTCTATTATGATTTGTGCACTGTTCCAGATTTTCTCTCAAAGACTCACAATTTCTGACTTGGAATATTTGAATATTAATTAGAACAAACATGTATGGTAATTTGAAATTTTCTATGGTTGCTATGGTAATATATAAATTTGTGACAATCTGACGGACTTACCCTCTGATGACTGACAGTGACTGTTTTATTTCTCCGTTTAAATCGTAAGATTGTAGAGTACTCTCGCTTCCACAACTTTCATCATCCGCATCTCTAGAAATACAAAAATACAAGATTTTAGTTAAGTTGATTAAAAAACACATCTTTTTTTGTTTTGTTTTTATAGTTCAAAATTTCGTTTACTTGTCTTTACTACACTAGGATCTTGAAGAGTTGATATTAATGACGTGTGAGTAAATCGCCAATGAAACGGTCTGTTACAGCAAGCTTTAGGAATGTCTTGCATGGAACTGTGGGTAATCCACTAGTAACATCAAAAGCTGCTCAAAATGACCTCTGATGTGACATATCACTACAACTGGTCAGATCTACACGTACATGTCGTGTTGGTTATCGAAAGTATACAGAAACAAAACGAAATGTAGATCTGAGGTTTATACATGTAGTGTGTTGGTTATGTAAAGTATACAGAAACAAAACAAAATGTAAATCTGAGAGAGAGAGAGAAATGGGGTTTAACGTCCACTCAACATAAACTAGGTCATTTCAGCACTAACATATGGTTTAATTTTTTTTCATTTCAATAATTTGCTTGCGCGTAGGGGTCTTTAGCAGTGGGTGGAAACCAGAGTGCCAGGAGGAAACCCATGAGGTTGAGAAGGCCCCCTATCTCCATGCCACATACGCTCACACCAGGGATCGAAACCACAGCCGCAAGCCAGAGGTGACCGGCCAGCCAGAGGTTGAAGTGCTGCACTCTAGACCACTAGGCCACCCCCCCCACACACACAATTTAATACCACTATGTAAATTAAACAGATATTTTTGGTTTATCATAACCTTATACTTACCCTTCTAGTATATGTTTATAGGCATTTCTGATTCCATCTTCTGATGTTGTTGTCTTATTGGCTTCTTCGTAACTTTTACGAACAAATTGAGCTGGATGGGATCTACTGTTGCGTAGCGATTGTTCCGACTGGGATCTAACTGGCGAACGAACTGGTGAAGTGTGTTGCTTTTCAATGGATGGTTGTCGTACTTTCTTTTTGATCTTCTTTTTTCTCTCTTGGGGTTCGGATATATAACCTTGTCCAACATCCTGGATAGCGTAGGTGTTCGGGTTGTATTTATTCTCTAGTAACCATAGCGACAGCAGAATCAACTGAGCAGGAATTTGAATTTTTATTGTGGGATTACTGTCAAATATATCCTGTTGCCCGAGACCAAATGAATGATTCTTCCGACACCAAGCTTCCAACCATTCCAATAGTAACTGAAGAAGTTTGTATTTCCGTCCAAACTTCACGTCCAGGCTCCAGGAGTTGTTCTCGTCAACATCTGGTTTATAAAGAAGGTCTTCAGACTGAGAAAATTTGGAAGCCAAATTCGTGACATTCTGCTGACTCCCTTTTCTTGGCGATTTTTGTGAATGGTCAAAGAAACTCTTGGATGGAGAATCTTCAACAAGGACGTCCAATCCGCCCTCACTGTTGAATCTTTTCACGACACCCTGTTTATTTTGTTCTTCCACAACACTTTTACTGCGGAATAGCCCCTGAGGTTTAGATCTTGGTGACGGTTCCTGATTCAGGGAGAGGTTTGAGTTGTATTTCTGGGTCAATATACTTTGACTTCGAGCAAAAGCCAAGGATGATCTACTGGAACTTCTGGAGGCAGACATTACAATGAGAGAATATTTCTTTTTCTCGGCACTAGTGAAATCTCTTTCTGAGAAAACAGCTAATTCCCTGCTGATGATTGCATCGGCGAAGGACCCGAGAAGAGGTAGATCTCGAGGACGATTAACACTTCTTTCTAGATCCAACAGCTTTTCAAAACTCACAGCAGCAAATGTGTCCAAGAATTCAAAATATGACTGCTTTGTCTCGAACTGTCTCGATCCAATGTTAAGGTCAACGTGACGTTGTGTTTTTTCACCTCCGCTATTGAAAACAAACTCTTCAAAACTTCCAAATGTCTTTCCTTTCTTTTTCAAAACTTTCGTAACCGCCTGACATTGTTTACTAAAATAAGTTGCAAGTGATTTTCCTCGTGGAGAGGCACCGTAAAATGTAACGGATTTACGAACGTCTGTTCCACTATCGATATCATCATTGAGTTCCTTATTCGCGGACTTTCCGTCATCTTCTGGAGTGACGATTACCCCTTCCCAACTATGCAAAATCTTCTCCAGTTTTTCCTGAATTTCTGGATCCAAATTTTCAAAGTCATAATAGTGTTCCGCGAGGATGTCTGCTGTATCTTCAGAGGGAGGTAACTCAATCAATAAAGACAGGACGACTTTATACAAGCTACTTTCATCTGGTAAATAATGGCAAAATGAAAGTAGATGGACAGCCCATTGAAGCGACGTAAAACATTCTTGTAGCCATGCTTGTTGATCTTTGTCTTCAAGATCACCCTGAAATAAAAAATTTTCAATAAATTCCTAGATCATGTGTGAGAGAGAGAGAGAGAGAGAGTTTAATGTCCACTCGACACAAACTAGGTCATTTCGGGACTAACATGTGGTTTAATTTTATTTCATTAATTTTCTTGCGGGTATGGGTCTTTAGCAGTGGGAGGAAATCGGAGTACACAGAGAAAACCTACGAGGTTGGATAGCAAACAGATAACGATAAACCTAGTGAATGTTATTCATAAAACTATCTGTTATTATATATCGTCTTTTCTAAATGCCTTTTAAAGATGTTAGTCGGAAGATGTTGCATAGAATAATTATCGTTTTATCTACCTTGGACTGAGTCGCATGTAGCCTGTTCAGAAATTTCTCTTTTTCCCGCAATTTTAGAGAGAGTTTATCTCTCGCATGTAACAGCCACAATAACGAACAGAAATCTCGGAAACATGTGAGAACGTGCTGCGTAGAATAATTTCTGATATATTGTGACAGATGTGACGTTAAAGATTGGTACTGTTGTAAAATTGACGGAACTTCTGAACAAGGACCTTCTGTATTCGCCTGGAAATAAAAAAACACAACTAAATCACATTTTTTTCATTGTATAACTGTAAATAATGTTGTCTTTGCTCCTCTGTGCGAACAGTGGACAACGAAAAATAGGGGATTTGTTTATTTCCTGCATATTTTTCATTCTGCAGTAAAAATAAGAACTGCCTTATTTCACCTATTCAGGTTTCTCTGTTCGCAGTTCATCAAGGATGAAAGATATTGAATTGAAAAGGTATGAAATTGATCCTAATATAAAGTTATCATGCTAAATTCCGGGTACTGACCTTTCACATTAAAGTTTTGTTTATTGCGCATTAAATTAACAAGATAATTTTTAAAAAGACAGTTTGGCAATATTTAACTATGTTTTTAATTTTTTTTATACAAATCTAATTATAATCATTGTGTTTCTCATGGCTAAATTTTTTGAAATTCTAACTAAAACATGTTGCATTTTATTGTTAAATATATCGTAATTTAATTTGTCTATTGTCAGTTGTATAGTGTCATCGCTTTAATTAAAATAGTAATTGTGTTCCACATTACGTGTTTCCATTGCTAAAAATAACAACTATAGAAAGACTTACGCGAAATTGTTTTGCCTTCTCCTGTATGCTGATTAGTTGTTGTGTATACCAGGTGATACATGGTAAGGAAAGATGGCTGCCACTCAACACGGAGAGAATTAGCTGTATTAATGATGAGATCTGTTCTCGTATTTTCTCTTCTCTCTCGAGACTAGGAGGAGACGCATGCTGTTGTAAATAAATCAAATATAAAACAACTCAATAATATAGGACATATATAACCAGACGGCTGACCAGACGTAAGTTATGACATTTGGGGAATATGATGTAAACAACATTCTAATTAAAATTATATCTATTTGGATCTGACTTGGTTAAAATGTAGATTGACTTAAAGATACATTATTGTTGATTAGACAATGAGTTGGCAGTTCTCACTATAACAGTAAATAACAGTCAAATTGATCCACTCTAATTTAGCGATTGAATTTTGGGCCTACCTTCGATCATCATTACCAAAGTCGGTTGATTTAGCTCTTACGTAATGTAGGTTTAACATAACATCTAAATAATTTCTACTGTACGTTAATATTCTCTGGAGAGACAGATGAATGAAGCCTACTTCAATTTCTGTCGGGGAAGGTTGATAAAACGACCGAAATTGTAGTTTGATTGCATCAAAGTACACAGAGTAGTGTAGGGTATTACCTCTGCAGTCACGATACACAAATCGTGAGGAGGTAAATTGTGATACATCGATTTAAAGATATATCAAGCCACATGTAACAACCACTACTAATTCATTTGAATGACGCCTGAAAGAATACTCTCAAAAGATCTTCGAGCAAGTACATTTGAGAGAAAATTCTTCAATTGTCTATTATCACCATAGATTAATGTTACCTGTTTTATATGTGTAGGTTGTGGACAGTAGAGGGGTGGCGACGGAAGATAGAAATCAGATGGAACTAATGGATACAGATTTTTGACGACCTTCTTCAGTTTGTGAATAAGACCATCGAGTAACCATGGTACCACTTCAACTTTACACATGATACCAGCAGTTAATAATTCCTTTATTGTCTGTGTTAAATGGTTGATGTCAGTATCGTTGGTAATCAACACTGGATCTGAAAGAGGGAGAAATGTCATTTGACCTTCACTGAAAACGAGTTTAATTAACTCCCCTCAACACAAACTTGATCCTTTTGGCACCTAATCAATTCTTTTTTTCAATACTATGTTCTTTAGCAGGGAGATGAAAGTGGATGACCCAGAGAAGTACAAACGTGGAATAAATACCACGATGATTTTATTATTAACAGGATTTGAAGACCAGATGGAACTCCCAGCCAAAGTGAGAGAGAGAGAAATAGGGTTTAACGTCCACTCGACACAAACTAGGTCATTTCGGGACTAATATATTGTTTAATTTTATTTCGATAATTCGCTTGCGCGTAGGGGTCTTCAGCAGTGGGAGGAAACCGGAGTGCCCGGAGGAAACCCACGTGGTTGAGAAGGCGCACCTATTTCACATACGCTCACACCAGGGATCGAAATCACAGCCGCAAGCCAGAGGTGACCGGCCAGCTTGAGGTCGAATTGCGGCACTCTAGACCATTAGGCCATCCCTCCACCTCTAGCCGAAGGAGATAAGTAAACAGGTAACAATTGCTCATTATTGAAAGACATTTTGACTAATTGTATTCTGTAGAATTGTGACCTTTGCATATTTCCAGTTAAAATACTAAATACCACTGAAATAATCCAATAAGGTAAGGCATATCATTCTAGAAATTCTAGAGGACTAAATCTTAAATATACTGAAATACTGGAAGATGTTTATAATTACCTTGATCCAGCGAGCCACCAAACAATACGTTCAATCTGTCTTGTAAAATAGAGATGGGTCTCAGATGATCAGGTAGAGTCAAAGGCTTCCTTGGTCTGAAATCAAATAAAGTTATTCGTAAATATTTACAGTACGGATGATCTGGGTTACCAAGTGAAATGGGGTTCAACTTCTCATGCTAATAAACTAAAATTTTGAAAGAGTAAAAAACGTATGAAGAAAAAAAATAAAATTTAAAGGCAAGAGGATTATTTATGAATTTTGGTCTCACTACATACGTTTCAATAAGTTTTGACTGAATGATAATGAGATTGGTAGGTTTGAGAGGGCCAGAGTTTACATGTCATAAAATCAGAATTAACTTTCAAACACAATATACACAGTTATGTTTTTTATGTATAAAATACTTGAAAATATATTTAAATATTGGGATGTAACGATAAAATGTCACATTTTTTCAAAAAAATCTCAGGTAAATACACCAGTAATTGACAGGCTCGGAAAATTCACCTGCATGTAGGTTGGTCTATAGCAGTAGGAGGAAAATGAAACCAGTGAAATGACAGGCCGTATGATCTGAAGCGAACACGATAGACCACACAACCACGTACACACCCTCGAGGGACATGGCCCTTTGACTACCTACATCCCCTGCAGGGGCAGAGACCTTCAACCAACTACACACATATCAGGGACAGGGCCCTTCAACCACACATACACCCTCCAGGGACAAGGCCCTTCGACCACCCATACACCCTCCAGGGACAAGACCCTATGATGTAACAAAACAAACTCTGATAAGAGAATAAAAGGATAAATTACTTTGTATATAATGTAGAAGCTGTTTGTTTATGTTGTTCACAAGCAACAGACAACAAATAACCCGCTTTCCAATCACCCATTTTAACGGCAAACCACGTCGCTTCACAGACCAATCCACTTAATAACAGATATTCTAACGTTCTTTCTACTGTCCAGACGTCACTCAACTTCTGATATCGTATTATCTGGGTTATCTCTTCAGGATATTGGGGAATGATGCGATTATCTGAAAAAAATCAGGTAAAATTTAAACAAAACTTGATATTATGCTAATTAATATAAACACATGACCATTTGTGGATTCAAACTTCTATATTAATTTGGTGAAGAAAAGTAAGATGATAAACCCTATTCCATTTCAATATTAATTAATTCAATGTGTAATTAATACAATTTTGAAGTCAGGTGATCTTTAACATATAGCCAATGCATTCAGGACACAGAGAACTATTTACTCTAGTTCAGGAATAGTTCTCTGCTCCAAATGGCTGCCATATCCTACAATTAGTATACTGTTGCCCAAAATGGCAGTCATATCCAAGAATTAGTTAACGGTTTTGTAAGGTGGTTCTACTCACAAAGATTAAATAAACTGTTTCAACGACATTAAATTGAAGCAGAACAAATATTTCTCAAAATATTCGAAGTAAACTTAAGTGTTTTTGACTAAAATGGTTGTTTTAAGATTTAAAATGTTGGTCAACTGGCTTAGTGTCTGCGGGCAGACAGCATAAGTTTAGTATGATTGTCAATGGTAAATTTAAATCACCAAGCCAATGTGGCTTCATTTGGTCTGCGGCACCAGCCAGGCATCAAAAGGTGATCTGGTTTTGTAAAATGAAATGGGGTTTAACATCCTACTTTTTGACAGTGACTGGGCTAATAAAGATCAGAGAGACAAATGGGGTTTAACGTCTATTTGACTAAACTACGTCATTTCAGGATGGTTTAAATAAAATAAAACCAAGTACAAACAATCCAAACCATTGGACAGAATTCGAAGTTATAGGCAAAATAGTGTAATCAGCAAATGGACTGCTCCCCGTGTACAAAATACATCACAAAGCTTAGCCTGTCTGGTGCGCCACACACCCCATAGCTGCATCCAAACTATTAGGCAAAATGTCGATAAAATAGCGTGATTGGCCAATGAACTATCGGTGTGCAAAACGCATGTGATGAACTGTGCTAACGATGTAGTAGACATAATCAGGGAGATAGTATTAGTATACGTGTCAATTAAATATATCTAGAAATAATTCCAATAATTCGTTTACATGTAGGGGCCATTAGCAGTGGAAGGCAACAGGAAGACTCGGAGAAAACCCACAAGGTTTGAGCGAATAGATATGAGTGTTCACTATATACATTGTGCTTGAATTGAAATTGAACATCGAACCTCCTGGCTACGGAGTGAGTGCCACTGCGGCTCCCCTGGTTTTATAAAATAATTTATTAAACTAAATAAACTTACTGACAAGAGGTGTATTAAAATGTACGGCTGGTAAAGGTTGTGGATTGTGCGGAGGAAAGATATAAATTGATTGATTGGTGAAATATGCTGCCATAAATCTAGCCATAGTCTGAACAACTTGTCGAATTCCTTTATCTCTTATACATGGTACAATATCATTAACACTAGAGCCCTGTAAATATATAACATAATATACACTAGAGTCCTGTAATATATATATATATATATATAATACAATACATTTATACTAGAGCCATGTAATATATATCATATTATACACTAGAGCCCTGTAATATATAATACATAATATCATTTACACTACTAGAGCCCTGTAAAATACATAATACACTATAGCCCTGTCATACATATAGAACATGCTACAATATCATCTAAACTAGAGCCATGTGACATATAATATATGGTATGATATCATGTAGCTAACGCACTATAAAATATATGAACGATCAATGCAACCCTTAAAAAATCTGAAAACTTGGCCCTGTACAGCACAGGAATTGTGGCCAGAGAAATAGATGAATACCAACGGGTTGACAATAATATTTTGATTTAAGGGCGTTTCGGGTAGCATTTATTGGATTTGGGGAGAGAGAGAGAGAAAGGGGGATTTAACATCCACTCAACCCAAACTAGGTTATTTCAGGCCTAAAATATGCTGCAATTCTATTTCAATAATTCACTTGTGCAGATAGGTCTTAAGCAGAGGAGGGGGGTGGGATGGCCTAGTGGTCTAGAGTGCCGCGCTTCGACCTCTAGCTGGCAGGTCACCTCTGGCTTGCAGCTGTGGTGTGAGCGTATGTGGCATGGAGATAGGGGCGCCTTCTCAACCTCATGGGTTTCCGCCGGGCACTCTGGTTTCCTCCCATTGCTAAAAGACCCCTACGCGCAAGCAAATTTTTGAAATAAAAGTAAACCCGAAATGACCTAGTTTGTGTCTGTGTCAGTGGACATTAAACCCAATCTCTCTCTCTCTCTCACTCGTCGCTTGCTCTCTCTCTCTCTCTCTTTCTCTCTCTCTCTCTCTAGCAGTGGAAAGAAACAGGGGGGCCCAGAGAAAATGCCTGAGGTTGAACAGACGCCTTACTCCTTGTCACGTAGAAGCGGGGAATAGAAACTGACTCAATGACAGACCTCATGATCTAAAGTTCACACGTTATAACCTTTGACCCCCCCCCGGCCCTAGATCTAACAACCAAACAAACTTTATCTATAAATGTTTTCACATTATAAAGTGTATGAACAACTGACCTGAGTTCTCATTGTAGTAGTAACTATAGTCATTAAAGCAGGTCTAACATCACCCTTTAGAGTTTGACCTATGACCCCAGACTTGGTGTTAGCTTTAACAACGAGTTCATCTATAAAATCTACAGCTGTTAGTAGTTCACCACGTAATATAAACGTATAAAGTAAGGAATGTAGTAATTTAGCCGATTTACTGTAACCTCTTTCACCTGAAAAGAAATTCATACAATATCACGATAGTCTGATGATTAAAGGGGTAGACCAACGATTTGCAATCTATCCAGAAATAATCCCTTCTGTAACACAACATTAATTTCTAGTTTACAAAAACATTTTTGTTTGTGTTATTGAAAGGATTATTTCTGAATATATATTTAAGATTTATGGAAGCCTTGTTGAAAATCGTTGGTCTTCTCCTTTAACTTGAATATCGGCCCAAAGATGGTTCAATTCCCTTCAGTGTTTAAAAATAGCCTGTTAATACCTGTATTCGAGAAAGCTTCTGATTCTATATTGGTTTAACTTAGGCGACCTTCGGTTGCACAGATTTTGGCACGATAGTTTAACAAGTGGTAGTCACCAACCATACACTACAATAGTGATCTCCCTTACCTAGTAATGTTCTATATTGTAACAGACGGATCATATGGTTAAGTGGGTAAGACGCTGGCTCACTAGTGGGCCCATAGCCAGCTCATAAAATTTGGGGGGGGGGGGGGGCTACGGAATGTTTTGGAGTGGCTGAGTATGTGGCTGGCTAAGAACACTCCTAAAAAATCATTATTTTTGGCAAAATATTTGGGGCGGGGGGGGGGGCTAACTAATTCGATTGGCGGGGGGGGGGGGCTCCATGGCTATGGGCCCGCTCGCTAGCCTGGAGGTTGGTTGTTCGATCCCTGGCCGAGACCGTTAAACTCCATTTCATTTCACCTCTATATTGTAACTATATCTTACCTTGTAACGATCTATATTGCTGTAACCAGACATCTAAAGCGTGTGTATACTGACCATCTAAACTATACGCATCACCTTGGTAACAAAAACAAGATAACAATTTGTTAGTTTTAATCAGTGTTTTTTACTTAAAGATACATTATGGGAGATTAGATAACGAGTTTGCACTTCTCACTATAATAGTTAAAAACTAGCTAATGTAAAGGCAATTTGCTGAAAATTTCAGTCAAATTGATTCACTATTAACTTAGAACTGAGCGAATGAACTACAATCCAACAAAAATCTCATGCTAGCCTCGACATCGAAAGTTGATTATGGTCTGAATAGGTTAATTAATGTCTAATTAATAGTTTTATAACATTTCAGGCCTAAAGAAAGACCTACAATAGGCAGATTTAGCTCTTGCATAATGCATGTTTAAATTAACTTTCCAAGTAAAATTAACACACTTATATGGATATTACTTCTTCTGAATTTCATCAACATATTAATAAGGTTAAAATTCACAAACACCCAATCAAAATTAGACTTTTAACTTGCTCTCGGGGATCAGTGAACTATAACACAGCACAGTATATTTCTATAAATTGTTATCGCCTATAGCAACCAGTGCTAATTCCTATATCAAAGACTCTACAGAATTCTGTGAAATTCAGAAGTCGTATATCCATATAAATGTTTTTATGTCTTATAAGGATAACTTTATATGTGTCTTCAGTACCTCTACGTGGTATTCATTTACACCAGAGTTTTCACTCCTCAAGATTAAACCTCACCATGTTACAGTGAAAGTTAACACGTTTAATATTTTTATCGTACCCGGATTAACGTTGTGAGACTGTCCTGGTATATCGGTGTCTACTGTCTGTAATGTTTGATGTATCGCGTCAACCAATAGCTGCGATTGTTGTACATCAGCCTCACTTATAGACTGATCACGTCGGAACTCTAACAGAGCCTGATATAACAATTTCCATGTTCCCGTTAACCTGCAATACACAAATAATTTAAATAATAATAAGAAAGAGAGGTGACCGGCCAGCTAGAGGTCGAAGTGCGGCACTCTAGACCACTAGGCCATTCCCCACCCCCCCATTTAAATAATAATGACTGTGACAAATTAACTATTTAATGAAAGTATTGTCGATAGGTGATAGATCTTTGTTACACGGTTGGAGATCAAATTCCAAAAAGTACAGGTAATATTCCCCAATGCAATGAACTTGATAACGGACAAGCGTCTGAAAGAGATTTTGGATTAAAAGTACTATAATTCTGAATCTAATACAGTCTTGTCAACTTCGCTGCTTGGAGAATAATACCTACATGTACGTGAAGTATGATAGTATGATAGGTATGATGTCATGAAGAGACCTTTACTTAGGATAGTCCATAAAGCTTGACGTAAATAACATCTATTGCTTATTTCCATTAGTTCCTTGTGAGACCCCTCGTCCTGCCCCCCCGCGACTAACCCCAATTATAAAGAACAAGAAAGACATACCGTCTGGCTGACAACTGATCAGAAGGAATAACAGCCACAGATTTAACGTCCATTTCCACACCAACATGTGGTTTATTACTCGTTTTAGAAACGGGAACACACTGATCTGGTCGTTCTAACATCGACCGCGGCGATAATCCTTTCTCCACTAAAGACCTTGGCAACCATATATAATTCCGATTCATCACCTTCTCCGTAAATTTCAGAAGCATGTAACATCCGGACAAGGTTTTTAACCTTGGATCTGATTGATTGATTGTTTTATTGTTCAGTACGAGGGTGATTGTTTTATGAGCCAACTGTAAAGTCGACGGAATTAGATGTTGTTCAAGACTATCAAACTGAAGAACGTCCAGTAACTGTCTATACATGGTGATAACATTCACCAACGCACTATTTTGAGCAGAAGTATTTTGAGCTGCCAACATGTCCGTCACAGGAACGCTATTTATCATGAGGTTAAACATTTTATAAATATTTTTTACAGTGTCTTTCGTGATAGAATCGAGACGCGATGTCCAGCTTTCCGTACAAGTAGCGGCTAATTTCCAGACTGTAAAAAGATTGAGCCTGGCTCGTTGGAAGTGTTTAAATAAAGCCTGTTTCTCTCCCATGTTGGCAAACGATCCATCCATGGTTGCTAGGTGCTGCTCGTTCTCACCGAACATAATCTTGCCAGACGTCATCTCCTGCATGCCTCCATATTGATATTCATCATCCAGCAGAACGCTCAATTCACTCGCTTGAGTTTCATTCAAACTCACGTCTGCATCATCAAGATTGGAGAGAAATTGTTTTAACCTGTCTGCTGTTGAAGTTTTGCTTCCAATTTTCCCTCCTTTACGAGATCCGTTTTTGCGATCTGAAAGATTGTAGGCGTTAACAAGAGTCATATCCAAATTTCCTTGCGTTTTCAGATACTCTAAATGTTTGGTAGATTCTAGTAGTAAGTCAGTCATGAAAGTTGCCGATGTCAGTTCTCCTGGTAGCTGTACCAGAGTTACGTTATAACCATCCGAAAATAAAAGGATCGGAAGACTTGAATGAGAGGTAACAGAGAATTTCTGGGCCATGGGGTCGTTCATTGACATCACTTCATTTGTAACATTGCGACCATCATCTGATCTGTAAGACAAAAATCAAAAGCATCATTAGAAATTACCTGCATGTGAAATAAAATGATGTTAACGTCTGCACCAATCGACTAATAAATACGCGCAATCGCCATACAGTGTGTAATGTTCAATTATAATAATAGTAATATAATTATGTAGTCTGATTCCTAATGTACATGTTCACTAGAGTTGTTCCCCTTGTATGTCTCTCAGGCAGAATGAACACATGTAAGATGTCAGACCAGCTATAATAAATGCTTTATTATCAATCCAGTGAATTCCTGTGTAGTTATTATCCATCAGGGAAAACACAAACATAACATCTGGCGACAAGGATTTCAAGAACTCAATAAGATAAGTAAAGACGCTCTAGTTTGGACATATTCCTGGATATTTCAGATTTTATTCGACTGAAAAAAAAAAAAAAGAAGAGTAAAGGTAAAAAAAAAAAAAAAAAAAAAAAAAAAAATGACTTCTTTGCCCCTGTTCCCACAATTTGAAGTTCACCCTGAAGAGGGAAACGCTGGTCCTCGTTGGGAGAAATGGCTGAAAAGATTAGAAAGACTGATGATAAGTTTGGATGTTGACGACGAAGACTCAAGAAGAAAACGTGCGCTTTTATTACATTATGCTGGACCGGATGTTGATGATATTTTCGAAACGCTTCCAAACACAGGTGAAGACGATGATTATGACCGAGCAAAAGCTGCCCTAAATACGTATTTTAAGCCTAAAGTGAAAATAGCATATGAAGTTTATAATTTTAGACAGGCTAAACAGGAAGAAGGTGAATCGTTAGATGCATTCCATACACGACTTCGAACTTTAGCAAAAACGTGTGATTTCCACGATATAGATAGAGAAATACTGTCCCAATTAATTTTAAAATGCACCCTTCAAAGATTAAGACGAAAAGCACTCAGAGAAGATTTAGATTTGACCTATTTCCTAGAAGCAGGCAGAGCATTAGAGGTAAGCGAAAGACAAGCAGATGAAGTAGAAAATGAAAATGAAAAGAATTCAGCTGTAAGTGTAAACAGAGTAAAGGATGACGAAGAAAGACACAAAAGAAATGTTGATTTTACAGCTAGATCTAGACCACAACAAAGATTTGGAAGAAAACAAAGTTCAAGTTTTAGAAGATCATCACAAATAAATCATAGACGTTCATTATCAAGATATCGCTGTCCTTCGAGATCAAAGTACCAACAACAAAGACAGTGCAGAAATTGTGGTTACAATTATCCTCATAAATACAGTTGTCCAGCTGCTGGTAAAAATTGTTTTAAATGTGGTAATTCAGGTCATTTATCTAATCTTAATTGCGGTTATCACCAGTACGAGCTCAGTCCAGAAAGCAGATACATCACAACATTTACTACACATGTAGGACTTAGAAGATATAAACGGTTGTTATTTGGAATCAATGCAGCATTAGAGATTTTTCAGAACGCAATAGCTGAAATGCTTCAAGGCCTACCCGGTTGTCGAAATTTGTCAGACGATATTGTAGTACATGGAAAAACACAAGTAGAACATGACAGAAATTTAAGAAACGTGCTGAAACGACTTGAAGAAAATGGAATGACTTTAAATAAGGACAAGTGTTCAATATCGAAATCGGAAATTAATTATTTAGTTCTTTAGGTGTAAGAGCAGATCCAAAGAAAATAGATGCTGTAGTAAATTGTGATAATCCTAAGAATCCAAGTGAAGTTCGTTCGTTATTAGGTATGTTCCAGTATATTGCACGCTTTATACCCAACTACGCAACATTGACAGCGCCTTTAAGACTTTTTGACGCATAAAGATATTGAATGGAAATGGACACGTGATGAACAACAAGCATTAGACGATTTGAAAACAGCATTATCAGGTGCACATGTGATGAACTATTTTGATCCTTTGAAAAATACAGAAGTTTTAGTTGATGCTAGTCCCTGCGGTTTAGGAGCTTTGTTAGTGCAGAATGGTAAAATTATAAGTTATGGAAGCCGTGCATTATCAGATGTAGAATCACGATACTCACAAACTGAACGAGAAATGTTAGCTGTAGTTTGGGGAGTTGAACATTATCATTTATATGTTTATGGAGCCGAAAATTTCAAAATATTTACAGATCACAAACCTTTACTAGGTATATTTAAATCTCAGAAACCGATGTCGGCGCGAATTGAGAGATGGAGATTAAGACTAGTTCCTTATGACTGTGAAATTATTTACAGACCAGGGCCTGATACTGAGAATCCTGCTGATTATATTAGTCGTCACCCAGTAAGTAAACCGAATAAAGTTAATATCGCTGAAGAATATATCAATCATGTGTGTAACAACGCAGTACCTAACGCAATGACTCTTAACGAAGTTATAACTGCAACCAAATATGATCAAGTTTTACAGAAAGTAATGACTGCTATTAAAACTAATGATTGGAGTGATACGTTATTAAAAGACTATAAAAGTTTAAAAGATGAACTGACCATATATGAAGGAATCGTTATGAGAGGAACTCGGATAGTTATTCCACTACAATTACGTAATCATGCCGTAAATCTAGCTCACATTGGACACCAAGGTATAGTGAAAACAAAATCATTTATTAGAGATAAAATCTGGTTTCCGGGGATAGACAAACTGGTCGAGAACAAAATTAAACAGTGCATACCATGTCAAGCAGCTACGCCAAATGGTGAACATAGAAATCCATTAAATATGTCAAGATTACCAGACACCGGATGGCAAGAAATTGCAGTAGATTTTGCAGGTCCTTTTCCGACTGGAGAATATTTATTAGTAGTCGTAGATGAATACAGCAGATTTCCTGAAGTCGAAGTAGTAAGGTCTACGTCAGCAGAAACCGTTATACCAAAATTAGATCAAATATTTGCACGTCAGGGTATTCCAGATATACTCAAAACAGATAATGGTCCGCCCTTCAATGGTCATAATTTTAGAAATTTCGCGAATACATTTGGTTTTCAACATAGAAAAATAACACCTCTTCATCCAGAAGCAAACGCAGAGGTAGAACGATTTATGAGAACTGTGAATAAAGCAATCAAAACATCAGTTGCTGAAGGTATCAACTGGAAAAAGAATCTTCAAAACTTTTTAAGACAGTATAGATCGACTAAACATTCAACAACTGGTATATCACCGTTTGAAGCCTTAACTGGAAGAAAAATGAAAACTGTATTACCAATAATTAGAAAACCTTATCAACAAAATCGTCCTAATCAACAGATGAGAATACGAGATGATATGATGAAATCTAAGATCAAATCTCATGCTGATCGACAGAGACACACAAAAGAAAGCAATATTCAGTTAGGAGATACAGTATTAATCAGACAACGAAGACGCAACAAGTTCACGACTCCTTTTAATGCACAGCCATATAAAGTTATTCAAAGAAAAGGAACAATGATAACAGTTAGGAGGGGAAATCATGTTATTACCAGAAATAATACTTTCTTTAAAGTCATACCACACCGAGATGTACAATTTAATGATCAAGATGAAAAGGATGAATATGAAGAGCATAGAGACAACAACGAAAACAATGACAATCATCCAGAAGATCCAATTCCACAAAATGCGGAAATCAATCTTCGTAGATCAATGCGAACAAGACGCCAACCTGTGCGATTTAATGATTATGTGTCGATCATAGAATATGATGAATATTAGCAAGTGAAATTTTATGTTTATATCAAAGCCACTTTTCGTGGAAAAGGTTATGAAAAACCTTGAAAGGTTTGGTATAGTTAAACGGCAGGTGTGTTGCCTTCGTGGTGTTTATTTTTTATACAGTGTGAGAATATATTCAAACAATGTCAGAGAAAATCAAAGTGTGATTTTGAAATATTTAGTTTATTCTAGTAAAAACTATACAATAAACAGAACAGTTACACAAAGACTTAATTCTACTTTGCATTAATATTTCTGTATAAATTACATTTATTTTATTTGCATGTACATGAAGTATTTGAACAAGAAAGAAGGAGATGTAATGTTCAATTATAATAATAGTAATATAATTATGTAGTCTGATTCCTAATGTACATGTTCACTAGAGTTGTTCCCCTTGTATGTCTCTCAGGCAGAATGAACACAAAGATGTCAGACCAGCTATAATAAATGCTTTATTATCAATCCAGTGAATTCCTGTGTAGTTATTATCCATCAGGGAAAACACAAACATAACACAGTGTACTATATAGGGAATTTTTGCCCAGACAGTGAAATCTACTCTATAACCAGAATAGATGGTAATTTGGGATGAGCTAAATGAAATAAAATGGAGTTTAAAATACAACTTTTCTGCATCAACTGGGCTAATGAAGACAGGCATACACCATGTGGCAAGCTATGAGGGTAATTTTGCCCCAACAGTTCTGTTTTGCCTATTGTTTGTAGAGTCCAAACTGTCATGGGTTCTTCATCATATACGCGAACGCATACACGACCCCTCCATCCTACACTACCGACAAAACGAAACGACGCTGAAAAATAGTAAGAAACTGTCTAAGGTTCCTCTAAGTTTAGGCCTGTGTCTTACTCATTCATCAATGGATCTCCTGTTAGTGAGCATGCACGTTTATTCACAACCTACATTAAGGACATAAATAAAATAAACTTACTGTAGTTGAATTAAGGGATGTACAGGAAGAAAATAATTTGGTCCCATGTCTAAAGAACTCCCAGATATTTGTAACGCCAGAGGTTCACCTAATCGTGATAATAACGCTACCGAACCGTTGTTTAAAATACACGCCAAAAACAATCCATCTACTGTCCATGTCATATCTCGTACCCAATACTGCCTGAAATATATAAAATATACACCACATGAATGAAGGATTCCATCTGGAATATATAAAATATATACATAAGGGATCCCCCTAAAATTTTTAAAAAAACCCAACATATACCATATAGACATGTATGTGAGTGACTCCCCTGAAAGTGGTGTTTTTAATCGTACAAGGTTTCAGCCTCAATTGACTTTCATAAGATACATTATGATTCCTAAATAGTAAACCAATACCAGTGTGGTCAAACCAATCCAAGTTTTAGTTCTTTAGGAGTGATAAATCATTAGTTACTGGAGCAGAAGGAGAAATAGTCTATTTAAAATTTCAAAACATATAGTTGAACTAAAAGCTTTTGAGAAGACGCAACTAACTATATTTTGTGTTTTAAAAAGTACAATTTTAATTATGTGCTCCTGAAAAACGGAAATTCAAAACATCTAAATAGTTGTCAAGAGGATTGTGTTTTGTTGATGGGCCCCTTGTTATTCAACTGATCATTAAAATTGACCCTATCACATGGTAAAACACATATAACATTGTGAAAATATAACAAGTTAGAATTAACGTAAACGGTGTAATATGGTTATTGAAACTTTACATACAAAAATATAAAAATAACATAAAGTGCAGTGAATGTTCAAACGAAGGAATGAGAAAATAACAAAACTGTTTGCATGGCCTCAAGGCCCTACCACACCCCTTATCTATCACCTAGATAAACAATAGAAGATTTGGGATGGGGGGGGCTTGCGGTATAACATGTTTATATATAAATATAACTGTGAACGAAACATTAATTATACAATGTACAATACCTGGCATCTATCTTTTTCTTCCTAATATCAAAATAAAATCAACTTGTCAATAAACTATAGAATGCGTAATGCATATCAAAATCGTGAAATAGTTGAAGTTTATTTATAAAAAGGTATAGAAGCTTATTGAACCTATTTTCTGAAGCTTACAACAACTTCTGCTGACCTAATCCTGACCGCCATTATCCTTGAATAAAAATATTCGACGATCAAACCGTTGAAACAGAATCCCTGCTTGAGATAATAATCATCACTAGAAGAGCTCCATAATTTTTCTAAATAATACAAGTAATAATGTTAACGCATCCTTTCCATAAGTATAACACGAATCTGAATGTCAATATTACCTACGACAGGTAAATTTCAACTTTAAGATTTCCGTCATTCTCTGTGAGCATTGGTAATTTTCCTCCAATAAACAAGCTGTGACCTAATTTAGACCTTCTGCTCATAGAAATATAGACTAGAATATGAGCAGAATGACTAAAATTATGTCATGGATTGCTTGTTGGTTGAGATCTTATTAACATCTTATATCACCTCATCTCCATACTGATGTCTCATATATTTAATCTTAAACCAGCAACTCACCTTCCTTGTCTTTTCTCTGGTTCTTTCAGACCACATCCTCGTAGTTCCGACACTAAAACTGTGTCTGTCAACGGAGAAACAAACAACATGGCTGAACTGACCGGAGATCTCTGATTGACAGCTACCGCTAGAATTTGGCCATCACGAGAATAACATGTGACATAAGCTCCTCTACTGCTGATTGGTTCACAGCCAGGGTTGATATTTTGGACTGGATATTGAAGACAACACCACTCCACACGGACAGCCGGAGAACTATAATATTATCGGAAACTAACAGTTTAGAATTTGAAGAAAGTATCTATATAGTATTAATAATTTGATAATAATATTTATAACGGGGAGAGAGAGAGAAATGGGGTTTAACGTCCACTTGACACAAACTAGGTCATTTCGGGACTAACATATGGTTTAATTTTATTTCAATAACCTGTGTGCGTGTAGGGGTCTTTAGCAGTGGGAGGAAACCGCAGTACCCGAAGAAAACCCACGAGGCTGGACAAATGACCCTACTCCTTGCTAAGTACACAAGTACAACCAGGGATTCGAAACCATGCCAGTTGACTCAATGGTCTCACATTCTATACCTTTGTTGGCGAAAAAATTTCTAGAATTTTTCATGCACGAATACCCCGTGTCTGAGGACGATGGGTCTGGTAAGGAAAAGTGGCTTGTCATTAAGATGGTACGAAAAACTTGGGTTATGTGTACACATTGGCATGCATGTTAAAGAACCTTCAGAGTTGAAACTCGAGAAAAAGAGTTTGGGTCAAATTACCCTTACAAGTTACAGCACACTATACATGGCGTATTCCCGTCTTTATTAGCTCAGAGGAGCAGAACGGTAGAATGTTAAACTTCATTTCATTTCATTTCACAGACATTCATGTGACTTGGGAGCCTAGAGAAAGCAACAGTTTCAGCCATTCAAAGTTTGTTTAAATGAATGAATAAAAAGTTGGTGACTTACTTTTCTGTGATGATTTCATTGCGTGATGGAAATCGTAACAATAACGTACTGACGCATACTGATGTTCCGTGATTAAACGTCACGGACCACTGACAACAACATCCACATATCTACAAACAAAAACAACATCAACAAATTATACATAGTAATAAATATGTTCTTAGAATACAGCGCACACATGCTAACCATTCGATAATTCCCCCCCCCCCCCCAAACGACCTTAAATTAATGCTTTTTCAAGATCAACCACAGATATCTACCAGCTTGATTTCATCATCTACCCATCTGTAGACAATCCAAGAAAAAACTAAGTTACCGTGTGGATGGATACATGTGTCACCAAAATTAAAAACCACACGGGAGATAATTCAGGAAAATACACAGTTATTGTATTGTGTTTACATGAATTCAGATTTTACATTAAATTCAAGTCAGCATCAGTAACTTTCTCTGATTATCCTATAATAAATAAAAATAAACCTGAAATAATTTTCTTACAAGGCAGGCAACATATCTAAGACAATTAAACATGGAATTACTTTAGAAGTTTAATTATGGCGACACTTTGGATGGGTTCTTTGGTCATTATCAAGCAACGTACCTGACTGTTATAGAAGGTTCCAGCTGCTGATGTCTCGAGGCAGTCAGAGGAAGGTAATTGTACATTAGCAGGTGCTTGGATACTGTTCCACTGTCCATTCAGCACCTGAGTATCCACGTCAAATATACTTGTGGTCTGATTGGCTCTCCATACAAAATATTTATCATAACCCACAACAAGCAGGATCTTACTACAGTCATCCGATGTAAACAACATACATTTCTCTGAAATAATTTATATGCATGTTCAACAGGTTTATCATTTACTTTGGACTTTATAATTATATGGAAACCATTTAACTGGAACTATGTTTTAACAATAAAAAATGATAGTGAGTCAGGAAGACAGAAAGACAGAAAGAAATATATAAATGTACCCAAGTAAATCATAACATTAGTGAAGCCACATTATAAATAACGAAAATTAATTAAAGAGTTCAATAACCTCCTTCGAATAAACGGAAAACAATATTCGTCTGTAAGCAACATATTCCGAAGAAGATTACGATGTTGAAACGGAATGTAGAGTAGTATATTCTGCATAGATCAAGCAAATTTCAAATTCATAGCCAAAAGGCCTGTCTGCCATAGCCAAAATAACTTACCTGTTAATAATGAAGTCAGGTTGATATTATCTGATAAACCTGTGATTGTTTTTATTACATCTTTATCTTTATTCCACAGAAATATATCACCTGATTTTAACACTCCAGCCAGATAATAACCTAGAAGATAGAAATATATCGCTTGGTTTTAACAAACCAAACAGATACTAACCAAACACAGGCGGGGGATTGGGATGGCCTAGTGGTCTAGAGTGCCTCGCTTCGACCTCTAGCTGGCCGGTCACCTCTGTCTTGCGGCTGTGGTTTCGAGCCCTGGTGTGAGCGTATGTGGCATGGAGATAGGGGCGCCTTCTCAACTTCGTGGGTTTCCTCCGGGCACTCCAGTTTCCTCCCACTGCTAAAGACCCAAAAGCGCACGCGAATTATTGAAATAAAATTAAACCATATGTTAGTCCCGAAATGACCTAGTTTGTGCACAGTGGACATTAAACCCCATTTTTCTCTCTCCCCAAAGACAGGCTGACAATATAATACTGAAATGTGGGAGTATAAAAATTGCAAAAATTTGATCTTGAGAGCATTACAGAGGTTTCAGTGTTAGGAACAATAACTATTATGGCAATTAACACAGGATAAAATTGTACCTTGCGTTAATATGTTCAAATACTAAATGCCAATCAAACAAAACGAAAAATCTTATACGGACAGCAGCGATATGAAAAATCATTAGAAGACCCTGATTTCAATAGATTTTTCCTACATGTAAGTATGGGCCAAACAACCCCTGTAGTAAGTTTGAAGAAAAAAATATTGAAAACTCAGACTTGTCGAGTGTTTAAAATAATTGTGGATGGACAGATCCGTAAAATAACAGTATACTCCAACATAAAATTTGGGTTTATAAAAATATCTCAAGACATATTTCAAGTTTTTTCTCTACTTACCATTTGGTGATCTAGATAAAATAAGAGATTCTTCACATAAGGGAGACAACTTTGGTATTTTCCTTTTTGTTTTTCCTGACGGTATGTATAAAACACTAACACGATTTTCATCCAACAACAGAAGAATTTCTTTTTCCTTTCAAAAATAAAATCAAACAAGAATACAACTATCTGCGAATAGGTTACAACAAACAAAATGTTCCCAATTCAGGTTACCCCAAAAATCAACCCAAAAAACCTTAATTGTGCACTTTATTTTACTGGTGACGTGCAATCCCCTAAATCAAGGGTGCTATCAGTATGCTGTCTGCTTTGTTATTGTGTACATGTATCTATAAATATTTGCCTAGCACATCTGTTACTTTACTTGCTTGAAAATGCTGAGTGAATACTCTTCAAAACATTGCCAAAATAAATTAGTACTTGTTCGTTCATTTAAAGCATGTGTAAAAGTTTATTGTTCTTAAAAACCTAAGTTACCTTTCCAACCCACTGAATGAGTGGCCATGGTTTTCTTCTCTTGATACTAGTACAGGCCAAAACTTCTAAATCAATCTTCATCTTGGACGACTATTCCACAACAGGTGGCTCCGACATAAAGCTTTTATTCTATACATTCATTCTCCTGTAAAAACAATAATATAACTATTCTATACATTAATCATTCTCCATACGAAACTTAGGCTGCTCGTCTACAGTTAGCTCTGCTCGATAACAAACACTAAACTAGTTGACCGACATCTTAAACCCTAAATTGACAATTTTAGTCGAAAACACTAAGTTATAAGTATATTTCTAGAATTGTGTTAAGTATATATTCTGCTTTATTTAAAAACATTAATAATAATATAACTATTATTTGGGTTGGCCAGGTGGGTGTGTGTGCTTAAAATCATAACGCTTGTCGACTGTGAGTCCAGTGGCACGGTTTTGATTTCCAGACAAATTATGTTATTTTCATGTTGTGTGTAGGGGTGACCACCTGTCCCGAATTTCGCAGGACAGTCCCGCAAAACGCCCACAAGTCCCGCAAATTCTTTATAAACAGTCAAAAAGTCCCGAAATTTCTCACATGGAAGGTTTCTATGCAGTAATGTGCATGAATCTAGTCTCGATAGTCTTTTTTAGTGTTTTAATTTGCATTCCTAATACTATAATAGGCCTACTGTAAGCGGACGCAAATTGGCAACAATTTATTGTGGGAAAGTCCATAAATTTTTCAGCGATCAGTTACCTCCCCCAAAAGTAGTCCCATTTTCAAGACACTTTATACCTTTCACCATTCGGCGCTTATTTCTGATATCTTTGGAAAGTATGAAAATTGGTGTGACAAGTAAGTCGTGTTTGCACTGTCTGTGGATGATATTCTTGGTCACTTTATCGTTCGACCGTGTGTTGAAATATAATGGCCGTACGTACACAATTCTTCGTATCATTTTTTACGTCATCATAAATCATTAACTCATTAAACTGTCTTGAGTTATGTATTCAGGAGAAAATTAAAAGTTGTCCCGGAACAATATGATTTGGATAAAAACAAAATAATTACACGAAGTATATCTTGGTCGTGTCTTTTATTCAATGACATATCAAGCAATGATTTAATGAACGTGCAGAAACTGAGTGACAATGACAGGAGTAACCAACCGAGCACACCTTGATCTGATCAGCTTACAAAACCAGTCGATAAATATTTTAAGATGATACTAGGCCTATACTACAATCAGTACAATCACTACAAAATCAGAGTATTTCATTGCGACATTTTTTGTGTCAGATTGCGGGAAATGGCGTTTCCGGGCTTCTAGTTTTCAAAAATTCACGGGGGAGGGACCCCCGAACCCCCCGCTGCTGTCTCGCGCCTTCGGCGCTCCGCAGACAATAACAGAGTTTTCGAGCGAAATATATTTTTTTCATAAACGTCCCGCAATGTGATGAAGTAAAAGTGGTCACCCTAGTTGTGTGTCATCGTATCTTCGTATGTGACTTATTTTTTTTTATGTGTATGAGTGTATGGTAATTATGGTATAATTTGGTACAAATACAATAATTATTACTAAAAAGTCAAAAAAATATATACTTGCATCATGACGCACAATAAGTCTTTAGTATTTTCTTTTTTTACGATTTCATTATTCAACTAATTGCGACCATTGTTACATTCGTGACAGTACAGTCATAAAAATAACATGTTCCTGTCAATTCTTGTTGCAAGAAGCCGCCATTTATAAACAAATCCCTGTTCGATTGGTATAAAATCTTGGATCCAGTTCTGCTTTCTTCATCACCCAGACGCAAATATCCCTTGTTGAGTGTGTAACAGATTGTGACTGGGTAGTAAAGTATACAATTCAGAATGACAGAAACAAACAGGGTAAGCATTTTTTTCCGTCCACCGCAGCCTGGTCTTATGACGTCATATAAGGATTGTGGGTTAGGATAAGGGTTAGGATAAGGGCTGTGGCCTGCAGATTTCGTCACAGTCTCGAGATGTAGACATGGCTAGCCCTAACCCTAACCCTGGGCCAAGCCTAACCCTTATCCTAACCCACAATCCTTATATGACGTCATAAGACCAGGCTCCGGTGGACGGTAAAAAACGTTTACCAACAAACAGACCTGTGCCAGATAAGGGAAATAACTCCCACGTTCAGAATCCCACGCATGCGTACACGTTGATATTTCCTCCATATTAACTTCGCTCAATGTCAATTCCTTGTCATTGACCAGGAAATATTATAAGGTAAACTAAAGTGATATAACTACAAAACTTTGTGATTTATATGACGGATGGTTATGACATCCATTAAATTCTGCTTAATGCTCAATTTCTGTCATGTATGTAGCTTTTTTTAGATAGATATACGTCGGTAGACTTATAAATCGCTAGTTAAGTTAGAAAATTTTCAACCAATTCTTCCTCTACACTACACAGCAGAGGACAAAAGTAGCATGGTCTACGTGATCCACCCCACACCACTGGTGAACCATGCTTAAGTGCTTTCATTGAGTTTGAAGAAACTACTTAATTGTGGTTATTTTATAAATCCGGTAAAATTTCTAAATGTTTCTTATTTCTAATCCAAGAAATAAAATAATTCTCAAAATCATCTATTTGCTTCTTTCGCTCACAGCCACAGTGTACAGTTTACTGATAACTCAACTGATTTCTAATTTTGAAAATTAAACAAGTATCTGAAGAGTAAAATGTTTCAACGAATCCACTGCACGAGCATGACGTATTGGTTGGGGCATTGGGCTTAAAAAGTTTGTTAAGGGTCATTAAGCTGGCAACGATATTTGGGCAAAATAGAATTTTAACTGTCCAGATGTAGATTAAAACGATTGATCAACATTCAACTAAATTTGATTCACAATGTGATTTAGCAGATAATAGTAAAAATAAAGTTTTATATTAACATGTATTATGTATGTATATAATGTATGAACAATATTAAACTTTGAGAACTTACACTGTACAAATACATGTACTGGTAATACTATCCCACAGCAAAATTATTGGAGTCTTCATGAAACTTACATGTATAATAAAATCTACATCATCAAAAAAATCGAATAAACTTACTTAAGCTGGTGGTTTTACGTCAGCTTCCACATAAGTGATATCGCAGACTAAATCAAATAAACTTACTTAAGCTGGTGGTTTTACGTCAGCTTCCACATAAGTGATATCGCAGACTAAATCAAATAAACTTACTTAAGCTGGTGGTTTTACGTCCGCTTCCACATAAGTGATATCGCAGATTAAATCAAATAAACTTACTTAAGCTGGTGGTTTTACGTCCGCTTCCACATAAGTGATATCGTAGACTAAATCGAATAAACTTACTTAAGCTGGTGGTTTTACGTCCGCTTCCACATAAGTGATATCGCAGACTAAATCAAATAAACTTACTTAAGCTGGTGGTTTTACGTCCGCTTCCACATAAGTGATATCGTAGACTAGTTATATGACAGCCGAAGCTTCTTCCTGTTTTAGGATATGATTTTGCAATCTTTCCATTTGCTGCCGTAATCAAATAAAGGTTGAGCTCATATTAATTATCAGAAATAACTTAGATATTAACCAATCAGTTGATTTATAAGAGATAAACCAATCAGTTGCTTCATTAGGGATTAGCCAATCAATTGATTTATTAGGGATACCCAATCAGTTGTTTAATTAGGGATAACCAATTTGTTGATTATTAGTACCAGTACTCACAGCTGCCTTTGAATGTCAGAATAGCCTTTTAATTCATTATTTTGATTAGTTGAAACCATATTGTTAATTTTATCCAATGAATAATAGTCAGTAGATCTATGTATTTTTCTTTAAAAAAAAATTCATATTTTAAAATATATATATTTTAAAATATATATATTTTGTTTTAGTAATATATTAATATTATGGCCGTTTTGACCAAACAATGGTAAATTAATCGAAATTTGGGGTGGTTATGACTAGGGTTAGCGCTGTAACGACAATATCCCATCTGTTCAGTCTATCCCTGCATTGGCTGTTAAAGTTAATCTCGTTTTTCCCGCGTGGTTTCTCCTTGTCAGTGATGCAGAAGGGGCGTCTGACAAGGACAGCTGTCTGGTCGTTTGGATGGGATAAAAAAAAAATCCAAGGTCCTGTAATTTGGTTTGTGATAATTTTATATCCTATATTTTGGGTATTCCGCATCATTTCCGTTAATGGTACGTTTTTGTGTACTTAAATATTATGGTACAATTTGGTCACCTCAAGTTTTATGTTGAATTCTACATGTATATAAATATTATCATCAGTGTATTTCTATCTTTAAACTTTTTTGTTTTTCAGGACAAATATCCTCAAAAATGAGTAACCAACTTCTGCTAAGGACATTTTTGAGGAGCACGTCATTGGCCAGACGTGCTGTGTCAACCACCGCCACAAAGAACCAAGAAGTCGTCCTAGACCAAGCAACTAGAGATAGGGCCTATCCACAATTAGGTAATCGAGATATTGTTGGCTATGGCTTCAATGGAGATCCCACGTACGTAGATCGATTGGAATATCCTTGTCCTGCTGTTCGATTCAAGGAAAATTCGTCAGAAGTTATGGCCCTAAGGCAAAAAGAAAAGGGAGACTGGAAAAACTTATCTTTAGCAGAAAAGAAGGCTTTATACAGGGCTAGTTTTTGCCAGACATTCGCAGAAGTACAAGCCCCAACAGGAGAGTGGAAATCGGTCGTGGCCGGTGTAATGATGTTATTTGCGGTTGCAGGGTGGGTCGTCATCTGGATGAAGAAATTTGTCTATCCACCATTACCAACCAGCATAAACCGAGAATGGCAAGAAGCCCAAGTTCGTAAGAGTGTTTTACAAGGTCAAGGCCGAATTGAAGGTATTGCGTCCGAGTTTGATTTCGAAAAGAATCAATGGAAGTAAACCTGCTATGACTGTAATAAATTATATTCCTAGATATGGCTGTATTTATTAGGAACAGTAAATATTCATAAAAAAATATAATTTGTGTAATAATGAAACTTGAGAAATTGACATCCATCGTAAAATGAAAAGAGACCTGTGCCAAATTTCGGTCTAAAAACAAACTTTTATTGTACAGCCATTTGTTACTGAAAAATAAATATGGAAACTGGTTTATGTGTATTTGATAGAAAATGTGTCCTGCTTTCTAATGGGAGTAAATAGGGTTTATCTCTTTGTCGTCTCATTTTGAAAATAATTATCCATCGCTAATTTATATTTGTACAGTATGGTTGGAACCACGGCAATCTGATTAAAACACAGATCCTATTTCGATTCATTTTTTATAGTTCAAAATTTTGTTTTACATGTTTTTGCTACACTAGGACCTGGAAGAGTTGTTATATTACCTGCGTTCTAGATGATGTGAGGGATTAGCCAATGAAACTCCCTGTCAAATGTTTAGTGTGAGGTGCACAGAACTTTGAATAAGCCATTAGAAATGTTTGACGCAAGGTCAAAAGCTGCTCGTATGACACCTGACACTATCTTCAAATACAACCTGTCAGATCTTCATGTAGTTAAATCTTACATGTAGTGTAGGCTATCGAAAGTATAAAAAACGAAACGAAATATAATCAGTATTTTATCAGATTGGAACCACGGGGGCTCGGAGTGCAGGGTGCTGGCTCACTCAGCAACCATGTCCCAGGTTCGATCCCTATGGAGGTCTTGAAAGTTCATCAGGATTCTCCGGTATGGGTTTCCCTTCTGTGATGCTGGGATGGAACTGTCTAGTCATTTGGAAAGGACAAGAAACCAAGGTCCTGTGTAGGCCAAAGTACGCTGTACATGTAAAAGTCAGTAGGATACAGTATACAAAGACATGCTCTCTGGGCAAAGTTTTCCTCATCAAACTGTGTGACGTATGCCCGTCTAAATTAGCCTCATTGATTGCATAATCCCGTGTTTCTCAACCTGGGGTGAATTCACCCCCAAGGGGGGAATGGCTCACGTCCAGGGGGTGAATGACCACACTCCCAGTAACTTCAAAAATGATCATATAAAGATTGTGCAGTTGAGATTATCACTCTTAAACACTGTCCCGAGAATAAAAAAAATCGTTTGTGACAATCACCAGGAGCAAATTTCGCACTGAATTGGAAACAATGTATTTTCATTAAAATATAAACTTGGTGATTATTGAATCTCACCTTCGATCTGTATTCATTCCATATTCAATGTCAATGTGGTCAGGGGGTGCAGGCCCGTGCATGGATCCGCGGTTCATGTCGGATGGCTTCTATAGAAAAAGGACATTTTCAAGTTCCTATGAAACGCCTGAAGATTGTAGAGTGCTTGAAATGGCTGGAAATCACATTTCCAGGCTCCAATTTCTTAAAAATTTCATAGGGGGGAAGCCCCTTGACCCTCCTAGACGGCTCCGCGATCAGTAACCTCCTCAAAACTCTGGGGGTAAATGGGTTGGTTGAGAATTCATTTAGGGGTGAGCGGTGAAAAAAGGTTGAGAAACGTGGGCATAATCAGTCTGAAGGGATTCGCCGATGTACGCAACAAAGCGTAGGTTTGCCTGTCCAACCTCATGGGTTTTCTCTGGGTCCTCTGGTATCCTCCACCTGCAAAAAGGCCCTATCGAGCAAGCGTATTATAGAAATAAAATAGGTCAGACCAGAAATGACCTGGTTTGAGTAGAGTGGACATTAATCCCTATTTATCTGTTTCCATTTGAAGGGATTTGGGCGAATGTTTAGCACGGGCTGTATCATAAGGCCTGCCATTGAGTTAACTTGCTCAGTTTCGAATCCCCTGTTGTACGTGTCCAGCCTCGTGGACTTTCTCCGGGTACTCCTGTTTCCTCCCATTGCTAAAGTCCCCTATGCGCAAGTGAATTATATGCTAGTCCCAAAATGACCTAGTTTGTGTCTAGTGGATGTTAAAACCCCATTTCTCTACCTTTTTGAAGGGATTTTTTTGTGCACTACTACCAACAACCAATTTGAATAATTTCCCTCTACAGGTTGTTTCTCATTGAAAGGAAAAAGTACACTTTATACTGCTGGGGATTTAGAAGGGGGTTCACTAGTCTGCTGTTCTACCAATTCGGAGCTGTAGTGGCTCAGTGAGTAGTATGTTGACTAGCTTACACATTGCGCTCGTAAAAGAGAGAGAGAGAGAGAAATGGGGTTTGACGTCCACTCAACACAAACTAGATAATTTCGGGACTAACATATATGGTTTGATTTTATTTCAATAATTTGCTTGCGCGTAAGTGTTTTTAGCAGTGAGAGGAAACCGGAGTGCCCGGAGGAAACCCACGAGGTTGAGAAGGCGCCCCTATTTCCATGCCACATACGCTCACACCAGGGCTCGAAACCACAGCCGCAAGCCAGAGGTGACCGGCCAGTTAGAGGTCGAAGCGCGGCACTCTAGACTACCAGGCTATCCCACCCACCCCCCCCCCCCCGCTCGTAAAAGAACCCCTGACGGAATTCTAAATACATGTACAGTAGTGTTGCTGTCCGGACATAAGTTTCCTAATAGCACGCCCTATGGTGTACATGTACGCCCGTCTTCATTAGTGTAGTCGGAGTAGAACAGGGGCTGGTTACTCAAAACTAAGTGATTAAAATTGACTGCAGAAAAAAGCTATAGAATACTTTATTTTTTCCTTTAGAAATTTTAGCATAACATAAATCTATAGAAAAAAATATGGGATTTTTACTACACAATATTTGGGACCATTATTTTCTACAGACCCCCACCCCACCCCCCCCCCCCCAAATTCTGCAGAATACTAAGAATTTCATCCTACAGAAAATGGAATAGTCATCCCATCGCTTAACCCTCTAGAATGTTGTATAGAAAATTACACTGGTAATCCACATACACATGTAGACTATTTGCTACAGCCAGCGTTTAACGTAGCCCAACACCCCCATTAAAAATTAACGGCAAGTTAACGACACGTTAAAGTTAACAGGGCTTCCAGTAACAACCCTTCTCTCCGTTAAAGTTAACGATCCGTTGTCTCCATGTTAACAGTTCGTTAAAAGTTAACAGAGCTTTGAGGAACCGGCTCCAGGACGTTAAATCAAGAGACGGTGACCGCCACTATAACCCTTACTGACGGACAAATCAACAAGACTTTTATAGGTCTACTACTAGTACAAACTGACAAGGATCCGGCCCCCCTACCCCCTGCTCAGGCTTGAAAAAAAATTTATGCGATTTTATTGGCGATTTAGACCTGTAATTTTGGAATTTACCTTCCGGAAATAGGTCAGAATGAACCAAATTGAATCTAATTTACCAAATTGTTCTGGGGGGAGGGCCCCCAAACCCCCCGTTAATGGGTTGGGCGCAATTATCAAACCTAGACCCCCCCCCCTGCAAAAAATCCTGGATCACTGCACCGGAGGCTAGCCTTGGACCACACTCGAGTCCGAACCTTATCATTTTCCTCAGATCAACGAGGAGGCTGGAAGTGTTCTCAATTTTTCTGTAAATTTGATGGACAATGTATGTCATTTTTATGGTCGACAACTTTTTCACAAGAGGGGGGGGGGGTGATGGTGAAAATTTTTGTAGGCCCCCTAGTTGTGGGCCTGGGAAGGCGTCTTGCCACAATCCACAATTGTCAATTAGCCTGCAGCATATTGAACAATGTGTTTCACAGAGAATTACTTACGAATTATCTCTGTCATAGATGACTGTCTTCAACACGTGCAATGACATCACGTAGCATTAATCATTGGCATAAAACTGCTCCGGGCAAAATGATGCCCTTTACTCATTTTAATACCCATTTACACTAAATAGGAAATAGTTTTTAGCTAAAAATACTTCAAACGTCTTTACTTATTTTTCTAATACATACAAACAGTGTTTTAGAATTTAATTTGTCGAAAGAAAAAGTTAATATGGGGGACTAATTAAGCCGCGTCGATGTCATCATTATCAGTGATTGTAGCGGCCCAGCGAATATTCACTGCTGATCATCAGTGTGCATATTATTGGAGACAACGAAGCTACGTGAGCTGAACAAACTAAAGCCGGTTTTTCTCATACCGTGGAACTGGCATTGATGTTGGTGCAGTCCGTCCACTATTTCCATGGCGTTCCCCACCCACTTTCTATAGGCCTATCAACACTTTAAAATTGGAAGCCATTTCCCCACTGGTCTGGGTAGATGTTGCAGCGTGATGACATTGTGCCCCCCCCCCCCGCCGACGTTTCTAAAGAGTTATTACCGTAGTTCGTCCCATATGAATAGAAAACTAAGGGTGGATATTTAAACATGCATTAATTGCATGAGCTAAATCTGCTTATTACAAGTCTTTCTTTAGGCCTGAAATGTTATCTAAATTATCAATTAGACATTAATCATCTTATCCAGACCGCTTAAAGATACATTATGAGAGATTCGGCTAAGAGCTGACAGTTCTCACTATAATAGTTAAACACTAGATAATGTAAAGAGAATTTGATGAAAATTGCAGTTTGATTTATCCACTCTGAACCGAAGTTTTAGCGATTGAATTTTCAGCCTAGGCTTGATCATCATTATCCAAGTCTCGATTATCCATTTCATGATTAAATCATGAATGAAAATTGAGCAACAAATGGGATCCCAATCCCGTAAATATCACAGGCTGGCGATGATATAGAGAGTTTATTATGGTCTGGATAAGTTAATTAATGTCTAATTAATAATTAAGATAACATTTCAGGCCTAACGAAAGACCAGCAATAGGCAGATTTCCTTCTTGCATAATGTATGTTTAAGTTGGTTCGGTGATCGCTTAATTAACAACTTTAACTACTACATGTATAGTCTGGTGTTTAATAAAATCTATATATATTATTTTAATCATTATTATTTCAGTATAATTATGTTATGTTCAGGGGCACTTTACAAGGGGGCAATGTAATCATAAATAAACAACAAGATTATGGACATGTTAACGATTGTATACATAGTCAGTTAAAAGCTTGATTAAATAAGTTGTTTTAAGTTGTTTTTTTAAAAGAATATAGAGATATACAACATCTTAAACTAAAAGGTAGATTATTCTTTAACACAGGTGCTTGATAACTAAAAGAGTGCTGATCATAAGAGACCCATTGATGATATTTGGGCTTTAAAAGTAGCTTATTTGGTGTACGTAATGTTCGTTTGTTCGTTTCAGGGGTTGAACGTCCACATCCACCTAGGCCAGGGTGAGAGAGAGAGAGAAATGGGGTTTAACGTCCACTCAACACAAACTAGGTCATTTCGGGACTAACATATGGTTAATTTTATTTCAATAATTCGCTTGCGCGTAGGGGTCTTTAGCAGTGGGAGGAAACAGGAGTGCCCGGAGGAAACCCACGAGGTTGAGAAGGCGCCCCTATCTCCATGCCACATACGCTCACACCAGGGCTCGAAACCACAGCCGCAAGCCAGAGGTGACCGGCCAGCTAGAGGTCGAAGCGCGGCACTCTAGACCACTAGGCCCCCCCCCCCAGGCCAGGGTGATATCGCAATGTTCAGCCAGGTGTATAAAATTCTAAAAGATCTAAGAGGTAAACAGGAGCTAAATGGTTTACAATAAAATAAAACCAAGTACGAACAATCCAAACCATTAGGCAAAAATCGAAGTCCTAAAGAACGTAATAGGCAAAATAGTTAGGCAAAGTAGTGTAATCAGCAAATGGACTGTTCATCGTGTACGAAATACACAACAAACAGTGGTAACAGGTGTCCGGAAGAGTAAGCTTACCCTGCCTGGCGCGCCACGCCCGCCAACATTTCCGATTCGATCCTAATACCTTGCTTTCCTCCGACTCGTTTCAATATAGTATCAACACAATATGTTTTTGTTTTTCTGTTTTATGGAACATTTAAATATATATTTTTTGTTGTTCAATTTTATGAAACATTTTTAAATATATTACCATCATAATATCTTCTCTCAGTTTTCTATCCAAATAGTTACACCCCATGGACTCCATGCCTCGGAACCAGCGGAGGCAGTATTTGGGACATTATCCTTGCTTCCGCCTGTCGGATTGTTCAAGTCTCCGGCTGGATTGCAAATGGCGCAACTAGGCCCAAACCACCAGCCAGCCCCATGACTAGCTGAACAACTCTGAACATTGTCCTTGTCAAACGTTACAAATGGAAAGTTCAACAGTTCCGTCATGCAATCGGCTAAACCCGAGGCCGTCGTGTCGTAAATCCAATTTGTAAGCATGTATTTCGTGGAGGAGTTCCCTATCTTAAAATCAGAACCCATCATTGTGTACGATTGACCGGCGGATTTCACAAACTCCATGTAAAATTTAACAACACTGGATCGAGTGAGAAGATAAATATTCTCCAGTCCAAGCCAATATTCGAAACTGTCGAACTTAAAGCCATTTTCGTATTTGTCCCATGTTCGGTTGAATTTGAAATCTGGCTGAAAATGTCGCATAAGGATAGTGCGTCCTGGGGATACCATGGTACACGCTACTGTAAATGGTTTTTGTGCACCAGAGGGGAATACAGTATACAAGTTGAGGTCTGTTTCGGTGTATATCTCTCGATAGCCCTCACTACAATCTGAAACAGAAATAGGTATCTTGTTCATTAAATGACATAGGTCAAGTTTTATTTCTCTGGAAATATTTGTGTATTGACTTTCTTTGAAAATATGAAACTATTGCTTTAAACACCCATCATCATCCTGGACTTTGGTCAATTTAAACACACTGTCGTCATTCTCTAATAATGAGGGTGGGGAATGGAGGGGAAGGGTGCTTCATAAGTGGAATAGCCTGGGACCATAAGTGGAATAGCCTGAGACCTCAAGATTTTTTTCTTCATCTTAAACCGGTGTCGCGGTGGCTGGGTGAGTAAGCCGACTCGCTACCCTGGGCGTTCCGTGTTGGATTCAGAATTTTCCCGCTTGGCTTCCTCTTGTCAGTGATGTAAAACCAGTAGGATGTTTAACCCACTTCATTTCCTTTTCTTACCCGTCATTATTCTTTCACATCGTGTTCCCAGAAATCCATTCACACAGAAACACCTGCCATGTGTGTACTGTCCACCATGTAAACACACCTAAAACAAATTTTTTCAAAAAATATATCTTCATATCAAAATTTCATTGGTTAAATTTCCACTATAATTAAAGTTTACGAACGGATATAAATAGTTGGTCCTACGGAATGTGAACATAATGTAGAATACATGCATATAAACAATTTCAAATAGCTTTGTTGTATTTAATTATTGTCCAAGTTTACAATTAAATAATGCATATAATTATAAAGCTTAAATATGGGTTGTATTAACTCGAGAGCTCCCCCACCTCGTGGGTTTTCTCTGGGTCCTCCAACTGCTAAAGAACTCTACGCGCAAGTGAATTATTGAAATAAAATTAAAACTATATGTTAGTCTTGAAATGACCTAGTTTGTGTCGAGTGGACGTTAAACCTCATCTCTCCCCCTATCGCTCTCTCTCTTTCTCTCTCTCTCTCTCTCTCGCTCGCTCTCTCTCTCTCTCGAGTGCTCGATTTAATCAAATCTCATGGCGTTTCTTTCCATTTCATTTAAAGTTATTAAAGAACTTACCGGAGCAGTTTGTGTCTTTTCCAGATAAAAACCACCAGATACTGTTTCAACATTTCTACAAATCTCGGACATAACTCCTTGATTCAATCGGCAAGTTTTTGTGGGTTTTGAATATGTCAATGAAAAACAGTTCGTACTCTCAGAACATCGTATAGAACACTCCACAAGACTTCGCGTTTGACGAATTTCGTAGGCTTCGTACCGATGCAGCACCGAATTCGGACAATAAGTTGGTCTGAAGAACTTATCGATGTTTCCGTAATTTGGTACGAAGAAAGAACAAAAGGTCAAGCAGATAAAGGAAATCACCCGTGTCCTGTTTGGTGAGTCTGGTCGGCAGTTGCTGCCACAGAAATTATGTAACAGGCGCCTCAAACAATTCAAGACCATTGTAAACTTTTCCAGTTTAAAGCACGAAGCGTTTTTGAATCGAAAAACTAAAGATCGCGAGTTACGATAATTATGCTACAGCCTATCTCTAGTGCTCTTTCTTCCATTTGAACATCAAGAATATCGCTATCGTCATACCTACAAACTAATTCGAGTGTTTATTCAATAGCGCGCGTGCTTTTTGCAACGAATGACACATTCCTTCAGTCTCTAGATACTGGAGACTAAAAAACAGATTATTATTGAAGAGAAGTAAATATTATTATTCCTAATAATCAACACTGGCTGCATGTATATAGATCGACACCATGGAATAACAATTAAAACTTCACAAAGTTTCCCTTCCATTTATAGCTTGTTTGTGATCTGATGACAGGATAGCGGAAAAGTAAAGTTGCTCTTGTGTCGTGATGATTAACGAGTTCAAGAGGCCGGTGTCCACAGCTTTTGTTTTAACAGTGAGTATATTCGATCGAAGAGGGATAATCAAATCTCTCTCTCTCTCTCTCTCTCTCTCTCTCTCTCTCTCTCTCTCATAACTGCATGTGTGAATGTGGCTGACAATGACGGGAATATGTTCCCCTTGTACCGGTGATGTAATGGCCCAGTGACATTTTCAGCTAGAGGCTCTATTCAAGCTAATTCCGACCCTGACAGCTATATCTAACGTTTTCTTCGATATATAGTGGAATGGAGACTGGTTAAATCGTGAGATAAAGTTACCCTTATTGACTCTCTTTGTTTTGTTAGGTTTTTTTTTAAAAGCTATTTTCATTCAGGATTGGGGAATGTGATTGGACAACTGTCTTATAAGCTTATAGCCTAGGAAATAATATATAACATACTGTAGTACCATGGGTCTTTCTGTCAGAGAAATGGGGTTTAACGTCCACTCGACACGAACTAGGCCATTTCGGGACTAACATAGGCGATACTCGATTCACAGTTCCAGAATTGAATTCCAAAACTGGTGTCAATCGAGTGAAAGGGAGAATTTCGGATTACAGCGCATGCGTCGACTGTAGAAAGAGTATCCCAACCAATCATGACTGCTGAAACATATTTTTTTACCTAGGAATACGTCACGATTCTACTCACTCCACCTCAGCTGTCGGGACTGGCAGAACTGTGACAGGACTGAATTCCGCGTCACTCGATTGTAATTCTGTCGATTCGGGACGTTCTGGACTGTGAATCGAACATCCCCAAATGGTTTAATTATATTTCAATAATTCGCTTGCGCGTAGGGGTCTTTAGCAGTGGGAGGAAACCGGAGTGCCCGGAGGAGGAACCGCACGAGGTTGAGAAAGCGCCCTTATCTCTATGCCACATACGCTCACACCGGGGATCGAAACAACAGCCGCAAGCCAGAGGTGACTGGCGAGCTAGAGGTCGAAGCGGGGCACTTTTGACCACTAGGCCATCCCAACACCCCCCTTTCTGTCAGACGTGGTAAACGGGCACTACCTAAAATAGGTCGCAACATCCTTCGTATGACCCATGCATCTTTTCTTAGAACATATCTTAGTAGCCTTGTGATCGTCTAGTATTTCCACCAGTCATCATAATATTTCAATATAGTGGTGTACTTACAGAGTTAAAACATTCAACACATTTTATTGCACGGTGATATTTCCATAGCTTTTGCTTTGTGACCCAGCATCGTGCCCAGATAAAACGCGGTTAATTGATCGTAAAAATATGCTTATTATTTATTAATAAAGTATATACATCACAGAGCTCTTATTGGAAATTGCTTGTTTAGATAAGAATACGTTGTTTTTCAATATATACTGTATATATACTGTAGTCGAAGGTGAGCAACTGAGGACAAACTCTTCTAGTTTTCAGACAAAAAAATAAAGATGCACAATTCTACACTAAGAAATTGTTTTAACTGCATTTTATAGTCAGTAAGAAGTGTTTGAGATGTGCTCAATTCGTTCCAGGGTTGATTACACTATAGGTTATACATCGACCAGATTCGCTAGACAAATTTAATTATCAGCTCTTCGACGGATTTCTGGCAATAAATACTCAGATCAATTCTTGTTTGCAAAGTTTTGTTAAAATTTAAAAAAAACAAAAAAAAACAAAACAAAACAAAAAACAAAAACAAACCATAAATATTTAAAATACACGTATATCATCCTTATAAGACATGTAGAAATCGATTTCATTGAAAATAAACACACGTGGCATTAGTTTTTGAATGACCACAACACAACACTTTAAAACTATAAAATTAATACACGTTTGGCTCCAAGGGCGTGAAAAACGGGTTTGCGGCAGTCAAATTTTCAAAATTTTCGGTTGGGGGGGGGGGGAATATCTGGGTGTCGCCGCACTCAGTAACTCAGGCATTATATTTGCGCCACTTCTCACCACTCTTAAAAACCTACGTACAGCCCTGTATTAGACATTAAATGCAGGAAATTTTAGTAACAAAACGGCACCAAAAATAATAGGTAGCCACCAATAATTCATTCTTGTTTCACCTTTTGTTCCGAAATGGACTTTAATATTGTCGTGTATAATTGGAGCCCATGTTTGCCTTCTATATCTCCAAGGGGCGATGTATAAAGACTAGAAAGTATCGGTCCAAGAACTGATCCCTGCGGAACGCCACAAAACAATTGGGGGGGGGGAGTGTGATCACCAACTATAACTATATGTTTTGTTGCATACGATGTAATACGTTTAAGAGAATTTCCTTAATTCCAAAAACATTCCTTAGTCGACTTAAAAGTATTAGATGGTCAACATTGCCTAAAGTTGTGAGAAAACTCAACAGAATAAGTCACTATCAATGACATTTTATCAGAGTTTCACATACATATACAAGCATATCTTTACCTTCCTCCTGGACAATTCTTTTATTATCAAACATCAAGGTGAATCGGGTGTCTGTTAACATACTACTGACCTGGCAGATGATATGAGAAATTAGAGTAGGCCATATAGGCCGCATTCTATGGACGCAAATTCTTACTAGAAAAATATTTTCGTTCCTTCAAATTGAGTCTAGAAAAAAATTTATCGGTGAATAGTTAATATAGTAATTAGCGTTTGCTGAAATGTTCCACAAAATATTTAATAGTTTTTCGATGATATTCGTCTTTGAAATCCGGATTATTTATTGATAGTAAATTTCATTGTGCGCTGCGTCACTGGACAAGATTCAAAGCTATTCGCCGCGTCACGTGATCGCTTTTCCCACAATCGACCAATCACGTTATTGTCTACACTCGCGTGTGTTGTTGGTAAACACAAAATAGCGTGCTCAACGAGGAGCACATTCCAGTTGTCGAATCTACACGAAATGTCTTTACAAAGACAAAATGGGACAAGTGTCGTGAGGTATATAGACTGGTTTCAATTGGATGGAAATGGCCAGTTTATTTGTCGATACAAATGGATTGATAACGAAGGATATTATAAAGTCGACAGTGGTGTTTGATTTCACCCAACGTGTTCTAGATGTTTTATGGACAACATGAGCCTCTTAAAATCAGTTAAAAGATGCGAGAAAGAAACCCAAACTAGAGAGTGAGAAGGCAACATCTGCATCCAGTCCAACTAAATTTACAATTCAGCAACTGCCACTGCATTGTACTACTGGGATGTACATAATAATGTACCAAACATGATTTACCTTTGATAAAAATAACAACTGACTATTAGTATATTAATCATTAACAAAAATAACAATTCACTCGTAACATAATCGTTTAAACGCGGTCTCAACTAATCACCCTTAAAAATGCTCTTTGATAATTTATGTAATCTACGGAGCCCCTTAAGTGCACGATTCCATTCTTATATAATTTTTTTGTACATGATTCCACTTTTTATAACGAAATAATTAATTCGTTAAAACGAAAAAAACTTATTCGTTTAAAAGAAATATTAATTCGTTATAACCAAATAAATAATTCGTTATAACGAAATATTATTAATTCGTTATAACGAAATATTATTAATTCGTTATAACGAAATATTATTAATTCGTTATAACGAAATATTATTAATTCGTTATAACGAAATATTATTAATTCGAAATATTATTAATTCGTTATAACGAAATATTATTAATTCGTTATAACGAAATATTATTAATTCGTTATAACGACATATTATTAATTCGTTATAACGAAATAAATAATTCGTTATAACGAAATAAATAATTCGTTATAATGAAATATTATTAATTCGTTATAACGAAATATTATTAATTCGATATAACGACATATTATTAATTCGTTATAACGAAATATTGTTAATTCTTTATAACGACGTATTATTAATTCGTTATAACGAAATATTATTAATTCGTTTAAACGAAATATTATAACGAAATATTATTATTTCGTTATAACGAAATATTATTAATTCGTTATAACGAAATATTATTAAATCGTTTTAACGAAATGAAATATTATTATATCGTTATAACGAAATATTATTATATCTTTATAAAGAAATATTATTAATTCGTTATTAATATTTCGTTTAAACGAATCAATTATTTCGTTTACACGAATTAATTATTTCGTTTAAACGAATTAATTATTTTGTTTAAACGAATCTATTATTCGTTTTAACGAATTAATTATTCGTTTAAACGAATTAATCATTTTGATGAATCGAATTAATCCATGTCGATTCAAAATATATTTCCATGGCTCTCTTACACCACTTCCATACACGGATGGGACTTTTATTTGGTTCACTGGATCTCTGTTTGGACCGACCGCGAGCAATTTGCAAGGTAAATCGTCCACATGGCTTTGTTTACAAATGCTATGACCTGGCACTTGACCCCATAACTTTTGACCGCGACCCCTCAAGCGCGACCCGTGATTGATCAAATTTGAAATACCTGCGCAGCATCCAACTCACATATACGCAAATATGGCTCCGCATTATAAAGAAATAGGTCATGAATTTCTGGCCAATTCCGAGCTTAAACTATTAAACTAACAAAATATATTGGAGAACTTTGATGACATGTTGATTGCACGATTATCAATAGTCTGTTTTTCTAGACCCGTTTAACGGGAGCGACGGTGACAGGTTTTTCGACCCGAGAATGCGGCCTAATAGGAATGCTGTCTAGGTAAACATACCCCCATAACACACTGCATGGTTTATAACCGATTTCATTAGTTCATTTTCGCATACAGCAACCGATTGAAGGCTGGATAATACAGTGTAGATTCAATGGAAATCGTGTGACGGGGCGGCTGATTGATGTCGTAATTCGGAAGATTAAGAGTACGGATTATCAAGACATATTTTGGCTGAAGTAATAATGAATTAAATCGGGACACGAAAGTGATGTCGGAGTAATAAGAGGCCGGATGTGCCAGAGTCCACTGTAGTATAGTAAGAACACATCACCCGATTGCGCTACCTCCTGTTATCTGTTACCGGTTGCTAATACTATCATTACTTAGCGTGCGTAAACGAGTGTCGTTCAATTTGAGCTGTTTACATATTTAACCTTACATACTTGATTATTGGAAATTACAATCATTACACCATAACCTCAATTACGTTCACAGGGTGCTTGGTAAAGAAGGTAATCCGGGAATACAACACTCTGGAACGCTGAATATTAACAGAATACTCACAATCCAAAACCTTTACACAAACCTTGAAAATCGTTCGTCAATAACTATAACCTACATCGAGTTAACAAAGTTTTCATTAAAAGGGTGTGCATGTGTGTGTGTGTGTGTGTGCGGGGGGGGGGGGTAACTTTGGAACAGAAAGCCCAGTTGCGCTGAAGATCAATAGAGTTCGTGCTTCCATGACAACAAAGTTAAAACTTCCATCCCGTTCACAAGGTTTTCGATACCGGTGGTATAACAAAAATTTGCGTGGTATAACAAAGTTTATGCTCTCTTGGCCCATATCAGAGCCCATATTTAGAAGATAGCGGTATGGTCTGCGGTATCATATAAATAGCTTGTACAGCCATGGAAGTACCGTGAGTAAAGACAGACATATTTGATCCTAGATGCTTCTCTTACACTATACCAATTTATTACCCCTTTACGATTTAAAGGCATTTGAAAATTAACTTTAATATTTTGGTTACGACCTTAAATATCAGATTCTATGAGTTTTAGGGTATTATTTTGGAGTCCAAATTCACACTCAGATCTTGACATGAGGATATCATGATCGACGTTGTCGAATTCTGTTAATAAATTGCTGTGGACACGGAAGTAAAGCTGTTTCCGTACTGTGAAATTTTCTAAACGCGCTCTTCTATTATTGGTTCTTTTTAAAAAGCAGTTAAGGGCTCGCCTTTTTTTTTTACATTATCAACATTATTTTACATTACTATTTTTCAATGCATCTTATATTTTGTCTTGTGATATTAGGAGAACTAATGCACGTTGAAGAATTTTGTACCCAGTATAAGATCTCTCTTATATTATTATTATCTATGGACTGGGGTAAATCGCTCACCAGTTCTGTTTCTGCTATATTATAGAATGTTACATGTTCATCGTACATATCTCAGTTGTAAAAAAACACAGTAATACCTTCCGGACTCCAGACCAAAGGTTCCCAAAAAATTTCGCCCTCAACCCCAAATCTAGTACCGCCTGGTGGACTGTGTAGGTTCCCAGTAGGATTACACTGTGCGCATGCGCCATTATACCACCACCCACTGCCAAATCTACGAGGACAGTCCAAGCCCGGTACTTGATTGTTATCCATATCATATGAAGAGAAAGATGATCCAATCAAATCGGACAGACAATCCGCAACAGTTAGGTCGGACCTGTCTTTATTTAACTCGGCACTAAGAAGCCGGTAGTTTGTTGACGAATCACCTATTTCAAAATTTTCATACACGATTTTAGAATATTCATTGGCTAACTTCAGCTCAATGATTAGATCAAGACTCTTGCTCCGACTTAACCAATACACCGTCTCAAGTCCAACCCAACTATCATAGTCGTAGTCAGTAAAACCATCTCGATATTCTGACCAGGTTCTATTCATTGTTTTCAGTGGGTTAAAGTGGAGCAGAACCATGGTACGCCCACCCCACTCCATCCTGCACATCACCTTAAAAGACCTCGGGGCACCAGGTGGTAAGGCTTCATACAATCCAAAATTTCCATCTTGATACATTTCTCTGAAGCCGTCACTACAATCTGCAAGGTAGAAATTAAAGTGTTTTTCTAGATTTGATGCTACCAGGATTATTGGAGTTGGGATTATTTGAATCAGATATGAAAAGGGGCCTATTTTGTCTTTCTGTTCTGTCCCAAGATGATAAATGAAGATTGACAGACAACATGCACCAGTCTGGCACACCAGACCGGAGGATGGCGTTCCCGTCAGTTCTCACAGTGCATGGCGTCTGCCCGTCCTGGTGGAGCAGAAACGTAGACACGGATAGATTACACAAGAGGCGTCCAGTTCCTTTTAGAATTCACAACACCTAGGTGTTAAAGGCACACTAGTATAGGACAGATTTGGTTTCTTCAAAGATGATTCACCTTGATTGTGTTGGAGCAAACTGGTCATTATGTGCCATTCTCCCCCCCTCCCCCAAAATGCCAAAACGAATCCATACGCTTTTGACTTCTGAAAACCTGTGGCATGAGAGAAGCCGCCTCCAAACACAGGTTCCAGTGTTTGAGGATGTATGCGTTTTCGTGAAGTATTGATAAACTTGTCCTGCTGATTTGCTTATTAGACAACCTCAGCCTCCACTAATTTAAGCGGGATCAAGGAGTAGGATTGCCTCTCCAACCTCATGGATTTCCCCTACGACCTCCCACCACAAAAGACCCGCGCACAAGTGAACTATTAAAATATATTTGAACCATATGTTAGATACGAAATTACCTGGTTTGAATCGAGTGGACATTAAACCCCAATTTTCACAGTGCATCGTGTCTGTCCTTCTTGGTTGTCACTCTCTGAAATGGGGTTTAACGCCCTACTGTGCTGCTCGCACAACACACAGGGCTATTATTTTAATGAAATGCAATCTCCAGGCCAGGTCGGTGGCAGATCTGGAATCATTCTGGCATTACATTTACGGAAATATCCATTTCAGCAATTTTAAACCGTCGGAGACGAAGCTAAAGTTTTGAATATTATCTTTGCCATACAAAGAATGTAACCCAAATTTCAGGGAAATCGAAGAGGGTGCAATTTATTTAATTCCTTGATTTGAGACAGAATGACAGAAAATCAACCACTGAAGGTTGATGTTGCTAATTAATAAAACGTGGTCCCAATCAGAGACAGAAAGTAATACAACGTTATATTCACCAGTCATTAGTCTTTCACAGTATGTTCCAACATATCCACCATAACACACACAGTCATTATTTACTAATGTACCATTATTCAAACATTTCTATAACGTAATAAATAATCATTATTAACTAATGTGTCATTATTCATACATTTCTTTAACGTAATGAATAATCATTATTAACTAATGTATCATTATTCATATTTTCTATATCGTAATAAATAATCATTAATAACTAATGTATCATTATTCATATATGATCATTATTAACTAATGTATCATTATCCATATATGATCATTATTAACTAATGTATCATTATCCATATATGATCAGTATTAACTAATGTATCATTATCCATATATGATCATTATTAACTAATGTATCATTATCCATATATGATCATTATTAATTATATAAGTATCATTATCTATATATGATCGTTATTTAACTAATGTATCATTATTCATATATTCATATATGGTAATAAATAATCATTATTAACTAATATCCATACAAATAAATTGTTCTCGTTGGTTAATGCACGCTAAAATGTACTTATTTGTTTTAACATTTCATTAAGAAATCAAGCTAAAATATCGACGGTAGATAATTCCCCGGTTTGGATTCATGAATGAAATGAAATGGGGTTTAACGACCTATCCGGTTTGTATTTAGATGGATAAAAACGATTTGTTTAAACCACATTCTGTTGTTATAAAATACCAAAACGGAACCTCCACAAAAAAAAAAAATAATGCCTTGCATCAATGAAATAACATCACAAAGTGATCCTACCTCAGTATAAAAATGATTTCTCTGTTTAAAAAGCTCAATTTGTATGTATGCCTATGTAATTTAGAGACGATGATGGCAGATTTCCGTAACAGAAACCTGGCAAACCCACTCCTGTACAAATTCCTGGATCCGTCCCTGGATACGTTGTTTAGGATAAAATAAAAGATATCAAATTACTTCGGACCGAGGGCTCTTTAAAATAATCATAATGATTATTTTAAAGTATATATTATGGGCTTAAAACACACCTTTATGAATACCATGACACATTTCAAATCACCTACCTTTACGGCGTGCTTCTTTTTGTAGTAAACCGAGCCAGCCAAAGTAACTCCATTTCCACAATCGTTGGCTAAAAGTCCAAAATTTAAAAAGCAATTTCTGTCCGTTTTCATAAAAGAAACTGACAAACACTTGTTATCTAAGGAACACCTGGCCGTGCAATGTAACACACTTCTTGCTTCAAGATTTAAATAACTTTCAAGGCTAGTCAGAACCTGATGGTCACAGAAAGCTGGACGGACGAAATCTTCATTTAAAGAGTGACAAATTATATTCTGAAAACAGCAGTACAGAAATGGCAAGGTTTGTAGTAGTTTAATTTTTAACATAGTTGTCTATTCACTGTTCTATCCAAAGGATTTAAACGACCTTTCCCCAAGCTAGAATGTTTTAAATAGGACTTCTGATTTACAACGATCAAGAAATACATCGATTAAATTTTACATGTACATAATATTACTTCGATTCACTCATAAATCAATCTATAAAAGTTTTACCGAAAGGATATTTTCTTATTTCAATCTATACGGGCCGTTTTTTTTTTCAGGCTAATCGAAACTAGAAAAAATCATCAACTATGTTTTAATTCAATAGATAACGCGTTGCATACATCAGATCCATACCAGAAAAAAATTCTTATTTACAATCAGCAAACTTTATTTTAACAGTGGTGTTCATTAACAATTTATTTTCTGGTTTCGAGCCACGACAGGTATTGAGCGAAGTGTGCGATACATACAATCTAACCAAGGTTTATCGACTTGATCTTATTCTAATATTATATTCTGACCATGAAATAAAAAGGTTACAAAATTAAAGGTGGTGGCCTTAAAGTCAATTGTTTTTAAATTGATAACGGTTGACATTCAAGCTGATTAAAATCTGATTTTATTTCGTTTCGTTTTTTATACTTTCGATGGCATGCATTACACGAAGATCTGACCGGTTATAGTGGGAGTTCACGTCAGGGGTTAAACGAGCAGCTTTTGACCCTATGACGTCAGACATTGATTAATCAATCAGCGTTGACGTTTCTAGTGGTTTATCCACAGTTCCGTGCACCACACGTCAAGAACTCGTCGTACCAGACCGTTTTATTGCCTAATCCCTCACATCAACCAGAACGCTGCTTATATAACAAATCTTCCAGATCCTAGTGTAGTAAAGACTAGTAAGACGACATCTTGAACTATAAGAAAACGAAACGAAATAGGATCTGTGTTTTAATCAGATTGACTAACATTCTTCATGATAACATTTTAGTGTCAGATAAAATGGATGATGACGTCACTTCAAGATGTCCGCCAACCGTCAAGAAGTCTGCTGAAGATTCTTTGACTTGAGTTGTTCAAGATTGCCACACTTTAACCAACAAGGGGCCAACTGATTCCTTGTTTGAAACCACTGACCAGGTGACCCCTCTCTCAGAGGGTTATAACAAGGTTTGGATGACAACGCATAATCGTTATTACAAGATTTTGATGACAAGTGAATATAACGTCCAGTCGCTTACCGGGAGGTCCCGTTTTCGATCCTTGCGTTGATCGAGAAAGTTCATCAGTGGTGTAGGACGGAGAGCCTGGCAAGGAAAAGGTATATTCGTTCGGATGTTACGAAAACCCGAGGTCCCGTGTACACATTGGCCTGCACGTAAAAGAAGTCTTGGAATTCGATATAAATTTAGGTCACATTTGCCCCATAGCACACTGCATGACGTATGCCCGCCTTCATTAGCACAATAGGAACAGAACAGCAGAGAGAGAGAAAGAGAGAGAGAGAGGGAGAGAGAGAGAGAGATATGGGGTTTAACGTCCACTCGACACAAATTAGGTCATTTCGGGTTTAATTTTATTTCAATAATTCGCTTAGGGACTTTAGCACTGGGAGAAATACCGGAGTGCCAGGAGGAAACCCACGAGGTTGAGAAGGCGCTCCTATCTCCATGCCACATACGCTCACACCAGGGATCGAAACCACAGCCGCAAGTCAGAGGTGACCGGCCAGCTAGAGGTCGAAGCGCGGCACTCTAGACCACTAGGCCATCTCCACCCCTAGAACAGTAAGACTTTAAATCCCACTCCATTTCATTTCATTTTATTACAAGTGCAATAACTCTTTAAATTACTTACACAATAATCGGAAGATCAATAAAATACTGGTTACCCGATGTGCTATTTCAAGGTTTTTCGATGGCATCAGCCATTAATTCACAAATAATTGATGTGACTTTCGACCGGGTTCATCCTTATCAATAGTAAGCATGAAATACAATGTAAAAACCAAACTATGACATCGATTTAAAATAAAGTATGGGGCTACACTGGGAGAAAATCATTGAAATGGAATTGAGTTTAACGAACTGTTGCACAGAACGAGCTGTACTTAGTACTAAAAAGAAATTAAATGAAATGGGGTTTAACGTCCTACTGTTTTGCACCTAAACTGAGGCTAATGGAGACGGGCATACGCCATACAGTGTGCTATGAAGGAAACTTTTGCCCGAGCAGCGGCGATACGGCCTAATCCTATATCGAATTCCAACTGCCAAGGGATCTGTTACGTGCACGCCAATGTGTACACCGGACCTTAGGTTTTTGTATCATTCGAACGACTAGACAGCTGTCCTTGACAGGCCCTCCATCATGCATCACTGACAAGAGGAAACCGTACTAAAAAGAACATTTCCGTTTAATCTTCGTCGTACGACGATTTCCAAAGTTTCGTTTACGTGCACGTCAACGTGTACACGGAACATCGATTGTTCATTAAATCGGAACGAACGAGATATGGTTTACTTCATGTCATAAGATTACCACTGTTCATCATATATTTTGTACACGATGAACAGTCCATTTGCTGATGGGGGTCACAGTGGCTTAGTGGGTGAAACGCTGGCGCATTAACCTGGAGGTCGGGGGTTCGATCCCTGCATTGCTCGAGAAAGTTCATCCAAATTGCCCGGCGTGATGGGACGAAAAATAAACGACGTCCCGTGTACACATTGGCGTGCACGTAAAATATCATATGGCATTTATAATTCGATATAAGAGTAGGCCGTAGTGCCGCTGTGCCCTCATAGCACACTGTATGGCGTATAGAACCAAGAAACGTCATGGATTTAACGTAATATTCTATGCCATCCCAAACTTAGGCTGCCTCTCTACAGCCATCTTCAATAAAAGGCTTGATCTCGCCTTAACTACATACATCTTATCAAGCCCTTCTCGCAATACCGTGTATATTTCGCCACTAAGTTCAATTGGGTAACAAGCCCAGCTTTGGAACCTACCTGATTCATCTGTCGTCGTGAATACCAAGTCTCGTGCTTTTAGCTAACATACCAACATGTGACAACCGAGTTGCAAAGTTCAAAGATCGATCAATGTCACGGTTACTGTTTTCCCACGAGTTTCTCAATTTTAAAAAAAACCTGTTTGTTTATAGTGTGTTATGTGCCAGGAACTCTGATCGGACAATGCCAATTAGTCACTTGTAAAAACAACGAGCGCAAAGTTCGGGAATTGCTGAGTATCAAGCAACGGTTAGATGTTGTAATACTCGCGAACGTTGCTTAAGGAACATGGTCTACAGCTAGCTCCGCGTGTATTCTCGAATTATGACGTACAGTAGATGGATTGCTGGGTGCAGTAATATTCTATACGGAATGAATTATTAGTCAGGATCAATATTGTAAAATGGATTGGAGTACCCTCCCTTTTATTCTATTACTTGCCAATGTAATGTCACTCGGCAAGTCTCGTCAGATTCCGGAACCTACATCTAGTCTCCGCTGTATGACGAACTCCGCCATATTGGAACTACTTTAAAGGTCCCGGATGAAACATGGCTGCGCCCATTGTGTCTTGGAACTACTTTAAAGGTCCCGGATGAAACATGGCTGCGCCTATTGTGTCTTGGAACTACTTTAAAGGTCCCGGATGAAACATGGCTGCGCCCATGGTGTCTTGTTTGTTTGTAATAGCGTCATGTTTTCCTGTTAAAGTAAACCGGTCGCCACAATGGGTGTAGGTATGTATCACTTACTGTCATACAGCCGAGACTAGATGTAGGTTCCGCAATCTGTCGAGGATTGCCGAGTGACGACGCATGTCACGAGATCAAACTTTGGATTACTAACCCGGTGTTGGCGGAAACAGATCCAAAGGATTTTCTTGTGTGGCTTCCCCCTTGTCAGTGGTGTAGGACGAACATCCGAGGTCCCGTGCACACCTTATTAACATAACATAAAAGTAAAGGTACACGCTCCGTGGTATTTCATTTTCACTTTAAAGAGTTACTGTGATTATAACCCAATGCACACAGTTGGTTCTAAAGAAGGTTACAAGGTAACCTCGGCTACTGTCACGCCATCACAGACCACATCAGTGCGTCTCCCTTCTGCTGCTTCCATCTTTACAACTGAGCTGCATACCATTCTTCAGACTTTTGAGTTCATCTAGCCGTCACCTAAAGCTTGCTCTGTTCTGCTGCTACCTTACGAGTTCACAGGCAATGATACTATCTTTTGCTGGCTCTCGAGTCGGTATGAAGGGCATAGATCAAGCAGATTTAGCTGCCAAAGACGGTTTAGATCTTCCATTGTCACAATTTTTAATACCCTTTAAAGATTTTAAATCATCAATAAAGCTATTTATTTATGGTCGTTGGTAACGGTGGTGGGACAAACTGCTTCACACATTAGACCTCTCTGACGAAATTGGCCAAATTCCTATAGTACCAACATTCACTGAGGATGAAGTCGTTTTGTGTCGCTCTCGCATTAGTTATACGTTTTTAACACACATTTTCACCTTAAAGCGGGAATGTCATATTTTCCAAGAAAGTCAAAACATATTTATTTCTATGTCATTTGATTTATAGGTTGTCAGCTCACTATTATACAATCATAGGCATTATTTTCACATCGGAAATAATAACACAATTACCTCCCTTGTTTTTCCATTAACCCCATGCAATAGCTATCTTCAAACGTTTGAATTTGAAGTTGGAAATGATATTTTTGCCAATTTCTCTACTGGCAATAGTGAATTATAGGATTAATGGGATTATTCTTTAACAAGGTAGGACTGTTTCTAGATACCATCTATTTCAAGGCATTATTTTAATATATTTTAAAAATATAACTTAAAAATATGAAAGTATCGCAATCTTATCATTTACACATCTGAGCTTATATTGCAAAATAAAAGACTTTATCAAGGAGACATTTTTCTAAAATAAATTTTAATTGTTTATAATGTAAAGTGCTTTTGTTTTTTCATGTGTATATACATGAAAGACATATTTTTATTTTTAATTATATTATTACATGTTTTTATTTGTGCATATAAATATATTTATGTTATATTGTTTAAAATTTGTCTCGCTAAATTCACATCTTTGTCCGATTTTGGCGCAATATTGCCCGGTTGGAGCTGACGTTGCATAAAACCCCATTTCATTTATTCAAGAGTTTGTATGGGATTGACCAATGAATGTTTAAGATACTAGTATACCATGAATTTACGACAATTCAGAATATTTATTCACTTAGTAGAGAAATAGGAAAAAATCAATCTGATTAAAACACAAATCCAATTTCGTTTCGTTTTTTATAGTTCAAAATTTCGTTTTACTTGTCTTTACTACTCTTGGATCTGGAAGACTTATTATTTAAGTCGTGTTCTGCCTGAAATGAGGGGTCAGCCAATCAAATGGTCTGTCGAATCGATCGTTTGACCTTTTCAGGCGTGGAACTGTCGGTAAATATTACCGGCGGATAGAAATCAAAACAAAACAAAAGTAGATTTTAAAAAGCATGGTGCACTCGGCAAACCTCGGAAGATTTCGGAATCTAAACTCGGCTGTACGATGAATTCCGCCATATTGGAACTACTTTAAAGGTCCCGGATGAAACATGGCTGCGCCCATTCCAAACACAAGTTGGCGACCTATTTGGCTAGCGACCTAATATTCGACCGATCCAGCTGTAAGATAATGACGAAATTACACTTCTATTCTGAGCTGAAGGAATGGATAAAAAATAATATATTCTACTTTCATTTGATAGACATAACGTTGGATTTTATTGGTTGATAAATAGAGACTGTTGTCTTTACTCTAAATAGGTTTGCAACGAACAGGTTGCAGCTCGATCGGTCGAATAGGTCGCTAGCCGAATAGGTTCCCAATTTGTCAAGTTTTCCTGTTAAAGTAAACCGGTAGCCGCATCGCAAATGTATGGGCGTAGGTACATATCACTTACTGTCATACATCCGAGACTAGATGTAGTTGACGTAGTTTACGGAATCTGTCGAGATTATCCGAGTGAAGCATGGTGGTCGCTAATTGGTTAATCGAATGACTGACGTTATCGGGTCAAATGTCCCGTGCTTGATACTTGACGTCATAGAACGTGAGCTCCCACTATAACTTGTTAGATCTACATGAGTGTAGGCCATCGAAAGTATAAAAAAACGAAACGAAATATAGATCTATATTTTAATTAGATTGGGAGAAAACGTTCCTGCTCCGGATGAAATTGGTCTAATATCGGTACCACATCAAATAAATCTAACACCTTTCACTATGTTATGTTTCAACCCCAAATTGTCTTCCTGATGTTATAATCCCTACCTGATGTTACAATCTTCACCTGATCTTCACAATCTTGTTTTTAACTATTATAGGGAGAACTGACAGATCTTTATCTGATCTTCCATAATGTATCATTACTTCCCGTAATTCAGTTTTGTTATTAATAGAACAATCTGTACTTTTACAGAGTATTCTTGATTTGATAGTCCTTCTGTTTGTATGTATTATACGTGGTGAACAAGGGATTACGCCACGATGGCTAGCAACGGGACTATTTACCCAATACACGCCCATATAATAAGAGTACCTGAACCGTCACGTGGAACACAGACCATAAGTTATAATACCGTAGTTGTAGAGCTGTAGTTACCGACTGGCATTACCGACTAACCAGTCCAAATGTCTATTTACTTCTTCTGTAAGTCTGTTTTTCTCGCTATACTAGTTAAAAACAAGATATGTAAAGGGAAATGAAATGATGTTTAACGTCCTACAGCTCTGCTCCCAACTGGGCTAATGAAGACGGACAATGTTTTACCCGGGCAGCGGCGCTACGGCCTACTCTTATGTCAAATTCCACAAAATTAAGCAATTTTATTCTCCAAAATATTATCGGGATTGGCCTTTTAACTTAATATGAAATCCAACTTTTAGTAGATACTTCAATTTTGATTGGCTAAGCACTAAAATCAATCTAATATTGCCCAATCAAATTATCAAATTTGAATTTTATCTTAATTAAAATTTCGTGAAACAGACCTTAATAAATAAACCAAACATGACGGACATCTGTTATAATTAGACGCTAAATTGATAGGTGAAGCGTCAAAGAGCGTGCAGATGGTGAATTTAGTGTCTTGTTAACAAGCGCTAAGATGATCAATTTATTTGATTCATACCAAGTTTTTTTCTGTAGCTCTACTGGAACAATAAAGAGGTGGAAAAATCAACTTAATTCAGTGTCAGTGATCCAGCTCTGTAATGAAAACAATTGGTGTCAGTTATTAACACACACGTTAGTCCCGAAATGACCTAGTTAGTGTCGAGTGAACGTTAAACCACATATTTGATTATGTTAATCTAACCTTTCCATCAATATAACAACCCGAATGTAAATACAACTATCAAGGGATATTTTACGCGCACGCTAACGACACACGGGTCCTTCGTTTTTCGTACCTTCCGTACGACTAGGCAGCCGTACTTGCCAGGCCCGCACCACTAACAAGAGGAAATCACGCCGGAAATTGAAGTAAACAAAATACGGAATATAACATGAATGGATGACTGACAAACACGGAAACTGGAAGTAAACAGAATAATGAACAAAGATAGAACAAACTGTTTATTTTTCAATCTAGATTACATTTAAAAATCTTTATTTATCTGGTTTTTATGAAGAAATACAAATGATAATTATAATTTAAGACAATTTACAAAATGATTCTCCACACTTGCCCGCTGTAAAATACAAAACATTTTTACACAAGTCAGAAAATAAATTTTTACAAGAAAATAAGATTCGTGGGAAAAGTAATATGTTTGTTTTACAGCATAGAGTGAAACAAGTGAATTAACTATTTTAATTGATCGAAATGGGTGTTTGATGACGCAATCCTGCTAGCTAACATGGCCGAATAAGCCCTGTGTTGATCAAAGAGTTTGTGTACGAACCAATCTAATCAAAATACAGATCTTTAGTTCGTTTCGTTTTTTTAAAACTTTCAATGGCCTCTACTACGGAGAACGCTAGATCGGCAAGTTTTACTAGGTCACATCACGAGTCACATGAGCGGCTTTGATCCAATGACGTTAGACGTTTTTAGTACCCACAGTTCCGTGCAAAGCACGCCCAAAACTCGGCGTAACAGATCCTTTTATTGGGTAATTCCTTTCATCAACTAGAACGTCTGTTATATGTTTTAATCAGATTGATGGACGAGTTTACTCACTAACAACACGACATGTTATTACGCTATTTTTCCCAAGCTTATGTCTCTCTGATTTGAGTTTACTAGATGTAAAAAAAGATAAGATTCTGCTCTGTTTTTAATTTTCAACATTTTTGTTATTATCTCTGCCATGCTGAATCCTATCCAACTATTTATGATGTGAATCATGCACCCACTATGATTTGTATCAAGTACATTAAAGTAATGAATGTTTGTAACAGGGGCGTGGTGAGAATGAGTTCATGAGTAGCCATACTCATGCGCCAAAAAGTTTTTGCGCCAAAATCACAATCAAATTGTCTCGGATTGCTGGAGATTGCGTTTCTGGGCTTCTAATTTTCGAAATTTTCCCGGGGGAGGGCCCCCCGGACCCCCCCCGCAGGCTTGCGCCTTCGGCGCTCGCAGTGGCCGGCTTCGCCGGCCACAGCTCCGCGGTCAGTAAAAGGGTTTTGGTGCCAAAATCTTTTTTGTTACTCATAATTTCTTCTCAATAATTGCCCTCACCACGCCCCTGGTTTGTAAACCTATAGTACACCCTGGTTGATTATCAGGTGAATATACTCGAAGTCATAACTTATTGTTTGTTGCCATGACAGGGGGTGCTTGAATCTTTTATCTTATTCAAATAAAGAGGTTAATCATGTTTATATATAAATCATATTGATGGGTGATTATAAATATTTACCTCCACAGAATCCATCTCTACATGGAAAAAAACCTCTACATTCACTGTCTTCATCACATGATTCTATATAAAATAAGTAATATATTACATACAACAATGTCAAACTATCTATCAACACATGTGAAAGTAGGGGTTACAGCAATCCCTCAACACTAATGACTAGGCCGTTGATTCCAACTAGACGGTTATTACAAGTTGGAGAATTTAACAGGTGATAAAAACAAAAGAGAGAGAGAGAGGAATGGGGTTTAACGTCCACTCCACACAAACTAGGTCATTTCGGGACTAACATATGGTTTAATTTTATTTTAATAATTCACTTGTGTGTAGGGGTCTTTAGCAGTGGGAGGAAACCGGAGTACCCGGAGAAAACCAACGAGGCTACATGGACAGGCGACCCTACTCATTGTTACGTACAACCGGGGATTCGAAACCACGCCAGTTGATTAAATGACAGGCTTTATGATACAGCACGCACGGGCTAACCATTCGGACATCCAAACCCCGTGGAAGCAAAAACGTTTTGCATAGGCAGCTGATTTTATAATCTATAACATGTACGTTAGACAACTCGACCACCCAAACCCTCGCTTTATCTCAATATAGAACAGGTGACAATAATTCAGGTCAAATATTGCCTAATACTTAGCTGGAAACTGTCCAGGCTAGCAGGTACATGATGATTATACCCCTGACAGTTGTAAATGTACAGATTTCTAGAAATATTATATATTAATAAATACATCAGGTTTGTATAAATGGCTGTCTATAATATAAATCATATTTACGGAGACAAACACCACCCGAACAAGTGCTATTACTAACATAATCGCTACAAGCTGTACCATCAGTCTCCCCAACACAGCTGCTAATTGTAGCTAAAAGAAATAAATATTATCTTTCATAAGATAAATGAGTCTAATACGACAAAGTACGAAATCTTACGAATAAGTCGGAGGTCTTTGGGCGGGGGGGGGGGGGTTAATTGGGACATTTAGGTTCAATTCTGGGTCATACTAATATTTTATCCCGGACGGAGCCAGCCAGTACCTTGGCTGAGGGGGCGAGGATTGGGGTCCTGGGCAGTAAGGGTGTAATGGGGGCCCCCGGGACAGGTAGGTACCGACAGATTTTCGGGCGCCCATAGATCGGCTATGCCCTAAAATTAACTAAATTATATAACTTAGAAGTTCTACCAATCAATAGGTCCTAACCAGTTCCGGGGACCCCACCCCGCGAAGTAATCAAAGTATAGTAGTTCAGACAAATGAAATCGCTGCCTAAATTGTCCCAGATGTACTGAAATTAATCCTAATTTAATACAAAAATCCTGGAAGAAAACACTCCAGGCACCCAAGGGGGTGGAGTGCATACTAGTACGACCCGCGAACAGTACGAACAATTTGAACAACGGGGGACCCCACACAGTTGGCATGTCCACTCGCTATCAATTGCTGACAATAGGGTACCACCACCCAGGCATCTCGTATACAGTTTAGTAAAATTAATTAGAATAATTTTGACTTTAAAAGGTGCCCATGCGAAACACTGACCCAAAAATGGTAATTGCCCTATTCTAATAGCTGACTCACATACATATTCTATATATGAAAGAGTTTGTTAAATCTCACTCAAACATCATGGGACCGTAGAGCATGCTCCCCTTCATGTTTCTTAAGCAACGTCCGCGAGTTTTACAACATCTAACCGTTGCTTCAATACTTAGCTATTCCCGAAGTTTTAGCCCGTTGTATAGACACGTGACTAATTAGCATTGTCCAATCCGAGGTCGTGCCACATAACACACTGTAAACAAACAAGTATACAGCCGTTGAAAGTTTTTTTTTTTTTTAAATTGCGAAACTCACGGGAAAACCACAACAAGCACGCGTCATTTACACATACACTATCTTCAGGACAGAATCCTTCTCCACACTGATGACCTGAAACAATGGAACTATTAAAGTTTTGCATGCCATTACAATAGGCGTCTGATTCATTTATAGTTTCTCTCACCTAGGCCAAAACATGAATAGGGGTTGTTACATAGATATTAAATAACCAGTGTATATCATCATTCATTTGATCATATACTATTCAAAAAAAGTAGGGGATATTTGATTTTTAAGTGTTATTAAAGTCACCTAATGAAACTGGCGAAGAAACAAATGACAAAATGAAATGAAGTTCACATTCATCGATTTATTCCAAATGATCGTTAGACTAAGTTAGGCACAGACTGACCATTACAAGGGTAGAATAATACCCGGGGTCAAACACAGCAAAGTTACCACAGCATCACAACAGTCAGTAACGGGTAAATCCTCCTCTGTTTGCCAAACAAGCATTGATCCGACGTGGCATACTCCTAATGAAACGTCTAAGGTCATTTTGGTCCAAATTGTCCCATTCCTGTTGCAACGCAGCAGCAAGTTCTTGGACATTGGCAGGACGTTGTTGACGTTGACGTAACCTCTGTCCAAGCATGTCCCAGACATGCTCGATGGGGGAGAGGTCGGGACTCAGTGCGCGAAGGTGACCCCTATGCAGTCGATTCCGAATCGTCTAGCCACTCACTCTCACACCAGTGTCTGTTTGAAGACGAGCGCTGATCTGATTTGCTGTGATGACACGATTTCTCAAGGCCAAGGTACGGATAAATCGATCCTGGGCTTGAGTTGTCGCCCTTGGTCGACCTGAGCGTGGTCTGTCCTGTACAGATTGTGTATCACGGTATCTGGACCATAGCCTGCTTATGACAGACTGAGAAACATTCATCGTCCGCGCCACAACCGCCTATGTTGTGCCGATCTGTAGCATGCCAATGGCACGTAACCTTTCATTTTGGGTAAGCCGACGCATATCAAAATTTGTTTTCTGGTCACTAAAACAATTAAACTGATGTTTCCACCCTGGAATTCAATGCCACAATGACTGTAACATTCAAAGTCAGAGTCGTGCAAATCTTGGGTTGGACCCCCATGATGATCCCAAGCATCACCTGCATTCCATGCGGTAGCTATTGGTGCGTTTGGGCGTCACATGTAACTGGAAATGTTTCTTCTGTTAGGTTCTATAGAGACTTTTTTCGTAGTCATTTGCATATTTTAGTATTATGCCCCCAAAATCAAATATCCCCTACTTTTTTTGAATAGTATATAATTAATTCCTATGCAGACCGATTAGCTGATTGTAGCTCAACTAGATATTGCCAAACTAAATAATATTGTAAGTTAGTAAAATAAACAACATACCCCGTTCTGGACACAGGTTATATATACCATCATCTGTAGTAGTTCGACAGTTCCCATCTTAAATAAACAACATATATATATATAACACATTATTAGCACAATTTTCGCTTGAAATATAAAACATATATATTATAGAGTTTATAAATAGAACGCCATATTAACGTATTGTTTCGGTAAACCTTCTGTTGGTGCTATGTCTACAGGTGTTCATGGACTGTGTTGAAACTGTGATCAACATAATTATTAAAGATTGACACCCTCTTCCATAGGTTTTACCACATTTAATAGTAATACAGAGAGAGAGGGAGAGAGAGAGAGAGAGAGAGAGAGAGAAATGGGGTTTAACATCCACTCGGCTTAACACAAACTACCTCATTTTAGGACTAACATATTGTTTAATTTTATTTCAATAATTTGCTTGTGCGTAGGGGTCTTTAGCAGTGGGGGGAAACCGGAGTGCCCGGAGGAAACCCACGAGGTTGAGAAGGCGCCCCTATCTCCATGCCACATACGCTCACACCAGGGCTCGAAACCACAGCCGCAAACCAGAGGTGACCGGACAGCTAGAGGTCGGAGCGCGGCACTCTAGACCACTAGGCCATCCCAACCCCCTACATTTAATACATGTATTACGCCTTGAAAATGTTTTAACATTAATGATTTTTTACAAAAAATATGCTAACGATTTTTTAAATGTATTACCGAGACGGATTCACTACTTTTATTATAACATGTGATCGTTTGAACTTGAGTTTAAATTTCAATTGTTTATAAAGTCGAGGGTAATGGTCTAATGTTTGTATTATGTGACATGTCATACTTACCCCAATCTATACACGTATCATCAATACACACTTCGCTGTTAGTTTCACTACATTGTTTACCCTGACAATCGCTACCTGACAAAAAAAACCATGTGTAATATTATATACTGTAGGGGTTATTTAAACTCTGTAAAAAGATGCTCTGGTAGCGTCTGAGTAGTTGACCAATCAGATAATGGTGTACATTGCCATTTTCCCGAGGGTCAATACATGACACATGCACATACCCCTTTATAATAACGAGTGCGACATCATACAGACACCATGTAAAGAGGATGGGAGTCCCTCGGGAAGTAGACTGGTGGCCAGTCTTCTCCACACACCAAAAATTGGCCATTCCTCTCAAAAAAAAAAAAAACGTAATCTCTAGAGACTGGGCAAATAGAGCTTCATTCTCATCTAGTAGGTCAATCTGCATTATGTAGGTCGTGTGACGTCGTGCACGTGATCACGACATATCTAACATCACGTGATAATAAACATGACTGTCGACTAACTGGCAAACTGGTGTAGGTGCGAGATGTTTGTTGTGGATAACAGTTATTGTTATTTAGTGATACTTTAACGATCTAAGAATTTCGTTGACGGACAATATCTGTCGAATGAACGGATACAACGTATGGGATGAGGTGAATGAACATAAATAATTACACACGACATCATTATAACAACTTAACGAAGCCAGTTCATGCGTATCGGGACGAAGCCGAATGGCGAATGGAAACAGTCACGTGACTCGGGGCTTGCTTGACAACTGTCAATCATTCCAAATAAGGAACAACGTAAAACAGGACAGGAACGCCCATTTTATTGTGAAGCTCGCAAATTGTCCAGTCTCTGGTGCTGGTTACAGGTTTACTCAAATTTTTTTTTTTTATACAAAAGTAATCGAAAGTGTTGGTTTACTAAAAATTAATACTTTTATATAAATCGAAATGTAAAAATAAATAGAAGAGACTGGGCCAGTCTACTCGGGAAGATATCATCTCTTATTCCCAGAAGGCTGATGCCACCGCCTCAGAGGCTGAGGGGCTGGAAACATCATCGCAAAACACAAGCTTGGGAATAGAGGACTTATATTTAGCCCGTGTTTAATGTCACAGCTGTGTGCGTAGTTTCCTGTATATAACCTTTGTATTATGGATGTTATAAAGATATAAAACATAGTTAACCAACAAAGTGTTCCCGAGTTAATGGATCATATACACAAATTGCAAACAATAATCAGAGATAATACTATACGACCACAAGGCGATTATAATATGTAGCTGCGAAGAGAGTATTCTCGGAAGGCTGATCCCACCTCCCCAGAGGCTGAGGGGCTTGGAAACATCGTTGCAAAACACAAACATGGGAATAGAGGACTTATATTTAGCTTATGTGTTACGCATGTTATAGTCTAGAAGATAGAAAAATTAGATATTTCAGGGGAGGAAAAATTATTAACGATAAACTATAGCCATTCTAAAAATGAATGCGTGAAATTTGACAAAGCAATCGACAGTCAATATGTCTAGTTAAATGTAAATTAATCCATAGATTATATGATGGAATTTTAATTTTATCAGTAAATTACAATATTATAGTTATTTTACTGTTACGTGAATAATAATTGGATTAGTTATAAATGTAGCTGATAGAAGACTAGGTATTTTACCATCGGTCCTACATTTGATTCGGGTACACTCCCCCCCTCTATCACTACATTCGGTCACGTTACATACTCTCACTGTAAAAAAAAAATGATATTTATAATATTGGTAATACCATAAATAAACGGGGGAAACCCCCTCACCCCAGAAAAAAAGATACATTGTCTTAGGAACCTGGAGAACCCCCAGCGGCCATAATCTAGTATGATACATGCTAATGTCGAAGAGGAGCGAGATCTTTGACATATAAAACTATACTTCAAGTTTCACCAATATCGGATAACAAATCTGACCTGCAGAGCACCCACAAAATATGTGAACAGACGTCATGACGGACAGAGGCGACGACATAATGTGGGCGTATAAAAATTACAAGTAGCTCCACGGAAAGCAGACGAACAATTACAAAAAACCTTCGCCTACACATTGTCAACCATTCAAGCATTCTACATTAACAGGTAAAGTGTTGACACCAAAATCATAACAGATACTTACTGTTACAAGTAGCTCCCCCAAACCCAAAGGTACAAATACAAACACCTTCACCTACGCAGTAGCCACCATTCAAGCATTCTACATTTTCGCAAGGAATTACTGAAAAAACATAGTAATATCTATACATTAAAGAAATGAAGAATGAAAATATAATAACATTTCTCACGGCTTAAAGGACAATATTGGTGCCAGTCATTATGACATATGTGATAGAACTGATTAAACACTTTCCAAATATAATATTATTACAGAGATCATCGCTATCATAGAGGAGTAATAAAGGATTCATTAATCGGAAGTGACGAACGCCAAAGGAAAACACGAGTTATCTCTCTATGTGAATGACTGAAGTGACGAGTGATGACAGGTAAACGGCCGAATTTCTGCTCACTAATAATTCCTTCGAAGACAAAAAGTTGTTATATGGGACCGCAAGAGGTTATCTGACGATTCAATAAAGTAATTGAGTATCATAAGATAAGAGAACACGGGAAAAATAGAAATACTCCGTAGAGCCCGGGGCTCATTGAACCACTTTGTTCACATACATGTGTGTCCTCAGAAGTTAACATGTTATAATACTAGAACACTTATTATGGATACAATCACTTGGTTTATTGTACTGCAACGTTTCAACAAGATTTTACAAGTCGTTTTCAAGCAAATACCCAATGTACAAATGAGACATATTACAATTGAAATATATATATGTACAATCAACAATATTATTAATTAATGAGCTGCATAGACAGGTGACACAAATATAATGTTGCTGTCTCTACATTTGTACATTGGGTATTTGCTTGAAAACGACTTGTAAAATCTTGTTGAAACGTTGCAGTACAATAAACCAAGTGATTGTATCCATAATAAGTGTTCTAGTATTATATCACAATTCAATTGCTAAATGCCTCTTAAAGAATATAAGTTAACATGTATGGAAAATTTTTCTCTTTTGAGCGCTTTTTTGAAAAATTCACTGCCTAAGAAAATAATTGACAGCATGTGGCTTATTGATGGAGAAATGGGTCTACGAAGTTATCTCACTTCTGTATAGTGTTGGGTTGTATAGTATTATTTATAAAGGATATATATGGTTCAATGTGCCCCGGTCTCCCCTACCTTATAAAAACAGGTAATGAACGGACTTTTAATCTGTTTTTCTTTCGTGTTCTCTTATCTAGTGGCAGTCAATTCTTTTTATGAATTGTAAGATATTCTCTCACAGTGTCACACAGCAACTCTGGGTCTTCGAGGGAATTATTAGTGAGCAGATGTTCGCCCATGTGTCTGTTATCACTAGTCACTCGTGTTTTCCTTTGGCGTTCGTCACTTCCGATTCATGAATCCTTTATTACTCATCTATGGTAGCGATGATCTTTGTGTTAATATTATATTTGGAAAGTGTTTAATCAGTTCTATAACATAGGTGATAATGACTGGCACCAATATTGTCCTTTAATGCTCGCTACGTACGTTTAGAGTGATCCAAGCTCAACAATTTTTAAAACTCATAGACAACAATGCGGCTTGTTTTGGCATTATACCATACAAACTTCATTCATCAAGAAACGAAGTCTGGCCACATTTGATTTTTGAGGACATAACCATTTTGGCATGCTTTAAAATTAGCTCAAAATACGCTCAGGCAGTTAACTCTTAGTGACAAAATGAGTTATGGTTCTTGATCAAATCTAAATTGAGAAATACGTCCCAAGACCAAAATGTCTTCATCACAACCGGAAAACATCGTTTATCTTCTTGCCTCAAAGTAACGGTGTTTTATTTTTCTTTATTTTGTCGTTTTGTGAATCAGCCACCACTTATTACCTCCGATATTTTCTCCACGATATATGAATGACTTTTTTCATTACAAATTTACTGTTTTTAAAATGTTCATCGTGTTTTCTAAAACTACAGACAGCTTTTCTTATTATAAAGATGATCTTGATGTTTTCATTTCAAAACTAACTTTACAAAAATGTATTGACTGGGTGACACTAATCAACCCACTGGACGTCAATCTGGGACCATGGACATTAGGTCATTTAAGGCATAACACATATAATTTTTTTTATCATACAATAAAACCAAGTACGAACAATTAAAACCATAAGTCAAAATTCGAAGTCCTAAAAAAACGGTCGAGGCAAAATAGTGTAATCAGCAAATGGACTGTTCATCGTGTACAAAATACACGACAAACAGTGGTAACAGGTGTCTAGAAGAGTAAGCTTACCGTGCCTGGCGCCACACCCGCCATAGCTGCATCCAAACTATTAGTCGAAATCTCGGTAAAATAGCGTGATTGGCCAATGGACTATCAGTATGCCAAATGTATGTGATGAACAGTGTTAACGATGTAGTTAATAGGAGAGATAGTAAATAGGATACGCGTCAATTAAATATGTCTACAATAATAGCTGAGAGAGACATGTTATATTTACCAATCAAGTCAATATGACGGCCATAAAACTTTTTAAAGGATTTTATAAGTTTAGTGCCCAAGTATCCTTGTAGTTGAAGCTTAGTTGACAGATGTCTCGATCTACTTAAAAAATCAGAATACAAAGAACAAGCTCTCGCGTAACGAATTAGCTGAGACATAAACACTCCATAAGCTGGCGATACAGCAATGTTACTACTGATAAATGGAAAGTTAACAATCGGAAAGTCAAAGTCATCACTCATCACGTTTATCATACAATTTAACACTCAGTCTATGACAATTGTCAAAATCGAGACGCAGATCCAAATAGGAAGCTTAATTGTCACTGTCAGTAGTATTTTTAATTTCAAGCTCATCAGGATATATGAATTCTACATAATCACTAAATTTAGGATTATTCAATGATAGAACATCATCGATATACCGATAAGTAAAATTAAAATGTCTGACTGAACGTAAGGATGGAAATCATTTGATAAAATGTAATCTAAGCACTTCCTTACCTTCACAGTACTTTCCGGTCGTGTTAGCGGGACAAAGACAGGATCCTTGTAAGCAAGTACCGCCGTGTTTACACTCAATATTATCACATGGAGATAATGATAGAGACATCGATATATCGATTTCCGAAATAATGTCAAGTTTTTCCTCATCACCATGTATACCTGTATAATTACAGAACATTACGTTGTTATCAAAGGCCACAAACTTTGTCACAGATTTTGAGTTAAAGGCAGGACCAAAAGGACTCATCCAAGATATTGTGGTTCTTAACTTAAATTTCAGTAATTATACATAATTACTGATTATGCTTGTTTCCCGTAACATATATATATGTTAAATTTTGCGTGCATCCAACAACAATTGCAATAAACTATTGAAAGGCCAAGGGTAGAAAATTCAGTCAAATGCATGTCTTCCTGTATGACTGTAAATCAAATAAAACATGAAACACAAACCAAATACAGGACTTCATGTTTCGAATATTTTGGAAACAATTATATAACTGGTTACTAATTTCTAACGGGTAAGTATTGTTACTGTACTGGTCACGGGTAATTATTGCTATTGGACCATACCAATTCGAATTTACGTTCCTCGGGAACACAAATCTATCACCAATTTATACTTATTTATAAACAAAGAGAAATAAGTTCGTCTTCTCTAAAGTTTAATGTTCCAAGTGTTTAAGTTTTGGAATTTTAATAAAATATGGCATACCCAAATCGAGTGGTTTATTTATTAATAGAGGGCCGAAAGAATTATGGCCTGTATATTTTCACTCCAATTACTAAATGTCAACTAACAATTTATAAAATAAAGTAAGATTTTATTTTGTCATTGCATCCACCAAATACATCATGCAAAGTTACAGTTTAAACCAAGGTTGATCCTACACTTATAAATAAAATGAAAAGGGGTGTAACGTTCTACTGTTCTGATCCGACTGGGATAATTATAAGATAACATCTGAGGTAATGATTTAATGATGTACAATATTATATATGTGTTTAACATAGAACTTACTAGCAGGTGCTATGTTGATGACGTTCAATAATAGCAACAAAAGTAACAGCACTGTCATATTTAAGATGTAGTTAATTTCTAATGGAAGAGACAAAATATAATAATAACTAGAACTTTTAGGCAGATATGAAAGCTTTCATATTCACAGCCACTTTTTGTCATATGTCATGAGTTATATAAAGAATCTCAGAAAGTAACCAGGGTTGTCAGGCAATAAACGGCCACATTTTGCAAGAGGTGGATAGAAAACAAGCTAAAAACAAAAACCATTTTTCGTACAATCAGGGGCCATAATCCAGAAGGTTATGGTCTGAAATGTGCATATATTTAAAGGTGCCGAGATCTCTGGGATATAAAGATATGTTTTAAGTTTCAACAAAATCGGTCCACAACCTTCATATTACATACATTTACACAAACAGCGGCCATATTTGTCGGGTAGTTTCATTTCGATTTTCCCCGAAATTTAAATTAACCTTTCAAGCTAAAAGAGTGATTTTTGTGATATAAAGAAAAATGTAAAATTTCATCAAAATCGATTCAAAATTGTGGCCTGTACAGGCCCGACAACCTTGATATACCATATATTTACACTACTTGTCCGGCAGTCTTGATCCGATTTACAAGAAATTCGAACTCAAATGTAATAAATGTGCAACGGTGATATAATCACACTTTCTTTCAAATTTTATAAAAAATGTGACCTCTACAGAGTCCGTAAGCTACCCCCCCCCCCGATTTTTCGTACAATCATGAGTCAGGAAGTTAGTCCGATATGCGCGAATATCGAAAAGAACCGAAGTCTTTGGGTTACAAACTTACATTTCAAATTTCAACAAAATCGGATGAACATTGTGACCTGTATAGGTTCCACAAGCTAAAATCGCGTTTTTTCGTTCAATCAGGGGCCACGATTGAGGAAGTTACAAACTGATATGCGCGAATATTGAAAGTAACCAAAACCGTTGTGATATAACGATAAATTTAAAGTTTTATCAAAATCGGTTCAAAATTGTGGCCTCTAAAGAATCCACTTCCACTACCATATTTTTTACACTATCTGCGTAGGGGCAGCCATTTTGTCCGGCAGTTTTGGTTGGATTTTCACGAAACTCAAACTCAGCCGCCATTAAGGCATAACGGAGATATAATCAAACGTATTTTTTAAAAAAAAATCGGATAAAAATTGTGACCTCTTTCGGGTACACCATCCAAAAAAACGCGATTTTTTTTCGAGAATCAGTGGCCATAATTTAGGAAGTTATGGTCCGAAATGTGTGAATATCGAAATGAATCAAGATCTTTGGGTCATAAAATTACATTTTATGTTTAAAAAAAATCGGTAAACTTGCGGCTACCAGGCATGATACGGCCACATTTTCCAAGAGATGGTTAGAGAACAAATCAAATCAAAAGCGATTTTTCGTACAATCTATTGCCATAATCCAAATAGTAAAGGTGTGATGTGCAGAAATATGGGAAGGGCTGAGATCTTTGGCACATAAACATATATTTTAAATTACATCAAAATTGCTAAAAATTGTGACCTCTTACAGGGTCCACATCCTTCGTTTTACATAGATTTTTACTAAATTCAAACGCAGCCTTCATTGATATGTAACAGTGATATATTTAAACGTTTTTTAAAATTGAAAAACAAATTGCGACTTCTTGCGGGTCCACAAGCTAAATGTGTGATTTTTCGAACAATCAGGGGCCACAATTCAGGAAGTTACAAACTGATATGCGTGAATATCAAACGCAACTTAAATCTTTGGGTTATAAACATACATTTTTAAGTTTCATCAAGGGCCATAATTCAGGAAGTTACAATCCGATATGCGCAAATATCAAAAAGAACCAAGATCTTCGGGTTATATTTCAAGTTTCATCAAAATCGGTTCAAATTGTGACCTCTATAATTGGGTCCACAAGCTAAAAACGTGATCTTTCGGATAATCAGGGCCATAATCCATGAAGTTTCGATCCGATACATGCCAATTTGACATATATCATCAAATCACCCAGTTTGTATCCGGGAACCCAACTTTAAAAGTATCCAAAGGAATATGAATATGTAAAATAGGTCAAATAGTCACAAAGTTACAGCTACGTAGGTTAATTCTTTCGTCAGTAAAATTCGTTGATTTAGAATTTCTAAAACTTTTCGAAAATATGTCTTCCAAAGCCAACATCCATTTTGGGGGACAGGTTAAAGTTTCAGACAGATCCAAAGAGTTGACAGAATTTTGAGAAAGTAAATTATCCTGTAAACAACATTTTCGGCGGAAATTCGAAATTTTGAAATACCAAACATTTGTGCCTGAGTCGCTCTATCCAGAAAGGTATTAATTTCGGAAATAGGAGACGAATTCTCTAAACCACGACGGGTTCACGGTGGCTAAGTGGACAAGGCGCTGGTTCGCTAGCCTGGAGGTCGGGTGTTCGATCCCTGCATTGGCCGAGAAAGTTCATCTCGATTTTCCGGCGTGATTTCCCCTTGTCAGTGGTGCAGAAGGAGGGCCTGACAAGGACAGCTGCCTAGTCGTTCGGATGGGACGAAAAACCGAGGTCCCGGGGTGCTGGTTAATTCCTGATTTGTCAGCTCATCTCCACATCTTTGCGACCTAAAGTGCCCTTTTGATCTGTAGTGACAGTTCTAATTTGAAGGAAGGAATAGTGCTACCATCGATGCCCTTCAGTTTCTCCAGGAAAAACAGGGCAACCATTTAAACTTATTTAAATTGATTTCTGTTCATTTGAAAATGTTGAAGTGTTTTTGACGAAACTAGTTAAGGCCCGGTCCCAGTGACCGATGGACACAAAACGTATGCAAAAAGGACACAGCGGACAAGCAAACTTTCAGGGGTGGCTCCATCCGTTTTCATCGGCTCCAGAAATGGACAAAATTGACGTAAATTTGCGAAAACAGGACGGAAAAGAACGAACGTGGGAAGTATGTAGCGGGGATGTTAAACGGATGTTCATCGGAAGCATAGCGGGTGAAGCGGATGCATCACGTACTCCTTACGGAAACAAAGGGGGTCCCGCGCGGATGTATATCTGATGCAAACCGTTCACTGCGCATGTGGGGTGTATGAATTGCGTTCGCTCCGCAGTCCGCAGATATAAAGGGATGCAGCACGAGCGGGGGTTGGGATGGCCTAGTGGTCTAGAGTGCCGCGCTTTGACCTCTAGCTGGCCGGTCACCTCTGGCTTGAGGCTGTGGTTTCGATCCCGGGTGTGCGCGTATGTGGCGTGGAGATAAGGGCGCCTTCTCAACCTCGTGGGTTTCCTCCGGGCACTCCGGTTTCCACCAACACGAAAGAAGCGTGCGCTAAGATAATAAAAATGAAAAATAAGACTTGTCTGCGTTATCACCTTCGGTGGAAGCGGACGTTAAACGCTAAGAACAACAACAGCGCGCAGTCAGCATAAAGTGGAAAGACGTCTGGAGGTCTGTACACCACAGCTGCTCGACTGGTACTCTAATCAAGATGATTTTCTTCCCTTTTTTATAAAAAAACATCGTCTGTCCGCTAGTTGTCCTTCTAAATACTCGAGGCAAACCCAACATCCTTCAATATACCAGATACTTCCCAGATACAAACGCTTTGCCTGTTTTGAAAACTTTATATACGAGATGCATACGCTTACATCCTTTCTTCTTCCGTGCTACTAACGATGTATAGACGTTCCATGTACCTTATCTTTCCTCCCTCTTTCCATTTTCAGATGGAGCGGATGTAAGTTGTGAGGATGCCCAGAGGGTGCAGAGAGGTTACAGTGGACGTTTAACGGATGATAACGGACATGGAACGTTTGTTGCGCATTTGCATCGTACACGGCAGACAGTTCATCCGTTATAAATGTTTTGTGCAGCTCAAAACTTTTTGCGCGGATGAAATGATAGTGAACGGATACTCGATGAAACACGTATGCAATGAGTACACAACGGATGCATGGCGTCTTCAAACGGAGGGCACGTTTTCCCCCGCTTTACATCCTCTTTGCATCCATAAGTCCAGTGGGACCGGGCCCTTACAATAGTGGACAATCGTTCATAATATTGAATTAAATCTTAAACCCCATATATAGTAGGTCAAAAGACGTATAGTTCTATATTTTGGAATCTTTAAATAGACGTGAATGAGTCTAAAAGCAGATGCTCTATGAATGTAATTAAAGTGATTTATTTTCAAATTTAGGGAAAAAATGTTTTAATTTCTAATCAAATAATGTTCGCTGAAATATGTGAAATGTTCAAATTGAACGGTAGTCGTATCGGTTTTTTAGTATTATTAATTTGTCGTCTGTGGATCACCTTTACAAATTACTTCCATATTGTCTTGTAGGGTATGTTTTATTTGTTCATTTCAAAATGGCACCCGAAACCATAAAATTTTGAATATTATGGAATATATTGAGTTGCAGATTTAGCTCGACTTTAATAATCAGATCTTTACCAAATGTCTCTAGAAGTATTCTACGAGCGGTTGCCATGAAAGATACGCCCACATTTTGCAAGAAGGGAACACAGAACAGGGCCATAATTCAAAAATCTACAGTCAGATATGCGTGAATATCGACCAATATCTGTTTGATATAAACATGATACTTTCAGTTTCATCAAAATTGGATCAAAATTGTTTCTCTGGAGGGTCCACAACCCTGGTATTACATACTTTTACTGTATTTGCACATGTGGAGCGGCCATTTTGTCTGACAGTTTCGCTATGATGTTCATGAAATATGTGCTCAACCATCACCATGGTTTAACGGTGATGTAATTGGGCTTTTTTTTAAATCGAATAAAGACAGTGACCTCTTGACGGCCCAAACGCTCACAATGTGATTTTTCGTACAACCAGGGTATCGAGGTCTTTGAAATATAAACATTTGTTTCAAGTTTCATCAAAATTGGATAAAAATTGTGACCTCTAGTGGGTCAACAACCTTGATATTCCATACTTTTACACTTTTTGAGTAGAAAGAGCGGCCATTTTGCTTGGAATTTCGGTCCGATTTTCACGAAATTCGTACTCCACTGTCATTAAGGTGTAACAGTGATCTGTTCAAACATTATGTTAAATCGGACAAAAACTTTGAAGTCTTAAAGGACCAAAATCTAACAACACGATTTTTAGTACATTCAAGGTCCATAATCGACCGGAATTGACATCTTTGGGTTATAAACATACATTTGAAGTTTCGTCAAACTCGGATAAAAAGAATGACCGCGAGGGTGTTCACACGCTTAAAACATGATTTTTCATACAATCTGGGGCTATAATCCATAAAGCTACGGCACGATATATTCCAATATCAAAAAGAACCGATTTTGACCTGTAGACAGTCCACAAACAAATTGTGAACGGACGGGGGCGACATCAATATACGCCCACATGAAAATGGGGGATAAAAAAAGACAAGAAAAATAATGGTTGATATTAAATATCGTTGTTAGATATAATATTTTACTTCAAAATCTTCAAAACAGCCCTCGATACGGAAGGTTGATAGAATCACATAATTTCCCAGATATTAACCCAACCGGGGTTGATATGATAGAGAACACGAGTTCGAAGCCCATGTGTTCTCTATCGTATCAATCCGAGGGAGAATAGGTTTATATCCGACATATAAAACACCATTTCACCCTTTAATTAAATGGGCTCTTCCATTAAAGGACAGTTTTGGTGCCAGTCATTAATACATATGTGATAGAACTGGTTAAATACATTCCAAATATAATTTTAACACAGAGATCATTGCTACGACAGGTGTGTAACAAACACTTAAATAATGGGAAGTGACGTCAAACATGACAAACACGGGTTATCCTTCTATATAACTGACTGAAGTAACGATTAATAACAAACACACGGGCGAATTTCATTTCCCTGATAATTCCGTTGACGATGAAAAGTTTATTATATGAGACGGTGAGAGGATGTCTGACAATTCACAAAAAGAATTGACTGTCAGTAGATAAAAGATAACGAACAAATTAGAAAAAGTCCGTGCATTACCATGTTTTTATTAAGCGCAGGATGAATAAAAACAGGGGAATGCGGAATGCGGGATTTTTCTATTTTTCTCGTATTGTCTTATCTACTGACAGCCTATTCTATTTTTGAGCTATCCTCTCATCGTCTTATAAAACAAGTTTCCATCTTCAGCGGAATTATCAATGAAATGAAATTCGCCCGTGTGTTTGTTATCGCTCGTTAGCTCAGTTATATAGAAGTATAACTCGTGTTTGTCATTTTTGACGTCACTTCCCGTTCATTCCAGTAACCCCGTCTTCATCAGCCCAGGTTGGGAGCAGAACAGTGGGACGTTAAACCTCATTGCATTCCAGTGTTTGTTACACATCTCCCGTAGCAATGATGACTGTGTTAAAATTATATTTGGAATGTATTTAACCCTTTCTATCACATATGTAATGACTGACACCAAAGCTGCCCTTTAAAAGTCAACAATGATTGGATATGGATATCTCCTCGATAGTTTTCGTCAAATAACGAAAATTACCGAATTAATCACATTTTTGACCGTGAAAGTCCAGAGAAGGTTTAATCAACCGTGTTAAGCAGATTGTACCTAAAATACTTTACAAAGGAAATGAAATGAGGTTTAACGTCCTACCCTTATGCACCTAACCTGGGCTAATGGAAGACGGGCATTTCTGCATCACTGACAAGGGGAAACCACGCCGGAAAATCGAGATGAACTTTCTCGGCCAATGCAGGGATCGAACACACCACCTCCAAACTAAGGAGCAACCGTCTTACCTACTTAACCACGTGATCCCCTCGTCGAATAAAGCAATTAAGCTAAATATGATACTTGATATAACACCCTCGTCACATTTCAGGCGGAGTAAGAACTAGTTGATGAAGCAGGTTAAGGCCCTATGGTTTTTAAATAAGGATATAATATTTTAAACGTCGTTCACAATTTGCTCACCTGATAAATAATATCTGCTTGAAGTTTGTCTATAAAGTATTAGTGCTTGACAACTTTCAGGCTTCGTCTGTCTAAAACATATCAAACAGTTCGTCTCAGAATGAAACACATCGCCACGTGAATATATTTTCTGCCCACGTAATTTAGTCCAATCATTACATGCCAGATATTTGGTTATGTGCACGCGATTTAAATCAATCGAAAATCGACAGGACTGTTCCAACACGCCCATATCTACATGTATAGATACTGGTATATTCATAGTGTATGAGAAAATTACACAAATTTTACACAAATCTGATATAAATTATTCGATATATGACCGTTTATTTGTCAGACCCTCTAAAACACTTCTCAATTTTTAGATTTCAGCCTTAAGGGTGTTGAGTACTTTAAATTGCACATTTTAAATGTAGCACTGCAAGTTTTGTGTTATTTAGGGTTTCTATGTTCCAAGCTTGGCCAAAAATATGATAATAAAGGGTGGCCATGACAACAAAAGTCAAATTTTCTCAGTTATGCTTGAATGGATTTCCACCAGATTCAGTTCATTGATGCGTGGCAGGGTTAGGGTTAGGGTTAGGGCCGTATACACCTGTATAATGGCTGTACTATTCATTACCTAATGTAATTTATAGAAAAAAAACGAACAAATTCTGTATACGGTAGAAGCGTTGTTAACAATCGGCCTTTCTGGTCCAGTATTTTTATAGATTATAACTTCTGACTTGAGTTCATTTGCTAATGCTGAATTTTATTTTAAATGACGAAGGAGAAAGGACACACCTCCAGTCTTTGACGATCCACAAACTAAACTTGCTTACCCAATCAACAATCCTAATCTCCTACCACAAGGTATTAATTAATTAACAGAGAGAGAGAGAGAGAGAGAAATGGGGTTTAACGTCCACTCAACACAAACTAAGTCATTTCGGGACTAACGCGTGGTTTTTAATTTTATTTCAACAATTCGCTTGTGCGTAGGGGTCTTTAGCAGTGGGAGGAAACCGGAGTGCCCGGAGGAAACCCACGAGGTTGAGAAGGCGCCCTTATCCCCATGCCACATCCGCTCACACCAGGGCTCGAACCCACAGAGGTGACCGGCCAGCTAGAGGTCGAAGCGCGGCACTCTAGACCAGTAGGCCATCCCAACCCCCCAATTAATTAACAGAAGTTATAATAAACAAAAGGTAGATTGCTAATGTATAAACGTTATCATTTCGATTTGTTGAAATTAACCTGCTGGAGGGCATGTGGATTTACCGCATGTATTGTGGAAGTTCCGTTACGAAAGGAGTGTATTGCGTGAGATAAATACGGATAGACTATATGTGGTGGGGCTATAGCAATCATTTGTCAGAATTTAAAAAAAAAATACTATCACTCTAAATAGTTTTCCCCCATTTTCTCAATAATACAAATGTTGATGAACTGAATTTTTGTGATTCTTACTCATTTCGTAAAAGCCGACAAGATGAATTATTTATATTAGCTTTTTATCGGTTTCCAACTGCCTTCACAACCCGACAAGTCGAGAATTTAGAACCCGACAAGTCGAGAATTTAGAACCCGACAAGTCGAGAATTTAGAATGACCGCTAACAGCCACCATACATATCAGTTCGTAACTTTGGACTCTAGACATGAAATCCCATATCTCATCTTTTTGTAAATCGTGCAAATTTCACCTGTACAACATTGGTAGAATCCGTCCTTATATCAATTTTAAAACCTGTCCACTCCTTTATTACATCTAAATTATATTTAGATTCGGTTATTGGAACTCACTGTTTGTTGGACTTCCCGCAAAAAGCTCAGACCCCTTAAACTCATTCAGAATAAAGCTGCCCCCCGTATCGTTTCACTAACCCCAGTCCTTAAACAACTTCACTGACTCCCTGTTTCTTTTCACATCGATTTCAAAATTTTGTGTCTTACATATCTGTCAATCAACTGTCCTGAATCGCCTGTAAATCCTAAAGATCTTAACCATTCTAAACCCTTACGCCAACTTCGTTCTTCAAATCTTCGCTGGGTCACGGTGGGTAAGACGTGGTTTCCCATTGTAAGTGATGCAGGATGGAGGGTCTGACAAAGACAGCTGTCTAGTCATTCGGCTGAGACGAAATACCGAGGTCCCTTGTACACATGGGCGTGCAAGTAAAAGATCCCTAGGCAGTTGGAATTCGCCGTAGCGCCGCTGCCCGGGCACAATTTCCCTCATAGCACAAAATTTCCCTCGTATGCCCGTCTTCATTATCCCAGTTTAGGAGCAAAACTCTATTTCATTTCATTTCATTTCAAATCTTCACCAAAAAGTAAAACACTCTTCGCCTAACGCTCCTTGTCGGTAGCAGCATCGAAACCTTTGAACGACAGATCCTTTAAAACAAGGACCAGTTCAAGTTTCGACGTTTTTTAAAAATAACCCAAAAACCGAATTGTCCCAAAGAGCCTTCATGTAATTTATCTCTTTTAACAATTACTTTAATGTTTCATATTTTATCTGTGTACTGCTATTTATTTGTTTTACCAAATAGTTTAATCATTTTCTATCTGTATTTTATCAGTACCTATACCCAGCTATAATATATATATTTTTAAATCCTATCATTCTTGTAGGATTTTTCTATTTATATTGTTTTACATTGTGTACCTATAATCATATATATTTTTTTTTGTAAAAGCGCCACCGAGCAGCTTTACAAGCGGATTTTGTCGTGCTATACAAGTCAAACAAATTATTTTATCACCCAATAACACATTTGACAGTAGATATCGCTTGTGTGATAAATTACGTAATCTACTGCCATAACTCCTGGTCAAAAAACTGATGTATCACTACGCTGTAATGTATTAGATTCAGAAAAACGGAATTCTATACCAAAAAATTATATTTATTTATTTGTGCATGTAAGAAAGGATTGTGTGATAAATAAAATCTCCAACTAGTGTTTTTTGATATCAAAAAAATATCAGCACTCGTTGATAAAGTAAAAAAAAAAAACTCGCCAGAGCCTCGTTTTTTCACTTTGTCAACTTTTGTTGATATTTTTTGATATCAAAAAACACTCTATATATTATTATAATGACGCGATCTATATGTACGCTGTCTTACTAAATAGATACATATAAAACACATAAGAAGATAGAAAGACATATGGTATGGTACTATCATCGTATATCTCAGTCCTTCCCAGCTGATTTACTATCTACTGTGAAATATTGATATTTATGATGACTCTACACGGTATTCAACACATGTACGAGGTATCTATTGATTTTTAGATAATACCAAACGTTGGAATGTAAATTGGTAAAACAAATATCTACTGAAACTTTGTGAAAGTAATATATCTGTTATCAGAAAGTAACAATCATCTGTCAATGCTATGATGACTGTACAGTAAAATATGACACCACATGGTGGTCGTTATGTATTGGTCTTGAGGTATGGTGGATGGGGTTTAACTTCCACTCAACATTAACTAGGTCGTGGATCATTCTATGTCAAGTGTGTCAACTTTAAGAAAGTTGGGAAATCGATCCCCTCGAAAATATGGACAAAATAGTTGTCATTGTACACTTAAATACTACAAACTGTGCAAATTGCTATGGGAACGCTACCACTCATCCGGGCCCGTAGCCAGCACATAAAGTTGGGGGGGGGGGCTTCTGAACTTTTTGGAGGGGCTGAAGATGTGGTCGGCTAAGAACACTCCTAAGAAATCATTTTTTTTTGGCGAAATATTTGGGGAGGCTAATTCGAATTTTTTTTGGCCCCCTAGCAACCCCCTACCTCCACCCCGTGGCTACGGACCCGCACTCATCTACTGTTATCGGATTGTAGATTCGTAATTTACACAAAATTGGGCCCTATATCTTCAAGAAATCCGAAACTTGAGTAAATTTTTGATACACATTTTGTTTCGAAAACTTATCGGTAACTCATAGAAGTCAAATGCCCATATCTCAGTCAAATATCAAGCTACATACCACAAGCTTGCACAGTTTCTAGCTTTTACATATACAGTACAATAACATATTTTTTTTACAGATTTATTCGAAGGAGGGCGAAAAGAGTCCGCAAGAAGCGATAATAATAATAGTATCAAACACAAAGTTTGGAGAGAAAAAAATGATTATGTTGCTGCTCCTCCGACATCTGGTCCCAAGTTCACAAAGCATTCTCAGACTTAGTTGAGAATTCAATACTGTTTATGAGAAATATCCCCCGCTTACACCCCAAGCGGGTAAAAGGCTCCTCAATCTGGAAATCGAGGAATCTGCCTCCTCTCTCACAACATCTGGAATTCAGGTTGCTACTTGGCAATTTGATACCAAAGACACATAAATAAGACAGTATTGGACTAATGTCTTGTTAGTGAGTTCATTCGGACAGGAAAAAGACGTTTGCGAGCTTCCAATTTTTATAATTTTCTGGTGGGGGTGGAGGCACCAGGATCAGATCCAGGACACTTTACGATGCATGATGCCACCATCGTCTCCAAATTACGCAGATACACAAACACATTGAGCTTCCATGATAAATAACACAAATTTATATGGAAAACAATCACAGAGTTTATTTCACACTACGTTTCAACAAGTTCCTCTTGTCGTTCTCAAGTGTTATTTATCATATGTTCAGTTACTAAATGCCGTATAAGGATTTGATTGAGCTTCCAGAGAGAAATTCAACATCCCATTTGACGCCAATATTTATAATGGATTAAAAGGAAAACATTGTGATTCAACTTCGTTAATGCAAAGCATTAATTGTGATATCACACATGTCTAGATCATTATCTCACGCTTTGAATGCCGATCCCATCACACCATCTGTTGATAAGGGATATAGCACACGATCGTTACACTTTTCTAATAAACTCTTGTTTTACATTTTTTTTATGTAGTTGAGCAGGGTGCGGTTTTGGACACCCTCCCCCCCCCCCCGATCCGCCCCCCCCCCCCCGATCCGCCCCTGGGCATAGCCCACAACGTCGTGCTGCGAACCTTCAGTGTTCGCTGTTTCAATCCCCCCACCGCCCCTGCCTTCCAAATAAAAGCTGATCGGGCTTTGTCAAAATTTGAATTTAAATTATCCATAATATTTAGATATGTAAAATATACGTATCTATAACATTTCGTTCTTTGTCGATAACATTTTGCAATATTTCAGGCGCTGCTGATAAAAACACCTGCAGTTGTATTGATTAGTTTGATGGTTGGTTTATGACAAGATGAACGATGCTGAAACAAAGAAGTGTATTCTGTGATTAAACTCCAGCTGTCACCATGCGAATTTCTTGACTCCCCACTGGACAAACATAAGAAAAACGGTTGATCTGCTGGGCCGTCGTGGTTCATTTCATCTACCTTTTAAATAAATTTCGTACATGAACCCTTTAGCAGGCGGTACCAATTGAAAGCCAGTGAATTTTATTTCTGGAATCGATAAGGGGTTCTATGACTCTGGGGGAATCGGTTAGTCTAATACGTAAATCGTATATTTGCTTCTTTTTGAGTGAAGTCTGTATCTTCTCAGGTTTGACACTGTGCAGCGCAGATACCGGTTACTCCTTGTCCCCGGATCCATTCACATGATTTGATATTTGTTGCAATGTCTATGTTTTATCCGCAGGTTTGTCTTTTGTTGGGTGTGTTTTGCGTGTAGTGCTGCCCACCCCCGCGCAGTTAGTAGATTAAAAGATAGAGGAACTCTACTTGCAAAGTGGAGTTATCTCCCTTGACCCATAAGACCTTAGGTGGTACTCGATTGAACGTTCCGGAATTGAATCCTATCAATCCCCCAAAATAGTGACATTCAAGTGAAAAGGTGGATTTCGGGCTACAGCGCAAGCGTCGACTAAATAAGTTAATATCTCAACCAACCATGCAGCCGAAACCGTTTAATTACGTCACGATTCTACTCACACCACCTCAGCTGTCGGGACTGGCAGAACTGTGACAGAACTGCATTCCGCGTTACTCGATTGCAATTCTGTCCATTCGGAACGTTCTGGGCTGTGAATCGAGCATCCCCCTATTTTTTATTTGGAGTACGCCACGATTCTACCCAAACCACCTCAGCTGTTGGGACTGGCAGAACTGTGGCAGGACTGAATTCCGCGTTACTCTAGTGCAATTCTGTCAATTCGGGACGTTCTGGACTATGAATCGAGCATCCCCAGTATGTTCAATCGAGTATCCTCACAAGAAGTTGCCATGCAAGATACGTCCACATTTTTGCAAGATTGACAGAGAACAAGCTCAAACAAGAAGCACCGTTTCGTACAATCAAGGCCATAAGTCAGGAAGTTACAATCCGATATGCGTGTATATTAAAAGGAACTCAGATCGTTGGGTATAAACATGTATTTCAATTTTCATCAAAATCGGATCAAAATTCTGACCTCTAGACGGTCCACAACCATCCGGAAAAATTCCGATGATGTTTTTTTCAGCCAACACTCATGACCTCTAGCCATCGTCTAATTCAATGAGCTACCGCCGCACCCGACACTAATTGAGGAAAGACATGAATCGTTTTTAAGATGCCTTATGTCACTTCTATAAGATTAGCTATTTCTTTAAAATTATCTATTTCTTTAAAATTATCTATTTCTTTAAAATTAGCTATTTCTTTAAAATTAGCTATTTCTTTAAGATTAGCTATTTCTTTAAAATTAGCTATTTCGTTATATTAATTATTACTTCACATTAACTATTTCGTTAAAATTAACTCTTTCGTTCAGTATCACTGTATCAACCAAAACGATCATTAAGGTCAGAAGGGAAACTATTATTGAACGTACCTGCCTACAATTCGAAATCATTTGGATCTAGAACTTTTCGACACAGCGTATCAATTGTTTGGAATACACTTCCAGAAAATATCCGACAATGTGAATCTGTGTCAGTTTTTAAATCCAAAGTGAAAACGTGGTTATTTAGGCACTATCATTAACACTCCAAAGTGAGAACATTTTCTAGCGCCTAGTGCATTCCCTGGTGGATTGAATAGTTGCGCGATATAAATAGCATTACTATTATTATTATATCGTCATAATACCATAACAGTAGAGCTGTAGTTACCGACTGGAATTACCGACTAACCAGTCCAAATGTCTATTTACTTCTCCTGTAAGTCTGTTTTTCTAGTTACGAGTCGAGAGAGTGAGTGAGAGAGAGAGAGAGAGCATATTTAATTTTGTGAAAGACATAATTAGGACACCCGGATAGTGTTAAGTCCCGAGAGCACCCGGTTGAACACAATAACAATATTTATTATTTGCGAACTTATATTGATAATATACATTATTTACAAGAATTGATGGAGGGCGACTACAGACCGACCCTGGAATTAATAAACACTCATAACTATTCCCGGAGATGTGGACAATAGTAAAGGCAGACAAAATCATGATTTTATGTTATTGAATTACCCGTTATTTACTGTTTTCTCTACTGTTGAAATTATTGATAGATTATCGATTTGTCAAGATATATATTCCGAAATATTTCCATCAATGTTGGTAGCCACTTTGGAACTCACGATTGCGGTCATCAGGGAGTGCCATTTTTGAGTGACCAGTATTTTTTAAATTGATCCTTTGTCGCCATGCGCAAAAAATGAAATCGATTCAATACGTGAAATCAACGGTATACCGCATAGTCGTGGAGTACTAGACAAAATACTTACCATTTTACAGTGGATGGGTGTTACAACAGTTCTCAAGATGTGCATACAACAGACAAACCGGATAAATGAGTGGGCATGTTACGCCGCCATTGATCGATTTAATTACTGAAATATTCAAATTTCTATCCGTCTCTTTTGAGAAAATTTCTGATTACCCTGATTATCAAAACAGAATTAACATAGAAAGAAACAAGGTCAAACATACAATAAAAAAGCTAATTGATTAGTGGTCATCTTAATATTGATAAATCGATAAATCGATATGTTCTAGCGAATGATTTAATATGTTTTCTTACCTAGTTTCTCATTAGAATTTTACACGAGAGGGAACAAGATCGTCTCAAATCCTTTGAGAAGCGTTTTGAACATATAATTATGTCAACATTTAATATACTGAAGTTTCTACCAGTCTTGTACTTCTGTTTTCAGAATATAATTTGTGAAGAATTTATCCGTCCAGAATTCTGCGCTGGTAAAGTTCTGGCTAGGCTTGAAAGTTATTTAACTGTAGAATCAACAAGTGTAATTCAATGTGCTGTCAGATGTTCCTTAGATAACAACTGTTTATCAGTCTCTTACAGAAAGACGGACAAAACTTGCTTTTTAAATTTTGGACTTTTAACCATTGATTGTGGAAATGGAGTAACTTTGATAAATACTGTTTATTACCAAAAGAAAAACGCCGTAAAAGTAAGTTTTGTAAAAGTAATTAGATACATTTAAAAGAAAAAATTTTCTGCTTTGAATGGTATTATAGATATCTTTGCATTAGTTAATACTGATTTGTTATTGCGGTATAGAAATATATGAATAATGGTACGTTAGTTAATAATAATTATTTATTACGTTATAAAAATGTGTGAATAATGGTACATTAATTAATAATGATTATTTATTACGCTACAGAAATGTATGAATAATGGTACATTGATTAATTATGATTATTTATTACGTTACAGAAATATATGAATACCTGTACGTTTTTTAATAATGATTACTTATTACGTTATAGAAATGTATGACTAGTGGTACATTGATTAATTATGATTATTTATTACGTTACAGAAATATATGAATAATGGTACGTTTTTTAATAATGATTATTTATTACGTTATAGAAATGTATGAATAGTTAATAATGATGATTTATTATGCTATAGAAGTGTATGAATAAAGGTACATTAGTAAATAATGATTATTTATTACGTTAAAGAAATGTATGAATAATGGTACATTGGTTAATAATGACTGTGTGTGTTATGGTGGATATGTTGGAACATACTGTGAAAGATTAATGACTGGTAAATATAACGTTGTATTATTATCTTCTATGTCTGGTTTCTGCAACGTTCAAGGAGGTGAGAGGGGGTATTTTAAAGACGAGCTCCTTAAGCGGACGATTCCACACTGACATAATTATTTCCCTAAAAGTGAAAAATCTTTTAATTTTTTCTTTTTAACGAAAATTTTAATTCTTTTGATCGAAAATTCGTAATTATTTTAACGAAATGATTAGTTAATTTTAACGAAATTATTAGTTAATTTTCACGAAATTATTAGTTTATTTTAACGAGATTATTAGTTAATTTTAACGAAATGATTAGTTAATTTTAACGAACTTATCAGTGACGTTTAACGAAGTTATCAGTGACGTGTAACGAAATTACTAGTAATGTTTAACGACATAACTAGTTACATTTAACGACCTAATTGGTCCATTTTAACGAAATAATTAGTTAACTTTGGTTAATTTTAGTGGAATTTTAACGAAATATACTATTCAAAAAAAGTAGGGGATATTTGATTTTGGGGGCATAATACTAAAATATGCAAATGACTACGAAAAAAATCACTATAGAACCTAACAGAAGAAACATTTCCAGTTACATGTGACGCCCAAACGCACCAATAGCTACCGCATGGAATGCAGGTGATGCTTGGGATCATCATGGGGGCCCAACCCAAGATTTGCACGACTCTGACTTTGAATGTTACAGTCATTGTGGCATTGAATTCCAGGGTGGAAACATCAGTTTAATTGTTTTAGTGACCAGAAAACAAATTTTGATATGCGTCGGCTTACCCAAAATGAAAGGTTACGTGCCCTTGGCATGCTACAGATCGGCACAACACAGGCGGTTGTGGCGCGGACGATGAATGTTTCTCAGTCTGTCATAAGCAGGCTATGATCCAGATACCGTGATACACAATCTGTACAGGACAGACCACGCTCAGGTCGACCAAGGGCGACAACTCAAGCCCAGGATCGATTTATCCGTACCTTGGCCTTGAGAAATCGTGTCATCACAGCAAATCAGATCAGCGCTCGTCTTCAAACAGACACTGGTGTGAGAGTCAGTGGCCAGACGATTCGGAATCGACTGCATAGGGGTCACCTTAGCGCCCGACGTCCTCGCGTGATCCCTTGTTTGAGAGATCATCACATTCAGGCAAGACGTCGTTGGTGTAGGGATCGTCAACACTGGGACAATCGACACTGGAGCAATGTGATGTTTTCAGATGAGTCAAGGTTCACTGTTGATTTTTTGGACAGACGTAGGAGGGTGTGGCGTCGTCGAAACGAGCGCTTCCAAGACGTTAACGTCATCAGACATGATCGATTTGGGGGTGGTTCTGTTATGGTGTGGGGAGGCATCACTGTTGCTGGTAGAACGGCTTTACATGTTGTTGCAGGGCGTGTTACAGGCCAGTACTGCCGGGACAACATCTTGGCAGTCCATGTTGTGCCGTTCGCACGACGTCATGGCCGCCGTTTCATCTTCCAGGATGACAACGCAAGATGGCACAGGGCCAGGATCGTTACAGGTTACCTCCAACAACAGAACATCACGACATTACCTTGACCAGCACTGAGTCCCGACCTCTCCCCCATCGAGCATGTCTGGGACATGCTTGGACAGAGGTTACGTCAACGTCAACAACGTCCTGCCAATGTCCAAGAACTTGCTGCTGCGTTGCAACAGGAATGGGACAATCTGGACCAAAATGATCTTAGACGTCTCATTAGGAGTATGCCACGTCGGATCAATGCTTGTTTGGCAAACAGAGGAGGATTTACCCGTTACTGACTTTGTTGTGATGCTGTGGTAACTTTGCTGTTTGACCCCGGGTATCATTTTACCCTTATAATGGTCAGTCTTTGCCTTACTTAGTCTAACGATCATTTGGAATAAATCGATGAATGTGAACTTCATTTCATTTTGTCATTTGTTTCTTCGTCAGTTTCATTAGGTGACTTTAATAACACTTAAAAATCAAATATCCCCTACTTTTTTTGAATAGTATAGTTTTTTTCAACGAAATAGTTAAGTTAACGAAATGGCAAATTTTAAAGAAATAGATAATTTTAAAGAAAAAGATAATTTTAAAGAAAAAGATAATTTTAAAGAAAAAGATAATTTTAAAGAAATAATTTTAAAGAAATAGGTAATTTTAAAGAACTAGATAATTAAAGAACTGGATAATTTTAAAGAAATAGGTAATTTTAAAGAAATAGGTAATTTTAAAGAAATAGGTAATTTTAAAGAAATAGGTAATTTTAAAGAAAGAAATAGCTAATTTTGAAGAAAGAAATTTTAATGTAAATAGCTAATTTTAAAGAAATAATTGATAATTTTAACTGTGATAGTATATATTTTGTTGGTCTCGAATAATTCCCCATTTGTTATGTTTGACGGCATATATCCCGGTTGGTGCTGACGTGCAATCAAACTAACTTTCTTTCATTAATTTCATTTAAAAGTTAATAAAGACCCGTAGAAGTTTATCTCTCGAATCTTAAAAAAGAATGCGTGGTTTGTAACCTTGATGGGATTTTTATTGGGTGTCGTATTTACGGTGTTGTCGACCCTTTATTGAATCTTTGTTCTTGGTTTGGATTATTAACGTACATTCATTCATGGACATTTTTATACGCCCAAATTTTCATGTGGACGTATATTGTCCGTGAATCCACAATATTGGTTACTTTCGAAATTGGCATGTATCGGATGGAAACTTAATGGATTATACCCCCTGACAGACCCCCCCCCCCCCCGGAAAAAAAAAAAAATGTGTTTAGCTTGTGGTTCCTCTAGAGGTCACACTTATTATAAGGTTAATTGAGTTCGAATTTCTTGAAAATGGAACCAAACCTGCCGAAAGAAATGGTCACTCCTCGTACGCAAACAGAGTAGTAGTATGGTATATGAAGGCTGTGGACTGTCCAGAGCTCAGGATATGTTTAAAACCCAACAATCTTGGTTCTTTTCAATATTCACGCATAGCGGATCGTAACCGCCTGAATTATGACCCTTGATTGCACGAAAAACGCTTCGCTTTTGAGCTTGTTCTCTGTCCATCTCCTCCAAAATGTAGACGTATATTGCATGACAACCGCTTGTGAGGATACGCGATTGAACGCTCTGTAAGTAAAACTTTCAACCAACCATGGCAGCTGAAACATATTTGTTGTATTTATGTCCGCCACGGTTCTACTCACATCACATTCATTGTTGGGACTGGCAGAACTGCGACGGGGTTGAATTCCGCGTCCGTCGATTGCAGCCATGTCTATTTAGAACGTTTCGAACTGACAATACCTTACGTCAACAATCTTTAGATTTATCGACCCCGTCATTGATAGTTTGGGGATGCTCGATTCACACTCTAGAATTTCCCGAATTGACAGAATTGCAATCGAGTGACGCGGAATTTAGTTTTGCTTCAGTTCTGCCAGACGTGAGTAGAATAACGCAATTAAACACCACAAATATTTTCTAGCTGCATGACTTGTCGAGATATTTATTTATTCAGTCGACACAAGCCTTGTAGCCCGAAATACCCCCTTTCTCTCTATTGTCACTATTTTGGCGATTGCAAAATCAATTCCGGAACTTCCAATCGAGTACCTCTTGTCTTGTAGAGTTTATTTACGTACATATGTGAACGTTGGGTGGATGAGTCTTTGATTTGTTACGGTAAAGCCCAACTTGATTTGTATCTTGCAGATTGCAGTGAAGGCTTCAGAGAGATGTACAAAGATGGGAATTTGGGATTTTATAAAGTCCTACCACCTGGTGCTCCAAAACCCTTTGACGTGATTTGTAAGATGAAGTTTGGTGGAAGGAGTATAATATTGAAATATTATAACGATTCTCTAACAATGAATCGAACCTGGTCTGAATATCGAGATGGTTTTGCTGATAACGAATTAGATGGTTGGATTGGACTGGAGAAACTCTATTGGTTAAGTCGAAGCCAGACTTTTGATTTATATGTTCAGTTCAAGAGGTCGTCAACTCCTTCAATATTTATTAAAATCGTGTATGAAAATTTTGAAATAGGCGATTCGTCAACTAACTACCGACTTCTAAATGCCCAGTTGAATAATGCCGGGTCCGGCCTAACCGTCGTTGACTGTCTATCCGCTCTCGTCGGATCGTCTTTCTCCTCGTATGATATGGATAACAACATTGTACCGGGACTGAACTGCCCCCTAAGCTACGGAAGTGCCTGGTGGTATAACGGCGCGTGCGCACAATGCAATCCTATGGGCGACTTACACAATGCAACAGGCGGTGCTAGACTTGGAGTTGATAACGAGAATTTTTGGGAACCGATACCATGGAGACCGGAAGGTATTACTATTTGGTTTCAAAACTAAATATGTTTATTTGTCAGAAGATGCTTGAATATATAAAATCAACAGTAAGTGTTGCCTTCTATCTAAATTACACTATTCATGTATTTTGCATTTAATAAACGACTGTTAAAAATTACTCTGAATAAAGGCGACTATGCTTTTGGAAGTAATGCACTCGATTTCTTCTGTATCATATGACTTCAGGGGCATCCAGTTATTGAATTAGAAATGAAATGGGGTTTAACGTCCTACTGTTCTGCTCCGACTGGGATGATGAAGACGGTAATACGCCATACAGTGCGGTATGAGGGATATTTGACTGCACCTCTACGGCCTACTCTTATATTGAATCCCAGCTGCCAAAGGGTCTTTAGGCCCCTGTATCCATAGGCCACAAGGACAATGAGCCTTTGGTTTTTAATGTGCCTGTTCCCATAGTTTGTACCAAGGTAACATGTGGCCAGGCGCACGGAACATGTGGTCTTGTGACCGGGAACACAGAAATGAACTTGTCAATTCTTTTGCAGCTGCACAAGAGGGGACACGTCATTACGAGTACGATATTGTATGGAGATACATCTACACTGTTGTAATTCGTTACCATCGTACATTGCACACGCCACAAGGGAACAGCCTATGGATACGGGCACGCCAATGTGTCTACGGAACCTCGGATTTTCATACTATCCGAACGACTAGATAGCTGTCCTCGCCAAGCCCACGCGGAAATCCAAATGATCTTTTTCTATCAATAGCGCGAGCGAACCAGTGATCTCCACGCTAATGAGCCAGCGCCTTACTCACTAAGCCACCGTGTAACTATGAAATTAATAGTTAATTATGAAGCAAAATAATTATAGCTGCGTTTTACTACAACTTTCAGTTTTAAAAATGCAATTGATCAAATGCACTAACCGATCTCTTAACCAGATCTCTTAACGATTACTGGTTATAAGAGGGCATTATTACCCACAATACAAGACATGTGAAAAGTGTCCACTCTTATGTAGTTCTGGGGTTTCTTAAATTATTATTTCTAAAAAGATATAATATCAATAGACCAGTCTATTGAAAAATGTTATTGCCCTATTTGAAATAAATGAAGGCCTTCAATAATTAACCGAATACAGATACCCTCCCCACTAGGACCTGTTTTTGAATTTTATTCTTCAATCCTATGAATTGTACAACACCTTCGAAATAAACTGTTTACATCATTAATTAGGAGTAGATTAGCTACAATGAAGAGGCCTCTTGAATAAAACCTAAACACAAGGCAAGAATTACGACTAATTAAGTTAACCAATAGACAACATGATACAAAAGATACGCTATTCCAGACTAATGATCACATTAAATCAAGGAGATATATCACCCTTTTGAATTTAATTTAATTCAATTTCTAGCCCGTCTTGTTTTATCAACAATGGCGATGGTTTATTGTCATTCTTTTGAATATTCTCTGATTCACCAACAAGTCTTTCACCTCTCTTGTTTCACTAACAATGACGACTTTTTTGTTTAATGTTATCTATAACACTTGCTATCTATTTTTAAAGATGTTTTGTAATAAATCTATTATTACTAGGGATGGTGAAGAAGGTTGACAGGCAGTTATGAGAAATGGTATTAAATGTTCTGCTCCCAACTGCGATAATGAAATCGGACATGCGCCATACAGTATGCTATGAAGGAAATTTTGCCCGGACTCAGGCACTACGGCCTACTCTTATATCGAATTCCGACTGCTAAAGGGTATTTTACGTGCACACCAATGTGTACACGGGACCTCGATTGTTCTTCCCATCCGAACGATTAGACAACTGTCGTTGCCAGGCCCCCCGTTCTGATTCACTGACAAGGGGGAACCACGCCGGAAAATCTGGATGAACTTTCTCGGCCAATGCAGGGATCCAACAATCGACCACAAGGCTAGCAAGCCAGCGTCTTATCTACCGAGCCCTCGTGACCTTGCAGCAGTTTCTCAATATAGTACCCGGGACATTATTGTGTTGAGATTAAACAGATTGAAACTAACACAAGATAGACGATTGTTACAGATGTCCAGTTTCTAAATATAGTACCGAGACATTATCGTTTTTTTAATTTAACATTTTTATATTTATTGCACCGTAAAGGCAGAACAGGTCATTGTGCGACTAGCGTCGGATAAACTCGTGTTAACGAAGAGATAATGTGAATTAACGCCTCTACACATTCGGTAAACACGTATTCACATATAATTTTGATAACAATTCAATATACACACGTTGTCTAAAACCATTTAATATACACATTTATTCTATAACTGCATGTAGATACAAGCAAATATCATTTAATACAGCCATTGGATAAAATAATTGAATAATGCTTGTATTCAAAAGAAAAATCTATGGCTTGGAATCGTACTACTTTTGTCCAGACTTACTCCACTTTCAGAATGACGTCAAACGGTAATGACGTCACCTCCTACCAATTTGTGTTAAACAGAAAATAAAAAAGGGCGGAAACTATGATGGATTTGAACATTATTCGTGTTGATTTTTCTATTGAGAATCTGGATATTACAGTGTATTTTCAAATTTTCTTGTAGTTATAGAATAAATTTCGGCAGGAAGTTCTATCTATTTAATTTTTATATAGGCCTACATACGTAGTCTTATCCATTCGGTATACACGCGTAGTCTGCTAACTATTCGATATACACATGTATAACCATTCAATACACATACATAGTCGTATAACCGTTCGATATACACCATGGTACCAGTACACAGGCACTTGATGGGATTATAATATAACTTCTTACTTCTGCTTGACTGTTATGCCCCAAATTAGTATTTTGTGTAAAAAGGTACGAAGAACACTGTATGCTGCCGATGAGCGCCGCATCAATGTGTCCGTTTGATTTGTCTGTATAATTGTCATAGAAACTGATTGTTATGGGTTAGAGGTCATGCGGTTATGCACGATGGTGGGCGCCTGACGTCCGTATATTGTTTTCACCTGTGTAATTTACTGTATTGCAGACTATTTTGTAAGCTGTCCTGTATTGTTTACATGATTGAAACGACAATAAACCAATTATATGACAACCAGCGTTCGAACTAGTGATTACAGAGCGCCCCCCGACTTCGCCCCGGCGAGGTACTATCATGCAGCCACATTGACTATTTAGTATAGTATAGTAAAAGATATTTCAGACGCCATCTTTGTTATGACTCGTTGGCTAAATTTCGTCTGCTAACATCTCACAATACTCACTAGTTCTAAGACTTTCCATCGTTTTAATTGCCAACGAGACTTTATTCGATCATTATACACCCTCCAATGTAGTTAAATTGGCCATTTTACAGCGTTATTAATTACAAATGAAACTTAAAGTGTGTTCACTTGGCTATTCATGTTTTCAACGGACCGGAATTACGACGAAATGAGGTCAAAAGAATCACCCAGTCCCTTTAAAAACCTATCATTACTCGATATGTGCTTAGGAACTGGGTGATCAAGCCTCGCTCAACAGCGGCCTCGCTTCGTAGGCTCTATCATTTACTGTGATATACACATTTACACATAGCCATTTGGTTACACCAGTAGTCCCATAACCATTCCATATACACACGTAGTCGTATAATCATTCAATATACACCATCAACTTATAGTAATTAAATATACAAATCACGCTTATAATTATTCAATATACACATGTACTTATAATTATTCAATATACACATGTTCTTATATCCATTCAATATACACAGCACTCTTATAATCTTTTATATTTTTATAACCATTAAACATTCATAGGGAAAAAAACCAAAACCAAAACAGACTTTTTTTTTCTTTGAAATTCAATAACACCTTGTTTGTTTTTTTTTTATTTTGCGCTGCTATTTAGTTTATTGATTCTATCGATAAAGCTTTGTTTTATTTTACCAGTGATAATTTCGAACGAAGAGAATAACAAATAATTATAGATTATCGCCCTTTTTCGAAAATATTTAAAGACATGTCTAATACCTGGCTTAAATATCAATCATCGATATATTGAACAGTTCAATGATGTCAAAGTTCGTCAATTGAATGAAGATAAGGATACAGTTAGGATGATATTATTTTAGCTATTGTTCTAGTTTTCATGAAAATCTAAGAAAATTGTCAATATTTTGTATTCCGGATTAAATCGGACCAATAATAGACAGCATAAAGCCGAACCAACGTGAATCCTTCAGTAAAATAAAGCTGATTGATTTGATAAATCGATCTATTCTAATCGATAATCGATTTTAAAACCTTGGCCCTCTTTTATCAGAAACAGAGAGAGACACGAGGTTTAACGTCCGCTCAACACACGCTAGGTTATTTCAGGACTAACATATGGTTTAATTTTATTTGAATAATTCGCTTGCGCGTAGGGATAGTTAGCAGTGGGAGGAAACCGGAGGACACAGATACAGATAACCCTACTGCTTGTCATAGATTGACTATTGATCGTCTTGCAGGTCGGAACAAGCTGAAAAATTAATAATTGTGTTTCTATGGTGTTTGTTTTATTATTATTAAAACTATCAATGAGGAGAGAGTCAAGAGCATCTCGAATCAAATATTGTTCCAGAGGTGTTTATAAACGTCTCATATCACCAGATTTCAAGACAATTATAGGACAACATTTAATATACTAATATTTCTATCAGTTCTGTGCTGCTGTTTTCAGAATATACTCTGCGAACAATTCCATGAAGATATCATTCGTCCAAATTTCTGTGACGGTAAGGTTCTAAGTAGGACAAAAGTATTTATAATTCTGATATAATGGACTAGAAAACAAACTGAAACTTTTATAAATTCATCTCCATGTAACTCCTGTATTTCAATCTACTTGCTAATATGTGCAAATATCAAAAGTATATTTACATTGACAAATACATAAATAAACAAATGAATAAACATCACCATCGTCGTTCATGTATTAACAGATAAGCGCCTGGATTTATTTGTCTATCGATACAAAAGTTGAGATATTTTGATATTTATAATTAGATCTATAGTCGAAATGTTGTGTCCCAGGTGCTGAAGAAGATTGTTTAATTTAATATAAACAAAGCTCCATTCGGGAACCAACATAGCTGGGTTTTAATGAAATGAAATGGTGTTTTATGGCACATCAGCCCCGACCGGGCTATATGGTGCCAAACTACGGTGATGTTTTGACGAGACAACTTAAACAATATTAAATAAAAATAAAGTCCTTTATGTATATAAATAGTTAAAATGAAAATACTGGATATATAAATATATAATATAAAATTTATAATAAAAGTTTGCCTCTTTTAAAACGTACAACAATTCGCCATTTAGCTCCGAACGAGCGAATACTGAACGTAGAGATGGTCAACTGTTATGATTTTACGAATCAAGTCATAAAAATCAAATATTCTGACTTGCTGAGAATTTCATACACAAATTCCGAATATCAATTATTTACAGAGTTATCGCCCCTTAATTAAAACCTTGTCAGTAGTCTACAGTCCGGAAACACATTCTAATTTGTATCTTGCAGATTGTGGCGAGGGCCATAGAGAAATGTATAAAGATGGAAATTGGGGATTGTATGAATTTTTACCACCTGGTGCCCCGCAACCGTTTATCGTGAATTGAAGAATGAAATGGGGTAGACGGAGAATAATCTTGCGACATTTTAGCCCTGCTTACACATTGAATAGATTGTGGGTACAGTATGTAGATGGTTTCGACCATGGGATTGCTGCTACATGGATTGGACTTGAGAAACTGTACTGGTTAAGCGGAATCAAGACGTTAGATTTATATATACAGTTTCAGAAGAGGAAAGCACCCGATGAATATGTTAAAGTCGTGTATGTAAATTTTGAAATAGGAGATTGGTCAACAAACTACCAACTTCTGAGTGCCCAGATGAATGATGCCAAATCAGACGTAAACGTAACTGATTGTTTGTCCAGACTGATCGGATCGTCTTTCTCCTCATATGATATGGATCCGGTTTGGACTGTCCTCTTAAATATGGAGGTGCCTGGTGGTATAATAGCGCATGCGACAATCCCGATGGCGGTAGAACATGGGTCGATGACGAGGTATTTTGGGAGCCCCTTAATTGGACTGTAACAGCCGTTAATATGTGGTTTCAGAACTCAATATTTTATTCGGTAGAACCAGTAATCCCTTTACGATAGTGTATTCCACAGAGAACTTTATGTTTTGTTGGTAGGAGATGTTTATTTGTTAGTTTGATGTGTATTAGATGAAGACCGACACTCCACAGCTACACCCATATTAATATATACTCAACTCCCCATAGCAACGGATACTCGCGATTTTAACTAGATTAGAACGGTTCGTCATGTATCTTTAAGTTAAGAATTTATTCAATTTTCAGTCACTGTTTATGATCCAGAAAAACAATAATTTGCACAAAGTTTCTTATTGGTGTATTTGATACGTTAAAACAACAAAAGTTTTATAAAGGACTATATTTTAGTTAACACAAGGCGAACAACTCTGAGTAAAACCATAACTCGCCGTTGATCTTGGATTAAAGTCAATAATTGGAGCCTCACTACGACTTACTCTTATTTCGAAGTCCAATGGTTAAGTTTGTTTAACGTTCACGCTAACATGTACGTATGACCCCTTTAAGACGCTCCCCACGCCGAAATCCCATTACAAAGCACATATCTACATACGTTGCAATACAATACAAAATAGGCCTTACGGTAATTGGCAGAACAACACTTATAATATTAAGGACCAATATCATCTAACCTCAAATATTTGTATTCTTAATTCAAAGCCAGTGAAATCAACGCCCCCCCCCCCCATTTTTGTTATTGATAAGATGAAATTATTTTTGATGAATTTGTACGATACACATGATATTCCCTGAATGCTATATTTGTTTATTGTATTGTTGTTAGTAACTCCGTGTTATCATTATTATAAAGATTTCTACATCCTGTGCTTGCTTTATTGTTGTTAGTAACGTTGATATTTATTTTACTACTGTAATTCCGTGTTGTTATTATTATAACGATTTGTACATTTATAGAGTATTCTTTGTTTTAAATCGTTTCGAGTAGTCATATGTTAACCGTTCTTTATTTATACATTACATTATGTTAGACCACACGTGGACATGTATTTACATGTTACATTATGTTAGACCACACGTGGACATGTATTTACATTTGACATTATGTTAGACCACACGTGGACATGTATTTATATATTGTATTGTGTTCGGCCACCCATATACATGTATTAAAATATTATGCCAGACCACCTATATACTGTAATATTACATTATGTTAGACAATCTATATACATGTATTAAAATATTGCATTATGTTAGACCATCTATATACATATATTTAATTATTACATTATATTAGACCATCTATATACGTGTATTGAAATATTCTGTTGAACCGGAGAAATCCCACGAGTTTGGAAGGCGACTCCGCTCCTTGTCACGTACAGCCGAGGTTTGCAAACGACGCCAGTTGACTCAATGCCAGGCTTAATGACACAACGCGCACGTGCAAACCATTCACCCCACCCACCTCTTTTTGTTCGAAATATCGCGTTTGTAGCTTGCGAGCCTACTACAGGGTCACAATTTGTATCTGTTCATAGTCCAACGATCACTTGCAACTTATCACCCTATTATCCAGGAGAAATTATCTTGACGGGCATCTTCATTTAAGGCCCAATCAACACCGTACTCCTCGGCCCCGACTTGGTTAATGAAGACGGACATACACCATACAGTGTGCTACCAGGACATTTGGTCGTTCAGCCTACTCTTATATCGAGGGATCTTCAATGTGCCCAATGTCTTCGGTTTTTTGTCCCATCCTAACGACTACACACTGTCTCTTGTCGTTGCCTCTTGTTTTGCACTACTGCCGATGGGGTACAACGCAGGGATCGAACACGGGACCGTCAGAATAGCGAGCTAACGTCTTACTCACTGTCATCATGGCTCCCATAATGAAAATGTTAACGACCACAATAAAATAACATCCAAGCACATTCCTATTTTATTTTCTTGACGCCTCAAATAGTATCGGGTGATGATGTGTGGTTTAATGGTGAAATGAACCATTCAGTATATATTGATACACAGGTTTCAATACATTAAGAAACGCGTGTACGAGACCATTAAACAAAGTAAAATACAGATACTATCCCACACGTGTATTTCTTTGAAATCGCCAGGCAAGTCCAATAAGTATGTGTAATAAGTATGGTTTAATGGCCGAGTGCGAAACATTAAGTAATATATTGATACTTAACGAGACATTAGCGAGTGTTGTTTCAATATATTACGCAATGTCTTTAGCTCGAGACCAAAAAATAATGAAAATGAAATGGGGTTTAACGTCCTACTCTTATGCATCTAACCTGGGCTAATGGACGGACATACGCCATACAGTGTGTTATGAGGGGAATTTTGCACAACAGTGTCTGGTTGTGTAGATGGGATAAACAAAACCCCAAATACGTTGGTTATTCTCCGGCTTTCCGCCATCACACTGACAAGAGGGAACCACGCCAGAAAATCCTGATGCGTTTTCTCAGATCAAACACAGGTCTTCCAGGTTAGCTAGCCAATGTAACAAAGTTATCTGAACATTCATTTAGGTGCAAAGAACTGTATGACCTCTGTTAGTTTTGATATTTATTATAGTGGACGTTTCTTTTACTGTCTAAACTTATTTAAGGCACGATCTTGTTAACTACATAATTTATTCCATATGTTATTTACTAGCTACATACGATATGTACAAACGCCATAGAACTTCCTTATTTGATGATCCCTCCTGTCCACCTTCCCGAAGTGTTGGAGGCTTTATATACAGTAGTGTATACTCACAGTAGAGGAGTGAAAGACAAGACAGCCAGAGAGAGAGAGGGAGAGAGAGCCGGCGGCAGAGACCGGCGTGTGGACTTGCCTGAGTCCAGCCGCTGCGTTGGCAGCGGTGTAGAATGGATGTTACAATGTAGTTAGATATGTTACAGTATATATAGACTAGTTCCTGTAGTGTAGATGTAGGCCTATTTGTGTATTTGTTGATATTCTGTTCCCGATGTAAATAAACCATATAATTACGAAGCTGACCCTGTAATAACGAAAATATGTTACAGTGATTAGATTTGGTGTCATCGACCAACGAGACCCTTGGGTGTGTTCCCGTCAACCAGAAAAAAAATCCCGCGTGGCAGACAAATGACGTTTCACCGCTAGCCGCCCGTTGCGTTTGTGAAAAAAAGAAGTTTAAATAAAAATCCAGGACTGAAACGTTTATCTGTGAAACCGTGAGTGGCAGGCGCGGTTTCGTTGATATAAAAAATTCTTAATTCACGGATGGAAATGGAGCAAATCACCAAACACGGGGAAATGACGAACAAAAAGCCACGAAAGACGTTCCGATTAATGGCGACGGAACAGCGAGAAAAATGTGTGTGATTGTTGTTTTACGGTGAGTCATTTTGTTTTTAAAAGAATGTAAATTGTCCTTGTTTGTTTTTGAACACATATTTTGGCTGTTAAAGTGAATAGTAATAAAGTATTAAGAAGTTTGTAGTAAGAAGTAAAATATTTTGTGATTGTTTGACTGGAATTGAGTTAAGTTCCTAATTAGGAAATTCTTGAATAGACGGTTGAATAGATTTTTCATCGTCCATCGCCATATTTGCGGTGAAGATATTAACTCACAAACATTCACATAATATTCACGGTTTTATCTCCTGTTAATTTTTTTGTGTGTTTTTATATACCCCGACGTAACGGGAGAGTTTTTTTCAAGAGTTTTTACCTCGTAAATTCGAGAGATGTGTGTATTCCTATTAGGAGGAATCGGTTTTGTATACCCTCAAGGAAGAAGGGTCGCGCTTGGGTTAGAAGCGTATGTGGTGTTTTGTTTTGTTTAAGGAATAGAGAGATAAACCGTTGTTAATTTCGATAAGTTCTTTGAAAATATCTTATTTAAGATTAGTAAAATGTGTTCAAATCATTCATTCACCATTTATCTCAAGTAAAAAACAAAATGACAAAATCCTATATTAATTTCTTACTATATATTATGTACATTTTCTATTTTATAAAATGTTTGCTATTTTTTTATTAACATTATATTTCAAGTATACGAATTCCCTTTTAGAAATGTTTACGATCGACGTTTATATTGTGTACATTATTATAATATCGTGTGTGCCGTTCTTATTTCGCGTGTGATCAATTAATGGAGATGAACCCAGTGTCCCAACTGTGTGAATGGTGTTATTTATTTACTTTCGTAAATAAACTGTGGGTGAGAAAGGAAATGTAACAAAGTTATCTGAACATTCATTTAGGTGCAAAGAACTGTATGACCTCTGTTAGTTTTGATATTTATTATAGTGGACGTTTCTTTTACTGTCTAAACTTATTTAAGGCACGATCTTGTTAACTACATAATTTATTCCATATGTTATTTACTAGCTACATACGATATGTACAAACGCCATAGAACTTCCTTATTTGATGATCCCTCCTGTCCACCTTCCCGAAGTGTTGGAGGCTTTATATACAGTAGTGTATACTCACAGTAGAGGAGTGAAAGACAAGACAGCCAGAGAGAGAGAGGGAGAGAGAGCCGGCGGCAGAGACCGGCGTGTGGACTTGCCTGAGTCCAGCCGCTGCGTTGGCAGCGGTGTAGAATGGATGTTACAATGTAGTTAGATATGTTACAGTATATATAGACTAGTTCCTGTAGTGTAGATGTAGGCCTATTTGTGTATTTGTTGATATTCTGTTCCCGATGTAAATAAACCATATAATTACGAAGCTGACCCTGTAATAACGAAAATATGTTACACCAACGACATACTCACTGGGCCATTGTGTCCCCCAAAGATGTACAAGAGTGATCTGAACATTTCATTTTCATCAAAAATACACGGTTATCAGAACCATGGGGTTGGGTATACTGACCTAAAAGTTGAACATCTAATGATAAAGACGAATAATGGTTGGAGGGGCAAAGGCCGAGGTTAAGGGTGCAAAGGCGCGAGCTTCAAACTGTGGCAGGGGGGTCTCCCCCAGACAATTTTGAAAAAGAGGCTGCCGCAAATGCAGCCTGGCAGCATTTCAGGCACTGATCGTTAAGGAAAAGTGTCAAACAAACGAACTTGCTAACCGCGACGAAGCCCACACACAAGCGCCAAAGTAGGAAGTTCTTAAGGGGGGTATGGAAATTTTGAAAAATAGACTGTCGGAAATACTGTCGCACAGTATTCAGTCAGGCTCCGATCGTCGAGATAAATAGATCAGACTAGACACCTCCCTTCGCTTGATCACAGTTTATCCGACCAGAGAACAAAGTTTCAAACCAGGGACTTGTGAGCGCCAAGGTAGCGAGTCTTTGGGGGGGGGGGGGTAGAAAATAGACTTCTGAAAATGCTGTCGGGCAGTATTTAGACACCGATTGTAGGGATAAATAGGGCTGTTCGGATGCCGCCTCTAGCCTGATCATTAGTCTTTCAAATTCCAGAGAGGAAACTGTCAAATGAACGGACTTGCAATCCTCAACGAAACCCCCGATAATAACCAGATACCGCGTGTCAAACGGACGGAGAGAGTGACTCAAAGTGAATGATGTGACAGTATTTCGTTCTTTGAGTCGGGTTCTTTGATGACAACACTGGTATAACTTCAAACAATGGTTTTTATTCTTTTAAACATATACAATACTTCTTCTACATTAATTATGTTAACTGAGTTTGTCGTCTGGTTGCCGTTTTGTTCCCCGTTCGACTCTCTGGCCTCGACTGATTCCAAAATAGCTTTATTTAACGTCCGCTTCCACCGAGGTGATATCCCAGACAATGATTCCAAAACGGTTTGTCTGATCTTTTAATTACTGGGCCGAATCTATGTCCAGCTTTGCTGTCTTGAAACCACATCCATGCACCGTAACCTGATTGGTCAGTATCAGTTAATAACCTGTACTGACATATAGCTGTTAGCCAATCAACTAATTCCAGGTATTATATTTCAGATTAAATTAGGGTCGGAGTTTTTCAGCTGGGCATTATATATAACAGATTAAGCTTCCCGTGCAGATTGCTTTATCATTCAAAGATCTTGCGTAACTCAGGACAGCTGTGATGATTAATGACTTCCTAACGACCTTTGTCTGTCTGTTAGTCTTATCATGTTTACTGTCATCTTTTGACCCCAAGCGACCCGTCTGCTAACCCTGTGATAAGATCGTTAATTGATTTCATGGGGTATGCAATGATATATCCTCAATTGTGTAACAATGAATATTTTCGCGACGATATTTTGTGAAATAGACTGCCAAAAATGCAGCCAGGCAGCATTTCAGACACTGGTCTTCGAGATAAATAGAGCTGACCACATACTGTTCATCGCCAAATCACCAGCTTATCCGAACAGACAAGGAGTGTCAAATGAACGGATTGAGAGTATCAAGTGAATACATATTCTCAAGTAGGTTTACCGCAGGATGGGCTTGGTAAGAAATCACTGAACCTGCAAGTCAACGAGTGAGTGGGGATGTAAGATTTAATCACCGTAGAAGGTGATTACCGAAACGTATCACAAAACTATTGGGCTTTTGAGTATTCTCTGATTAAATGCCCAACAAGTCTTTCATCTCCTTTGTTTCATTAACAATGACGTCTATTTTGTTTAATGTTGTTTGAACAACAAATGTTGTCTCTAACACTGGTTATTTATTTATAAAGATATTTTGTTGCTATGGCCACCCTTTTTAATATTCCAGCACATCTTCAGGTAAAACATCTTAATTGTTATTTTTTGCTCTTAGATTTTGAAAAAAGTTATGCCAGTTAATTATTTTTCAGTGAAAGATTGTTCGTTAAATAATTTGTTATATTTTAGCTTCCAAGAGTAAATGGAAGAAAAACCTAACATTCTTTGAAGGTGACAGAGTACACAAAGGCTATAAAGGATTTCAAGAAGAAACTGTCGAAGCATGAAACCTTTAAAAGCAAATATTTATAGTGTGTTCTCCGGCTTCTTACGCGAATGTTTTATATTAAAAAGCAAGCCAACAACGAGGCTGATGTCCCCCGCCGAAATCCCAAAATAAATAGATGACACATATTAATTAATCGCACATTTATTTTTTTCAAACGTATCAAGCAATCAAACTGTACACGAAGTGTCATCCTAAAGTGTGTTATAAAGAAAAATGCTAAAATCGACGAGAAAAATGAAAATGTACCCTAGTTAGGGGGACCCTAAAGGCAGACAAACGGGCCCCCACGCTTGACAAAAGCTAAAACCGACGAGAAAAATGAAAATGTACCCTAGTTAGGGGGACCCTAAAGGCAGACAAACGGGCCCCCACGCTTGACAAAAGGGCCCCGCTTGCCAAGGGTAAGGGCCCTCGTGTCCGAGTAAATCGTTTCTATACACTGTTACTGTCAACCAAGATGAACCTAAGTTACCTTGTCCCAAAGTATCAACCAATCAAATTGCTTATCTCTGCCTATCCTAAGCAGAAAATGCTCATCTTCGAACTCCATCAAGGCATTGACCTAATAAGCATACACACCAATTTTGAACATTTTAAGTTATTGTCTTCCAAAATCTCGGCAAATCAAATTGCTTAACGCTCTGCTTACCCTGAGCAGAAGATGCTCATTATCGATCTTAGTCAAGACATTACTGTAATGAAACTATACACCAAGTTTCATCACTCTCACTTAATTAGAACTAAAGTTATTGTGTCCCAAAGCATCAACCAATCAAATTGCTTATCTCTGCTTACCCTAAGCGGAAAATGCCCATCTTCTAACTCCATCAAGGCATTGACCTAATACACCAAGTTTGAACATTTTAATTTTAACCCAATTAGAAGAAGAGTTATTGTGTTCCAAAGTCTCGTCCAATCAAATTGCGTATCGCTCTGCTTACCCGGAGCAGAAAATGCTCATTGTCGAACTTAGTCAAGTATTACTGCAATGAAACAATACACCAAGTTTCCTCACTCTCACTTAATTAGAACTAAAAGTTATCATGTCCCAAAGCATCAACCAATCAAATTGCTTATCTCTGCTTACCTCAAGCGGAAAATGCTCATCTTCGAACTCCACCAAGACATTGACCTAATATACACATACACCAAGTTTGAACATTCCAGCTCAATTAAGAAGAGAGTTATTTTGTCTCAAAAAGTGTGGCGGACAGACAGACAGACGGACGAACCCACTTCGAAAGGCGGGGGACAATGAAGCTAATATATTTTAGAGTATATCAGGCGTTGTAGAAATCCCATTAATATAGTCTATCTTACTGACAAGATATGTTATTTAGCACCAAATTAGTTAATGCAGAATGGGATTTAACGTCCTACTCTTCTGCACCAACGAAGTATGCTATGAAGGGGGAGATTTTGTCCGAACAGCAGCGCAGCAACCGACTCTTTTATTTCGAATTCGAATTGTTTAAAAAAGATACCAAAGAATACAGCACTTCCCAGAGAGACTTTGTGATATCCCCTCAGCTTGTGTCACCCAAAGCCTCTGATTATCTGAGAACTGCAGAATTTCTTATTCCCCATCCAAGGACATTTAGCAAGTATGTCAAATTTAAGTATTATCATTAAAATGGAAAATATTCATATAATAAATCATTGGGTAAAACCACTGATCAAGAAGTTCTTCAAAATGCCCTGTGCTAATCAGCGCTATTATCATTCATCGATGCGATTATCAACCTACTTCATGCTATACATCGATCGCAGGGTTTTCTTTATCATAACAAAGAATTCATATGAGAGATTTTATTAGGCAAGGAATTTTCGTTCCATTAGCGAGTTTCGGTGACAGGCAAATTTGCCGATGCGAGAATCGAAGTTTATGTATTACAAGATCTGTAATAAAATAAATGATTATTTCTGGAGGATGGAAAGTATAGACTGTAGTCCAGGATGAACCGATGTGATGACCACAGCTCTTGTCGAGAAGCGCTGAATGTCGCCCGAGAAATATACCCGGTAACTATCTTTCATATAATATTTTACAAGATATCAAGATTAGTTAATATAGCGGTAACATTTTTTTTTTGTAAAGTTTAATATTTTATTGACTGAGGATATTTTATTTGATGAAGTCTAGTAAAAAGGGACGTGGAAAGATCAAAAAGCAAGTGCCAATAAAATATGTTCAGTAAGAAAACATTTTTCTTTTCAGTTCAGGTCTCATGTTAGATGCTATGTCCATCAGGAAACAAGTGGATTATAACAAACACAAAGGCCATTCCACGGTTTATGTTGATTTAGGTTATGTTGAGCTTAGGGTTTGATGTGTAGCGTTAACTATAAACGAGCATGTAACTAATATGGCTATGAGATGGTTTGAGGCTAAGTTTGATTTTTCCACTTTGCATGTGGACGTATAATGTCGTCGCCCCTGTTCGTCCGTCCGTCCACAATTGTTTGTGAACAGTATACAGGTCACAATTTTTATCCGATTTCAATGAAACGTAAAATATAGATTTATCACCCTAAGATCTCGGTTCCTTTCGATATTGGCATGTATCGAACTGTAACTTCATGGGTTATGGCCCCTGATTGTACGAAAAATCACGTTTCTTAGCTTGTGAACAGTGTAGAGGTCACAATTGTGAACCGATTTGGATGAAACTTGAAATCAATGATTATAACCCAAAGATCTTGGTTCCTTTCGGTATTTGCGCCAATCGGATCGTAACTTCCTGAATTATGGCGCCCCTGATTGTGGTTCCTCTGGAGGTCAAAATTGTTATCCGATTTAAAAAAAAAACCGTTTGATTATATCACCGTTACATGGCTATGGCGGTTGAGTTCATATTTCGTGAAAATCGGACCAAAATTATAGAGGTCACAATTTTGAACCGATTGTGATGAAACTTGACATGTATGTTTATAACACAAAGATCTTGGTTCCTTTCGTGGGTCATTCACTGTAAAGACCTTCAAAGAAACAAGAATCTGTTATCGGGATAACCCATCAAAAACCATGAATCGAAAACTTAAAAGGATTACGTGTCCGGATAAGCATTTTTGACTTCAAATCGGGATAGTCCTATTAATCAACCAAACCAGTCATCGTTGTTTTTTAAATCCCATTTTCGGTCCATATTCTTAAATTACACACATCTAATGTCATTTGTATTACAGTAAATTCTAATTTTTCTATAACAACCCTGGAATGAATATGGGTAATTCAAAAATTGGTATTTTATACGATAAAGTACGCCGTTCAACTGTTCGAGCGTTCAATGTAAACAAAAAGCTGTCCCGGGTAGTCATTTGTACCAATATAGCGGCCGTCGGATCATGTATAGTTTATGACGTTGGGCCGATCTAGTCTACAGAGTAAAGTAACCTGAGTGACAACTTCTTCATTTGCATAAGAATTAGGTCGCACAAGGTAATGTCCTAAAACATGGCGACAGAAGCAGATGTTTTGCTATCAAAGAAATGAAAAAGTAAAAACCCAGTGGGGGATATGCAACACAGTGTAGATCCCACGGATGCTTTAACTGTAGGGGTCATTTAGCAGTGAGAGAAAAGGGTAGACCCAGAGGAAAACCTCTGTGTTGTACAGGCAACCCTACTCCTATTCACGCAGGGAATCAAAACCTAACCACGTGACCCAGACAATATCCCATCGATTAGCAAGCAAGATATCACAGAGCAACGATCGCTTCATGAAAATGACATTCATTTATTACTTTTGTTTTTAATCGAAATTCTTCATTTCTATTACTATGATATCATGGACAATCAAAAAAGATACTCCTCTAGCAAGTCAATATCACCAATTACATGTAGTATTTTTGATAGTCATTTACTGCTACCACATATATATTTTTAAATTTTATTATTTCAGGTTCAAATTGTCGGGATGCTGCAGCCATGTCATATCTTTCCGACTTCGGTATTTTACCCCCCCTCCCCAAGTTAAATTTGCAGCCGATTTGATCGTCTCTTTGATTGTTTTAATAGTAGCAGTTTGTCAGCAATCAAACCTTTAAAATGTACATTAAGAGACTTAACAGCCCATGTGCCATGTTTACAAGACAAGTCAAATCTGAATTGTTCAATAGAATCACGTGTTTTTTAATACATTTATGGACTGATACTTCTATTAGAAGCCATCTTGATTTCATAATGACAAGAAGAATCAATCGAGATTGCCTTTAAGCCCCCTTTTTTGGACACATTAGAAGAAAGGGAGGATATAAAGACAACCCAGACTCCTACCAATACCACCAATCACTGGTTGAACATCTTACGATTATTGGTATCAACACTAATTATGAATTCGATGAAAGTCACTTTAAAAAAAAAAAAAAAAAAAAATAATTGAGCAATCTTTGCAAGTTGAGTGAAGATTTATGTTCACATAAAAAGGAACAATAACAATATATGTATTGTTATTTCTTCGCCGAATGTCACCGGATCAAATAAAATAAAACTAAGTACGAACAATCCAAACCATTAGACAAAATTCGAAGTCCTAAAAAAAATGTTATAGGCAAAATAGTGTAATCAGCAAATGGACTGTTTATCATGTACATACCATTTGATTTTGTTAAGTTTTATATAAGGGAGGCTCCGATGGTGCTTCGAGCTCTAGCTTGCCGTCATCTCTCGCTTGCGGTTGTGGGTTCGATCCTTGGCGTGAGCGTATATGGCTTCGGGATGGGAGCGCCTTCTCAGCCTTGTAACTTGTGGGTGTACTCCGGTTTCCTCCCACAAATAAATAATTGTTCTCCATAAAGTTTTTGTCTCCAAACTAAGCCATGCAGAACAGGGGGTCAACGTATAGTCGATTGGATGGGGCGAAATGCCAAGGTCCTGTGTAGACATTGGCATGCACGTGAAACAACCATTAACAGTTGTTGGAATTTGATGTAAGAGTAGGCCATAGCGCCACTGTCAGGACAAAAATTCCCTCCCTGCACACTGTATGGCATATCCATTTCACTTTAAAGGTGCCTAAGGAAAGTCCAAGAAAAGGGCTGTTAGACTTAAGTCATTTCAAGCCAACACAAAAGTACCTTTTTAGGCGAAGGAAACACCAAGAGATATTACGAAGTTTTGATGTATGTTTATTAAAGAACCAGTGCAACCTCTCACCAGTATTCCAGCACAGGATTCAAAGTAAAGTTAATGAAATTTGGCAAGCATTTGTTGCAAGGGCAGAACCAGATATTTCTGCAATAGGTGGTTTGCATCTTCAACAGAAGGCGTGCTCTTGCCTTAACTACATACATCTTATCAAACCCTTCACGTAATACCCTGCATATTTCGCCACCAAGTTCGACTGAGTTACAAGCAAAGCTTTGGAGCCAATCAGATTCATCGGTCGTCGTGAATACCAAGTCACACGCTTCTAGCTGAAAAGTTTACAAGTGACAATCGGGTTGCAAAGTTCAAAGATCGATCAACGTCAAGGTTACTGGTTTTCCGTGAGTTTCTTAATTAGAAACGTAACAACTTTCAACTGCTGTATTCTTGTTTGTTTACAGTGTGTTATGTGCCACGACCTCGGATTGGACAATGCTAATTAGTCACGTGTCTATACAAAGGGCTAAATGTTCGGGAATTGCTAAGTATTGCAGCAATGGTTAGATGTTGTAAAACTCGCGGACGTTGCTTAAGGAACATGAAATAATACAATAATTCCCGGGTACAAACTGGGTGATTTGATGACATATTTGGACTAAAAACATAATCAAACTTATGAATTTATCATAATTTTCTTCAAGTAAAATAAACCAAGTACGAACAATCCAAACCATTAGTAAAGATTCGAAGTCATATAAAAACGTCGAGGCGAAAACCCCAATGTAACTGCTAAGGAATATCCTGCTATAACAACCGATCAAAAAGTCATGTTTGTGTCACGTTACTTACGTGTCTCATTACCTATAGCAACAGCGGCGATGACGAATTCATTGGGTTCACAAGACGACGACGTTGTCTGTAATTGCTGACTATTTATTACAAATATCGAATCCTAAATAAATTCTCTGATTATACGCAGGTCGCATCTTTTCCCGTAATTTTTTTTTTTATCTCACAAGATTTTGTACGTCAAACTCTACATAAAGTTCAGCAGCATGTACAAAAAGCGATCAATGTTTGTGTGTAGCCTTCGACGTCACGTTTGCAGATATTCTTAGTCGCGCTGTCGATTAAGGCACATTTGATTCACGTATGCTTATGGCGCAATTGCCGGCTCTTCACATATACTTATAATTGAAAAGTTAGTATGATAAAGTAAATAGATATGTTTTTAATTGTGACTTGAAAGATTCCGAACTCTTGGAATTTTTAATTTCTAAAGGAAGAGAGTTCCATAGGGTTGATACTACGTAGGAAAAAGCTCTATGTCCAAATAATTTAAGTTTATAAGTATAAGTGGGTACAGTTAAAAGATATTCATTCTACGATCTGAGGGTTCTTTGTAATTTGTTAGCAGGCTACTTAGATAATTAGGCGCTGCTCCATTAAGACATTTATAAGGTATGCAAAGAAGTTTGAAATGAATCTTGCTTTTGACCGGAAACAAATGAGGATCTTTCAAGAGTGGTGTTATGTGGTGATTTCTGGTAGACTGAAAAATAATCTAGCTGTGGTGTTTTGCACTATCTGTAATTGATGCCCGAGAGGAGACTATTGCAATTATCAATTCTTGGTGGAAGTAGCAGGTCTTGCAAAGGTGATTGACCTGTGTTTCCATGTCAAGTTCCGCTTCCACATAGACACCACGATCTTTGATATTTTCAACAAGAGAGAATTTTGAATCAGCTATTGTAATAACAGTTTCATTTATGTTGGACAACTGCTTTTTGGTACCGATTAACAGGACTTCTGTTTTGTCATCATTAAGCTTTAGCTTTAGCATGTTCTTCGTCATCCAGGATTTTATGGTTTTTGTGTAGAATTCAATATTATTGAAGGAGTCTTTGAAGTGCGAGGACTGAAAACTGTCAACGATTCGGGTATCATCCGCGTAACAATGATAAAAAAATGAACTTTTACAAAATATTTCTAACACTGACAGTGTTCATTACAAACAGCACAGGACCAAGCACGGAAACCATGGGGCACCCCATTTAATAGGGTGACCGAATCAGATAGACTGTGTCCTACATTGACGATATGTTTTAAACCATTTTAAAGCTCTTTCACATTCAAGCTTTCGCACGAGAGGACATTTAGATCGATGGTGTCAAAAGCTGCGGATAGGTCTAACATTACCTGTCATTCACTACCTTTAGTAGAGCCGTTTCAGTACAATGGTTCTGTCTATATGCCGACTGAAGTTTATCGAAAAGTGCATTTCCAACGAGGTGTTCTTTTAGTCGGCTGTTAACAGCTTTCTCTAAAATTTTTGATAGGAAGGGTAAGTTTGATACGATAGTTGTTAAATACGAGTCAAGTGTGGGCTTCTGACGCAAATGTCGAACAATTGCTAGAAATTGCTCGGGTTGATGATTGTATTGATTACAAGCGCGGTTGGAACAGGATCAGATAAACAAGTTGTTGGTTTAGAAGCACAAATAATATTTGATACCTCATCCACTGAAAACAATTTGATGTTAGCCAGTTTATTAACCGGAAATTCGCTAGCCATATTGTTATGATATTCAACCTGATACGGTATGCAGCGCAGGTATGAATACATTGTTGTGTCCTACGTCATCATATCGGTTAGTTAGTAAAAACATGTCTTGATAGTGAAACCTGTGTTTGTCATTCTCTCGCCCAATATCACAACACATACCAGTTGTGGTTTCAATTACTGTTGACACACACAATCAAAGAACTGTACTAGAAAGGAAGTCCGACTGGTGGTTTATGTTACACATTGCATGCGCGAAGTCAATTGACCCCAAGTTACTTCCGGTTAAACCAAACCCTGAAGAAATGCGCATGGAGTCCTGTGAGCTTCGGAATAAAATAGAGAAAAACATCGTCTGCACAACTTCCAATTACCAAGATATATCCGGAATGAATGTTTAACCATGTGTAAGTTATTTTGTATCAATACGGTTAGTTGTCAATACATGTTTCGTTCGTATAAAAATTAAAAGGATACTACGGTACACAGCCGACACGGGCCTTACAAGTTACAACAATAACACATAAAAGTATGATAAGTCATTTTCAGTGAGAATGCGTTCTCTATTGTATTATAAAACCTAAATTTGTTTCTTTTTGATATAATAATATTTCGCCAAACGTAATATAAACTATGCAGATAGTCTAGAATCTACAATTTTCTAATTATACAGGCTATACATGTAGGCCTATAGTCATGTTTTATCTTTACTTTAGGCCTACGTTTATTTTTTTTTTGGTGTATCAATATTCATTACTCCAAGGTGTCTTCATAGCCCCCCCTACGTTTATTTTTTTTTTGGTGTATCAATATTCATTACTCCAAGGTGTCTTCATAGCCCCCCCCCCATCAAAAAATCATGGGCCATAATTCAGGAAGTTACAATCCGATATGCGCAAATATCGAAAGGAACCAAGATCTTTGGATTATAACCATGAATTTCAAGTTTCATCAAAATCGAATTAAAATTGTGACCTCTACAGGGTCCACAACCTTGATATACCATTTTTTAACAGTATTTGCGTACAAACGGCGGCCATTTTGTATGGCAATTTTGGTCCGACTTTCCCGAAATAAGAACTCAACCTTCCTTAGGATGTAACGGTGATATAATCAAACGGTTTATTAAATCGGATAATAATTGTGACCTCCAGAGGGACCAGAAGCTAAAAAAGGTGATTTTTCGGCCAATCAGGGTCCATGATTCAGGAAATTACGTTCCAATAGGCGCAAATATCGAAAGAAACCAAGATCTTTGGGTTATAAACATGCATGTCAAGTTTCATCAAAATCGGTTCAAAATTGTGACCTCTTTTTCGTACAATCAGGGGCCATAATCCCTGAAGTTTTGACCCGATACATGCCAATATCGAAAGCAGCCGAGATCTTTTGGGGATAAACCTATATTTAAAGTTTCGTCAAAATCAGATAAGAATTGTGACCTGTAGAGAGTCCACTAACAAATTGTGGACGGACAGGGGCGACGACAATATACGTCCACATAAAAATGTGGGGGTACAAAAATTAATCATGAAATTATAATTTTAAATCAATAATATGGCCAGACGTCCGCACGGACAGGGGCGATGACATAATACGTCCAAATGAAAATGTGGGCGTATAAAAATAGAGAAAAAGTAATCATGAAATTATAATTTAAATCAATAACGCTCTCATGGATAATTTTCAAGAGAACTTATGTGGAAGTCCTACAGAAGATAAGCCTTCTTTTCCCTTATGTACCTGAAAAGCCCACATTTGTTCGATTCCTTCACGATGATAAAGTTGAAACAATTTTGCCTGTAGTAAACAATCTTCAACCTGGTATACGATTGGCTAACGATATTTTTTAATACGACGCTGATACTGAAGATGGTCTTTCAACTGATTTACCAAGAAAACACAAGTTCCGTTGCAGGTATCGTGCTCTGAGTAAGATAATATACCCTGGTAAACACCAACCAGACCTTCCTACCAGTTATCTGCGTTAGCTCCAGCTCTTTCCAGTAACCAATCTAATCATAATAGTGACACAGACCACTCCAATCCACCAGATTCTAGCGATTCCGATCAATCAAAGAACAATAATGGTCTGCCTCCAGTTCTTAAACATCTTGACATGACCCCTAAGTGCCTTAAAGAAACCCAAAGACAAGATTCCAATTTTCAGCATCTTATCCAATACTTGGAAAGTGGAACATTGCTTGGTTCGTACCAACAATCAACAATAATTTTACATCAACAAGCGGAATTTGTCATTATTGAGGGCGTCTTGTATCACTCACGCCTAGCCAAAGCGAAACGAACCAAATATCTTACGAATTATCAAATAGCTCTTCCAGACATTTTGATTCCACATGTGTTAAAACTTTTTCATGATTCACCCTTAGCAGCTCATGGTGGCATTCAAGACACAATTGACAGAATCAAGGAACACTACTATTTCCACGTTTAGCATCAATTGTCGATGATTATGTTCGCTCTTGTCATGAGTGTCAAGCTCGGAAGATTACCAAGGTTCATTTTAAAAATAACATTACCGCATATCCAACACCAGCTAAACCCTTTTTGGTGTGGCAAATTGATTTGTTTGGTCCTTTAACTCGTACTGATAAAAATAACATATATATTTTTACTGCTGTGGATATGTTTTCGAAGTATTTGTATGCTGTTCCAATCCCTCAAAAAGATGCTGTTACAGTTTCTGACTCTCTTTTTCATTTCTTTCGTACTTTCGGTGTTTGTGATACCCAAATTACTGACCAAGGAAGTGAATTTACTGCTAATGTGTAATATGCGATTGTGTAATATGTTTCAGGTCCCTCAGGAGTTAACACCTGCATTTATTCACCATTGTTTAGGAGCATGTGAAAGGACACATTCTACATTGGCATCACGTTTAACTCCCTATCTGAACAGTATGTGTACTAATTGGGATTTGTATCTCCCGTGTGTTAGGTTTGCGATTAATAACTTGGTTAATTCTAGTCTTGGATATTCTCCATTCGAGATTTTACCCCATCCCTGCGTCTGTTCGCGCTCAACGGGATGTTCGAGTACCTGTTCGCTTTCAAGACCCGAATTACATTCACCCCGATAAACTGTCCCTTTAAGTGTTTACCAGGCTTAAGTCTGTTATATTTGTCTTTTCTACTTGTTTGCATTTTGATTTGTTTGAAACCTATAATATCGGCTAATAGTTTGATAGTTATGTTCTGAGTTGAGCAAATTTTGCATAGTTTCATAGTAACTAAATAATCTTATGAACATTGTATGTCACATAGTTAGTCTTGGTTGATAACATCTTTGATTTCTCTTAATTTTAAGTAGTTTGTAAAATGTGTTATTTGTGAGTTTAAAGCTACGAGGTTCATTATATGTTGTGAATACATTTTGGTATATTATTCATGAGGTTATACAGGTTTTTCACCTGTTATATCAGTGTATGCTAACACTGTACCAACATAGTATTACATTTGATTAGACTAAGATTGCCATTATACTAACTATGAATACAGTGTCAAATGTTTTATTCTATACTATTACTGATTAGTATTTGAGTAGTACCATTTGAGAATTGGTTTAGCAGTTTAGTGCTCTGTTTTGACTTTAGATTAAAGTAAACTGGTGTCTCAAAGAGAGATTTTTTTTTCATATCTTATGTTTTATGTTAAGTTCCATATTAAGAGTGTTTTTATGGTTTTTTTGATTTGTGCTGCTGTTCACCGAACTCATAAAAACTGTCAGGAATTTAAATTAAATTCCATCCAATTTTGTTTAAGGGGGCGGACGTTGTATACATTAATAATGAGGTCAGTGAAAGCAGCCAAAATCCAGTTCAAGGGAGATAACTCAATTTAGCAAAATACGAAACTATGACTTGATTTTGTAAATAAAAGCCGAGAAATTGCGCCATGACACGAGAAAATGAAAAAGAGAAGTGCATGAAACCAAAATTTGAAGTTTGTTTTGATATTGGGTTACACCCCCTATAGTGTGTCAATTTGACTGAAATTTTCAGCAAATTATCTTTTCACTATCTAGTTTTTAACTATTATAGTGAGAACTGCCATCTCTTTGTCTTATCTCCCATAATTTATCTTTAATCATTAATCATCGATATATTGAACAGGTCAATGTTGTCACGGTTTGTCAATAAAGCGTGTTTTACTGCCAACTTGAATGAAGATAAGCTCAGATTTGGGCTGATATTATTTTATCTACTTAGACTTACCCTTTTACTGGCTTTCGTGGAAATCTAAAAAAAAAAAAAAGGTGTTAATATATACTTTATTAAACCGACCAATAATAGACATCATTAATCAGCACCAACGTAAACACTTCGGTAAAATAAAGCTTATTGGTTAGTTATATTGATAAATCGATCTATTATAATCTATAATTGATTGTAAAATATATATATCATCTACGGGAAGACTTGATCGTCCGTTATCAGAGACAGGGAAATGAGATTTAACGTTCACTCGCCTGGTGATTTCTGGACTAACCTGTTTTAATTTTATTTGAATAATTCGCTTGGCTGTAGGGATCTTTAGCAGTGGGGGGAAACCGAAGGACACGGAGACAACCCGCGTAGTTGAACATACAATCTGACTTCTTGCCATCGATTGGTGATCGTCTTGCAGGTCGAACAATCTGGAAATTAATAATCAATGAAGCTAAAGTCAAGGGTATCTCAAATCACTAAAGCTCTAGAGGTGTTGATAAACGTCCCAAATCACCAGATCTCAAGACAATAATGACACCATTTAATATCTTAAAATTTCTACCGATCCTTTGCTGCTGTTTTCGGAATACAATTTGCGACTCTTTTTACGAAGATTTTATTCGTCCAGAATTCTGCGTTGGTAATGTTCTGGCTAGTCGTGAAAGTTATTTAACCGTGGAATCAACAAGTGTAATTCAGTGTGGCGTCAGATGTTCCTTAGATAACAACTGTTTGTCAGTTTCTTACAGAAAGACGGACAGAACTTGCTTCTTAAATTTTGGACTTTTAGCTAATGATTGTGGAAATGGAGTAACTTTGACAAATACAGTTTATTACCAAAAGAAAAACGCCGTAAAGGTAAGTGTTGTAAAGGCAATTAGATGCAAATTATTCTGATGTCAAGAACTCTCCGTCGGTCCAGACGTCTGTCCGTCACACATTTTGCATACTCCGCGCAGCGTTTCGTTTGATTAGAGGTACACTGCTATTATGAGTGGTAATGTTTGATTGGTCAGTAATCCGTCTACCAACCAATCACTAGCTGCTCTACAAAAGTTTTACATTAGAAACGAGTGCCAATATTGGACCAAGTATGTTTACATAATGTTACGTCATGGCTCACGATTTTATTATGCCTAATTAACCCGTGCATAGCACAATACTACAGTACTGTAAAACTAATAGCGTGAAAAACGCGGCTATCAAGTCGAATGAAATGTAAACAATACTGTTTGGAAACGAACATACTTTCACCGTTTTTAATACCTTAAATCACTGTCCAAAGTTTTAGGGAAGACCCAGATTAAACGAAGGACTGAACGGAAAAAAATTGACACACTCACGCATAAGTTCAAGACACAGACGCTATCCCAGCAATGGCCAGAGAGGGGATTTCTCGGACCATTGCTTCAGGAATATGCACTTTGTGAGACACAATAACTCTCTTTCTAATTGGGCTAGAAAGATCAAACTTGGTGTAGGTGTTCATTAGGTCAATGTATTGATGGGAGTTCGGGGATGCGGGTCCGTAGCCACGGGGAGGGGGGGGGGGGGCTTAGCCCCTCCCCAAATATTTCGCCAAAAATAGTGATTTCTTCGGAGTTTTCTTAGTCGGCCACATTCTCAGCCCCTCCAAAACATTCCATAGCCCCCCCCCCCCAATTAGGTAAGCAGAAATAAGCAATTTGATGGTTTGAGACACAATAACTTTAGTTCTAATAAAAGTAGCCAAGTCTCTAACTCAATATCATTGAAAGTCGTGGACGTTGAAAACACAAATTATTTGTTAATTTAAATTAACATTGATGGTGTGGTCTTACCAGGAAAAGATAGGCTTCTAATATCCTATATTTTAGACGAAATATTTTTTTCACCATTGGTACACATGGCGTTTCAGACTCATTTTCAGCTGGGGACCCAAAGAACAAGGCTAGGTATACTCCACATTACATCTCAAACGGTGAGCATGCGCAATAAATACTATGTAGGCTGGAATAACCAGACGCTATATATATTGTGATTCAATTGAGACTGCTGGTGTACTTCTCCAAACATAACTGATTTGATATTGGAGTAAAAACGGAAATGATTGAATGTAAATCAGTTTATATACATTCATATTACATTATTATATGACTTGCGACCCATTTGTGACAATTTCTAGGCCCCAAATATTAGCGATGTAGCTGTTTTAAGTGAGAGTGATGAAACTTGGTGTATAGTTTCATTATATCGATACCTTGATGAAGTTTGATAATTAGTATTTTCTGCTGAGGGTAAGCAGAGGGATAAGCAATTTGATTGGCCGAGATTTTAGAACACAATAACTCTCCTTCTAATTGAGTTAAATAAAGCGATAATTTCAAATTTTCAAAGAAAGTAAAAACATAATTATTTCTATGTCTTTTGCTCAATAGGTTGTCAACTCACTATTATAATATCATAGGCATTATTCCCAACACTAATAAATCATTGACATAAGAAATAATAACACAATTACCTCCCTTGTTTTTCTAACCCCCCCCGTGGTACATTGGAATTTGAAGTTGAAAATGATATATTTGCCGATTTCTTAATTAACAATAGTGAATTATTGGATTAATAGGGTTATTCTTCAACAAGGTAGGACCGTTTATAGATAATCTATTTAAGGCTTTATTTTATTACTTTTTTTTAAAAATATAACTTTTAAATGTGAAATTGCAGTTTTAAAATGTTCAAACTTGGTGCAATGGTTTATTAGGTAATGCCATGATTGAGTTCGAAGATAAGCAATTTGATTAGTTGATGCTTTTGGGACACGATAACTTTAGTTCTTATTAAGTGGGGGTGATGAAACTCAGTGTATAGTTTCATTACAGCAGTACTGTAACTAAGCAGAGCGATAAGCAATTTGATTGGCCGAGACTTTGGAACACAATAACTCTCTTTGTAACTGAGCTAAAATGTTCAAACTTGCCTTAGGTGAATGCCTTGATGGAGTTTCAATAAGCAGATTTAAATATATAAGCAATCTGATTGATTAAAATCAAACTCAGTATATAGATTCATTATATCTTTACCTTGACTAAGTTCGATAGTGAAATGTTTTCTACTTAAGCTTAGGAGCGATATGCACTTTGATTGGCCAAGACTTTGGAACATAACAACTCAGCTTTTAAATTAGGTAGAATGGTTAAACTTAATGTAGATGTTCATTAGGTGAATGTCTTGACTAAGTTCAATGATTAACATTTCCAGCTGTAGCAGAGCAACTCAACTTCATTGGTCGATGCTTTGGGACAAGATAATCTTGATTTTATCTCATAGAGAGTGATGAAACTTGTGCAATTAATTAATATGTATCATCAATTTATTTTGGGATTTTGGCGGGGGACATCAGCCTCACTGTTGGCTATTTAAATTTAGTATGTGTTTAAAGAAACATGAAATGATAGATTTAAAATAACATAAAATAGTTTCACGTTAGAAGCGTTGTGTGAGATTAAGATAGAGCTTTTCTGGCTACATTAGTTCCAAAATAGAATATATTGAAAATTTCATGGAAATTAGTTTATTCGGAGCGATGTTATCTGTGTTGGAAGATCCAGATTCGCTGAAATATTTTCCTTTGTGATTTGCCAATAAAAGTGGATAACCGAGACTACTGGTTTTGTCTTACCGACTTTAGTAATGATGACCGAGGCTAAGCGGAACTTCCATTCGCTCAGTTCTAAGTTAATAGTGGGTCAACTGGACTGAAATTTTCAGCAAATTGCCTTTAAATAGCTAGATTTTAACTGTTATAGTTAAAAAATGTCAACTCATTATCTAATCTCCAAAATCTCGCAGTGCCACCCTATTAACTAGTGTTATAGGCTAGTGGTGCGAAAATTTAAATAAACAAAGGATTATAGACTGTATCCTTATACGTACTGTTCACCTAGTTACGATTTAATTATTTTAATGATTAAAATATACAAGTTAAGTTAAAGAACAGAGTGAAATATTTATCACCTGTGACCATCTTCACGGGTTTCGAAATAGCAGCACAAACAGTGTTGCCACGCGTAGGTTTTTTACCCTACGGTAGGGTAAAAATCCATTTCGTAGGTTGAGGTTAAACCTACGGGTAAAACCATCAAACCGTAGGTTATTGTAGGGATTTTTTCACAGAATTGGGCACAACATAAAATAATGGTGAGAGAACTAAAGTTGACGTATATTATTCATGTAATCAAACAAAATCGTAAAATAATTTGGCATCATTTTAAAGAGCAACGGCCAATGAGACATTACGATCTGGGTGCACAGATTGTGTTGCGTAGGCCTACGTGTATAAATTGCTGTTTTATCACATGACACTATGTTAATGAACACGCAAGCTATGGCAGGATGAGGGCGGGGTACTGAAAAGTCAAGAAATTGTGACAATTCGCCATGGGAGCTATTACTCAAGAGTCAAGGGAGAGAGAGAGACAGAAACGCCCTTTTCACATGCCTGTAAGTTTGTTAATCTTAATTTCACATGGTACATAGAGGTTAATGGTAGAATCCAAGCGTAGGTTTTTGTAGGTTAAAAACGACACAGCCGTAGGGTGGAAACAGAGAGCCAGTGTGGCAACACTGAGCACAAAACGCAGCTATTGAAATATTCCAGTGTGAGCTGAAAGGATGCCGGTTTCATTTTCGCCAAGCCATTTGTGAGGTTATGTGATATAGACAACGTATGGTTGAATGCCTTAGAAGACGCTGATTTGGAGGATGACAATATTTTAAAGTTTGCAGATTATGTTACTGAACAATGGGTAGAACGCGATAGAAGGGCTAAGTGGAATCACTTCAACACAGATGGTTCACGGACAACTAATCACGTTGAGGGATGGCACAGTAAAATGAAGAAAACCGGAACAAGCCACTCAAATGTATTTAAATTTATTAACATTGTGTCGAAAGAGCAGACTCTTAATGAAAAAACAATAGTTCAATTTGATAACGGGGGGGGGGGGGGAGGGGGAAATTGCCCCCTAAAAGTCAAAAATATATAAGAGTTGAAGAATCTATTAATGATCTTAAAATCGAAATGTTAAATGGTGTAAAAAGTGCAATTGAATATACTGACGCGATATCAGTTTTAGTATGGTTATCATTCATTTTTGATACATGTATTTGTTGCTACGTTTATGTAATTTATTGTGAATAAAGTTGTTAATTAGTTTAAACCTAGTAGTTTTAAAAAGCGGACTATACATTTAACACCATTGTATTCGATAATCCCCTTGCTGGATTAATCTCCCAATGAGAACAATAGCGGGTGGCACAGTGAGATGTTCCCTGTATCTTTAATAATGATTATTTATTACGTTATATAAATGTATGAACACTGGAACATTAATTAATAATGATTATTTATTACGATATAGAAATGTATGAATAATGGTACATTAGTAAATAATGACTGTGTATGTTATGGTGGATATATTGGAACATACTGTGAAAGACTAATGACTGGTAAATATATTTTATTTCGACATAATGAACAAGAAAACAAACAGAAGCAAATGTAAATTTATCTCCATGTAACTTATACAAATTTCAAAAGTGTATTTACAATAAATAAAGATCACCATCATCGTTGGCAGATTAGCGTCTGAATTGATTTCTCTATCGATACAAAAGTTGAGATATTTTGATATTTATAATTAAATCTATCGTCGCAATGTTGTGTCCCAGGTCTCACAAGGCCCCTTCGGGAACCAAAGTCCAAAATAGCTGTGGTTTTATGAAATGAAATTATATGGCATAGCAGCTACAACTGGGCAATATGGTGCCAACCATACGGTGATGTTTAAATGGCGAGACAACATAAACAATATTAAATAAAAACAAAAACCCAGTTTATATATATATATATATATATATATATATATATAATTCAAAGTTCTGTATGTATATAGATAGTTAAAGAAAAATATTGATGTCAGTCACTATCACATTTCAACACGGTCCAAATATAATATTAAGGCAACGACCAGTGCTACGATAGATGCATAATGCAGATTTCCAAAAAACGGAAGTGAGGAAACCAGAAGGAAAACACGAGTTATCCTTTAATTTACTAAGGTGGCGAATGATGACAGATAGACGGGCAAATTTCTGCTTACTAATAATACTTTCGAAGACCAAAGTTTGTTATATGAGACTGGAAGGATTTCTGATCATTCATAAAAAATGACTTCACTTTTATTATTATAGAATGAATAAATGCAAGGACTAATTCTATTTTTCTCTTTCCTAGCTACTTTTTGGGGTTGTTAGATATGCTCTCACAGTCTCACGTAACAACTTTTAGTCTTCGAATAAATTATTAGTGAGTAGAAATTCGCCCGTGTATATTGGCAGGGTCGCTACCATCACTACAATGCTTGCCTCTTTTAAAATGTTCAACAATTTCCCATTTAGCTCCGATTGAGCCAGTAATAAGACGGACAACGGTAATACTGTGATCTTACACTCAATCAAAATGTTCTGAAAGGAACTGTAGAGATTTTATGGCTCCAGTCTTTAAAACCAAATATTCAGACCTGCTGAGAATTGCCATAGGAAAGAATATATTAGAAATTCCGAATCATATATTTACAGAGTTATCTACCCTTCATTAAAACCTTGTCAATAATCCATTTTAATTTGTATCTTGCAGATTGTAGTGAAGGCTTCAGAGAAATGTATGAAGGTGCAGGTATTGGACTGTATGAAGTCTTACCACCTGGTGCCCCACAATCGTTTAACGTGACTTGCGTGATGAACTGGGGTGGGCGGAGCATGATATTGCGACATTTTAACCCTTCTTACACATTGAATAGAACGTGGGTACAGTATGTAGATGGTTTCGACCATGGGCTTGCTGCTACATGGATTGGACTTGAGAAACTGTACTGGTTAAGTCGAATTCAGACGTTCGATTTATATATACAGTTTCAGAAGAAGGGAATACCTGCTGAATATGTTAGAATGGTGTATGAAAAGTTTGAAATAGGAGATTCGTCAACAAATTACCAACTTCTGAGTGCCCAGTTGAATAGAGCTAGATCCCCAGTAAACATAACGGATTGTTTGTCGGATCTGATCGGATCATCTTTCTCGTCGTATGATATGGATAACAATCAAGTATCCGGTTTGGACTGTCCTCTTAAATACGGTGGTGCCTGGTGGTATAACGGGGCATGCGCACAATGCAACCCAACTGGCAATCTATATCACACTCCCGGTGGTAATAGAACATGGGCGGATGACGAGGTATTTTGGGAGCCCTTTGACTGGACTTCAACATCCGTTAGTATCTGGTTTGGGAACTGAATATTTTATTCTGTAATCTCTTCAAAATTTTTTTAAACAGAATGAGATGTTTTTGTTAGTTTTCTGTGTTTTGAATCGAGGGGCGCTCAACAGCTAGACTGCTGGGGCCGGTTGCTCAAAGCTCTGTTATCTTTTAACGATCCGTTAACTCAATGTTAACAGAGAGAGAGACTGCTGCTGGAAGTCCCGTTAACTTTAATGTGTCGTTAACTTGGCGGAATATTTAACGGAGGTTTGGGGCTCCGTTATATGTTTAATGATGGCATTAGTTGGCTTTTGCAAAAAGACATAGATTACCAATGTACTTTTCTATAGAACATTTTAGAGGGTTGGACGATGCGGGCCTATTCTATTTTCTATAGGATGAAATTCTATACTATTCTACAGAAATTTGGTGGACTATAGGAAATAATGGCCCACGGGTAGCCCGAACTACCGCCAGGGTCAAAAAAATTTGCACGGGGTTTAGTTATGTTTTTTAGAAAGGTGACCTACCAGGCTACAAAATAAGCCAAAAATTAAAATCGTCTATAGAGGGCTTTCCTAATTATCATTAATTATTCAAATTAGGCGTCAAACAGACCAAAGTCGTGGGACATATATCACTGTACGCTGCCAAATGGGGATTAAATTGGAGAAATATGGAGTGAAATGTAATTAGACGTTGGTTTTCTTGTCATATTAGCCAGTAGAATAATGGATTATACAATAAAAACAATTGTAATGTTGATTTGGAGGATTTGAATTTGACCGCCTTGTCGTCATTTTCCGGGAAGATGCCAAATCTTCCGGGAAGAAAGTAACCCTGAATTTTTTTCACACAATGCCACATCACGCCTGTGATCACGAAGAAAACAGGACAAAAGTCTGTTTAGTGTGTTTTAAAAAAGGAGCCAGTACGATTGAGATCAAGGAAGGTAAAGTCTTGTGTCGTGTCCGGCAATTTTACATTGAGAATTATGACCCTCAAGACGGGCATATGCCTTCCGGTATATGCAGTCGGTGTCGAAACCTCTTGCTGGATATTGAAACTGGAAAACAACCGATGGACTGTTTGCCAGATCCTTTTGATTTTTCAAAAGTAGTGTCACCCTCAGTCGCCACCCGTAACAATCCCTCGCCATCGCTTTCCTGTCAGTGCATGATCTGCCTTGTTGCACGCAGTAATCCAGTGACTTCAAAGTTGGGTAAACGATTCTCCACCTCTCAGACACCAACCCCTGGACGACCGCCGACTGCCTGTACACCTGATACATTGCCATCACCGCGACCTATCCGAGTTTGCAAGCGTTGCTGGCAACCGGTTGGTCGGGGAGTAAGTCATCCATCCCCGTGTACTGCAAGTGATGCTCGCGATAACGTTATTCAGCGAGTGCAGGATGTTCCGAGGGCGGCAGAAATCCTGAGTTCGGACGTTATTCGTCAGAAGGCAGGTACTAGCGGAACGGTCACTTTGGCGACTCTGGCTAGGCGGGGGATATAAGAGAGACCTAAAACATCCCGACTATGGTACTAAGTTGCTCGCCTGTGTCGTGACGTATTGTTCAAGACATATTATGTCTTGAACAATATGGATGAATGTCATGAAACAAAAACATATGTGGTCATTGTTTCATTGCCATAATGACTTTATTGGATGAACCATTGATTTGTATCGGAGCTACCTGTACTGTCGTATATTTTCAATTGATTTATAATCAGAAATTTCGTAATTATTATTCATCCTTTTGGCGGCAAACTCGACGCTCAAGAATTCACTGTTCCAGTTGATAATTACGGTGCTAATTTGCGTATTGAATAATAATTAATCAGTCCATGAATGTTTAATAAATATGTAATTACATTTCACTCCATATTTCTCCAATCTAACCCCAATTTGGCAGCGTACAGTGATATATATCCCACGACTTTAGTCTCGATTTAAACTTTGGTCATAGATTTGACGCCTAATTTGAATAATTAATGATAATTAGGAAAGCCCTCTATAGACGATTTTAATTTTTGGCTTATTTTGTAGCCTGGTAGGTCACCTTTCTAAAAAACATAACTAAACCCCATGCAAATTTTTTTGACCCTGGCGGTAGTTCGGGCTACCCGTGGGCCCCATAATTCTGTAGTGCAAATCCCACAATTTTTCCTACAGATTTACGTTAAAATTTCTAAAGGAAAAAATAAAGCATTAAATAGTTTTTTTGTTGTAAATTCTACAGTCATCTTTTTGTCTTTGATCTAGTTTTGTGAACAGACTGCACATATGTCTCACTGTCTTCAGTTTCTTGTTAATAGTAACTTCTATGAAGTTGTTATACATGTACATTGAAATTAAACATTTTAAATTAACTCTTGGATTAACTTTAATGAATTCGTTAGCTAACGGATAATGAAATTGACTTTCCAGCAACCGAAATTTAACGGACCGTTAACAAACGACGCGTTACAAAGGTAACGATCCGTTACAGTTTAACGGATCGTTAAACTAACTTAGTTTTGAGCAACCGGGCCCTGGTCGCATGTAGGAGTTGTAGTGGATCAAGGCACACACTCCACAGAAACACTCCTGGTCCTGGTTTCACAAAGTATTCTCAGACTTAAATTAAGAATTTACTCCACTTTCAATCACTGTTGAACCTTGATCCAGAAACACAATAAATTGCACGTTGTTTCTTATTGATGTCGATGATACATTAAAACAACAAAGGTTTTATAAAGGGGCGAACAGTTTTAAATAATTTCTTCAACTTAGGTATGAGAATGCTTTGTGAACTCGGTCCCATGTTAATAGATCGGAGTAGAGACCGATGAGCATGGTGCCGTGCTTCGAATATTCATTTAACTGACTTTCTGAAACACACACTTCTATATTTTTTAAGTCCAATTATAGAATGTTTAGCTTTATTTTATTTTACAAATCTCGCTATTTTATTTTTATTCCAAGTGTGGTTATTTAATATTATTTGACATGCTTTATACAGACGTGACGTCACCCATTAATATTGGTGTACCATTCATTATACAGGAATTAGACCAAGGCTTTATATAACACTATATACTGTAGAGGTGCACTGTTTAATATATTGAAGTTGTTAGGTAGTGCCAATGACAACAAGAACTAGGCTAACAAGAATAAGTCTGGAGGTTTAAAATCGGCCTATGGCATCATAGTCTGATAATCCAAATATGGTAATACCATGCTCTAGTAACGTGGTTAGCCACCCTCCTAGGTGCCTATCTGAGTACACAGTGTTGAAATCCAGAGTAGCGTCTGTGCAGCTGACCAATCTAATAAGAAGTACCTGGTCAATTTCCCGGGCTCAATACTGAGCCGTGCACGTAACCTCTTTATAAAGAACATTCGCAGTTTAAGTTTCTCTAAATATCCCAGGGTAAGATCGTATCACCAGCTTCCAAGACTGAGAGGCTGGGACACAAAAATCATCGACGAGACGCCACTTAGATCAGACCACCCCGGTAAGTCTTAGGAGAGCAATAGTATGATGTTGTGGGTTAGTGTCAGTAAACTTGTGTCCTGCCAAATGGTGGGGTATGAGAATCAAGCTTGGAAAAGAGAACTTATATTTAGCTTATATTTAATGTCATAGCTGTATGTGTAGTTTCCTGTATTGTGGATGTTATAAAGATATAAAAACATAGTTAACGTTAAAAGTGTTCCACACTTATTGTACATTGGAAATAGTTATCACGACGTGAAGTCCAAGATAGTCCTAGACGATAGTGTCAACCTAGTATCACGGACCGTAATTCCTTATTCAACTATTTAACGACATGCAGTTGTGTCACATTGACAGTTTTCACTATTATAGTTGAAGAAATAAATACATTGAAATTTTCATAAATCGTCTATTATCGAAGCAACGGTATTTGCAATCTAGACTAAGCCTTGATTATCCATTTTATCTTTAAATCCCTCTTAAATCTCGGCCATCCGAAGACCAACAATAGTTATTTCTGTCTAAACAAAACTAAATGTTTTTTATTTGAATTATTCATTTTTGTTTTCTTTCTATATAAAATACTTTTTAATCTTTTTTTTTTATTTTTAAAATAATATTAGTTACATTTTGTTATATTTTAATAACTTTTTTAATTAATTTTTTCTATCCATTTATTCATCTATATATAAATCCGAACGACAAACTAGTGTGCCTTTGTCCACATTGGTATGTACATAAAGGATTCATTAGCAGTTGGAATTCGTTATAAGAGTAGGCTCATGTCCGTCTTCATGATTCCAGTCATTGGCAGTTGAAATTCGTTATAAGAGTAGGCACATGTCTGTCTTCATGAATCCAGTCATTAACAGTTGGAATTCGTTATAAGAGTAGGCACGTGTCCGTCTTCATGAATCCAGTCGCAGTAGAAAATTAATCCCCGTCCTTTTTCATTTCTTCTTGTTATACGATGTGGTCGAAAGATGGTGGGGGGGGGGGGGTGGCCTAGTGGTCTAGAGTGCCGCGCTTCGACCTCTAGCTGGCCGGTCACCTCTGGCTTGCGGCTGTGGTTTCGAGCCCTGGTGTGAGCGTATGTGGCATGGAGATAGGGGCGCCTTCTCAACCTCGTGGGTTTCCTCCGGTTTCCTCCCACTGCTAAAGACCCCTACGCGCAAGCGAATTATTGAAATAAAATTAACCATATGTTAGTCCCGAAATGACCCCTCATGTTGAGTGGACGTTAAACCCCATTTTTCTCTCCCTTTCTCGAAAGATGGTGTTTTTCTGGAAGAGTTGAATCTAGCTATAGAGAGGGTATGTAAGTAGGGTTATAAACCCATAACGGTAAACCTCTTCTATCTTTTGGGTATGATCGATGTCCGATATAACTTGTGGTCTGATTATGTAGAGAGAAATTTGGGGTTATTCTTTTGGAAGTGTTTCTTTAAACCTATATTGGGTTATTCTTCCAGGAGTTCCAGGGTAGGATTTTGCCATAAGAAAACATGTTATAAAGTTTTTCTTACTGAAATTCTGGGATATTTGTATTTAACGTGCATATAAACAAAGACGGTTTATAAGCAGAGATAAAGTACTCGAATCCAGTTACGCTGGGTAAGAAAAACTTAAGAAAACAACAACCAAAAGAAAAACCTCTGCCTACCGACATCGGTTTTTCTTTTTGTCGGGTTATTTTCTCCAGTCTTTCTTTCACCAACATAAACCTCAGTCTCGTGCTTTATCCTACACACAAGAAGCTGCAGTCGAAATGTGGTGTAGTCGAAAGGAGAGTACCTCTGATTAGTTTAAACAATATTATATTCAATATAAGTACATATAGTCATACAATTCTACAGTCTAAAAGGATACGAAAACAAGCAGCATGTTTATGAATATCGCTTCATCTTCTGATTGACAACCCAATTGATTTATCTACAAACAAGTCTTTCCAATTAATTATCGATTTTCACGTGTTTATATAAGAACACAAATTAAGAGTTCATTTGACAATATTGATGAGTTAAGTCAAAGTTCGATACAACAAAACAAGTTCAGCTGGTTTAACGAGTTTTAACATTTTCAATAAACACATTAAAATTTATTAAATCTTTTTACAACCATTATTGTTAGACCAATGGAAGTCATTTAAAAAAAACCCATACAGTTTCACATCATTATTTCTCTGAACAAAGTGTTTGTGAAGCTTAGTCTTTTGTTGGTATTGTAATGAATTTTCATCATTAGAAACGTGACTAAATTGAACGGGTACACAATAATATCTAAAGTACAACATTTTCTGAATACGTAGCGACTTTTGACGACTCCATGTCCGGTTCGTTTAACCATAAAGAAATGTCACTGTTTAACATCCAGGGCCCCGCGTACATATTGGCGTACACGTAAAAGATCCTTTGGCAGTTGGAATTCGATATAAGAATAGGGCGTAGCGCCGCTGCCCGGGCAAAATTCCCCTCATTGTACACTGTATGGTGTATGTTCGTCTTCATTTGCCCAACAGGAGCAGAACAATAGAACGTTAAAACCCATTTCATTTCATTTCCTTTCCTAGAATGTAGTGAGCACTAGTTTGGTGGGGCAAGTGCATTAGTGTCAACGAAATTTTAAGTTCAATGTTTCATTTGATTTATTCTATAGACTTTTTTCCCCAGTAATGTTTAAGTGAGACAAATCTTTCATTCAATTGTTGTTACGTTGAATAAGTTGTTAAGAAATTCTGCTAATAATGGATTTATTTGAAAAAATCAAATGGTCTATTTTTTTCAAAAAACAACGGCAGTGCAATAATAGTAGATATTTTATTGTTTGTTAACATCTCCTTAGATTTATCAGGCTCTATAAACAACCATTTCTTGTCATTTGGTTCATTCGTTGTTTTATGGATATTTCATTGTCTGTGCCCACTCCATCATTTTATCCATTTCTACAAAGGATAACTGTTTATACGAATATTAAAGTTTTTGCACTTTATAGACGCTTTTTAAAAATCGATAGTTTTAAGTTCCGATAGGAAGCAGATCTATACGTGTCCGTTTATGTAATAATATACAGTCGCATTAAACTCGTAGTTGTAATCAGTGATGGCAACGACAATTTTCTTTTAGAATTGTTATTGTTATTGCAATGTTTTGTGAGATCAAAACAAAATGAAAAAAAAAATAACTAAAAATTGGACAGGATTTGCATTAATCGATAGTTGTACGTACTGCAGTATAAATGTAAATTGAAGCAATATTATGGCACCGACTTAGTATCTGTTTCTAACTCCTAAACGTGCTTTGTCAAAAAAGAAAGGCTACGAAAATAATTAGTTAAGAAAAACCACCTTTTCAACTTCCAGATTTAATGCTCGAGCTAGTTTTATATAATATAAAAATATACTTTATGATCAGTAGTGGAATACCGCGTTTTATCAGTGAAATAAAAGTGTCATTCTATTGGCGGACAAAGTAGTCCATGTTGTTTACCTAAAATGATTGTAAAATCATTAAATAAATAGAACATTTGTCGTTTATCGTGAATAGCATATTTTATGTCATCTCTAAGCCTCGATGAAATAAAATATGTTATCCACCCTCAAACGACAAATATCCTCTATATACAAAATATGGTGTTTATACAGTCAATTGACATCTCCATATTCTGGCGTAAAGTTTACGAATCAAGTAAGTGACTCATTTCGGAGTTTATGAAATTGTATTTGGCCTCTTTGTGTTGCAAGACCGAGGGCAGGGCAAGGGACAATGTATCTTCGGTCGGATGAAACGAACAACCAAAATCCCTTAGCAGTAAACATCCTTTAAGCTTGTGGGAATCTCCACTATTGAAACACAACTTGAAGCTAAGAATCTGCAGTCCTGATAAAGACATTGCTTCCGAAAAAGGTGGGATTTAAAAAAAATATTTTACTCCTTAGTTGCCAGGGAGAATAGGACTGGCTCGGCGAAAAGCGGGTTGCGTGTACGAGACTCACGAATTTCGAGATTTGACGGAGGAAAATGGCGGTTATTGAGTCGTTATAGTCGCCATTGAATCTTCAAACTATCACATTTTCATAACAGCAGTGTACAACCGGGCGAATCATTCAGCAAACCGGGCACAATAGACAAATATAAAAACTGCGAATGACAATTCGGCCAAAATTATCACAGAAATTCGACACCGGGACCCGAAAACTATAGGCGAATTTCGGCGGCAATTTATACGGTGGCGAATGATTCAGCGAGTGTGTCCCCCGCGTTCCACACTTGTCTCACAAAATGAAATGAAATGGTGTTTAACGTCCTATTCTTCTACACCTAACCTGGGCTAATGGAAGGCGAACAAGCGCTATATAGTGTGGTATGAGAGAAATTTTTGCCCGGGCAGCGGCGCTACGACCTACTCTTATATTCCGACTGCCAAGGGATCTTTTACGTGCACGCAAATGTGTACACGGGAACTCGGCTTTTCTTCCCACCAGAACGACTAGACCGCTGTCCTTGTCAGGCCCTCCGCTCTGTTTCACTGACAAGGTGAACCCGCGCTGGAAAATTGAGATGAACTTCTCGGCCTATGTAGGGATCGAACACCCGACCTCCAGACTAGCGAGCCAGCGCCTTACCCACTTAGCAATGTGATCCCCCGTGTCACAAAATACATACCGTAATAATGCCCTAGTTTAATATCACCATTAACGTCCCATTTCTAGAGATGGATTTGTTCCTGTTTTCTAATTAGTATCACACATTTCCTTAGTAGCAAAACATTGAACATCTTAGATATTCAAAATAGAAAAGAGACGTAGGTGTGTATGCCCATGTCTATGCACGGTCATTGGCAGTACCAGATCTGGGGGAGGCAAAGTGGGACAAATGTCCCCCCTCCCATTTAGGAGCATCCCCACAATTCTTGGTTATACTATTATTTTATCCCAATGGGGGCGAGGATTGGGGCCCTGGGCAGTAAGGGATATTAGGGGACCTCGGACAGGTAGGTCAACGAATTCTAGGAGTCAATGAAATCGCTGCCAAAATTGTCTCACATGTACTGAAATTATTCCTAATTTAAAAAAAAAAAAATATTCCTGGGGGAAAACACCCCAGGCACTCAAGGGGGTAGAGTACATACTAATACGATCCGCGGTCAGGACGAACAATTTGAACAAACAATGGGCCCCCACAAGGTTAATCCGGCACTGGATACGGGATCGAACACCGAACCTCCAAAGATAAAAAAGAAAGAAACAATTAATACTATTGCCTAACTGAATAAATGGATTAGACGAATATTAAATAAATGAGAAAAATTAAGTAAATATTCTCGAAATGCTTAACTAGTGTTCGTTAGAGTACTTTGTTATAGCCATACTATTAATAGAATACAATCACGTGGACTGTTTACTTTAAAGCGAAGATAACACTTACTGCTGATTTTACATAGTAAAACATCTTCTGACAAATTAATATATTTAGTTTTGAAACCATATAGATATACCTTCCGGCCTCCACGGTAACGGTTCCCAAAAAATAGCAGCATCGTGATTTCCGTGCAAGTCACCGAGAGGATTACATTTGGCGCATGCTCCGTTATACCACCAGGCACCACCGTAAGTAAGAGGGCAGTCCAGGCCCGGTACTTGGTTGTTATCCATATCATACGAGGAGAAAGACGATCCGATCAGATCCGACAAACAATCCGTTATGTTTACTGGGGATCTAGCTCTATTCAACTGGGCACTTAGAAGTTGGTAGTTAGTTGACGAATCTCCTATTTCAAAATTTTCATAAACTATTTTAACATATGTATCAGGGTTTGTTGTCTTCTTAAATTCAATATGTAAATCAAAGATCCTGCTATGACTTAACCAGTACAGTTTCTCAAGCCCAATCCACGTAGCCCAAACATCATTGTAAAAACCATCTCCAAACTCCGTCCAGGTCCGATTCAGGGTTTCCGAAGGATCAAAATGGTACAGTATTATCGTGCGTCCACCCCACTGCATCTTGCAAGTCACGGTAAATGATTCCGGGGCACCAGGTGGTAGGACTCTATAGAATCTCAAAAATCCATGGCGATACATTTCTCTGAAGCCTTCACTACAGCCTTCAAGATACAAATTTAAAATGAGATTTCTGGTGAAGACAAATCATACACTCGGTCACATCCTCCCCTAATTCTGTACATAAAAAAACCCCTGTAATGTGTATAGTTGATAAAGTTTGCTTGAAAGTGGAGCCAGAATAACGTAGATTGTTAACACAACTCTGTATGTTGCTGACATAGTTTTCACGAAGGGAGAGAACCTTCTTTTTTCCTTGACAAGGTTTCCAAGAAGAATTTAGTCCTAATGAGCTAAACCAGCAAATAAATATCGAAAGGTCAGAGTGTACAATATTTGGTTTTGATGACCGGGTACCTGACACCAATAACCCGTCCACCGAGGACATATATACGACTTTGTTAAGTTAAACCAACTCACACAAGCCCCCCCCCCCCCATTATACACGTTTATATATCGGGAAGGAGGGGCGCATGCTTTAACACGTGCGCGTTAGATCAAAGGATCTGTCAAGTAGTGTGACTACGATTTCCCCGCTCCTACGTAACAGATTACGTTCGCCTGTCTAACCTCCCGGGTTTTTCGCCGCATCAAACAGTTTCCACCACAGCTAAAACTACGTCATCAGAAATATTGTCCCGAAATGACCCACTTTGTGTCGAATGAACGTTAAGCCCCCCCCCCCTCGCTCGAAACACATAGGGGTCACGGTGGCTAAGTGAGTAAGACGCTGGTTCGTAAGGCGGGATGTTGCGGGCGTGAAATTTATCGGGGGCGTTCTGGCGTGGTTTCCCCTTGTCAGTGATGCAGTATACGGAGGGCTGACAAGTATAGCTGTCTATTCGTTCAGATAGGAGAAAACCCGTGTATGCATTATCTAATGTATTAATACATTCCTTTTTCTTAATAATTTCTTTTATTCTCACATTTTCGTATACTTTAAGCCAAATAAGATATCTACAATGTCCCTTCATATAGCATGCATATCTTCTTTACTGTTTGAATTAATTCCGCGTTTTGCGTTTCATCTGCCAAAGAAGGTCACCCAGACCCGCTGCTCGTTGGGAGGGCCTTCCGATAACCGTTCAATCAACTTGGTGTTTGGCAAGGTTTCCGATAACAGTCACCCAGACCCGCTGCTCGTTGGGAGGGCCTTTCGATAACCGTTCAATCAACTTGGTGTTTGGCAAGGTTCCCAATAAGTCACCCAGACCCCGCTGCTGGTTGGAAGGGCTGTTCGATAGGAGTTCAACACTGTATCAACTTGCTGTTTGGAAGGGTTTCCAGAACAATCCACAAGTAATTAATAGTCCTAGTTGTGCAAATCTCCCGTATCGTATCGATGTCAATCAGAGATAGAAAGTAATACAAAGTTATATTTACCAGTCATTAGTCTTTCACAGTATGTTCCAACATACCCACCATAACACACACAGTTATTATTAATCAATGTACCATTATTCATACATTCCTATAACGTAATAAATAATCGTTATTCATACATTTTTATATCGTAATCAATAATTATTATTAACTAATCTATCATTATCCATACATTTCTATAATTTGCCCTTCTATCATTATTCATACATTTCTATACCGTAATAAATAATCATTATTAACTAATACACCATTATTCATACATTCCTATATCGTAATAAATAATCATTATTAACTAATGTACCATTATTCATATATTTCTATACCGTAATAAAAATCTTTAACTAATGTAAAATTGTTCATACATTCCTATATCGTAATAAATAATCATTATTAACTAATGTATCATTATTCATATATTTCTATACCGTAATAAAAAAATATATTAACTAATGTAAAATTGTTCATACATTTCTATATGGTAATAAATAATCGTTATTAACGTAATGGAATGGAGTTTAATGTCCTTCTGCTCTGCGACCCACTGCTATATCGAATTCCAGCTGCAAAGGGATCTTTAATGTGCATGCCAATGTGTACACAAGACCTCGGTTTTTCTTACCAAGAAAGTACATCGGCGATAAAATTTTAATTTTTTTTTTTGACTAGGGCCGACCCTACTGTCAAGGTTTTTGTTTCCGAGAGCACGCCACTGTGTACAAGGGATATCGGGTTTTTCCCCCATCCGAACCACTCACTATTACAATGGTCCTTGCCAGACCCCGGTCATGCATTACTGACAAGAAGGAAGCACGCCGGAAAATCCTGATGAACTTACTGACCCACCGTGACTTCCAACGACCCTTGTAGTTTACAAGAAAAAAAAACTGTTGCTTTATTTTTTTAGTGACGCTACCTGGTTTCCGCAATATTGAATTCCAAAATGGCTACAAAGTGAAATGAAATGAGAGTTCAACATCCTGCTGTTCTGCTCCTACACTTGGCTAATGAAGACGGACATGCGCCATACAGTATGTTTTGATGAATTTTTTTCACGGACATTGACGCTACGGCCTGCATTTATATCTAAATCCAACTGCCAAGGCGTCGTTTACGTGTACACCAGACCTTGGGGTTTTGTCCCATCCGAACGACTATACTTTACACCAGAACAATATCATGAAACAGTTCAAAACACCCACCTTTACGGCGTGTTTCTTTTGGTAATAAACTGTATTTGTTAAAATTACTCCATTTCCACAATCATCGGCCAAAAGTCCAAAATTTAAAAAGCAAGTTCTGTCCGTCTTTCTGTAAGATACTGATAAACAGTTGTTATCCAGGGCACATCGGGCTGCACACCGAATTACACTTGTTGATTCCAAAGTTAAATAACTTTCAAGACTAGCCAGAACCTTATCGTCACAAATATATGGACGGATGAATTCTTCATGGAAATGTTCGCAGAGTATATTCTGGGCACAACAGTACAGAAGAGAGAGGAGATTCAGCAGGTATGAGTTACCGAGCAGCATGATTGCCGGTTTCAAAAGATCTCAGATCTGGGCTGTCTGTAGGACTATATTTTTTTTACAGGAAATTCGACGAAGAATACAATGAGAAAAAAACGATCGATATACATTTAACTTAGTAACTAATCACGCCTATCCAACCCACTAATTAAACCATGGAACATCAATAGTTAGAAAATTGTGTGGCAGTATTACTATTGTTAAAGATATGTGGCGTGACTGAACTTGAACTTTCATATTATTTCAAAGTGTGACTTTCTTTTTTGTTATCTATTTCAAATGTTCCAATCCATTAACCAGATTCAAACTACATTTTATCAGATTGTGTCGAAGATTATGGCCCGGATTGCACGACAAATCGCCTTTTTAGTTATTTTCTGTCGTCTATCTTTTGGAATATACGGATGTATCTAACGTGGCAATCGCTTATGAAGCGAAACAGAACTGAAAATGAAGTTGTAGGACACATAATTCATCCCGCTCTACTCTAATTCAACTAATGGCTCGGGTAATCTATGGGGGTGGGGTGGAGTGGGGACACGTTTCAAAGTTATCCACCTTTGATGCTTATACTATCTTTATCGACCAATCTACGAATATTAGCCTGGATGGCTCCTCAAAATTTGACGGAAAATAGGTCATTGTCTGAATTATCCAGTCTTTCATGTTACCACACACTGAATATACCAAAACATCTCGCCTGTGAACAATAACACTCTCTAAAACTATGTCTGTAAAGGTTTTAATTGAAATGGTAATTTTCTCTTGTCAAAAATCAAATTCTATTAAAAACAACATGACCCATTTTAAAACAAACAATATATACACAATTTTGTTTTAGTAATTTTCCTACATATAGTTAAAGACTGTTCCACTACTAGCTTGAAAGGCAATATACTAAATTTAGTAACTACACCATGATATTAATGAAGCGTGATGATAAACTGCTAATTTTCCAGTTAAATTATAATACATAGCACATTATGTTATTATTAACCAAGGCCATGGTATGATTTGAAAAGACATACCCCTTTTATACAAATTGCTTGGATCGTCAAGTAGTTAGGACTTCAATCGTTGCTCTGGTCAGACGGCATCAATTAATATGTGACAATATTTGTTCTTTAATCAACTTCTTTGATGACAACACCGGTATAACTTCTAATAATACTTTTAATCTGCTTCTTACATATTAGGTACAAACATCGTAATGTAAACGACCCCAGAACTAAACAAGCCAACAGCGAGGCTGATGTCCCCAGCCGAAATCCCAAAATAAATAGATGACACATATTACTTAATCGCACATTTATTTTTTTCAAACGTACCGAGCAATCAAACTGTACACGAAGTGTCATCCCCGCGCTTGACAAAAGGGCCCCTCTGGCCAAGGGACAGGGCCCTCTTGTCCGAGCAAAACGTTTCTTTACACTGTTACTGTCGAATCCATTACTGAATTAGAATGCAGTCATTGTATTGGCATAAAAATCATCGATCAAGATGAACCGAAGTTATCTCGTCCCAAAGTATCAACCAATCAAATTGCTTATCTCTGCCTACCCTAAGAAGAAAATGCTCATCTTCGAACTCCATCAAGGCATTGACCTAATAGTCATACACACCAATTTTGAACATTTTAACTCAATTCGAAGGAGATTATCGATCTTAGTCAAGGTATTACGGTAATGAAACTATACACCAAGTTTCATCACTCTCACTTAATTAGAACTAAAGTTATCGTGTCCCAAAGCATCAACCAATCAAATTGCTTATCTCTGCTTACCCTAAGCGGAAGATGCTATCTTTGAACTCCATCACGGCATTGAGCTAATAAGCATATACACCAAGTTTGAACATTTTAACTCAATTCGAAGGAGAGTTATTGTGTTCCAAAGTCTCGGCAAATCAAATTGCTTATAGCTCTGTTACCTTAAGCAGAAAATGGTCATTATCGATCTTAGTCAAGGTATTACTGTAATGAAACTATACGCCAAGTTTCATCACTCTCACTTAATTAGAACTAAAGTTATCGTGTCCCAAAGCATCAACCAATAAAATTGCTTATCTCTGCTTACCCTAAGCGGAAAATGCTCACCCTCGAACTCCATCACGGCATTGACCTAATAAACACATACACCAAGTTTGAACATTATAGCTCAATTGGGAAGAGAGTTATTGTGTCCCAAAAAGTGTGACGGACGGACAGACAGACGGACGAACCCATTTTAATAGTCCCCCAACTTTCTTCGAAAGGCGGGGAACAATTATATAAAGGGCGTCATGTCTTAGCTTTGTTTAGCACGAGTGTGCTAACTCCAGAAGCTGTCGCCTCGACTCATCTCCTTGAGACTATAAAAGTATTCTATACAAAGGAGCTCATAAGACACCTGTATAATGTATCATGCATCATATATCAGGTTTAACATTCAGTATAGTTTATCAGACAAAGAAAGTTAGATAAGACATGCCAACAAAAAGTTACACAATGGCATAAGGAATGCTACCAAGATCTCCAGCCGGGTGTTTGCGCAAAAGGTTGATGTTACAATCACTTACACGTATTTTAATATGGCAGGACTCTTCTATGATATATGTTATTGTGTAATAATTCTGAAGAGCTAAATCTGCTCAATAAACTCTCGATGTCTACGCTAGCCTTCGATGTTGGCTGGACTAGAATCCTATTTACTGCTTAACGCTCATTGATAGTTAAATGGAAAAATGCTGTTTAGTAATGATGGTCGAGATTAGGCGGAAATTTCAACCGCTTAATTCTCGGCTCATAGTGGACCTTTTTGACTATTATAGTGATAACTGCCAACTCTTTATTTCATCTCCCATAATGTATCTTTTAGCAATAATGTAATGAAATTTGGTGAAACCAGGGGCCTGTTTCACAAAATTTTAACTCAGATAAAATCATATTATAGTAATTTGATTGGATACTATTAGATTGATTTTAGTGCTTAGTCAATCAAAACTGAAGTATCTATTAAAATTTGGATTTTATCTTAAGTTAAAATTTCATGAAACAAGGCCCTGACTATCAGGCAACAAGAGTATTACATGTCTGTATGAGTGCGTTCCTTGTGTGTACATGCATGTTTTATATGGATTTTGATCTGTATACAACTTTGTCTTTATACATATCCTGAAATATTAGCACAACCGCAAAGATACACTCCTTTATTTCACGTCAACCGATGAAAAGATGAAAGATATGCCGACACAAACTGATTTCAACACTGGTTTAAGAACATTTAAAGTACTAATTGTCCCTCTTGGGATTATTCATAAATAATGACATTGTATAAAGATGGAGAGAGAGGGACAGAAAACTGGGTCATTTCGTGACTAACATATGTTGTTTTTTGTTTTTTTAAAAAAAATTGTATTTCAATAATTCGCTTGCGCATAGTGGTCTTTAGCAGTGGGAGGAAACCTGAGTGCCCGGAGGATGTATGAAGATGGACATTATAGTATATTTATACATATTTACATAGTAACACCTTGGTTTTAATTGGCTATAGTTACCATTGACATTGTATAAAGATGGACAGTATAGTGTATTTATACATATTTACATAGTAACACCATGGTTTTAATTGGCTATAGTAACCATTGTCTATGTGTTTATATGTTGTAGATCGGTATAATTTAGAAACAATGGGAGGAAGGATAATCCATAGATTTAAGAAAATTAATTAGGTAGCCAATTGTTGCTTTTTGACTATTAAGTTGAGGAATGTATTTTTTTTAATAAAATGGTTTTCCATTAATTTCCTTTTCGTTATGTCATCGGCTTACAAAACGGGGAAAATTTTACTTGTTGGTGTTGTGCACATCTAAAATAAGAGCCTATTTTTAATATTACTATCCCGTCGATGGTTGCGTACTCCATCCCAACTATCGGCCTGAATGCTTACCACTATACGCATCGTCATGTATACAGCGCGTTAATACTGAACAGTTTCTAAGGCGCTGTTGGTTTTTATATTCACTGATTATTTACAGATCAGGGGTTTCAAATAGGAATGTTTTGACTTGAGATTTAACATGGCTCACAAACGTTAACTATTTCCTTGACTTTGGTAGTTTATTCCATAGAAAAGGATTGGAAAAAGCACGTTTTCCAAGTTGTAAGTTAACAGATTTTGAACATGTTTTGGTGAGAGCGGAGATTTTTCCTGGTCGCACAGGGCTCTACAAGGTGGGTGACTTGAACTCAATTCTTTTCTGATGTGGGAGCAATACCGGGGTGTTGTATTCATGTTTTCCTAGGTTAGGGTTAGTTTTAGTGAGTAGTCGGAGCTTCAGATTTTTTTTTATAGTTTGTCTGGTAAGCCATATATTCAACCATTATGGTAATCTAGTTTAGTTGAGATGAATGTGTGAATGAGTTCATTTTTTTCATAATTGAGATAGCGTTGGATCTTTTCTATTCGATGTATATGAAAGAAGCCAATGGAGCAAATACTTTGTATGTCTCGAAACGAACGGTCGGGCTCTTATATAGAATCAATATTTAGAGCTCTATGGGTTCTAAAAAATAATTCTTTGTCAAAATGAACTAGCATTTCATCAATTTTTAAGAAGTTCTTGCTTAGTTACAATTATTTTGATTTAATTTTTTAATAAATGTTCTGCCAAGAGTTTCTGTGACACAAAGTTCCGTATTTGCATTGTGGATTGTTGAGATTCTGCGCCAAACCAATATAAAGTTTGGTTTTGTCTGCAAACCAGAAACAAATGAATATTTAGCCCATAGCATTCACAAATCTTGGTGATAGACTTTGTGACGTGGAGAACCTTGTGGTACCCCACAAAGTATTGTAATTTCATAAATCACAGTGATAGGCTTTGTGACGATAATAAAAAGTACCGATCTGAGTACAGGAGAGAGACAGTGAGAGAGATAAATGGGGTTTAACGCCCACTTGACACAAACTAAGTCATTTCGGGACTAAAGTATGGTACAATTTTATTTCAAGCGAACATCTAGATCTCTGTGGCGGGGGTAAATACACGGTTTTCCCTATGTATAAATTAAATGTATCAAATCAAGCGCTATTAGAAATAAAAGAAAGCGCGTTCATACGGAAATACAATCCCGAACTTAATGTTAAAGTTCAACTCATGTATTTTATAAACATATTTCATTACATAAATATGTATATTTCATTGTATATTAAACTGAATTTCAACGTAAATTGTTATTAACAGTAGTAACTCAACATATTGTAAACGTTGGATGTGACGTCTTTCTATTGTTAACATTTTTGTTTATATAGTTACGCTATCATATTAAAAAGTCTGAAGAGGTTCCGACGGAACTGAAAGCGCTAACTTTAAATATGTAGTCTGTTTTCTTTTCAAACATCTTATTTATTTATATATCACCTGAGAGTTGTTTTCAGAACTTTTTTTGTATATATATATATATATATATATTTAGGTGGTCTAACTACTTACTATCGTTTGCAATACTTTAAAATTTATTTGACTTACCAGAAAAAGATTTGTTGAAATTCATCAGTGTCAAGTTTTTAATTTGGCTGAGTATATATATATAGGTGGTCTAACATAATAAAATATTTCAATACATGTATATATATGGTCTA